>OY728147.1:270106683-271397117 GCA_963277665.1 Viscum album
ATGGTTTATGATCATGCCAATGACCAGAAGAGTCAACCCAGAATGCCCAATGGGTGGTTGGGGCCTCAATCTCGATTGGGCATAGAATTTCCCCTAATATGTAGTAATAGGGAGCTGATGGGGAGCTTCAGTGGTGGCATGGGACACTAAATCTGTAGAAGACAACACCCCTGATGGGAATTATCTTAATCTTTTGCCCCACATTGACGATGGGTCATCCGAACTAGGGCTAGCTGGGCAGGGGTATAGACCACCCGATCCTTAGTCTGTAAGACCATATGGCGGCATTGACGTGGCCTGGTGGGATCCCTTATTGGTGGATCCCTAGATAAATTTGAAGCTAGGATGACTCAAACACCCCTTACCTCATCGGAATAAGGGAGTGAATCATAGGAGCATTCCGGGGAGAGACTTCCAAAATGGTTGGATGTCAGAGTGGGGAGAAGCGGCTCCCTACATGTCCCTTAGGGGAGGTGGCAACGATGAGGCACAAAAGCCTCCAGATCTTGGCAGGCCATATCCCTAGTCAGGATGAACCCCTCCTATTCAACTCACCTAATAATAGTATCAATCACCCTCCTCTGAATAAACTCTGAGGGTGATACAGGGTGTGGGTGCCCAGCAGTCGTAGCCAAGGAAGTCGTTGTGGTGGAGGCAGAGCTATGCGGGAAAGCCACAACATCATTCCTCCCGCCCCTATGTCTACGGGCAAGGGGAAATTGGTTCCCTATAACTTCATCTTGGGTCCGGAAAAGAAGGAAGATTCATCCATCAATACAGATATTAGGAAATAAATTCCTAATGCCCCATCATCGTTCAGTCTTCCATGGTCGGAGAGAAAGATCCACGTTGACAGTGCCACTACTAGAGTTTCAACGATTAACTACCCCAAACTCTAGTGAGTTCCATACCAATACCACTATTTAGATTGGTGGGACCTGGCACTGGATAAATGAATCTGGTGAAATGTTCATCTTCTAATGTCTTGAATGCTACTAATACTCACTTTGAGGAGAATATTTTCACATCGAGTTCACCATTTATGTTTCCAATGCTTTCTGCCAGGGCATGTTTCCTGAGCGTACTGAAATTTGCTGATGGTCACATTATAGCCTGTGTTCCCACTTTCTAAAGTCGGGTAGCATCTATCACCTATTCAAAGGCATTTCCTCCTTGATCGAAATGATATTATGGGATGTCAGTTCCTCCTTCTTTGGATTCCTCCTCAGAGCTCGTCACCTAGTCCATGTCTCCCTTAAAGATTAAGATGTTGTTCAGTAAACTTTCTCCCAATTCCATCTCTTCATAGACGTCGGTTAATTAGTTTTCTTTTATCAGTACAATAAAAGGGTTATGGTCAAGGCAACAACCTTCGGTCAGGGGAGTAGTCACCCTGAGGCATCAGTGGCATGTCTTGATGGTGGAATACTATAACACTTGTATTATTTCTTATCAGAGGGCTTCTCAAGGGCATAGAAACTGGAGGCTTCCCACATCGATTGCAGGGTATCTTATGCTAGAAGAATGTCTCCGAGGTTTTCCTCATATTCCTATGTTTAACATAGGGTATGTCACAAGTTTAGCATCTTGTAGACATGGATCGTACTGATCAGAACACTGATAAGAGTGAACCAAATGGGCACATCCCTAGGATGGATCACATGGAGTGTTTACCATATGAATAGATTAGAACACCCAATGAGGATAGACCCAAGATAGTGTGTCCATAAAAAGGGTAGGTTTCGCACCATGAAGGCTGATCTAGACCCCACAAGGGGCGGATCAGGGATGGTCGGTCCTAGAAAATGGGACACCAAGGTTTACCATTGGCTGAGATTTAACCTCGTGAAGGCTTCCTAAGTATCCCTATGGTGGGGAATCAAAACTTATGTAGTTCAAATGGATGATTTGGGGCTTACACACTGAGACATACCGGGTGCTACTGGGAGAATCAATCACATGGATGAATGAGGATTACGCACGGATATATCCCATGTGGATGACGTGACCCCATCATGATAAGGGTGAGGTGATGTAGTAGATGGTCGGGGCTTATGCATGGTTAGTTTCCTGTATGAATGGTGTGATCCCACTAGGATGTGGCGGCCTGGGTAAGAATCATGATGAATGATGGATTATTTAATGAAGTGGATGAGATGAATGGGGTGAAACCGATGTGAAGATGATAATGTTGGGATTGAACCTCAGGGTGGTTTCCTACATACCCTGCCTGGGAGGTAGGGATCAAAGTCAACATAGTTCTGGAGTGGGGCGATGAGTCACCTGAGGTGGTGGATCATGAGAATGGATGCATGGATGAGACCCAAAGAAAATGGAACCTTGGGTTGAGGCATGACCTTCCCAAAATATAGGGGTTCAAGGGAGATATGAGAATGATACATGGATGATGGGATTGACCATATAAAGGCTTCATATGTATCCCTGTGGTAGGGAATCAAAGTCCACGTAGTTTAGGATGGGGCATAGAATTGAGGTGTACACAAAGTATAACGGCCTGGAGACATGCCGAGGCTTATATGTGGTTAGAGGCCCATCAAAAAAGGGATACTATTGGTTGGAGGATTATGGATTAAGTGTGGGGCTTATGCATGGTTAACTGCCCGGGTGGATCAAAACACATCATAGAGGAAGATCCAGGAGATGTGACCCAAAAAGGGAAGATGTCACATCAGAACGGTACATCCCTAGGAGGGAGCACTGAAGTTTACCATTTACCGGGGTTGAACCTCAAAGAGGATTTCTACGTACACTAACTAAGAGGTAGGCATCAAAACCGATATAGTTCGAGAAGAAAAAGGGGCTCGCAGTTTAATGTCATGATGGATGAAAGAAAGGTGTTGGGATTAAACCTTAGGGAGGTCTTCTATATATCCCCATAGAAGGGAATCAAAGTCCACATAGTTCAGGAGATGGGTGATTTAGTTTAACATCATGCGGGATGAGAAGTGAACAGATTTTAAATGTCCAGAACAAATGGATGATGGGCATGAACCTTAGGGAGGATTCCTGTGTACCCTTCATAAAGGATAGGTATCAAAGTCTATGTAGTTCAAGGTGGGGCATAGAATTAGGGTGTATGAAAAGGACAACGACCCAAAGACATGATGGGGCTTACATGTGGTTAGCATCCTAAGGAATATGTCATGGTTGATGCCTACTTTAAGCTCACATGAGTCATGTTTGGTGTGAGAAACAAGAGGCATAAATAGATCGGATGATAATGTCATGAGAGGTGCGGCCATGAGGGATGGTGCAGGGCTCACGCTTGGATAGAAGCCCAGAGATATAGAGATTGTGACTTACTCTAATAGGGAATCCTGAGAAGGATTTCTAAATATACAAGGAGGATATGATCATCGTACATGGAACACCCTATCAAGGTGGTTTGGGGATTATGAAAAGGCTACCCAAGGTGTGCACGATGATAAAACACAAAGGGAAAGAGAAGGTGGGGAATGAAAGGATCCTAGTCCCATCCCCTCTTTGGTCCACTCAGGCCTACCACACATACAGAAACTCACATTTTAACATCATGTGTTGGGGATGTGAGGTGCTTGGAAATTTAACATCTTGCAGCTCAGATGAGCAGGACTCACTCCCTCCCATAGGACTTACATAAATTGTACCAACCCTCACTTGGGGAATGAAAGGCACAACAAATGCTAGGATACAATGGGGTGGAGTGTTCACTCTAGGGACTCATGTTAGCATGGCTATGTGAAGATGCAATATCCATTAGTGTGCCTATACGAAGAAGTATAAGTCAAGGCAACATAACATGAATCACCACTCAAGGAACCATAAGATCACTTCATATGAGCCTAGAGGGCCACATGAGAGAAGGGATCACGAAGTATAAGGCCTCATGAAGAGATTCATCATAATGAAAAGGGGCTTCTAAAAGGAAGGTTCTTCTCAAAGAGTGGTGAAAAGGCTCACCGTGAAGGGAGGAGCATCACAAAGCATAGAGACCCAGTCGAGGTATGGAGTCTGCATGTGCTTGGAGGGTGCTTTGTGAAGGCTGAATGCTCTGAAAAGTCTTGAGTACCCAAAAGGGACTCCTACCTTCACGATGGCCATATGTATTCATGAAGGGCATCCCCACTTCAAGAAGAGGGAAAAGGGAGCAAAGGGAAATCTGGTTCACAATGCTTGGGTACCTTGGGTGATGCATTTTCTGGCTGGTTTGTAGAGCAAACGGAGCTTCATGAAACGGGGTCTCTAAAGGTGAAAGGTTAGGGTGTATATCATTTTGGGTGGGGGTGAGCTACTTATTTATAGGCTCCATGCATGGGGATGCTCTGAGGGAACTCCGCAAAGATGACGACACTTCATGGTCGGAGGAAGCTTCATTGAACTCGCATAGGCTTACATCATTTCTCTACGGAGGTCACTAAGAGGTATGTATATAGCCTTAGAATCATTAAAGGATATGGAAGACTTTGCGATGGAGCTTCAAGAGGTAGGCCCCTTTGGTGAATTTTCCCTTTTCTGATCCATTTAAAGGCAAGGATTTGGGCACCAATAGCGCTGATAAAATCCAATGCATCCCTTGCCCAGATTTGTGGTAGTGTTATTGGAGAAATGCTTGGGTCATATGGAATAAAAATACAAATAGAAAACAGCAAAATTTGCTTATTGGGTAGTTTTTTTTCATTTTTTTAGCTAGTAGAATCCTCAAATCATTCCTCATTAAAAATTAAAGGAGAAAGCTAGCTTTTAATGTTGTAAAATAGCCTGAGATCTTACCAAAGTCTATGAATTGCATGAATTATCTATAGTTTTGACATTGTCTTGGTTTATTGATGTGATTTTTTTCTCTTGTTTTTTAGGTTGAGTTACCTTTACTCGCAAAAGGTCATTCAAATAGATGTAAATTCATAGAACATGTTATTAGAAAAGACATGAACTTTAAAATAGCTGATTTTGGGGTTGGGAGATTATGTGAATGAAGAGCATACCCAATCTACATTCAATGTATTCATTTAATAGAAATATGAAAAATTAGATTCATTTATAGTTTAAAAGAAATAAATATTACCATCGTTCCCCCACTCAACCAAAACACAACCAAATCCAACCACTGCACAGGAAGAATGCCTAGAGGGACGCGTTGTAGATTGTATAGTACACCCACAAATAGTATCTAGTGATATTTCTTCATCCTTCCATTGTAATCCTTCCACAATTTTCATAATTTGGTGATGAATTCTACCCATAAATCATTTGGGCATGATGTAAAATTATCCTGTTAAAAAAATAGATAGTAGCTACAACAATAATAAAAATAATAAAAATAAACATTGAATTTACCTAAACCTCCCTCCATAATATGTAAATCATATCTTGGGGGAATAAAGTCCAATCATGAGTCATTAGAGGGAATCTACGTGGGTCTCATATCATATTCCCCAACTAACTAACCAATAAAATCACATCTTCTCCAAATGGATAAAAGGTGTCATCAAATAACACATCCAATAAATCTTTTAAGTTCTAGGATCGAACCCCTCTACTAGGAATGCTATGTTTGCTGGAAGATGCATCAAATCTTAATAAACATGAATTCAGGATGAAATAAGCAATAACTGAATTTTTAATTATAAATTTGAAATAGTTAGGGGAATATACTTACACAAAATTACAATAAATTAATTTCAAAAAATAAAAAACATACATACTAACAATATCAAGTGAACCACTCTGACCACCCTATGACATGCCCACATTAAAAAAAAAATATACAGTTAAATCAAGAAACTTTTATACACATAATTCCTAAATATTTTTACAAACATTAACTGGAAAAAAAATTACAAGCTTTCACTGATCATGTCAATCTATCGTATCTTCTTCAACTGCTTCTCAGGCCCATTTCACATCTTCTTCTCTCAAAAATATAGTTTTTTGGTCAAATGTTTGATTAGGAAAGGTGACAACATCTGGTTTCTCTTGTCCAATCTCGAAAACCCCTCTTCTATACATTTTCACCACAAATTTCCAATTAGAATCAATGCTGAAAAAGTAAACTTGCTATGCCTATGATGTCAGTATGAAAGGCTTGTTTCTTAATAGATCATCTTTATATTACATATAATTAAATTTTACCAATGTAAATTGTATATGTTCAACTTTCATTCCATAAAACAGATTGACCCAATCACATCTTAACAATATATTCTTTAAGCCATAACCATAAATAACCTCAATAATATCCTTTACAAATCCATAATAATAACTTGCATCAACATATGAACAACCAATACCACTATTATGCATTACTCAATTCACATTAACATCGCTAATATGGAATCAGAATCCATTAGCATCCATAGACTTATAGCGATGAGTTGTAATAAATGAGCCATTAGCTAGTTGGTTGAGTTCTTTGCTCTTAGTATGAGCAATTGAATCACGCATCGTGTGAATCTATAAATTTCCCATAATTCAATGGATAAAGGGTTGTAAAAATAAAACTCATTTTCATTATAAAAATATTAAATCAATTATTTATACGTACGTGAGTCTTGAACCACTCATAAAATGTATTGAAATGATGTTTTTGGATTTGATTTTCAAATGATCGGGGCCTTTCTTATTTCAACTCAGCAATATGCGTTCTACATTACAACAAAATAAAAGGTAATTAATAAATTAAATATAGAAAAATAAGACATAATAGATCAACTATGAAACTTACTATATCAATGGAATAATAGGTGGAGTGTTGAACAACACATATCAATGAGCTTGAACCCCCTTGTCGTTGTGCATATCAAACATTATCCCTTCTCTAATTGGACCTTCATCAATCTGGGAGGGTATATATAACTTTGCTTCAACCTCATCAATATATAAAGAAAAAAAATTAGTGCAATCATCCATCAAATATACATTGGCAATTGAAGTTTCTGGATGAGCTTTGTTGTTCACATATTGTTTCAATGTATTTAAGTATCTCTCTATTGGATACATCCACCTGAATTGCACGGGACCTCCAAAAATGGCTTCACCAGTTAAATTCATAGTCAAGTGGACCATAACATCAAAAAAAACATCATAAATAGTTTCTCTAGGTGACATAGTGTAATCAAAATCATATCCTATTAATTTTTCAAATCACTTGTGCGATGATTCCTTGAACAAAGATGTTTGAAAAAATTAGAAAATTCAATCAATGAATCAACAATATGGGTAGGTAAAGAATCATGAATTGAAATTGGCATTAACTATTGAAACATAATATGATTATCATGATTTTTCAACCCCTGTAATTTCATGCTCATCATACTAACACACTTGGAAATACTAGAGAAATAACCATAAGGCACTTTGATGGTCTAAAAAATTTATAAAAATGTTTCCTTCTCTTTTTTACTCATTATGTACTAGTAGCAGAAATGTATGCCCAATTACCATCACCCATATGTAAATGTAAAGGCTTCTCAATCCCATTTCTTTCAAATCATGTCGAGCGTTGTCACTATCCTTTGATTTCCCCTTGATGCCTAAAATAGTGCATAATATATTATCACACACAATTTTTTTCAGTGTGCATCACATCCAAATTATGTATTAAAATATTATCTTTACAATAAGGAAATTTAAAGAAAATACTCTGCTTCTTCCAATTATGATTGTGTTATTTATTTGAAATAGTAATAGAAGGCAATGAAGAAGCCAATAAATCTTAAAAACCATACATTATTTCTATAACGACCCGGATCCGGAGCCTCATAACTAGTGCCCCGTACCCGGTTCGCCACATGACCTCAAGCGCGTTTCCCCAAATGCCAGAGGTCGCTGACTAGCAGCGAGGGTCTTGGTGAGTCGGTGGGGAAACTATGCCCTCATTGGGTAAAGCATATAGCTGAAGAACAAACGTGTACAATAGCGGAAGCATTAAACAACATACAAAAACTGAAACTAACAGTAGAAGCAATGTCTGATATAATAATGATGCAGTATGGTACATATGTCTATGGAAAGCAGTAAACAAATCAACGTGCTGAAATACAACTGAAACCAAATACTAAAAGTAAACCGCAACTCCAACAGCATCGCGAGCCAAAGCCCGGTCCCATGCTCTCCATCTCCAACCAGCAATCAAGTACCTGAGGTGGAAGGGCCACAATCCCTATCCACACCTGTAACCAAATAGTCTGTTTGGGCCGAAAAGCAGGACCCAAAAAGGGTGTGAGACTAATCCCAGTAGGCAACCACCACAAGATTTGTGCCCTACTGTCAGTGAGCAATATAGAAAAAGTAAAGGAAATAAATACAGTAATGAACTAGGGGTACACCAATAAAAATCCTACCAATTACCATTCACATTCATTTAATTAAACAACTAGGGAAACAAGCAAAGCTCTCTATTCCAAGGTAAAGAAAGTAACACAGTAGGTAACTCAAAAGACTACCTAAACCACAAGCAGTACAAACCCAAGCTTGTTCTTTGGATTGGTGAACTCATCACATCCAACCAAACAAAATTTACACTAACTCTCTGGGTGGCTCAAACTAGAAGACCCCTATAGTCCAGTAATCAAACAAGGCACAGACACTCTAGGAAGCTCTCACATCAATTCCCCTATGGTCTTGAAACGATAGCTACAGACTCTATGAGGAAGCACTTACGTCTAATTCCTCCTATAGTCTCGATACGTGTGTAAACTAAGAACACTATTGGAAAGCACAAAGACCTATTCCCATAGGTCCTGCGTATGAAACTAAAACCAACAGACCCTCTAGGGAAGCACTTAATCGTCTATTCCCTCTTTGATCTCCTACACCAGGTTCCCACAGCCCTGAGCAGTCCAGTCGAGCATAATCGACTGTCAGCAGCCCTAAGTAAGTTCAAAAACTACTTGGATAATAGATACAAAGCATCAAAAGCATTTAAATAGTAGGAAACACATGCAATCAGTTACAACAAGTAAACTAGCAATTGCAATAGGGTTGCCTCACAGGCAAACGATGCCAAACGATGATAAACAGCCAAACAGGGAAAAAACAGCCACAAGTGATCCTCAAACATGAAACCAAGCATACAATAGTATCAATTAATCATAATCTAATAAGAAATATAAGGCAAATAAATAATAGGATCAAAATCCCAAACCCGGGATACCTGATACATTATCCGGAACTTTTGCAACCAAAACTCAAGGACATTTAGTGTAGGGAAAAAAACCACTTACCTCAATGCTAGGATATCAATATAAGTGAACCACGACGATTGATTCTCCTTAGAACATCGAAGATCTGAGAAAACTTCTAAAACTCTCAACCCATGATAACTTGAAAATGAGGAGGAAACATGAAACAAGGCTAAAGTAGAAGAGAGAGCTTACCGAGGCAATCCCAACACAATCGACGACGGATGAAACGGATATCAGACGACAGCTTGGGGGCTCGAAGAAGGATCGCGGCCATATAGGAGCTCTCGGCCGAACGAAACCTAGAAGAAGGTCGTTCTGACGATTAGGCGTGACCCCGATGCGTTTAGCGAAAAAAATACACGGCGTGTACTTCTGGGGTACACGACGTGTACTCTATTTTTTTGTACTCCGCTTTAAGCGGCCTCCACATCACCCCTACACACCGTGTGTGTGGCCCGGACATGGTCAGCACATGGATTCAAGTGGAAAATGAGTACACGGTGTGTACTCTTAATGTACACGACATGTACTTCAAAAATTTCCAAAAAACTCTCTTTTTTCTCAAAAATGATCAGAAAGGAAAAACACACCTGAAACGAAGATTCGGGTTCTTACAAACTTCCCCCCTTAAAGAAATTAATCACCGAATTTCCCTAGCAAGGTGTAGAAGAAGAAACCCCGAACAGCTCTGGCCACTACGATCGTACATCGGCCTCCCACTCCCAAGTCTCATCCTGCACTCGCCCGTGCTGCCATAGCACCCGTACTAGAGGAACAAACCGGCCACGAAGAACTTTCATACAGCGATCGACAATCCGGATGTGATGCTCCTCAAACGATGCATCTAATTCAAGGTCAACCTCCTCGGGTTGAAAGACATGAGATAGGTCTGAAAAGTAACGTCGGATCTGGGAAACGTGGAAGACGTCGTGCATAGCCCGGTACCTCTGAGGTAACTGCAACCGATAGGCAACCAACCCAACTCTCTCCAACAACTCAAACGGACCGACGTACCGCGGTGAAAGCTTACCCTGTCTCTGGATCCTCTTGTGTCCCAACCTCAATGCGACACGTAGGAAAACCTGATCCCTGACCTCGACCTCCAGAGGTCATCTCCGCTGATCAGCATAAGACTTTTGACGAGACTGTGTTGTAGCCATCCTCTTTCGAATCAACTCTATCTGCTCTGAGGTCTCCTGAACAAGATGAGATCCCAGCAAAGCTGCCTCTCCTACCTCCAGCCAGCATAAAGGTGATCAGCATGGCCTACCGTACAAGGCCTCGTAAGGTGCCATATGAGTAGTCACCTAAAAATTGTTGTTGTAGGCGAACTACACAAGAGGGATATGCTTCTCCCAAGAACCGCCAAAGTCCAAAATGCAAGCTCGAAGCATATCCTCAAGCACCTGGATCGTGTGCTCAGACTGGCCATCAGTCTGGGGATGGTATGTTATACTCAAAAGTACCTGTGTACCCAAAGCCCTCTGAAGCCCCTACCAGAACCAAGGAGTAAAGCGTGCATCCCTGTCTGAAACAATGGAGTGTGGAACCCCATGCAGACGTACAATCTCTCAGATGTAAATTCATCCCAGATCATCAACACTGAAGGTCTCCTTGATCAGTAAGAAGTGAGCAACCTTCGTAAGATTGTCAACGATAACCCAAACTACATCGTTCCCTCGAGGCGACCTTGGCAATCCAGTCACAAAGTCCATCGCGACATCGTTCCACTTCTACTCCGGAATGGGTAACTGCTGTAAAAGCCCAGCTGGTCGCTGATGCTCTGCTTTCACCTGCTGACAAGTCGAACATCTCATGACAAAACTAGAAACATCTCTTTTCATACCTGGCCAACAGTACTGGCGATGTAGATCATGATACATCTTGGGGATGCCAGGATGAACTGCCCAAACTGAGGAATGAAAATCCCGCATCAGCTCCTCGCGTATGTCTACTGGCACCCATACGCATCCCTGGAAACACAAGATCTCATCCTCACCCACTGTCCATCCAGGAAGAGGGTCCTCTCCTGACACACTCTCCCGCAGGACTAAGCCCTCTGAATCTGATGCTGCCTCATCCGCACCAGATCAAGAAAAGTAGAGGTAATAGCCATAGAAGAGAGAAAGGTCTGTCCCTGTCTGTCATGCACCTCCAAGTTCATCTCGGATAATAGATCCATAAGCTGCCACTCACTGCTGGCCTCCTAAACTGCCTGTAACTGAGTCCTCTTGCTCAGTGTGTCTACCACAACATTTCCTTTCCCAGGCATATAAGCAAGCTCAAAGTCGAAAGACTGTAGGTACTCGACCCACCTCCATTGTCTCAGATTTAAGTCACACAGCATGAAGATATACTTGAGGCTCTTGTGGTCAGTATATACCACAAAATGCTCTCCCATCAGATAGTGTCTCTAACAATGCAAAGCATGAACAACAGAATCCAACTCTAGGTTGTGCGTAGGATAGTTCCTTTCGTGTGGCCTCAACTGCCGAGACCCGTAAGCAACAACCCCATCTTCCTACATAAGCACAGCTCCCATAACGATACCTAAAGCATCACAATAAATAGTATAGATCTTTCCCGACTCTGGCAAGACCAGTATCGGTGCTGACGTCAACCTCCCCTTCAACTCCTGAAAAGATGACTCACAAGAATCTGACCATAAAAACTTCACCCCCTTCTTAGTCAGACCTGTCAGCGGTGTTTCTAGGCGTGAAAAGTTCTGTATAAACCGCTTGTAGTAACCAGCCATCCCCAAGAAACTCCATACCTCGAAGACATTCTTCGGCTGCTTCTTTGTAACTACCGCTCTTACCTTTTCTGGGTATACTGATACTCCTGTCTCTGAGATGACATGACCCTGGAAGTGAATCTCATCCATCCAAAAGTGGCACTTTGAGAGCTTAGCATATAAATGATGCTCTCTCAGTGTACTCAATACGATCTCAAGATTGGTAGCATGTTCATGTCGAGTGTGAGAGTACACCAAGATATCGTCCATGAAAACAACCACAAAGGAATCCAAGTAAGGATGGAAAACTCTGTTCATCAACACCATGAAAATTATTGGCGTGTTCGTGAGACCGAACGGCAAAACCAAGTACTCGTACAGACCATATTTTCTCCAAAAAGCTGTAAGAGGTATATCTGATGGTCCGATGTGCAACTGATGATAGTCGGATCTCAATTCGATCTTCGAGAACACCCTGGATCCCCAAAGCTGATAAAAAAGATCATCAATCCTCGGAAATGGATATCGGTTCTTGACCGTCAACTAGTTCAGCTTCCGATAGTCCACACACAGTCGTAAGGTACCATCCACCTTCTTCACAAACAACATCGATGAACCCCAAGGGGAAGTACTGGGTCGGATAAAACCCTTTTCCTGCAACTCCTCCAACTGTTTCTTGATCTCTTGAAACTCAGGCGTCGCCATCCTATAAGGAGGTATGGATACCAGTGCTACTCCTGGCACAAGCTCGATAGAGAAGTCTACCTCTCACTCCGGAGGTAACCCTGAAAAGTCTTCTGGAAAGACATTCAGGAAAAGATCAACTACCAGAGGAAAATCTATCTAAGAAGTCCCCTGGTCATCCAGATATAAACTAGCAATATGGGCTGTAACACCGCCCAACCCATGATGCTCTAGTCCAGCTCTGCTCGCCTGGACATCCCATTCGCCCTTGTGAAGAAAGGATTCACCCTCCGGTGATGTGAAACTCACCCTTCGATGATAGCAGTCGACAAAGGCCTAGAAGGAAACTAACCAGTCCATCCCGAGTATGACATCATAACCCGTCATATCAAGGACATAAAGATCCCACAAGAAGTGACACCCACCAACCTCAAGGGGAACTCCTTGCACTAACACACACTAGAAGTTCTAAGTCCCAAGGGAATGTCTAGTGTCATCATATCCTCAGAAGTAAAGATAGTAAGTCTAAGGCTCTCCACAGTGTGCACAGAAACAAAGATATGAGAATATTCGATATCGAAAAGTTCAGAAGATAAAAATGAGGCTACTAAGATCGTACCTCGAACTGTAGAAGGTCCAGGATCTCACCCCAGATGAATCTTCTCTATCGCAAATGTCTGGCCAGTATCGCGGCCCTGTGTAGCAGCCTGATATTCCTAAGTTGATCCTCCCTGAGCCTGACCACTGCGTCCATGACCTCTACCCTGGCCTGAACGACCTGAAGAACTCCAGCCCCCAGTCTGTTGCAGAACTGGTAATCCTGCTCCTGTACGAGGAGTAGAAACATATCCTCCTTCACTAGCCACTGGAAGAATAACCCTGCAAAAACGCTGCAGGTGACCCATCTTGCCGCAAGATCAGTGATCTACTGGGTCTCTAAGGCACTGAGGCTTCTTATGCCCGCTCTTTCCACACTGATAGCACACCACCTGGTTTCCAGAAGGGAGATCTCGTCTACCAGAAGAAATACCTTGCTTCCTCGAGTCACCTCGAGTAGACTCTTGGTGGTGCTTCCTGCTATCAGTATGAAATGAATCAGCCTTGGATGCTAAACCGCCCTGGTCAAAAGCTCCAGTCTCCCTCAGATTTTGTTCGGTGATCAGTGCCTGGTTGACTATCAGAGTAATAGAAGTCAACTGGAAGACGTTCACCTATTATCTGATCTCTGGCTTGAGGCCTTCCTCGAACTTCCTTGCCAAAAACAGCTCATTATTTCCCAGAACGGGAGTAAAGCACAGTAACTCAGTGAAACGGGAGGAATACTCCATAACCAAAAGAGTACCTTGCTGCGGGTTCATGAATTCTCTAGCTCTGTCGGCCCTCAGTATTGCCGGATAAAATTAGTCATAGAACGTACGCTGTAACTCGTCCCAAGCCATAGTCTGTTGGCACCCTGCCTAAGAAACTACATCCCACCATCTCTTGGCAGAATCTTGCAGCATGTAAGTCACGAGCTTCACCCTTCTATCTGGGGGTGTCTCCAGATGCTCAAAGATGGAAAGCATGGTTTCTAGCCATGACTCTGCAGCCTGAGGTCCTCCATCCCCTGTAAAAGTGGGAGGATGTTGCTGCTGAAAAACCCGCGTCAGCTCTGCCATAGACGGGGCAGGATGCTGAGCTCCCTGGAAGGTCTGCATGAATCTCATGAAACCCTCTCTAAAATGAGTGTTGGCACCGGTGTCTGGAATCACTGCAGGTTCCATTTCCGGAACGATTGGCAGAACTACTGGTAGTCCCTGGTCTACCGTATCAGGCGTACGGTCACTGCCTAGTTCCTGACGTGCAACGGGAGGACGTCTTGGTTCCATAGACCTAAAAGGTCAAAAGAACACCTCAGATTTAGTATTAACAAGGACAAAAAACACAAGGGTACAAAACGGGAACAGGAGAGAGAAACACTTAAGTTTTCAAAACACGACTACATGGCGTGTATTTAAACTACACATGGTGTTTGTTAAAGCCATTCACATGGGCATGTAATTCTGCCACTATTGGTTGTGTAACACCCCAGACTACACAGCGTGTTGTCCCAACACACGGTGTGTACTTAAACTCCACTCCCCTGCCCGAGTCTCTTTACATGGCTAACCTACATGGTCCTCTTAATCCTAAACTACATGGCGTGTTGTCCCAACACACGACGTGTACTTGAACTCCACTCCCCTGCCCGAGTCTCTTTACACGGCTAACCTACACGGTCCTCTTAATCCTAAACTACACGGTGTGTTCACTAAGGACACGGTGTGTACTAGACAGGTTTGGCGACCCATATAGCAGGTTACACGGCTGACCCTTACACGGCGTGTTCTGGATAAACACAACGTGTATAGGAGACGATAACACCGACCCGTGTTGTTCGTGACACGGTCGGGTACCTAGAACAAGGATACACGGCGTGTTTTTACAAAACATGGCGTGTACTACATGAGCTTCCCCGACCCGTGTTGTTGGTGACACGGCCGGGTACATGGTTGACTACTCACTACTAGAATTTATGGCTTTCGAGGCGGGGGACTTATAGCGGCCGCCATTTAGCGGCCGCTAATACTATCAACAGCGGCCACGAAATGGCGGCCGATGCACTTTAATACCGTAAAAACCCTACATTTCCCCCTCCCCCCATTATCCCCACCCCGACACCGCGAACCACCCTTCCCCGACCCAGCGAACCCGACCCCCGCGACCCCGACCCCTCGACCCAGCGACCCCGACCCCCGACGAGCCCGACCCCCAGCGACCCCTCCCCGACCCCCGGCGACCCCTCCCCGACCCCCGGCGACCCCGACCCCTGACCGCCGGTGACCCCGGCGACCCCGACCCCCGTCGACCCCGACCCCCGACCCAGACCTCCCGGCGACCGCGACAACCCCTGGCGACCCCGACCACCGCCGACCCCCACCCCCTTGCCTCTGTGCTGCGCCACCCGCAACCCTGGTGACCCCCATCGCCTTGCCTCTGCACTGCACCCCCGTGACCCCGACACCCCCGCGACCTAGCAACCCCCACCCCTGCCAGTGCTGCACATTTGGACAGTCCCACCGCCGTCGTACCCTCCCGGCCTCGTTGCATCCCTCTGACAAGTCCTCCTACCTCTGTTGGACCCTCCCGGTCCATTGTGCCCCACTGTGTAGAACCCTCCACGCTTCATCCAACGGTTCCCCTCCTTTCGAGTCCGTTCGTCGAACCCCTGTCGTCAAGTCACTACGCCATCATGGATCCGAAATCGAGTCACACCCCGTTACCCACGGTCGAGTCCTCCGCATGTAATGTTTTTTATCCCTTTAAAATTTGGTTTTTAAATTTTAATGATATGTGTTTTTTTAGAATTTAAATAAGATATTTCACTTTTGATTTCTATTAAATACAGATATGGATAGGAGTTGGATTGATATTCAAGATAGATTTTTAGCTGAATATTATGAGGGGATTAAGCGATTTATGGATTTAACCAACAAATTTCCAAGCGATATGATTAGTTGTCCATGCAGAAAATGTGCAAATAGATATCTATTCAAACGAGATAGTGTTAGAGAACATTTGTTTTTGAATGGGTTTTTGAAAAACTATAAGACATGGACACGTCATGGAGAAGATTCTGTTTCATGTCATCGCTCAGAAAGTATTCATATGAATGTTGATTCAAGAACAGTTGATCCGATGAACATAATGATCAATGATATGATGCGTCAGTTTCAATCTGAAGACAGAAATGTCATAAATGACGACGTTGGATTGAGTAATCCCTGTTCTTTTACATATGGATAAGAATTGAAATTATTTGAAATTCTTGACGATGCACATACTGAATTATATCCTGGATGCACTAAATTTAGTAAAATGTATTTCATCATTGAATTGTTACACCTGAAGGCCTTGAACCAGTGGCCAGACACCTCATTCGACATGTTGTTGGTATTATTGAAGAAGGTACTCCCTGCTGGAGTGAAGATTTCAGAGTCATTCTATCAAGCTCGCAAGTTAATTGATGATCTTGGATTTACATATGATACAATTGATGTGTGTCGCAATAATTGTATGTTGTTCAGAAAAGAGAATGCGCAATTAAATAATTGTACTGTTTTCTATACATCCAGGTGGAAGACCAATGAGATTAATCAAGGTAGTCAGATTCTTCCTAGGAGAGTCTTGAATCAAGGGTAACAAGTTGCCGCTAAATAGATGCGTTATTTCCCACTGAAACCAAGACTGAAGAGATTCTTCTTTTCCACTAAAATTGCCAAATTGATTACTTGGAATTCAGAGAGAAAGAAAGAGGTTGATAAATTAACTCACCCGGCAGATTCTTTGGCATGGAAAGAGTTTGATCAAAGACACCCATACTTTTCTCGAGATGATCGTAATATTCGACTGGGTTTGGCAGTAGATGGTTTTAACCCATTTAGGTCCATGGTTAGTGCGACACATAGTACATGGCCATTGGTGTTGGTTCCATACAACATTCCCCCATGGTTATGTATGAAGCAACCTTTTTTGTTACTGTCAATTATAATTGATGGACCAAGAGGACCTGGTGATAAAATCAATGTTTATATGCAACGTTTGATTGATGAGCTGCAAGAATTTTGGGCCGATGGTGTAATGACTTTTGACTCAGGAGCAAATGAAATGTTTAGACTTTGGGCCGCTTTGTTATGGAAAATTAATGATTTCCCAGCATATACTAACTTATCAGGTTGGAGTAAAAAAGGAGAATTTTCTTTCCCTTGTTGTAATAAGAGTAAGAAATATATATGGCTTAAGCACTGTAGAAAGTGGTCATATCTTGGTCACAGACATTTTCTTCCTCCATTGCACAGGTTCAGAAAAGACCGTGTATCGTTTGATGGGAATAGAGAGTATGACTCATCACCACAAATACTGTCTGGGGTTGAAATTTCTGCACAACTTGATCAAGAAAACATCCGTACAATGTATGATTTTCAAGATTTATTGGTTCCTGCATTGCCTTCTATTCCTGCTGCAAATAGACAGCGAAGTCATAATTGGAAGAAAGGAAGTATTTTTTTTGAATTGCCTTATTGGAAATATAATATTTTAAGGCATAATTTAGATGTGATGCACATTGAAAAAAATGTATGTGATAATATTATGTGCACCATTTTAGGCGTCAAGGGGAAATCAAAGGACAGTGTTAATGCTCGACGTGATTTGCAAGAAATGGGATTGAGAAAACCTTTACATTTATAGCTGGGTGAAGGTAATTGGGCATACATGCCTGCTGCACAGTACACAATGAGTAAAAAAGAGAAACAAACATTTCTATCAATTTTGAAGACCGTTAAGGTGCCAGATGGTTGTTTCTCTAATATTTTGAAGCGCGTGAATATGACGAGCATGACATTACAGGGTTTGAAAAGTCACGATAATCATATTCCACTTCAACAGTTAATTCCTATAGCAGTTCGTGATTGCTTACCTTCCCAGGTTGTTGAGCCGTTGATTGGAGTTTCTAATTTTTTCAGACAGCTCTGTTCTAGGAATCATCGCATGAGTGATTTTAAAAAGCTATAGGATAATATTGTACTTGCACTATGTCACCTAGAAAAACTCTTTCCGCCGTCTTTTTTTGATGTCATGGTTCACTTGACCGTGCATTTAACTGGTGAAGTCATTGATGGAGGTCCCGTGCAATTCAGGTGGATGTATCCAATAGAGCGATACTCAAATACATTGAAACAGTACGTGCACAACAAAGCTCGTCCAGAAGCCTCAATTGCCAAGAGATATTTAATGGATGAGTGTACTAATTTATGTGCTTCATATATTGATGAGGTTGAAACAAAGATAGATAAACCATCCCAGACTGACAAGGGTCCAATTGGAGAAGGAATAACATTTGATATGCGGAACGACAAGTGGGTTCAAGTTCATCGATATGTGTTGTTCAACACTCCATCAGTTATTCCATTGATATAGTAAGTTTCATAGTTGATGTGTATTTTGTTTCTATATTTATTTTATTGCTTACCTTATATTGTGTTGTGATTTAGGATGTATATCACTGAGTTGAAATGTGAAAGGCCCTGTGTAACTGACTATCAAATCCAAAAACATCATTTCAACACATTTCATGAGTGATTCAAGACTCATGTACGTATAATTGATTTAATATTTTTATAGTGCAACTTAGTTGTATTTTCACAATCCTTTATCCATTAAACTATATATGTGAAATTTGCATATTCAAAAGTTACGTGATTTAACCCAGCATGTGAGCGAAGAACTCAACCACCTAGCTGATGGTCCATTTATTACAGCTCGTCGCTACAAGTCTTTGGATGATAACGGATTCCGATTTAGTATTAGCGATGTTGAAATGAACTGAGCCACACAAAATAGTGGTGTTGGTTGTTCTTTTGTTGGTGCGGGTTATTATTATGGATTGTTGAGAGATATTATTGAGGTTATTTATGATCGTGTCTTAAAACACATATTGTTAAGGTGTGATTGGGTCGATCCAGTTCATGGAAGGAAAGTTGATAACTTCCAATTTACATTAGTAAACTTTAACAATATGCTATATAAAGATGACCGAGTTAGCAATGAGCCCTTCATACTGACATCGTAGGAAGAACAAGTTTACTTTATCGGCATTGATTCTGATTGGAAAGTTGTGGTGAAAATGTCTAGAAGAGGGGTTTTTCTGATTGACCAAGAGGAACCTGAAGTTGTCGCATTTCCTGATCAAACACTTGACCAAAGAGACAGCTGAAGGAGATATGATAGACTTGTATTATTAGTGGAAATTGTAATTATATCCCCAGTTATTATTTGTAAAAATATTTATGAGTTATATATGTATAAAAATTGCTTGATTTAACTATAATTTCTTTTAATGTAGGTATGTCACAGGGTGGTCACAACGGTTCACCTGATGTTGTTGGTATGTATGTTTTCATTTTTCTAAATTAATTGATTGTAATTTTCTATTTATATTTCCTTAACTGTTTCTAATCATTAATTTATATTGTAATTGAATTATGAATTTATGTTTATCAGGATATACTGCTTCTTCCAGCAGACGCAGGTGTCCTGGTAGAGGGGTTCGATCCTGGAACTCTGGAGCCTGATTGGATGTGTTATTTGACGACACATTTCATCCAGTTGAAGATGGTGCTACTGCATTGAGTCGTCAGTTTGGGCATATGATACGAGACTCACACAGATTCCCTCTGACGACTCGTGACTGGAGTTCTTTCCCCCAGGATACGATGGACAGATTATGGAGGGAGGTTCAGGTAAATTCAATGTTTAATTTTTCATGATATTATTATTATTATTGTCCCATCTACTGACAATTTTTTTAACAGGATAATTTAAAATCCTGTCCAAATGAGTTTCAGGCTGTATGTATGTCCAAATGCCGAAACTTATGGAAGGATTACAAGTCAAGGGTGAAGAGATATCACTGGACACCATTTACGGGTGTGCCAGACATTCTACAACGAGTCCCTCCGGGCATTATTCCTACGCAGTGGCAGGATTTGGTTGCGTTTTGGTCGACTGAGGCAGCGATGGTAAGATTTATTACTTTTAATCTATAAATGACTAATTTTTAAAATGTCTATTAAGTAAATACGTTGAATGTAGACCGAGTCTGCTCTTCATTCACAGAATCGGGCGATGCAGGGAACGCATTCCAAACTTGGCACTCGACATGTGTCAGAGCTCAGACATGATGTAAGTTTAGAATTCACTATTTCATTCATATTTTAAAAATATTATAGTATAACATGGTGAATCCCTTTATTATAGTTACACCAACGTGGTGAGCCAATCGATCGGATGTCCATATGGATGAGGACTCATATGGTGAGTAATCCCGATGTTGCCGGTGTTATAGTAAGAAAATTATTTACTAATAAATGTATTTTTATTTTATATAAATTATTCATATTTGTTCATTCATTATATGCTTCAGGATCAGTTTGACGCTCAGTTAGCAGAGTTTCCAGAGGAGCAACATCTTAGTACTGTGCGTAGATATGAAATATTTCACCGTGTCGTGGGGCGTGACGGTCATGGTTATTCTTTGACTTATGGTGGTGGTGTCTCACGACGTGCAGTTGTTAGAGCAGATGTGATGGGTGCATGCAGAGAGTCAGGGATGCGCACACAGGCTGAGATAGATGCTTCCATGCAGGATATGCAGCGTAATTTTGATTCACAGTTTCATCAGTTACGTGCAGAGTATGAGGAGAGGTTGTCACAGATGTCATCACGTATCGAAGAAATGACGACGCAACAAGTGGCGCCACAGGTAAACAATAAAACCAACCACACTCAGATTGACTTTTATTGATATGTTTAAGATACATAATATTGATATATATTGTAGGCTCCGAATACATCTGGTGGACATCACAGTGATATTGGTGATCCAGATGAGAATGAACCCCATGCATGAGGTAATTTCATTTGTGTTGATGAATTCTTTAGAATTTTTTATATCCTTGATGAATATAATTTTCCTTTTTTACCTAGATTAGTTTGTTTTAGTATTTTTGGATGACATCTTCGTGCAATACAAGACTGATGATGATAATACCCAACATCTTGACATCATACAGATTACACTTATTGACTATACGCCAAGCTATATATATGTCAGTTTTGTATTGACTATATAGGTATAGTTATTGGGTCAAATAATCTTAGAAGAAGGTGTGTCAGTGGATGGAGAGAAACTTCAGGCAGTTGTTTCTTGGGAGAAGCCCAAGAACTCTTTCGATATTTTTATCTTTCTAGGGTGAGTGAATTGTGACGTGTACACGCAGACGGCACGCCAATCGGATGTGCGGTTTGCGCGGTACGACTCAGTATGCGTTCTTTAAGTGTTGCGCGCGCTTCATAAACGCGCGTGGGGGGTCCAAATGGGCCGAATGAAGTCCGAATGGCCTGAAATCAGGCGAAATCAAAGGGTGAGTGAATTGTGATGTGGTCGAGTAGACGGCACGTCAATCGGATGTGTCGTGTGCCCGCGGTGACCGGGAACGCCATTCTGGTGTCATAAATGGCCAAAACGGGCGTCTAACGGTCAAATTCATAGCGAACGACATAGGATTGACCTGAAATCACACTTAAACAATATAATTATTATTCTTGACGTGTAAGCGTAGACAACACGTTAATCAGACGTTCGGTTTGCGCGGTACGGCTCAGTATACGTTCTTTAAGTGTTGCGCGCGCTTCATAAACGCAGGTGGGGGGGTTCAAACGGGCCAAACGAAGTTCGAATGGCCTGATATCATACGACATCAAAGGGTGATTGGATTGTGATGTGGTCGAGGAGACGACATGTCAATCGGATGTGCCGTGTGCCCGCGGTGACCAGGAACGCCGTTCTAGTGTCATAAACGGCCAAAACGGGCGTCAAACGGTCAAATTCATAGAGGAAGACATCAGATTGACCTGAAATCAAACTTCAACAATATAATTATTATTCGTGACGTGTACGTGGAGATGGAACGTCAATCGGACGTGTTGTTTGCACGGTACGACTCAGTATGCGTTCTTTAAGTGGTGTGCGTGCTTCATAAACGCGCGTGGGGGGGTTCAGACGGGCTGAACGAAGTCCGAATGGCCTGAAATCAGACTACATCAAAGGGTGAGTAAATTGTGATGTGGTCGAGCAGACGTCACATCAATCGGACGTGACGTGTGCCCGCGGTGACCGGGAACGACGTTCTGGTGTCATAAACGGCCAAAACAGACGTCAAACGGTCAAATTCATAGCGGACGACATCAGATTGACATGAAATCTTATGTCAACAATCTAATTATTATTTTTGACGTGTATGCGTAGACGGAACATCAATCGGACGTGCGGTTTGCACGGTACGGCTCAGTATGCGTTCTTTAAGTGTTGCGTGCGCTTCATAAACGCGCGTGGGGGGGGGGGGGTCCAAATGGGCCGAACGAAGTCCGAATAGCCTGAAATCAGAGGACATCAAAGGGTGATTGAATTGAGATGTGGTTGAGGAGACAACACGTCAATCGGACGTGCCGTGTGCCCTCGGTGACCGGGAACGCCGTTCTGCTGTCATAAACGGCCAAAACGGGCGTCAAACAGTCAAATTCATAGCGGACGACATAGAATTGACCTGAAATCACACGTCAAAAATCTAATTATTATTCGTGACATGTACCAGCAGACAGAACGTCAATCATACATGCGGTTTGCGTAGTACGGCTCAGTATGTGTTCTTTAAGTGTTGTGTGCGCTTCATAAACGCGCGTGGGGGGGGGGGGTCAAAACAGGCCGAATGAAGTCCGAATGGCCTGAAATCAGACGACATCAAAGGGTGAGTGAATTGTGATGTGGTCGAGTAGACGACACATCAATCGGACGTGCCGTGTGCCCGTGGTGACCGGGAACGCCGTTCTGGTGTCACAAACGGCCAAAACGGGCGTCTAACGGTCAATTTCATAGCAGACGACATCAGATTGACCTGAAATCAAACGTCAACAATCTAATTATTATTTTTGACGTCTACGCGCAGACGGAACGTCAATCGGACGTGTGGTTTGCGTGGTACGGCTCAGTATGCGTTCTTTAAGTGTTGTACGCGTTTCATAAACGCGCATGGGGGGGTTCAAATGGGCCGAGCGAAGTTCAAATGGCCTGAAATCAGACGACATCAAAGGGTGAGTTAATTTTGATGTGGTCGAGCAGACAACACGTCAATCGGGCGTGTCGTGTGCCCGCGGTGATCGGGAACTCCGTTCTGGTGTCACAAACGGCCAAAACGGGCATCTAATGGTCAAATTCATAGTGGACGACATCGTATTGACCTGAAATCATAGGGAAACAATCGAATTATTATTCGTGAAGTGTACGGGCAGACGTAACGTCAATCGGATGTTCATTTTGCGCGGTACGGCTCAGTATGCGTTCTTTAAGTGTTGTGCGCGCTTCATAAACGCACTTGGGGGGGTCCAAACAGGACGAACGAAGTCTGAATGGCCTGAAATCAGACGAAATCAAAGGGTGTGTGAATTATGATGTGGTCGAGCAGACGACACATCAATTGGGCGTGCTGTGTGCCCGCGGTGACCGGGAACGCCGTTCTAGTGTCATAAACGGCCAAAACGGGCGTCTAACGGTCAAATTCATAGCAGATGACATCAGATTGACTTGAAATCACAGGGCAACAATCTAATTATTATTTGTGACACGTACGCGCAGACGGAACGTCAATCGGACGTGCGGTTTGCTCGGTACGGCTCAGTATGCGTTCTTTAAGTGTTGTGCGCGCTTCATAAACGCGCGTGGGGGGTCCAAATGGGCCGAACGAAGTCCGAATGGCCTGAAATCAGACTAAATAAAAGGGTGAGTGAATTATGATGCGGTCGAGTAGACGAAACATCAATCGGACGTGCCGTGTGCCCGCGGTGACCGGGAACGCCGTTCTGGTGTCATAAACGGCCAAAACGGGCATCTAATGGTCAAATTCATAGCGGACGACATCGGATTGACCTGAAATCACAGGGCAACAATCTAATTATTATTTGTGACATGTACGCGTAGACAGAACGTCAATCGGACGTGCGGTTTGCGTGGTACGACTCAGTATGTATTCTTTTAGTGTTGCGTGCGCTTCATAAACGCGCGTGGGGGGGTCCAAATGGGCCGAAAAAATTCTGAATGGCCTAAAATCAGAAGACATCAAAGGGTGAGTGAATTATGATGTGGTCGAGTAGACGACACGTCAATCAGATGTGTCGTGTGCCCGCGGTGACCGGGAACGCCGTTCTGGTGTCATAAACGTCCAAAACGGGCGTCTAACGGTCAAATTCATAGCGAACGACATCAGATTGACCTGAAATCACACGTCAACAATCTAATTATTATTCGTGAAGTGTACGCGTATACGGAACGTCAATCGTACGTGCGGTTTGCACGGTACGGCTCAGTATGCGTTCTTTAAGTGTTGCGCGCGCTTCATAAACGCGCGTGGGGGGGGGGGGGGGGGGGTTAGATGGGCCGAACGAAGTCCGAATGGCCTGAAATCAGACGCCATCAAAGGGTAAGTGAATTATGATGTGGTCGAGCAGACGACACATCAATCGGACGTGCTGTGTGCCCGCGGTGACCGGGAACGCCGTTCTGGTGTCATAAACGGCCAAAACGGGCATCTAACGGTCAAATTCATAGCGGACGACATCGGATTAACTTGAAATCACACGTCAATAATCTAATTATTATTTGTAACGTGTATGCGTAGAGGGAACGTAAATCGGACGTGCGGTTTGCGTGGTACGGCTCAGTATGCATTCTTTAAGTGTTGTGCGCGCTTCATAAACGCGCGTGAGGGGGTCCATACGGGATGAACGAAGTCTGAATGTCCTGAAATCAGACTACATCAAAGGGTGAGTGAATTGTGATGTTGTCTAGTAGACGACATGTCAATCGGACATTCCGTGTGCCCGCGGTGACCGAGAACGCCGTTCTGGTGTCATAAACGGCCAAAACGAGCATCTAACGGTCAAATTCATAGCAGACGACATCAGATTGACCTAAAATCACATGTCAACAATCTAATTATTATTCGTGACGTGTACTCGCAGACGGCATGTCAATCGGACGTGCGGTTTGCGCGGTACGGCTCAGTATGCGTTCTTTAAGTGTTGCGCGCGCTTCATAAACGCGCGTGGGGGGGTCCAGACGGGCCGAACGAAGTCCGAATGGCCTGAAATCAGACGACATCAAAGGGTGAGTGAACTGTGATGTGGTCGAGCAGACAGAACGTCAATCGAACATGCCGTGTGTCCATGGTGACCGGGAACTGTAACACCTCGAGCTTCCATGATACGCTTCTCTTTCAATAATGCAATAGCTTGCATTATACGCAAGTTCGAGTTCTAACACACTGCGACTAATCAAAGTATCTGTTATGAATAGTAATACCCACTTTTTGAAATTATAGAAATTTTTTATTTCAAAATGGACTTCATTTTTGTATTCGTAATATCGAAATTATCCAAAGGTGAATTTTTGGTAATTTTCTGAGAACTTCCATTTTTTTATGAATAGTGAAAAATACTTAAAAACAACTTTTTTAATCAAAATAATTTATAGTGATAAATTATACTATTGAGTGGTTATAAAGTTTAATTAGAATATATTTTTACCATTTTATCCAATGGTGGTCATTAGAATTAATTTCACTTTGAAATTGGACATAAACAATTGTCAATCTTTTGATATATATTGTTTCTTAAAAACACGCTATTTGTCGTGACAGCAGGAATTAATTATAAAATTAATTAATGCAACTTATATGTTTTGAATTTTATAAAATATACATCATTTTTGAATTCGGAATATCAATTATAGCTTAGGGTGAAATTTTGGCATTGTTCTGAAAAACTTCAATTTTTGATGAATAGTGAAACCACTAAGTGGTAGTTAAAAAACTAATTTCTCGTTTAAATGAAACATTACCACTTCTGTGATTTGATTTTCAAAAATCGGACATACATGGTTGTCATTAGGAAGTAAAATGTGCTTCAATGGGATTAATATAATTTTTTGGTGAATAGTAACTTTTAAGTTTAATTAATCGTGATTAAAGGTAATTAGTGAAATTTAAGGTAAAAATGATATTATAAAAAGATGAAAATATCTTTAAACTTGTCCTACCCCTATTGGATGTGTCATTTCCGACCAAGAAAATCCATAGGTCAACTTGGGGACCCCATGGAGCCACTTTGGTAGGAAAATGACATAAATAACTTTTTATTTAAAGTTAAAATAAAAATGTCACAAACATAAGTTGTTTTACTAAAACAATTTTTAAATGGGGTTATACAATTCATATTTTTGACTATAAATATTCATTAGAAATCTAAAAATATTTCCTACATCATGATATTTTTTTTAGAATTTTTAGACATTAAATAAATTAAATATTTTATGACACCATGATGGTGCAGCGATTACCTCATTAATTAACGATTTAAATAAAATAAAAAGATAATGTAAAATCTAAGAATTACACTTGTCAAAAACCTATTGGATGAGTATATTTCAAACCCTTATCACCTTATCCTCGAAATATATAAGTGTGGGACCTTTAAAATCCGAAACTAATTATATAATAAAGTAACATTTCATGACTTTCTAAGAGTGCCCCTCCTCTCCTATTATAAAAGGCCCCCACCACTACCACCTTACTCACACCTTCAAAGCCTTTTGGCTGGGCCACACTCTGCCCAAATACTCTCTCAACTTCCCTCTCTTACTCCTAGAAGCCTCAATTTGGGCAGAATTCTTCCCAAGGAAGCCTTTGGCTCAAATCAAAAAGAGTTACCCGTTTTAAAGGTAGTGTTTTCTCTTGTGTTCTTATGTTTTATTTTGCTTCTACAACCACCTAAACTCTTTTTATTCATTTCTTTTGTAACAACACCAGTATCCTCAATATAATAGGATGTTGTTATACGAAGGATTTGAGCTACACTTACACACATCTACATCTAATGGTTAAAGAACATACTGTTTCTGTGGATGGAGAATTTCTGCCTCACGAAACGATGATTGTTCAACACTCATATAAAACCTTTAAAGGTGGAAATTAAGATGAAACTATATTTATATATGATATATAATATGTTTATGTTTTACTTAAGCTTCTGTATTTTTCATTTATGGCATACCTTTATGGTTTCCATTATGGGTAAACGCGATATTTTCATTTTAGGAAGTGCGGACTACCGCCCCCTCAAAGTGATTTGAATCGTTAATGCCATATGTGGGATGTATAAAGGATGGAGTAAATGGTATTATACATTATATTATACTGTAATTATAGTATACCTTTATATAATTATAATTTCATTCCATTAAATATGAAATAGAAATGAAAGTAGCGTTCATGCATACGTACGGCTTACCGTCTCCATGAACGGTGCAATTCATTTCTTACCTCTAAATGTTATGTAATATTATAAATGCATGTATATACTGGATATATATGATATATATGATATCTACATCATGAATATAATTCTTGATATAATGGATATTTCACCACATGAACAACTTGAAATTATAAGAAGTTTATTTTTGACTCAAGTACCAAAGATCGACAAAATGACCATTATTAACTTAAATAATTACATAATGTTCATAATATGGTAATAAGTGATATAAAAGGAATAATGAACATGAAAAAGGTTATTAAGCAAATAGAAATTAACTCTAGTTTATTATTCAGGAGATTAAAGAATGATCGAGTCAAGTCGGGCACGAGGTGAGAGAACTTCTTAACCCAATTTCCATTCTTTGGGTTAATCTCATACTTTCAAATTATGTCATGATATTATTATGTCCTATCTTGTATTTGTAATTTCTTTATGTGTAATTATAGTAAATACAAATAATAGATCTATTTTATTTTAAAAATGATCTTTGTAAGGACTTCGTCTCAATCTCCTTTCATTGAGGTATATTTGGTTTTATACACAACTTTCATTTATACGGTGTATAAACCCCTTTGACTTTTACTTTTATTCAAAAGGAATCTTTTTAGACGAAGCATTTTTACTAAACGAAAAAAGGAATGTTTTTTCTTACGTATGCGGCGACAACGACTTCTCCGTCGCCGTAACTACTATTTGAGTTTCAGCTTCCTCTATAAGCCATAACTTTTTTTTATAAGAAAAATAAATACCATGTTTTACTTTTCTTTTATTTTGGTATTGAAAATGGTTTTGATAAAGTTTTTATTATATCAATGTGTTGTATTGATATCTTTTGATTGAAGTGTGGAAATATTATGTTTCGTTTATGCACGTTTTATGTGATACAATTATGTTATGGTTTATGATATGTTTAAACCTGTTCATATGAGGAATGCATTGGACTTAATAAGTGACAGGTGGAGCCCGCTATAGCTCCTCGATGCATCGGTAGGTCTCATGAGACAAACTAGTGTCTTGGCACTAGGTCTTGACAAAATCTTATTTGTAGTCTTGGCACGAGGCTTTGGCTACGTGGTTATGATAGTCTGGCATTATGCATTCCATCATTATGAAAGTGGTTATTGATATTGCATGTGATTATTCAACCATTAGAATATCCATGTGAATAAGTAAATGGCATTATTTCATTTTACTTTTTCCATATTATGTTGAAGTTAATGTTTAAAAGGATTTTGTTTAGTTATACGTTGCCTTAAATGTTTATGTTTATTTATGAAAGCTTCCACTATATTGTTATCCTTACTGAGCATCTGAGCTCACCCCTTCCAATGTTATAATTTTTCCAGGATGTGAAGAAGTATATTATGAATGACCTGCAGGGATAGTACGAGGGGATATGAAGACAAGATGTTGTTGTAGTTTTGTTTTACTTTATGATATAATGTACAACTTATGAATGTATCTAGTATTTCCAAGGCTACTAAACTAATCGGTCTTTTGAGACTTGATCTTTGTTATCATGCCAATGTTACGCAATAATGCACCGACTCTGGGTAGCTGGGGTTGGGGCGTTACAGGAACGCCGTTCTGGTGTCATAAACGGCCAAAACTGGCGTCTAACGGTAAAATTCATAGCGAACGACATCGTATTGACCTAAAATCACACATCAACAATCTAATTATTATTCGTGACATGTACGCACAGATGGCACATCAATCGGACGTGCGGTTTGCGCGGTACGGCTCAGTATGTGTTCTTTAAGTGTTGTGTGCGCTTCATAAACGCGCGTGGGGGGTCCATACAGGCCGAACGAAGTCCGAATGGCCTGAAATCAGACGAAATGAAAGGGTGAGTGAATTGTGATGTGTTCGAGTAGACGACACGTCAATCGGACGTGTCGTGTGCCCGCGGTGATTGGGAACGCCGTTCTGGTGTCATAAACGGCCAAAACGGGCGTCTAACGGTCAATTTCATAGCGGATGACATCATATTGACCTACAATAACAGGGAAACAATATAATTATTATTCGTGACGTGTACACACAGACGGAACGTCAATCGGACGTGCGGTGTGCGCGGTACAGCTCAGTATGCGTTCTTTAAGTGTTGTGGGCGCTTCATAAACGCACGTGGGGGGGGGGGTCCAAATGGGCCGAACGAAGTCCGAATGGCATGAAATCAAACGACATAAAAGGGTGATTTAATTTTGATGTGGTCGAGTAGACGACACGTCAATTGGACATGTCGTGTGCCCGCGGTGACCGGGAACGCCGTTCTGGTGTCATAAACGGCCAAAACGGGCCTCTAACGGTCAAATTCATAGAGGACGACATCAGATTGACCTGAAATCACATGTCAACAATCTAATTATTATTCCTGACGTGTACGCGTAGACGAAACATCAATCGAACGTGCGGTTTGCGCGATACGGCTTAGTATGCATTCTTTAAGTGTTGTGCACGCTTCATAAACACGCGTGGGAGGGTTCAGACGGGCCGAACGAAGTCCGAATGGCCTGAAATCAGACGACATCAAAGGGTAATTGAATTTTGATGTCGTCGAGAAGACGAAACGTCAATCGGATGTGCCGTGTGCCCGCGGTGACCGGGAACTCCGTTCTGGTGTCACAAACGGCCAAAGCGGGCGTCTAATGGTCAAATTCATAGCAGACGACATCGGATTGACCTGAAATCACACGTCAACAATCTAATTATTTTTCGTGACGTCTACGCGCAGATGGAACGTCAATAGGACGTGCGGTTTGCGCGATACGTCTCAGTATGCGTTCTTTAAGTGTTGTGTGCGCTTCATAAACGCGCATGGGGGGGTCCAAACGGGCCGAACGAAGTCTGAATGGCCTGTAATCAGACTACATCAAAGGGTGAGTGAATTGTGATGTGTTCGAGCAGACGGCACGTCAATCGGACGTGTCGTGTGCCTGCGGTGAACGGGAACGCCGTTCTGGTGTCATAAACGGCCAAAACGGGCGTCTAACAGTCAATTTCATAGCGGACGACATCAGATTGACCTGAAATCATAGGGAAATAATATAATTATTATTCGTGATGTGTACGCGCAGACGGAACGTCAATCGGACGTGCGGTTTGCGCAGAACGGCTCAGTATGCGTTCTTTAAGTGTTGCGTGCGCTTCATAAATGCGCGTGGGGGGGTTCAAACGGGCCGAACGAAGTCCGAATGGCCTGAAATCAGACGACATCCAAGGGTGAGTGAATTATGATTTGGTCGAGCAGATGACACATCAATCGGACATGTCGTGTGCCCGCGGTAACTGGGAACACCGTTCTGGTGTCATAAATGGCCAAAACGGGCGTCTAACGGTCAAATTCATAGCGGACAACATCGGATTGACCTGAAATAACAGGGAAACAATCTAATTAGAACCATAGAATTAATGATTTTAAATTTTTAAAATGGTAATCAAAATTATGAAAATAGTTTGAAAATAAAATACTTTAGATCTGTTACAGTAATTTTGAATTGAAATATGTTAATTTGTTTTCTAGGTTTTATTCGGTACTAATTTTGTTATTAAATTTTGTTATGCAGTTATATGTGACGATGGATGTGGAGCTTGGAAGATGACTGCTGAGATTTATTTGGGTATATATTATTGTGTCATTGAAATTTTAAAAAAAAAAATTAAAAACCTACAGTGGCCGCCATTTGGCGGCCGCTAAAGGTGTTTCCATGGACACCTATAGAGGCCACCTTTTGGCGGCCGCTTTACGGTTTACCTTTAGTGGACGCCAAATAGAGGCCGCTATAGGTGTGTCGATGGGACCTATAGGGGCCGCCATTTGGCGGCCGCTACAGGTCCAGGCAACATCGGCCGCCAAATGGAGGCCGCTAAAGCCTATCCCGGCTTGTCTACAACGTCTGCCAAATGGCGGTCGCTGATAGCAACAGCGATGGGCCAAAAGCAGCTGTCGATTGGCGGACTCTAGGCGGCCGCTATAGACCTTTAGCGACGGCTTTTAGCAGCCGCTAAAGGTCATAATAGTACTAGTGACTACACGGCGTGTACTTATCCTACACGACGTGTCCCCGAAGACTTTCTACAACCCCGTGTCTTTGTTCACACAGTCAGTAACACGGTTTAAAAACTACATGGCGTGTATTAATAAAGTACACACCGTGTATTTTGGGTTTTTCCAGGTAGTAGCTCAGAAACTGCATCGAACGCCAGAAACACTGAAAAACAAACATCTATGTTCCAAATTCCGATCCATGGGGGCCCATACTCCCTGTGAAACAAAGCTTGGCATCATAACAATGCATACAACAAGTAAACAATATAAAAATCCAATGATCCGCCAAACTCCGATCCTCGAGGGCCCATAACACCTCTAAGACCAAAGTTTGGTGTCCATGATAATTTAACTGCAAAAATAAACAACACCATATCAACATAGCGGTATTTATATCACATCAACTATCACAACATCATGCATAATCTATCTCGACATCTGTCACAACAGCATGAAATCTCTAATTCACCCTAGATGACATGGAAAAAGGCATGACATGTGATTTCTTAACCAGTTCCTATATGATGAATTAGATGGAATACCCTCATATCATCGGGTTGAAACAAAATAGAACCACAATAATATGAACTGTAACAGCACAAAACATGTGCATCACCCAACGGTGTAATATAATAAACTGTAACACTTGCAAAAACTGAAAATTGCAATTATGAGGTAATATAGATTTTCCCTGTACATGGGTTAATTACTCCCGGGCACAGTTAAGTACTAACTACCCATTCCTTCCTATCCCTGTCTATTGTCGCAAAATAGTAAGGCAATAGAAAAGAAAGAAAACCTACTCTGATACCACTTTGTAATGACCTGGATCCAGAGCCTCATAACTGGTGCCCCATACCCGGTTCACCACATGACCTCAAGCGCATTTCCCCAAATGCCAGAGGCTGCCGACTAGCAGTGAGGGCCTTGGTGATTCGGTGGGGAAACTATGCCCTCATTGGGTAAAGCATACAACGGAAGAACAAACGTTTACAATAGCGGAAGCAGTAAACAACATAAAACAACTAAAACTAAAAGTAGAAGCAATGTCTGATATAATAATGATGCAGTATGGTACATGTGTCTATGGAAAACAATAAACAAATCAACGTGCTAAAATACAACTGAAACCAAATACTAAAAGTAAACAGCAACTCCAACAGCATCGCGAGCCAAAGCCCGATCCCATGCTCTCCAGATCCAACCAGCAATCAAGTACCTGAGGTGGAAGGGCCACAATCCCTATCCACACCTGCAACCAAATAGTCTGTTTGGGCCAAAAAGCAGGACCCAAACAGGGTGTGAGACTAATCCCAGTAGGCAACCACCATAAGATTTGTGCCCTACTGTCAGTGAGAAATATAATAAAAGTAAAGGAAATAAATACAGTAATGAACTAGGGGTACACCAATAAAAATCCTACCAATTACCATTCACATTCATTTAATTAAAAAACCAGGGAAACTGGCAAAGCTCTCTATTCCAAGGTAAAGAAAGTAACACAGCAGGTAACTCAAAAGACTACCTAAACCACAAGCAGTACAAACTCAAGCTTGTTCTTTGGCTTGGTGAACTCGTCACAACCAACCAAACAAAATTTACACTGACTCTCTGGGTGGCTCAAACTAGAAGACCCCTATAGTCTAGTAATCAAACAAGGTACAGACACTCTGGGAAGCTCTCACGTCAATTCCCTTATGGTATTGTAACGATAGCTACAGACTCTCTAAGGAAACACTTACGTCTAATTCCTCTTGTGGTCTCAATACGTGTGTAAACTAAGAACACTCTTGGGAAGCACAAAGTCCTATTCCCATAGGTCCTGCGTACGAAACTAAAACCAACAGACCCTCTAGGGAATCACTTAATCGTCTATTCGCTCTTTGATCTCCCGCACCAGGTTCCCACAGCCCTGAGCAGTCCAGTCGATCGTAATCGACTGTCAGCAGCCCTAAGTAAGTTCAAAAACTACTTGGCTAATAGCTACAAAGCATAAAAATCATTTAAACATCAGAAAACACATGAAATCAGTTACAACAAGTAAACTAGCAATTGAAATAGGGTTGCCTCACAGGCAAACGGTGCCAAACGGTGATAAACAGCCAAACAGGGAAAGAAACACCCATGGGTGATCCTCAAACATGAAACCAAGCATACAATAGTATCAATTAATCATAAGATAACAAGAAATCTAGTGAAAATAAACAATAGGATCAAAATCCCAAACCCAGGATACCCGATACATGGGTATCTGACACTTTTGAAACCAAAACTCAAGGAAATTCAGCGTAGGGAAACAAACCACCTACCTCGATGCTAGGAGATCGATATAAGTGAACCACGATGATTGATTTTCCTTAGAACATCGAAGATCTGAGAAAAAGTCCAAAATTCTCAACCCATGATAACTTGAAAACGAGGAGGAAACATGAAACAAGGCTAAAGTACAAGAGAGAGATTACCGAGACGATCCCAACGCAATCAACGGTGGCTGAAACGGAGATTGGACGACAACTCAGGGGCTCGGAGAAGGATCACGGTCGTACGGGAGCTCTCGGCCGAACGAAACCTAGAAGAAGTTCGTTCTGGAGATTAGGCGTGACCCCGGTGGTTTAGTGGAAAAAAAACACGGTGTGTACTTCTGGGGTACACGGCGTGTACTCTGTTTTTCCGTACTCCGCTTTAGGTGGCCTCCACATCACCCCTACACACCATGTGTGTGGCCTGGACACGGTCAGCACACGACTTTGAGCGGCAAAGGAGTACACGGTGTGTACTTCAAAAATTTCCAAAAAACTCCATTTTTTCTCAAAGACGACCAGAAAGGAAAAACATACCTAAAACGAAGATCCAGGTTCTTAAAGTTTCGATGTTTTATTTATCAATTTGTGTAATAATTTGAACCCCATACATTATTTGAGGTTATGGTTCATGCTCTCTATTCACATAAAATGACACACTATCTTTTCTAAACTTGTACAATGTTGGAAGAAAGAATCTATGAGCAAGGTATTCCCACTTTCTACAGTGCTTAAGCAATATAGATTTATTACTTTTATTACAAAAGGAAAGATGAATTATACTTTTTTACTCCAACCTGATAAGTTTTCATATCTAGGAAGTCATTAATTATCCATAATAAAGTGGCTTGAAGTCTAAACATTTCCTTAGCTGCCGAGTCAAATTTTTTTACATCATATGACCAAAATTCTTTCATCTAATCAATCAAATATTGCATATAAACATTGATTTTATCCCAAAGTCCTCTAGGTCCATCAATTAGAGATTAAAGTAACAAAAATGGTTACTTCATACATACCTATACTGGAAGGTTGTATGGAACCAACACCACTTGCCACATACTATGCATCACACAAACCATGGACCTAAATGGGTTAAAACCATTTGTTTCCAAACCTAGTAGAACATTACAACCATCCTAGGAAAATTTTGGGTGTCTTTAATCAATCTTTTTCCATGCCAAAGAATCTTCTGGGTGAGTTAATTTATCAACCACTTTGTTTCTCTCTGAATTCCATGTCATTGATTTTTCAATTTTAGTTGGCATGAATAATCTCTTCATCCTCGGTTTTAGTGGTAAATAACACATATGCTTAGCGGTAACTTATTTCCTTTGATTCAAGACCCTTTAGGGAAGAATATGACTACCTTGATTAATCTCATTGTCCTTCTACCTATATGAATAGAAAATAGTACGAGTATTAAATTGTAAATTCTCTTTCTTGAACAACATATAGTTATTACGACATGCATCTATGGTCTCATATGTCAAACTAAGGACGTTAGTTAACTTGTGATATTGATATTATGACTATGGAATTTTCACTCCAATAGAGAGTACCTTCTTCAAAAATACCAACAATATGTCGAATGAGGTGTTTTTCCATAGATTCCAGGCCTACATGTGTAACAATTAAAATATGAATGAGAATTTACTAAATTTAGTGAATCCATGATATAATTTAGTACACACATCATCAATAATTTTAAATAATTTCAATGTTTATCCATCTACGGAATAACCGAGATTACTCCCTCCAATGCCATTATTTACAACATTACTTTCTTCAGGTTGAAACTAATGCAACATATCATTGAGTATTGTGTTCATCAAATCAATTTTTATCTAATAAACATCCATATAAATACTTTATGATTCATGAAATGAAACAGATTCTTATCCAAGGTGTTTTAATGTCTTATAGTTTTTCAAAAACCCATTCAGAAATATATGATCCCTAACAGTGTCTCATTTGAAGATATATTTGTTTTCACATTTTCTTCTTAGACAACTAATCAAATTACTTTGAAATGCACTGGTGAAATCAATAAATCGCTTAACCCCCTCATAGTATTTATAAGAAAACCTATCTAGAAAATCAATACAAATCTTATACATATTTGTGTTTAATAGAAAGAAAATAATTGAAATATCTTATTTAAATTATAAAGAAACTAATATCATTAAAACTTATGATCCAATGAAGCCATAGTCTGAGGAAAATTTTGAAGGATATGAAAAAATACCTAGTGGTACCAAACTAGTTAGGGAAGTTATCAAATCTAGAATAAATAATATAATAAAACACAATTAAGAATAATAATGAATATTAGATCCAATATTGTGAGGACCTCTTCAAATATCATAATGGAGAGCCTATATATTATATTGATCAAAAAATTTAAACATATAGATTATAGTGAAATATATTACACGGGTTAACTATACATATGTGTGCATGAACCTACACACACATAAATTATATAAATAATTGATTCAAATAACAATGAACTAAAAATAAATCAAAAAAAGAATAAAAAAACCTCATTGCATCAATTTCCACAAGGGGATTCTATTTATAAAAAAAATATTAATGAAAAAATACAAGATACCAAGAGGGAAGAAGAGGGAGAAACATATTTATCTTATGTGGTCAGTGGAAATTCCAAAAAAGATGTAATAATAAACTGAAATTTCAATTAAAGTGGAGATAAAGATGATCTTAATAATATTCTAGCAGCTAAAAATAAGTGGCAGAATAATCATTTCCCTCAAATCTAAGAATATACAACCTTTCATAGTCCAAGAATAAAAACTCATCTCAAATCATATATTGGCCCATGAATAGGTAGCAGAATAAGGTTCAAGTACAACACCATGCATCAATATAAAATGCAATATAAAAAATTTTAATATTGAATTATCTATACAAATATAAGAAAAAAAACTTCTGATAAAATTGCTCCAAAAATATATGATGAGCAGACTCAAGTTTAATTTTGGTTCATTAAAAACTAATTAGAGAAATCCAATATCAAATTAAAGTATTACACAACAATTTACATAATTCTATTGTCTCAAAAAATTTATCAGAAAAATATAAAACTAATGAAACTTCATATTCTGGTTTTGGATAAAAGAATTTAATACCATTATGCAATAAGAAAAACATACCTTGACAAGGGGTAACAATTATTGATGAGAAAAGGTTCGCTGTGCAGAATAGGAATGAAGAGAAAGGGGGTCACCGTGCAGAAGGGGAATCCAAGGGTAGGGGTCTCTATGTAGTAATCGTGGGGAAAGGTCCATTGAGTAGAAAAGAATCAAGGGAAAGGAAGTAAGGGGCCCCAGCTGCACCTCACAGGAGAGGGTTTGTAGACAGGGGGTTCGGTAGCCAGGGGCTTGATGACGGGTGGCCTATAGGGTGGATCCATGATTGGTTAAGGGGAATGGGGGCTCAAAAGAGAGGGAAGAAGGTGGGGGGATTGATGATAGGAGTGAGGTGGAGGGCTCGATGGTGGGGGGGGATCGATGATGGGGGGTGATGATAGGGAGAGGAGGTGAGATGGGGGATTGATGATGAGGAGAGGAGGGGGTGGGATGGAGGATCAATGGTGGCTAGATGGTGGGTGGAACAATGTAGAGTTCGGGGATATGAGGGGGGTAATAGGGATCAACGATGGATGGATGGTGGATGGCACAAAGTGAAGGTGGGGGAAGTGAGGTTGAAGTGGGAGGAGGGGGTGAATGAGGGAAGGTGAAGGAAAATAGAGAAGGGAGGCAGAAAAGTCTATCGAATACCATTTTGTGGTTGCTAATAGGGTTAATAGAAACTACCAAATGGCAGTCGACTAAATCCAGTCTCCCTATAAATCCATTTATCTATTAATGAAAATCAGAGTCTAATAACTAAGTAGAACACCTAGTAGATGGTCTGAGTCATGGGCTAAAGGAGACATCCCCGAGTGAACAAAAGGGAACTTCCCAACAAAAGGGAAATTAAATAATAATATCATCCCAATTAATTCAATCCTAAGCCCCCAACACTAATTTAAAATTAAACCATTAATTATAATACATAATACCCTAATTTATTTTGCATGACGAAAAAATCAATTTCATATAACATCAAAATGAAATCTAATTTTCAAATGACATGATATTGATATTGTATATAAAAACCCACATATGTATTTTTTATATCATAAAAACCCTAGTATGTCTTTTCACAATTTATTTAATTTTACTTTTTTGATTTTTTATGAGAATTCATGAGAGGGTACATAGTTTTAGATTGGATTTATAAAGGAAACTGCAATAGGAGTTGTTTCAGTTCTTAATTTTCATCATGAAAAATGATTTGATTCATATACATGTTTGGATGGGATGATATCATTTCTTGGAGTGGTTAGGTTAACCGGACCATATATATTATTTCTAGTTTTTTTATTATTCTTTTGACTTTTTCTATTAAAAAATTTCTTTTTTGATTGTGTACATAATTTTCATTTTAATTACTCAACTCAGGTGAAGAGGGACATCATACTAAAGGTGAAATTTCATCCCATATGACAACCTTCATTTAGGAAGTTTGGGTGTGGCATAAGCTCCACCACATTAATGTAACCAACGTCACTTCTCAACACTATCTTTTTTTATTTGTAATTTCATAATGTGGGTTAAACAAACTCAACAAAAAAAATCAATCTAAACAAACTCAATCAAATAATTCATATTAAATCACATGTATATATGTATGTTTCATAACCCCTTCCCAATCACATTTTATTGGAGAAATGCTTGGGTCATCTAGCAAGAACTTACAAACAAAAAATAGTCAGATTTTCTTGTTGTACAGTGTTTGTTGCATTGTTTTAGAGTATCTTCCTAGCGAAACCCTAAAATTATTCCTCATTAAAAATCTAAGGAGAAAACTAGTTTTCAATGTTTTAATCCAACTAGCCAGGGATCTTTATAGTGGGTATGAATTGCATGAATTATCAATAGTTGTGGAATTTTCTTAGTTTAATGATGTGATTTTTATTCTCTTTATTTTTAAAATGAGTTACCTTCACTCACAAAAGGTCATTCATAGACATTTAAATCCAGAGAATGTATTATTAAAAAAGACACAAACTCTGAAAATAACTGATTTTGGGGTTTGATCACCTCAAGGATACAAATTCTAATTACATGAATGGGGAGACCAGAACCCTTGCTTACATGGCTCCTAAGGTATTATGTTTCTCTATATCAGTTTTCAAAATATCTTAAATTTTCTAGAGATGTCTCAACCTCATTTTTAGGTACGCTTTTTCCTTGTTTTAGTAATGCTTTGGTAGAGTCTTATCTTGGGTACATTTATGTGAATTTTGTAAATTTTTAGGGTGTTTGGGCATTTCATGGTTGGTGAATAGTTTTTTAAAACCTTGTTCCCAAACTAGAAAACAATCCACCCTTGAGACAATGGGGTTTTTATGGTTAGCACATGATTTTTCAAACCATGTTCACTCTTAGTAGAAACCACGCACCCCCTAAGATGAGACACATAATTAAGGTGCACAGTTTGGAAAACTATGCTCCCCTACCTAGGAAACCAGGCACACGATTTTTCATTCCCCAAAAAATTATTTTAAAAATCCAGAACCCCCTGGTATCAACCCCAATTTGACCTATCTTAGACCAAATGTTTTCCCTTCATTTTTAGGTGCTTCAAGATAGATTCCAAGGCTCCTCAAAATCTATTCTTGATGAATCAAAGATCCGATTGACAGATCTGCACCTCTTTTAATATGTAATCTCTTCCTGTTTGGATTTCTCTCTATATCGTTTCTATTTCTGGGTAAAGAGAATTTTTTTATCCTCCATTAGATATGGGTTTAGATCTAGGTTTTGATAGATAATAATATATTCGATCTTGATCTAGGTTTTAGTTCTAAGTCTCTTAGGTTGTTGTGCAATTTATCACTCCGCTTAAATTTGGGGATTTCCGATTCGGTGAACATTCTTCAATGATCTTGAATTAGGTGGTCTAAATGTCAATTCTCATAGTCTTTATTATAATTGTTTGTATGTATTTGTGCAATCAAAATTTCTGTTTTGGGAAATTTCATTTTGGAATTGAATTGATTAATAAATTAATGGGATTATGGTATTGGTTAATTAAGGGGATTATGAAATTGGTCAATTAATGGGATTGTGAAATTGGTTGATTAATGTGATTTTGAATTGATTGATAATGGTAATTAAGGGATAGTTGTATTAACCTTGAAGGGTTAATGGTTTATATGATTAAATGTTGATAAATGGTTTAATGGTTAATTGTTCATATTAAGCCATGTGATTAATGTGAAGTAGAATATTTGTTTTTATAATAAGGTTAATGATGATTAATCTTGATAAATGTGATACATGTGATATTTGTGATATATGTGATAATGAGTGTGGGGCAAGGACTGATACTCCAAATACCCATACGCGATTAATTGATATATGAGTGTGGGATAGAAACTAATGCTCTAAATACCCATATGTGATAACAATGAGGTGTAAGATAAGGACTGATGCTCCAAATTTCCATGAGGTTATAGACATGACATTCTAGACCCAAGATATTGGCATTGGACTATGGTTCCAAGTAAACTTGATATGAAATTAGAATTAAATAATTGATTAAATCCTATGTTATGACGAATTTACATTACCTATGATATATGGTTCAAACTACAGCATGGGATGAAGTAGGTATAGATGGTTCAGGTGTAATCGCGAACCTAGATAATTTTTTGGTTAATTAAAGATTAATGAATTGTGAAAATTGTTTACTTGTGTTATTGTACTTTATTATTTATAAATATTAATACATTTTTATAGATAATATATTGTTTTATACACTGTTGGTGGTGGCCTACTGAGTTGTACTCACACCCCACTCGGGCTGCCTGATTGGTACCCTAATAGAATTCATGGTTCTAGGATAGGATAAGGGAAAGGTCCTTATGTTAGATGGTTGAGTTAGGATGAATCATGGATGAGGGAACCAAACATGATGTTGGGATCTCTTGGGAATTGATAGTGTCTTTATTTTGGGTTTTCATTTGACACTTGACTTGTATATGGAATAACATATCTACTACTTTAGTCTTAGATATTGTTTTTCTGTATTGGTTCATCATGAGATACTGGTATGTATTTGGTTATGGAATTATTCTGGTTATTGTTAATTATCAGTTGACTATTATTTATTTATTTTTGTTGTTGTGTGTATTTGATAAACAAGGTATAGTCTCCTCACAATATATCCATTAGACCCTCACTACTAATTAGTAGCCTCTGGCATATGGGGAGTCATGTCTCTGGTCATGTGACCAACCGGCTCAGGGCACCAGTATGTGGAACCTGGGTCGGGATGTTACAAAGTAGAATCAAAGGAGTTTTATTTTCTTTTCAATTGCATTACTATTTGGGAATAGTAGAAAAGATACTAGGATGATTCATACCTTAGTTTTGATCTCCTTCATGGGAGTAACTAACCCATGTAGGGCGAAAAACCCAATTACCCAGGGTGGGATTATTGTTATGAATGTTTGTTGTTATAGTTGGATGTTATTTCACCTTGGGTGATGCACTTATTGTGTGATATTACTATTTTCTGAGATTTTTATTTATGGCCCAGTATAACATAATATTTGAGTATGTGTGCATCATTCTAGAGAACTGAGGATTATTATTGTGACATGAATCATTTTAGTCATGCACATAAAATAAATTTTTGGGTAAGTTGTTTAAATGGGAATATTTTTATTTACCTGTGCAATTTAAATGAAAAAGGTTCCTAATATGAAATTTAAATTTTTAAATGATGATAAATGTGATAAATTAAATTTATAAAATGGGTATTTAATGATAATTATTGAATCTATGAAAATGTTTTACCCTATGTGAGCCATGAACTAGATGAGGGATGGTTGAGGGTGGTGATATCGCCTCGATTTTAACCATGTAGCGGGATAAGGGGGGATGACTTGTTATAGATTTATATGAATCCATCTAGTTAAAATGTGTTAATGATGTGTTCTGTGTCCTAAGAAGTGTGTTTGGAATTGTAGATATATGCCTCCATGATGATTCTTATTGGTAGGATGATAGGAGGTTATGGATGGAAATGATCCTCCAGCAATGGAACTTGATGCCCCAATAGTTTCGGGTGAGTAATCCAAAGATTAGTTCTCTGAGTACATTACTTTCTTCATGTGATTTATGGAAATATACCTAGGGTGGGTTGTGAAGAGTATGCCCAATTTTACACAAGAGTTCCAGTTGTTGAACCCTATGATATATCCCGGAGAGGGTGGACCTGAGGCAGCTGAGTTCTGGATTGAGTCTATCTAGAAAATTCTTGACCACTTAGAGACTTCTAATGAGAAGAGAGTCAAATTGGCTGCTTATATGTTATGTGGTCATGAAAATAATTGGTGTGACATCCAGACATGGGATGGACAGTTGGAGAATATGGAGTGGAAGGAATTTCAGGAGAAGTTCTTGGAGCACTTTTACCCTGAGAAACTTAGGCAGGAGAGGGAAGTAGAGTTTACGAGGTTGAACCAGGGGATTATATCCTTAATAGACTATGGTGGTCTCTTTACTAATTTTTAACACATTGTTCCAGTATTGGAAAGAGATGAGGTGACTACTCTCACGACCCATCCCTCGGGGCTCGTGTCGTGACTACCCCCAGCCCGCCTTCCATAGGCCAAGGGCTAGCGACTAGCATCGGAAAGGCGTATCCCTATAACGGGAAGGCATTACCTTTAAACCTATACAAACACACAATCCAAGAACACAAAAAGAAGCAACCACAAAGTAAAATGTTGTAGTAAAAAGTGTACTAAAAGTAAAGGGTCCGGAATACAATCCCAATTGGAAAGTACAAGTACAACTGAAAGAGAAAAAAATATCCTGGAACGCCCATCGAGGATCCTACCTGAAGGGTTGGTATAACTCATGATCAGTAGTCACTATGGCACGTCACGTCAAATGGTCCCCCCTTTGAGCACCGTCCAACCTCACCCCCTCAGCCTCGATCAACGCTGTCTGTCGTCTTCACAATACACAACAAGGTGCGGGCATAGCCCATGCAGGGGTGAGTATAACAATACTCAGTAGGGACCCCGAGACCCCTGAAGGTCTCCCAGAGTTCCCCAAAGGAAAAACCACAAAGCAAAACCTCAATCACAAATCATGAAGCAGTTATCAACTCTACTTAGGTATATTCCCATACATATACCTAAGTTATCAAAATATACTCGTCTTATACATGAGTAATCATAAGGCTCCAACTTTTAATCCATTTTCACAACTGATCCACGAGGGAAGAATACCACAAAGGTAACACCACGAAGGTAAAAGTACCATAAAGGTAACACCATGAAGGTAACTCCACGAAGGTAAAAGTACCACAAAGGTAAAGACTCATCTCACACCAGGTATATAACTCAAGTACAAAAGTACAGATGATTAGTCATAAATCTAGATCATCTTAATCTGTCGAGAGACTCTGCTGTTGACCCACACAGGATTGATAGGCACTGACCCACACAGGATCGCTAGGTGCTGACCCACATAGATACTGTCACACACAGGATCGATAAGCACTGATCCACATAGTATCGATAGATGCTAACCCACATAAGATCGATTTTCTTTCTCCACATTATAGCCAGCCACGAGATTCTCGCACTAAGCATGCTTGATTCCAGGATGTTCTGCTCCTCAAGCCATGGGTTGTACCTCAACCACTACAAAGTTCCACGAAGAAGTATCCCAAAGGACCGCCATGTCGTAAGAGTTCCAACGTGACAGACAACGCATCAATCGGACGCCCGGTCTGTGACTTATAAGAATTTTAGTACCGAGGGCCCGGTTGGATTCGGGTTAGATCCAACCCGTCCGTACTCCAAATTTCTCTAAAACTCAAGTGGAGCATGCAAAAAGGAACGTCTCACTCCAAGGATCCCAGCACCACTGACGGTTTTTCAAATAGACACCCAGTTCATAAATTATGGATCTTTTAGCAAAATTAGGCCTCAAAGGTTCTAGGTCCGGTACGACTCGGCCGGACCGACCCGGACCCGACCCAGTTCTGGTCGACCCAACCCAATCCGGATCTGACCTAGCCTGGCCCGAACCGACTTGGGCCAGCTTGGTTGGGTGGGGTCGGGGCGGGCTCAGCCCGCTGAGTCGCGGACTGGCCCAGCCCGCCTGGGCGGTGTGACCCGCTGGGCTGGCGTGGCCTGGCCCACGGATGGGCATGACCCGCTGAGCTCGCGCGGCCCAGCCCGTGGAGGGCACGACCCGTTGGAGGCATGGCCTTCTGGAGTGGGGCCTGTCCTAGCTGGCATGGGGAGGGGGGGGTGTTTCCCCCTGTTCGGAAAACAGAGCGGCGACGCCACGGGGTGCCGCCAGGTCGCCCGCGGGACCCACAGGGAGCAGGTCTCGGCCTTCCGTCGCAGCTTCCGAGCTATTGACGTATTCACTAGCACGCGATGGCGTGCTACTTGCCTCCACCCATGGTCTGTTGGTTCCAGCCACCACTGTCCTCCGCGACTTTATGTCACGACCCTCTCTCCGGCGGCGCGCCATTGCACGCCGCTCCACCTTCCATGGTCGGCCTGAGTCGGCCGATGTCTTCACCTTTCGTAGCTACGGCTACGACCTTCTTCGCTAGCGGTACGTGATGGCACACCAACATCTCCTCCGCAGCCAGCCGGTGCCAGCTGCCGCTATCTCCTCCTCCACCGGCACCGGTTGCCGGCGGTCTTTCGTGGGTCACCAGGTGAGCTCCGGTGGCTCGTTTTCCCATCTGAAGGTGCCAAAAGACTCCCCCGGACGCCCTCTTCATCGCTAAACCCACAGTTTAAGGTTTCATCAAACCTGAATAAATTTCTTGGGAAGAAAACATCAAATTTAAACAAAAGGCGGAGGGTCTGAGCCTTGTTTGTCTGGTCCATGCCCTCCGTGTTAGCTTGATAGCAGGAGGGTAGTATACCGATTCAACAAATCTTGAATTTAGACAAGAAATAAACCCTACCTCAAGATTCATTGAATAACGTCCGCGCTTGAGGAGGAGTCGGTGTTCATCAGTTTGTGATTCGGTGGCACTCGTCACCACTTGCTGGAACCAGTTTCGTCCTCCAAGTGGTTGGCATCGTGGTACTTTTCCAGAGCTTCGTCGCTTGGTGAAGTCTTGCCAACACTCCTCCCCGAGATCCATATAAATAGGAGAGGGGGAGGGGGAGTAACACACATGGAATTAATGGGGTTCTTTTAATTAATAACCTTCCTAATTCCAACGGTGCAATTACATGAATAAAGGAGAGTCAATCAATTTAATGGCTTGACTCGTCGTTGGTCCCGCCACCACCGCTTGTCTGTTAGAGGAAAAGAAAAAGAGAGAAGTAAAATAACATTGTTATTTTATTATTCTTTTAAAAGTCCAAAATCTAACTTTTTCTCCCAACCTACTACGGTTGAAGTGAAGCCTCCCTTAAGCTAATCTCGGCACTATAGATTCAACATTGCACTTGTATTTTTAATCAGAGCACCGGTTCAGAAGATAGAAAACACCGCTCGCACGTTTACTGAATGTACCTTAAAAAAAGTTTAGAAATTCATTCCGGGCACACCGAGCCTCAGAATCATGCACTGTCAATTTTTGCAGACTTGTAATAATTCCATATAATTAAAAAAGTACATGGAAAATATGGGTCTTTACATTCTCTCCACCTTTGGGATTTTCATCCCCAAAATCCACAACATAGACTAAGGAAATAAATGGGGGTACTGAGCATGAATCTGAGCATCCCGCTCCCATGTGCTCTCATGGAGGTTCCCGTGTTGTGAGAAAATGTGCACCAGAGGGATCGATCATCCACAAAGGACCCGCTCCTGTCGATCCTCAATCTCCACTGGAACCTTCATAAACGTCGCCCCATCATCGACGCCCATCTTGCCCCAGTCGATGACGTGTGATGGATCATGCACGTACCTCCTCAGCTGCGACACATGGAAAACGTCATGCACTTGGTGCATCTGTGGGGGAAGAGCCAGGAGATACGCCACCTCTCCAACTCTGCTAAGAACCTGAAAACGTTCGATGAACCTCGAAGATAACTTGTCGCCCTGGCCAAATCTCTGCAAACCTCATCGAGGTGAGACCCGTAGGAAGACATGGTCTCCCTCCTAGAACTCCAAAGGTCTCCGTCTCCTATCAGCATAAGACTTCTGCCAGCTCTGTGCAGTCTTCATCTACTCCTAGATGATCTACAGCTTCTCAATGGTAGCCCGTACCAACTCTGCACCCATAAGTTCTGACTCCCCTGGGTCTGTCCAGTATAGAGGTGACATGCAAGGTCAACAGTACAAGGACTCAAATGGTACCATACTGATGGTGGAGTGATAGTTGTTGTTTTATGAGAACTCCACCAAGGAAAGTGATCCTCATAACTGCGGACAAAATCTTGGACACAAGCACAAATAATGTCCTCCAGCGTTTGAATGGTCTGCTTCATATGATCATCTATCTACGGATGAAAGGTGGTGCTCAAATGTAGCTGAGTCCCAAACGCCTCTGGTAATCTCTTCCACATCCAGCATGTAAAATGTGCATCACAGTCAGAGACGATCGTCGATGGCACCCCATGAAGTCGTACAATCTCTTGTACGTAGAGGCATCTCAAGCCCTCTACTGATCCCTGCTCTTTGATGGGTAGGAAGTGGGCCGAATCGATGAGTCAATCAATGATCACCCAAATGGATTCATGTCCCCTAGACGTACGTGGAAGTCCTGTAACAAATTCCATGGAGATACCATTCCACTTCCACTCTGGTACCTCTAGTGGTTGTGCTAAGCTTGTTGGAACCTGATGCTCAGCCTTCACTTGCTGACAAGTGAGGCATTGTGAGACAAACTCTACCACTGCTTTCTTCATCCCTAGCCACCAGTGCTGGCACCGGAGGTCCTGGTACATCTTTTCCACACTAGAATGTTCCGCTAGAGGGGACGTATGGAACTCCTTCAACACCTCCTCGCTTAGCACCGCTGGTACCATGGTTCATCCTCAGAAGAGAATGACGCGATCCCCACCTTTAGAAAATCCACCAGGTGCCTTTCCTGAGGATATCTGAGCACGTCGAGCCTCGCAGTCAATGTCCCCAAGCTGTGCCTCCCGAGCTCGCTGAAGAAGTGGGGGAGTGACAGTCATAGATTGGAGGTAAGATGCTCCATCTCTATCTATAAAGGATATCTGCAAAGCGGCTAGCTACTCCATCACCTCACTCAACAGCTGTAAACCAGACCTCCTATTGAGTGTGTGTGCCACTATGTTCCCCTTCCCAAGAGTGTAGACTATCTCAAAGTCATATTCCTATAGAAACTCTAGCCAACATCGTTATCTCAGGTTCACTATGAGAAGATATATCTGAGACTCTTGTGATCAGAGTAGACTGTAAAATGTTCGCCCATCAAGTAATGTTGCCACATATTAAAGGCGAAGACCACTGCTACTAACTCCAAGTCATGAGTAGCATAGTTCTGCTATTGTTGTATCAGCTATTGAGAACCATATGCGATCACTGCTCCCTCCTTCATCAGGACACATCCAAGTCCGGTCCCTGATGTGTCGCAGTACACTACATACCCAACACCTTCTTCTGGTAGCCTCAAGATGGGGGTACTCGTCAGTCTCTACCACAACTCCTGAAAACTATGCTGACATCTCTCTATCCATATGAAGGTATGTCCCTTCTTCTTCAATGTTGAAAAGGGTGCCTCAACTCTGTAAAAGTTGGGTACGAATCTCCGGTAGTACCCAGCCAATCCCAAGAAACTCCGCACCTTGGACACACTCCTGGGTGGCTCCCAAGCTAACACCGCCTCTATCTTTGTCGGATCTACCAAAACTCCAGCCTCCGAGATAACGTGTCCCAAAAAGTGGACCTACTGTATCTAGAACTGGCACTTCGAGAGATTACCATAAAGCTTGTTCTCTCATAGTGTATCCAGAACTATCTGTAGATGATAAGCATGATCCTCCTCCGACGCTAAGTATATCAAGATGTCGTCAATGAAGACCACCACAAAGTGATTGAGGTATGGCTGAAAGATCCTGTTTATGAGTCCCATGAACACTGCAAGGGAGTTGGTCATGCCTAATGGCATAAACACGAACTCATAGTGGCTATACCGACATCTGAAGGCCGTATTATGCACATCCTTACCTTGTACCCTATGCTGATGATAGCTTGATCTGAGTTTTATCTTTGAAAACCGTCAAGCTCCCTTCAACTGATCAAAGAGATCATCAATCCTTAGAAGTGGATATTTGTTCTTCATAGTCACCTGGTTCAGGCGCCGATAGTCCACACAGAGTCTCAAACTCCCATCTTCCTTCTTGGAGAACAAAATCGGGGCTTCCCATGGAGAAACACTGGGCCTTATGAACCCCTTCCTCTGCAAGTCCTCCAGCTGTACCCGTAACTCACGAAGCACCATGGGAGCCATCTGATATGCTAGTGTAGATATCGGTGTCATCCCAGGGTACATGCTAATGTAAAAGTCTACCTCTGTGTGTAGGTAGTCCCAAAACATCATCAGGAAAGACATCAACATACTGGTCCACCACTACAGGATAGCTCGGACTCTCAACATCAATTGTACTGAGGATAATTCTAGAAAAATGATGTGTGATCGGCTGAACACTCTTCTAGGAAATTCCATCCTATGCTGCAAAGGTTCCCTTATCACCGGTGAAGGAAAACTTGGTCATATCCTCACGGACACACCACACTTTGCACCTAATATAGTCAATCTGAGCATGAACTGTGGATAACCAATCCATACCCAAGATGACATCGTAAGGCCTAGACACTACAACTAGAAGATCCCAGCTGAAGCTCTCACCTCCTAGAGTAAGCTCACACTGCTAGCACCAGTGTGTAATCATCGAATCCCCTCACGTAGAAGCCTCTAGCCATAAAGATCGAGTCAATGGATCCATCGGAATCTCCGAGCTCCAAATGAGGGTCATGGAAATAAAAGAGTGACTGGAACCTATGTTTATAAGGACTATAGCTAGGGTGGAGTAGACAAATATATTACCTCTAATCATATCTGAAGCGCCGTGGTCATAGGGCTCAGCTGCCCAGAGCTGAGCTCATCCCTGTCCTAATGCTCCCTATGGTCGGGGTGGACCAGCTGGAGGTGGTGGCGGTAGAACCTCGAATCGCTGCCCACCGCCTGCTGCAAGGTCAGCTCCTCTGCCACGTCTGCTGCCCTGTGGTCCTCCTCGCTCGAACCTCTACCTCTGCCTCGGCGGTCCCTCGACTGTTTGATGGTTGTCCATACGGCGGGTCGGGAAATCGTGAGCCACATGAACCTGCCCACCACACGAGTAGTATTGTCTACTCCTTATCTATCCTCCTCTATCCTGTGAGCCCTACACCACCGACCCTATATCCTGAGGTCGTCCAACAGAAGGTCTGGACCACTTAGGCCCCTACGTCATCCATCTACTTCCTGATACAGATGACTGTACTACCTAACTTCCGGTGGTGGCTCTCGCTGTCGGTGTCTGCTCAGCTAGGAAGCTCTCCACCAGAAGTTCTCACTCTAGCACCCCAGCCTACGTCGGAATGCTAAGAGATATCATAGATGCTATGATCACCTATCAGAGACCCTGCTTAAAGGTCTGAACCCTGAAGAAAGGGTCTCGTACCATGTCGGTGGAGTAGCGGGAGATATCAGTGAACCTCGCCGAGTACTGGGTCACGGTCATGCTGCCCTGCTGTAAGTGCATCAACTCTTATATACACACTAAGCATAGGGTCACTGGGATTAACTCCGCCCTGAAAAGACCCTCGAAGTCTGTCCAGGTGAAGGTTGCCTCGTCGTGTAACTGTAGTTTCAGAATCCACCATCTCCTAACTGGTCCTTAGAAGAGATTGGCAGTTAGGATCACCATTAGATCAGCTGGTGTCCCTACTAAGCAAAAAAACTCTGGCCACAGCCCCCAGCCAGTCCTCAACTGTTTGCAGATCCGTCTCGCCTCGTAACCTCAGAGGCCTCTACTGTTGAAACTCGTGCAACGTGCTCAGACGGTGTGCACCCACTACTGGTGGGGCTGGTGGAATCTACTTCCTAATGGGTGGTGGTGCTACTGGTGCACCACCCGATGGTACTATCATCGTCAGAGGGCCCTACACCGAAGCCTCATCACTTGGTGGGCCGTAATCGTGTACTCTCTTTGGAATCATGGCTAGTTGTCTATGTGGTAGCATACTGAAGAAAACAGGTGTTCCACGATCAATAATTTATACCTGGTGAGCTGACTCAAGAGATCAAAAGTAAAACAATTCCAAAACACGTGCAATTAGTGTTTTCATGCACTGAGTCAGAAATCAGAATTCAGGGTTCTGGTGTATGGATACGTCGGCCATCGCACCAACACTAGATTCCTCAAACTAAAAACCACACTCATAACACTTAACACTATTGCCACATTGAAAAAAATAGAGTCATATTTCTTTAGTAGAACCGACTCCTCTGATACCACTTTATCAAGACCCGTCCCCTGGGGCTCGTGCCGATACTACCCCAAACCCGCCATCCATAGGCCAGGGGCTGACGACTAGCAACGAAAAGGCGTATCATTATAATGGGAAGACATTTCCTTTAAACCTATACAAACACACAATCCAAGAACACGGCAAGAAGTAACCATGAAGTAAACTTCTGTAGTAAAAAGTGTACTGAAAGTAAAGGGGCCAGAATACAAGCCCAGCTCGAAATTATAAGTACAACTTAAAGAGAAAAACAACTCCTAGAATGTCCACTGAGGATCCTACCTGAAGGGTAGGTACAACTCATGATCAGTAGTCAATGTGCCACCTCACATAAAATGGTCCCTCCTTTGAGCACCATCCAGCCTGGCTCCCTCAGCCTCGATCAACGATGTCCATCGTCTGCACAAGACGCAACAAGGTGCGAGTGTAGCTCGTGCATGGGTAAGTATACTAGTACTCAGTAGGGACCCCGAGACCCCCGAAGGTCTCCCATAGTTCCACAAAAGAAAAAACCACAAAGTAAGACCTCAATCACAAAGAAAAAAAGCAGTCATCAAAACTACTTAAGTATATTCCCATACATATACCTAAGTTATCAAAATATACTAATCTCATACATAAGGAATTATAAGGCTCCAACTTTTAAGCCATTTTCACAACTGATCCACGAGGGAATAATAACAAAAAGGTAACACCACGAATGTAAGACCATGAAGGTAAAAGTACCACAAAGGTAACTCCATGATGGTAACATTACAAAGGTAAAAGTACCACAAAGATAAAGACTCATCTCACACCAGGTATATAACTCAAGTACAGAAGTACAGATGATTAGTCGTAAATCTAGATCATCTTATTCTATCGAGAGGCTCTGCTATTGACCCACACATGATCGATAGATGCTGACCCAAACAGGATCGCTAGGCGCTGACCCACACAGGATTGATAGATCCTGACCCACATAGGATCACTAAGCGCTGACCCACACAAGATCGATAGATGCTGACCCACATAGGTTCGATGTTCTTTATCCACGTTACAACCAACCATGAGATTCCCACACTAAGCACACTTAATTCCGGTAGGATTTACTTCTCAAGACATCATTCATACCTCAACCTCTATGAAGTTGCACAAAGAATTGTCACAAATAACCACCATGTCTTAAGGGTTCTAACACGATAGATGGTGTGTCAATCGAACGCCCGATCTGTGACTTATAAGCGTTTTAGTACCGAGGGCCCGATTGGATCCGAGTTTGATCCTACCTGACCATACTCCAACTTTATCCAAAACTCAAGTGGAGTATACCAAAAGAACTGTTTCACTCCAAGGACCCTAGCGCCATAGGTGGTTCGTCAAACGGATGTCTGGTTCACAAGTTATGGCTCTTTTAGCGAAACTGGGCATGAAAGGGTCCGGGTCCGGTCCGACCCGATCCGGGTCTAACCTGGCATGGCCCAAACTGGCCTGGTCCAGCCCAATTGGGATGGGCCACTATGGACTCGGCCTGCTGGTCCACGGACCGGCCCGACCCGCCTAGGCAGTGCAGCCCGCTGGGCTTGCGTGGCCCGGCCTGCTGGAGTGGGGCCCACCCTAGCTGGCACGGGGGGGGGGGGGGGGGTCCCATTCGAAAAATGGAGCAGCAGCGCCACAGGGCACCACCAGGTTGCCCTCGGGACCTGCAGGGAGCGGGTCCCGACCCTCTGCCACGACTTCTGAGTCGCGGCCCTCTTCAGCGGCACGCGACGGCGCGTTGCTCGCCTCCACTCGCGGATGGCCGGTGCCGGCCGCTGCTGTCCGATGCGGCCCTCTCTTCAACGGCATGCCATTTCACGCTGCTCCTCCTTCCACGGCCGACCCGAGCTGGTCATTGTCTTCACCCGCCGTGGTTACGACCGCGACCTTCTTCACCGGCAGCGCACGATGGCGCCCTGCCATATCCTCCGCAGCCGGCCAGTGTCGTCCGTCTCCATCACCTCCTCCGCCGGTACCAGTTACCGGTGGTCTTCTGTGGGTCATTGGGTGAGCTCTGATGGCCTGTTTTTCCATCCAAAGGTGCCAACAGACTCCCCAGGATTCCCTCTTCGTCGTTAAACCCACCGTTCTAGGTTTCATCCAACCTAAATAAATCGCTCGTGAAGAACACGCCAAGTTTCATCAAAAGGAGGAGGGTTTGTGCCTTGTTTATTTGTCCTACTCCCTCCACATTATCTTGATAGAAAGAGGGTAGTATACTGATTCAACAACTCTTGAATTTAGACAAGAAATAAACCCTACCTCAAGATTCGTTGAAGAACGACCTCGCTTGAGGAGGAGTCGGTGTTCGTCGGTTCGTGATTTGGTGGCGCTCGTCACCGCTTACCGGAACCGGTTGCATCCTCCAAGTGGTTGGTGTCACGGTACTTTTCCAGAGCTTCGTTGCTTGGTGAAGCTATGCCAACACTCCTCCCCGAGCTCTATATAAATAGGAGAGGGGGAGGGTGAGTAACGCACATGGAATTAATGGGGTTCATTTAATAAAGGAACCTTCCTAATTCCAACGATGCAGTTAAATGAATAAAGGGGAGTCAAGTCATTTAATAGCTTGACGTGTTGTTGGTCCTGCCACCCCCACTTGTCAGTTGGAGGAAAAGAAAAAGAGAGAAATAAAATAACATTTTTATTTTATTATTCTTATAAAAGTCCAAAATCTAACTTTTTCTCCTGACCTACCGCAGTCTAAGTGAAGCCTCCCTTAAGTGAATCCCGGTTCTACAGATTCAATGTTGCCCTCATATTTTTAATACGAGCACCGGTTCAAAACATTGAAAACACCGCCCGCGAATTTACTGAACGTACCTTAAAAAAAGTTCATAAATTCACTCTAGGCACACCAGGCCTCAGAATCACGTGCCGTCAATTTTTGCAGACTCATAATAATTCCACATAATTAAAAAACATTTTACGTGGAAAATATGGGTCTTTAAAACTACAGTGAAATTTTTTGAGAACGGGCTTAAATGTAAGATTAAGTCCCAGTTTAATATCCTTCGGCTGAAGAAGTTTTTATAGGCGGAGAATCAGGCTCTCATCTTTGAGGGGAACCTGAAGGAGGCTTCCAGCGGAGGACATGTGGTTTCTAATAGATGACAAAAAGGTACATCTTCCATGATTAAGATGCATCATTTTTTAAATTTTAACCAAAGTGATAGAAAGCAGAGTGGTCTGGGGGGAGCATCAGTTACTTAGGACCTTACCTGAGTGATCTGCCACCAGTGTCGTAGGCCAGGTCACTTTCATAGGTAATACCCCCAACCATCGAATATTTTAGTTGGATGATACATCTATAGAGTTTCTACAAAAACCCACAATATATGGGTAGTGATGGAGGATCCATGCAGAATTAGAGTGTTGGGAGGGGTCTTCTACCCCATATCAGTCTGGAAGTTGGAGTACTACTGGCCATTGAGGTAGAGGTAGTAGACATGGTACTTTTGGGAAAGAGAACCCATATCAGTATAGTAGTGCAACTCAGGGGACCTAGACTACAACATAGGGAAGAGGGGAAGGACATTTGCATGTGGTTTAAGATACACTTGTGGATATAAAGGTTTGACCATCGATAGCCAGAGGTACTATTCTTATAGCTTCTATATTTTCTATCACCTTATTTGACACACGAGCCTCTCATTATTTTATATCTACAAAACTTGTGAATGGTTTGAGTCTGGAAGTACATTTTTTGAGTCGGGTTATGACAATTGATACATCGTTGGGAGTGTGGTTGAGATACATCTTATTATGTAAGGGGTTTTCTCTCAAGGATGGGGAGAATCATTTTAGTTGGGATATTTACATTCTAGATATGTAAGGATTTGAATTTATTTTGGGCATGGACTGGTTGGTAGCGTACTAAGTCCACATAGATTGTTGCTTCATGTAAGTGACCTTTATGTATCCTAAGGTTGATAATAATGTTCATCGTAGAGAGTGAGATATCAAGGTGGTCCATGCTGGCCAGTTCATCATCAACTGGGGGAGCTTACTACCTAGGTTTCAAGTCTTTTTCTAGATGATAGGGGTGTAAAGCATGATTTCTTTCCTCCTACAATGGACCGGTTCCAGGAAATTTTCTTGAGGAATTCTCTAGGATTCCACCTGAGAGGGATGTGGAGTTTACGATTATGCTCATTCTTAGAGCTGATCTGATTTCCATTCAACCTTGCAGAATAGCACCAAAAGAGCTTCAAGATATCAAGAATTGAAAAGAGGAGTTGATGGATAAAGGATTTATCCATCCGAGTACGTCTCCTTGGGTTTCTTTGGTCTTATTTAATAATAATTTTTGTAGAATATTGCACTTATGTGTTGATTACTGAAAGTTGAACCAGATGACAGTGAAGAACCAATATCCTCTTATGTGTATTGATGGTCTCTTTGACTAGTTGAAAGGATCTTGTATATTCTCCAAGATTGAATTGAGATCAGGGTATCATCAGTTGAGAGTCTGACCTTATGATATACCAAGAACATCTTTTAGAAGTAGGTATGGCATATATGAGTTCATCGTGATGCCCTTTGGCCTGAAGAACGCTCCTACTATGTTTATGGACATGATGAATCAAATCTTCCACCCATACCTGGATCAGTTTTTGTTTTTTTGGATGAAATATTGGTGTACTCCAAGACTCACGATGATCATTCCCAACATCTTAACATCATCTAGAGTACATGAGAGAACATCATTTATACACCAAGCTATCTAAGTGTCAATTCTGGGCCGACTAGGTACATTTCGTGGGTCACATCATCTCAGAGGAAGGTGTGTTAGTGGACCCAGAGAAAGTTCATGTAGTTTTTTCTTTGGAGTATCCCAAGATTTTTTTTATATCTTAATCTTTTTGGGATCAGTGGGTTATTATCAAAGGTTTATTGAGAACTTTTCTAACTTTAAAACACCCATTTTGGGCTTGACCAAGAAGGGGGTAAAGTTTGAATGGTCTGAAGCATGTTAGAATGCTTTCTAGGAGTCGAAGAAGATCTTGACTTCCAAACCAATCACGATACTAATCGAGACAGGGGAGGAGTATACAATGTTTTGTGATGCATCTAAGATCAAATTGGAGAAATGTTGATGCATGGGGATTAAGTTGTGGTGTATGGGTCACAGAAGTTAAGGAAACATGAATGGAACTACCCTATGCATGACCTTGTGTTAGTTGTAGTTTTTTATTTCTTAAAGTGTTATCAAAATTATCTTTTGAAAAAAAAATTATTGTGTATACTGATAAAAAAAGATTAAAGTACATATTTCCCTAGAAAGATTTGAATCTATGATAGCAGAGTTTGGTTGAGTATAAAAAATCATTTTATTTTGAGCTATCATCTATTCTCAGGAAGGGAAACTGTCACGACCCGTCCTCGGGGCCCGTGTCGTGACTACCCCAAGTCCGCCTTCCATAGGTCAGGGGCTGGCGACTAGCACTAAAGGCGTAAATCCCGATTAAAAGGGAAGGCATTGCCTTTTATATAAGTAAACAACACAACAAAGTACGCAAGTGAAGTAAGCACTAAGTAAAACCGAGTACAAAAGTAAATGAGCCAGTATACAAACCCAACTGAAAGTACAATACAACAGAAAAGGAAAGTACAATAGCAGTAAAGTAAAGCAGCAACCACAGAGTCGTCCTCCGAAAATCCCACCTGAATGGTGGGTACAGATGGTCTCCTCGGCACCTCGGGACCGTCTGTCCGCTCCGTACATGCCTCACTAGGTGGTCCACCTCCGAGTACCGTCCAACTCCACAAGACTCCTCCAAGATCAGTGTTGTCCGTCATCTGCATCCAACACAACGTAGTGCGGGCATAGCCCGTGCAGGGGTGAGTATACAATACTCAGTAGGGAACCCGGGACCCACGAAGGTCTCCCAGAATCTACGAAGGATAAACCACAAAGGAAAGGAACAATCCCGAATAATCAACCAACCCAACTTAGGTATATGCCCATACATATACCTAAGTTATCAATCTCAGATCGGCTCCAACTCTCGAGCCCATGCACAACCCAGTCCACACAGGAAAGATAGTCAATCACATCAAAGATAATGACTGAAAGTCAAGACTCAGCTCACACATGTATACTACTCACGAAGAGGGGTGGAGATGATTAGATGTAGCCTCTGAATCATCTCCTCTACCGAACCCACGTAGGATCCAAGTACAGAAGTCGTCGTTGCCGAACCCACGGAGGATCCAAGTATAGTGGTCCTCGCTGCCGAACCCACGGAGGATCCAAGTACAGTCGTCCTCGCTGCCAAACCCACAGAGGATACAAGTACAATCGTCCTCACTGCCGAACCCACGGAGGATCCAAGTAAAGTCGTCATCGTCATCGAACCCACGGAGGATCCCAGCACGGTAGTCGTCGCAGTAGCCGCCAACTCTAGGGTTCCCGCACACAGCACGCTCGATTCAGGGAGGGTCCGCTCCTCGAGCCAAGGGGGTCGATACATCAACTGTCACTAAGTTCAGAGTTGATGTATCTCGAGGTTCTTTCTCATCAAAAGAAACCCAACGCGACAGACGATGCATCAATCGGACGCCCGGTCTGAGAGTTATTGACTTTTCCGTTCCAGGGGTCCGGTTGGTTTTTAAGCTAAAACCAACCCAACCGTACTCCATCTGTGTCCAAACCTCAAGTGGAGTATTCCAAAAGAACCATCTCATCAAAAGGAATTCAACGTAATTGACTACACGTCAATCGGACATCCGGTCCTTAAGTTATAAGCGTTTCCGCTCCAAGGGCCCAATTGGTTTCTGGTTCGAACCAACCCGGTCGTACCCAAACTTCAACGAAACCTCAAGTGTAATATACAGAAACGACCGTCTCAACCCATGGATTCCTACGCACCTGACGTTGTATCGATCGGAGTTCCGTAGCTCAAGTTATGGGCAAAAGACCGAAAAATGGTCCGAAGTGGGGGTTCTGGGCCCGGTCCGACCCGGCCCAACCCACCCTGGGTGGACCTGAACCGGGTCCGGGTCCGGCCCGGACGGAGTGGCCCGGTCCGCGTGACCCGCCATGGCCTGGCCGGGGGGTGTGCTGGCTCGGCCAGCTGGCCGAGCGGGGGGCGCGGCCCCCAGTTCCGCGAACGCGGCGCCAGGGTGGCGCCGCTGGTCTCCCCGGATCCCGCGCGGCCGCGGGATCCGCTGCTCGCTGGCGCGGCCGGTGCCACGGCGGGCTCCTGCCGGCGGCACGCCGGGGTGCCGCCGCCTCCAGGCGGCCGGCCGGTGCCGGCGGCTGGCGCCGCCGCGGTCTTCCGCGGGCTACCAGAGTCATTCCGGCGGTCCGTTTTTGCTTCCGTCTGTGCCTGCGGTCATCTCAGGATCCGAACTCCACTGCGAAGGCCCCAAATCGCTGTTGCGGTCCCATTTCGTCGTCGCCAAACACCCCGCACATCAAGAACAAAATAGCGGTGGGTCCGGACTTGTTCGTTAGTCCGTACCCACCGCGTTAGTGGTTCAAATCATCACCCAACAATTAAACGCCATGTTCGAGAGTATAAAACACATATATAGAGATTACAAAAAATTCCCCTTACCTCGAAGTTGTTGTCATACATCGTCGATGCGCGGAAGACGAGTGTCGCGGTAGATAGGCATCGTAGAAGAACGATGTCGTTCCGTCAACGATGGAGGACGGGTCGTTGTCGTAGGTGACGTAGGCTCCTTGACGTCGAGGTGCGTCTGAGGAAGATGCGTCGTTGGAAGAAGATCTTCGCGTTCTTCGCCGGGGTTGTTCTTCATTGAAGAACAGATCACCTCTCCTTTAATTCCCCAGAGTCTTTTCCCAAAAGGTGATTTGCCAACTCAAAGAAATAAGGAGGCTCTACAATTAATAGAATTGTCATGCAATTCATATTAATTCCAAAGCGGTGCCAATTAATTTAACGCTGATATTAAATTACACGTATTGGCACAATTTATGGGAGGAGGGAGGTAGGAAGGCACCACTATAATGAATGTGGAGTTGTCAAAGTAATAAATAAGAGGTATTAATGGGGAGTAGAGGGGAGTTATGGGGAGATGAAGGTTGGGGCTCGTGTGGGCCCCACCTCACAAATATCCACACTTGGGAGGAAATAACCGATTCACAAATAAAATCGTGTACCACACAATTTTATTTAGTTTAAGATTAAACCCCAAAAAAATTAACTTTCAACCCGCATAGAACGCAACTGCAGTAAAGGTCCCCTTAAGTGAATACCGGCGCTGCGAGTTCATCGGTGACCTCAGATTTCAATTCCAAGCACCGCTTCAAAAGATAGAAAAACCCGCTCGTTCGTTCACTGAATGTACCCGATCTAAACTTCAGAAACTTATTCCGGGCACACCGGACCTCAGAATCAGGTGCCGTCAGAAACTGCGTACTCATAAAATTTCAAAGAATTTAAAAAAAAAATTCCTTGAAATTTATGGGTCTTTAAATTACTCCCACCTCAGGGATTTACGTCCCTATAAAGCTACAACATACACTAGGGAAATAAAAAAAGGTAATGAGCATGCATCTGGGCCTCCCGCTCCCATGTGCTCTCCTGAAGGTTCCCGTGCTTCCACCAAATGCGCACCAGAGGAATCAACCATCCACGAAGGACTTGCTCCTGTCGATCCTAGATCTCCACCGGAACCTCTGAGAATGTTGCCCCGTCATCGATGTCCAGCTCCCCGTGATCAATGATGTGGGCCGGGTCGTGCACGTATCTCCTCAGCTGATATACGTGGAAGACGTCGTGCACCCAGTGCAACTGAGGTGGAAGGGCCAGGCGGTAAGCCACCTCACCTACCCTGTGGAGGACCTAGAATGGTCCGATGAAGTGCGGAGATAACTTATCGCCCCGGCCAAATCTCCGTAATCCACGTCGAGGTGAGACTCGTAAGAAAACATGGACGCCATCCTCGAACTCCAGTGGTCTCCGTTTCCTATCAACATAGGACTTCTGTCTACTCTATGCAGTCCTCATCCGCTCCTGGATGATCTGCACCTTCTCCGTCGTAGCCTGAACCATCTCTGGTCCTACAAGTACTGACTCCCCAGGGTCAGTCCAGCACAGAGGTAATCTGCATGGTCGGCCGTACAGTGCCTCATATGGTGTCATCCTAATGGTAGAGTGGTAGCTGTTGTTGTATGCAAACTCTACCAAAGGTAGGTGATCCTCCCAGCAGCATCCAAGGTCAAGGACACATGCACGGAGAATGTCCTTGAGTGTCTGAATTGTCCTCTCAGTCTGGCCATCCGTCTGAGGATGGAAGGCGGTGCTCAGACGCAGCTGCGTCCCAAATGCCTCCTGCAACCCCTTCCAAAGTCGGGAAGTAAAGCGAGCATCTCGATCAGAGACGATAGTCGATGGAACACCATGAAGTCGTACGATCTTCTGAACGTAGAGACGTCCCAAGCTCTCTACTGATCCCAACTCTCTGATCGGTAGGAAGTGGTCCGACTTGGTGAGTCGGTCTATGATCACCCAGATGGATTCATGTCCTCTGGAAGTACATGGAATCCCCGTCACAAAATCCATGGATATCCCATACCACTTCCATTCCGGAACCTTTAAGGGTTGTACCAAGCCTGCCGGTACCTGGTTCTTCGCCTTCACTTGCTGACAAGTGAGGCATCGTGAAACGAACTCTGCTACAACCTTCTTCATACATGGCCACCAGTGCTTTCGTCTGAGTTCCTGGTACATCTTCGCCACTCCCGGATGTACCGCTAGATGGAAAGTGTGAAACTCCCTCAGCACTTCCTCCTATAGTGCAACTGGTACCATGGTACATCCCCTGAAGAGGATGAAGTGCTCTCCTCCTTCAGAAAATCCATCAGGTGCCTGCCCTGTGGAAATCTGAGCACGTCGTGTCTCACAGTCAATGTCCCCACGTTGTGCCTCTCTGACCCACTGAAATAGTGGAGGAGTGACTGTGAGAGACTGTAGAAAGGATTCCCATCTCTATCCACTATGGATATCTGCAACGCGGCTAACTTCTCAGTCACCTCCCTTAGAAGTTGTATGCCTGATCTCCTGCTAAGAGAATCAGCTACTACGTTTCCCTTCCCAGGAGTATAGACTATCTCAAAGTCATAGTCCTGGAGGAACTCGAGTCATCGCCGCTGTCTCAGGTTCAGGTCCTTCTACGATAAAATGTACCTGAGACTCTGGTGGTCAGAGTAGACTGTAAAGCGATCTCCCATCAGATAGTGCCGCCACATCTTCAGGGCGAAGACCACTGCTGCTAACTCCAGGTCATTGGTAGCATAGTTCTACTCATGCTTCCTCAACTACCGTGAACCGTAAGCGATCACTGGTCGCTCCTACATTAGGACACACCCGAGTCTGGTCCCTGATGCGTCGCAGTAAACTACGTACCCTACACCCTCCTCCGGTAGCCTCAAGATGGGCACACTGGTCAATCTCTGCCTCAGCTCCTGAAAGCTCTGTTGGCATCTATCTGACCACACGAAGGGTTTCCCCTTATTTGTCAAAGCTGAAAGTGGTGCTGCAACTTTGGAGAAGTCTGGCACAAATCTCCGATAGTACCCAGCCATACCTAGGAAACTCCGCACCTCCATCACGCTCATGGGTGGCTCCCAAGAAAGTACTGCCTCGACCTTCGCTGGGTCCACTGCAACCCCAACCTCTGAGATAACGTGTCTCAGGAAATGAACCTCTCGAATCCAGAACTGACACTTTGAGAGATTACCATAAATCTGGTGCTCTCGGAGTGTGTCCAGTAAAACCCGCAAGTGGTAGGCGTGCTCCTCCTCAGTAGTCGAGTAAATGAGTATGTCGTCAATGAAGACTACGACAAACCGATCAAGGTAAGGCTGGAAGATCCTGTTCATGAGACTCATGAACATTGCTGGAGCATTGGTCACACTGAAGGGCATAACCAAGAACTCATAGCGGCCATACCGACACCTAAAGGTTGTCTTCTGCACATCCTCGTCTCGAACTCTGAGCTGGTGATAACCTGACCTGAGGTCTATCTTTGAGAACCATCGTGCTCCCTTGAGCTGATCGAAGAGGTCATCAATCCTTGGAAGTAGGTATTTGTTCCTTACGGTCACCTGATTCAGGTGACAGTAGTCGACACATAGTTGTAAGCTCCCATCCGCCTTCTTGGCGAATAAAATCGGAGAAGCCCAGGGTGAAACACTCGGTCAGATGAATCTCTTTCCCTGTAAGTCCTCCAGCTGTACCCGCAGCTCACGAAGCTCGGTGGGAGACATCCGATATGCTGGAGTAGATATAGGTGATGTCTCGCGGTATAGGTCAATGTAGAAGTATACCTCTCTTCGAGGAGGTAGTCTTGAAACATCGTCAGGAAAAACGTCCGCATACTGATCCACCACAACAGGAAAACTCAGACTCTGCACATCAACCGCTCCTAGGATGAGACTAGCCAACTGATGTGTGATTGGCTGCCCTCTCCTCTGCGTAAGTCCATCCTACGCTGCAAAGGCTCCCTTCTCGCCGATGAAGGTGAACCTGGTCCCATCTGTTCGGACACACCACACTTTGCGCCTAATACAATCGATCTGGGCATGGACTGTAGATAACCAGTCCATACCCAAGATGACATCGTAAGGCCTCGATGCCGCTACAAGAAGATCACAGCCGAAACTCTCGCCTCCTAGAGTAAGCTCACACTGTCGGCACCAGTGCGTAATCGTCGAGTCTGCTCCCGTAGGAGTCTCTAGCTGTAAGGATCGAGCCAACGGCTCCATCAGAATCTCCGTGCTCCGAACAAGGGCACTGGCAATAAAAGAATGACTCACACCTGTGTCTATAAGAACTGCAGCAAGGGTGGAGTAGACACAGATAGTACCTCGAATCATCTCAGGTGCGCCGTGGTCGTAAGCCTCAGCTGCCTAGAGCTGAGTCTGCCTCTGTCCGCGAGCTCCCTGTGGTCGGGGTGGACCTCCTGGGGGCGGTGGTGGTAGAGCCTCAAAACGCCGTCCACCACCCGCTGCTCGGCCAGGTCCTCTGCCTCATCCGCCTACTCCCTGCGGACCGCCACAGTCGAACCTGTGCCTCTGCCTGGGAGGTCCCTCCACTGTCTGCTGCTCGTCTGCATGTCGGGTCAGGCAGTCCCGAGCCATGTGGCCCTGCCCGCCGCATGCATAGAACTGCCTGCCCCTCGTATGGCTGACTCTGCTTCGTGTACCCTGCACATCCGAACTAGAATCCTGGGGTCGCCCACCTGATGGCCTGGTCCGCTTGGACCTCTGTGACATCTGTCTACTGCCGGCCGCATAAGACTCTGCTACGTGTCACCCTGCGGTGGGTCTCGCTGCTGGCGTCGGCTCAGCAAGAAAGCTCTCCACAAGAAGGGCTTGCTCCAGCACTCCTACCTGCGTCGGAATGCTGAGGGAGACCATCGAAGCCCTGATCTCATGCCTCAGTCCCTGCTCGAAGGTCCGGGCCCGGAAGAATGGGTCATGTACCATGTCTATGGAGTAGCGCGAGAGGTCAGTAAATCTCACCGAGTACTGGGCTACTGTCATACTGTCATGTCGCTGATTAAGTAACTCCTGGATGCGCACCGCACGGAGGGTGGCAGGAACAAACTTCGAGTGGAAGAGACTCTCGAAGTTTTCCTAAAGTAGAGATGTCTCGTCGTGCACCTAGAGCATCAAGCTCCACCATCTACCTGCTGCTGCGTGCAGGAGACTCGCGAAAAGGATCACCATAAGGTCGGCTGGTGTCCCCACTAATCTGAAGACTCTGACGATAGCCTCCAGCCAATCCTCGGCTGCCTGAGGGTCCGTCTCTGCGCGGAACCTGGGCGGCCTCCGTCGCTGAAACTCGTGCAACGCGCTCAGGTGGCGTGCTCTCCGCTGCTATGGATGGTAGCATCGGTGGCTCAGCGGGTAGTGGTACCGCTGATGCCTCCGCTATGATGGGGCCCTGTAGCGAGGCCTCGTCGCTTGGTGGGCTGCCATCTCACACGAAACTAGAAACCCTGGCTGGCTGCCTTCATGGGGCTATCCTGAAAAGAAACAAGTGCGTCACGGTCAAACAATATACTTGGTGAGCTGACACAAAGTAATCACAAAGAAAAATTTTTAAACACACATGCAATCAATGTTTTCGTGCACTGAGTCGGAAATCAGAATTCAGGGTCCTGGTGTATGGATACGTCGGCCGCCGCACCAACACTGGACTCCCTGGACTGAAAACCACACTCAATACTCTTAACACTATTGCTTCACAGAGAATAAAAGATCGGAGTCCTGAGTTCTGCGGTAGAACCGACTCCTCTGATACCAATTTGTCACGACCCATCCTCGGGGCCCATGCCGTGACTACCCCAAGCCCGCCTTTCATAGGTCAGGGGCTGGAAACTAGCACCAAAGGCGTAAATCCCAATTAAAAGGGAAGGCATTGCCTTTCATATAAGTAAACAGCACAGTAGAGTACGCAAGTGAAATAAGCACTAAGTAAAACTGAGTACAAAAGTAAATGGGCCAGTATACAAACCCAACTAAAAGTACAGTACAACTGAAAAGGAAAGTACAACAGCAGTAAAGTAAAGCAGCAACCACTGAGTCGTCCTCTAGGAATCCCATCTGAAGGGTGGGTACATATAGTCTCCTTGGCACCTCGGGTCCGTCCGTCCGCTCCGTGCACACCTCACTAGGTGGTCCACCTCCGGGTACCGTCCAGCTCCACAAGACTCCTCGACGATCAGTGTTTTCCGTCATCTACATCCAACACAACATAGTGTGGGCATAGCCCGTGCATGGGTGAGTATATGATACTCAGTAGGGACCCCAAGACCCACAAAGGTCTCCCAGAATCTACGAAGGATAAACCACAAAGGAAAGGAACAATCCTGAAGAATCAACCAACCCTACTTAGGTATATGCCCATACATATACCTAAGTTATCAATCTCAGATCGGCTCCAACTCTCGAGCCCATGCACAAACCAGTCCACACAGGAAAGATAGTCAATCACATCAAAGATAATGATTGAAAGTCAAGAATCAGCTCACACAGGTATAGTACTCACGAAGAGGGGTGGAGATGATTAGATGTAGCCTCTGAATCATCTCCTCTGCTGAACCCACGTAGGATCCAAGTACAGAAGTCGTCGTTGCCGAACCCACGGAGGATCCAAGTACAGTCGTCCTCACTGCCGAACCCACAGAGGATCCGTGTACAGTCGTCCTCACTGCCGAATCCACGAAGGATCCAAGTACAGTCGTCCTTTCTACCGAACCCACGGAGGATCCAAGTACATTAGTCATCGTCGTCGAACCCACGGAGGATCCCAGCACGGTAGTCATCGCAGTTGCGGCCAGCTCTAGGGTTCCCGCACACAGCACGCTCGATTCCAGGACGGTCCGCTCCTCGATCCAAGGGAGTTGATACATCAACTGTCACGAAGTCCAGAGTTGATGTATCCCGAGGTTCCGTCTCGTCAAAAGAAACCCAACGCGGCAGATGGTGCGTCAATCGGACGCTCGGTCTGAGAGTTATTGGCTTTTCTGTTCCAAGGGCCCGGTTGGTTTTTAAGCTAAAACCAACCTGATCGTACTCCAGTTGAATCCAAACCTAAAGTGGAGTATGAAAAAAGAACCGTATGATCAAAAGGAATTCAACGTAGTTGACGGCACATCAATCGGACATCCGGTCCTTAAGTTATAAGTGTTTCCGCTCCAAGGGCCCGGTTGATTTTGGGTTCGAACCAACCCGGCCGTACACAAACTTCACTAAAACCTCGAGTGTAATATACAAAAACGACCATCTCGAACCAAGGATTCCTATGCAACTGATGGTGCGTCGATCGGAGTTTAGTAGCTCAAATTATGGGCAAAAGACCGAAAAATGGTCTGAAGTGGGGGGTCTGGGCCCGGTCCGACCCGGCCCCACCCACCCTGGGTCGACCCGACCCAGGTCCGGGTCCGGCCCGGTCCGCGTGACCCGCACCAGCCCAGCTGGGGGGGGGGTGTGCTGGCTCGGCCAGCTGGCCGAGCGGGGGGCACGGCCTCCGGTTCCGCGAACGCGGCACCCGGGTGGCGCCGCTGGTCTCCCCAGATCCCGCGCGGCCGCGGGATCCGCTGCTCGCCGCCGCGGCTGGTGTCGTGGGATCCACAGCCTTCCGCCGGCGACCCATGCCGCTGCGGTCTTCCGCGGGCAACCAGAGTCATTCCGATGGTCCTTTTTTGCTTCCGTCTGTGCCTATGGTCGTCTCTGGATACGAACTCCACTGCGAAGGCCCCAAATCACCGTTGCAGTCCCGTTTCGTCGTCGCCAAACACCCCGCGCATCAAGAAAAAAATAGCGGTGGGTTCGGACTTGTTCATTAGTCCGTACCCACCATGTTAGTGGTTCAAATCATCACCCAACAATTAAACGCCATGTTCGAGTGTATAAAACACATATATGGAGATTTCAAAAATTTCCTCTACCTCGAAGTTTTTGTCGTACGTCGTCAATGCGCAGAAGATGAGTGTCGTGGTAGATGGGCGTCGCAGAAGAACGGTGTCGTTCCGTCAACGATGGTGGAAGGTTCGTTGTCGTAGGTGACGTAGGCTCCTTGACGTCGAGGTGCGTCCGAGGAAGATGCGTCGTTGGAAGAAGTTCTTCGCGTTCTTCGCCGGGGGTGTTCTTCGTTGAAGAACAAATCACCTCTCCTTTAATTCCCCAGAGTCTTTTCCCAAAAGGTGATTTGCCAACTCAAAGAAATAAGGAGGCTCTCCGATTAATAGAATTGTCATGCAATTCATATTAATTCCAAAGCGGTGCCAATTAATTTAATGCTGATATTAAATTACATGTATTGGCACAATTTATGGGAGGAGGGAGGTAGGAAGGCTCCACCATAATGAATGTGGAGTTGTCAAAGTAATAAATAAGGGTTATTAATGGGGAGTTGAGGGGAATTATGGGGAGATGAAGGTTTGGGCTCTTGTGGGCCCCACCTCACAAATATCCACACTTGGGAGGAAATAACCAATTCACAAATAAAATCGTCTACCACACAATTTTATTTAGTTTAAGATTAAACCCCAAAAAAATTAACTTTCAACCCACATAGAATGAAACTACGGTAAAGGTCCCCTTAAGTGAATACCGACGCTGCGATTTCATCGGTACCCTCAGATTTCAATTCTGAGCACCATTTCAAAAGATAGAAAAACTCGCTCGTTCGTTCACTAAACGTAGCTGAGCTAAACTTCAGAAACTTATTCCGGGTACACCGGGCCTCGGAATCAGGTTCCGTCAGAAACTGCGTACTTGTAAAATTCCAAAGAATTTTAAAAAGAAAATCCTTAAAATTTACGGGTCTTTACAGAAACAGTGTGGATGAAGTTTTGGGAAGGAATAAAAAGACTCAGGCAGTTCAAGAGTCTAGTTCTGAATGGAAGATGATGAATTTTCTGGATGAGACGTATATTGTGGTTCAGGAGGGCCAGGAATATATGACTCTCATATCGGTATCAGTGTATTTTACGCTTTTGAGATGGATTAGGGAAAGGTATTGTGAGGATCTAGAGTGTCTAGCCTTGAGGGAAATCCTTGAAGGTGGGGAGACACCTTATGATTGGACTATAGATGAGGATGATATCAACTGTGTGTGGGGTCATGTTGTTGTTCCTATGTGTATGTGCGAAGAGATTATATGCAAGTTTCATGCCTCTAAGTGTGTGGTGTATCTAGGTTTGATCAAAACGTACTGTGACCTACATTAACAATATTTGTAGCCAGGCATGAAAAAAGATATTGCATGGTTTGTGACACGATGCTACACTTGTCAACTGGTGAAGGATGAGTTTCAATGACCTAGTGGTTTACTAAAACCATTACCCAATCTAGAATTTAAGTGGGATAACATTACCATGGACTTCATCATGGGTCTCTTGAGGATGCCTTAGAAGAATGAAATTATATGGGTGGTTGTAGACCGAATGAAAAAAGTATCACATTTCTTGCCTATACAGGAGACTTTCTCAATTGATAAGTTGTGAGAGATTTTTGTTAGAGAGATAGTTTATATGCACGGGGTACCACATAACATTATTCCATATCGTGAATCGTGTTTTACTTCACGCTTCTATAAAGGTTTGTAGAAGGCACTTGGTATGCAGGCATTTCTGAGTATGGATTTCCACCCATAGATAGATGGATAGTCAAAACATACTATTCAGGTACTTGAGGATATTCTAGGAGCATGTGTTCTTGAATTTTGTTGGTCTTGGGGGAAGAAATTGGCACTTGTTGAGTTTTCCTATAACAAAAGTTATCAGAAAACTATTCAAATGGTACCATATGAGGCTCTTTTTGGTAGGCCATATAGATCACATACATGCTGGATGGAGGGAGGTGAGTCAGAGTTGTTGGGGTCGAATCTCATACAGGAGATGTTGGAGCAGGTTTAGTTGATTTGGAAATGAATGGATGCGATTTAGAATAGGAAAAAGTTATATAAAGATTGATTTTAATGAATCCTTGAGTTCACAGTGGGTGATCCTATGTTCCTTTGGGTGTCATCTAGATTGGGTCACTGTAGAATTTAGATGTAGGGAAAGTTGGCACTTACGTTTTTAGACCTTTTGAGAATCTGGAGAGAATTGGGACAGTGGTGTACTGATTGGATCTTTCACATAGTTATAATTCTATTCATGATGTTTTTTATGTATCACAACTTTGGCGGTATAATCCCAACCCTTCTAATGTGATCTATGTTGATGATTTTGAGCTTGAGGCCAATGAGTCCTTTGAGGAGCATCCAATTCATGTTAATATCACAATGAAAAAGTTTTGTGGTGAAAGACCATGCTAATAGTTTGAGTATTTTGAAAACATGGCCATGTTCAAGAGGAAACATGGGAGAGAAAAGTAGATATGTTATCTCAGTTGCCTGATCTTTTTACCTTGGAATCTTAGATATTCTTAGGAGTACAGCTCGAGGAAGAGCTGTTATAAGATGGGGAAATTGTATGATCCTAACTTATATAGAGATGTCTTGTCACAAACCAGACTGGGTACCCTGGTAACCCGATAACTGAGCCAGACCTGACATAGCCTGAAGGGAATTCCCAATCCCCACGGGTCAGAGACAAGCACCTGGAATCATACAAACTAAGAGTGGGAATGATTTTTCCACTAACAATGAAGAAATAAAAGAAACAAGATAATATTTTTAACAAAAGAAAATCCACTGAGAGTGATGTACCAGAATACAACAAGGCATAAACAATCCCAAAGTACTAAAACCAATGTACTAAAATAGGAAAACACAACCTATCGAGACCACAGTTCTGTAGTTGGATCCACCACCAAGTGATCATTTCCCCTTGCATGAACCTTGAAGAAAATAATTTACAAACACTCGAATACACAAGTAGGGTGTGAAATAAAAATCCCAGTAGGTTCCCACCATGGATTCCATAACAGATGCCAATAATTAATTAACCAAAGGAATGCTTTCAATTTTTAAAGATAAATAGGTTTGGCATTTTAAAGTATAATTAAACAAATCATGAAATACATTTTCAAAATGATGGAAAAATACTTTTAAAGCACACGATTTACTTTACAATATATGGAATATTTCTAAAATAATGGCTTAAATAAAATAGTTACATAAAATAGTTTATGTAAATTCAGCAGGCATGTAAAACAGTTCAAAATCATTGACATACATTTATATTTTAAATATAAATAACAAGCGATCAACATGGTCATCTGCTAAATATGTATGATAGTATTTCTAGCTATAGGACTCCACAATCTCTAAGTGATCACGACAATATGTGTACACATACGTCCTATGGACACTGGTCATAGAGGACTTATCACTATTTCCTAAGGGATGTGACCTACTACATGTATGTTTTAGAACATTGTAATAGCATAGAGTGTGTCCAAATAACTCACCAACTACCTAAGGCTTGCACGTTCTTTTATACAATAAATGATGGACAATTTATTTTAAGACTGTTTAAAATACAATTAAGTCTCATTCTTCCATTTCCATGCTAATTTTCCATTTAAAACCAATATGTGTTTTAATAAAAAAAAATTGGCTCTTTAACAAGATAAAACCACTAGGTTTCTATCAAAATATTCTAAGCCATTTTCACCAGTTTGAAATCCATTCAAAACAAATTTCTTCATTTCACAATTCATTTACACAATTTAATTTAAATCTTTTCCATCAAATCCACAATTTAAATTAAATTATTTAAATTACCAAATTTTCATAAACACACCCCAATTCAATGGAATTGGGAGTTTTCCAAATCTCATGCCAAAACCATTACAAATTTCCCAATTCACAGGAATCAGATTTCATTACATCAATTGAAAGAGAGTTTAATCAACAAAATTTAAATCAACTATTGAAATAAATCAAGCAATTCAAGGTTAATCAATTTGGCCAATCAGGGCGGAACCACCTACCTCAATGTCATCGATGTCAATGGAATTGATAAACCACCTTGTTTAGTTCAATACACCACCTCGTGGCCTTATTATCATAAGCGTTGACACACCAATGGTCAATGTTCATCAAGAATTCCTAGAACCAAAACTAGTTATTTTATTTCAAAAAGAAATAAAATTTCACATGAAATGATACATTCTCTCTCCTGGATAATTTTAAAAATATCAATTAAAATATTACATGTGATAATATTTTATCTCTCATAGATCATTTCAAATTATTTTTTAAAATATTACATGCAATAATATTTTATCACTCTTAGATGATATCCGGATTATTGTTTTATGTCAACGCATGTGTTTGAAATTATCATTCAATAGTTAATGCAATTACAAGTTGATGATTTTATATTTAATAAAAGTCTTCTTAACATCCAAAGTAATTATCAAAAATATATATCTAACTATATATTTACACATACAGATATATATATATCTTTTGATAATCAAAATAAATAACAGTAGATAATAAATTATCCTAAGTGTTTACCAATATATATATATATATATATATATATATATATCTTTTTATAATTCATTATCCTTTGATCATCTAAATAATTATCGTTTGATAATTTTAAACAATTATCTACTCAATAATTTCCTTCCAATAATTTGATGAAATTATAATTCGATAATTCTTCAAATTATTATTCAGAAAATTCACCAAAATCACCCTTTCAATAATTATAAAATAATTACATTTCAATAATTCCCATAAATATCTTTTGGTAATTTGATTTAAAATTATCAATTGGTCATCTAGTGAAATTATCTTTGATAAAAAAATAACTAGGTTTTTTTAATTATTCAATCCATTTAAATCTAAGAATCCTTAATTATAACAAATGAACAAAAAAGGAGAATAATTAAATAACAATTTAAAATAAAACACCTCACCTCACCTTATGTACAGTGCCCAAACTGGAATAAGGAGGTCGACACTTCTTTTGGGAAGAAGGGAAAAAAACAAATCGAAGGGAGCTTCCCATGTCGCGCGTAGAGTACTCCCAGAGTTGATCGAACTCAATTTCATAAACCAAGAGCTGTAACCAAAAGGTTCGACTATTTATAACCCTATAAATGCAGGTTTGAGAAACCCCATTTAAAACATCCTATTCAATCTGTGATTCAATCTAAATTTAATGACAGAGTTATTAATTCTTCCCCAATAATGCATTGAAACTGAAATGGATTAAAACGGTGATGAAACGATAGGTTTTGAAAACTTGTGGTGTTAAAAATGGAGTTACATCCTAGGTTTGGGAAGATGAATATTATTTTTGGTTAATAAAAATTAATTCATTAAATTAATTAATTAATATTAATGTTAAATAGCTTAATTTAATGAGTTGTGTTACAAAAGTTCCATTATGAATAAAAGTTATACCCTATCTAGGATAAACACCCAGTTCTAGACACAACGATTGTCTTGGATTTCTCAAACAATGAACCTTTTGATAGATATTAATGAATTATTACTTAAAAATCAGAATAAATAATTAATTAAAATTAAAAGGTTTTTTTGTGAGTGAGAAGTCCAAACGCCCGACGCTTAAAAATGTTATACCCCGTTTAGGGTAAACCCCTCGTTCCAGACTTATCGGTGGTCTCATATTTCCCATACGACACACCTTTTGGGAGATATTTAATTATTTTTAATAAAATAATATATTAAATATTATTTAATAACTTTATCTCATGAGCGAGGCATCCAAATTTCCGGCGCCTTTGAATGTTTTACCCCTCCTATGGTAAAAAACATATTTCAGACATAACAATGGCATCATATTTCTCATACGACACACCATTTTGGAGTTATTCAATTATTTTTAATAAAGTGTGTGGTTAATATATTATATTTAATAATTTTATTCCTTCTTCGTCGAGCCTTTGTGGGGCTCAGAATCTTAGACCAACTCATTGTCCAACCCCAAAAATATTCAATTGAATATTCCAAGATGTTAACTGACAATTAAGGCCTTTAACACATTTATCAAAAAATTTCTAATAAAACATTATTTTTCCACTTAAGATATTAATAATTTAACACAAGAGGGTTTATTAATACCTGAAACAGTAATGGAATATTAAAAACTCCACACCATAGGAACTTTATATCCTGAGAAAGCCTATAAAGAAGCCTCCACGTCAAAAAGATGAGGCCACTGCTCTAGCATCAGTACCTCCCTCTCTCATATCTCATGAGAACTAGAACCATGCTTCCATAACACACAGAACAAAGGTATCATCCTCCCATAAAGTACCTTGGTCTCAGAATCAACAACCCTGATTGGTCGTTCAGTCACATATAAACCAAGTTCCACTTCAAGATCACACCAACTCAGAACATGATATGGGTCAGATAAATACATTCAAAGTTGAGATACATGAAACACATTATGTATCGATGCCAGCTGTGGTGGTAGTGAAAAACAATATGCAACTTTACCCACCTGATCAAAAACCTCAAAAGGTCCCACAAAATGAGGAGCAGGCTTTTCTTGCCTCCCAAGTCATCGATGACCCAACTGGGGTGAAACCTTCAAGAATACCTAGTCACCAACAGAATATTACAAAGGACTAATGTGATGATCGACATAAGACTTGTATCGACTCTATGTTGTTAACATTCTATGATGAATCAACTGAATCTTAGCTATCATCACTTGGACCAAACTTGGTCCAACCATGGAACTTTCAACAATCTCCGACCAACACAATGAAGATTTACAAGGATGATCATACAATGCCTCAAAAGGAGCCATTCTGATTACGGACTGGTAAATATTGTTATAAGAAAACTCAAGTAGACCCAAATGATCTTTCCAAGCCCCACCAAAGTCAAGAACACAAGCGTGACACATATACTCATGAAAAACACCCAACTAGCAATTCAATTCTTTCAGTTCAACTGGAGTCATGCGGTAAGAGAGAATTGAAACTGATTAAGTACCAAGCATTAAGTTAGTAGAAAACTCAACCTCCGTTACCGGTATAAAACCAGATAAGTCAAAAGAAAACATGTTGGGAAACATAACGATGACTGGATGGATATCACAACTAATTGAATCTCTCTCCTGATCAAAATCAAACACTGGTATCACTTTCCCCAACTCTGGATAAGAAGGTCCAGCTCAACTCTACCTTGGGTCTCATTCTCCTTGAAAGACAAGAGGAACACTAGGTTTAGTAAGGTAGACCCATTAAGGAAAACAATTAATCTAGGCTTTACTGGAAATGATCCAATCCATCACAAATATGATGTCAAGAGATTCAATATTGAGAACCAAATGACTCCAAGAAAGTTTGACATCTAATAGAGAGAAGACACAAGTGGGACTACAGTGACCCTACTCTCTCTTCACACCAAGGGGTGTAATAATATCCATTACACAAGATAAAATCTTCATAGGAAGATTAATAAGATTAATGATATAGGTTGAAATAAACAAGTGAGATGCACTGGTATCAAATAGAGCAGTCACTAACAATGAAGTTATAGTAATGGTATCTCTCACGGTCATTGGACCAATATCTACTTCCTCTAGAGACTCTTCCACTATGTTAAGAAGCTTCATTCCAGATGCCTGTGGGTGGAACCCTTTTTTATGTGAAGCATTTGATTGACTCACAATTTTTAAAGGTGTTGATGATCTCCTGCCACTGTGTGGAGTAGAAAAGTTGTGGCAGAACTTCTCCACGTGCCCTAAACATCTATAGGAGCCACAATTTTGTCAACCTGCTTAAGCATGAAAAACTCCACAGCCTTGGCCAACACCATTGACTCTGGATAGAAGTGTTCGGTAAAAAATAACCTTGAATTCCTTCCACTCCAATCCCTCATGTTTCTTTTTTGTCACTATCATGTCCCACCATCTCCTGTTAGGTCCCTCCAACACGAAGGTGGCACACTTCACCTTGATCTCATCCAGTGTCTCCAAGAACTCAAACAGACATTCTATCCTACCCAATCATTCCTCAGCATGTTGAGGATCGGTGGAGCCTTTGAAAATGGGTGGTTATTGGTGAATGAACTCTTGAGAATGATTTCGAAGAACATCCCCCCTGAGGATCCAAAACTAGAGCCTAAATGGGGAATGGGGGTGGTGCTTTCCCCAAAGCTTGGACAGTATGCCTAGTCACCTCAACTGGATTCAAATCCACAAAATGATTCTCTTACAGAGTTTCAACAGCATCCAGCTCCTGGATTTGATTCATACGTCTTCTCGGAGGCATGATGTTAGACAACATCAGCATACAACATTAAAGACATTAAGAATTTATCAAATAGAGCAACGATAGAAATTAATCCTGATGGAAAGAACAAACAAGATTTGGATTTCACTTTATCCAAATAAAAATAGGGAAAAGACTAGAACTAATCCATAATACGTATTTCCTTAACCAATCCTAGAAAAATAAGGTTTATTGAAATGAGAGTGGCCAGACAATCAATCGCAACTACCTCCTATGTCCCGAAGAGATTTCACAAATGCATACTCACTTCAAGACAAAAGCTTAACCTCCATCTCATACGATTTTGTCACGAACCATCCTGGATACCCCGGTAACCTGATAACTAAGCCGGACCTGATATAGACCAAAGGCCTTATCAATCCCCACGGTTCGGTGACTAGCACCTGGCATCATAAAAACTGAAATTGGGAACGATTTTGCCACTAAGAATGTAGAAATAAAAGAAATAGGACAATATTTTTAACAAAAGAAACTCAACTAGGAGTGATGTACCAGAATACAACAAAGCATAAACAAGCCCAAATCACTACAACCAAAGTACAAAAATAGGAAAACAAAACCTACCGAGACTACGGTTCAACAGCTGGATCCACCACCAAGTGATCCTTTCCCGTTGCTTGAACCTAGAAGAAAATAATCTACAAACACCCGAAGACACAAGTAGGGTGTGAGCTAAAAATCCCAGTAGGGTCTTACCACCGATTCCATAACAGATTCCAACAATTGATTAACCAAAGGAATGCTTTCAATTTTTAAAGATAAATAGGTTTGGAATTTTAAATAATAATTAAACAAATCATGATACACATTTTCAAAATGATGGAAAAATACTTTTAAAGCAGAGGCTTTACTTTACAAGAGATGGAATATTTCTAAAATAATGGCTTAAATAAAACACTTACATAAAATATTTTATGTAAATTCAGCAGACATGTAAAGAAGTTCAAAAGCATTGGAATACATTTATATTTCAAATATAAATAACAAGGGAGCAATATGGTCATATTCAAAATAGGTACGATAGTATTTCTGGATATAGGACTCCACACTCTCTAAGTGATCACGACAATATGTATAAACATACGTCCTCTGGACATCGGTCAGAGAGGACTCTTCACCATCATCTAAGGAATGTGACCTGTTGCATGTATGTTTTAGAACATTGTAATAGCGTAGAGTGTGTCCAAATAAATCACCAACTACCTAAGGCTTGCATGGAATCTTACACAATCAATGATGAGAAATTTATTTTAAGACTTCTTAAAATACAATTAACTCTCATTCTTGCATTTCAATGCCAATTTTACATTTAAAACCAAAACAAGTTTAAAAAAATTGGCTCTTTAACAAGATAAAATCACTGGGTTTCTATCAAAATATTCTAAACCATTTTCACCAGTTTGAAATCCATTCAAAACCAATTCCATCATTTCACAATTCATTTCCAAAATTAAATTAAACAATTTAATTAAAATCTTTTCCATCAAATCCATAATTTAAATTAAACATTTTAAATTACCAAATTTCCATAAACACACCCCAATTCAATGGAATTGTGGGTTTTCTAAATATCATGCCAAAACCATTACAAATTTCCCAATTCACTGGAATCATACTTCATTACATAAATTGAAAGCAATTTTAAGCAACAAAATTTAAATCAACTCTTGAAATAAATCAAGCAATTCAACATTAATTAATTTGGATAATCAGGACACAACCACCTACCTCAATGTCGTCGATGTCAGTGGCACTGATAAACCACCATGTTTGGTTCAATACAACTCCCCATGGCCTTATTATCATAAGCGTCTACACACCAATGGTCGACGTTCGTCAAGGGTTCCTAGAATCAAAACGAGTTATTTTATTTCAAAAAGAAATAAAAGTTCACATGCGATGATATGTTCTCTCTCTTGGATAATTTTAAAAATATAAATTAAAATATTACATGTGATAATATTTTCTCTCATGGATAATTTCAAATTATTGATTAAAATATTACATGAAATAATATTTTCTCTCTCTTAGATAATATTTGTATTATAATTTTTATGTCAATGCATGTGTTTGAAATTATACTTCAATAGTTTATGCAATTGCACGTTGATAATTTTATATTTAATAAAATTCCCCTTAACATCAAAATTAATTATAAAAAATATATATCTAACTATATATTTACATATATATATATATATATGTATATATCTTTTAATAATCAAAATAAATAACAGCAGACAATTTTTAATAAATTATCCCAAGTGTTTATCAATATATATATATATACATATATACATACATACATACATACATACATATATATATATATATCTTTTGATAATTCATTATCTTTTGATAATCCAAATAATTATCATTTGATAATTTTAAACAATTATCCACTCAATAATTTTCTTCCAATAATTTTAGGAAATTATCATTCAATAATTCTTCAATTTATTATTTAAAAAATTGACCAAAATTACACTTTCAAAGTTTCAATAATTCCCATAAATATTCTTTGGTAATTTTATTTAAAATTATCATTTGGTAATCTAGTGAGATTATCTTTGATAAAAAAACTAGGAATTTTTTAATTATTCAATCCATTTAAATTCAAGAATCCTTTATTATAACAAAAGTAAAAAAGGAGAATAATTAAATAATAATTTAAAATAAAACACCTCGCCTCACCTTATGTGGGAAGAAGGAAAAAATGAATTGAAGGGAGCTTCACATGTCAAGCGTAGAGTACTCCTAAAGTTGGTCGAACTCGATTGCATAAACCAAGAGGCACAACCAAAAGGTTCAGCTATTTATAACCCTAAAAATGTAGGTTTGAGAACCCTCATTTAAAACATCCTATTCAATTCGTGATTCAATCTAAATTTAATGACGAATTTATTAATTCTTCCTCATTAATGCATTGAAAATGAAATGGATTAAAACGGTGTTGAAACGGTAGGTTTTAAAAACTTGTGGTGTTAAAAATGGAGTTACAACGTGGGTCTGGGAAGATGAACAGTATTTGTGGTTAATAAAAATTAACTCATTAAATTAATTAATTAATATTCATATTAAATAGCCTAATTTAATGAGCGATGTTATGAAAGGTCCATTGCAAATAAAAGTTATACTCTTTCTACGGTAAACACTCTATTCCGAACACAACGATGGTCTCATATTTCTTAAATGATGAAACATTTGAGAGATATTGATGATTTATTAATTAAAAATCGGAATAAATAAATAATTAAAATAAAAAAGGGTTATTTTTGTGAGCGAGCATCCAAACGACCGACGCCTAAAAATGTTATACCCCGTATAGGGTAAACCCCACATTTCGTACCCATCAGTGGTATCGGATTTCCCATACGAGACAATGTTTGGGAGATATTTAATTATTTTTAATAAAATAATATATTAAATATTATTTAATAAATTTATCTCATGAGTGAGACATCCAAATGTCTGATGCCTTTGAATGTTATACCCCTCCTATGGTAAACACCATATTTCAGACATAACAATGGTCTTATATTTCTTATACGATGCACCGTTTTGTAGTTATTCAATTATTTTGAATAAAAAGTGTGAGCTTAATACATTATATTTAATGATTTTATTCTGCCTTCACCAAGTCTTTGTAGCCCTCAGAATCTTTCACCAACTCAGTGTCAAACCCCAAAAATATTCAATTGAATATTCCAAGATGTTAATCATTAGTTAAGACCTTTAACACATTTATCAAAAATTTGCTAATAAAAAATTATTTTTCCACTTAAGATATTAATAATTTAACACAAGAGGGTTTATCGATACCTGAAACAGTAAAGGAATGTTACATGTCTCGGCCTCATTTTCACTTTTTTTGTTATACTTTGTTTGAGTCTTCTCTTAGGTGCGTTCAGATAAATTCGGGAAATTTTTGGAGTGTGTTTGGGTAGTGCATAGTTAGTGCATAGTTTTCACAATCCGTGCACCCAGTCTAGCAAACCATTCACCCTTTAGATAGTGGGGTTTTCATAGTTAGTGCACGGTTTGTCAAACCTTGTGCACTCTTAGTAGAAACTGGGCACCTCCTACGATGAGGTTCATAGTTAAGGTGCACGGTTTGGAAAACCATGCACCCCTGCACAAGAAACCATGAGTGCAGTTTTTAATTCCCTGAAAATTTATTTTAAAAATCCTAAACCCTATGGTATCAACCCCAATTCGACCCAGATCAAACCTAACATTTTCTCTTCATTTTTTGGAGCTCCTGGATGAATTCCAAGGCTCAAACTCCATTCTTGACGAATTGAAGACCCAATTAATAGATATGCACCTCTTCCGATATATAATCTCTTCCCATTTGGATTTCTCTCTCTCTCTCATATCTCTTTCTAGATGAAGAGGAATGTTTTATCATCCATTGGTGATGGGTTTAGATCTAGGTTTTGATAGATCTTAATTTTCTTGATCTTGATCTAGGTTTTGGTTCTAAGTCTCTTTCATCATTGTGCAATTGACCGTTCTGCTTCAATTTGGGTATTTTTGATTTGGCGAACATCCATCAACGATATTAAGGTTGGTGGTCTAAATTTCAATTCCCATAGTCTTGATTATAATTGTGTTTATATATTTGTGAAATTACAATTTCCACATTGAGAAATTTCATTTTGGAATTGAATTAATTAATTAATGGGATTATGATATTAGTCAATTAATGGTATTATGAAATTGGTCAATTAATGAGATTGTGAAATTGGTTGATTAATGTGACTGTGAATTGATTGATAATGTGAATTAAGGGATGGTTGGCTTAACCTTGATGGGTTGATGGTTTATATGATTAAGTGCTGATAAATGGTTTAATGGTTAATTGTTTATATTACTCCATTTGATTAAAGTAAAGGATCGTGTTTGTTTTGATAATAAGGTTAATGATGATTAATCTTGATAAATTTGATATTTCTGATATATGTGATAACGAGTGTGGGACAGAGAATGATGCTCCAAATACCAATATGTGATTGATTGATATATGAGTGTCAGATAGGGACTGATTCCTCAAATACTCATATATGATAACAATGAGGTGTGGGACAAGGACTGATTCTCCAAATACTCATGGGGTGCTAGACATAACATTCTAGGCCCAAGATATTGGCAATGGACTATGGTTCCAAGTAGCCTTGATATGAAATTGGAATTAAATGATTGATGAAATCCCATGTGATAATGAATTATGATTCTCTTTAATATATGGTTCAGACTCCCACATGGGCTGAAGTAGGTATTGATGGTTCAATTTTCATCGTGAACCAGGGTAATTATGTGGTTAGTTAAAGAATAATGAATTGTGAAAATTGTTTACTTTTTTTGTTGTACTTTATTCTTTATACAACAACATACACTATTATAGAATAGATATTGTTTTAGATGTCGTTGGTTTTGTACTGCACAGTTGTACTCACACCCTACCCAGACTTCTGATCGGTATCTGAATAGACTTCATGTTTGCAGGACTAGATAAGGGAAAGATCCTTGTGTTGGATGGTTGAGCTGGGATGGAGCATGGATAAGGGAACCAGTCATGATGTCGGGACCCTCTGGGATTTTATAGTGTATTTATTTTGGTTTTTCAATTAACAATTTACATGTATATAAAACTATATATCTACTACTTTTGTCTTGGATGTTGTTTTCCTATTCTGGTTCATCATAAGATACAAGTTTGTATTTGGTTTTTACATTATTATGGTTATTGTTTATTATCAGTAAGATATTTTTTATTTATTTATAATATTGTAATACTTTGATAAAGAGGGTATAGTCTCCCCCAAAATATATCTATTAGACCCTCACTGCTAGTTGGTTGCATCTAGCATATGGAGAGGTGCGCATGAGGTCATGTGACCAATCGACTCGGGGCACCGGTATGTGGCACCCGGGTCAAGACGTTACAGTCTTTGATGTGTTTCCTTCATTTGTTTGATATAAATATCCTAGGTTTAGTTAGGATAAGTGGAAACCTAGATGAATGTAAATAGGATTTCCATTTTAAAGAAAATTGATGTTTGATCAACCTATATTTTTGAAATTTTGGGCATTTTTTTATAAGAGATTTCTTTCTAAAATCTAATAAGGATTATGTGAATCCAAACATCACATAATTTTTTTATTTCATCAAATTTATTAATATAAATTAAATAGTGGTTTAATCATTAAAATATTCCATCCCTTTGAGGTGAAACTACTAACAAAAAGAAAACTATCAAGTACCTTAGATTTATAATATATTCATTTTGAAGAACATCACTCCTCAAAATCTAGGATTCCAAGAATCTAAATAACACATGATTTTATTCCATTACATTAACGAATGTGAACCCAATAAAACATTTATCATTGAAATTGTTCAAGTCCTTCTAAAAAAAGAAAAAATAAACTCTTAAGAAGCATACCCAAGCCAACTTATTGACTAATGAGTTTGTTAAATGATGTATAATAGGTGCACAATGGGAATCCATACAATCAAAAATGTGACTTGTCTAGTTTCAACATATATTTTTCAGAAATATATTGTTTTGATACACCCTATTAAAACCTTAGATTCTCTGAGGTGACATCTACAATGGTTTTCCAAGTACACTATCTCTCATGCTTTGTCGATTTCATTTCAAACTCCATTTATTAGAAATTCACACATATGAAATTGCTTTTACTTCATCATATTTGGGTAAAAGAAACCCAAATGAGTTGTAACCTTTCATTTTGAATAACATAATCTAAGATTGAGATACCAAGGTGTTGTCTAAGACCTCTTGAGAATGTAATGAGACAATGTTGGGATGAAAATATTGATAAGTGACCAGAGATGGATGAGGTGGTTACAATGTTGGAGGCAATTGATACATCAAAAGGGGGAGGCATGATCCCAAATGGTTTCCTATGCTTTCTCAAGAACCTAGGTCCTTAGAGCATGGTTCAATAAAGTTAATAAAATATTCAGGGAGGTTCTACATGGAATATATATATATATATATATATATATATATATATATATATATATATATTATTTTGTTAATATTGCTCAGTTTCATTTTAGGGCATTTCAACCATTTATACATCATTAGTTAGTCAGCATATGTTTTTAATATTTAATTTTGTTATGACATGGGTTATGAAATCAATGATGAGATCCAATGTATTATAATAGATAAATAGAAAATTAATTCATAAAACATATGAATAGGTAAGTATAGAAATAATTATATTATTTAATCAATATCACATATCAATTAAGGAAGTGTATTTATAACCTTTTATATTCATGTAGTATATTCTCTAAATTTATAGACATTTAGGATTCTCATGAATGGCTTGGAGAAATAAATCTAACTTTAATCAAGATAAGTTGAACCCATAAATAGTAGAAATTTATATTTATTTCATACATAACACTTCTACTTAAATGTATTATATATCATGAAATATGTGTTATTCACATAAAACATTAGAAATGATTAAGTCTATATTCCAATATTATAAAATTATTTTTCAAATATAATAGTAGTACCATTAAAAGTTATTTAATCTAAAACATAAGTTTAACATCAGTTATAAAATAAACCAACATAAAAAAATGTTCTCCTAAATACTTTTTATATTAGTTCTATATATAACTTAGGTAAAAACATTTTATAATTGCTATACATTGATTCTAATATGATTCAATGATAGAAAAAACACTCACTTATTCTTACATTCCTTAACTTGCATATGAGACTTAATTCCATCCACTTTCCCTCAACCTATAATAAATTTCCACTTAAATTCTTTATTTTATTTTCCACAATCCCTTATTCCGTCAAAGTTCATTCTCCTTTGAGAAGCTTAATAAAATCTATCATGAAGCCTCATAAACTCAACTTCTTGATGTAATAACCTTTTCCATTACACCTATGCCCATCGAATTTTCTCCATGTTATGTGAGTGAAAAAATTTCTTTTCTATCTTTGAAACATTTATTATATTTCTTCATCTATAAAAGATCAACATTAGAGGATAGATTTAAAAGAAGGTTTTATTTGGTGACATTTTATCTAAAGTAATTTGGTGTTTTGGTGTAAATTGAATGTTTTATATGTGGGTAATATATTAGACTATGTTTTAGATTTATTGTTGATGTATTTTCAATTTTATTTCTTATATTATTTGAAAAAATATTGTATATTACAAAATTTAAGTGTTAAAATCTTTCAATTGATTCATGTGACCAAAATTTTTATGTCCTCTCATACGATTTGATGATGTTATAAAAATGTAAAGTAGTGATTATCTTGAAGAAAAATATCTAATTGTTATGAAAACATTATTAAGTTTTATTCCATATGACCTTCATATTTCTCTTTCCCTCTTTTAAGAGTAAGTTTTATTAACCCTTTTTACAATGTGGGTTTTCAAAAAAGGAATTTTCAACTATCAAACCCTTGATTTCTGAGTGAAAGTTAAAAATTTGAGGACACAACTTATTGAAGGTGAGGAGAATTACACACTCCAATATTTTAAATGAAGAACATTATCTTCAAGATAATATACATTATGCAATATCGAGCTTAAACAACCCATGAAATATATTATTTAAATATGACTGTTATAACCTAGCCATTGAATTAATGAATATGAATAGGATTAACTGAATTATGAAATATATATATATATATAACGGTATTAATCAATAAAAATTTATTGATAAATTATTAATAAATAATCTCTCATAATTTTAGTAGTGATTTTATGCTTCAAAATACATTTTCTTCAAAAATGGTTTTATTTTTAATTTTATATTTGGGAATTATAATTAATTGATATCACTTTTAGAAATTGTATTTTATAAAAAAAATATAATTTTTTAAATCATCATATCAATATTATCTTAGGTTGAAATTTTTGGATTTTTTTTTAAAAGAGTGATTTTTCGGCGAATAGTGAAAAATACCGTTTTTTGTAAAACTATCATTTATTTTAAATTTAAAAGTACCATTATGATTTGAATCTGATTTAAAAGTAAAAAAATTAATATTTATTTAGATTTTAAATAATTAATTACATTTGAAACATCTTTATACCCTATTTAGGTATAAGTTTATTTTTAGGCTTAAAAATGCATTTATCTGGAAAATGTTTTTAAATGCATAATGTTCCTCCATTTTAATTAATTAAAATAAACAATAATAAGGAAAGATTTAAATGAATTTTATAGATTATATATATAAATATATGAATTTAAATCCATTTCATGGTGATTACTAATCGTATAGTTAATATAAGTTTATCTTATTCTTGAAAAATGCATTTCTTGAAAAAATGTTTTTGACACGATTTACGGGTTTATTTTAAAATTAAATTCTACCACTTTTGTGAATTAAATTTTATAAAATGGATTAAATATTTATCATTATAATAATTAATATTATATAATAATTTAAACTTAATTTTTGGTTATAATGATTAATAAAGACAATAAAATTTACTTACCGTGATTAAGGTTAAAATAAGGATTTTTGCATTATATACGCTTGTAAAAAAATTAATTTTCAACACACAGCATTTTTATTTGATAAATTTTATTTCATAAGAATAATAAATGGGTCCATATTATCTAATAAGGCTCATTTTATTTTAGGCTTAAAGGATAAATTACCTAGGTTAAAAAAACAATTACCAAGGTAAAAAATAAAATGGTAAATGTAAACTTAGAGGATAAGGAATAACATGTATAATTTTTTTTGTTTTTTGAGGTTTTTCTTGACCTTAAATTACCTCCACTCAATTATTTGTTAATTTTGGAGGCACTTCAGGTGAGAGTGACTTCCTATTATTGAATAGTTTTGGGTATTTACAAAGAATCCACTACTCCTTACTTATAAAAGGGAATCCTCTCACATTTCTTCACACATATCAAGCCATTTTTCTCACCCAAACCCTATCAAAATATCTCCCCAACATCATTATTTACATTCTAGATCTTTTTTTTATTCCAAAAATACTAACCCTAGGGTCCTTAATAAGAGATCCAAAGGAGGTTTCTCTAAGAGAAGGTAATCGTCTTAACAAAGCTCTTTCGTTTTCTTTCTTCTTTTACCACCTTCAATTAGATATTAAAATTTCAAATATAATAAAACCATAATATCCCATATACTAATATTTTATTATGTTTATATAATAATATTTATCCATATCCACCTCTATCAAATGAGAAACAAAGTGATCACTTGTGTGTACGGATGACTACCACCTTGCAGACCAATGTAATTTTTTTTTATCATCGACTCACATCGGTAGTCATAATTATAGAAAAAATGAATATATATGATAAATATGGAATAATATTAATTCTAGAAAACTAATATGTCATCTACTTCCTTACTCTTTCACCCATTAAGGGAATGATATTGTTTCTTATGCATACGTACGACTTACTGTCTCCATGAAGCGATGTGATTCATTTTCCATGTATAACTTTAAAGAATGGTTTTAAAAATGTGTAAAATGAATAAATATTATGATTATAAAATTATTATCATTCTATAAATTCTTTATCTATATCCTATTCAAAAGGACCGAATCATCTGTGAAACACACGTGAGAAAATGAAGTAGTTAACACCCGAAATAATGATAATAATGAAATATTATTAACAAATGGGTCATAAGATGTTATAATAATATCATATATGATGTTATAAATATGAATATGGTCCTTTTATAAATTAATAACATGCTTAAAATCATTATACAAGAGGTTAAATCATGTTCAACTAAAGGGAATCGTGAGGTAATGGATTTCGTCTCAATCCCCATTTCATTAAGACATATTTGTTAATATGAATACATTCACTTTTATGTGGTGTATATACTGCCCCTTTCATGTTTTTAACATGAATAACTATTTATTCATGATGTTTAATTTTTAAATTCAAGTTTATTCTTTTAAGGGGTTATAATTATAAAGTTACTAGAGAGGTTAGAAACCATTTTACAATCTCACTTTCTTTTGGGATTGCTTTTACTTTCATTGAAGGAATTCTATCATTTATCCTTCATATGATCCAATTATTTTCTTATCTACCATATATTTAATTTTTTTTTCATATTATCCTCCAACTTTTACTCTCTTTGGTAGTTGAATCAAGAAAATAAAAGTTTAAAATAGAAACTGATTTTATTTCTCTTTAAATTAGATATATTTTCTTCCATGTCTGTGTTTTTCAAAATTGTTTTACAAAATTCCTTTTATTTGCTCAAATGATTTATCAAGGAAATTTTGAGTTATCCTTGACTTTTAATTTTTTTTGAAATGAATATTTATAATATTTCTCATAAGGTTCATTTTTTAGAAAAAGTCAAAAAGAATGTTTTTTAAATGTATACGGTGATAACAAACTTCCTTGCTGTTGTAATCATTTTATGAAATTTAACTTCTTCTACACATTTTCAATGGTTTTAAAAAGAAAAATATTTTATTAAATATTATTTTAATAATTCACTTACATTACCTTCATTCTTCCAAAGGACATGATTTTATTGTAAAAACCTATATTCTCAATGAACTGTTGGTTACTTCTCATCACATGATTAATCTTGTGATTATTAACTATATCTTGATACAATCCATTTATTATGATCATTTTTCATTTGAAATTAAATTTATCTTAAATATCTATATTATTTTTATCATGGAAATTATCATTTCTTAAATTGTATACCATTTTTATATATGATGTTTACTTTGAGAGTTATTTGATTTACTGGGGAAATATTGATAAATTTATATCCATTACTCAATGTGAATATTTGTTGATAAGGAATATTATTCATGACTTAAATCAATCATTCTATATATTAGGAATGTGTTGGACATGTAGGTGATGTGTGGGGCTCAAAATTATATAGCGCCTCGACACATTTGCGGTTTCATGAGACGAATCAGTCGGATAGCCATATTTAAATAGGTTTAGTGTATGTGCACATCGATTCAACTGTCTTAGTGCAAGGTCTTGATGATATAGATATCATGATGTATGAGATAATGACATCCAATATGAAAAATATCCTTCATTGAGAATTCTATTATTATTATCCATGAGATTACAGTATTGATATTATCCATGGATTAGCTTTGAGATCATGTGATTATTTATATAGAATTAGTTGATCAACATTTGTTCCTACTATATTATTCTTCATGCTCAAGTTATTAATTAAATAAAAAGTGTTTTTAGTTATTTACCATACCATTTTGATTATTTCTTATTTATTTATGATAGTTTTTGCTATACAAAACCCTTATTGAGAATCTGATCTCACCCTTATTTTGTTTCCTTTCCCTAGGATATGAAGAAAGAATGTTTGAATGAGTTTAAGGATGAATTTTTTTACCTTAACTATGTTTTATTTCATGTTTACAAATATAAACTGGGATTCAATTATGTATATATTTTATCAAGACTACTAAACTATTCAATCCTTCAGGATGTGATTGATTATAATTGACATCAATGTAATAAGGTAACCACCAACTTTGGTTTACTAGGGGCGAGTTCTTTATAGTTGGTATCAGAGGAAGTTTATTAGAAAACATGGGAACTATATTTAGGAAAATGTAGATTATAGAACATAGCCCTATGGTATAAATTGAGGATAAGTATATAAGAATGTCCTAAAGTTTTGGTAAGGAATAGATTATGCAGTTTTTCCAAGAAATGCATCCATGTATGGATACTACAAGTGGATATGGTTTTGACACAATTATACTTAGTATTAATAACTTCGAAAAATGAATATTGGTATTTTAATCGATCGTCACCTAATGTATGAAAACAAGCCTTACTATACGCCTGGTTTGACACTCACAGGGGATATACTTTGGATAATTCACATTTTATTTACAAACCATCATGAGTGATTTAAATAGATGATAACAATGAATGACTGAGGTAAAACCAAATGTGTCTTTGATTGAAAATAAGCTTTCATGACTTAAACACACTATAAGTAATTACTTGATTTTCAACTATGATTATTATTTCTCGCACTATGATTTTTGGTTTTAGTCAATGGCTAGAACCCAAAGGAATCGCGTTAACATTGAATATGATAGAAAATGTGGTAATTATGAACAAAATAGGATGATGACTGGAGTGAAAGATATAATGATTATGCCTAATCAATAATCTTGATATATGATTAACAATCTACACCTTAACCAACTCTTGTAATCAACAAAGAATAAAAGGATTGGGTATTTTAAGAGATCGAGTGGTGGAGACCATAGAGGAAAGAAGGATCGACTTCTTTCATGTTAGAAATATGGAAAGATACACCCAAGAGAATGTATCAAAGGAAAAAAAATTATGTGTGGGAAATAAGGGAAGATAACAAAAAATTACTGAGAAAAAGTGAGGATTTCAATAAAGAAAAATAAATTTCATCTTAGAGATCCATTTATAGTTCATTGTCTTGAATGCAAGGAACCTAAGCATTATCCGAGTCAATGAACTCTTTTAAAGTTAACTCCTAGACCAAGAAAGGACCTATGTTGAAGTAAAAGGGTTGAAGTATTTATGTATTGGGATTCAAGAACGGTATTGTAGAAGTATTTTTTACCAATGGAATTTTGGTTATAAGAATCGTGAAACATTTGAGGATTATGTTAATTTTGGAATCTTATATGTCTTCATCTAATATTAACTCAATAATTATGGATACCATATTGGGTTTATAAGTTTAAGGTTAATCATAAGTTTAATGTCTTAAATAACACTTCTTTATGTTTTATATAATAGGGATTTTATCAATATTAAGGGTATTTTGGGAGACATTTATGGAAATACAACCCATTGGTTTAGTATGAGTTTTAGTGAAAAAGTTATTCAAGGAATAATGCCATTACATTTTGAGGACATAAGATTAAAATCATTGGTAATCTTTGGTAACTTTTAAATTGTAACTTCTTGAAGAATAAACTTGAATTGAAACATTAATCATTATTAATAAATAGTTATTCATGTTAAATAAATCAAAGGGGTAGTATATACACCACATAAAATTGAATAGGTGCATATTAACAGATATATCTCAAAGAAATGATAAATGAGATGAAATCCTTTACCACTTGGTAATGTTAAAAAAATACTCTTTGATGAAATAATTCAAATTAAACTTAAAATACAATGAATTATTAAGTAATCATGATATTATATATAAAAGTGGTAGTATTTACACCATATAAAATAAATTATATGCACAATAATAAAATATGTCTCAATGAAGAGAAATTGAGATGATGCCCCTTACCTCTCCTTTAGTTGAACACAATTTAACCACTCTTATAACGGTTTTAAGCATTTTGTTAATTTATACTAGAACCATAATCATATTTATAATATCATATATTATCCTCTTATAACATTTTACCACCCATTTGTTAATAATATTTCACTATTTTCATTGAATGATGTGATAATTGCATTGTTTTCTCATGCATATTTTGTCATGAAATTCCAGGCTCTTATATATAGGAAATAAGTACATCATCTCCATAATGATAATAATTTTATAAATATCACATTTCCTCATTATATACATTATTATAAACATTCTTGAATGTTGGGCGTGGAAAATGAGTCGCATCGCTTCGTAGAGATGGTAGGTCGTACGTATGAATGAGCGACAATATCGTTCCCTTAATGGGTGAAAGTCTAAGGGATAATATGATATATTAATTTTAAATAATTGATATCATGTCATAAATATCAAATATATTCATTAAATCTATCCTTATAACGTTTCATGAAAAGCGTTAGTGAAAAACAAATCACATCGCTTTGCGAGGCGGTAGTCCACCATACACACAAGCGACATTATCATATTTAGAATGGAATGAAAGAATGTATATGTGATATTATAATTCCAAAAGTATAATTATATCATAAATATTATATATAAATATTAATTCTATCATTATATCTGACCATGATAGGTGTTGATGGAAAATGAGTTACATCGATTCACGAGGCGGTAGCCCGTCGTACACACAATCGATGATTTTGTTTGGCATTTTATGAAAGAGGAGATGGATATTGGTTATTCCATTAACATAATAAAATCTCATTATATTTTATATATTGGTGTTATTATACTATAATTATTCAATAATATTTTAATGAGGTGTAAGAAGTAATAAATTAAAAATGATCGTTTAAGAATGTTACCTCTTCTTTGGACGACCACTTTAGGTTTGTACCAAAAGCCTTCCAAGGATGTCTTTTTGATCAAAAAAAGGGTTAAAGTATGTTAGTGGAGTAATGAAGTAATATGGGTAGTTATTGGTCGAACTAAATGGTTTTGAAAGTGTGAAGAGGGGAGGAGAGGGGTGTCCTTTTATAAGTGGGGGAGATGACACACATGGAATTTTTGAAAAGGATCAATTACACCCACATTTTTATCATGCTAAAAGCCTCCAAAATGGGTAATTATAAACCATTACATGTTATAAGGTTGGAAGATGGCCAGAAAACATGTTTTAGACAAGTTGGTAGGTCATTTTAACCCTTATCCTTTTAGTTTAACCCCTATTAAATCAGTTTTTACCTTAACCATAGTAATTAATTTTTACTGCTTTTACTATTCATAATGGTCAAAAATTAAGTTAAACTTATTAAAAAATATAAATTATTCTGATTCCAAATATTGAACCCATTTTTCCAAGTTCAATTCATATAATTGGTATAATTCAATTTAAAATTATACTCACAAACATAACGAAAAAGCGGGTTTCTAAAGAGAAAATTTTCATAAGTATAGAAGGTTTTAATATAAAAATTCAATATGAAATTGATTACAATAACCTAAATTATATTTATTATAATATAATTTAACTAACATTACTTTAAAACCAATTAAAAATATAATATAACTTTATAAATAATTTAAATAAAAAGGAAGTTTTCAATAAAAAGGAAGTTTTCAATAAAAATTAGTATTTTCCACTATTTATCAAAAAATGAAACTTTTCAAAAAAAATCCAAATATTTTACTATAAGATAATTTTTATATTATGATTTAAAAATTTAAGTTCATTTTATAAAATATATTTTCTAAAATTTTAAAAAATTAATTTTATCATAAGTGCGCAACAAACGACGAAACTATTTTCTTTGAAAAAATATGGGTTTTTTCAGAAAACATTTCTTTTACATTGAAATGGTTATTATTTTTATTTATAATCAATAGATAACTAATAAACATGTTTAAACTATATATTTTTCATAATTTAGATAGTTCTATTCATAACCATCAACTTAACGACTAGGTTATAATGGTCATGTTTAAATATTATTTTAATAGATTATCGTGTTTCATTTAAGCCCAGTGTTGTGTGTGTCGAAAGCTATCAAAGAGATTGAATTTATTTTAAAGGAAATAAATCATGAAGTTTCGGGGTGTTACATTCTTCCCTCATACGAAAATTTTTTCCTCATTTTTTTGGATATTACCTTCTAAACAGATGAGAGTAATTCTTCTTCATAACATCCTCTGGTTCCCACATTGCTTCCTTCATTTTGTGATTTCTACAAAGTACCTTTACATGTCGAGTCATCCAATTCCTAAATACTCACTCTCTAGTGTCAAGAATCTGTATGGGTTTTTTCATAGTAATATAGATCATGCTCCAATTCTATTTCATCATGGGTGAGCACATGTGTTGGGTCTCGCATTCACTTCCTCAACAATGATATATCTAGCACATCATGTAGTTTAGAAAGGATTGGTAGAATTTCCAACTCGTAATCCATAGCTCCAATACTTTCAAAATTTTGAAATGGTTTGATGTACCTAGGGCTCAATTTTCCCTTCTTACTGAACCTTATAACACCCTTTCACGACGATACTCTCAAGAAAACATGATCTCACACTTGGAATTCCAAATCCTTCTTATGATTATCGACGTAACTCTTTTTCACAGTTTGGGTTGATTTAATATGATCCTAAGTATTTACCTTTATTGTTGTATCTTCAACAAGTTCTAGGCCTACAAGTTTCCTTTCTCCAACTTCATTCCAATAAGTTAGAGTATGACATCTCTTTCTTTATAATGCTTTATAAGAAACCATTTGAATACTTGAACGAAAAATATTTTTATAGTAAAACTCTACCAAAGGTAAATATTGATCCCACAAACCATGAAAGTCATGTTAGAATGGCATCAACATGTCTTCCAATTTTTGAATAGTCCTTTAGGACCGCCCATCGGTTTGAGGATGGTATGCAGTGTGCAAATGAAGCTCAATATCAAGAGTCTTCTTAATAATATTCCAGAATTTTGATGTAAAACAAGGATCACAATTAGACACGATCGAAATAGGTACACCATGAAGTCTTAAAACTTCATTAATATAGAGCTTTGTGAAGCTCTCAAGAGGTAAATCTTCTCTTATAGTGAGGAAATGTGCATATTTGGTTAGACGATAAAAAATAAACCATATAGCATCATTTTTCTTATGAGTCTTTGGTAGTCCTATGATAAAGTTTATAGTAATGTCATCTCATTTCCATACAAAAATTTGAAGAGGTTGGATGAATCATCAAGGGTTATTTCTCATATCTTTTACTTGTTGAAAAAGCAATAATATTGATACATAGTCCGTAATTTCTCACATCATGTTATCCTTCCAAAAATGTTCTCTTAAATCCATATACATCTTAGGGCTACCAGGGTGTGTAAGGAAATTCTACCTATGAGAGTCATCCAAAAATTACCTTTTTAGCTCAGGTATAGATAGAACACATAATCTCTTTCCATATTTTAGAATACCATCTTCATAAATAAATCCTGCTAATTTCCCATTATTCACATATTTAATTTTCTGTTTAAAATTATCATCATCAGATTGAGAATTTTTTATCTTTTCTAATAAAGATGGTTTCATAAACATTTGAAAAAGGAGTGATATCTACCCTTCCTTAATAATTCCCATATCCAGATTTACTTAATTGATGAACATAGGATTACTCTTAATCCTCATTTGGGTCAGAACACCATGATCTTTCATATTCAATTCATATGTTACCTTATTTGATTTCTCTAGGTGGTAGTGTATCAAGAAATCATAATCATTGAGTAGATCGAGCCATCATATTTTTCTCATATTGAGCTATTTCTATAAAAATATTTATTTTAGTCTTTTATGATTCATGTATATCTCACATCTTTCACCATAGAGATAATGTCTCTATATCTTTAAAGAAAAAGTTACAGCTACCAACTCAAGATCATGAGTTAGATAGTTCTTTTCATTAGTCTTCGACTGCCTTGATGCCTATGGAATAACTTTATCATTTTTCATAAGGACACAACTCAATCCTTTCGTTGACGCATCACTGTATGTTAGGAACCCATCAATTCCATACAGTAGACTCAAAATTAGATCATTGACCAATATCCTCTTCAGTTCATCAAAAAATTCTCCACATTCCTTTGTCCAAATGAACTTAGCCCCTTTACGTGTAAGTTTGGTTAACGAGTTAGCCAATCAGGAAATATTCTAAATGAATTTGCAATAGTAACCCTCCAAACCAATGAATCTACATGCCTTAGTTATGTTCGTTGGTGTTGGCCATTACTTGAATGCATTTTTCTTCACTAGATTAACTGATATTCCATCCTTTAAGACAATATAGCCAAGAAAAGAAACTTATTGAATCCATAAATCACACTTACTAAATTTCCCAAATAACTCTTTCCTTTTAAGAGACTCAATAATGATCTGAAAGTGATTCTCATGGTCCTCGTAGCTCTTAGAATACACCAAGATATCCTCAATGAATACCACAAAAAAAAATATTTAATACATTCCTTTAATACCATGTCCATTAAATCTAAAAAAATAGAGGCTTCATTAGTCAATCCAAATAGAATTATTGTAAACTCATAATGTTCATACTTCATTCATAATGTCATCTTCAGAATGTCTTCCTTCTTTAATCTCAATTGATGATACCCAGAATGAAGGTAAAACCATGAAAAATATTTAGATCAGTGAAGTTGATCGAATAATTCATCAATTCAAGGTAGAGGATACTTGTTTTTTATTTTAATAATATTGAATTCTCTATAATTAATGCATAGTCTCATGGATACATTTTTTTTTCTTAACAAAGAGAATAGGGGATCCCCATGGTGAAACACTAGGACGAATAAATCCTTCATAACACAAATCCTCTAGTTATTTCTTCAACTCCACTAATTCCAAAGTGACCATTCTATATGAATTCTTTGATATTAGTCTTACATCAAGGATTAAATCAATAGAAAACTCAACTTTACACTTTGGTGGATGTCTAGGTAATTCCTTACGAAATTCATCAATGTATTCCTATATAATAGATAAATCCTCAATTTGATTATTAAATTCTACATCCATATTTTTTTGAGATTCTTCTCTAATAATCACATTCATAAGATCTACTGGCAGTAGATCTAGACATGACTCGGATGGTGCTATCTCTACTCTAAAGATAAAAAATTCTATATTTTCATCGTGAATTCTAATTTCATTCTCCTTGCAATAATTTTTTTCATAATATTTTAAAATATATTCCATACCAAGTATTATATCAAATTAAACCATAGGTATGATAATAATGTTAGCAAATAAATCATGTTTATGTGTGAGGTTCCACAGAGATTTTTGACAAAAAAACTCCCATATTAAAGTGATAGGTAAATATATAATTTTATTATAAAATTTAGATGATCTAGAAGAGTGTGAGGTTCCAAAATAAAAATATTTTTCTAAAGTAGAATCTATAATTAAAGTATCTTCCACCACATCATTGGGTACTTCCACCTCAGTTGTTGTGATCACATAAGCTTGGCCTAATCCCATTAGCCTCTTTTATGGTAGATATCCTTGATGCTTGGTGCATTCGTTTATGTAGTTCTCTATCTCACTATAGTATAAAAAATGAATAATAGTGTTTTATTTCTTCCCTTTTCGTTCTTTAGCCTAATGACCCTTATCTCCGCACTTATAATACACTCCCAATACCTTCAAGAATTTCCCATGATGATTCTTTCCATAGTTCTCACAAGATTGAAAATAGATAGTTCCATTCTTCTTCTTTGACGCATTTAGTTTTTCTTGGTACTTAGTTTTCCTCTTATTTTCTTGATTCCCCTTGAATATATAGGATTTAGATAATTCTTTCTCCATTTTGATGGCACATAGAACAATTTCATCATATGATGAAAAAGTTTAAGGGACCAACACCATTTTGAAACTTTGATTAATCCCTTCAAAGAAATGGTCAATATTGCACTTTGTGTTTTATATATAATCCATAGCATATCTGTATAACCTTGTAAAGGTAGCCTCATACTCAGAAACACATTCTTCTTCCTTTTTATTTAAGCTGAGAAACTTCCTCTTCATTTTAGTTTTTTTCTCACAAGGGAAATATTTTTCAAAGAATGTCTCCTTAAAAGATTTCCATTCCATGAGTTCTATTTTCTCTTCCTCTCTAGTATTCTAGATCAGTGAACACTATTTATCAGCATCACCTTTGAGACAATACACTATAAGTGTATTGATTTCATTTTCATCTCATCCTAAGGCCATAAATATCTTCTCAAAGGACTTAATCGTTTTCTCAACTACCATTGGATTTGTATTCCTACCAAATGATGGGGGATTATGTCATATGAAATGATCCAACATAGTATAATCATGCTATGGAATAAGTTTCTCCATCTAAGAAAGGTTATTTTTTATAACATTATTAAGCTTACCTAATATATCTATGATCTGCTCAGTTCCAACACCAGCTGTATTGGCTTGCTCAACAGGGATATCTCTATATTTTCCATGAGTATCGATACCCTTATTCCTTCTAGGAACCCTTTATAAACAATGACATAGTCTAGATTAGCTAATAAAATTATGAATTTTAAATCATAATGTATAATTTTAAATATCGTCTAACACTTAACCTAAATTAAAAATTTATGCATATTTAATCTCAGAACTATAAACTTGGTTTATTTGGGATATCTAAATTTTCAAATCATTCATAATGATTTGTAAAAAAAATTGAATTATCCTAAGTATATCCCTTGAGAGTGTAAAACTAGGTGATTAGTAAGACCCGTTTCCAGGTACCAAGTGATGATTAGGTTAATTCCAATGCACTCTTTTTAATGTTATTACCCCTAGGTAAAACTATTGTAACACCCCATGTTTTTCTAAAAATAAATAGAAATGCATATAACTTTGTTTTAAATAGATATTTTTAATTAGCCTTTAAAACATAACTTTTCTACTTCTATGTTCTGAATTTCAAGAAACTGTCATCTACATTTGTGTTCACTATGTTATTTGGAGTCTATTGGAACCAACTTATTTTTTTAGTGAATAGTAACATACCCTTATGAATAGTAATAGGAATAGTTATGACCCTGATGAATAGTAAATTTTATTATTATTTTATTTTATTAAGGCTTTAAGATAATAACATCTAGGTTAAGTTTCCATTGTGATATATAAGTAGTTACACAATTAGAATTGTTAATTTTTGAATTAAGTATGCTTTTATTTAAAAATTAAATTAATAATATTTAGAAAATTATTTTCAAAAAATGGACTTCATTTTTGAAATCTACACGTCGATAAATGGTTAGGGTGAATTTTGAGAATTTTTCTGCAACAGTTGATTTTTCGGTGAATAGCAAAAAAATACAGTTTTTAGTTTCGGTGTTAATGACATCATTAATGATATAATAATGATGTCATAAATCTAGTCGACTTGTGTATATTTAAATAATATGTGAGGTGTCCCAAGTGGCTTATAGGGCAAATACCATTGGCAAGCCCATGGTTTTGTAAATACCACTCATGAGGTGTCCCTTGAAAATTATTAAAATAATCTCTCACTTTTCCTATAAATACCAACTCTTCCCTTCATTGAATTCATTCCGAATTCTCCCTCAACGAAGCTCTGGTCTCCTTACCTTCAAAGTACTCCTCCCAAGGTTTCCTCAAGCCCCCAAGGTCCCAACCTTCAAGTTCCAAGGGTTAATCTACAAGGTAAGAAAATTCTCAATTTCTTTCTTTTTCCTTTCAAATTCTCTTTTATGTGGTATAATTTTCAAGTTTCCATATCATGTTCTTATTTCCTTCTTATTTTTGATCTTCTCTATATTATGATTCATTTCTGGATGGGTGACCATTGTCCCCTCTTTTTAATATTTTCTAAAACCATGTTGTGTACTCGTTAGACTGCAGAATTTTTGTAAGAGATTTCTCACTTTTTCTTTTATTCTGAGTTCCTTCCTTATTCTTTCTTCATATCTCCTTACCCAAGAGGCATGAAATCTCCAGAAATCATGTATACTCTATATTTTATCATGTTTATGAAAAATTACTCATCATTATTCTTCTCTTCTCCCACTTATTTAAAGAATAAAAACATTGTGTTTGTGTCGAATTATCGACATCATGGATGATGTGATTTTAATTTCCATTAATTCTTTCAAGTCTGGTCATGAAACCATTTATATGGTTGAACCAAGTTATAATATATGTTTTATGACTCACCCATGGTTCTGGAATTCTTTTTGTACTCATGGTTCTAATTTATAAGACAAAACGAGGTTGTTATTATCAAAGAACCGCTAAAACGATCTAAACGAACATCATTAATGTTCTAACTTATGAATCATCCTCATGTAAGAATTCAAAATGATAAATGGAATAATTTATGTTATTGGTTATATGAAAATACTACTTCATTCCAATTCTGGAGTTTCACTTCCAATCGATAAGAATTTCCACCATGAACCAATCATATAAATCATGTGAAGAATTCAACCAAAAACAGTGCAAGGGGCAAAATACTAACAATTAAGGGTGAAAAGATGTTATGAAATGATCATATAAGATGTTATAAACATGAACATGTTTCTGTAAAATATTAATAACACTCTTAACCATTATACAGGAGGTTTAAACAAGTTGGAAGTAAGACAAACCCGAGGTAAGGAAATTCTTAACCCGATTTCCATTCTTCGAGTTGACTTTCTACTTCATTATTTATGTGATATTTAAATTGTTTGTGTGATGGGTTCTGTTTATATTATGTTTTATTATGTATATTTACAGTATATATACAAACTTCATCCACTCTTTTAAGTCTCCCTTCAATTGTATGATATTTATAAGGGGTTTTTCTTTAAAAATCCTCTTTTTAAATTCGGTTTTACGAAATTCCAAAGTAATGTTTTTATGGAATTATTTATGTTGTATGATTATGTTTTGGTTCTTGGTAATTATTTATGATGAAGGGTGGGACCTATATCTCCCTCCAATGCATTGGGTATGATTAAGTTGTAGGTCGGTCGTATGGCTACTCCAAGTGTAACTGTAATGGTTACACAAAGTAAGGTAGCCGTGAGGGTTACAAATTATAAGGTAGCCAAGAATGGTTACAAGATTATGTTAGTAATGCCCCAAGATACCTTTATGATTATATTTATGTTCTCATGTTTTGTGTGGATTTTGTGTAAATCTCTTGTTACACAAAGTAAGTATATATGGGTGGCAAACATGTCTTTTGAAAATGTTTTCATATGTTACAAGTATTCATGGACTAATGTGCTCTTTCCTTCTTTTTCATCTCTTAATGAGCTTTTGTGCTCATCCTAAGTTTTTAAATGATTTTTCACAGGTTAATGGATGTGTAATACAAGGAAGGAAGACACGTTAAATGTTGAAGAATTTTCAAGGAGTCTTGTTTTAAGTTTTAATGTTTTATAATTTGAAAAAAAAAATGGAAACTGTTTTTATGGTATCCACTCTGTAACAATGTGTAATGTTATGAATGTTTTGTCCTAATTCTCTAAAGCTATAAACTTGAAAAGATCATCAATGTAAAAGGAAGTTTTTTCTTGACTAAATTCAAGATTATGTATGCAATAAGGTCGGGTCCTTATAGTTGGTATCAGATGATGGTTTAGATAACTTTAGGGGTTATGGTGATGTTAATAGAATACCATAAATGATTTTCACTCTATGTTTAATTTGTTATAGCATTTAAATATTACCATGTTGCTTCATCTAAAGATATGTTTGTTCAGAATGGTTGTACGCAGAAGGAACAGGGATGCTGAAGAGAAGAGGCACCGACAGAATGATATCCTTCCGGAACTACAACCCGGAATGGTAGGGATTGGAATCGTGCAGTTTGTGACAGTAATGGCCCAGCTAACGCAGGCAATAAATGGTGGTGGCATCCATGCAAGAGGACAAATAGAGGTACCACAACGGAACATGACAGTAGTGGAACATTTTATGAGACAACATCCTCCTGCATTCAATAGATCGTCTGACCCAGTAACAGCTGAAGGATGGATCAAATCCCTTGAAAAGATATTCGATGTTATGGGATGTTCAGACAATCAAAAGGTAAGTCTTGTCATTTATCGTTTTGAAGGGGAAGCTGATCAGTGGTGGTCAATGGTAAGGAATATCAGAGGTGGAGAGGATTTTGATGCCTTAGAGTGGGATGAATTTAAAATCCTTTTCTTTGAAAAATATTTTCCTAAGGTGGTGCGACTTAGAATTGAGAAGCAATTCCTTGAATTGAAACAGGAGGAAGAAGATTCAGTGGTTGTGTATGAAGCGAACTTCACCTGACTGGCGAGGTATGCACCAAATCTTATTCTGGATCTTGATAGCAAAATGAACCGCTTTTACTCGGGACTGAAGTCAAGGTATCAAAGGGCGTTGGCCTCCCGTGAATTCAAAAGTTATGAGAAACTTGTCTGATGTGCTGAGAGGGTAGAGATGAAGTTTGTTGATGATCATGTGCATTTTGGAAACAAAGAGAAGAAGAGGTCCAGTTGGCAAGCAATGGGTAAGAATCAACCAAAGAAATTTGATGGTAAGAAAATCCAATTTCCAGTTTGTGAAAAGTGTGGCAAGAAACACCCAGAGGAATGTCTTATCAAAACTGGGAAGTGTTTTAAATGTGGTAAGTTTGGACATATGGCCCGAGATTGCAATGAAAATGATCCTAATGATCCTAAGAATAATCCTGATAAGCAAACTGTAAAGTGTTTTAAATGTGGTGAGATGGGTCACTATGCAAACGTCTGCCCAAAGAAAGAGATCCGAATGATGCAAAAAAACCAGACTACAAGCAGAAAGGTTTAGTGAGATCCTTTGCGACTACGTCAGCAGATGTTGGGTCATCCAATGAAGTTGTATCAAGTACTTTGTTTGTTCACTCAGATTTTGCTAAAGTTTCGTTTGATGCGGGGTCTACACATTCCTTCATCTCTGAGAAATTTTCTGGTAAATTGGAAATATCACCTTAACAAATGAGACTCAAACTTGTTGTTAAAACACCAGGGGGAAATGTTATAGCAAAGAGGAATTATAAAAATCTTTCTATTGTGGTCTGTGGAAAGACTTTACCTGCAAACCTTGTTGTTTTACCCTTGGTCGAGTTTGATGTTATTCTGGGGATGGACTGGCTTTCTGATTATCATGCTAAGATTGATTGTAGAGCTAAAGAAGTTGTTTTTCAGAAAGAGTTTCAGTTTGTATACAAGAATGAACTCATACAATTGATAACATATCAGGAAGCTGAGAAACTATTGAAAGATGGAAATGGAAGTTATCTTGCTCATATTGTTGAAAACAAGGGAACTATTCAAATTAATGATGTGTCAGTGGTAAATGAATATCTTGATGTTTTTCCTGATGAGTTACCTGGTGTCATACCTGATCGAGAAGTCGAATTCACAATTGACTTAGTTCCTGATGCTAAGCCAATTTCAAAACCCCCATATCGTATGGCTCCAATAGAACTTCTTGAATTGAAAAATCAGTTGCAGGATTTGCTTGATAAAGGATTCATTCGTCCTAGCACTTCACCATGGTAAACCCTTGTTTTGTTTGTTAAAAAGAAAGATGGTTCCATGAGACTTCGCTTTGATTATAGAGTTTTGAATAACATCACTGTTAAAAACAAGTATCTTTTGTCTCATATTGATGACTTGTTTGATCAGCTCCAGGGAGCTCAGTACTTTTCCAAAATTGACTTGAGATCTGGATACCATCAACTAAATGTGAAGGAGGATGACATCCCGAAAACAGCCTTTTGTACTAGATATGGACATTATGAATTTGTTGTTATGTCATTTGGATTAACTAATGCACCTGCTGTATTCATGAATCTTATGAATAGAGTATTTCATGAGTTCTTGGATAAGTTTGTGGTTGTATTTATTGATGACATTATGGTATTTTCTAAAAATAAAAAGGAGCATGGAAAACATCTAAGGGTAGGTTTACAAACATTAAAAGAAAAGAAACTATATGGAAAATTCAGCAAGTGTGATTTTTGGTTGCAACAGAATTTTTTTTCTTGGGCACATTATAAATAAGGATGGAATAACAGTTGATCCTGCCAAAACAAAAGTAGTTGATGAATGGCCAAGACCCACAAATGTTACAGAGATTCGTATTTTTCTGGGCTTGGCAAGTTATTACCGACGGTTTGTTAAGAACTTTGCACAGTTATCTAGCCCGATAACTAAGTTAACACGGAAAGGGGTTAAATTTGTTTGGACAGATGAATGTGATGTTTGTTTTCAGGAACGAAAGAAGAGATTGCTCTAGTTTTGGCCTTACCTTCCCGGAATGGTGAGTTTGTTATCTACAGTGATGCTTCTTTGAAAGGACTTGGTTGTGTTTTGATGCAGAATGACTAGGTAATTGCCTATGCTTCGAGACAACTTAAATCTCATGAGCTAAATTATCCCACACATGATTTGGAATTGGCAGCTGTGGTTTTTTGCTTTGAAAATTTGGAGGCATCATCTATACGGAACCAAATGTCAAATATATACTAACCATAAAAGTCTAAAGTATATATTCACTCAGAAGGAATTAAACATGAGGCAGAGAATATGGCTATAACTGATAAAGGATTATGACTGCACGATCAATTACCATCCTGGAAAAGAAAACAAAGTAGCGGATGCCTTAAGTCGGAAACATCATGCATCATTAACCATGCTACGTTTGGAACATGATCCCTTGATTAATGATTTGATGAATTTTGGCTTAGAAGTTGTTGGTGCAAGGAATACCTCTATTTTGTTTCAGGTTTCAGTGCAGTCTTCATTATCATACAGAATTAAGCAGGCGCAAAAGGAAGATCATGAGCTACAGAAAAAGGTAGAATTGGTTTAAAATGGGTAAGTTGCCAGAATTTAATCTTGAAAAAGATTGTGTTTTAAGATTTGGAAAAAGGTTGTGTGTGCCTAGTGATTCTCAGTTGAAGAAAGATTTGTTGTGCGAAACTCATAGTTCTCCATTTTCTGTTCATCCTGACAGTACTAAGATGTACATAGACCTTCGGAAGTATTATTGGTGGGATGGAATGAAAAGAGATATTGCTGATTTTACCATGAAATGTTTGATGTGTCAACAAGTTAAAGCAGAGCGGCAGTTACCAAAGGGGATGCTTCAGCCTTTGCCAGTGCTAGAGTGGAAATGAGAGAATGTATTCATGGACTTTGTGGTGGGACTACTAAGGACTTCTCGGGGAAACAATGCGATTTGGGTTATTGTTGATCGGCTAACAAAGTCTGCACGTTTTTTTTTCTATTCGAGATACAATGACTTTGGATCAGCTTTCTCGATTGTACCTCAAGGAGATTGTCAGGTTACATGGAGTTCCTCTTTCCATTGTGTCTGACCGAGATCACAGATTCACTTCTAACTTTTGGAAGGGACTTCAGAAGTTGTTGGACACAGAGTTAAATTTCAGTACAACTTTTCATCCTCAATCAGATGGGCAGTCAGAATGAACGATTCAAATCTTGGAGGATATGCTTCGAACTTGTTCAATGGACTATCAGGGAAGTTGAGATCAGCATCTTTCATTAGTTGAGTTTTCTTATAATAACAGTTTTCATTCCAGTATTCAGATGACACCTTTTGATGCCTTGTATGTAAAGCGGTGTCGAACTCCTGCGTTTTGGGATGAAGTCGGTGAAAGAAAATTGATGGAGCCAGAATTAGTTGAAGAAGTGGATGAGAAAGTGAGGATGATCCAGTGACACATGAGAACAGCTCAGAGCAGGCAGAAAAGTTATGCAGATAACAGAAGGAAAGACTTCTCTTTCGAGGTAGGTGACCATGTTTTCCTAGTCTCTCCTTGGAAAAGTGTGATGCGTTTCGGTAAGAAATGAAAGTTAAGTCCACGGTTCATCGGTCCTTTTGAAATCTTGGAGAAAGTTGGAACAGTTGCATACCGCGTAGCTTTGCCTCTGAGTTTGTTTCAGGTACACAATGTTTTTCATGTTTCGATGTTGAGAAAGTATGTGCCAGATTCATCACATGTCTTGAGCCCAGAAGCAGTTCAGCTGGAAGAGAACTTTTTTTATGAAGAGAAACCGGTTCAAATTCTTGATCGAAGAGAACAAATATTGCGGAATAAGGTAATCCACCAGGTAAAGGTTTTGTGAAGAAACCACATGGTTGAAGAAGCAACATGGGAGTCTGAAAATACTATGAGAGAAAAATATCCTCAGTTGTTTAATAAGTAAATAAAATTGCGAGGACGCAATTTCAAGAAGGTAGGGATAATGTAGCACCCCATGTTTTTCTAAAAATAAATAGAAATGCATGGAACTTTGTTTTAAATAGATATTTTTAATTGGCCTTTAAAACATAACTTTTCTACTTCTATGTTCTGAATTTCAAGAAACTGTCATCTACATTTGTGTTCAGTATGTTATTTGGAATCTATTGGAACCAACTTATTTTTTTAGTGAATAGTAACATACCCTTATGAATAGTAATAGGAATAGTTATGACCCTCATGAATAGTAAATTTTATTATTATTTTATTTTATTAAGGCTTTAAGATAATAACATCTAGGTTAAGTTTCCATTGTGATATATAAGTAGTTACAAAATTAGAATTGTTAATTTTTGAATTAAGTATGCTTTTATTTAAAAATTAAATTAATAATATTTAGAAAATTATTTTCAAAAAATGGACTTCATTTTTGAAATCTACACGTCGATAAATGGTTAGGGTGAATTTTGGGAATTTTTCTGCAACAGTTGATTTTTCGGTGAATAGCAAAAAAATACAGTTTTTAGTTTCGGTGTTAATGACATCATTAATGATATAATAATGATGTCATAAATCTAGTCGACTTGTGTATATTTAAATAATATGTGAGGTGTCCCAAGTGGGTTATACCATGGGAAAATACCATGGGCAAGCCCATGGTTTTGTAAATACCACTCATGAGCTGTCCCTTGAAAATTATTAAAATAATCTCTCACTTTTCCTATAAATACCAACTCTTCCCTTCATTGAATTCATTCTGAATTCTCCCTCAACGAAGCTCTGGTCTCCTTACCTTCAAAGTAGTCCTTCCAAGGTTTCCTCAAGCCCCCAAGGTCCCAACCTTCAAGTTCCAAGGGTTAATCTACAAGGTAAGAAAATTCTCAATTTCTTTCTTTTTCCTTTCAAATTCTCTTTTATGTGGTATAATTTTCAAGTTTCCATACCATGTTCTTATTTCCTTCTTATTTTTGATCTTCTCTATATTATGATTCATTTCTGGATGGGTGACCATTGTCCCCTCTCTTTTTAATATTTTCTAAAACCATGTTGTGTACTCGTTAGACTGCAAAATTTTTGTAAGAGATTTGTCACTTTTTCTTTTATTCTGAGTTCCTTCCTTATTCTTTCTTCATATCTCCTTACCCAAGAGGCATGAAATCTCCAGAAATCATGTATACTCTATATTTTATCATGTTTATGAAAAATTACTCATCATTATTCTTCTCTTCTCCCACTTATTTAAAGAATAAAAACATTGTGTTTGTGTCGAATTATCGACATCATGGATGATGTGATTTCAATTTCCATTAATTCTTTCAAGTCTGGTCATGAAACCATTTATATGGTTGAACCAAGTTATAATATATGTTTTATGACTCACCCATGGTTCTGGAATTCTTTTTGTACTCATGGTTCTAATTTATAAGACAAAACGAGGTTGTTATTATCAAAGAACCGCTAAAAGGATCTAAACGAACATCATTAATGTTCTAACTTATGAATCATCCTCATGTAAGAATTCAAAATGATAAATGGAATAATTTATGTTATTGGTTATATGAAAATACTACTTCATTCCAATTCTGGAGTTTTACTTCCAATCGACAAGAATTTCCACCATGAACCAATCATATAAATCATGTGAAGAATTCAACCAAAAACAGTGCAAGGGGCAAAATACTAACAATTAAGGGTGAAAAGATGTTATGAAATGATCATATAAGATGTTATAAACATGAACATGTTGCTGTAAAATATTAATAACACTCTTTTAACCATTATACAGGAGGTTTAAACAAGTTGGAAGTAAGACAAACCCGAGGTAAGGGAATTCTTAACCCGATTTCCATTCTTCGAGTTGACTTTCTACTTCATTATTTATGTGATATTTAAATTGTTTGTGTGATGGGTTCTGTTTATATTATGTTTTATTATGTATATTTATAATATATATACAAACTTCATCCACTCTTTTAAGTCTCTCTTCAATTGTATGATATTTATAAGGGGCTTTTCTTTAAAAATCCTCTTTTTAAATTCGGTTTTACGAAATTCCAAAGTAATGTTTTTATGGAATTATTTATGTTGTATGATTATGTTTTGGTTCTTGGGAATTATTTATGATGAAGGGTGGGACCTATATCTCCCTCCAATGCATTGGGTATGATTAAGTTGTAGGTCGGTCGTATGGTTACTCCAAGTGTAACTGTAATGGTTACACAAAGTAAGGTAGCCGTGAGGGTTACAAATTATAAGGTAGCCAAGAATGGTTACAAGATTATGTTAGTAATGCCCCAAGATACCTTTATGATTATATTTATGTTCTCATGTTTTGTGTGGATTTTGTGTAAATCTCTTGTTACACAAAGTAAGTATATATGGGTGGCAAGCATGTCTTTTGAAAATGTTTTCATATGTTACAAGTATTCATGGACTAATGTGCTCTTTCCTTCTTTTTCATCTCTTACTGAGCTTTTGTGCTCATCCTAAGTTTTTAAATGATTTTTCACAGGTTAATGGATGTGTAATACAAGGAAGGAAGACACGTTAAATGTTGAAGAATTGTCAAGGAGTCTTGTTTTAAGTTTTAATGTTTTATAATTTGAAAAAAAAAATGGAAACTGTTTTTATGGTATCCACTCTGTAACAATGTGTAATGTTATGAATGTTTTGTCCTAATTCTCTAAAGCTCTAAACTTGAAAAGATCCTCAATGTAAAAGGAAGTTTTTTCTTGACTAAATTCAAGATTATGTATGTAATAAGGTTGGGTCCTTATAACTATTCCAGAACCATATTCACATACAGTATCCAGACAGACATGTATTTCTAGGGAAAAGCACATAATCTGTTCCTTACCAAAACTTTAGGATATTATTCTATACTTACCCTCAAATTATATTATAGGGTTATGTTCCCCAATCTATGTATTCCTAAATATGGTTCTCATGGTTTCTACTAAACATCCTCAAATACTAATTGTAATGACCCTGAATCCAGTAACCCAGAGCTTGTGTCTACATTATTACATTGGCATAGATACAAAGGGTCAAATCCAAAGGACCAATCAGTTTAGCATTTTTGAAGAACTAGATACATACATGACATTGGGAAAATAAAATAAAACATAACAAAATAAAATTCTCAACATTCTTGAAACTCATTCAAAGGATTCATCTTTATAACCCGAAGAAAGGAAACAAAATAAGGGTGAGCTCAAATACTTAGTAAGGGTTAAGTACAGTGGAAGCTATCATGAATCAATAATAATATTCGATGTGGAAAGGTAAATAACTAAAAACTCATGTACTTTAATCAATAACTTGAGCATAAAATAAGGAATAATCAATATGGCAAGTTAACTAATTGAACATCCATGTCATTTAATCAATAAACTGATAATGAAATACTTCGAGAGATAATATCATGTGTCAATATCATAGATAATAATAATAATTGAATTATAAATGAAGGGAATGCTTAATTATGGGACTTCATGATCTTGGGAATCATGATACCTCTACTGTCAAGACCTTTCACGAGACAATTTAAAATTAAGGGTAAAAACTCATATGATTTGGCCAACTGATTTGTCTCATTAGACCCATGGATGCATCAAGGGGATATCTATAACTGGACCCCACCTATAACTGTATGTCCAAAACTTTCCTCATATATTGAATAGTAAATTTAATTCATGAATCAATGTCTTATCTTCAAATATCTTTTATCAATATTTCCCCAGTTAATCAAAAAACTTTAAAAGTAAACACTTTATGTAAAAATAGTATATAGTTTAGGAAATAATAATATCCATCATAAAATAATATGGATATTTAATATAAATGTAGTTTCTAATGAAAAATGATCAAAAGAAAGTGATTGTTTCAAGATAAAGTAAACAATCACAAAGGAATGTGATATTGCAAAATAATTTTTACCTCTTTGGAAACTTTTAAACTGTAACTCCTTAAAGAATAAACTTGAAATGAAACATTAATCATCATGAATAAATATTTATTCAAGTTAAATACATCAATGAGGTAGTATATACACCACATAAAAGTGAATATGGTCATTTTAACAAATATGTCTCAATGAAATGGGAATTGAGATGAAATCTCTTACCACTTAGTAATGTTCAAGTAAAATCCCCTTGGTTGATATAATTCAAATTGAACTTAAAATACCATGAATTATAAAGGATTAATGATATTACATTTAAAAGGGAAAGTGCATACACCATATAAAATAAATTAGGCGCACAAAAATAAAACACCTCAATGAAGGAAAATTGAGATGAAGTCTCTTACATCATGTTTTCATTTAGTTGAACGTGATTTAACCTCATGTATAATGGTTTTAAGCATGTTATTGATTTATACCAAAACCATAATAACATTTATAATTTCATATATGATCATATTATAACATTTTCCCACCCATTTGTTAATAATATTTCATTATTTTCATTATTTTGGGTATTTGTTGCTTTGTTTTCTCATGCGTGTTTGGTCATGAAAGTTCCGGTTCTCATCATATTTATGCATGAGCAACAATATCATTCCCTTAACAGGTGAAAGGGTAAGACCACATATGATATATAAATTTTCTATAATTTATATCATGTCATATATATCACATATATTAATTAAATTTATACTTATTACCTTCCATGTAATGCATAAGTGAAAAACGAATCACATCGTTTCATGAGGCAGTGGTATGTCGTACACACGAGCGACATTATCTTATTTTAAACGGAATGAAAAGTAAGAATGTATATATAATATTGTTTGAACCCTCATATTTTAATGATCACAAATAATGTTGGGAGATTGTTGGACTCCTCACGTTTTAATGCTTACAAATCAAGTTTTACACTTTTATTACTCGTGTTTTAAACTTTCACAAGATCATGATTCAGAATCTCACAAATCATGTTTGAATCTTTTAAACTATGTTTAATCTTTTTCAATTATGTTTCAGTATGATTATGTTTATTCTTAATCCATTATGTGAATATTGCTTCTTAAGACAACTTACAGATATTTGGCTAAGTCTGCGAAACCGTAAACTTGCTATCAGTTCCAGATTCTCACAAAGTCTATGACACTGTAAGCTTGCTATCAGTTCCAGATTTTCACAAAGGACCTGAAACGATTTCTGTGCTACTGTTTTCAAGATACCGTAACAAGACACCGTTCAAAATTTTGAAAAAGGACCAGACACCGTAACTGTGCTACCAGTTCCAAATCTCAACGCAACTATGACACCGTGACTGTCTCACCGTGACTATCTCATTGTCACTATCTCACTGTGATTGTGGCACCGTGATTGTCTCATCGCAACTGTGACACTGTCCATACTTAACCATTTCTCTGAATTTTCTAGTGAAATTTAAAAGTTGTTTCTAACAGTCATATTTGAGTCATTTAATGACACTTATATAATTAATGATCTTTTGTAGACCTATCAGCAGACAGTATGAGGTACAAGGTGTGAAGATAGTTCACCTTTTCAGCTCCAACACAAGCAGCCAAAAATAAAATATAAAGCATGGCACTTGAGCAGAAATTGTAGTAGTGGAATGCATGAAAAAGCGAAGAACACACATACATACAAGAACACACTGAAGGAAGAACTTTCAATTCCTACCGGATGTAAACAAAGAACATGTTGTGAACCATCTTGAAAGCAACCTTGTAGCAACTCGAAGGAGAGGAGGAACATCTCGCTACACTGAAAACCAGAACACTTGACTCAAGACACTATGTTTTCAGAAGAGGACCATAACATTGCATCTTCTGCATCCAAAGAGTCCAGAGCTGCATTTCATGACACATAGAGCCTTATAAACTCTATCTCTTTACATTTTTCTCCACTGTGTATTGTGTCATTACTTTTCGAGTAGTGTGTATTTGTATTAAAAAAAACACATTGTCTCTTGCACTGAACTGGAGGATACAAGATATCCTCACTCAAATATCTTTCTACACCGTATTTCACCCATGTATAACTGGGGAAGAGGTCATGTGTGACCTGACTGTTAGTTTTCCCACGTACAATAGTGGAAGAGGTCTTGTGACTTGGACATTCTCATGTACTGTTCATTAACCCCGATCCAAGGTGTGGATCAAAGCTTTTTATATATATTTCTTGGTAGTGGGTGATCACTAAGTGGAGTGGATTAGGTGTCGGCTTGAGACTGAACCACTTGTTTTATCTGTTGTGTCTTTCAATTTAGTCTTTCTCTCTTTTTAACTCATATTTCATAAAACTAAATTTTACTTCGATAGTTATTCTTGGATAGTAGTTAAAACTATTTTTCATTATTAGAGTAGTTTAAAAAGTTGTATCAATTTCTCATATAGTTATAACTAAGAATTAATCAATCTTCTAATAAACTATTTGAACAGTCAAGCTATCATAATTTTACTACCTCAGTTAACTGGCCAATTTTTTTAATTGGGGGAATCTTTTAAATAAACTTTTTAACAATTTTTTTATAGGAACTCAATTCACCCCCTCTTGATTGTCCTACTCTGACCAACATTTGGTATCAAATGTTGTTTTTCAAGTTACTGTTTTCAAAATTATAAATTATAAATACGTTTTAAGATCTTTTTCAACTATGATTTTAGTTGTGTTTTAAAGATCTTTAAATTTCTGTTAGTTCTAAATTTCTAGTTCTTTAAAATCTTATTTCTTTATCATGGATAATAGATTGGAAGGTGATGTTACCAACAGACCTCTATTCTTTAATAGAACGAATTATGCACAATGGAAAATTAAAATAAAAATTCATCTAGAAAGTATGGGTTTTGAGATTTAGTCTTCAATTATAGATGAATATAAGATTCCTTCTACTGATAGGAATACTTGGAATGAACCAACTAAGGCTTCATATAATAATAATTAAAAATCCATGAATTACATATACTATTCTTTAGGAGATGAAGAGTTTAACAGATTTTTTACATGTAAAACAGCCCATGATATTTGGGACACTTTATCTATTTCACATGAAGGAACCTCTAGTGTTAAGGAAATGAGACTTAACACATTTACTATTAAATATTATAAGATTAAAATGAAGCCTGATGAGAATATTTCTGACATGTATCTCATGTTCAATGAAATTGTGAATACTATAATCTCTCTGGGAAGAGATGTTACAGCCAAGGCAAAAATTATGAGAATACTCAGATGCTTACTAGATAGATGGAGAGTGACTTTTGTATCAATTAGAGAATCATGTGACATTAGAAAGTTGAAAATAAAGGAGATGATAGGCAAGTTAATGATGTATGAGGAAGAATTGAAAGTCAACAAGGAAGAGGAAGATGAATCGAATAGAAAGTTAGTGGATTTCAAAAACACTACTTCCAAAACTAAGGAAAAGGAAAGGATACAACCTCATTCTGATAGTACAAGTAACGAAGATTCACCAAATGATAGTTATGAGGAAATGGCTCAATTAGCTAGATGATTTAAGAAGTTTTATAGAAGAAAGAAATTATTCAGAAAGCCTAACTACAAAGGTAAATATGATAATAAAGGAAACTGGAAAAAAGATTGGAAGAAAGGTGATACTTCCAGTGAAATAATATGTTATGAATGTAAGAGAAAAGGACATGTAAATGTTGATTGTCCCAATCTAAAATATAAAAAGAGATATGAGGACAAAGATAGAAAGTATAAAAAGGAAATGAAAGCAACTTGGAGTGCTTCTGAGAAAATCTCAAGTGACTCAGAGTCTTCACATGATGAAAAGTCTGAGAAATACAATATGTGTTTTAGGATAAACACATCAGAGGTAACTCTTGAGTCTCCTAAACAAAATTCTTATTATTCTAGAGATGAAAGTGATTATGAAAATATGGCCAATGATGAAATGTTTGAGTATTGTAGAATGCTTGAGGACACCTATAATGAACTAAAAGATAAAAAAAATTAAATAAACATCATGCCTTGACTACCACTGTTAAATATGAACTTATTGTAGAAAAAAAATTATCAACTACTTAAAGAAAAAAATGAACTTAAATTATCTAATGAGAAATTTAAAAAGGACTTAGAAAATTTTAGCAATGGTAAGAATACTATAACACAAATTCTTAGTAAACAAGTAGCTCTTAGGTATACTAATGGTATAAGATATTAACCTGGAAAAATAAACTTTGCTAAAAAATCTAGAAAAACTATTTTTGGGCCTAAAACTGATAAATATTCTGCAAGTTCTAGTACTAGGAACTGTTTTACTGCTTCCAGTTTCTCAGGACTAAATAAAGTTTATTTTTCAAATGCTTTACAATCTGTTGATAAGAAACTCATGAAGCAAGTATGGGTTCCCAAATCACTTAATACTAATGTTACAAGACCCAAACAAATATGGGTACCAAAATCTTATTTTGTTTAAATATTTTGTAGGAAAGATGTTTAAAGAGTTCCTGTAAAAGTCTATGGTACTTGGACAGTGGATGTTCAAGACACATGATAGGATATTACTCGTGTTTCAAGAACCTAATAATGATTGATGGTGGACATGTCACCTTTGGTGACAATGCTAAAGGAAAAATAATTGGCCTCGTCCATATTGGTAACTCTAACTCAGTTTTAATTTCTAAAGTACTTTTTGTTGATGGATCAAAATATAACTTGCTTAGTATTTCATAATTATGTGATGATGGTTTTCATGTTAAATTTAAAAATAATACTTGTAATGTTTTTAATTATAAGAATGAATTAGTATTTTCTGCTTTTAGAAATGAAAATATTTATGTTGTTAACTTAGATTCTTTAGTTTCTCAAAAAAATCACGCTTAAGTTTATTTCACAACGAGTCTTGAATTTTTCATAGAAGACTAAGAAACACTGCAATATACACTCCCTTAGAAATATTACTAGAAAAGGTTTAGTCAAGGATCTACCCAAACTTGAGTTTCCAAACGACAAAGTCTGTAATCCTTTTCAAAAATGTAAACAACACAAAATCTCTTTCAAACTAAAGAAAGAAGATTCAAATTATCAACCTCTTGAGTTGGTTCACATGGATTTGTTTGGACATTCTAGAGTTTCAAGTCTCAATGTGAAGAATTGTTTCTATGTTCCTGTAGATGACTATTCTAGATATACTTGTACATTTTTCTTGGCTCACAAAAGTGAAGTTTGATCTCATTTCACAAAGTATGCTAGGACTGTAGAAAATATTAGTGGTCTTAGAATTAAAACCCTAAGAAATGACCATGGCTGTGAATTTGAAAACCAAAAGTTTGAATATTTTTTCTCAAAAAATGGATATAGTCGTAACTTCTCTACCCCTAGGACACCTCAAAAAAAAGGTGTTGTAGAAAGAAAAAATATAACATGTAACGTCTTGACCCAGCTCACCACTAAGACGGTGGCCAGACCGGTTTCCACATGACCTCAGGCGCGCCTCCCCATATGCCAGAGGCTATCGACTAGTAGCGAGGGTGTAAAGTTAGTCAGTGGGGAGACTATACCCTCTTATTAGAGTTGCACAACAGTATTACAGAGTAAATAACAATCAACAGCGGAAGCAGTAATAGCGATAATAAAGCAGTGGAAGATAGATTTTTATATTATTGAACAAAAGCGGTCAACGCCAGTTTATACAATAGATGAATTCATGACATGGTATTGATACATTACAAAAAACAGTAAACAGTACAACATGCCTTTCAATACAATACAATGAAGGACTCAAGTAAAGAGAAGAACAAAAAGCCCAAATGCTATCTCCAAGAGCATCCAGAGCTCCAGCTCAGTACTTTGCTCCTACTACAGGTATAAGCAAGCAACAACAAGCAAGGTACAAAGCCCTACGGAAAAAAAAAGTCTACTCGGGTACCCCAGTGCAATGGCGGCCCAAGTAGGGTGTGAGATATAAATCTCAGTTGGTCGGCACCACTGGTGTCTAACCCAATCCCAACAGTGTATTTTAAATTAAACAGGGTGAAAGCATGCATAAATAAAGTAAGAAGTACAATGTAACTAAATACCCAAGTGCCTTCTTCAGCCCTCAGCTAGAGTCTGCACATGTAATCCATTCGTTAATTCAGTATTACCAATTTATTCATAAGTCACATGTGAGTAAGTCGCCTACCGAGTCCAAGGAGTTTCCTCTAAGGTAAAATGGGGCTAAGCAATGACCGGGCCCGATGGGATTTAACCGTGGCACCTACCTATCAGTGCTCGACCCAAGGAGTGTATCCAAGGCATCACATGATGGTATTTAGTAATGAAGTCCCAAGGTAATAACCAAGAAAATAGCCTTGTGATAGTATAAGTAGTGAAGGTTCCAAGACGTAACAAGGCAACCTGACAAAGATATCCAGTGAGGGAGTTCCAGGATAATAACCAAGGTAACAAAAACTCACGGAACGCTAACTCAGTAGTATCTGAGTCTAGATAAGGGTAAGAGTGTAATACAAGGAGCATAAACCAAGGCATTCCACAATAAGGTGTCTACCGAGTCCAAGGAGTACATCCAAGGTAAAATGGGGTTAAGCAAGGACTGGGTCAAAGGAGTGTATCCAAGGAACCTACTTGTCGATGATAGATTCAAGGAGTGTATCCAAGGCATCCTGTAGTACTACATAGGGGACCTAATGACAGCATACTGGAAATCCAAATATAAGACAAGGAACGAGATCTAGGCGGGTCTGAACCTTAGCAACCCGCCCTTGAATTCGGAATGGGTACACGAGTGCTCATGGTATTCTCCGATCAGAAACCATGACAAGCTCGAGTCTAACCATTCCTATTTAATTAAGAAGTCATGTAATGATTCATTTGGTTAAATTCTTGCCTTACATTAGTGTGGATAGGTCAAGTAGAGTTGAAACCATTTATTTATTGGTTCAAGTCTTACCTTCCATTAGTGTGGAAAGGTCAAGTAGCATTGCAACCATTTATTTATTGGTTCAAGCCTTGCCTTTCATTAGTGTGGAAAGGTCAAGTAGCATTGCAACCATTTAGTAAAATCTGTTAAGGCGTTTTCAAAAGTCAAGGTCCACACCAATACCTTCTCTTAACATGGTAAGGGTTTCCACGGACATGAACCAATTATTCTCTCATGAACACGGGTCCGTCCATGGAATTCCTACATGGGAATCCATGTATCTACCAAGGTATGAGAATGAAAACCCAGAGAGCCCATCCATGGAATTCCTACATGGGAACCCACGTATCACCCAAGGTGTTATTAGCGTTCAAAACATTTGAAAATAATTTTTGGAAATTTTCTTTGAGGGTCAATCATTAAGCATTAACCATTCATTTAACTCAACTCATTCCTTTTATCAAAAACATGTCAATTGCATTTATAAGGCTCTAAGTATCCATGAAAAAGAGAAATATTCCAATCTAAAACTGCACCAAACACTTAGACAACGCTTTGGTCCTTTAATTAATTTAAAAGGGAAATTCAGTGTTTCTAATGCCGTTAGGGCCATGTCCTAAACATGTCGTATCACAACATAACATCAATGCATAAGAATTATAAAAATGAAAAGTCAAGAAAGCAAAGTCTAACCACTACTTCTTAACTTGAAGGCAGTGCACCTCCATTGGAGGGGTTTTATTATAAAAACATGATATTGTTTATCAACAAATCATTTATCATTTTTAGCATTTTGAATATGAAACATGCTAAACCACATTTAAGAGAATTTAATTTATATACTTCACTACTTGAATTTAAATTCTAACTAAAGTGTAGTAAGTAATTAATTAATTCATTTTTAGAATTAGAGGACTTGGAAAGGGACCCGACCTCAAGGTGGAACCAAGCCATCCACTTCAGCGACGAACCAAAACGAAGTGAAACCACCTGTAACAACTCAACGCTCTACTGATTTAATAAAAGGGAGTCAAGGACACATATAGATCTTAATTTAAGAGGTGAGAAACAAGGAAGAAGGTATAAACCTTGCCCCAAAACATTGTCGGCGGACCGAAGACACCCAAACCGCCTCGCCTTTGGCGGCGGTTGTCGGAACACACACCCACGGGTCCTGAGAGACCATTTGCACCAACATAGAACAAGAGAAAACTAGAAATCATATTACCCCTAAAGCCCTAGGGTTTGGCCGAAACTTGTGGGTTGAAGAAGAGGCCAAAATCGGCCAAGAAAAGGAAGGAAACTCGGGCAAAAGATTGTACCTTGATGATTCGAGGAAGAATCGTGAATAAATCGGATGGAAATGACGGTCGAAGGAGGAGCTAGGAGGGGGTCCGAGTGCGAGGCGAAGGGGAGCACCCCCTGGTGCGTCGCGATCTGAGGGAGAGAGGGGAGTTTGTGGTATTTTAGTTTTAGGTTTTAATTTTAATTAAATTTTAAAATAATTAAAATCCCAAAACAGGGTGTCGTGCACGGTTAAGCCACATGGTTTGGAAAACCATGCGCTAACTGTGCGGTACCCCGCTGCATTCAAGACACACCCTACATGGGCTAGGTGCATGATTTAGGAAACTGTGCACAGGCCGTGCGCAAGCCACTATCCCTTTTAAAACAGTGTCGCACGGTTACTTGCAGTGGGCCGCATGACTTAGCAGACCATTCGCAAACCGTGCGCCCTCTACTGTCACTTAAAAACTTGAAGACTTCGGGTTCGACACTCCTGAAACTCTTCGAGCCACTCGATAGACTTCTCAGGCCTTTACCCAAGTCCAAAAACATCACTTAGGAGTGATCCAACTCTTGGAATTAAGTTCTGAAGCTCGGTTTAAAAAATGATCAGTTTAGTAAATGAAAAAGTTCAAAAACCTTTGTACTTTTGTCTGGTTCAAAAACACAGGGTTCTACAATCTACCCACCTTAAAAATTTATCATCCCCAAGAATCTCTCGGGAACAACGTATACACCACCCGACCTACAAGGGTCATGAAGTTTCGTTCAACGGTTTCATCACGTTACCAACGCCCAATGCACCTTAAGCATTTCCTATGCACTCTACATTTCAACCCTTACAAACCGAGCCAATGCTCAAAGTTCAACTTAAACACAAAAATGAAGCTTACATGAGACCGTTAAGATAGAGACACGGTCACGTCATCATCTCGATAGACATCGATCGATAGTTCTCACCACCATGGATCTTAACTTAAGAAGGGGACAAATCCAAGCCATGGTACCTCCACCATTGGAATTTTTGTACAAGGCACAACTCTAAGTATTCTTACGACACTCCTATAATGAATCATTAAAAGAAACTGTCAAATTCTGATCGACCTAACAGAACTGGTCGAGCAATCTCTCTCAGAAGACACTGCCGACCTTGATACCACTCTTGCCTTTACCTGGAAACATGCTTTAAAACAGACCCTTACAATCGTAAACATCAACTGAAAGGAAGAGAAAGAGTCGAGCCACTTGGCCGACGTATCTCAAAGAAGTCTGGATTAGACGGCCAGCGCAAACTAAAAGAAACGGTTGGAGTCCATGAGTCCGAACAAGGCATTCCTACTTGGGAACCCAGGAATCACTCGGGACTTACCAAAAGCCTTGATGAGAACCATGCTTAGCGTGCAACACTGAAAAATATCATCCAACAAGCTCAAAAACTTTTAAGATTTAGCGCGGCGTAAGATCGACGCTCTCTTAGTGCATTAAGGATGACGTCAAGATAGGGGACATGATCGTCTCTTAAGAACAGTACACTAAGAGTATTTAAGATGGGGTTTCTAGTCACACACCCCGAAACTGGATGGTAAAATAGTCGAACCAAAACAAAGTCATGTTGTCGAGCAAGCATCGACATAAAACAACACCAGCAAGCCTCAAGGGCATTCAAGCAATAACCAACCATTTCCCAATGGTCCCCTTAGGTTGTGCTCCTTCTACATGTAAGGACATGTTTATCGGGTTCAAGACGACACTACCCAACTTAGGAGTGTACTAGTCGAAAAAGGAAAGAAAACTAACCGCTCATAAGCACGCTAGATTATAAAAACGAGATCGGAGTGTCAAAACACCCGAGTCTTTCGAAAACCAGTCCAAGTATTGGAATGGAACTGATTCTTTAATGCTCAAGCCACTCTACTTGGAGATGACCTGAGACCATACTCCACAATACAAGAAGATTTATTTCGGAGATGCATTGTCTCATACGACCATTCTCCTAGACGACACCACTCCAAGTCGTCCATTGCTAAGAAGAAAAAGGGTAAAACGACCAACAAAGCAGCCGACCATGTCTGAGGCACGTTTAACCAACTGAAAAAGAGCATTACTCGATGCTCAAGCCCATAACAAGGTCAACAAACAAATGACCACCCATCCGAACAAGGGTTTCACTTTAAAACCGAAATTCCTACTTGGGACAACAGCACCCAACAACACCAAAGAGCGAGAAAGGTCACAACACTAGCAAGGAGTTTAAGTTCTGAGGGTGATACCTACCACGAGTTAGCCCCTTACGAAGAAAAAGTTTAAACCCTGACACCAGGTCACGTCAAACAAAAGTCACTAGGCTCAAAAGCGGATCATAAATCCATTACTATGAAAAAGAGTGCCTATGGAAAGTACTCACGCTTCTGTTCCAAAGCAACTTAAAGAGAAGTCTGAACTACCCTTACATGGGGGTTTTAAACCGTGGACACAGCTATAGGTTCCATTTCCAAGCCTCTTATATTGAATCACTTTTAATCTTTAATCAACAAAATATTTAATCAAAACATCAAGGTGTCATTTTAAAAACAAATCACAAGGTACTTTATTTTAACCAACGCCCCAAGGAAAAAACATGAAAGTTTTATAAAACTCCCTTTTTAAAACATTTTATGTTAGTTGACATCCCGACATTTTTAGGAAACTTATCAAAATAAACTCATTTTAAGCAGATAAGGTGACCTACGAGGGTCCAATTTTAACCAACCTGGGTTCTCTATAAAGCAACCCAATAGCAATCACACAAATTATTAAAATTTAAACACCCAAACAGGTCATCTCATAAGAACATTCCCCAACTGACCTACTTGGGTCCAGTCTCATTTTGAAAGCTAGCCATTTGATTTCAGATCAACATTAAACCTCTTTAACACTTATAAGCATTTCACAAAGCATCGTGTCATTTCATTTAACATGGGTTTCCATTTCCCAATTTATAAAGCGCCCATACACTCCATGGATTGAAAATTGGATCTCATTAATCCATACCAATGTCAATCCAGAATTTAACATGGTCAAACATAACGGTCCAAATTATATGGGTGTCCATCTATCAACTTACAAAGCGCTCATACACTTTACAGTTTGGCATTTGGCTCCCTTCAGTCAAAACCTACTTCACTTAACAATTGAACTTAGCAGCCTTTTCACACTAGTTAAATTACATGGATTGCCTTTTCCCAGCTATAAGGCGCTCATGCACCTTACAACTGGAAACTGACTCCCATTATAACCACAACCAATAACTTAGCCCATGTAACCATTTACATGTATCAAAGTAAGCCAGCATGTCATGTCACTACAAATAGCTAACACTGAGCAACAAGCTTAAATCACAGAAACATGCTATAAAAAGAAGTAAGCACAGAAGGCATGATAGTGTATTACCTAAACAGGTATAAATCTAAGCATGGCATGTCACTAAGGCACTAAATCATACTTGGCAGGCAACCTACTAATGCAACTACATAGCATGACATATATGCATGGCATGTGAATTTCTATGTGCCTAATATGGTGCATGTAATGCAACTTCCTTGCCATAACAGGCCAAGGGTAATATTCATAATTCCATAAATCATAAGCAGCAGAAGGTACATCAATCACTCTAGGTAAAATCATATCAATTGTAATAGAGAACAACACAAACAAAAATCCCAACTTTGGCCACTTGGTCATTCTCTATACATGGGGTGATCAGCCTCAAGCATGATTATTAACCCAAGCGCTGACACTTTCCTAGTCCCCTGTCTACCAACCCAAAACAGTAAGACAAAAGGAAAAATCACCTCTGATACCACTTTGTAACGTCCTAACCCGGCTCACCACTAAGACGGTAGTCGGACCGGTCGCCACATGACCTCAGGCGCGCCTCCTCGTATGCCAAAGGTTGTCGAATAACAGCAAGGGTGTAAGCTTAGTCAGTGAGGAGACTATACCCTCTTATCAGAGTTGCACAGCGGTATTACAGAGTAAATAATAATCAACAGTCGAAGCAGTAATAGTGATAATAAAGCAACGAAAGATAGATTTTTATATTATTGAACAAAACAGACCAACGCCAGTTCATTAAATAGATGAATGCATGACATGGTATTGATACATTATGAAAAACAGTAAACAATACAACATATCTTTCAATACAATACAATGAAGGACTCAAGTAAAGAAAAGAAGAAAAATCCCAAAGGCTATCTCTACGAGCATCCTGAGCTCTAGCTCGGTCCTTTGCTCCTACTACAGGTACGAGCAAGCAGCAACAAGAAAGGTCCAAAGCCCTACGAACAAGAAAAGTCTACTCGTGTACCCCAGTGCAATGGCGGCCCGAGTAGGGTGTGAGATATAAATCTCAGTAGGCTGGCACCACCGGTGTCTAACCCAATCTCGACAGTGTATTTTAAATTAAATTGGGTGCAAGCATGCATAAATAAAGCAGTACAATGTAACTAAATACCCAAGTATCTGCTTTAGCCCTCGGTTGGTGTGTGCACATGTAATTAGTTCATTAATTTAGTATTACCAATTTATTCATAAATCACATGTGAGTAAGTCGCCTACCAAGTCCAAGGAGTTTCCTCTAAGGTAAAATGGGGCTAAGCAATGATCGGGCCCAATGGGCTTTAACCATGGCACCTACCTGTCAATGTTGGACCCAAGGAGTGTATCCAAGCATCCCATGATGGTATTTAGTAATGAAGTCCCAAGGTAATAACCAAGGCAACAACCTCGTGATAGTATAAGTAGTGAAGGTTTCAAGACGTAACAAGGCAACCTGACAAAGATATCCAATGAAGGAGTTCCAGGGTAAAAACCAAGGTAATGTAAACTCACAGAACACTAACTCAGTAGTATCTGAGTCTAGATAAGGGTAAGAGTGTAATCCAAGGAGCGTAATCCAAGGCATTCCACAATAAGGAACATACCGAGTCCAAGGAGTGCATCCAAGGTAAAACAGGGCTAAGCAAGAACTGGGTCCAAGGAGTGTATTCAAGGCACCTACTTGTTGATGCTGGATCCAAGGAGTGTATCAAAGGCATCCTGTAGTACTACATGGGGGACCCAATGGTAGCATATCAAGCATCCAAAGATAAGATAAGGAACAGGATCTTGGCGGGTCTGAACCTTAGCAACTCGTCCTTGAATTCGAAATGGGTACACAAGTGCTCATGGTATTCTCCGATCAGAAACCATGACAAGCTCAAGTCTAACCATTCCTATTTAATTAAGAAGTCATGTAATGATTCATTTGGTTCAAGTCTTGTCTTCCATTAGTGTGGATAGGTCAAGTAGAGTTGAACCCATTTATTTATTGGTTCAAGCCTATCCTTCCATTAGTGTGGAAAGGTCAAGTAGCATTGAAACCATTTATTTTTTGGTTCAAGTTTTGCCTTCCATTAGTGTGGAAAGGTCAAGTAGCATTGCAACCATTTAGTAAAATCCATTAAGACATTTTCAAAAGTCAAGGTTCACACCGTTACCTTCCCTTAACATGGAAAGGGTTTCCACGGACATGGAACCAATTATTCTCTCATGAACTCGGGTCCGTCCATGAAATTCCTACATGGGAATCCAGGTATCTCCCAAGGTATGAGTATGAAAACTCATTGATCCCATCCATGGAATTCCTACTTGGGAACTCACGTATCATCCAAGGTGTTATTAGCGTTCAAAACATTTGAAAACATTTTTTGGAAATTTTCTTCGAGGGTCAATCATTAAGCAGTAACCATTCATTTAACTCAACTCGTTCCTTTTATAAAAAACATGTCAATTGCATTTATAAGGCTCCAAGTATCCATGAAAAAAGGGCAATATTCCAATCTAAAACTAGACCAAACACTTAGACAACGCTTTCGTCCTTTAATCAATTTAAAAGGGAAATTCAGTGTTTCTAATGCCATTAGGGCCATGTCCTAAACATGTCGTACGGTTACCTGCAGTGGGCCGCACGGATTAGCAAACCACGTGCAAACCATGAGCCCTCTGCTATCACTTAAAAACTTGAAGTCTTCGGGTCTAGAACTCCTGAAGCTTTTCGAGCCACTCGAGAGACTTCTCAGGCCTTCACTCAAGTCCAAAAGCATCACTTAGGAGTGATCCAACTCTCGAAATTAAGTTCCAAAGCTCGGTTTTAAAAACGACTGGTTTAGTAAACAAAAAAGTTCAAAAACCTTCGTACTTTTGTCTGATTCAAAAACACGGGATTCTACATAACCTTACAAGAAATAGCTAGAACAATGCTCAATGAATACGACCTACCTATCTACTTTTGGGCAGAAGTTATCAATACAACATGATATATAATCAATAGAGTCTTGATTAGACCAATCCTTAAAATAACTACCTATGAGTTGTGGAACAATAGAAAACCCAAAGTTTTTGGTTGTAAAGTCTATATTCTTAACACTTAGAATAATTTGGACAAAGTTGCCTCCAAGAGTGATGAAGGATTTTTCCTAGGCTATTCAATTTCTAGTAAAGCCTATAGAGTCTTTAATAAAAGAACCAAATGTGTGGAAGAATCTGAACATGTCAAATTTGGTGAAACAGATCCACATGAACCTAATACCTCTCTAAAAAATCTTGAGGATGATATGCAAATCTGGACATTAATGTTAAATCTTCTGACCATCCTATAAAGGAATCTGTTAAAACTTATAGTTCTGGAAATTATCTAGATTCGAGCCATAATGAACCCAATCCTGTTAAAGAATCTGAAATTATTTATCCTTCTTTTTCTAGATATGTTAGAATCCTTAAGAACCATCCTTTAGATGTTGTTGTTGGAGATTTAGATAAAGGAACACAGACTAGAGTTTCTCTAAGAAATCAGGTTGAACATCAAGCTTTTTTGTCACAACTTGAACCTAAAAACATCAGTAAGGAAATCAATGATGAATTTTAGATGATGGCTATGCAAGAGAAATTAAATCAGTTTGAAAGAAATAAAGTCCGGAAACTTGTGGATAGACCTAAAGACATCTTGACCCTAGGCACTAAATGGGAGTTTAAAAATAAAGTAGATGAATCTGGAACCATAGTAAGAAATAAAGCTAGATTGGTTGCTCAGAGTTATAGTCAAGAAGAAGGGATTGACTATGAGGAAACTTTTACACTAGTTGCTAGACTTGAAGCCATTAGAATCCTGCTTGCATATGCAACACATCTAAATTTCAAACTATATCAAATGGATATCAAGAGTGTATTCCTAAATGTGTATATAGTTGAGGATATTTTTTTTGAACAACCCCCTGGTTTTACAAACCATCATTTTCCAAATAATGTATTTAAATTAACAAAAGCTTTATATGGTTTAAAACAAGTTCAAAGAGCTTGGTATAATAGACTAAGTAGTTTTCTTATTTCCAAAGGTTTTACAAAAGGTATAGTTGATCCTACTCTTTTTATGAAAAGAATTTATAAAGATGTTTTAGTTCAAATATATGTTGATGAAATTATTTTTGGATCTTCAAAAAAAATCTTTATGTATTGATTTTTCAATGATGATGCAAAATGAATTTGAAATGAGTTTGATGGGTGAACTAAAATTCTTTCTTGGATTTAAAATCTTTCAAAATAGGAAAGGTATTATTTTAAATCAATGTAAATATACTAAAGATCTTCTAAAATGCATTGTTTTAGATAATACTAAAAGTAGTGATACTACAATGAGTAACACCTGTAAGTTGGATCTTGATGAGAACGATAAATCAGTTGATCAAGCCACTTACAGATGAATGATTAGGAGTTTACTCTACTTGGCTACTAATAGACATGATATTATGTTTAGTGCGTGTATGTGTGCTCGCTTTCAAGAAAATCCTGTAGAGTCACATCTTCTTGTTGTTAAAAGTATTTTCAAATACCTCAAACATACTACCAACTTAGGAATGTTTTATCCTAGGGGAAAATCATTTGACTCTGTTAACTATTCAGATGCTGATTTTGGTGGTTGTAAGTTAGATAGAAGAATCACCTCTGGAACATGTCACTTTTTGGGCAAGTCACTAGTTTCATGGTGTAGTAAAAAGAAAAAATCAATTTCATTATCTATTGCTGAAGCAGAATACATAGCTATTGGTGATTGTTTTTCTCAGATTTTGTGAATGAAACACACCTTTCGAGACTATAGATATCAATTCAGACATGTCCCTATAAATTGTGACAACACAAGTGATATTAGCATATCAAAGAATCCAGTTTCTCATTCTAGAACAAATCATATTGATGTAAGACATCACTTTTTGAGAGATCATTATCAAAAAGGTGATATTACTTCAGAATTCATTGGCATAGAACATCGGCTTGCTGAAATTTTCACTAAGCCATTAAATTCTGAAAGGATGAATTACATCATACGTGAATTAGAAATGATTAACCTTGAGTGAATAGTCTACTGTATCAGGATTACTCTCTAAGGATTACTGTCTCACAACTTTCTGTCTTTGTTCGCTCTCTCATTCGTTACAGTCGCACTGTTTTGAGTCACACAGTAATACTGACACTATGAATGCTTGTACCGGTCTCACCCTATTATTCAAAAAAAAATTAAACATTTTTTTGTATTGAGTGTTTTATTTCTTTTTACCGCATTTTTGTTTTTGCGACATTTGAACTCCCTAAATGATAAATACCTATGACTTCACTTATCTCGAGCTCACTTCTATCGAAAATGAAACCCTCTCTCTCTCTCAAACCACTTTCCCTTCTTTTCATCTTTCGTGAGCCCACATTGAATGCCCAGGATAAAGCGTCCATCCTCATCGACTCCTAAGAAGTGCAGGTCTTAGGAGAAATATTAGAAGGCTCATGTTGTCATGCCCGAGAAACCACTGAGCTCAGATCTTGAGGATCGCAAAGTCATACCAGAAAAGGAAATTTGTGCGAAGTGGCTCTTGTCTAGTAAGTCTCTGGTTCTAGGAGTTCTAAAGAACAGGGTGGTTGGATTGGTTTACCAAGGAGAAAATACCCATCTACCCGAGGCTTGTTTTTGATTTATATCATCATGTTCAGTTTTCCTTCAATTCCAAGAATGATTTTGTAGTTAGGAGCTGGGTAAATGGTCAAAGATGCACTTTTTCTTCAAGGTTACGGGTTGTCTGCCTAGGAATACCTCATGAAGGGATTTTTGAGGACTACCAAAGAGGTCATCCTCCACCTAGTGATGAGTTTATCCTAGAAGAGGCTCTGGGAAGTTTAACTGAAAATAAGAAGAATATAAGGCCAATTGATGTTGAGCATGACGGTGAGTCAAGGTTTTTGTTCAATTTTATTCAACACCTCATTTGTCCAAGAAAAGGGGACTTTGCCACTCTTAAGTATTAGGATGTATTTTTTATTCATCTTCTGAAAAATAAACACAAAATCAACTTGTGTAAGTATATTATACTTCACATGTGTGATATGCTCAAAACTACATCAAATTCCACCTCTCTTTTCCATTAGATATTCATTTATGCTATTCTTCTAGCCAAAGGTGTGGTTGGCCAGAATGAACAAGTGCTTGAGGAGTACGATTTCTATATATCTAAGGTTATTTGCAAGAGAATGAAAATTATATGGAATCCATTGAGGAGATCATGGGTTGAGGATAATGATAGGTTGTATGAGGATTTTAATCCTGTGGAAAATCCCTATAGACCTAAAAATGTAACTGATCCTGGATTAGAAGTTGATGAGATTGTGGAATATCTGGATGAAGAAATAGATGATGATATTAATGAAGGTTTTGTGAGAGTATCTCTTGAGATGTCACCTATCTCTCAAGGTGATGTTGATGTAAGAGAAAAGGTCAAAGATGCTTCTAAAGGAAGTGTTAGTATAGAGAAAGAGCTTAATGTTGAGGAAAAACCTTTTGTACAGAAAGAGCCTGCTACTGTGGAACAGTATGAAGAAAAAGTTGAAACTGAAGTAATCTTATCTGATGAGGAAATAATGGAACAAGCCTTTCAGCTAGCTAGAGAAGACATGGGTGAACATGACAGAGCTTAAAATTTGGGAATGGGTCAAGAGACTAAATCTCTTAGTCCTAGAAGAGATGCACCAATTGAGGGGGAGTATCACCCTAGCTTAAAAAGTATTCAACCTCCAAATCCTATTGACCAAAGATCTGTGGATACCAGGTATAGGTTTCCCAGTTGTTTTGATGCGGATAATACCCAATAGGCCTCAGTAAAAGGGATATATCTTTCCACTGTGTTTCAATTGAAACCAATTTCTGCCAAAGAAGTATCTCCAGCTAAGGAATCTGAACCTATTTTCGTTCCTGTTCCTGAATCTGCTCAAGAATATTATGATTTTTTGAGTCAAAGTGATCTGAAAGTTTGTTGAGACGACTTATTGTCTAGATTTGGGAAGTTGTTATAGTCCCAACCAACACCTATGACAAATCTCAGTGAAAGGGATGATGCACTGTTGTTAGAGAAAATTATTTGGAAGATTCAACCGAAGATGCTTCATGAAATTCATGAAGTTCGAATTGAGAACATGATTTTGAGTGATGATGTGAAATCTATAAAAACAATGGTTGAAGATATGCAGAAAGTCTTTCCAACTGCTCAAGATCATGTTGCTCATCTTAGTGAAGATGATGCTGATAAGATTACATAGAAGGTTGTATCTCTAATTCAACCAAACCTGATTACTGTGTATGAAAAGGTGGTTGAGAACAACACCAAGATATCCAATGAGATGCAAGATCTTGTTTCTGGACTCAATAGGCTAACTGATTAATATAAAGGTTGTTTACAAAAGGTTCTAAATCATTTTAAGTCTCTCACATCAGCTGTTACAGTTTCATCTGCCTCTGGATATCCATCTTAGCCTATGGATAGTGACTTGATCAGATCAGTTTTCGGAGAAGAGCTTCAGTCAGTATTGAGTGGTGCTGATAAGGAATGTCTCTCTGCTGTCATCAAGAATAGTGACCATGTACTTGATTTGGTGAGGGTCCATTCAATGATTGCCACTGATTATAAAGAAGAAATATCTAAGAAAGTGGACTTCTACTTTAAGAGAATTTATTCTAAGCTTGAGTTGACCAATCAATTCAAGTATCTTATAGAGAATTTGAAAATACCTCTAGTCACTCAAGCCTTTAAGGATCAAGTGCATAAGATCAAGGAATTCACACCCACTCTGGAGAAGTTCCTAGAAAACAAGGATGACTTTGAGAAGGTCATGCAGTATGGTGGAGAGATCATCTCATATTTTATCAAGCTATTGAATCCTTATCTCTATGTTCATAGTACTGCAATTGTGTCTCCTGCAGCTGCTCCTTTGAGGCTTGGACTCTCTTATGCTCCATATCCTTCTTCCTCCACCTCTTTTGCGCCTGTGAAAATGTCTAATGCTCAGGCTATGATCCATACAGACCTGTCGTCATTGAGAAACCTTTTCCTAGGTCTTCCACCAGACCTACCCTTGATCCTTTTATCACTGAAGGAGTGCCACTACCTTCCCTAACCACTGCTTCTACCACCTCTACTTCTGCACCTCTTGCTTCTCCATCTAATGTCTCTAACAGAGAAAAATCCAAGTCTGCTGACTCTACCGAGAAGTGAATGCTGATTTTGATAGGGATCTATTGTATTTTCCTTTTTGCTTGTAATGGACTTTGCCCTTTTATTTAATAGAATGTGGTATGTTGTTGTTTCTTCACTTTCTATTTTCTTTTTCTCTTTCTCTCCCTTTTTGATAATCCCAAAAGGTGGAGAAATAATACCAAGGCATTTAAAGAGGATAACATGTCACCACTAATACTCTAAGGGGGATAAATAATAAGAAGGATACATAAGGGAAAAGAATTACCCTTTATGATGTTTATTACATATATGCTTTAATATCTTGATTTGATAAGTAATCTATTTATTTCTTTCTAAAATGTTTGACTTGTAAATGCCATGATTTTTTATCATAAAAAGGGGGATATTGTTGGACTCCTCATATTTTAATACCCACAAATCATGTTGGGAGATTGTTTGACTCCTCATGTTTTAATGCTCACAAATCATGTTGGGAGATTGTTTGACTCCTCATGTTTTAATGCTTACCAATCATGTTTTACACTCTTATAACTCATGTTTTAAACTCTCACAAGATCACGATTCAGAATCTCAGAAATCATGTTTGAATATTGTAAACTATGTTTAATCTTGTTATATTATGTTTCAGTATGATTATGTTTAATCTTAATCCATTTTGTGAATATTGCTTCTTAAGACAGCTTACAGATATTTGGCTAAGTCTGTGAAAACATAAGCTTGCTACTGGTTCCAAATTCTCACAAAGTCTGTGACACTTTAAGCTTGCTACCGGTTCCAATTTTCACAAAGGACCTGGCACCGTTTCTGTGCTACCATTTCCAAGACAACGTAACAAGACACGGTTCAGAATTTTAAGAAAGGACCAGACACCGTAATTGTGCTACTAGTTCTAGATCTCAACACAACTATGGCATCGTGACTGTCTCACCATGACTGTCTCACTGTGACTGTGGCACCGTGATTTTCTCACCGCATCTGTGACACTGTTCCATACTTAACCATTTCTATGACTTTTCTAATGAAATTTAAAAGTTGTTTCTAATAACCATATTTGAGTCATTTAATGACACTGACATAATTAATGATCTTTTGCAGACATGTCAGCAGATAGTACAAGGTACGAGGTGTTGAGATAGTGCACCTTGTCAGCTCCAACACAAGCACCAAAAAATAAAATATAAAGCATGGCACTTGAGCAGAAAGTGTAGTAGTAGAATGCATGAAAAAATAAAGAACACACATACATGAAAGAACACATCGAAGGAAGAACTTTCAATTCCTACTGGTTGTAAATAAATTAGAACATGCTGTGAACCATCTTGAATGCATCCTTGTAGTAACTCGAAGGAGAATAGGAACATCTCACTACACTGAAAACTAGAACACTCGACTCACGACACTCTGTTTTCGAAAGAGGATTGGAATATTGCATCTGCTACATCCAAAGAGTCCAAAGCTGCATTTCATGACACATAGAGACTTATAAACTCTATCTCGTTACATTTTACTCTATTGTGTACTGTTTCATTACTTTTTGAGCAGTGTGTGTATCTATATTAAAAACACACACGGTATCCTGCACTGAACTAGATTATACAAGATATCCTCACTCAAATATCTTTCTACACCTTGTTTCATCAACGTATAACTGTGGAATAGGTCCTGTGTGATCTGGCTGTTAGTTTTCCCACATAGAATAGTGGAAGAGGTCTTGTGACCTGAACAGTCTCATGTACTATTGATTAACCCCGATCCAGGGTGTGGATCAAAGATTTTTATATATATTGCTTCATGGAAGGTGATCACCAAGTGAAGTGGTTTGGTCTTGGCTTGAGACTGAACCACTTGTTTTATCCACTGTGTCTTTCAATTTAGTCTCTCTCTATTTTTAACTCATATTTCATAAAACTAAATTTTACTTTGATAGTTAGTCTTGGATAGTAATTATAACTATTTTTCCTTATTAGAGTAGTTTCAAAAGTTGAATCAATTTTATATATTGTTATAATTGAGAATAAATCAATCTTCTGAGAAACTATTTAAATAGTCAAGCTATTATAATTTTACTACCTCGGTTAATTGGATAGTTTTATTTTAATTGGGGGAATATTTTAAATAAACGTTTTAACATAAATTTGTATAGGAACTCAATTCACATTCTCTTGAGTGTCATAATCCGACCAACCTATATTATAATTAAAAAAGTATAATTATATCATTAATATTATATATGAATATCTGACCGTGAAAGGTGTTGATGGAAAATGAGTTATATTGGTTCACAAGGCAGTAGTCTGTTGTACACACGATCGATGATTTTGTTTCCCATTTGATGGAAAAGAAGATGGATATAGGTTAAAACATTGACATAATATAATATTAGTATATGGTATATATAGGTTTTATTATAATATCATGATTGAATAATATTTGAAGGATGTGGAAGAAGAAATAAAATAAAAACGGCAATTTAAGAACGTTACCTCTTCTTTGGATGACCTCTTTAGGTTTGTACCAAAAGCCTTCTTATGATAGATTTATGATCAAAACAAGGGCTCTAGTATGTTGACAAAGAATTAAGGAAATGATTTAGATGGGTATTGGCCGAATAAAATGGATTTGTAAGAGAGAAGAGGGGTGGAGAGTTGGATGTCTTTTATAAGTGGGGGAGAGGGCACGCATATAATTTTTGAAAATAATCAATTACACACTACTACAAATACCCCTTTTATCAGTGCTAAAAATGGCTTTTAACAGCGTTAGAAAAACGATGTTAAAGCCGGCGTAGATAAAGGGAGTCCCCTTTATCAGCGTTTTTTTAGCGCTCATAAAAGTTAAAAAAATTAAATTTTTTTAAAAAAAATCTTGACAATCTCGGGGGGAGCTTTTTACAGCGCTTGAGCCCCCGCTTTATCAGCGCCTTCCCGCACCTCCAGCGCCCCATGCACCCCCCCCCCTACCCTTTATCAGTGTTATCCCCCACCCATTATCAGCGCTAGCTCCCATATTCCTCCATGCGCGCGCGCCCCCGCCTCCACCAGGTTTTGAACTCCAGACCTCCTCCCCTGCGCGCCTAAGACCTTACCACTCCTCTATTTTGATTCGTTTTCCATTTCATGATATCTATATATATATATATATATATATATTTAGTTATATTTATTTGTATAGTAATATATATTTATATTAATATATATATATAGTTATATTAATATATATATATATATAGTTATATTAATATATATATTTATAGTTATATTAATATATATATATATAGTTAGATTAATATATCGGTATATAAATATCCATATATTTGTATTTTAAATAAAATGGATATTAGTTATTATTTAGATACAGCTAATATATTTTATAGGTAAATATATTTTATTATTTATATTTATAATTAAATTTTTATGTGTACATATATAAAAAAAATGTATATATTGTTATATATTTGATTATAAATAGCAGTGCATTATAAAAAATGATAAAATTTCAAAGACATGATATCAATATGAATGTAATACCTTGGAATAAATTCAGTACCCACCAAAAATAGTCAATAATACCCCCTTAAACAAGGCTGAAAATCCACAAAATATTAAAAAATCGGGGTATCCAGACTAAAAACTCAATTTTAGAGGCCTTCTGGACCTTTTTTGGGCTCGAAAAAACCTTTACCAAGGTCCCCCTAGTTAGAGAGGTGTAGAGCTCGTCGCAGGCTTTGATTTCATATATGGTAGAGCTCAAACGGACACTCAGATCAAAAATTATGACTGTTTGAAGTTCGAGTTGCGTTTTCAACATATTTTGGATCTTTTTTTAATTTTTTTATTTTTTAGTCTTCAAATTGTTATTAAATGACTATTACTCCATAATAATTAGCAAATTATTAATTAAAAATTTTTTTAAATTTTTTTATAAGTCATTTTCACTAAATATCTTATATATTAAGTGTAACTGTATATTTATACTTATCTAAAATATATTTAAAATTATATTTAAAAAATATATATTATATTTATATCAATATAATTATATCTATATATTTAGATATTAATACATTTTTTTAATGATTTTTTTTTGAAGTAGACCATTTATCAGTGTTTTTAAAAAAAGCGCTGATAAAGACTCCTCTTTATCAGCGCTACTAAAAAAAGCGTTGATAAAGGGATACCCTTTAACAACGCTAAAAAAAGCGCTGATAAAGGAACCATTTATCAGCGCTTTTTTTAGCGCTGATAAATGTACCCTCTTTATCATCGCTTTTTCGTTAGCGCTGATAAAGGGCGGCGCTGGCCTTGGTCCATTTTGTGGTAGTGACACCCACGTTTTTATCATTCCATAAGCCTCCAAAATGGGAAATTTTTAAAAATTATTGGTTATAATATTGAAATATATCCATATAATGTGTGTTGGATAATTTTGGATTTCATTTTAATTTTTATCTTTTTAGTTGAACCCCCGATAAATCAGTTGTTACCTTAACCGTAATAATTATTTTTTACTACTTTTACTATTTCGCAATTGTAAAAAATTAGGTTGAACTCATTAAATAATATAAATTATTTTGATTCAAAATAAGAAGTCCATTTTTCTAAATTTTATGCATATAAGTGAAAAAATCCAATTGAAAACTATACCCAGAGATGCGATGAAAAAACGAGTTTTCAAAGAGAAAATTCCTATAATTATAGGAGGTTTTAATATCAAAATTCCATATAAAATTGATTATAATGACCTAAATTGTATTGATTATAATGTAATTGAACTAATATTTCTTGAAAATTAATTTAAAATATAATTTAACTTTGTATATAATTTAAACAAAAATATAGTTTCAATAAAAATCTGTATTTTTTACTATTTATCAAAAAATGAAACTTTTCAGAAAAATCTCAAAAATTCTCCCTAAGATAATTTTGATATGCTAATTTCAAAAATGAAGTTCATTTTATCAAATATATTTTCTAAAAGTTTCCAAAATTAATTTTATCATAAGTGCTCAAGAAGCGACGAAACCGTTTTCTTTGAAAAAATAGTCTTTCCGAAAACATTTCTTTTACTTTCAAATTATTCTTATTTTTATTTCTAACCAATAGATTACCAGTGAAAATGTGTAAACTATATTTTTTTCATAATTTAGTTAGTCTCATTCATACCCTCCCACTTAACGGCTATGATATGATGGTCATGTTTAAAAAATATTTTAATAGAGTATCATGTTTCGTTTAAACCCGATGTTGTGTGCATCACAAGCTATCAAAGAGATTGAAATTATTTAAAATTAAATAAATCATGAATTCTCGAGGTGTTACAATATTAACTAATTGATGCAGTGAAAATTTGATATAAAAAAACATGAATGACTTAGTAATCATTTAAAAAGTATTTCAAATCATATACCTTAGGTTTTTGTACTCAAATCATCCAAAACATTTGGCGGACAGGTCAGTAGAGGTCAGATTCCACGAAGGCTTGAGGAATATGGTTGAGCAGCAACACATTTAGGGTTCTTTTAAAGAGAATCCAAAATCATTATCATCACTTCTTAAAAAGCCCTGATAAAATGTGTTTTTATCAGCACTAAAAAGATAAGCGTTGATAATTTGTCATTTTGTCAGCACTAATTTTAGCATTGATAAAAAACAGCTTATATCAGTTCTAATTTTAGAGCTGATAAAATGCTAAGTTAAATCTTACATAGCTTAGAGTCATCTTAATCATATATAAGCTTCCTAAGGAGCCATTTAATTTTAAGTGAACCATTAACAATTCTATTATCAGCATCGATAAAAACTTCTTGTATCATCATTAATTTTAGAACTGATAAAATGCACAATTTAATCTTACATAGCTTCCCAAAGAGCCATTTTAATCATACATAAGCTTCCCAAAAAGCCATTTAATCTTATGTGAGCCATTAACATTACTATTATCAACAATAATAAATCCCAAAGAAAAAAAGAATTAAAATATGTATATATTATTTAATATATATAAAAAATTGATAATTGAAAATTTTAATTTATTATGACTAATTTTAGTTGAAATACATTATTAATGATATAAATGTGTAAATTGTTTTTAATACATATTATTAATTATATAAAACTATAAATGAATATAAAAATATTAAAAATTATATTTGAATAGAATTTTTTTCAATAAACTACTAATTATATAAATGTATATAATATGAATTATATATATAATATTAAAAATTATTAATTGTATTTAAATATTTTTAAAAATATTTTAAAACTTTTATTAATTATACAAATGAACAAATATTTAATATTAACTATATTTCAATTTACAAAGGATTGTTTTCAATATATTACTAATTAAATATAAATATTAATTATACCATCAATTGTTATTAAAATAATATAGAATCATTTTAAAAAATAAATTACATATTTAATAATATAATATATTTTAATCAATTACATGAAAACTAAAAATGTATAAATATTTTTCACAATATATAATTAATTATAAAAATGTAAAAAATAAAATTTAAATAATTATATTTAAAAAGATCTACGGTTTTTAGTATATAAATGTCGGAACCAAAGTGCAGGATTATCACATATTATTTATAATTAATTTAAGAAATTAAAAAATTACCTTATATGGAATTGTATCTTCGTTGATGGATCTGACAATAGATCTACTTCCCATCGTCATTGTGTTGTAGGAATCAAGATTAGATTCCCTCTAGCGGTGATCCACACGTGGTCCACAAATCTCCAAACGTCACTGTAGGAATATCTGAAGCCTAGCACGATAGATTCTATCACTTGTGTCGTTTTCATTTGATCGCCCTAAGAATCGCTTCCAAAGGATTCTCCTTCATCTCTCTAAACTCGAGAGTGGAAGATGGAGGAAGATTTCTCTCTATTCTTGGGAGCGTTCTTGGAGAAGGGCGATCTCTAGAGCTTTGAAAGGATTCTCCAAATTTCATTGTTCACAACACAAATGAATTAACTCTCTTGAAAAATAATATAATTGGGTTTATATACCACTGGGATTATAAATAAATAATTACACAAATGACTTTTATTATTTATTTAATCCTTACGGAACCTCATGTTTATATAATAATAATATTATTATTATTTCTTGACATGTGCTAAACTTGAAAATTAAATTAAATATTGTTTATTCAAATAATATTCAATATATATTATTTCTCATTGGACCATTAAAATCGATCTGTTATTTCTATATAATATTTGTCGGGTCTTAAATAATAAATATTTATTAAATAAATAAATATCACTTCATTATTCTTCAATAAATAAATAAATATTATATCCACTAAATAGAAAATTAATATTTATTAAATATCTCGGTCATATAATATTCTTTCGAATTACTAGTGACAAAATATATGTGATCAATCAAACATGAATAATTATTAAACTGAGCATGAGAATAGTATTTATTTAACTTATTAAATAATAAATAATAATATAATATTTAACTGAAATTCTCGATACACTTAGTGTGTGACCATCTTAGTCTCTTTCTCAGTGGTATTGGACGAATCAACCTAAAGTCCAGAGTTAGCATCAAGCAACACACCAAGGCACCCATAGAGAAATATGTTAATGCTTTAATGAAATAATACCTCATACAGATGATTACTATGTAATATAATCTCTTTATCATGATATCTCTAATCCAGCAGGTCGTATGCTGGTGACATCAACCTATATGTATATGTGTTAGTGAAACCAACACGCACGTGTGTATATCCAATTATATGCAATATTCATATAATATTAATTTTATTATAATTTCAATATTTCATGATATTAATTACATTAGAATAAAATTAATTATTGTTGATATATGTATATATATTACATATATATATATAATAATACCAATAATATATAAAAATTCATATAAAAAATTTTAGAATTTAAAATTTTAATCAATTTATATTAAACATCAAGTTTACCTATCTTTCATTGCAATCAAAATATATAAAATTTTCATAAATAAATAGATAAAAATTTTATCCTCGCTAAATAAAATGCTGATAAATAAGTCATTTATCAATGCTAAAATAAATGCTAATAAAATCCAATTTTTATCACCGTTATTAATAGCACCGATAAAATCCAAAGCCTATTTTCCATGATTCTGTAGTAGTGAGGTGTGTAGTTGTTAAGCAGTTACGACCATGAATCTGCAAGCAGAGATCAATTAGAAGAATCAAAGCAATTGAAGAACAAATTAGGGTAGGAAAAAGGCAAAGATCCACAACAAGAAAACACTCAAGAAAGTACACAGTGAAAAATGGGGTTCAAATAGCGAAACCAGGAAGTTAACAAATACCAAAAAATTGGAAGAAGAATAAATGAGAAATAGAAAACAAAATAACACCAGGAGAAATAAAAGAGAAGAAATACTCACAACGCCAGACGCATTGAGGTCCGAATATCCAGATCACTTCAAGGCTTGGTTTGAGCACTATTTCACCTCTCGGAAGTTTTCGCACAACATGTGCTCATCGCTGAAGCAGATCCTCATTACACAACAATTCCTCGTCATGAAAAATCCCAGATCTAATCCATCATAAAGTAAAATCAGATCTATGTGAAATTCAGGCCAATGTTGAAGCTGAAGTCGAGGCCAAAATCACGGCCAAAGAAAACCGGAATCGAAGCTCCACCAGGTCGAAGACGAGAACCAGACGGTCAGAATCGCAGCACACAGCAAAACAGCAAGAGGAACCGAGGAAGACGATGCCAGAAATCAGGCCACACAGTGAACCAATAAGAGGAATTTCAGATCTTATCTATGTCTATCGAATGAATTCTCCTTTAGGGGCGATGAAACCCTAAACCGCATAACAACCCGGGCCGAGGAGAGCATGCCACGAAGGCCGCACTAGACAACCTGGCCAACAAACCCGTGAAACCTCCAGAATAGGTGGACGGCCAGGATCATTAGGGTGGGATATCGCATTAATGGTCATCAAACAAAGGAGAGCAAGTATAAATTTGATTTCTAGTGGGTTAATTAAAATGAGAGCATGTATTAAAAATTAAAATGGCAATAAAAAAATTAAGGCAATTTTAATATGAAACCCAAATTTTGAATACCCAAATTCACAAATCTCCACCATTTTCATATAAAATTGGTGGTGTTTTTTCACCTGAATGTTATTCAAGTGGAACCAAGTTCAAGATACCTAGGCAATGCATGAACTTGGATAAAGTTACACTCATAGTCAAACTATCGGCCGGGTTTTCATCCGTATGTATTTTAGTGATACACACTGCTCCACTTTTAATAAATTCTCTAATAAAATGAAGCTTGATGTCTATGCTCTTAGACCTGCCACGACATACTAAAATTTTAGACAGATAAAGGACAGATTGAGAATCACAATGTACCATAATAACAGAATTACTAATACTAAGATCAGAAATCAAACCATTAAGCCATATGAATTCTTTGACGGCTTCTGTTAGTGCAATGCACTCGGCTTCAGCGGTTGAGAGGGCCACCAATGATTTCATATTGTAATTCCATGATATAGGTCCTCTACATGCGGTAAAGACATAACCAGTTAGTGATTTACTAGTATCAACAGTTTCAACATAGTCAGAATCCACATAATCAATCACTAATTCAGAAGGATTAACATTCTTACCAAAGAAAATTGAAAGATATAAAGTAGAAGAAATTTACCTTAAGAACTATTTAAGATAATGCCAATGTGGCTTGCCTAGATTTTCCATAAACCTTTATAGACAGAAAAAGCAACATCTGGTCGAGTACAAATCATAACATACATAATACTTCGCACTATATTAGCATACATGATTCTACTCATTTACTCAATATCAAAAGATGTAAAAGGTGACTGAGACAAAGAAAATTTGAAATGTTGGCCTAAAGGAACACTAGCAGGATTCAAAGAATCAAACAAATACCTCTTAAACACTTTAAGGATGTAGGAAATTTGAGATACATATAGAAGATTATGTTTCTTATCCCTAATAATTTTCATGCCCCGAATTTTCTTAGCACATCCTAGATCATTCATTTCAGAAGATGAATTCAATTTCATTTTATCATGGGTGATCAATTTCATATCAATACATATGAGTAACATGTCATCTATATAGAGCAGTAAATAAAGCATGGATTTTTTAACAAATTTAAAACATACACATGCATCAAATTGACTCTTGTTGAAACCATTTTCTAACATGAATGAATAAAACTTCTTGTATCATTGTCTTGAAGCTTGTTTTAATCTATGTATTGATTTATTAAGAAAAAAACTCAGTTAGTTTTAAATTCATGTTCAAAACCAATAGGAGGCTTCATTTATAATTTTTCAATTAAATCACCATGCAAGAAAGCAATTTTGACATCTAGATGTTCTATATGAAAATCTAAATGGGAAAAAAGCAAGAAGAATTCTTATTGAATAATGTTTCACTATAAGATAAAAAATTTCGGAGTAATCAATTCCTTCTCTTTGAAAGAAGCCTTTGGCTACAAGTCTAGATTTAGACTTAGTTTTATTTCCTACGGTATTTTATTCTTTTGTTTTATATATCCATTTACAACCAATAACCTTGGAAGTAGGTGGTTCATTGAATATGGACCAAGTATGGTTATTTCTTAGGGATTTCATCTCATCTTCCATAGCTGAAATCAAATGCTTAGAGTTTCTTTCATTGAAAACTTTATTGTAGATTTGAGGATCTTCTCCACCAAGATCTGCTACCACATTCCAGGTAAAGGAAACCACATCATAATGGCTGTACCTATGAAGAGGTATAATGACTCTCCTATTCCTATCCCTAGTGAGCTGATAACCCCTAAGGCCACTAGAAGCTATATCATCAGGAGTATTATCAGAATCAGACCCAGATTCTGGCTTAGGCTTAGAAAGGGGCACCTGAGAGGTGGAAGGAGTCTCAACAGGAGACTCACTAACATTGGGAGGATCAACCTCAAGATCCTTCTTCTGAGAAGGGGAACCACTTCCATTAGTGGGAGGCTAGACTCTAGTAGGAACATACTCTCGAAACACCATATCCTGGCTAATAATACACTTTTGAAAGCTATGATTATCTACCCAGGGCTTATACCCCTTCACCCCTTCAAGATACCCTATGAAGAAGCACTTGACAGCTCTCAGATCAAGTTTACCATCCTTAACATGAGCATAGGAAATGCATCAAAAAATTACAATATTTTCATAGGATGGGGATGAATTCTTTATAATTCAATAGTAGTCTTAAAGCCATTAGCATATAAGGGACACCTATTTATTAAGTAAATTTCCATAGTGATAGCTTCTTCCTAAAAGGACTTGGGCAGGCCCGAGCATGCAAGCTGTTGGGATCGGAACAAAACGAGAAGGATGGCAAGAGGGGGGGGGGTGAATTGCCTTTTAAAAAATGATTAACAAATTAAAATCAAAGTTAAAGGTGCAGCGGAAATAAAGAGGCAATCACACAAGAAATTGTTAACGGAGTTCGGCCAAAAACCCGGCCTACGTCTCCGCTCCCAACTCAACCGTTGAGAGATTCCTACCGCTTGCTTTTCAATGGTTTTAGCAAGAAACCCACTAGGCTTTGAGGTAGCACTAGGACCTATTACAGCTTGCTTTTATTGGTTGAGCAAGAACCCACTTACTTTTAATGGTTGAGTAAGAACCCACTAGCCTTCTTACAGGTGAAGGCTAGCTCACCTATGACACAAGCTATTTAAAGGAAAGCTTGACAACCTCTTCACACCTTAGTGGTGATGTGAAACCCAAAAGAAAGAGGGATGAAGAAAGAGTTTGGGGTTTGTAGGCACAAACCCAAATTTAAAGCTAAAAATAAATAAAATAATAAAAACCGTAATTGGAGGAAGACTTGGGCGCCAAAGTATGATGGAGTTGATGTAGCGTGCTCTCCCAAGCTTCTTGAGGTGCTCCTTGGATTGGAAATTGGTTGGAGCACTTGAGGATCCTTGAAGGTGGAGCGCCGGAGGTTCGCCAAATGTTCAACAATATGTCCGAGCGCTTGGTATATGATCCGGTAGGTGTCCGGGGCTTCCTTGTCCTTTATTTATAGGCATGGAACCCTTTTGGAGTCTTCGGAGCCGTTGGAGAGGCTTAAAGAGCCGTTGGGAGCCAAGTGGGCCAGCCTGGTCAAACTGCAACGGCTAGTTTGACTGGCTCCACCGGCTGGCCGGTACAGTCCCACCGGCTGGCCGGTGCTTGAGGAATTTGGGAGATTTCGAGTCTTGGATCCACCGGCTGACCGGTGGATGGGCCACCGGTTGGCCGGTGGCTTGGCAGAAGCTGATTCTTCTTTTCCAGGCACCACCGGCTGACCGGTGCCAGAGCCACCGGCTGGCCGGTGGTGAGACAGTAGCTCACACTGTTGACTGGATGCCACCGGCTGGCCGGTGGCAGAGCCACTGGCTGACCGGTGGAACCTGGCAGTGGGCAATGCCTCTGCCAGGTCCACCGGCTGGCCGGTGCTATCACACCGGTTGGCCGGTGGACTGAATTTCAGTCCACTTCTTGTTCATTCTTGGGCCAATCCTTTGGCAATCTTTTGTCTATCATTCACAACACTTAAAAACAATGTTAGACAAAAAATAAGGTGATTGTGATCATGAAAATCAAACAACGAGGGGAACGAGAGGTACAACAATCTCCCCCTATTTTGATGATCACAATCACCAAAACAATCAAAGTAAAATACTGAAATTAAAGGCATGCTTTAAATGATAAATTGAAAATAAATACTAAGCATGAGAGAAAAGATTCTCCCCCAATCAATCAAGAAATTTCTCCCCCTTTGTGATTATCAAAATAGAATGGGGCATAAAACTTGATTGAGGGAAAATTGAAAATCAAGATTTTTAAATCAATTGGAATTTTTGAAAATTAAATTAAAAAAATTGAATAACAGTTTGAATTGAAAGTTTTGAATCAAAAACCAATTGAAATTTGAAATTTGAAACCAAATGAAATTTTTGAAATTGAGAATTTTGAATCAAAAATGAATTTAAATTGAAAAATGAATCGAAAGAGATTTTTGAATTAAAGAAAATTTCTCCCCCTAAATAAAACAAAAGATCATCCGGGAAACGAAACTATTTTTGGCCCGGAGAGACTCGCCAAAAGGGATTTTTCAATCCAAATTTGTTTCATGGCGGGTCTTCTCCTATAAAACTCGTTGGAATAGAAAATAGATTTGGGTTGACCGTACCGGGCATTTTTGCAATCGCATTCATAAATTAGGTGCCCAGATTTCTTACAATAATTACAAAATTTAAAACTAGAGCTCCCCCTTACAAAAACAGTGGGTGCATGGGAGGAGGAAGCTACATTGGTATATCCTAGCCCTTGGGTGGTTCTTGAAATTCGTTGGGAACCAAGCAATTTTGAAAGATTTTGTTCCCCTTGGGTGAATTTGGCTAGGGATTCTCTAAGGTCCTTGATGGTTGATTCCAAAGAATCAACATTTGGGAAATTTTGGATTTTTAGGGAGAGTTCCTCCTTCTCTTTGAGAAGTTGTTCTTTTTCGGAGGAAAGTTTTTTGAAATTCTTTTTCAAAGAAACAAATTTTGAAGAAAGCTCATGAAAACCATTTTCTAATTGGTCTCTAGCATGTTGGAGTTCTTCATATGATAAATGATTAAAAGAATTAGAAGAACTAGAGGATGAAGAAGAGGAAGAGGATGATGATACCTCATGTTTTGCCATTAGGCATTTTGTACCTTGGTCGCTTGAGGAGGAGGAGGAGGAGGATGATGAGGTGTCACTCCATGTCGCCTTAAGGACCTTTTTCTTTCCTTTTTCCTTAGCCCGTTTCTTGTTGAGTGGGCAATCGGGCTTGTAATGGCCCTTTTCGCCGCACCCGTAGCATTTTACCTTGGGCTCGGATCTTGCGGTGGGTTCTTGCTTTCGGTGCTTGCGGGATTTCTTCTTCTTGTGCTTCTTCATAAACTTGTGCATTTGGCGGGTGAGATTCTCCATTTCCGAGTCGCCGCTTGATGATGAAGAAGATGAAGATGATGATGAGGAGGAGCTTTCTTCCTTTTGTACCTTGAGGGCGATGTTCTTTGGAGTTTTGATAGGGGTGCCCTCCTTTTGTGCTTGCCTCCTCATTGTGATCTCGTACGTCATGAGAGATCCGATGAGTTCTTCTACCGGCATTTCTTTTAAATTTTTCGCTTCTTGGATTGCCGTGACTTTCGGTGCCCATGAGCTCGGAAGGACCCATAGGATCTTCTTCACCATGGTTTCAGCTGAAACAACATCACCAAGAGATTTTCTACCATTGCACACGTCAGTAAAGCGAGTAAACATTTCAGAAATAGACTCATTTGGATGCATGGAAAAGCTTTCAAAATCTTGTCTATACATGTCTAACCGAGTATCCTTAACTTTGTTAGTGCCCTCATGGGTCACTTCCAATAGTTTCCAAATTTCATGAGATGAGGTGCAAGTGGAAACTCGGTTGAACTCATTTCGGTCAAGGCCGCAATGTAGAGCGTTCATGGCTTTGCCATCAAGCTCAAAGTTTCTAATATCGGCGGGAGTCCATTTGGATTCGTCGGGGGTAGACAAAGTATAACCTTGCATGAAAATTTTGTAAATAGGATATCCTATGCTTCTAAGAAAGGTAGTCATGCGGGTTTTCCAATAAGTGTAGTCGGTCCCATCAAAAAATGGAGCACGACCCAATGAAAAGCCTTCGGGGGCGAAAGAAGTAGATGCCATCAAAAAGGATCTTTAATTTGAAACCGGTTTAGGGAATTATTCAAATACGTCCTCTGATACCAATTGTTGGGATCGGAACAAAACGAGAAGGATGGCAAGAGGGGGGGTGAATTGCCTTTTAAAAAATGATTAACAAATTAAAATCAAAGTTAAAGGTGCAGCGAAAATAAAGAGGCAATCACACAAGAAATTGTTAACGGAGTTCGGCCAAAAACCCGGCCTACGTCTCTGCTCCCAACTCAACCGTTGAGAGATTCCTACCGCTTGCTTTTCAATGGTTTTAGCAAGAAACCCACTAGGCTTTGAGGTAGCACTAGGACCTATTACAACTTTCTTTTATTGGTTGAGCAAGAACCCACTTACTTTTAATGGTTGAGTAAGAACCCACTAGCCTTCTTACAGGTGAAGGCTAGCTCACCTATGACACAAGCTATTTAAAGGAAAGCTTGACAACCTCTTCACACCTTAGTGGTGATGTGAAACCCAAAAGAAAGAGGGATGAAGAAAGAGTTTGGGGTTTGTAGGCACAAACCCAAATTTAAAGCTCAAAATAAATAAAATAATAAAAACCGTAATTGGAGGAAGACTTGGGAGCCAAAGTATGATGGAGTTGATGTAGCGTGCTCTCCCAAGCTTCTTGAGGTGCTCCTTGGATTGGAAATTGGTTGGAGCACTTGAGGATCCTTGAAGGTGGAGCGCCGGAGGTTCGCCAAATGTTCAACAATATGTCCGAGCGCTTGGTATATGATCCGGTAGGTGTCCGGGGCTTCCTTGTCCTTTATTTATAGGCATGGAACCCTTTTGGAGTCTTCGGAGCCATTGGAGAGGCTTAAAGAGCCATTGGGAGCCAAGTGGGCCAGCCTGGTCAAACTGCAACGGCTAGTTTGACTGGATCCACCGGCTGGCCGGTACAGTCCCACCGGCTGGCCGGTGCTTGAGGAATTTGGGAGATTTCGAGTCTTGGATCCACCGGCTGACCGGTGGATGGGCCATCGGTTGGCCGGTGGCTTGGCAGAAGCTGATTCTTCTTTTCCAGGCACCACCGGCTGACCGGTTCCAGAGCCACCGGCTGGCCGGTGGTGAGACAATAGCTCACACTGTTGACTGGATGCCACCGGTTGGCCGGTGGCAGAGCCACCGGCTGACCGGTGGAACCTGGCAGTGGGCAATGCCTCTGCCAGGTCCACCGGCTGGCCGGTGCTATCACACCGGTTGGCCGGTGGACTGAATTTCAGTCCACTTCTTGTCCATTCTTGGGCCAATCCTTTGGCAATCTTTTGCCTATCATTCACAACACTTAAAAACAATGTTAGACAAAAAATAAGGTGATTGTGATCATGAAAATCAAACAACGAGGGGAACGAGAGGTACAACACAAGCATGCTACGAACCTACTCAAGACTGATACAGTTCATATAATCAGCTAGGCCATTATGCTGAGGAGTATGAATCATGGTTCAGTGTCTCAAAATTCCCTCATTTTCACAAAATGTGATGAATTCAATAGATAGGTATTCAAGGACATTATCAGTCCTCAAAGACTTTAACTTCTTCCTGATTGATTTTCTACATAGGATTCCCAAGTTTTAAACACCTCAAATACATCATATTTATTTCTCAAAATATGAACTCAAACTTACCTTCAAAATTCATCTATAAAGGTGAAAAAGTATGAGCCTCCACCATGGGAGGTAGTTCTAGCAGGTCCCCAAAAATCAGAGTGAACATACTCAAGTGGGCGACTATATTTAAATATGGATCTATGAAAACTGACTCTTTTAGGATTACCCATGACACGATCTTCACAAAAGGGTAGGTTAATTGGTGTAACTTTAGTGAGAAACCCTTTATTTCTCAATTCCTCTAAGCCTTTAGCTCTCTCATTTCCCAACTTCCTATTCCAAAAAATAGTATTTTCATTGTTAGTGAAATAGGTGTGTCCCGGCTTCTTAACATGCGTTCTTCCATCCAACACATACAAGCCATTCAACAAGGAGCCTTTAAAAACTGTACGAGACCCCTTAGAGATTCTAAGACAACTAGAATTAGATTTAAAGGTAAAAAAATCTCTGATCTAAGACACCTAATGAGATCAGATTCTGGTGCAAATCTAGAACCCACCTCATATGTAATAAGGTGGTAAGATAATTTCCTAAAAGATCTAGCATAAAAGAACCTCTACCCATGACGCAATATCTCATATTGTCACCTAGAACAACCTCTCCTTCAACTCCCTCAGTAAAAAAAGAAAAGGAACTTCTATCCAGGCACATATGGAAAGAACATCCCAAGTCTAGGACCCACTCGACATCAAGAGTTTCTTGGGACACACACAACACCTCAACACTTTCATAGCCTTGGTCAAAAAAGAGTGAATGGTCACTAGATTATCTAGAAGGTTTACTTGATTTCAAATTGAGGAATTTGGGTCTAATATTCCTAGGTTTGCCACAATGGTAGCAGGTAAACTCCTTCGTCTTGTGTTTAGACTGATGTTCATGTGATTGTATATGACTCTTACTTCCCTTTATACTTTTACCTTTCTTCATCCCTCGAAACTCCGAATGACCTCTCACATTCAGACCCTCGGCTTCAGGTTTAACCTTATCCTTGCTATGCAACTCATGAGGAAGAAAGGTAGAATTGACTTCCTCTAAGGTCAAGGAATATCTATCATTTATCATAGAATCAATATCATGTTCGTATGAACTATCTAAAGAAATTAAAAGTATGATGGCTTGGTCCTCATTGTCAACATTAAAATTTATATTGGTCAACTTTAATAATATTTTATTAAACTCATTAAGGAGTGTCTGGATATCAGTTCCGTGACGCATGCATCTTGAAAGTATATAATTTGTGTTTTTTATGTAGATGACCAATTGAAGATGTTGTCATATAAATATTTTCAAGCTTAGGCCAAATACCAGCTGCAGAAGTCTCATAAGCAAGTTCCCGCATGACTTTATCACCTAAAGACAAAGTTTAAGAGCAATGTGCTTTCATCAAAATGTCAGGAGAGACATCTAAATAGGATGTGACTATCTGACCATCAGCGTACAGAATAACATGGGGTTTCTTAGGTCCATAAAGGGCATCTTGCGTCTATTGTTGGACCAGCAAGGCTCGCATTTTTAAACGCCACAAATTAAAATCATTTGTGTCATCAAATTTATCTATTTCATATTTCACAGACATCATTATTTATTCAGGTGGCTCTGATACCATTTTTTGTGGGGGTATGATGAAAAAAAACCCAACAAATAAATCAAAGGACCACTGAATAAACAATATGACAATTTAATATTCAAATCAGAAAATTAAAATTATTACACTGCAAACAAGTCCAAATAGATAACAGTTGTGGAAAACCCTTTTCTTAATCCCAGTGTTATTTTGTTTTTTTGTTTCTCGCTTATTCTTCTGCCAATTTGTTAGTATTTGTTAACTTTCTGGTTTTTCTATTTTCCACAACTGCTATATATTTGGGCTTGTTTGTAGTGTAATCAATTTAATTTTTTGATTTGAATATTAAATTATCATATTATTTATTCCATGGTCATTGGATTTATTTTTGGAATTTTTTTCTCTCATACCCCCCACAAAAAAGTGGCATTAGAGAAAAATCAGGTTAGAATAAGATTACAGCACCAAACAATTGTACGACTGTCCAGATCTCTTCAAAGACTGGTTCAAGCACTGTTTCTCCTCCCGGAAGTGTAGGGAAAGACGGGAAAGTGACGAACACACAAACAATAGAAAAGGAGAATGTGTAAAAGAAATAAAATCTTTACCTCCAAATAACAGTGGATGTGCAACAACAAAATTAAGTGCAGAAAAATAAAGTTGACACCAAAAAAATTTACGTGGAAAACCCAAAAGGTAAAAACCACGGGACCTAGTCCAAAAAGGGTGATCCAATAAAAATCAAGAGTTACATGGTAGAGACTCCCCAAAAATTGGAAGGGATCTCAAAATTAATACTCAAGAATAAAAGTAGTGAATCAAAGACGGAGAGCAAGAAAGATGATCGTCGAAGAAAGGAAATCACCAAATGAGATTTGCTCTCGGTGTTGTTGATGTCGGTGTGTTGAAATGATTTTCTGCTGCCTCCTTATATATAAGAAAAATAATCAGCATCAAATAATGTCTTCGTGTCAAAATCGTGTCACCACGTAAATTAATTCACGTGGTGTTAGCACGCATTAAAAACACCTCATTAAAAGAAAAACTACATGGTGCTCTAATTGAGGAGGCATTACACGGTGTGCCAACCAGGAAGGCGCCCAAAAAAATCCCCCTCCGACTCAAGTGGGGATAACCGCCAACCCTAAAATTAGTCAACAAGTCTCAAATTTTCTTTTGGGTAAACTCTTGGTCAACATGTTTGACCCGTTTTCATCAGTGTGGATCTTCTCAAGCTCTAACTTTCTTGAATCAAGGATGTTGCGGATGCAATTATATCATACATCGATATGTTTTGACCTGCCATGAAAAGTGGAATTCTTTCCCAAACAAATAACACTCTGACGATCAAAAAATAAAATAAACATGTCCTGATTTAAATTGATCTCTCGAATAAATTTTTTCATCCAAAACAATTATTTGAAGGCCTCAATAGCTGCAATAAACTCTGACTCTATGGTAGATAAAGCAATACATCTCTACAATCTAGTCTGCCAAGATACAGGTCCCCCTGCAAAAGTGATCAAATAGCCTGAAGTAAACTTCCTTGAATCGATATCTCCTACCATATCTGATTCTGTAAAGCCACAAAGCATAGGTTCCTCTTTGCCAAAACATAACCTCAGATCAGAAGTACTATGAAGACAATGAAAAATGTTCTTCATTACTCTCCAATGATCTTTACCTGGATTTGATAGAAAATGAATGACCACACCAACTGTATAAGCTATATCAGGTCTAGTACATACCATAACATACATCAAATAGCCAACAACAGATGAGTAAGGTATGTGTGGCATCTCCTCTATCTCTTCATCAGTAAAAGGTGACTGACTAGTGCTGAGTTTAAAATGTAAAGTGAGAGGAGTAATAACCAATTTATATCTATCCATAGAAAATCTCTGAAGAACCTTATCAATGTATCTCTCATGAGATAACCACAATTTCTTGGCCTTCATGTCATAGGAGTTCATCATGCCAAGAATCTATCGTGCTGACCCCAAGTCTTTTATCACAAAATACTAACAAAGACCCTTCTTCAATCTGTCAATTCTAGAAGTATCATGACCAACAATGAGAATATCATCAACACAAAGAAACAACATAATAAAATAATCATCAGTAAATATTTGAACAAAAACAGAATGATCAGAAGATGTATTCCTGAAACCCTAATGAGAAATGAAAGATTCAAATTTCTTATACCACTGCCTCAGAGCTTTCTTCAAACCATACAAACTCTTCTTCAACCTGCAAACATGATTTTCTTTACCTGTTTCAACAAAACCCTCTGGATGCTCCATATAAATCTCCTAATCTAATTCTCCATGGAGGAAAGTTGTCTTCACATCCATTTGCTCAATCTGTAGATCCAAACTAGTAGCCAAACCAAGAACAACCTGCATGGAATACATTTTGACAACATGTGAGAAAATCTCATCAAAATCAATACCTTTCTTCTGACAGAAGCCTTTGACAACTAAACTTTCCTTGTATCATGGAACAAAACTGGATTATTCATTTTTAATCTGATAAATCCACTGATTTTGCAAATCTCTCTTACCTTTCAGTAACTTCACCATCTCAAAAGTGTGGTTGTTGTGCAATGATGTCATCTCGTCATCCATTTCTGCAACCCATATGTCCTTATGTTCACTTTCCATTTCCTCATAAAAAGATTTTGGTTCTCACCCTTTAGAGAGGAGCACATACTCATCTGGTGATTACTGAGTAGAAATAGTGCAATGTTGAGATGACCTCCAGAGTGGAACTGTGAGTTCATTAATAACCCATGGAACTGGATCATCAGAAAAAAAAAGGTGCATCAGAATAATCAAATACAACCTGTTCACCTTGAGCATCATTCTGTACATCAACATGATCATCAGAATCAACAATATGAGGTAAATATGAATCAGAACCTGGCTCAAGACTGACAAAACCATTAGAAGTTAGAGAAGTAGATTTTTCTCCCTTATTAGTGTCTGCAATAGTCTGATCCTCCTTAAACACAACATCACGGCTTCTGAGAAGTTTCTTCAAAACAGGATCATAGAGCTTGTACCCAAACTCATTGTGTCTATAGCCAATAAAAATACACTGTCGTGTCTTGCCATCTAGCTTGGATCTCTCATCTCCAAGAACATGACCAAAATCCTTGCAACCAAAAACACGCAAGTAATCATACTTGATCTCTTTTTCTTTCCAAAATTTGTCTGGAGTGTCTGTATAAAAAGCAACCGCATGTGATAAATTGATAATGTAAGCAGCAGTAAGTAAAGCCTCACCCCAAAAATGTCTAGGTAACTTTGCTTCTGAAAGTAAACAACAAACTCTTTCTAACAAAGTACTGTTCATCCGCTCAGCTACACCATTCAGCTGAGGTGTCTTGGGTGACATATTCTGATGTCGAATACCTTCATGTCTTCAATACTGATCAAATAGACCATAATACTCTCCCAAATTGTTAGTGCGAATAAATTTCAATTTCTTTCCTGATTCCCTCTCAACAGAAACATGAAATTTCTTAAAAACATTGAGCACCTGACTTTTGGTATTCAAAACATAAACCCATAGCTTTCATGAGTAGTCATCAATAAATGTAAAAAAATAAAGACCACCACTAAAGGTCTTAGATTTCAAAGGAATAAAAATGTCAGAATGTACCAATTCAAGTACCTGTGACTTCCTGTATAGAGGATGACAACTGAAACTCACTCTGCTCTGTTTTCCAGCCATGAAATGATCAAATGTGTTCAATTTGACACTCTTCAAATCTGGAAGAATATTTATCTTGGCCAAACAACCAAGACCTTTCTCCCTGATGTGACTGAGCCTCTTATTATATAACTTGGACGAAACACTACACTCAACAACACAATAAGTATCACAAGAAATAGATGCTCTAGTCCAGTACAAACCTGATTGCTTCTTCCCTCAGGCCAGAATCAAAGATCCCTTGGAAATATTCCATTGGAAATCACCAAAAGTGATGATAAAACCTTCATCATCAAGAATCCTGGTAGAAATAATATTCAAATGAACCTCGGGTGCATGTCGAACATTCTTTAAAATCATCTTACTTCCTGTACTGGTCTCTAAAAGAATAGTCCCAATGCCTAAAATGTCAGCATGACCATCATTTCCCATCTTCAAAATCCCAAAATTACCTGGGTTATAAGATGTAAAGAACTCCTTCTTCGATGTCATGTGAAAACAGGCACCACTTCCAACAACCCAGCAAGAATCATCAGAAGCAATGTTAATGGAGTCATAAATAATAACAAGATCACCCCCTATAGCAGTGGCAACATGGTCATCTCCATCGCCATTTTTATTTTGTGTATTTTCCTTCAATCTGTTCTCTCTTTTCAGCTGATAACAAAACTTCTTAACATGAACCTTCTTACCACAATGATGACATTCAAAATCTCCCTTCTTCGGTCTGGATTTGATTCTGCCTCTGCTCTTACCTCGACTGCTCTGCCCCCAGTCCTGGATTCTCCCTCTATTCTCTGTGACTAAAAGCTCTGAAGAAGATTTATCCTAAGTGTGCCTCTTGAACTCTTCATTTAAAATAACATACTTGACAAAACTAAATGTCACAACACCATTAGAAGAAGAACTGATTAGAGTAACATGTAAATTCTCCCATGAATCGGGTAAAGTGTTAAGCAACAGAAGAGCTAAAACCTCATCTTCAAAATTGATACCCATGCTAGAAAACTGATCAAAACATCCTTGATATTTACTTAAATAATCAGAAATAGACATACCTTATCTGTACCTCAAATTCATCATTTGTTTGAGAAGAAACAATTTATTGTTTCCCGTCTTGGAAGCGTAGGTCATCTCAAGATTCTCCCACAAAGTTCTGGCATGAGAGATGTTGACAATATGGTTAATCATGTTGTCTTAGACCCATTGAAAAATGAAGCCACAAACCATCTCATGCTCGAACACCCATTCTTCATCTAACATTCTTTCTGGCTTCTGGGTACTAAACACTAGAAGGTGCATTCATTTGACAAAATGTAGATCCTTCATTTTAAGTTGCCACATATGGTTGTTAGTACCATTCAGCAAAATCATCCGACTGTAATTGGCCTCTATAATAAATATGAAATAAAAAACCAAACCCTCTGATACCAGATGTTGGGAAAGATGGGAAAGCGATGAACACACAAACAATATAAAAGGTGAGTGTGGAATGGAAATAAAATCTTTCCCTCTAAATAATAGTGGATCCGCAACGACAAAATTAAGTTTAGAAAAATAAAGTTGACACCGAAAATTTTTACGTGGAAACCTCAAAAGGGAAAAACCATAGGACCTAGTCCAGAAAGAGGGATCCACTAAAAATCAAGAGGTACATGGTAGAGACTCTCCAAAAACTGAAAGTGATCTCAAAAGTAATACTCAAGAATAAAAGTAGTGAATCAAATATGGAGAGTAAAAAAAACGATCGTCGAAGAATGACGATCACCAAAGGGGATTTTCTCTCGGTGTTGTTGATGCTGGTGTGTTGAAATGCTTTGCCGCTGCCTCTTTATATAATAAAAAGAATCAGCGTCAAATAATGTATCCATGTAAAAAGTGTGGCACCACGTTAATTAATTCACATGGTCTTGGACCACATTAACAATACCTCATTAAAAGAGAAAATGTGTGGTGCTCTAATTGAGGAGGCGTTACGCGGTGCGCCAACTAGGAAGGCACCCAATAGGAAGTTGTTGCGTAGTAGGTCCTTGTCGCTAAAGTAGATCCACCTCACATAGTAGATTCTCATCATGAAAAATCCCAGATCTGATCCCTCACAAAGTGGGAGTAGATCAACACAAAATTGAGGCCGATGTCGAAGCCAAAGTTTAGTCCAAAATCACGGTCAAATAAAACCAGAATTGAAACTCCACCACGTCGAAGACGAGAATCAGAAGGCCAGAATTGCACCACATAGAAAAACAGTAAGAGGAACCAAGGTAGAAGATGCCAGAAATCAAGCCACACAGTGAACCAAAGATAGGAATTTCAGATCTGATCTATTTCTATCAAATGAAGCCGCCTTCAAGGGTGATGAAACCCTAAAACACATAACAACCCAGGATGAGGAGAGCGTGCCATGAAGGGCACACCAAACAACCTAGCCAACAGACCCATGAAACCTCCAAAATAGGTGGATGGCTAGAATCACTAGAGTGGGTTATCACATCAATGGTCATCAAACAAAGGGAGAAAGTATAACTCAGATTGCTATAAGGGGTAACAGGTTAATTAAAATGAGCATAATAAAAATAACCATGTATTAAAAATTAAAATGACTAGAAAAATTTAAGGAAATTTTAATATGAAAACTAAAATTTTGAATACCCAAATTCACATATAATATATGACCCAAAAAATCATTTTTTCATGCCGACAAAATGAATTGCATATAACATCAAAATTCAATTTAATTTTGAAATATCTTGAGATTGAACTTGTACATAAAAACACACATGTCTTTTCTACATCATATTGGTAATCAATTATCATTTTTCCAAAATTTGAACTCAGAAACATTGGTTATTGTCTATATACACATTAATGGAGCACAAAAAATAATGAAATAGTTGTAATTGAGATTAATTATCTTAATCCTCAACTCAATTTGAAGGAATCCAGTCAAGGCTTGCATGAATTATATTTTTATAAACTTACTATGGTCTATCATTACTAAATAATACCTAATTAATTATGCGATTGCTCCCTTGGAAACTTTTAATGATGCACCTCCCCCATTAAACGACATGCATTATGGAGAAGAATAAGAATGCAGAGGTGTCAGAGGAGCCCGTTGTCACCGTCGATGCTCTTGCTAAGGTAACAGCGCGCCCGAGTTAGAGATTAACCTATCAAATCTCATCATCTAGGGTGTCATTACTCATGGAACCTTTAGTACCATCCACCATGGACTTTACAATGGAGATGACGTTTCCAGTTGGTTCCCTTCTTCTTCACATTATTTCCATGATTTATTTTATTTGTTTTCATGTGAACCCGTGAAATTACTCGACTGGGGTGGTTAGGTTCACTGGGCCAGATATATTATTTTTATTAAGTTTTGTTTTTGACTTTTTCTATTAAAATATTTCTTTTTTGATTGTAAAAACATAATTTTTAGTCAAATTACTTGACTGGGGTGAATAGGGATATCATACTAAAGCTAAAATTTCTTCCCATAGGGCAACCTTTATTTATGAAGTTGGGGTATGGTATAAGCTCCACCATCCTAATGCAACCAAGGTCACTGCTCAAATTCATCTTTTTTTATTTGGAATTTCATAATGTGGGTTAAACAAACTCAACCAAACAAAACATATAGACAAACTAACTCAATCAAATAATTCATATTAAGACACATGAAAATATAAATGTTTCATAACCCCTTCCTACTTACAGTTTATTGGAGCAACACGTGGGTCATCCGGTATAAACTTACAAATAGACAACGGTAACATTTGCTTGTTGAGTAGTTTTTGTTGAGTTGTTTTAGAGTATCTTCCTGGTGGAACCCTCAAATTATTCCTCATTAAAAATAGAAGGAGAAAGCTAGCTTTCAATGTCGTCATCAAAATAGCCTGGGATCTTTCCAGAGGGTATGCATTGCATGAATTATATATAGTCATGACATTATCTTGGTTTAATGATGTGATTTTGACTCTATTATTTTTTTAGGCTAAGTTACCTTCACTCACAAAAGATCATTCACAGAGATGTAAAGTCAGAGAACATTTTATTAGAAAAGACATGAACTTTGGAAATAGCTGATTTTGGGGTTGCTCTCCTCGAGGCTACAAATGTGAATGACATGACTGAGGAGACCAGAACCCTTGGTTACATGGATTCTAAGGTTTTATTTTTTTCTATATTAGTTTTCAAATCATAACTTGGATAGTATTTGATGTGTTTCCTTTATTTTTTTGATATAATTATCTTATGTTTAGTTAGGATAAGTGGAAACTTGATGAATGTAAATATGATTTCCATGTTAAAGAAAATTTATGTTCGTTTGACCTATATTTTTGAAATTTTGGTAATCTTGGCATAAGAGATTTTTTTCTAAATGCTTAAAAGTATGGATTACGAGAATCTAAACATCACATAATTTTATTTTATTTCATTACATTTATCAATATAAACCAAATAATGGTTTAATCATTAAATTCTTCCATCCATTTGAGGTGAAACTACTCAAAAAAAATCTCACACACCTTAGATTCAAAACATATTCATTTTAAAGAACATCACTCCTCAAAATCTCGGATTAGAGGAATCCAACTAACACATGATTTTATTCCATTACATTAACGAATGTGAACCCAATAAAACCTTTATAATTGAAATCGTCTAAGTCTAAGGAAAAAATAAACTCTTATGAAACATACCCAAGCCAAACTATTTACTAATGAATTTGTTAAATGATGTATAATAGGTGATCAACATTCATCCATATAATGAAAAGTGTGATGCGTATAGTTTTAGTATATATTTGTTTGAAATATATTGTTTTGATATGCCCTATTCAAACCTTAGCTTCTCTAAGATGATATCTGCAGTGGTCTGTCAAGTACACTATCTCTCATGCTTTTTCAATTTCATTTCAAACTCTATTTCTTAGAAACACACACATATGAAATTTCTTTTAATTCATCATATTTTGGGAAAAGAAACCAAAATTAGTTGTAACATTTCCTTTTGAATAACAGAATCTTAGGCCCGAGATACCAAGGTTTTGTCTAAGACCTATTAGGAATATAAATACATGGTGTTGGGATGCAAATACCGATAAGTGACCAGAGATGGATGAGGTGGTCACAATGCTGGAGGCAATTGATACATCAAAAGGGGGAGGCATGATCCCACCTGGTCCACTTAATGTTTGACTATGCTTTCTCAAGCACCCAGGTCCAAAGTCAAGAAACAATTTGGGAAGTTTGTACATGAAATATATATATTATTCTGTTTATATTTCTTGGTTTCATATTCTATTTTTTTTTATTTTTTTCAGGGTCTTTAAAAAATTTATACACCAGTAATTATTAAACCTATTACCAACAATAGTTCTATAATTGTAATAATCTATTGAACATTCATTAAAGAATTTTTAATATTAAATTTTGTTATAAAATAGGTTATGTGGCCAATGATGAGAACCAATGTATTATAATAAATAAATAGAAAATTAAGGCATAAGAGATTTGTATAGGGAAGTATTGAAATACTTCTAATGATTTCACATATCACTTAAGTATATGTATAGTCAGTTATATTCATGTAATATATTCTCTAAATTTATGGACATTTAAGATTCTAATGAATGAGTTGGAGAACTAAATCTAACTTTAATGAGGATAAATTGAACTTCTAAATAGAAAAAATTTATATTTATGATATACATAACACTTCTACTTAAATGTCTTCTATATCATGAAATTCATGTTATTCACTTACAACATTAAAAATGATTAAGTCTATATATTCCAATATTATGCATTTTTTTTCAAATATAATAGTTGTACCAGTAAAAGTTTTTTAATCTATAACATATGTTTAATATTAGTTATAAAATAAAGTAACAAAAAAAATGTTCCACAAAATACTTTTCCAATTGGTACTTTATATAACTAAGGTAAAAACACTTAAAAACATTTTATAATTGTTAAACATTGATTCTGATAGGATGCAATGATAAAAACATAAAAAAAACACTTTATGGACCTCACTTACCTTAGATATGATCCTTAATTCCATCCATTTTCCATCAACCTATAATAGATGTCCCCTTATATTCTTTATTTTATTTTCCTTGGTCCCTCATTAAATCAATGTCCATTCTCCTTTGAGAATATTAAAAAATCCACCATGAATTCTCAAAAACTCCTCTTCTCGATGATATCACCTTTTCCCTTGCACATGTTCCCATCAGATTTCCTCTATGTTATGTGAGTTAAAAAATTTCCTTTCTATCTTTGATTTTTTTATATTTCTTCATCTAGAGGATCAACATTAGAGGATCAGTTTAAAATAAGGTTTTATTTGGAGACATTTGTTCTAAATTTATTATAATTTTTGGTGTAAATTAAATGATTTTTTATATTGGTAATCCATTAGCTTATATTTTAGATTTATTATTGATTTTTTTGTAATTGTATTTCTTATATTATTTGAAAACATATTTTATATTATAGAATTTATGTATTAAAAGCTTTCAATTGATTCTTGTGTCCAAAATTTTTACGCGGTCTCATACGATTTGATCTGGTTATGAAAATATGAAGTAATGATTATCTTGAAAAAAAATTCTCTAATTATTCTTAAAACATTGTTATGTGAATGATATATTAGTTAAATATTGAGTTTCTATATAGTCGATGATTTATTTTTTGATGCTAATGATGTTAAATTTATTTAAATGAAATTTCAATATATGTCTCACAAAGTCTCTTTCATTATTTTAAATAACCTAATCTAGTATAATGTTTTTTTATAACATAAGAGTTAATGTTAATGGATAATAATTATTATTAACTTATGATAATAGTATCGAAATAGATAAATTTTAATCCAAACAGATAAAGTTAAGAGTTAGAAAGACCCCTAAACTCTAAAACTAATAAAAGAAAGATACAAGGAAAGAAAAGGATGGGGTCATACATGAAAAACTACCCTAATATTGTCAGAACCAAAAAACAATACAATTTCCAAAACACCTTCAGCAGCCATAATATAATAACTCATTCCCATAATCAAATTCATCGTATTAATCAAAATTTTAAAAGACATTTTGGATCTTGTAAACATGGTTATTTATAGTTGGGAATATTCTTTATATCTCATAGACTTTCAGGGTGGTACTTTTTAAATCCCTCACCATTAAGAAAAATATGCATACACTTTTCCAGAAAAAGTTTATATGAAGAGACCTGTTGAGATGTGTTTTAATCCCCAATGTCTGACCAACTTCCTTTTATCCAATTAAACTTCATTTGTTTTTTGATCTACTCTTGAATTTGGGAGTGACACTATAATTTGATTGATTCCTATCATTATTCCTAGATTCAATGCCCCTACCCACCATATGGTGTTGGAGTTGGTGTTCTAGAACCAACTATTTTTTACTTTGGATTACATGTATATTTGAAGATTTGAATATTAATTAAACATCTTATTACATATTGTTCATTTTTCATCATGACTATAAGGTAATAATGTCCTAGAGTATATGTCACGTTGATAAGGTAATAGTAGTTCCCTACTATGATGAGAACCATCAAATTCCATGACAATATTCATAAATATAGTTCTGCGGTAAAATAATATACTATGATGTGACACATAGAATGTTGATTGTTAAGTGATAGTACTTTTAAGAAGATGAGACTTATTCTCATGAAGTTCACATAGGGTAATATCTAAGATGAGAGATTATGAAAGAAAACCCACCAGTAGGAATTCTACATGTTTATGCGTCATCAGATATTCCAATTTGTGAGTGTATGTAATGGTCATTAGAATTTTATATTATTATTAATGCATGTCATGACTTGCACACTTAGATGAATTTCCATAAACCATGATGATAATAGTTCTTGGAAAATTTGGGTATGTTGGGTGTGTCACAAATGATGTGTTATTAATAAATAATTCAAGGAAGGATTTTTCTTTTCCATATTTATAAAATATGATATTTTAGCCCTTTAATTGAAATGGAACCATCCTATTAAATTCCATGTCTATGGTTTAATGATGAGTTCATTTCATATTGTCAATGAAATACATATCAAACATACAGGTTGATGATTCAGGTGTGAAACCTTCTTGATGAGATATTGTAAAAAAGGTATTATATTACATAGCGAGTGTTCACATGTGGTTGTTGACATTGATACATTAAGTTATTTATCTTGGGTTCCTTGACCCGTTTCTAGCCAGTAATCATGGATATTAGGCAAGCCTTCCTAATACTATAGAGAAAGAATCCTAGAGGGGAACACACTAAGTGTTTCTATTGATCTCAACTAAATCCTATTTGAATTTAATTAATGGAATATATTTTATTCTAAAGACCTAGGAATGATTTTATTTATATTTTATTAATTGTAAATATTTATTTATGAATAAATTTTTTAATTAAATATTTATTTGGGTATAAAATAAATGTATAGGAGTCCAGGTGGACTAAGATCTTGTTAAGTGATAAATATTAATTTGGAAGTCGGTAAAATAATATTTATCATTATGCTAGACAGAATACATAGAATAATAATAATAATAATAATAATAATATATGTTATTAGGTTTGATAAGGATTATCATATTATTAAAGGTCCCTTATGAAATTAAATAATATCTTAACCCAAACCCTAACTCTATAAATAGATGGTTATGTATATTATGTTGGGTTAATAAAGATTTGAAAATTTTTGGGCACAATAAATTTATCTCTCAGATTCCTCCTTCTCTCTACCCCTCAAGAATGAGAAGCATAAGAGAGGAACTATAAGATATCAAGATGAACAAAACAAAATGATAGATCCACTATTCTAGAACCCGATATTCCATCAGTGTTGATCAGATATCATAGGAAAATGTGTGAATCACTGATAGATGAATTCTATACTTAGATCCTACAAGCATGATGATGTTAATTCGATTTTTTTTTTCAAATGGTCAACAACATCTTCATCAAAGAAAGTTCCTAAGATGAGGTAACCTTTATTCAGATCAAAATTAAATTATTTATAAATTTAACATGCAAAGATCCTCTCTCTAGATTCCAGGACTTATTATTTCATTATTCGATGAAAAATTTCACTACCCATGATGTTTACGTATTTCATAATTTTTGAATTATCCATAAAATCTGACAAAAAAAATTATAGTTATTATACCAATGGAACTTCAACTGCACTCGAGACCTTCAAGTAGTATCAGATGATCCATGTTTTGAATTTATAATTATTTATTTGATTGTCGATCTATATGCGCAATAATGGATAGATCTTTCATTTCTAGATCATTCATTATTTAAATCCAAAGTTTAATTAACATGTATTTGAAATTTTAATATTTATCATTAAAGATTCATATTTTATTAAGGCCTATGAATAGATGAAGAAGGATCAGAGATGCTATCGGAAAGTGCCAATAATTATTTCTAGTAGAATGGGTTCCATGGCATATAGCCATAGTATATATCATGTACCCAAGTGGTCTACACCTAGACATGCTACGGGATATAGGACACCCTTAAGTAGTAATAACATGCGGTGCATTTTTTGTACATTGTGTGTTGACTGGGTCAGTTTGGCATATGACTTTTCAAATTACACGGCTGTTGGCGTTGAAATTTGTGGTCAAGGTGGATTGAGGAAGCCAAAGACCATTTGAAAAATAAATAAATCTTTATGTGTCAAAAAATCACCAAAGGGGCCGGCTTCATGAAGTTCCATTTCCAATCCTCTCACTACTGTGAACGTCACAAAGTCATTGATGGAAAGCTCCATGAGTCCGAAGCTCTCCGCGAATGCCGTGAATCCGATTGACAGAAACCTCTGTGGGTCCAATGACCTCCAAGATCACTGCCAAGACACTTTGTGGAGTTCTCCATGAGTCTAATGGATCCACCTACATTTGCGAAGTTCGATTTCATTTATGGTGTACATCTGAGCATCGTGATGCCTAATTCCTATAAATATGTGGCTCACCCCCACCTCAAAGCATCACTAACCTAACCTTTCACCTTCCAAGATACCATTTTGTGAAGGTCACTATGCTCCGTGAAATAGTGAGTAAACAAGGTATTTGAGCATCAAGAAACAACTTTACCTTTTTTCATATTTACCTCCACTTAAAGTGAAGATACCCTTCGTAAAGTACCATGACCATTATGAAGGTAGGAGTCCCTCTTGGGCACTCAGGACTTCACAGTGTATTTAGCCTTCACTAAGAACCCCACCAAATACATGTGGACCCCATCCCTAGGTTGGGTCTCTATGCTTTGTGAAGCTCCTCCATTTGTGGATACCATTTTCTCCATGCTTTGCAATTAACCTCCCTTTGAGAAATCTCCTTTGATCCATGAAGCACCAAATCTTTGTGAAGCTTCTCTCAGCGAGGCCTCCTACTTCAGAAACCCATTTTTTGTATAGCCCTCCAGGCTTATACACAATGATTTCTTGATTCCCCATGCAGTGTCCCTTATCACGTTGTCCTACCTCTTTCTTTTTTTCATAGGTTCACTAATGGCTCTTGCTTTTTGGCATAGAAATGCTAACATGGAACCCATGATTGGCCATTCTTCCACACCCCTCATTTCAGAACTTGCTGATTCCTTCCCTTCCCCAAGTGTAGGTAGGTATCTATCATGTAAGTCCAGGGGGTAAGGAGTGAGTCCTCACCATCTGAGCTGCATGATGTTAAACTTCCAAGCGCCATCATAATTAGCACATGACGTTAATCTATAGTATCGCCCAGTGAAATGTACATAGGTTGTTCCATCTCAGGCATTCTCCACACCCACTAGTCTCCACAGGAGTGAAATCTTCATCACCCTACTATCATGGAATTAAATCCTCCTCTCATGGGACTAGATCCTCCTCATGTGTCTCTCCTAGATTAAGTACCAATCTCCATCTCCCCAGGCTGTTATCCATGAGTAAGCCCCGCACCATCTCTCTTGGCCACACCATTCAAAAAACGACCGTCAATTCTACTACTACCTCTTATTTCTCACACCAATCATGAATCACATAGTCTTAGAGTAACAGTGACTATGACATACTCTTTGGGACGATAACCATGTGTAAGCCCCAACATTTATTTGGGACAATAACCATGCATAAGCCCCATCAAGTTTCTGGGTTGTTGGACATGTGTTCGCCCCAATTCTATGCCCCCACTTACTGAACTACATGGAATTTGATCCCTTCCTTCTAAATAGGGTACATATGAATCCTCTCTAAGGTTCAAGACCATCACTCCCCACAATCCATTTATTCTATATATTTCACATCGGTTCACTCATCATGCATGACATTAAACTACATACTTCAAACTATACTAGTTTTGATCCCTTTTGGGTATGTAGGAAGCCTATTTGAGGTTCAATCCCAACCAATGGTGAACTATGGTGATCCCTCATAGGGAAGTAACTTCTTGATGTGAAACCTTCCCTTTTTGGGACACATCTCCCAGATCCACCCCCTGAGTTATTATGATTCATTTTCCCAGGTCACTAATCATGCGTAATCCCCACACATATCACATCCATCCAACTAAGATTGATCCTCTTGTGAAGGGCTACTAACCATGCATAATCCCCTGACACATCTCTAGGTCACTATCTATGTGTACACCCCAATTCTATGACTCCATCATGAACTACATGGAATTTGATTCCTACATTATAAATAGGGTAAATAGGAAGCCTCTTTGAGGTTCAAGCCCATCATCCATTCCCATCTTGAACCTTCCCATGGGTCGCTATGTCTCAGGAGGGTCATTTCCTAGCTTGGAGGTTCCTTTTTCTTTGGGTCCCTACCTATGCATTCATTCTCATGGGCCGCCTCCTTAGGTGAATCCCTACCCCACTTCTCAAACTACAAGGACTTTGATTCCCATCCATTGGGATATGTAGGAAGTCTCCCTGAGGTTCAATCCCATCGCTCTCCAAACTCTATCCATTTCATCATCACTTCATCCATACCCATCCTAATTCTTATCTAGGCTTCCACATCCCGGTGAGATCATTCCATCCACTTCATCGCTACTTCTAAAAGCATCCGTGCAGCTAAGCATGCATAAGACCCACACAATTAATATTCCTCCAACCAAGAGTGACCATGTTACAAAGGGCCGCTAGCCATGTGTAAACCCTAAATCACCCTTTCAAACTATGTGGGTTTTGTTCCCTATATTCTGCACAGGATATATAGGAAGCCTCCTTGAAGTTCAATACCAGCCAATGGTAAACCATGGTGTCCCCCTTTTTAGGGTTCACTTTTCCTAATCCACCCTTTGTGGTGTTTAGATCATCTTTCACAATGTGAAACATTCTCTTTTTGAGACGCACCGCCTTAGGTCTTCTCTTATCGGGAATTTTGATCCATCCATCTGGTAAACCTTCCCAGGTGCTCCATCCATCTCCATGGGATGTTCTGATTAGTCCAACCCATCTCTGCAAGATGTTAAACTTGCGACATACCCCATGTTAAGCATGGGAAGCTGAGGAAAACCTAGGAAGACATGCATCGAGCATTAGATGACTTGTAATCACCACAGGATGCCTCATGTTTTTCACCCTTGAGAATCCCTCTTAGGAGGAAGAATACAGGTGATCCAATGTTCCAGCATCCAGACATGCCACTGATTCCCAACGTGACAACTTCCCTAACTGAGGGTTGTTGCCCTAGCTATACCCTTTGGAATGTATAGATAGAAGCAGCGCAATTAACTGGTGTCCACAAAAAGATGTAACCGAGAATGAGGTTCACGAACAATGTCTTAATCTATAAGGGAGACCTGGACAAGGTGACGAATTCTTAGGAGGAATCCATAGAAGGAGGAACTGACATCCCATCATCATATTTCGATCAATGATCAAACATATCTGAAGAAGTGATGAATGCTGCAACTACTAGAAAAACAAGTATTTGCGACGGGATCCCGTCGCAAATGGCTTTTTGCGACGGGGGCCCTTCGCAAATGGCCCGTTGCTGAAAATGGCGTCACAACAACAATTATTTGCGACGGGCCCGTCGCTAAAGACTTTTTTTGCGACGACGATTCTTCCCGTCACAAATATTACTTCGTATATTTGTAAAAAACTTTTAAAATAGTAATTGCGACGGGCCCCGTCGTAAATACCTGTTGCGACGGGCCCGTCGAAAATAGTATTTGCGACGGGGCCCGTCGCAAATACTATTTAAAAAAAAATAAAAAACTATTAATAAATTATTTTAATGCATATAATAATAATACTATTTGCGACGGGCATAGTATCCCGTCGCAAATACTATAAAAAAAATAAAAAAAATAAATTATTAATAAATTATTTTAATTAATATAATAATAATCCAATTATAATTCAAAAATAAAAAATAATAAAATATTAATAAATGATTTTAATTAATATAATAATATAATTATAATTCACAAATAAAAATAATAAATTATTAATAAATTATTTTAATTAATATAATAATAATAGAATTATAATTCAAAAATAAAAAATAATAGAATATTAATAAATGATTTAATTAATATAATAATATTAGAATTATAATTCATAAATAAAAAAAATATTAATAAGTTATTTTAATTAATATAAAAATAATAGAATTATTTTACATTCAAATATTAAAATAATTCAAATATTACAAAAAAATATAATTAAATTATAATATTATAAAATTTTAATATATATATAAAATTTAATATTATAAAATATAAATAATATTATTATTCATATTAATATTGTTATTTCAAAATATAATATTATTAATATTTTATAATGAGACAGAAACTACGAATAGAAAAAAAATCATATTTTGATTTAACAAATTTTATAACATAAAAACAAACTCTAATCTGAAGGAGGGGGGGAGGGGGGATCTGCAGATGGTGGTGGAGGAAACTCCATCCCTAAAGCATGAGTGAGTCGACGCATGTACTCCATCTGCTCCTGATGCTGCTGCTGCCACCGACTCATCTGCTCCTCGTACAGCTGCTGCTGGCGTCGACGCTCCTCCTCATGCTGCTGACGCATCTGCTCCTACTCCTGTCGGAGACTCTCTATCAGTGCAGTCTGAGATCGCAACTGATCCTCATACTGTGTAGCAGAAGAAGATGCACGAGCTCCTCTTGAGCTGGACGCCGACATCGCAACACTACCATAATAATCTCCGGGAGTCAGTCGAGAGCTGATACCAACTACCCGGCCCTTCTCAAAGGCATACTGGGTGGCCTGCATCCATGCCGCCTCATCAAACTGAAGGCCAATGGTCTGATCTGATGACTCATCCTGACTCTCAGGTCGGGTCTGTGACGCTGCGGCCTCATATGACTCCTATAGTTGCAATTTAAAATTAAAATTGTGAATATATTATATGCAGTTAATTTTTAAACTTGAAAACAAATAATAATGACCACGATGTGATGCTGACGATCACCTCTGAGCTCCCCAGTAGCAGGATCACTATACATCCTCCGATATACGTCGTACTCCGTAATATCGGGGTGCTCGACAGCCTATAAGAATAAAAAATAAACTGTTAATATTTATAATTATATAAAATATTTATAAATAATGTAAGTACCAGATGCTGTCTATGAGTACTGAAAGAACGACTCCCAGCTCGATGAGTCACCTCCTGTCTCCCCCGATTCTGCCTCCCCACCGATGATCTCCTCTGAAAGTCACCACTCAACCAGTGCGCACATAATCCATCCCATACATGGGATGAAATGTACTCTGGTCGGTGTGCTCTACATGACTCGTCAAAATCTGACACTCCTACTTTATTCATGGCAGCTTTTCTTAAATTGTACAAAAACTGACGAAAGCGATCACGCATGGCCACCTCCCATGCCTCGTGGATGGCGTCACGCATGGTATCCTCGATCAGATACCATAAACCCTACAAATAAATCAAAATATCAAGTTAGAAATGAAATAATTTTCAAAATAAAAATTATTTATTTACGTACGTACCAACCAATAGCCGAACATGGCCTGCTGCACATCAATGGGAATCTGCTCCCATGTGGTCCACGGCTGAGAGAAATAGTTGCGCAAAATAGCGCTGCCCTGTCCGACTGCTATATGCGGAAAACTGTAAAAATAATAAACATTTATTATGTGAATAGAATAATGAAATCTTAGTCAAATCCATAGGTTATCACACCTCCGTGTGCGTGGATCAAACCCAAGACGTGGATGCCGCTCGGGGACGGGGTCAGGAATCATCAATCGTGCAAGACCGCGCCCCCTCCGCGTACTCCCTGGAGCGCCTTCAGGCTGAGGGTCATCTGCCAACAACTCATCCGCATCGAAAGGCAGGTCAGCATCCACCAACTCACGAAATGTGTCGTCGTCCATCTGAAACAGAAAATGTTAATGTTGTTAGCAAATAATTGATAATTACTATTATATATACATATATATATATATTATGATTGTATATAACTACCATAGAATTCTATCAGTGTTCATCTTCATCATCATCTTCATATATGTCAATGTCATCTTCATATTCCTCCTCAACATCATCGATATCCATTCGAGTTCCAGTTGCTTCATCTCTTACCATTTCAAATTCATATGTGACATCATTAACATCATCGTCATCACCGACTCTTAAATGTGGGGTGTCTTCATCGATACTCATGTCTCTTTGTAAAAAATATTGATTTTGAGTACTCTCTTGAAAAACTTCAATTTTTTGCACATCAGTGAAAGCACATTCACTTTGACTAAACTGATTGTCTCGAATTTTGATTTTTATTACACTCCACCAATCAGTCAAGTCTCTTGATGTAGCACAGTACTTTGCGTAATAAACTTGATGTGCCTATTGAGCCAATAAGAATGGTTCATTTACTACGAGAACACTTTTACATTTAATATCGATGATTCCATGAGTCGGATGAACACGCACGCCTCTCTCTGTATCCAACCACCGACATTTGAACATGGTTATGTAATGTTGTCCAAGATAAAAGAGTTCAATGATTTCATCAAGTATGCCATAAAAGTCAACTTCATTTTCTCGATGATGAGATCCTCTCAAGCTAACTCCACTGTTCATTGTTTTTTTGATTCCCCATATGCATGTGTGTGAAATCGAAATCCATTCACCACATATGCATTATAAGTTTTAACAAGTTTGGAAGGTGGGTTACTCAATATACACAACCGTTTTTCAATTTTATCAGCATGTCGAGACACATGAATTTTTTTGAAATAATTATCAATATAGTAAACTATACATTGAATGAGTTGCTAAAAGATAAAGAATTTATGTTACCAGTTTTTGAAACCACTGAGAGAAATTTTTCTGTCGGCGTTCTTCGAGAGCAGCTGCTGTAATTTGTGGAATTTGTTTCTTGATATGATTATCATACAACCTATAAAAAAAATTTATTTACTGTAACATAAATGATAGAATAAGTGATATAAACACTTACAATACAACTGATGTCATCTCTTCATAGTTGAGCAGAACATACGTATGAGCTTTGTAATGTTCATCATCCGAAAGCCAGCGTTCATAAACTCCACCAAAACCAAGCTCTGGCTGGTTGAAAACAGATAATTGATTGTCGATTTCATCAATATTCCTCTCATTTCATCCCATTCAGATGTGTTTTGAAGGATACTCAGATTCAAAATAATGGGAGCAGAAAAAAGATATTTCCTCTTGCAAATAAGATTCTGCAATAGATCCTTCAACAGATGCTTTGTTACGTACTTTTCTTTTCAATTTTTGCATGCATCTTTTAAATGGGTACATCCATCGAAACTGTACTGGACCTCCACATTTGGCTTCATATGGAAAATGTAACATCAAATGTTCCATTGATTCGAAGAAAGACGGCGAAAATATTTTTTCCAGTTTACATATAATTACAACAACATCTTCTTCAAGTTTGCATAGAGAATCATAATCTGCTGTAGCCGCACAAATTTCCCGAAAAAAATGAGACATGTCTGTTATGGAATCCCAAATCACAGAATTCAATAAACCTCTTAATCCAATGGGTAGAAGTCTTTCCATTATAACATAACAATCATGACTTTTTAATCCAGTAATATGACCATTCTTTACACATCTACCCAAATTGGAAGCACAACCATCTAGAAGTCTCAAATCTACAATCCACTGACAAAATAATAAACGGTTTTCTTTAGACAGTGTATAAGCTGCTTTTGGTTTCAGTAACCTTTCTGTTCTGACATTCTCAAACAGTTCCAGTTCTGGACGCCTACAAATTTGGGCAAGATCTAAACGCGCATTTACATTGTCTTTGCTCTTTCCTGGCATATCCAAAAATGTATGAAACAAATTATCAAAAAAGTTCTTCTCAATAGGCATGAAATCCAACATGTGGTGGACCAACAAATCAGACCAATATGGCAAATCCCAAAATATGATACGTTTAATCCAATTGTGTTCTTTCCCAAAACCAGAAATTTTCTGTTGGTTTATTGTGGGACCAAAAGTGATGGGAGGTAATGAAAATACAACTGATTTTAACTCCGAACCTGATAGCATTTTTGGAGGTCCATCCCTTTCAATTGTTCCTTTTCTGAAATGAGATTTGTTTCTGCGAAAAGGATGATCAGCTGGAAGAAATCTATGATGACAGTCAAAATAACAAGGTTTCTTTCCATGAATGAGCATAAATGCTTTTTTCTCTCCCATATAGTAAGGACATGATTTCTGACCATGTGTACTCCAACCAGATAATATCCCATAATCCGGGAAGTCACTAATTGTCCACATCAATGCTGCTCTCAGTATGAAATTCTGTTTCATAGCAACATCATATGTACTGACACCAGTACTGCACAATAAACTTAATTCATCAATCAATGGTTTCAAATAAACATCAATATTTTTCTTCGGATGTCCTGGAATTAGTAAAGTCAAAAAGATATATGGCTCCTTCATCAACATCCATGGAGGTAAATTGTACGGAGTTAAAAAAACAAGACAACATGAATATTGACTACCATAAGATCCGAACGGACAGAAACCATCAGTGGAAAGGCCCAGTCGAACATTTCTAGATTCTAAAGCAAAGGATGGATGCACTCTATCAAAATGTTTCTATGAATCACCATCGGCTGGATGATTCAAGCTTTTATTAGTTGAAATATTCGCTTTATTCCATGACATCATTGTCGCTGTATTCGTAGACATGAATAAATGTTGAAGTCTGGATGTAAGCGGAAAATATCTCAACTGTTTTACAGGAATCAAACCAGACTTCCCATGTTGCCCTTCTTTATATCTCAATTGCCCACATGTGGGACAACTATCCAACGACTCATTTTCCCCAAAATATAAAATGCAGTCATTTGAACATGCATGAATCTTCTGACAAGTAAGTCCCAAATTTCGAACCAGGCTCTTACTCTCATAGTAATTTGCAGGCAAAACATTTTCTTTGGGTAATAGTGTTTTAAGCAAAGAAAATATCTGGTCAAAACAGGTGTTTGACATTCTGTTATCTGATTTGATAGCCATAAATTTTGCAACTGCTTCTAATTTTCTCATCTTGTAGCCAGGATATAATGCATCCTCAGCAGACCTCAACAACTCATAAAATTCAGACGGTGCCAACTCAGGATTTGAATCTATATCAGCCGAAGTTTCTGTATGTTGAACAGATGAACCTGCAACATCATGTACTAAATCTTGAAACCGGGATGGATCCGGAATCAAGTTGGTATCACCTACTCTGGAACTGCATTCACCGTGTTGATACCAAAAAACATAATCTGGTTGAAAACCAAAATGCAAGAGATGTCCCCCCACTTTGTCAAACGTGTCAAACATTCTCAATGCACATTTTCTACAAGGGAATTTTATTTTGCCTTCTGAAACAAATTCAGGATTTGATGCCGCAAATGATAAAAAAGTCTCCACACCCTCTATATATACTGGATTTAAACCAGAACCATTTAGATTTCTACGTTGATTTATCCATATACGGTCATCTAATAATGACTGTTGACGACCTCGTTGTTCCATATTTTTCTAAAAAATATAAAATCATTACTGGTTTTGAATAATTTGTTAGAAAAAACACTCAAGCAAGGATTGAATATGTTGAGAATAAAGCAAAAACTGTTACAAATATTGATAATTTTAATATTATATTGATTTTTTATTTTTTTAATAATACCAATATAATTTTTTCATAAATATTAGTTATATAATAATAAAATTATTACATTATTAGTATATTTTATTATTAATATTAAAATAATATAATTTTCTATATTATATACAATTCTCTTTTCATCTGTGTGTTTAACATTCTGTCTCCACATGTAATATTTGCATTCACTTTCACCTCTCTATTGGCGAGTAGGTTGATAATTTTGAAAAAGAATGCCAATATTACATGTGGAGACAGAAAACACACAGATGAAAAGAGAATTATATATAATATAGAAAATTATATTATTTTAATATTAATAATAAAATATACAAATAATGTAATAATGTAATTATTCATAATTATTGGTAATTATTCCTAATTATTGGTAATTATTCCAAATTATTGGTAATTATTCCAAATTATTGGTAATTATTCATAATTATTGGTAATTATTCCTAATTATTGGTAATTATTCCTAATTATTGGTAAATATTGGTAATTATTGGTAAATATTGGTAAATATTGGTAAATATTGGTAAATATTGGTAAATATTGGTAAATATTGGTAAATATTGGTAAATATTGGAAAATATTGGAAAATATTGGAAAATATTGGAAAATATTAGTAATTATTGGAAAATATTGGTAATTATTGGAAAATATTGGTAATTATTGCTAATTATTGTTAATTATTGCTAATTATTGGTAATTATTACTAATTATTGGTAATTATTACTAATTATTGGTAATTATTACTAATTATTGGTAATTATTACTAATTATTGATAATTATTGGTAATTATTGGTAATTATTGGTAATTATTGGTAATTATTACTAATTATTACTAATTATTACTAATTATTGGTAATTATTACTAATTATTGGTAATTATTACTAATTATTGGTAATTATTACTAATTATTACTAATTATTACTAATTATTGGTAATTATTACTAATTATTACTAATTATTACTAATTATTGGTAATTATTACTAATTATTGTTAATTATTACTAATTATTGTTAATTATTACTAATTATTGGTAATTAGTACTAATTATTGTTAATTATTACTAATTATTACTAATTATTGGTAATTATTACTAATTATTGGTAATTATTGGTAATTATTACTAATTATTGGTAATTATTGGTAATTATTACTAATTATTACTAATTATTCCTAATTATTACTAATTAGTGGTAATTATTGGTAATTATTTCTAATTATTACTAATTATTGGTAATTATTACTAATTATTACTAATTATTAGTAATTATTACTAATTATTACTAATTAGTGGTAATTATTGGTAATTATTTCTAATTATTACTAATTATGGGTAGTTATTGGTAATTATTGGTAATTATTCCTAATTATTGTTAATTATTACTAATTATGGGTAATTATTACTAATTATTGGTAATTATTACTAATTATTGGTAATTATTACTAATTATTGGTAATTATTACTAATTATTGGTAATTATTACTAATTATTGGTAATTATTACTAATTATTGGTAATTATTACTAATTATTGATAATTATTACTAATTATTACTAATTATTACTAATTATTACTAATTATTACTAATTATTACTAATTATTGGTAATTATTGGTAATTATTGGTAATTATTACTAATTATTGGTAATTATTACGAATTATTACTAATTTTTACTAATTATTGGTAATTATTACTAATTATTACTAATTATTGGTAATTATTACTAATTATTGTTAATTATTACTAATTATTGGTAATTATTACTAATTATTGTTAATTATTACTAATTATTGGTAATTATTACTAATTATTGGTAATTATTACTAATTATTTGTAATTATTACTAATTATTATTAATTATTACGAATTATTGGTAATTATTACTAATTATTACTAATTATTACTAATTATTACGAATTATTGGTAATTATTACGAATTATTGGTAATTATTACTAATTATTGGTAATTATTACTAATTATTGGTAATTATTACTAATTATTGGTAATTATTGGTAATTATTACTAATTATTACTAATTATTGGTAATTATTACTAATTATTGGTAATTATTACTAATTATTGGTAATTATTACTAATTATTGGTAATTATTACTAATTATTTACTAATTATTACTAATTATTACTAATTATTGGTAATTATTGGTAATTATTACTAATTATTACTAATTATTACTAATTATTCCTAATTATTGGTATTTATTACTAATTATTAGTATTTATTCTTAATTATTGGTAATTATTACTAATTATTCCTAATTACCATTTAACTATGAACAATGAATACTAATAATTTAAATTTATTACGTAACAAAACAATGTAAACATAATTAAATTACAACTAATTAAGAATAATTGAAACTAATAAAAACTTTAAAATAAATATTAAATTAAAATGAAAATAAATACCTTTAAAATTGATATGAGGTTGATCTCTGATCGTTGTTGAAAACATCAATATCAACTCCGGAAAAAAAAATTAAACTCAAGAAACGCTAAACTCTAAAAATAGAGTTTTGAGAGAAGTAGAAGATCAATTTTGAGAATGAATGAAAAAAAACGGATGGGGGGTATTTATAGGTTAGATTATTTGCGACGGGGCTATTTGCGACGGGATACCCGTCGCAAATACCTTAGCCCGCATTTATTACGGTCAACGGTTAAATAGTTATTTGCGACGGGACCCGTCGCAAATAATAACCTGCCGATATACTATTTGCGACGGGGGTATACCCCCGTCGCAAATACCTTTTACCGCCGCCGGTTATTTGCGACGGGCAGTAACCGCCCGTCGCAAATAACTTTCCCGCGATTTGGCGCGCAAAGCGCGCCAGTCCTTTTGCGATGGGGAAAGCTAACCCGTCGCAAATACCTACTTATTTTCGACGGGGGGATTCCCCCGTCGCAAATAAATTTCTAACGGGACTATTTGCGACGGGATTTCTCCCCGTCGCAAATAACCCGTCGCAAATGCCCATTTTTCCCATAGTGTGCCTGACTTTGGAAAGTGGCAATGCCAGGTATAATGCACCATCAGTGAGCATCGACATGACGACCCAGGCGGTGCACCCCAACGGAAAGCATAAAAAATGTAAATAGTTAACCTGATGTGAACTCTTCTACCCAATATGGGATTAGTAGCATTCGAGACACTAGTAGATAAGCATGTCACCATATCCGGTTATTCGGTGCCAGGTTATGCTAAGAAAACAGTGCGCCTGGTGTGAAACTCACCAGAATTTGGGGTAGTTGATCGTTGGGAAGTTCAGTCTGTGGCACTGTCAGCATGGATCTCTCTCCAATGTTGGAAGATGGGATGACACTGGGGTATTGGGCATTGCTTTCCTTTCATATATATTGACAGCTAGATATTCCTTCTTTGTAGAACACCAGCAGTAAGAAACCAATCCCCCCAACCCGTCGATGAAGGGACAAAAGGAATTTTGATGCGATAATCCCACACGACTCTTCTAGGGCCACAAATTCATCCACAAATACTAGGCACCCACGCCTTGTATCACCCTATGAAATTATCTAGAGAAGGGTGATCAACACTCTTGTCCACTGGTAGGAGTAGGAGGGGGTCATTCCTTCTAGTGATATGGAATACCAAGATCCAGAGGCTTCCACGCCTTGCCATCACTACCGCCCCCAAGATCCGCATAGGGAGTCACTACTCCCCACACTTACAACCAACTGCTACGAGATCCTCTCCCTAGAGAGATCTTATGACTCATTCCCCTATTCCAATGAGGTGAGGGATGCCTGTGTCATCCCAGCCATTACAACCGCCTGAGAGAAGATAAGAAGATATCCCATGAGTCCTCATTAGCACCGCCAGCCGATCCCCTAGGATAAGGAATAGTTTTTTTATTCTTGCTCCGACAACCCCAGTCCAGATAACCCGATGCTAGTATCGGTCCCAAGCTTAGGAATATGCACATCAGGGGGAATCATATTCATTAGCTTCAGTGGCCCATGCCACCCCCAGTGTATTCCACCACATTCCTTCCATTTTAGAGCATGGATTCATCAATTCCCGATCTGGATTGAGGCCCTACCCACCCCACGGGCCAGCTGGGTTGACTCTTTTAGTCACCAGCACCACCAGCATCTGTCGTGGGCTGACACACTATGATTAGATATAGTATGGAGTCCCTCCTCATACCATATCTAGTTATGGTGTAGGTCCTCCCCTCATGCATATGGTTCCCAATATGAAGGTCCTCCTTATGTCACAAACCACCAACACAAAGGTCCTCTCCGCATCATTTCCAGCTTCAGCAGAGGCCCTCCCTATGGAAGCATTAACCAAATTGAAGCCCATTCCTTATTCAACTAGAGTGGAGGTACTCCCCTCTCTATCAGCTATCCCAACGGAGGCCCTCCTCATACCATATCTAGTTAGGGTGTAGGTTCTCCCCTCATGCCTATGGTTCCCAATATGAAGGTAATCCTTATGTCGCAAACCACCAACACAAAGGTCCTCCCCGTATCATTTCCAGCTCTAGCGGAGGCCCTCCCTATGGAAGCATTGACCAAATTGAAGGCCCTACTCACTTCATCACTGAACAATATAGAGGTCCTTCCCATTCCTTATCCAACTAGAGTGGTGGTCCTCCCCACTCTATCAGCTATTCCAATGGAGGCCCTCCACACTTTATCCATGATCAGTTTGAAGTCCCTCCTCAAGTGATCATTTCTAGATTGTAAGGAGGCCCTCCTCATGCCTTAGGCAGCTGACATGGATCCCCCCCATGTTCTCACTAACTACAGAAGAGGTCCTCCCCGCTCTAGCACTCATCACTATGGAGGTCCTCCCTGCATGTCTAGAAATCAATATGGTGATCCTCCCCATATCCGTTTTGACATATCTCTAGGTGCTCCTCGCATTACATCTTTTCAGAGCAAAGTTTCTCCTCACTCTCACAGTATCCCAAGTGGACGTCCTCCCCACACAATTGTCCAACAACATGAAAGTACTCCTCATGCAACAGTAATTCCCTGCCTTGATGAACCGTCTTGGGGCTGAAGGGTGAATCATCACTGATGAAAGAACAAATCTGGGAAACACCAAATCACGATGACTCTGTTTCTCTTATCTTATTTAGAAGCTGAATGGGAACCATTGATGGAGATTTCCCCCAATTATTATTCATAAGGGTCTAGGGTAGGATTCCATCATGTGAGCTTCATCATCCTATAAGGTGAGATGCACCAGATCCTCGAATCCCTTTTTAGGTACATGCAGGAGGAGGAATATTTGTCTCCCTTCCAGGGTATCACCATGTAGTCTTTCCTATCATCACCAAGTTTATTCTCCAATTATCATTGAGATTTATTCTGGGGCATGATAGATGATGAGAACTTTCCAGATCTATCACCAACAACTGCCTCCCCCACACCCAAAGTGGTGGTAAGCACTCAGTCCTACAGGGACATGGTGATGTGGTTAGTATAGTCTTTGAGATATGACCCAATGAGAAGTGGCCAGTCAGATTACCCCGCTATATTATCCACTAACCAGTACTCCACTGCGGTGGTTCAAATTAGTGTCTTTTCTAGTTCCTCAACCAATTATGTTCAAATAATTGGGAAATGAGGAGCAAGATCCCACTTCTGAATGAAGGATCTTGTGGAATATCCTTTTTGCCGATCAGTTGACAGAGATGTTTTGGCTAATCACAACTCCCTACTTTTCCAGTCCAGACTCCCTCACTAAGTAGGATGTTTTATGACTCTGAAAAACCCTATGGGTGATGAATTTTTTTCTCCTCCATCTTCAATTGGTTTGTCTACTTAGCCAGAAGCATTTCGATGCTATTGGAGAACAATGTTGCATGGTTGATTTGGAAGTGTTCTCAGTAGAAAAACACCCTGCATAATCTGGTTACCACTGGAACCTTCAATAGTAATGTATTCAGAGTTTTAATATGCTCTGTAGAGTCATTGAGGAAGCATACCTGGACGTATAGATCCGAGGCCGGGAACAGTATGCTGCTCTCCACTTTATTCCTATCCTATGACAGTTGGGCATATTTGCTGATATCAAGGACATGCCTTCAGGCACAGTCAGAGTAAATATGGCTGAGCTCGGCACCCTCAAAGAGAAGGAAACCGAAGAGGGTTATGAAAAATAGGATCCACCCCTAGAACAGTATAACATCAGGTGGAAACTCGTACTAGTATAATGACACACTTGCAGAGATAGATGCGTAACCTTGGAGAATCTTCTGCCCCATTTCCCATCGGTAGAAACACCAACAAAGGTAAAAATAAAATTGAGGACTCCAATTCATTTATCCCGGAAAATGATGTGAAAGATAAATAGATTGACCTCTCCATAGATACCTTACTTTAGTAGTTGACAGACCAACGAAATATCTTTAACAAACTCCTTACCGATCACTTTGCAGAACGACGTCTAGACTATGGTGATCCGTGACACAACCCTGCCTCTCCTCCATTAGGGAAACAAGGACAGTATGGGAAACCAAAGTTCCCTTTTTTAGCTACCTCTAATTGATTCGGATAATCCTATACATCTCAACAGGGTCGATGCTGGATTCTATGGCAAGCGGTCGTGATATCTGTTACCGAATCCACCCGACCATTGTGATAACCCCCCTCGGAATCCTGATCAGGTCATTCCACATGCCATCTACCACCCACTCCATGAGTCACTGAGCCTACATATCATGTTGATGAACCCATCAATTCCCTGGTGGTTAGGAATCCTCAGCCAAACAAGAACCCCTGATAGGATGATCCGATAACATCTATCACCGCTCTACTCAACGATTTGGAAACTAGATAGGTGGAAATCATGCTTGATGGAAATATGTATTTGGCATGGGTGGATAACAAGAAGGCACCCTCGGATTTCATAAACCCTACCTTCTCACCCTTTAATGGGATGGGAAACCTGCTACAATATTTGTCCCACTTTATATCAAGGTGTGGACCCATGTCGGGGACTCTAGAGTAGCTGGAGGCCACCGAGCTCTGATTTTTTGTGCAGACATTGGAAGGGAATGTATTTTTCTAGTACAATTAGTTACCCATTGGGTATATTTATGGTGGGGAAGATCTCTATAGGTAGTTACTTTATCAGTTCAACTCCACCACTCGTAAGAAAAGTATTTCTGGCCTCTTCAAGTATAAGTAATGACCATATGAGCAAGTCATAGACTTTTTCACCATGTGGAAAGGCCTCATGTATTCACTCAATACATCATTGACTTAGGAGTAGTTGCTGAAGATGTGCATGGGGAATGTCAAGACTGAACTGGTTCCCTCTCTCATTACTCATAATTTTATGGGTGGATTTTGAGAATTTTTTGATAAATCTCAATGCCTCAAGGAATCCTTGCAGCAGGCTAGGAAGGCACACCCATTGCCTCCTCCAGCTCCTCTTAGAAGAACCTCCAAGGCAGAAACCACCATTTCTGCATAGATAAAGGCCCCCAAGGTGCTATATTTGTTACCAATAGAGGCTCACTAATAGCCTCACCGAGGAAAATAGCCTTAGAGTCAATATTAGGCTCAGTATTTCCCAATGCATAATTGGAATGCATTACCGCATAATGAGCCACCACCACTACCCAGGCAGGATAATCGGATTCCATCCCATCATCAACCTCCAGCCCCCCTATAGGGCTAGGCTCCCAAAGTTCCCTTTCTATATAGGAGGAACCAGACTTTATCATTTCACAAGGATTAGGTTCTTATATATTTCTTCAGTTCCTTCGATCAAGGGATTATAAAGTTTCCAGAATATAAGAAGCCCGAGGAGGATGATCTCATTGATTTCCCGAACTACCGCCCTTATCATTGATTCCTTGGACATACCATTGAGCAGTGCTATATTTTTAAGGACTAGATTCATGACTAGATCAATAAAAATGTTTTCAGATTGGGTCCAACCTCAGTGCAGGTAGCATGAATTTCCGCACAACCTGATAGAAACAACAAAGATGAGTGACAATAGGTCTCCAGCCACGGGTTGCAGAAGTATGATGATTGGTTGGCTCGCAGGGTAGTTGGTCACACCCATGGTATCATCTGCACCCATTTGAATCATCCAAAGCCTCCTAAAACAACCGTTCCTTCTTCATATATTTCCTCTATATCTACATTTCAACTCTCTTATTCTCATAAGAGAAGGCACCAATGACATAATAGAAATTAGATTACCCCAATGGTTCCGAAACCCTCTCATACTCTCGACGAATTAATGCCTCCAAAGGTGGGGATTTCCCCTATAATCTAACATGTATTGGAATATTCCTTGTATGATGAGTCAGAGTATTCTTCCTTTAATACCGCTGAGTTGGTGAACCCCCATGTGATTCCCAACGATGAGCAGTATCGAGTAGTTCCTCCTAACTTTCCCGGTCTATGTCATTACCACTGAGGTTGTATCCACATGAATTGTCAAAATGATCATGATAGTGATTCAATCCAAGCCATGCATGCTACTAATACTAGACAATAGGATCATTCTAGATCCCAGCAGGCACATACCTCTTAGCTGATCTTATTAGATTCACAACCCCTACCGTATGTGCTACTTGACCAGGTAGAGCCATTATGACCTTGCTATGATTAGATATGTTCTGTAGCTCAGTAATCTAATGGTCATCCTATAGTGACCCTATATTTTTCAACCAATGAGTAGCAGGATATTCCCAACACTATCCAATATCTGAAAGTTCGACCAGCAGTATCTATCATACCTCCTTCCAAAGAGAAACCTCCTCCTGATAGAAGTGTTCACTTAGCTCGAACATATGACGTGATTAATAATCCTACTAAAATTCCTATGAATCTTTAAATTATTGAGGCTATTATCCTATTAGAAGAGATGTGAGAGGCCCTCATAGATGCCTTAAAGATCCCCCTCTACTTTGAGACAGAGGTGAAATCCACAGAGGCCTTTCATGCTGAGGAATTCAAACGAGCAGAATACCAGGCCATCATTTAATTCTTAGGGGAAGATGAAGGTTCCACCATACAGGGTAAAATTCTTCCTCTATACATCACTGGAAATTTTAATGGTGTGTAAGTCTACCGTTGTCTTGTTGACATAGGTTCTGGGATCAATCTCATCTTGACCTGGATGATCCAAAAGTTAGGATTGATTGAAGTAGATCTGAGACCCAATGACCTGAAGATTCAAGGTTATGACATGATAGAGAAGAGGCTGTGAGGAAAGATCCCCCTGAAGACCCAATTTGTTGTCCTTGTTTCAAACACTAAATTCATGATTTTATCATAGGATACCGCTTACAACATGCTAATGGGTAGACCTTGGATCCATATACAGGCATCGGTTCCCTCCTCATATCACTAATGCCTTTAGTACCCCATCAATGGTCAAGTGGGCATGCTCCGGGGTGACACATCTCCCTTTTCCTCTTATGAAGCCCGCCATTTGGATACTGACTATTAAATGATCAAATACAAATGGGTTTATAAAAATTAGTTTGAGCACACTACTACTATGACCGACCCCTGGATGGATTTGAACGATGCTTTAATCCTTCCGATTCACCGATTGGAGCCTACCAGAATAGACATGGTACACTGTTTCATCATGTTTGAGATGAGGGGAGGAGGAATTCCCAAATACAAGGAGCATCATAAGATTACCTCGTACTTCTACACAAGGAAGGCTAGAGTGATACCAGAACCTCTCACCCCTATAAGGTATCGATATGTTTGCTATTTGGCTACGAAAATACACCATACCTAACTATTTTTCTGATATGGGATAATTTGACACAGACCGACCCACCACTACTACTTTGAATTTGTTAGGCATGATCCCCTCAGTCACAGGTTTGATGGAATCAGGTTGACAGTCTTTTTTTTCATGGTTTCAATAATGCAGGAGTCTTCTGATGAAGATTCCACCGCTTCTCAAACCACCACTAGTGTTCCTCTAGGTCCAGTCAACTTGGAAGGATTTCCTTTTACCGATGATCCTACTTACTCATATGATTAAGAGGATTTGAAAGATGCACCTACTACATTTGAAGAGGGAATATCTACCACCATCGATAAGTTGGTATAGGTAAATCTCAATATTGAGATAGATCTAATGTTGACATTGATCAATGAAGCTATGCCCACAGAGGAATAATAGTAGTATGTAGAATTTCTAAAGCAACACCATGATGTGTTCACCTAGAGTTTGGATGAGATTCCAGGGTTGGACCCTCAGGTCTCCTTCCACTGTCTTAGTCTCTTAGTGAGCCATTGTGGGTTCAAGTAGCCTCCTAGGAAGATGAAATTGTCTCATGGTTCCATGTTTGAGGCCGAATTTGAAAAGATCATCAAAGCCAACCTCTTCAAGTAAGTTCAGTATCCTAGATGGTTGTCAAATATCATCCCCGTCTGAATAAAGAACAAAAAGATCAGAGTCTGTATCGACTTCCAGGATCTCAACCACCACTGTCTGAAGGATGATTTTACCTTTCCCATGATAGATATTCTAATTGATACCACCACTAGGTTCTAGTATATCATCATCATGGATGGGTATATTAGGTATAATCAGATTCAAATGGCCCTAAATATGTGTATTCCACAACCTTTAGAGTTTCGTAGGGTACTTTCTGCTACCACATGATGCCTTTCGGCCTAAAGAATATAGTAGCTACCTACCATCTTGTTATGCACTACATATTTAAACTGATTCTAAGGATGTTAGTGGAGCGCTATGTGAATTATTTTCTGGTCAAATCCTGCCAGCGTTAGGAACATCTTATAGATCCTGAGAAAGTGTTCAGCTTCCTTCTTTCTTGGCAGTTGAGGATAAACCCCTTTAAATGTGATTTCAGGGTGACCTTTGGAAAGTTCCTTGGTTTTTTTTCAGATATAGATTCATCAAGATCAACCCAGAGAAGATCAGAGCTATTATCCAAATTCCCCCTCCGAGCACCTCTAGGAGCTCTGAGGCTTTCAAGGCCACAAAGCCTATATATGCCGATTCATTGTGAATGTATCTGGAAAATTTAATTCTTTTCTAGAAACCTAAATAAAGGTTTAATTTACCAATGGGATGAAGAGTAAGAAACCACTTTTGTGGAGATCAATTAGTACCTTCTATAGCCTCCAGTTCTGATGCCACCTATCTCTATAAAATCTTTATTCCTTTAAGTGAGCACCCTAGAATGATCCCTGGGTTCCCTTATCACCCATAATAATAATAAAGGGATTAAGAAAAATCTGTACTATCTCAATCCTATGATCCTTGATGCAAAGTCTAGGTACTCTTTTATCAAGAAGAGATGTCTCACGCTATTTTTTGTAGGGAAGAACTTATGGCATTATCTTCAGCATCATGAGATACATCCGGTTTCCCAAGTGGATCTTCTCAAGTACATTATGAATATTCTGATGTTGATGGTCTGGTTAGTGCGCTAGGTGGTTATTCTTTAGTAGTTCGACATGATATTTGTTTCTAAGGAGGTCATTAAGGGTCAAGCACTAGATGATTTTCTGGCTGCTCATCCAGACCCTATAGAGAAATCCATGGATCTTGATTTTCTAGATGAGGCCATCCTTTCAATGGATCGGGCCATGTCATGTTGGTAGATGCACTTCAATGGTTCCTCCCAGAGTCCCACTAGTAGAAAGATCAATGATCCCAGGCTCAACAGGGTGGTACTAGGGATTTTCTTCATCACACCTATCTAGGTTGTTCTTATCTATTTGTTTTTTCTATCATAGGGTTGCACCAACAATGGGGTAGAGTATCAGTCCCTCATCACTGGTCTCAATTTTTTCCTCGAGATTGATTTCCCCACATATATGTGAATGTGTAATCTGATTTAGTCATCAAACAGATCAATGGTGATTATATTATTAGAAATACAGAGCTTATACCCTTGATCAAGCATTCTCACCATCTGTTGGCCTAGTTACCTTCCCAACCATAGGTGAATCATGTTCCCCAATCATAGAATAGTTAAGCTGATGCCCTGGAAAGTTTGGTTTCTTCTCTCATAGAGCTTGACCAGAAAGATCTTTTTATTCATGTGGTGAATCGAAGGGTCATCACCCCATTTGGTTTAGATGAAAATGAAATCCAACAGGTAAATCATCTTTCCCCCATTGCTTCTACATCGGGTTCTCTTGATCCCCCTATAGATGAAAAAGACTCCAATTAGACAACTCCTTTCATTGAGTATCTCAAGAATGGTAGTCTCCCATAAAAAAAAAGAGGAATGTGAGTGAATCCACCATCATGAAATTCAATTCACTCTCTAGAGTGGTCCTAGCCTAGAAAATACTCTATACATATGTGGTTTTGATGGAGTCATCCTCCGTTGCATTAAAGGAGATGAGATTCCCCAGTTTATGAAAAAATTCCACATCGGGTCATGTGGTTCTCATCAAGAAGGGATGAAGCTTTCCCACCAGATTCATAGGTTGGGATACTTTTGTCCCACCATGGTCCATGACTGCATCGAGTTCACCAAGTGGTTACATGCGTGTTAGATACATTCCAATTTTGTAAATCAATCACTAGAGATCCTCCACTCTACAAAGTACTCTTGGCCTTTTGTGGTCTAGGGACTTGATGTCATGGGACTATATTCACCAGCTACAATTCGCCAGTTCTAGTTCATTCTGACCACAACGGATTTATTCTCCAAGTGTGTAGAAGATATTATGCTTAAGGAATTTAAGGCCTGGTCTATTTTTGAATTCATGAGCTCCAACATCATTCGTCAATTTGGGGTTCCTCACGCTATTCTCACTGATAACGACCCCAATTTTTGGGCAGTCGATATGAAGAAACTATAATCCAAATACAACATCTGGTCCAACCACACCTCTCACTACCATGTATAATAAAATGGGAATATTGAGGCATTCAACAAGACCCCCTCCAACATTTTGTAGAAGATGGTGGGTCAAAATAAGAGAATTTGGCCTGACAAGCTCCCTAATTCTCTATGGGATTGTTGGAAAATGACTCATAATGCCACCCAGGTGACTCCATATTTCCTAGTATATGTAATAGAGGTCATCCTTTCTATTTAGATTCAGTTTCCAGTGCTTTGTACTACTGTCTATGATCAGTAAATGTCAGACAGAGCAGTAGAAGTCCATCTTGCTGAGCTAAAAATTCTCGATGAGAGTAGGCTTCAAGCCTTGCATAATCTAGAGAGGCACCAAAATAAGATAGAAAAATATTCCAATAAGAGAGTTTTTCACCACTCATTCCTTCAAGGTGATTTGGTATTGGCCCTAAGAATGCCAATTATACTCGGTAGGAATCCACCAAAATTAGAACCCAAATAGGAAGGACCTTATATCTTCCACAAGGTCTATTCCAATGGTACATACTCTTTTATCACCATCGATGGAGAGTGAATTATTCCTCCTACCAATTCCAAGTTTCTCAATAAATACTTTTCATGAACAAACATCATGGTCTAAACTCTATGACCTTAAACTAAGATCCTCTTTTCCAAACTCTATGACCTTAAAATAAGAGCCTATGGTCCAAACTCTAGGACCTTAAACTAAGAGGCTCTGGTCCAAAATATATGAACTTAAACTAAGATCCCTAGGTCCAAGATCTATAACCTTAAAATAAGATCTATCTCATCCTACATGAATTTAAACTACTCTATCTCACACAACTTTAAACCGATGATTTATCCCACATGACATGAAACTACATATCTCATCTTTTTAGCATGATGTTAAACTACATGGATATCCAAGAATTATATGTGTCTTGATTACCACCCTCATGGGATACACAGTGATGCCCTTTAATTTTATCCCTGAGTCCAACCACAAATTCACTAACCATTTTGCCTTTTGGCATGGGTCCCCTTCTTAAGAATGTATGGTATGGTGATGGACCTTCTTTATTCCTCATTAATGTCAGGTTTTTTCTATAATTTCATACAATTCTCCCTTGGTATGTTTCTATATATCTTTTTCACATGATAATGACACCCTACATCTTCATTGCATGATGTTAAACTGCACAGATCCTCAAAAACTATGTATGGATTGATTCCCATCCTCATGGGATACCTAGCAATGCCCAAACATTTTGTTCCCAGGACCAGTCAAAACTTTTCCATAATTCTACCCTGGAGCATGTAGTGTGGTGTGAATTTATTTGACCTTCATTCACATTGGGTTTCTCATACCACAACACAACATGTTCCCATATTGGAAATGTAACCCCTACGGTCCAAACTCTATGACCTTAAACTAAGAGCCTCTTCACGATCTTCTTGGAAGTGTGTGGTGTGGTGCAAATCTATTTGGTCCTCATTCACTCTGGTTTTCTTATTTTTCCACGCTACATGTTTCCTCTTTGGGATCATAATTTCACCAGGTCAAAGGTCTATGACTGTAAACTAAGATCTCTAATTCCCCACAGGATGCTAAACTGCACAACATTGATGGTCATTTCTGCATGACCATAAAAGGGAAATTCCTTCTTTGTCCTGCATGACATTAAACTGTGTCTTCATCCTTACCGCATTATGTTAAACTACATGGATCTCCAAGAACTATGTGTGGATTTATTCACATCCTCATGGTATACATAGTGACACCAAGACACTACATCTTTGGGCCCAACCACCCAAACCTTCCTTCCCATTTCCTTTCTTTCTTTATTTAAATCAATGTGTGGTTATCTTTGGGAATGTGATATTTGAAGTTGGATATTTTGATCCTCATTCATTTTGGGTTTCTTTATGGTACCACATTGCACATTTCCATTTCATAAGCCTCACCTATAGTCTGAGCTATATAACCTTAAACTAAGAAATTTGGTGTCCTTGTTGTATGACATTAAACTGTATAGAATTTTCCACAATATCTCCACTTAAGAATAAATTTCATCTTTGGAACTTTGGGATTACTATCATTTAGAAATGTGTATTGTGATTTGGATCTATCTAATCTTCATTCACGTCGTGTTACCTCATGGCACCACGTTGCACATATCAACCTAAAATGGTTCGAACTCTATGACCTTAAACTAATATTTTTAAGGTCCTAGTCACATGAAAAAAACTACGTGTCAACCACAATAATATCATTTGAGAGAATATCCCACCCCTTCTTAGCATTGGTCATCTGTCATTCCATCTCCAAGAACTACATGTGGATTGATTCCCATCATTGTGGGATACGTAGCAACACTTAAAAATTTATTCCTGGGCCTAGTTGCAGGATCACTAACCCTTTTAGCTCTATAGATTGGGTTTATATTAGGGAATATGTGGGGGAGGAATGGAATCTATTTGATCCTCATTTAGGTAAATTTATTTTCAACACTACACTTTTCCCCTCTAAGTTACATTTCTCTTATGTCTTAGCAGCATGACGATAAAATATGCAACATTTTCATCTTTTCTGCATGAGATTAAACTGTATGGATACATCCCAAGAATACAACTTTAAACTAGGCACCCCATGCTCCAAAAACTATAACCTTAAACTAAGATGCTTTGGTCTAAGAAACATGACCTTAAACTATTCACAACACCATGTACCTTGATCCTGAGTTTTTTCTTGGCTTTCAACCCCCTCAGGAACTCGATCCAGACCTGATACCACCTATGGATGTTTCACACCAGCATGTTTGAATGTGCGGTTCTATGGGACCTAGAGTGTTGAATTCCATAATGAAATTTACCCAATACATTTCCATTCTTCAGGTGTCCCTTTACCTAGTTATTTACCCTATTTTACATCTGAAGGGACCCCCTAATAGAATGGTCTTATGAAACTTTGGCTCACCTACTATTCTGGTCCAATGCCCCGAAAGACTTTTGACAATATTTTGAGAATGGTTCTGTGTTTCAAATATGTTTAGAGGTAAACCCTCATTATCTATCCCCATCCCTGGTAGCACTCTGTGGAAACTGTTTCTCGAATAAGGTCAATAGTTATCCTCCATCATCAGGCCACCCCCTTATCATTTTATAGATATGGGGCGTCATGACTCACACTTTCCACCTTATTATATTTTTATGGACCCCCAACACCCCTGGTGTTGTCCCTCTGTGCATTTGCGAACGTTGAGTGGGAATGTTAGTATAGTTGGGACTTTCCCACCCAACATTTTCTTTCCATTATTGTGTGCCCTACATATTATGGAGAAATTCTAACATCACTCCTTGTTTCCCACATAGATCATGGATCAAGTGGGTTTATGAGTCTTGGTAGGATCTATCCACATAAAGTAGTTGTGTATCCCATATGGTCCAAACTCTATGACCTTAAACTAATAGATTCATCATGATTCTCTTTTAAATATGTTATATAGGATCGGGCTTCCTTGGATCTCATTCATGTCAGGTTTTTCATTCCCCCACACTATATATGTCTACTAGAGACACTCACAATGGTCCAAACTCTATGACTTTAAACCAAGAGAGGGAATACATGGCATGTTATGAGCCTTTTTGGTCTCATTCATGTCAGGATTATTTTCCACACCACACACTTTCTCCCCAAGATACATATTTTCCCCGTAATGTCCTAGTTTCATGATGTTAAACTGCATAACATCTTCATCCTCACCACATGACATCAAAATTTATAGAATATGTCCCACAAAAAACATGTTAAACTGGGTGCCTATGGTCCAAACTCTAAGACCATAAATTAAGATCCTTTCCATTATTCCTCTTGGGAGTGCGTAGTGTGGTGTGGATCTTTTTGGTCCTCATTCATGTTAGGTATCTCATACCACCACACTACATATTCCTGCATTGGATGTGCAATCCCCATGGTCTAAAATCTATGACCTTTTAAACTAAGAGCTTCTCCATGGTTCTTTTGGGAGTATGTATGTGGTGTGGATCTCTCTGATCCTACATCAAGTTACCAGTATCCACAATTCTCACATCCCTCTTGGAACACCCTTTCTAGAATCCTTACCACATAACATTAAAGTGCACTGATCGGTCCAACATATGACCTTAAATTGAGGCACCATCGTCATATCCACACGAGAGAAAATGACACATCACTGTGGTGTTCTCGCCTGAGAGAACATCACCTTAGAAACTGATCATTCACCAGGACACTTGTCAAGACCTATATATGGATTGATTCCTTTAGTATCCTTGTACTTTTTATCCTGGTCTAGCTGTTCAAAAAAAAACATACAAATAACCAAATACACAAACAAGACATATCCAATGTTTCCTCTCTCTTTGTATGGGTTAGACCTGCACAGGGAATTTTCCACTTCAAGAACTATGTGTGGCTTGATTCATATCCTAATGGGATACGCGGTGACACCCAAATCATTTATCTTAGGTCCATCCACAATATTATTTCCCCATTTCGTATTGGTTCACCTTCATCCTTACCACATAATGATAAATTTCCTGGATATTCAAGAACTATGTGCGGCTTGATTCTCATCTTTATAGGATATGTAGTGATGTATAGACACATTTTCTTTTGGCCCAGCCATAGACTCTCTCAAACCTTCATCCCCTTGGCCTCGATCATGGTCCAAGATCTATGACCTTAAACTATACATGGTTCATCTTGAGACACCTATGTGACACATGGGATCCCATTGTCCATCATTCATGTCGGGTTATACCTCTTACATGTTTCATGTGTACTCACCCTTGGGATGAGCGTTCCTCAATCATGGTCCAAGCTTCATGACTTTATACTATATGCAAGCTTCCACGAGAATGCATATGTGGTGCATGTATACCTGTATACCTCTTGTGGATCATTCATGTTGGGTTTGTTATGAAACCACACTACTCAAATTCCTCTTGAAGCACCCCTCTCTGATCCAAACTCTATGACCCTAAACTAAGAGCTTATGAATCTTATTCTCTTTTAGGATATGTTGCATGGCGTGGACCTCTTTGGTCCTCGTTCATGTTGGGTCTGTCAAGACACCGCATAACATACACCCATTACGAGATTCCTTTATTGTCTACACTATATGACCTTAAACTAATAACCTATCATCCTTAATGCATGACATTAAACTGAAACCATTCCGTAAACAATTTCAGGATGTCCTGTGATGATCATGGGATGCTTCTACCCCATTTCTAGATAAGATTACCTTTTTTAGTTTTGGTCTTCTACTGCATTTTGTTCAAAGAAATATGCGCGACTTGATTCCCATCCTCATTGGATACGTATGACACCCGAGAATTTTTTCTTGGGTCCAGCCACATGTTTATCATTCCTTTTAATCCTTATTTTTATTTTTGGTCCAAACTTCATGACCTTAAACTAAAATCATCACTATTGTATTCTATTTTTTTTCCATATCACATGTGATTCCTTCCTGTATGTTCCCTGATACTTGTATGGTATGCGAGCCTCCATTGGCTCAATCACATCATGTTTATTTCCTCTATGCCATAAAAATATTCTAGTAATGGAAATTTTCATAGTATGAGCAACATTACATTGAACTTCTTTCTGTGGTCCAAACTTTATGACCTTAAACTAAATACCTCACTGTGGTATTTTCTTTTTTTCCATATCGTATGTTCTTCTTGTCCGTCTGTTTCCTACCCCTCCTATGATATGAAAGACTCTTTAGATCATTCACGTCGGGTTTATTTATTCCATATCACATGAATATTCTAGAATAGACATTACCAGTGTCTAGGTTATATGACCTTAAACTCTATACAATTTTCTTACCATATGACTATAAACTGCGGGACACATCATGGTCATATGACGTTAAACTATAATATGCATCGTGCTCACTGTATGAAATTAAAATACATGTTCACTATCCTTATTTTCATGAAATAAAACTGTAAGGCATCTTAATCCCTTGTCAGAGAGGTTTCCCTCTCGGAGCTAGGTTTGATCTTTGTTCAGACCAGTACGCCTTCACTGATGTGCTCTTAGCCACGGTGGTGTAATTTTTATAGTGTTGGAATCCTTTAGAATATTTAATCACTCCATCTCACTCTTTGTGTGACCCTTATTTGGATCCTCATCCTATTTCATGTCCGAAGGGGCCCCCTAATGGAAGGGTCTCATGCCATTTCGGCTCACCTACTATTCTGGGCCAATGACTTAGAAGGATTTGGATGACACTTCGAGTTTGACCCCATGTTTTCGAATATGGTCAGTGGTTGGCCCTAGATTTTTTGTTTCTATCCTAGGATAACATTATGAGGATTCTGTGTCTCGAATATAGTCAGTAGTTATCCTCTATCTTCATGCCACCCTCATTGTGTTCCGAATGTTGGTCATGTGATTCACACTTTTTCACCCCCTTTGTTCGAATTAATTCCAGTTCCCTTGGAATTTCCCTCTCCTTCACCATCACACATTGGGAAAAGAAATTTGGCTATTCCAAGATCCCTATTCTCTAGACACAACCTTTCTCATCCCAAATGCCCTAGGTGGTCAGTCAGTAATTGCAGACCCTGAGTACTTGAGGATTATTTGAAACTCTCATCCGACACTCACAGATATGATGGAGGTGTGATAATTTAAAACAAGTACAAAATGTGTATCCAGTTCAAAATAAACAATCAAGAACCAAATATTTTTTATGAGTTCAGAAAAACACAACCCCTATGGATTGACCCCTTCAATGGATATTTTCAGCTCCGTCACCCTTTGGCATGTGGGCTCCAGGATCTAGTGTCACCTTCTGAGCTATATTTCTTCCTCATTTTCCATAGGGTAAATCCCATCATCCCTAATATGCACTGAATCCCACTTAGTTTGAATATTGGAAACTTCACAAGATGCTTGCCCCAATTTCTCTTTGACCTCTTCCAACTGGACCCTCAATCGTGATATGAGTTCCGATTGGGTGTTAGTGAAGTAATATCGCCTTTTCATCCATTTTTCCAAGTTCTAGACCTACTATTTAGCCTCCTAGAGTTTATGAGTGTTGAAGGAATTCTTTTGGTGTGAGGAAACATCCAAACAATGATCTCCCTCCCATATTCTTTCTGCGAGGTAATCCCAGTCTAGCATATGCAGACCTCATGCATCCACCCCTCCAGTTAATAGATCACGCAACCAAGGGTGAAGTGATCCCATTCGACTTATCCAATATGATTTTGTGGTATTATAGATGAAGTGATGGATCAACTTACAAGACCGATAATAGATAGATCAACTATACTCTACATCTGAATTAGGCCCGTACAACTCCTATGGTTTAGTAGGTTCATACTCTGTAAATACTGCTAAGAGTTCAGCAGTAGGATCCTCCTATGGAATTATATCAGATGGGATGGGATCCATATCATGTAGTTGATCTTCATCAATTGATCCCACTTCGATGATATTGTTCGTGTCAACTTCGAGTTCCACCCCACCGGTGGTTCTACTCGTAGCCATGATTGTCACAGTCTGATCATCTTAGGCACCCAATTCAACATAAATCGGCATTCCTATTAGGAAAGAATCCCTAGGACCCCCGGAAATCATCACCAATAGTACGCCTAATGCTTCAAGGACTATCTAGACAACAATTGTGTCAGTTGACTTGGTAGAGTAAACAATAAGTTTGACTCTATGAAGAAGGAATCTTATAGAAGTAAAGCGATGATTTCTTATATCCTTGGGTTGTTATTATTGGAATACTAGGACGTGGACCCCCAAATATGGTTTGGATATCTATAAATTATAGAGAATACACCGTTGTTTCTAGATTGATGCTAAACTCTATAGCCCTTGGAGCTTGGTCCTCTATGCTCGTTGTCACATCTATATCCCCACGGGAGGTGGTCCTTTGTACAATGGTATCTTATAAAAAAAAATGTCAATTGAGAAACCTAGATAAACATGAAAGATATCATACAAGGAAATTGTTTAGAGATTTCCTCAAGAGATTCAGTGAACCCTTTCAAAGAGGTTTCATCTAAGGTCCCAACCTCTCCTTCCTTCAAAGGGATCCCTCTATTAACATCTTCTCCCCATGATCCTTCTGATTCATCAGGAGGAGGAAATCATGTCATCATCTTATAAGAATATAGCTATTGTGGATATGTCAGGTCTAGCAATACTTTCACCCAATCCGTAATTGGATGAAGAGTGCCCCAAGAGTGCACTAAGTCCTCCAGCTCGACCACATATCCCTACCCTCCAGTTGAGATACCAGAAATTAGGCCTTGGCATGAACAATTCCCATAAGTTTTATTCTGAACTATTTAAGTAGATTCCACATTTCATAAGGACTGAGTAATTTCTTGCTGATGTCCAAGGACTCCCAAGCCTCAGGATAAATAACATCTTCAGGTATATCCATGAAACACAGGTGCTTCCCAAGATCTTGTGTAGGTTTTCTACAGATACCTATGGATGGGTGATCCTCCTGATGTACCCCTAGGTATACTTTCAAGGTTAATCTCTATAGACACTAGAACTACCTTGCAAATCGATGCGGGGGATACGGTTCATATATCAGTTCGCAATACACCCACGCTACCAGTACTCCACCTCGAAAGGCTAGAAGATATGACCACTACTCTCCAATTCCACTACCATCATCGGTGAACACTCACCTTAGAAAATGGAATGGATAGAATTTGAATTTTTCTGCACTCCATATATAATTCAACACTGTCGTCAGGTTCAGTTTGAATGGGAAACTTCCCACTGCATTCAAAATGTTTGGTCGAAAGTCTAACCTAGGAGTAGAGATGGGGTTTGAGTATCCATATGACCTCATGTGTGCTTCCAACCATCCATACAAGAAGTGGAGTGGTTCACATACACATAGTGTATTATTCCCCTCACTGATGTGCCAAAGCACCTTATATAGATTTTCCAACAATAGAATCCCGAGGCTGATACATTGCCCCATTGCCAGCATGGCCTCCATAATAAATTTTCTCGGCCACATAGCCATGTGTGCATCTTTCACCAGAAACATCCATCCATATATGAACACTAATATAAACCCATCCAACCTAACCACCATTTGATTCTCAGCGTAGATGTTGTATCCCCATAGCTACCATTGGTTGTCCTCTAGGATTCGCCAATAGGAACCTTCCATGCTATGTTGAGCCCCTCTTGAGTAGGTGCATGGCCTTATGGGTAGTTTCATGGGCACCTCCACTCCCTCAGCAGAACTCTATGGGGTAAAATCTAGAAAACAGCTGAACCACTACTTGATGTGGACGTCCCTCACCATATTTTTATCTTCACCTAGTACCTGGTCCAACAATTCCTTCACTAGCCATGGAATCTATTCCGGATCCTCCCATAAATTCTCCATAGGGAGAAATTCATCATATATTTCCCCTAGAATGGGAATACCAAAAATATGGTAGAGGTCCCATAGGATGATGCTAACCTCCCCATGATGAAGATGAAAGGTGTTGGTCCTCGATGATCATCTACTAACAAGCTTGGACATGATGTCTTTTGGTTGATAGATGTGGAATTGGTAGGCTCATTCAGCCTCATACAGGCCTACTCTCCTTAGCTTTGCTCCAAATTCTCCACAGGATAAACATACCCAGTAGGCCTAAGAACATTATTCTGTGAATTTGCTACCCTGGAATAAGTCCCAATTATCAATCCATCCTTTCTCCAAGTTCCCTAAACTCACCTTGAAGATACTATGGTGATGTGGTGGAGATACCTATAGCTGAAATTATTTCCCATCAATGTTGTTGACATGGTTTTAAAGATATTCGGTGGTGATAGGTGTATGATTACTCCAATTATGGATGTCAACATCTTTGAACCACTGGTATTGATTCAGTGTTCCCCTAAACTAATAATTCGGTTCTTCCCTGCTTTATTTTTTTATGAAAACATCATTCCTTAGGACAAAGCTATATAATAGTAATCTCTTTCATAAGGGGTAATTATTTTAACTTCTTACAACAACACTGGAAAAGATTCTTGGTCAAAATGACTCTGAATATTCTTCCCGATGAAGATGTTGTTAATCATATATTCTCTTTGGGCAGCATATGTAAGGACCTCCCAGGTAGCTTCCTAATCAACCATTTTTCCCAAGACTTAGTTATTTTTCTTTCTTGTTCATGAAGATCATTCACAAAGGTCATTCAAAGAGGATATTTGAAGAGAACCAGATCATGGATCCATGATGGCCTTATTATGTACCGTGGAATAACAAAGGATCATGATGCACTAGTTTTCTAAGTAGTGTTTGTGGATCACTAGTCTGAGGAACCCAGTTTGCAGAGAGCATCCATGGGGGTGTTGGATCTTCGCAATTCGAGCGCTCAAAAACAATGTTTTTGGAGATCATATATGGAAAAAAGGTACCTTTGCACTGAATTTATAGGCAAAAGCCCTCTGAGATTCACAGTGCCCACAATTTTCATGAGATTCATGATGATCTTTTACCTCCCTCTGTACCCCAACATCGTGAGAAATATTTATGATCAATAGATTTTCAGCGATTTAACCTCAAAATATGACCCTAATTTTCTCCTCAACTCCAATTCTGAGAGGGGGGAATTTTTTGGTATTGAAATTCGTGCCCAGAATGTATTGAAGAATTCCAAGACCATTTGTGAAAAAATTCAATCCTTACGAGTCAAAAAATCCCCAAAGGTTCCTGCTTTGCGAAGCTCCCTCTCCAAGACCCTCCCCACCATGAACGTTACGAATCCATCACTGGATTTATTTGAGAGTCTTATGCTCTCTGCGGACACTATGAAACCAGTTAAAATAAACCTTCATGATTCTGATGACCTCTGTGAATGCCACCAAGCCACTTGGTGGAGCACTCCGCAAGTCCGACAGATCTACCTCTATTCGTGAAGCTTGATTTACTTCATGGAACACATCTAAGTATCGCGATGCCTGGTTCCTATAAACATGTGGATTATATCCACCTCGAAGCATCACTACCCTAACCTTTCACCTTTCGAGCTCCCATTTCATGAAGATCCCAGTGATTCGTGAACTAGTGAGAAAATGCATCACCCAAGGTATTTGAGCATCAAAAAACAACTTTCCATCTGTTCCAATTTACCTCCACTTAAAGTGGAGATTCCATTCATGAAGTTCCATGACAATTGTGAAGGTAGGAGTCCCTATTGGGAACTCGGGACTTTATATACCATTCAACCTTTGCGAAGCACCCCCCAAATACATGTGGAAACCATGCCTAGGTCATATTTCCTTGCTTCGTGAAGCTCCTAACTTAGAAAATAACCTTTTCTACATGATTCATGAAGCACCTACATCCATGAAGATCCTTTACTCCATGAATCACTAGAGCTTCATAAAGATCCTCTCAGCGAGGCTTCCTTCTTCGCAAAACCCTTTACCGTGTGGCCCTCTAGGCTTATACATAGTGATTTCCTGATTCCCCATGTAGTGTCCCTTATTACATTGTACTACCTCTTTATTTTTGGAATACATATGATAATGGATCTAGATTTTTGGAATAGCCATGCTAACATAGACCCCACAATTGTCCATTCCTCCACACCCCTCATATCGGGACTTACTGATGCCTTCCCTTCCCCAAGTGTGGGTAGGTATCAGTCATGTATGTTTAGGAGGTAAGGAGTGAGTCCTCCCCATCCGAGCTATAGGAAGTTAAACTGCTAAGCAATATTATCCCCAGCACATGACGTTAAACTATAGTCTTGCCCCATGAAATGCACATAGGGTGTTCCATCTAGGGTATTCTCCAGGACCACTAGTCTCCACAGGAGTGAGATATTCCTCGCCCTACTGACATGGAATTACATCATCCTCTCATGGGACTAGATCCTCCTAGGGAATATCTCCTAGCGTAAGTCCCAATCTCTATCTCCCTAGGACACTAGACACACATAAGCCTCACACCATCTCTCATAGTTGAAACTTTTTCAACATGACTGTCAGGTCTACTGCTACCTCTTGTTTCTCACACCAATCACGACTCACATGGGCTTAGAGTAATGGTGACAATGAAATCCTCTTTATACCACTAACCATGTGTAAGACCCAACATGTATTTGGGTCGATGACCATGCATAATCCCCAGCATGTTTCTGGGTCACTGGCCATGTGTACACCCTGATTCTATGCCCCCACTTACCGAACTACATGTACTTTGATCCCTTCATTCTAAACAGGTTATGCAGGAAACCTATCTTAGGTTTAAGCCCATTACTCCCCACAATCCATTTGTTCCATATATTTCACATCAATTCACTCATCCTGTATGAGGTTAAACTACATACTCCAAACTACATGGGTTTGGATCTATTTTAGGTACATAGGAAGCCTCTTTGAGGTTTAATCCCAACCAATGGAAAACTTAGGTGTTTCCTCCTAGGGAAGTACCCTCCAGATGTGACACCTTCCCTTTTTGGGAAAAATCTCCTAGATCCATCCCCTGAGATGTTCTTATCCATCCTCCTATGATGCTAATAATGTGTAATCCCTACACATATCACATCTATCCAACCAAGAGTGATCCTCTTGTGAAGGGAATCTAACCATGAGTAATCCCTTGGCAGGTATTCGGGCCATTTTCCATGTGTACACCTCAATTATTTTCCTCTATCTTGAACTATGTGGAATTTAATCTCTACCTTCTAAATGGGGAACATAGGAAGACTCTATGAGGTTCAAGACCATTATCCATTCCCATCCCAAACCTTCCCCTAGGTTACTATCTATCAGGAGGGACATGTCCTAGCCTAGAGTTTCTTTTTTCTTTTAGGTCCCTACCCATGCATTCATTATAATGGGAAGAATCCTTAGGCAACTCACCTCCCCACTTCCTGAACTATGTGGACTTTGATTCCTAGCCATTGGGATATGTAGGAAGCCTCCTTGAGGTTCAAGCCCATCACTCTCCATACTCCATTCATTTCATCATCACTTCATCCATACCCATCCCGATTTTTACCCAGGATACCACATCCTAATGATATCATGCCATCCAATTCATCACTACTTCTAGTAGGACTCGGGCAGCTAACCATGCATAATCCCCACACAGTTCTTATTCCTCTAACCAAGAGAGATTCTCTTAAGAAGGTCAACTATCCATGTGTAAGACCCAAATAACCCCTTCATACTACATGGGTTTTGATCCCTGTCTTCTATAAAAATTACATAGGAATCCTCCCCAAGGTTCAATCCAAGACAATGCTAAACCTTGGTGTCCCCCTTTTTGGGGTGAAGTTTTTCTGATCCACCCTTTGTGTCATTCAGATCAGCCTTCACAGTGCGAAACCTTCTCTTTTTGAGATGCAACACCTCGAGTCTGCTCTTATCGGGAATTTTGATCCATCCATCTGGTAAACCTTCCTAGGTTATCCCTCATAGGGATCCACCTCTCTTATCCATCTCCATGGGATGTTCTGATCAGTCTAATTCATCTCCGCAAGACGCTAAACTCATGGCATACCCCATGTTAAGCACAAGGAGTAGAGGAAAACCTCAAAATAAAAGCCTCAGGAATAATATTCCTTGTGATCACCAAAAGATTCATCAGGTTCCATGAACATGATAATCCGTATTAGGAGGAATAATACAGGTTCTCCAATGTTCCATCATCCAGACACTCCATTGATGCCCAACATGACTACTTCCTTGACCAAGGGTTCTGCCCTGGATAAACCCTTTGGAATGTATAGACAGAAGCAACATAATTAATCAGTATCCATGAAGAGATGGAACTGGTAATGTGGTTTACAAAAAATTCTTAATCTATAAGGGATACATAGACTAGGTGATGAATTCCAAGGAGGAATCCATATAATGAGGAACTGACATCCCATCATCCCATTTCGATCAAGGAGAAAACATCTCTGAAGAAGTGATGAATGTCGTCTGCCTTTGGAAAGAGAGAATGTGGAGTAAAATGCACATCTATGGAGCATTGAAACAAAGACATAGGTGGTACACCCCGATAGAAGCATAAAAAACAATGGAGTATATATGACATACACGCCATGTAGTCTACACAGTATAACAGAAAAATTCATGCTAATAGTGTGCTCAAATACAGGAGTTCTAGCCATGTGATACTGATAACATAGATAATTAATGGTACACATGATATATAGCTCGAGTACACATCGTATAACCCCTTAATTCTCATGTCTAAATTACACGCTGAGTTAATCAGTAAATTACACAGATACACAGAAAATAGGAACACACGACATGTAGCCAGAGTACAAACCATGTGATTCCACCCAAAAAACATGCTGAGTCCTTCAATGGTTACACATACACATGTAAAATAAAACAATGATTTGTATCTAGATGGTAAATGTCATGTAGTGTGGATGAGGTACACACCGAAGCCCCAAGTATTTATCTTAGGTATACGACAATCAAGGAATATGCTGTGTAGGTCATAAGTACAAATTGTGTTGTCTCCAAATAAGGGAAAAAATTAAATTAAATTAAATAATTAATTACAGTATTAAAACCTAATTATATTATTGGCACTAGATGTGTTTTATTATATAATAAAGGATTTGAAGAAATAATAATTTCTCAATTAATTTATTATAATTATCTATAATTATTGTCCATGCTATTTGAAATCATTTCTGATGGGTATCTCCAAGAGACTTCGGATAGTCATTAAGATGCAAGGGAATTAATTAATTAATTAATAAAAGTGTGTTTATCTTAATAATAAAGAATGAATTAAAGTGAATAATAACCAGTGTAATTTTGTGTATTTGTTGAATGTGTATGACCATTCATGATCTTTGAAATAACATATGTGTGAGTTAGTTTTATTTAATTTTATTTATTTCACAGGTTTGTAATTATTAATCATTAAATCAAATATGATGGCTTGCGAGTCATCAATCTCTCCTCTATTATGTAGGAATTGTGTGTATAAGGTGATTTATATAATTTTCCATAACCAATCCTTTGGTTACCTTCACCTACATATTAGTTATAAATACATGTAATAAAAGGAGTATCCCAAGGAATGTAGAGGTGGTTCAAGGTATAAAATAGATGATTCCGACCCAGGGAATACACAAGTGGATAGGTAGAATGCTACAACTCATGCCAGGACTGGAACAACGAGTTTTCAACTAGGTTATAGGTTGATTTTTTTCCAATCAATAAATTAACCGTTAGATAAGCTCATGATCATGTCATTTATTTATTTATTTATTTCTTCCTTATGTTTTATTTATTTTATGGATGCAATACCACGATCACATAAATAAAAGGACTAATATAAAAAGATGGAATTTAAATAAATGGATTATATATAAATGTTTTATCAAAACATTGTTAATCACTTAAGTAAAATTCACTTAATTTTAACAATATATGTAGAAGATAAAATAATAAATATTTATGCATAATAATATAAAATCCCTCAAGTTAATATTATTTCATTATTCCTTCCATCATCTGAATTAAGATGAACCCATAGTTAAACTGTCAGTTCATCCTACATTGGGGGAAGTTTTAATTATCGGGAAGTCTGAACTAATATAGTGGGCTGAATTAACTGAATATATACTCGGTTTAATGGCCTATGTCTATCCAATAAAAGTTTGGTGGTTAGTTTTGAGGAAATTCTAGCTAGGATTTATGGATTGGGTAGTCCACTTAACAGATCAAGGAGATGCTAGTTTACAGTTGGAAAACCGCCTACCTAGATACTTTCTTATAATTTTCATGGCCTAAATCTAAATTAGAAGAAAGGAAACATGGATTATTTTAAATATAATGTCTTGAGTTATGGGAAATTCTATGTTTAGTGGTGAGGGTAATTGATACTTAATAAAATAGTGGGAGACTTAATAAAATTAAATTCATTATGTGGTACATAAATTATAATCAAGTGAAGTACTAATAATATTATCTTTTTTAATTGTATAATAATAAAAATACCATCATCCACATTATCCCTGCAATTGATTTTGAATAAATACCATCTCATAACAAGTAGTAACTTCTAGGAATGGTTCAGATGCCTAAGGGCTGCGTTGCACCATGAATGGAAATCTTACGTACTAGAATCCTCACTGCATGATCTGCCTTTAAAGGAGGCAAGTGATGGAGAGTTCACTATCTATGATAAATACTTGAGTTATGTGGTCGATGTTCTATTGCTAATTATTTCACACATGTCTAGTGAACTCATAAAGCCTCATGAAGGCATGAATGCTTATAGCATGCTCCACCATCTTTGTGGTATATATTAGAAGAGATCTATACATGAATGATTTGAGATATCCAAGCCTCTCTTTTAGATTAATATTGGATAAGGTGCACTATTAGGGCCTCATATAGTCAAACTCATTGGCTATATTGAGCACCTAGAGGTTCTAGGGTTTAAATTTCCTAAATAATTGTGCACCGATCTCATTCTTAAATCACTTAGAGATTATCAATATTTTTTTATCAATTTCAATATGAACAACATAGATAAGTATCTCCCAGATATTATTATAGTACTTCTCCAAGTTGATAAGGACATGAAGTATGGAAAACCTTACATCCTTATGGTGAATAAAATAAAATTCCATGAAAATATCTCTAAGTCTAAATCTTCTTCACAATACCCTTACAAGAAACAAAATATCAAGGGGTAAGCAAGGGAACATGATGATTTATATTTTTCATGTGGTGAAAAGGACCACTGGAAGAAAAATTGCACCCAGGAAAAGAAGCAAGTTAAAGATTCAGGTGCATTTTTTATTGTGTACAATATATTTATTTCTATAAATTGGGTATTAAATGCAGAATGTGGTACTCACATATGTATTAAAATAATAAAACTAAGTAGATTCTAGGATATTGACTTGGGGGAGGTTGATCTACGAGCATCCAATAGATCCATACTTACTATCATAGATATTGGGGACTACAACCTTATATTTTTTATAGGAATGATCTTGGTTTTAGAATATTTTTATTATGTTCCATCTATTACAAAAAATATTATTTTTGTATCTAAACTTGTTACAGATGGATTTATTTTCAATTTCAGGAATAAATGTTTCTTCTTTTATAAATATAACATTTTTTATGATAAGGCATATGTAAATAATGGTCTTTATATGTTGGATTATAAGATCCAAGTAATGGAAATAAATAAAAAAATAGTTCACATGACTCATACGACACCCAACTATGGAATCACTGGCTAGACCTTGTAAATGAAAATCATATGAAAAAATTACACCAAATGGATATTTAGATTCCTTTTAACTAAAACCACTTGGTGTATTTCATGTGTATTTACAAGGAAAAATGACCAAATACCAATTTATTGGAAATGGTGAAAGGTCTAAAGAGATTCTTGAATTAGTATATAACGGTGTGTATGGACCATTTCCAGTTAAATCAAGTGTGGGTAATCATACTTTATAACTTTTTTCTGATGATTAAATTAGATATGGATTTTTCTACTCAATGAGGTATAAGTTTGATTTATTTGAAAAATTCAAGGAATACAAGAATGAAGTTAAGAACTATCTTGGTAATAATATTAAGAAACTCCACTTAGAGTGTGGTGGAGAATATCTTAATCAAGACTTCATTGGTTATTTACTAGAGTTTGGGATCCTATCTCAACTCACTCCTCCTTATACACCTCAGTGTAATGGTGTAAGTGAAAGGAGGAATTGTGCCCTTTTGGACATGGTGATATAAAAGATGATTCATGTAAGTCTTCCTTTATCCTTTTTTGTGGTACATATTACAAACAATAATATACATACTAAACTATGTTCCAACTAAAGCGGCAAAAGATATTCCATAACAATTGTGGAGTAGAAAGAGACTTGTGTTGGCATGCTTACATGTGTGAGAATGTGAAGTGTTTATTAATACCTCTTTAGGTAACAAACTTTACACCCCAATGCATAAAGTGTATCTTTATAAGATATCTCAAGGAAATAAGGGGATACTTCCTATAAAACCATTCAGGTAAAATTGTTCTAGTCAAAAGACATCCCACATTCCTTGAGATTTATCATATCTCTAAAAGAGATAGTGAGAGTGAAATAGACTTAAATGAATTTCATGATAAAGATACACAAGAGTTGACAAAGGAAAAAAATCCACAAATACCTATGGAATAAGAAGTTCTAAAGACACAAGTACTAAGTAGGAGAACTTGAGAGGTTAGAGAACTAGAATGGTATGATTTTCTAGTCACTAAGAACACTAACTAAGTATTATTTAATAATAATGACCCTATAACCTACAAGGAATAATTTAGTGGCAGAAATGTTACCAAATTCTAAGAATCTATGAATTTTTAAATGGATTCCATTTACTAAAACTAAGTCTATATTTTGGTAGATCCTCCAGTGGATGTAAATCCCATTGGTTATAAATGTGTATTCAAGAAGAAACTGAACATGGATGGACAAGTTGATAATTATAAGGAACAAATGGTTATAAATGGGTTCAAACAACATGAAGTAATAGACTACAATTAAACCTTTTCACCAGCTGCTATGCTAAAATTTATTAGAATTTTACTTTCCATTGAAGCTTTCCATGACTATGAGATTTGGAAAATGGATGTAAAAATATCCTTCCTTAATGGGAACCTTCAAGACGATGTCATATGACACAACCTAAAGTTTTTTGGACTATAAAGGATTCCAACAAGGTATGAAAATTACAAATATCCATTTATGTATTAAAGAAATAATCTAGGTCATAGAACATTAAATTTGATGAAGCCATAATGTAATTTGGTTTGATAAAGAAATAATGTGAGCCTTGTATTTATAAGTGGTTTAGTGAGAGTATAGTCATTTTATTAACAGTATATGTTTATGACATATTACTTATTATAAATGAAACACTATTCTTATAGTCTGTTAAATACTAGTTGAATGAATGCTTCCCCATGAAGGACGTAGATGAAGAAATATATATTTTTGGGTTTATAATCCATCATGATAGATCCAAGAGGATTCTAGATCTATGTCAAGGTACATATATTGATTTAACATTGAAGAGATTCAGTATGGAATAATCCAAGAGGGGATTGTTTTTAATGTCACATGACACTCATCTTTCAAGGAAAATGTGTCCTTAGACACATGAGGAATGAAAAAGGATGACAAGGATTCCATTCACATTGTCCATTGTCCAGTCATGTATGTTATGCTATAAACTAGGATAAATGTTACCTATGCCTTGAGTGTGGTAGGGAGATATCAAGATGACCTAGGTGACCACCATTGGATGGAAGTAAATACTATCCCTAAGTATTCGAGGTGTACTAAGGATATTTTTTTGGTCTATAGAGGAGATGAGGAACTAGTCATCAAAGTATATACATATTTTGGTTTAAAAATAGATCAATTTGATCTAAAATTGCAGGCGAGATAATATTCACTCTCAATGGAGGTGTTGTGAGCTGGAAGATCTCAAAGAAATTCATGGTCACAAATTCGACAATAGAGTCTATGTCTATTGTGGCTTTTGAGGTATTTAAAGAAGTATTTTGGATTCAAAAATTAATCCAAGATCTTGATGTGGTACCTAACAGTAAAGATATTATCACACTCTATTATGATAATAATATAGTGGTGTCTCTCACAAAGGAGATAAGGTCACATCAGCAGATAAAACACATACATCAAAAGTATCATCTCTTAAGAGGTTTTTTCTCAAAGAGGAGAAGTCATGATGAGTATAATATCCATTAAAGAAAACATGGTGGACCCTTTGACTAAATAATTAACTTCGTAGAGACACGATCATCATGTGAGGTCTAACGAACTGAAAGTCATGGGTAGTTGGATCTAGTCCAAGTGGGATTATATCATATTTGGTTATCTAGAACAAACTATTTCTAATTTGGATTACATGTATATTCAAATATTTGAATATTAATAAAAAAATTATTATATATTTTTCATTATTTGGTGTGAATTTAATGTAATAATTTCCAAGAGTACATTTTGCATTGATAGTGACATAATAGTTCCCCGATATGATGTCAACCTTGAAATTCTATGGCAATATTATTAAATATAGTTCTATGGTCGAATAACATGCTATGAAGGGACACATAGAATCTTTAATCTTAGGTGCGAGTACTCGTAAGCAGATGAGACTTCTTCTCATAAAGTTCCCTCCTAGAAAACTCCAAGATGGGAGATTATGAGAATATATCTGCTAGTAATAATTCTTCATGTTTATGTGTCATTAGATATTTATATCTTTGAGAATGTGTAATGGTCCTTATACTTTAATATTATTATTAATGAATTTCATGAATTGAGCACTTAGATGTATTTCCATAAACCATGACTATAATAGTTCTTGGAGAATTTGGTTACGTTGGGTGTGTTACAAATGATGTGTTATTAATAAAGAAGCAGAGGAAGGATTTTTGCCTTTCATATTTATGGAAGATGATATTTCATCATTTTGATTGAAATGAAACTTTCACATTAATTTCCATGGACATGGTGTAATGAAAAGTTTATTTCAGATAGTCAAATAAATAAGTATCAAGCATATATGTTGATGACATGAGCGTGCAACATTCTTGATGAGATATTGTGAAAAGGGATTATATTTCATAGTGGGTGTTTATATTTGGTTTTTGATGTTGTGACATTAATTTCTCTCTCTTGGGTTCCTTGATTCATTTCTAGACATTAATCATGGACTTTTGGTAAACCTATCTAATTACAATGAGAAATAATCTTAGAGGGTCACATACTAAGTGTTTATGTTGATCTCGATTAAATTCTATTTGAATTTAATTAATTAAATAAATATTATTATCAAGATTGAGGAATAATTTTATTTATGTTTTATCGATCGTAAATATTTATTTATGAATAAAATATTTAATTAAATATTTATTCACGAATAAAATAAATGTTGAGGAGTATAATCTGGACAATATCGTTTTTGGTGATAAATATTAATTTGAATGATGGTAAAATAATATTTAATATTTAACTAATTAGAAAACACCATAAAATAATAATAATAGTATTATTATTATGTAGTATGGGATTTGATTAGGATTATTATATTATTAAAGGGCCCTTATACAATTAAATAATATTTTAACCTAAAACCTAACTCTATAAATAGATGATTATGTCTATTGTTAAGGGTTAGTCAAGATTTAAAAATCATTTCCCACAACAGATTTCTCTTTAAGATTTCTCCTCCTCTCTACCTCTCAAGAATGAGAAGCACAATACAGATTCCTCCAAGACCAAAGGAACTAGAAGAAATCAATATGAATAACACAAGATGATAGATATTCCATGATAGAACTTGAAGTTCCATTGGTGTTGATCAAAGATCAAAGAAACATTTATGGATCACCAATAGAGGGATTCTATACTTCGATCCTAAAAAATTGATGATAGTAATTTGGAAAAGTTTTTTTTTCTTCAGATTTTCAACAACATCTTCATAAAAGAAAGCTTCTAAGATGAGGTAAAATTTCTTTAGAACAAATTAAATTAATTATAAATTTAACATGAAAAGATCCTCTCTCTAGGATTCAAGATTTACTATGTCAATATTATATAAAATTTTTAATTGGTCATACATTTTATGTATTTCACAATTTGTGAATGATCCATACAATCCAAAAAAAATTATTGTTATTAACCCACCATGTGATTCCGTTTCACCTTCCACTTCCAATGAATTCTTAGCCCTCCCTACCAATTCCATACTAAGAGTATCACCTTCTATTTCAATTCCCTAACCTAAATTCCTAAAACCATCCATTATTGACTCACCTCTCTCCTAATTTTCTCTAAACCAAGCCACATTACATGATGTATAACTGATATGATCATTATCCATGTACTACTATTCATAGCCTAAAATTCATTTCCCCTATAAAAACCATCATAATACTAAATCTCAGTCAAAGCTGGAGTCCCTCCATCCACCATAGTGATCTGACCAAATTTAGTTTATTCACCAAACTAATATTCTAACTGAGTATAATGCTCAGCCAAATCTACTACAATATCTATCACTCCATTATCATTTCCAAACATCCTAGCCTCATGCACTTTACCTTGTGCTTCTTGAACCCCTTTCCCTTATTATTGACCAAAATTATCCTCATATTAAATATTACTCTACTAATGATCAGTATTTTTCCCACCTAGTCCATTCCCAAGCGCACATGAGCCTCAACCCAGTTGGTGAGGCATCCTTAAGTGCATCCACAAGACCCAAGTTCAAAACTAGGAAGAGGAATATTTCTGGGGTACTATAGCAGAACTGTACACTATGCCAATACTGTAGCAGAACTGTACACTGTGCGGGTACTATAGTAGGAACTGTAGCAGGTATTGTTCGGTACTATAGTAGCTGGAACTATTCACCTTGTTCCACTGGTTTGGGCTTATAGTCCTTAAGAATTTCGGGCCACCCAGGATTTCAGGTTAGTAGGGCTATCAGGCCACCTTTAAGGCCTTTGGGCCACCTCAAGGCCTTCGGGCCACATGCAGTTTCCCCAGACAAACTCTACAAAAAAGAAGCAGCCCCAAAAGAGGATTCAGAGTAGGTGCACTCACCAGCGTAGAGGAAAATGGATTTTTTAGAATGAGAGGGTATGGCTATGACATCTGGACCATCCTGTTCTTTCACGGGAAGCCTAGCCAGACGACCATGCGAAGGTGGAGAGCTACTATCATGATGCAGATGCTGGGGAGGGGCAGTTCCTTGTAGATAGTCTGGTTGAATTCCCTAAGACCTTCGGGTTATGTAATCTCCTAAGCCTATGGGCCATTTAATATCTGATCCAAAGGGCCTTGTAAGGGTTCCCCCCTCATCCATTGAAACCGGGGTTATTACAAATCAATAAAAATGAAGGCCTTTGGGCCATTCAGTCTAGTCTATTCCTAAGCTCCTGACCTTCTTGTTGCCCCAAATTCGGTCTAACAAATTCATCAACAACATAACCACCTCTATTTCTATGAATTTTTAAACAAACATTTTGGTTATTCCCTTTAATGGAATAGAATAAGCACACCATAACCCTATAGTAATTATATTTCAAATTCTGAATTTCTTGGAAATCCACACAAATAGGAATCTCCCCATATCTAATTTGAAAATTAATACCATCCTATGAAGTTGAAATAATTATCACATTAATTAGAGTATATTTAAGAACAATCTATCCAATAATTCTAATATAACTTCCAAATAAATATTCCTCTGTGGCCCTTTCTATTTTTATAGGTATTCCCATAGTAGATAAAAAATCAATAAAGATTCAAGGATTCTATAAAATCTAGTTAAGTCTTATTATTCTAATCCATATGTAGAATCTAGTGTTTTAAAGAGAAAAGGATTAAAAAAATTACACTTCTAAATAGTAAGAATACATGAATTCAAGGAAATGGAACCATGTCACCATGATCAACACTTCAATTCCTCATAGGGGAGAAAGATTTGAAAATAACCTCTTCTAATTAGAATACATTTTCAATCCAAGAACCCCAAAGAAAATATAGTAATTTTCAGTTTCTTAACATTCAAAGACATTCCAACAAGAAGAAAAACTATATTATCAATAATAAAAAATTAACAAATCTTAAATCTATCCATGATAGGTTCTAGATTATCTTTAACATGAATTTTCATACCTTTTCGAATGACCTATTTTGTAGAAATTTCCTTCAATGATTCAAAATTCCTTCTATTAGCATCCTCAACTAGAGAAATCCCATTTTGAGTGGGCATTCTATAAACCTTTAGACCTTTAAAATCTTTGTCAAACTGAGCCAATTCAGGGTATCATCCCCCTATCAAGAGATCAAAACCCAAATAATATGATAATAACATAATCATAGATTAACCTAAATCACCTTATACACAACCAACCAGAAGATCATGGTACCTTATCTTTCCTAAATCAATAATAATAATAATAAAAATTAATAAATTATATAGTTTATTAGAGAAAAAAAAAATAAAATTTATATAAATTAAAATTTATGGAAAAAATTCTATATATGATTTTCATGAATTAGGTTTGAATATTATAATGATGTTTTTTTAATTCAGCAATAACCCTTTAGATTTGTGATTTGGAATTGTATTTTTTTCTTCTCAAAAAATGATATTCATATACATGAAAGATTATTTCAATTCATTTAATTAATTTTAAAAAATATAATTATTTGTTCATAAAATTATTTTTTTATTGCTTTGTTTTTTTTCATGTCACATTTTCTTAGAGACATTATCATATCATAAGTTACTTTCATGAAAATCCTAATTATAATTCGTTTTTGTTTGTTATGTTTTGACATGAAACATTATATGATAATAAACCACTCTTAGTAAACTACTATGAGTATCTATAATTGATGATAATCATTTAATACAATCTGTTGAGATGATATATTAGTGTTAGTGTGAATAGAAAATTATATTGAGATACATAGTAGGCTATGGGAACAAGTGATAACTGTGTTTTTTGCATATATTTTCAAATATAAAATTCCTTAATTTTTGAATTAAAATAATTTTACTTTCCCATTTATCCATTGTTTTATTCATTTGATGGTAAGGAAGAATTTGAATTTAATCTGGTGAAAAATTGGAAAAGTATAATGGATAGATCTACAGGAACTTAGTTCAATGACACCATAATAATAAAGCTATATAGAAATAAAGAAACTAGTCCAATCATGATTCACACCATGAAGAAACATTCTCTCCATGAATGGAGTTACACCATGGTCCTAGTACAGTCTAGAAGGAAACATATATTTAAGAACCTGGATCTTCATTTCAGGTATGGATCTTTATTTTGGGTTATTTTTTAGGAAAAAAGAATAATTGAGAAATTTTCTAAGTACACGCCGTATACATAGGAGTACACGCCGTGTACCCAGTTTCCACATGTAGCCGTGTATTGGCCATGTAATAGACGAGTACATGGTCATGTAGGTGACTTGGAAGGCCACCTAAATAGGAGTTCGGTTGATGCTAGTACATGGTGTGTACATTAAATGAACATATCATGAACTTTTCTTTTTAATTTATGAATCATAGTGGGGTCACATCTGATCTCCAGAACGTGCTTCTTCTCCCCTTAGTTCATACAAGAGAGTGATAAATGGCCGATAAACATTGAGCTCCTACCGGTTCTCTATCCGAGCTCTGATTGAGACACCAACAGGTGCGTTGGATTCCCACCAGTGAGTTCTCTCTTTCCCCAGAGCCTCTCTTCATGATTCCTCTTCTCTCATGGGTTATTCAAGAATGAACATTTTTACCCTTTTTGTAGATATATGTCATTCTAGGCCGAATCATGTTCCAACATTCAAGAGTGTTGATCTTACAACATCAAGGTAGGTGTTTTGTGCCTTTTGTTGTTCGTCTCTGGATTATATATTCTTAAAGTGCCGAATACCCATGTTTGGGGTATTGTGTATTTTGGAATTTGACACTGTTTAATACCTGCTATGGATTGTTTGTTTAAGAAAGTGTAATTGCTTATGCGTAAGGTTAGATGCCTTGTTTACGGGACACCCCATGGGTGTGTTTCTCTAGTATCGCTATTTATGGCCATTTGGACAAGGTTTCCTATGAGGCCTACCTTGTTTCAATGCCTTGAATTGTTTAGGATGAAGTTGATTGATTATATGAATTTCATGTGTTATTCCTGAGAATGTTAGCCATGTAGTAGTTATAGATTACATGTGCTGCCTTGTTATGATATGCGCGCTGATCTTCCAATAGACCGTGAGAGCTTTGGACTAGGAAAAATGTGGGGGTTTCCATGTTTATTACACAGGACCATGAGAGCCTTGGTGTAGACTTTGACCTAGGGGTATTGACTGTGATACCTACCCAGGAGGTCGTTTATGATTATTTATGCTATGTGGACCTAGGGGTATTGACGGTGAGAGCTACCCAGAGGTCATTCATATTTTATTGATGCCATGTTGACATAGGGGTATTGACCTTGAGAGCTTCCCAAGTGGTCATTAGTATTTGATTAGTGTTATGTTAAACCACATGGGTTAGACCATGAGAGCTTTCCTAGAGGGTTTTTGTGAATAATTGAATGGCTATGATGAGTCTGCCAAACCAAAGCACAAGATTGGACTCAGTCTTACTTGGTTGTTTAAATGGTCTTATGAGACATCTGTTGTTACTATTATACAGGGGGATATAGTGATTAGGCTAGATCCCTAGGTTAAATCATTCAATGGATTGAATAATTAATAAATGTAAATGAATGTAATTGAAAACTATAGGATTTTTTACTTTTGAGTACTTCCTAGTTTATTGATTTATTTTTTCATATTACCTTCTATATATATTCACTGACAGTTAGGCATAGATATTTGATGGTTTTCTACTAGGATTCATCTCAAACCCTTTTTGGGTCATGTTTTTGGACCCAAATAAATTATATGATTATAGGTATAGATATGGGAAATCACCCTTCTTCATCAGGTACTTGATTGCTGTTGGAGTTAGAGAGCATGAGACCAAGCTGAGGCCTGCAATGCTGTTGGAGTTTACTATTTTTTTGAATTTTGGTTTCAATATTTTATTTCTATCATTTTGAATTGTTTGGATTCTTTCCTAGACACATGTGACATGAATCATTTATACATGCTCTAGTTTTTATATTACCATCAGTCTTCTATTATTTACTTCTGTTGTATGGTATTACTGCTTCCGCTACTGTTTACTATTGTTATTCCATTGTGTATACTCTGCCAATGAGGGAATAGTTTCCCCATTATTAGACCTTGTACCTCGCTACTAGTTGGAAGCCTATGACATTTGGGGAAATTCACTTGAGGTCATGTGACCAACTGGGTATGGGGCACCCTTGGGCAGGACTCGGAACCAGGACATTAGAAAGTGGTACCAACGAAGTTTTTTTTCTACTTTGTCTTACTGTTTGGAGCCTATAGATGGTATAGGAAGGAATGAGTAATTGGTAATAAGATTTTCCTGGGAGTAACTAACCTGTGTATAGGAAAAATCCAAGTTACCTCGAATATTTCAATTTTTCTAGTTTTGCAATTGTTACAGTTGATTTGATTTCAACTTTGGGTGATTCACTTATTTTGTGCTATTATGATTTATATCATTGTGGTTCTATTTCTATTGCAACCCAATGAGATGAGGGTATTCCATATCATGCATCATATAGGCACTTGATAGAGATCTCATGCCATGAATTCTTGTCATGCCATTTAGGGTGCATTATTGATTTCATGATGTTGTGATAGATGTTGTGCTCGATATGCATGCTGTTGTGATAGATGCCATGATTTAAATACCTGATATTTTGATAAGGAGTTGGTATATGTAAATTTTCATTTGGATGGATGCCAAACTTTGGTCCTTAAGATGTTATGGGCCCTCTTGGATCAAAATTTGGTGGATCATGTTTGAACTTTAATTGAATTGTTTCAAGTTAGGATATGAATAAGGATGTAAAACTTTGATTCAAAAGAGTATGGAATATCATAGGTCAGAATTTTTCATGCCCTGGATAAAATTATATGTTTTTAAGGGTTTCAGAGAATTTTCAGAGGATTACTGTCCAGAAACCCAGAAAACACAGCGTGTGGTGTCATGAACACATGCCATGTGTTCTTCTGTTCTAGAAGGAAATTTTTTTCTTAAGTACATGCCATGTATCATATGTACACGCCATGTAGTGCTTGACCCTGTGGCTGACTGTGTGAGAAGAGACACGAGGTTGGGAAATCTTTGGAGGAACACGCCGTGTATCGAAATCACACACCGTGTTATAGAGAACCGTGTATCCAGTCGTGTGACCAACGACACGGGTGGATGAAACTTAGGTTGTTCACACTGTGTAGATTCAACCATGTATCTGAATGTCTGAATAATTACATGGGCAGTTAGAACTTAAGTCACACACACCATGTATAGGGCGAACACACCATGTAGTGTTACCTAGGAGAGAACCGTGTGGTTTGAGCCATGTATAAGTACTTGGGTAGGAGGGAAAATTCAAGTACATGTTGTGTCTCAGGAGGAACACGCCGTGTGTAAGGGTGTTACATGACCAGTATTGGAAGAGGAACACGCCGTGTTAAAAGCCCAAGGGAACACACTATGTAGAGTTTATACATGCTATGTAACCCTGTTTTGTAAAACTTGATATTTTTCCTTCTCTTGTTATGTTCTTGCACTTTTAATTTTTAGTCCTTGATAATATTAAATTGAGGTGTGTGCTTGACCTTGCAGAGTCATACCACCAAGACGTCCTCTAGTTGTATGCCAGGTGTAGGGCAACATTCAGACACCATAAATGGTAGATCAGGGACTACCAGAAGATCCTCATGTCATTTTGTTTTGGAACTAGCTGTCATACTGGATGCAGGTGCTGATGAACATTTCCGTGAAGGATTTATGAGGATGATTCATACTTTTCAGGGAGAACCGCATCCTACCCTAACTATTGTAGAGTTTACGCAGGTGCTCCAACAACATCCTCCTCCTAATTTTTCAGGGGATGAAGGACCACATGCTACAAAGTCATGGTTGGAGTCTATGATTTCCATCTTCAAGCATCTGGATACACTTCCAGAGAGGAGGGTGAAGCTCGCGACGTACATGCTACGTGATTCAGCCAAAATATGGTGGGATGTTGTCTCACAGGAGGGATTTTATCAAGATATGTATTGGGAAGATTTTTAGAGATCCTTATATGACTACTTCTACCCCAATATGCTGAGGTCTGATCGAGCCTGAGAGTTCAGGCATTTGGAGTAGGGTGCTCTTTCAGTGATGGATTACTCTTCTCATTTTACATAGCTTCATCACTTCGCACCTATTCTGGGAGGTGATGAGTTATCTTTGGATATGAGATTTGAGGATGGTCTTAGGTATGACATCCAATTGTAGGTGAATGTTTTCAGGATGAATTTGGTGATGGATATAGTGAACCAGGAACTGATTACCGAGCTCAATCTGAGGGATTTGGGAGCAGTGAGCTAGGACGGTTCAGTATCCAAGTCTAGTACTCCTTAATTTGATAGTAGGAAGCATTGTAGGGATCCTTCTCGTGGTGATTCCAATAGAAGTTATGTATCTACAAGTATCTAGGTGAGGTGATACCAGTGTGGAAAGAGTGGGAACATGAGACCACAGTGCCTGAGAGACCTAGTTGAGTTTCGATCTTGCGAAAAGATGGGTCATCTTCAGCATTTTTGATGGTTTTTATCACCATCAGCTAGTGAGTGAGGATTAGTTATGACTCCACATTCTGGAGAAGGACCACTAGTTTCTCCTCACTTAGGGAAACAGAGTTTGTTAGGCCATTCAGGCCGAGGAGGTGGTCGTTACCATGGTATTCAGGCTTCATTTTTTCAGTGATAGTAAGGAGGATCAACTCAAGGTAGTCAGGAAGGGTTGTAGGGCCACAATATAGGTCAGACTTTTGTAGTAGACCAGACCCAACATGAGTAGGATCCTAGACCCTCTACATTTAGAGGTACAATTCTAGTTGCCTCTATTTTAGCTTCTACTCTTTTTGATACCAGGTCTTCCCATATTTTTATATCTATTGCCATTGTGGAGATCCTTGGGCTCTGCATCTTTACTTATGAGGATGTTATGATGCTAGACACTCCATTGGGGATTAAGATGGCTAGTGTACATCAGTTCAAGGATTTCCCTCTTGAGATTTGTTGGTATCAATTCTTATGGGACCTCTCTATATTAGAGATGAAAGGCTTCGATGTCATTCTCATAATGGATTGGTTGGTCTCCTTAAATGCCTTTGTTGAATGCTATCGTAGTAGTATGAGTTTCACATCACCATAGGGTGGGTATTTTATACAAAAAGGAGAATGGGATGTTCAAGAAAGCATATCTGGACCTGAGCATCATGGGTTGGGAGGAATTATAGCCTATATTTCTAGTTTATATCTGGATGACCAGGAGACTTCACAGATGTACTTTCCTCCAATGGTGGATCATTTCAGAGATGTATTTCTAGATGAATTTTCAGGTTTACCTCTAGAGTGAGAGGTAGATGTCTCTATTGAGATTGTTCTAGGAGTGGCACTGGTGTCTATTCTTCCTTATAGGATGGCTACACCAGAGTTACAAGAGCTCAAGAATCAGTTAGAGGAGTTATAGGCGAATGGTTTCATCTGACCCAGTTCTTATCCTTGGGGTTTGCCTATCCTTTTTGTGAATAAGTTTGATGGTACCCTCAGAATTTGTGTGGATTATCAGAAGCTGAACTAGTTGATGGTTAAGAACCGATATCCTTTTTTGAGGATTGATTATCTATTTGATCAGCTTCGAGGAGCCCGAGTGTTCTCGAAGATTGAATTGAGATCTGGTTATCATAAGTTGTGCATTAGACTATCAGATATACCTCTTACAAACTTTCAGGGTAGGTATGTTCTATACAAGTATTTGGTTACACCATTCCATCTCACGAATGTGCCGACAGTTTTTATGGAACTGATGAACTGAGTGTTCCATCCTTAATTATATTATTTTATGGAAGTCTTTGTGGATGATATCTTGATGTACTCTCACACTCGACACAACCATGACATCCATCTTGAGATCATTTTGAGTACACTGAGAGAGCATCAGTTATATACTAAGCTCTCAAAATTCCACTTTTGGATGGATTAGATTCACTTCTTAGGTCATGTTAACTTAGATACAGGAGTATCAGTATACCCAAAGAAATTGAGATCAGTAGTTTTTGGGATAATCTGAAGAATGTATTTGAGGTACAAAGTTTTATAGGGTCAGATGGTTACTACATGCACTTTATATAGGACTTTTCATGCTTAGCAGTGCCACTGATGGGCCTAACTAAGAAGGGTGAAAAGTAATTATGGACATATTCCTTTGATTCAACCTTTTAAGAGATGAAAGGGAGATTGACTTCAGCACTGATACTGGTTTTTCTGGAGTTGAGAAAGAGATAAACTGTTTACTATGATGCATCAGGTATCAGGCTATGAGCAGTGCTTATGTAGGGGGAAGGATTTGTTGCATATGGGTATCGGTAGTTGAGGCCACATGAGAGGAATTACCCAACACACGATCTCGAGTTAGCTACAGTTGTGCATGCTTTGTGATGTCGGAGAAATTATATTTTGGGAGAGAATTTTGTAGTATACACTAACCAAAAAAGTCTCAAGTATATATTTACTCAGCATGATCTAATTTTGAGACAGTGAAGGTGGGTTGAGTACCTTCAGTCTTTTGAATTTGAGTTTTCCTACACGCCTAGGAAAGGCAATGCTTTGGCTGATGCTTTGAGAAGGAGGACTCAGATATAGGCAGTTTAGGAGGCCAGTAGTGAGTGGAAGCTTATGAATCTGTTATCTGAGATTCATTTGGAGGTGAACTCTAAACAGAGGCAAATGTTTATTTCTTCTATAGTTGTTACATATACTCTACTAGATCGAGTGTGAATGAGGAAACTATCAGATTATGAAGTCCTAGTCCTATGGGAGAGTGTGTCAGGAGAGGACCCTACTCTTGGGTGGACCGTATATGAGGATGAGGTTTTGCATTTTCATGGGCGCATATGGGTTTCAGCAGACACACATGAGGATTTGATGTGATATTTTCATTCCTAATTTTGGATAGTTCATAATGGTGTCACCAAGATGTATTGATATTTGCACCATCAATATTGGGGGCCTGGTATGAAGAGAGATGTTGCTGATATTTTATGAGATGTTCCACCTGTCAGTAGGTGAAGGCAGAGCATCAACGACCAGCAGGGCTATTAAAAAAGATACCCATTACCAAGTAAAAGTGGAATGATGTCGTGATGGATTTCGTGACGGGTTTACTGAGGTCTCCTTGAGGGAATGATGCGGTTTGGGTTGTTGTTGATAGACTCACAAAGGTTTCACTTTTCTTGTCGATTAAGGAAACCTTCAACGTTGATGAGATTAGAAGGTTGTGAATCTGAGAGATTGTACGTTTTCATGGGGTTTCACACTTTATCATTTCAGACAAGGACCCCCATTTTACTTCTCATGTCTAGTAGGGACTAAAAAGGGCTTTGGGTGCATAGGTACTCATGAGTATAGCTTACCATCCCCAGACAGATGGCTAGTCTAAGTGCATGATTTAGGTTTTGGAGGACATGATTCTAGCATGCGTTCTGGACTTTGAGGGCTCTTGGGAGAAACACATACCCCTAGTGGATTTTTCCTACAGTAAAATTTTTCATGCAATGATTCAGATGACACCTTATGAGGCTTTGTACGGTAGGTCTTTCCAATCACCCCTATGTTGGCTGGAGGTAGGATAAGTAGCTATGATAGGACCTTGTCTTGTCCAGGAAACCACTAGAAGGGTGGAGTTGATTCAGAATAGGATGGCTACTACATAGTATTGACATAAATCTTATAATGATCCACAGATATGACCTCTGGAGTTCGAGTTCGGAGATCAATTTTTCTTATGTGTCACACCAAGGTTGGGACACAGGAGGATTAGGAGACAGGGGAAGCTTTCACCAAGATATGTTGTGTTGTTTGAGGTTTTGGAGAGAGTTGGGATGGTTTCCTATCATTTTCATTTACCTCATAGGTACTGGGATATGCACAAAGTCTTTCATGTTTCTCAGTTATGACGTTACTTTTCAGACCCGTCTCATATTTTCCAACCCTAGGTGGTTGAGTTGGAGGTGGATGCATCCTTCTAGGATCACCCTATTTGGATTGTGGATCACAATAGAAAGTTTCTTTATGGAAAGTCTGTTCCTATGGTACCGGTGCTATGGTAGCACAAGATAGTACAAGATGAGACTTGGGAAAGGGAGGCTGACATACGATCCCAATGGCCAGAGTTGTTTGAAGTTTCTTCTTCACCACCCTTGAAAGAGAAATTCAGGGATGAATTGATTTAAGGGGGAAGTTTGTAAGAACCCAGATCTTTATTTCAAGAATGGATCTTTATTTTGGGTTGTTTTTGAGGAAAAATGAAGAATTGGGGAATTTTCTAAGTACACACTATGTACTTAGGAGTACACTCTGTGTTCCCGATTTCCACGTGTAGTCATGTACTGGCCATGTAACATATGAGTACATGGTCATGTAAGTGACCTGGAATACTGCCTAAATCGGGGGCCGATTAATGATAGTACATGGCGTGTACATTAAATGAACACTCCATGTAATTTTATTTTTAATTGATGAATTAAAATGGGGTCGTGTCTCATCTCCAAAACATGATTCTTCTCCCCTCAGTTTATACAGGAATGTGAAGAACGAATGAGGAACTTCGAACTCCTCCCAGTTCTCTATTAAAGCTCCTATTGAGACACCACCAGGTGCGTTGGATTCCCACTGGTGAGTTTTCTCTTTCCCTAGAGCCTCTCTTCCTAATTCCTCTTCTCTTATGGGTTATTCAAGGATGTACTTTTTTACCCTTTTTTTAGATCTACATCATTCTAGGTTGACTCAAGGGCCGATGTTCAAAAGTATTGATCTTACAACATCAAGGTAGGTGTTTTGTGACTTTCATTGTTCGTCTTTGGATTATATATGCTTAAAGTGTTGAATAACCATGTTTGGGGTATTGTGTATTTTTGAATTTGACCCTGTTTAATACCTTCTATGGTTTTCTTGTTTGATAAAGGGTGATTTCTTATGAATAAGGTTAGATTCCTTGTTTACGGGACACCCCATGGGTATGTTTCCCTAGTTTCACTATTTATGGCTATTTGGCGTAGGTTTCCTATGAGGCATACCTTGTTTCCATGCATTGAATTGTTTAGGATGGAGTTGATTGATTATATGAATTTCATGTGTTATGCTTGATAATGTTAGCCATGTATTAGTTATATATTGCATGTGATGCCTTGTTACAATATGCGCACTGATCTTCCAATGGACTGTGAGAGCCTTGGACCAGGAAAACTGTGAGGGTTTCCATGTTTATTACACAGGACCATGAGTGACTTGGTGTATAATTTGACCTAGGGGTATTGACTGGGAGAGCTACCCAGGAGGTTGTTTATGATTATTTATGCTATGTGGACCCATGTGGTATTAATCGTGAGATCTACCTAGAGGTCGTTCATATTTTATTGATGCCATGTTGACCTATGGGTATTGACCATGAGAGCTTCCTAGGTGGTCATTTGTATTTGATTAGTGCTATGTTAAACCAAAGGGGTTAGACCGTGAGAGCTTTCCCAGAGGGTTTTTGTGAATAATTGAATGACTGTGATGAGTCTTCCAAGACAAAGCACAAGCTTGAAATCAGTCTTACTTGGTTGTTTAGATGGTATTCTGAGACATATGTTGTTACTATTATACAGGGGGATACAAAGATTAGGCTAGATCCTGAGGTTACATTATTCAATGGATTGAATAATTAATAAATTCAAATGAATGTAATTGAAAACTATAGGATTGTTTAATTTTGAGTACTTCCTAGTTTATTGTTTCATTTCTGCATATTACCTGCTATATATATTCACTAACAATTAGGCACATATCTTTTGTGGTTGCCTACTAGGATTCGTCTTACATACTGTTTGTTTCATGCTTTTGGACCCAAACAGATTATATGGCTGCAGGTATAGATAAGGGAAAGTTCCTTTCTTATCAAGTACTTGATTGTTGTTGGAGATGGAGAGCATTTGACCAAGATGAGGCTTGTAATGCTGTTGGAGTTTACTGTTTTTCTGTATTTTGGTTTTAGTATTGTATTTCAATCACTGTGACTTGTTTGGATGATTTCCTAGACACATGTGACTAGCATCATTTATACATTCTCTAGTTGTTATATTACTATCAGTCTTCTGCTGTTTACTTCTATTTTATGGTATTACTGCTTCTGCTACTATTTACTATTGTTATTCCACTGTGTATACTCTGCCAATGAGGGTGTAGTTTCCCAATTATTAAACCTTGGACTTCACTGCTAGTTAGAAGCCTCTGGAATTTGGGGAACTGCACTTGAGGTCATGTGACCAACCGGATATGGGGCACCCTTGGGCAACACTTGGAACTGGGACATTACAATATGGGTAGTTTAGGACTTGAATTATGGATTTGAGATGCGAATAGTTTGAATATGCAAGGAATAGAGGATATGAAATGCTTGTTCTATGAAACACATTTCACAAAATGAATTGTTGAGGAAAAAAGGTTTTAAATAAGGAACCACACCATTCACACCCTGAAACACAATTTAGTCAAAAAACCCATAGTCAATAACAGATTTAAATATGTTATTTTCAACAATTTTAGGGGAATTTCAATCTGGTTTGACCGAGGATCACCCTATGTGACTTGGATGAATTTGAAGGATTTTTTTCAAAGATTAAAGGTTAAACTCCTGAGGATTTATTTTACTATAAATATAGGGGAGGCCACTATGAAAATAGAGGAGACCAAGGTCTTGGTCAAGGTGGTTCTATTATAGATCTCTTCAACATGTAATCTCTTAAATTCTATAAGATTTTTTCTATTCTTTTGTCACCCCTTCATGGATATCATGAGAGGGTACTTTATTTTATTCCATTATTATTTCAATTAAGGGGAATTGATGTATTAGAGTATTTATTTTTAATAAAAATTCTTCATAGGGGTTTTACATTAATTTATATCTTTGCATCTCTTTATCCATCATTCTATAATGAATGACCATTATTTTATGGGTGAGTGATTGAGTGCCTTTTTAATACATTAACTAGAGTTTCATTTTAACCATGACCATTGTACTAATTACATTCTATGTTTTAATATAGTTTTGGGTTACATATCTTTTGATTATTCAAAGTACCTAACCATAGAAAAATGATATTCTTGAGACAAAGAGTGTGTACCCAGACAAAGGGACTCACTTAGACTCTATTCCAACAAATTGATGATTATTTTTTCATTATTTTATGCTTTATTATACCATAAACCTTGATGTGAAATTACCCAAAACCTTTCTTATATTTTCTTCACTCTATCAAAATCATTATTAATCCTCTCAATTAAAATAGCATTAGATCCATTTTATCATAGTTTTAGGTCTTTACTATTAAATTTTGTTTTCTCCATCCCTTTATATCAACCTCGGGACTTGAAATTCCTATACTAATTGGTAGTTTAGAGTCTCGTTTGTTTTAGGTTTATAAATTCATAAATTGGTATCGATCGAGAGGAACTAACAACTCCTTTTGTGTGTATCAATTCCAAGAACCATTTTTGGGGATTAGGTTAAGATATTAATTTAATTTGATAATTTAGGAAAATTATTTTCCCTCTCTATTTTCAATTTACTAATTTTTGATTAAGTTTTTATTTACCTTTTTTCCTTTTATGCACTTGGAATTTTGGGTTATGATGAAAAAAATAGTGGATACTGACTAATAAAGAAAAGTTTACTATCTAAATCATGGAACTTTAACATCACATTTATGAACCCAAATAAAAGGTCTAAAATCAAGAAGAAATAATCCCACAACTATACTAGAGAAATAATGAGACACTTCTCCATAACTTGGAATCTGATTTTGAAGAGCATATCAAGAGCTTGAAGTCATGATCATTGAAGACGAGGTAAGTTCCACTTACAAAGCTAAATTTGTTCCTATACAAGATTACCTTAACACTATAGGTTTGGAGGAGAAAGAATTAGAATATATATCTGCTAAATGTGAGTGGTTCAATGAAAAATTTGAATGGAATTAGAAAGAATAAGGAGGAGAATAAGTGACCTCAGTTGCTGAATTCATGCATGTGTTCCTTGAAAATTTGGGATTATGACAGGAGGAACATAAAGAATAAGAGAGTGTAGATGATAAAATATTAATTGACTTTTAAAATTTTGAACAAGAACAATAAGAAGAATAAAATGAAAAAGCGATTGAGGAACTGGATGATGGACTTGAAGATATCACTATAGAATTTGAACCAACGTATCCAAGAGTTGAAGTGGAAGAAGAACACCACAAAATATTGATATTATATGAATTAATTCTCCAAACACTCAAGCTATCCATATTTTGGTCTTCTAAACAAAAAATAAATAGGATTTTCAAAAGAAAAATTATAAGAGAAACATTAGATACACTGTGAAATTAGAATTGGATAAATTTGAGACAATAAGCTTTGTGTCAAACTCCCATTATCTAATGAAGGTATAGGTAAAGTTAAAAAACCATAAAAAGAGCATATTTATTAAGTAATTTTTTATTTATTTCATAGGAATTAGTTTTAGTTTTATATTAGAAATTTATTTTAGGTTATATTTTTTAATTCCTCTATATTTTTGAGCTATATTGAATGAACCTTGTGCTTTGATGTGGTGTTTAATTTTACAGGCCCATATTTAAGGAACAAGAATTTGTAAGAATAGAAAATTAATAGATTCATTGAAATTTAAATAAGAGTTTTAATTTATATATTCTTCATTGACTCCCTTAAATTTAAATTTTGGGAATTTGAACATGAAATTGCTTGTCCTTCACTTGGATTTTTGTAATTTCATTGATCTTGGAGACAAAAATAAAAAAGGATAATAATTATTCGATGTTTTAGATATCATTATTATAAAATTTTAATGAGTAATATGAGTAATGAATAATTATAAATAAAAATTTGGTAATTAATTTAGAAAATCATGATTTGAGGGAACGTATTTATTTATATAAATGAAAATTCTCTAAGACTTTCAATGCTTTAAATTTATCAAATTGGTGCTAATTAATTTTTTTAGTGTGGATTTACTTGAGTGATTGTACCAATTACATGCATCATTCATAAAATGTTTCTAAGATAATTTTTCCATTATTTCTTGAGCTTATTTCTTTACGTGACTTAGGAATGTTTTATTTTATAACTTTCTTTGCATCTTGTTTAAACCATGATTATTAAAAATCACTTTTAAAATGATTGAGACATTTTTTATAGGCCCCTATCCTTGGAACCACATTGTACATTTAATTTTTTTAACCATAGAAACCATGAATTACCTTCTTAGTAAATAACCACATTACAATCTAATATTATCCTTTCCTACCCTACTCTTAGTGTTTCTCATGATTGTTTCCTACAAATTTCATACCCACACTTATTTTGAGTCAATGCGGACCAACTTTCAAAAGGTAGTAAATGAGACTTTACCTTTGACATATTAGAAAACACATTGTTGGAGAGGATGGGAGTTCAACATCACCACACCCTTTTGAGGGGGATTATTTCATACTCTAGGACTCTCTTACAGATTTAAAATATGTTCGTGAATCCTTCCCAAATACCAACTAGTTACTCCTATGCCACGAATCTGATCAAAATCATGTGTTGATGTGAGAAACTACATATATTAGAGGTTCCCAATTATTATATTAATAATTTTTGGTGCTTTGGTTTATATCCATAATTTAGAACTTTGTAGTTTATCGCAATCCAGGGGCGGTTGATGTCCTATATTTGGGATTAAACCTCATAGAGGCTTTCTAAGTATCCTGTGAGAACTTAAATAAAAACCCACATATTTCAATTGAATTAATAAGAGGAAAATGAAATTAGGTATGGACATCAAAGAGTAATTCTATGAATCCTATAAATAATCGAAATGAAAGCCCGTATATTTCGAATGACAAATATGTTTATGTCATAAGGGTTGTGATAATAGAGGATTGAGTAGAGATTATGAAATGAGTATTACCTAAGATGTTTCACTTGAGATATTTACCTTTTAAGGAATGTATTGTAGGGAAATATGTACCTTTGAGAAGGATAAAATATGGTTGAGGCTTACAAATAAAACAGAGTATGTTAATGGAGTCACTTTAACATGTTAATGGGATGATCATCATTGACCTCTAAGCCCAAAAGAGTCATGCTCAGTGTGAGAAACAAGAGATAACATAAGACCAGTCATATTTCATGAGAGCATACCCTTAGAGTTGAAATGGAGATTATATATTGAGGTTTCCCTAAGTAGGTTCATGTTTTATAAAAGGGATGACAACATGAGATAAAGTGGGGCTTAAATATGAGATTCCTTGAAATACATGACCTAGTAGGTGAGTTTGGTGAAGGTATGTTTTAGTACTTACAAATAAGATGATGCCTAATTATAATAACCCATAAAAGTATATTGACTCAAGGTATTATACTAACAAGAGAAATATATCAACTCATGGTAAATGAAGAAGCTAGGAGAAATATATTGACTCAAGGTATTAGAGAACCGAGAGGATTATATCAACTCAAGGTAAATGAAAAAGACATGAGGAATATATCGATTGGAGGTAAATAATGAAATCCAAAATATGAATCTTGAAGTAAGGTAAATATGTAGGGATTATTCATAGGATCCTCCTAGGAGTACCTACCCTGTTCAATAACTCTGGTAAAGTAAGAGTGATTAAGGATTACACAAAGTAGAAGGCATGTTTAAGATTAATTTATGAAGAGCATATGATCTCTACTCATAGGTAATGATGAATCCAAAAGGATCCATATCAACTAAAGGCATATAATAGAAGACACACAAAGAGATCTTGACTCAAGGAAATATGATAAAAAGATATAAGGAGGAATCTCAACTCAATGAAATATGATTAAACTAAGAGGATAATCTCAACCTAAAGTATTTGAGGAAGTGATTGAGGATTACACCTAGGAGGATAACCATATATATGTTCCCACTCCTCATCGATTTATGGGTGATAAAATATGACTAATAGGGTCTGTTTTAATGGAATGAGGTCCCTTATATGATACATAACAAGTAGAAAATTCCTAATTACCCACAAAATTTAGGCATCACATAGACAAATAAGGGTCATGAGATCACATGATCATGAGAGGATCATGAAATCATAAGTTGGGGTGTCACGTGTTGTGGATCACATGAATAAAGTATAATAACCAAGGGTACATAAATGGTACTACATGAACAGTGTTGGCATGATTGGAGTCTCATAACCAAGGGTGCCTAACTATTAATGCATGAGTCATGGTTAAATAACTAGATCCATCATATTACTGAGGCATATCATCAAGGTTCATGGACTGGTCTGGATGATAGGGAATATGAAGGCTTCATGTAACTCATGGGCCCATAACCAGACTCATCACATGATTAGGGTCACATAAAGTTTTTGTGTAACCAGAGAGAGCTGATAACTATGACCAAACACATGAGGAGTTTATAATAAAAATCGTCTCTAAAAACATCATTTGATCAGGATCAGTTGACTTGTGGTCTCATAACCAAAAGTGTTCACATGAGCGATCTGTAACGCCCCGGATCGACTGAACACTAATCTGGTAGCTGGACCGGTCACCACAAGACCTCAAGTGAATCTCACTGTATGCCAGAGGCTTTAAACTAGTATAGAGGGTGTAAGGATAGTCAGTGGGGAGACTATACCCTCATATTCAGAATGAAAAATGGTAAACAGATAGTAATAACAAGCAACAAATATCAGTGGAATCAGTATAAAGAAATAACTAAACAGTGGAAGAAAATATCACAATAATAGGTCCATAACCCTGAAAACAAGAAGAGTCTACTCAGGAACCAATGGTACCCAAGCAGGGTGTGATATAACATCTCAGTAGGCCGGCACCCACCGGTGTCTAGCCCAAACCACTTATTTTCAAAAGTAAACTGGTAGTGTGTAGGTAAATATCTAAGATGTATATATAGATAATAAATGACCATGGAATGTAAAATACTAACAGTAATAGAAAAATAGCTCCTCAAGGCTCCCTATACAATATAGTCAAGTTCCTTTAACAAGGAAGATATAAGCAATGCACAAAATAAATAAATAAATAACAAGGACTCACCCTACATAGAAAGATGTCACAATTTACTAAATCCAAGATGTATATTCAAGATTATCACATAACTCATGGACGTGCTGTATAAAGAAGTGTAGACCACAAAGGTTCAGATCTAAGAAACTCATCCAAGGAATCCATATAAGAATTCTAGACCACAAAGGGCTGAATCCAAGGAACTCATACAAGGCATCCACATCAATTCCCATGGGTGTCCTAGTGGAAACTCGGTCTAGGCACTGGTTAGAGTCCTAGGAGCATGTGTACCGACATGTCCTACATGAGTCCAAGCAAGCTAGATCCACAGGGTAGCAAGGCCTGAAGTATCCCACATAATTAAGACCCAAGGGGAATAATCAACCCAAGGCATCCACTTTCGCATTCCAGACCCATGGAGATAAGTCCATGGCATCTATCAAACCATTCATTCATTTAAAACCATTAATCAAAACAAAACATATGAGTATACACACTCATATAAACCATTCCATCATTTATATATGGGTATACCCACTCATATAATCCATTTAACAATTCCCTTACATATAAACCATGGGTTTATCCACCCATTCATCACAAATCGAAATAAAACTTTAAATACAAGCATAAGGGTATACCCACCCTTAAAACCATAGAAAATCCCCTAGTGAGTATACCCACTCACATATAACACATACAACATCAGTATTCCACTCATGGGTTACATTTTTATTAAAAAGGTTATATGGGTATACCCACCCATATTTCACTATTTACCATTTACAACACAATTCAACCAATAAGAATACCCTCTCATGTTGAAAATTCATATTTAAATACATCCTATGAGTTTACCCACTCATTTAACCATTTCCTATTTAAGGCATATAATGATCATACCTGATTAGCCACTAAATGAGGCTAATATTCATTGTTAATATACATAATATTCATGTTCTTTTTTATTCATAAACACCATTTTAGTGAATTTTACACTTTTAACATCATTTCACATTATGATTGTAATACCTTCTTAAAATGCACTATTATGTGGTACATTTTGAACATCATTTAAAGTACTCAATGATTCATCTGATTCTAAGGAATGTAATTATCCATATTTCAATTTTATATTTTGGTAAATTGATTTAAACTTCAATATTATCATGTTTAATTTAAGGATCAATGGAGAATTCATGGAAGAAGATGGGGATATTTTGTGATGAAAGGAAGCAAATCTGGAGAAGTCAGATTGGACATCAGCCCACTGATGAGACTATGGGGCTCAACATACATACCCAATGAATCCTAAATTTTGTGGGATGATATAATAAATGTATAGGAACAAATAACTCTTCATTATCCAATGCTAATTCGGTCTACATTGTGGTCATTTAGGTGGCCCAAGTTAGAGATAAAATTATGGGCCAGATTCTGCGACCCAGAAAAACAGCCCACCAATATGATCATATATAGGAATACACAGATCCAAATGGGGCCAAATTTTACAGGTGGTTAGAAGACATCCGGATATCCATTTTATTTATCTATGTCCCACTCTGATTCGGCCATATAGAAGGTCTTACAAGCACGTCTTTTCGGTGAAGGAAAGCTGGCTGCCACCTTGGGTCAAGGGTGGAAAAATCAACTCTCCCTTACTTTCCACCCACCTATGGCCTACCAAAATTAATTGAGGAGACTTGGAATATTTGAGGATAGACCCAAGGGATAAAAAATGACTATTTAAGTCAGTGGTTTTTGAGGATTGAAGGATCTTGGATGCTTTGTTCAATTGTAATGTTATGCTACAATTTTGTTGTCTCAAATTTGTCTTTCACATGTAAGTTGTTCAATTCACTTTAGTTTCTTAATAAAAGTTCTTCTTATACTATTATTATGTTGTTATTAATATCACTTTGATACCTTTGGATCAAGGTGTGAATTTATTCACGCCAAACCTTGTGAAATTATTCACACAACGGTGGAGTGATCATTTTATTTTTTTTTGTTTTCTTTACTTCTCCATTTCCTCCCTCATGAGTCTACTTTCCGCTTCCATTGAAACCATGAGATCAATGGAGGGATAACCCACTTATGGGTTGATCCAAGGGAGTATAAAGGGGCTGTATTGGATGTTATTTATCACCTCATTAATGTATAATCACTTCTTTAATTGAGATTTTTATTTGATGATTTTTAAACTCCATCGTCCTTGTTGAATTTAAGGCCACACACTTCAAGTGCTAATACGAACCTTTACCTTCAAGTGCTCAAAACTTTGATCCTTAAAGTGTATAGGTGATTATTATTAAAGGTTTTAGGCATTAAATCAGTAAGTGATGATGTTGTTTTATCTCCTTAAATGAATTCATCTCAAATATAAGAAATTGAAATCATTAAAAAGGAAATACGTCCAATCCACCCCGAGCGATAACCTAGGATCAACTCATTCTTTTAAATTAAATTCACTTAAGTCTCTTAGAGTTACTTTAAAACCATATAAAACCAACCCAAGTTGGACACTTCATAGCAAAAAATATTCCATAGAATTTACGTTTCTATAGGTTACTTCTTAGGTCTCTGAGGATTCAACAACCCAAGCTAAACTACAAGGACCGTCTTACCTTCTTCTCTTGGGTAAATTTGAGCGAGAATCAAATTTTGGCACCGTTTCCAGGGACCCAAGTAAGTCATCTAAACACCCATTATATTCTCCCCCATTTCTTCTTTTCTCATCCAAATTATCTTATCTTGTCCCTTTCTTGTTTTTTTTTCTTTTGGCGCATGTCCGCTTACACCCGCGATCAATCAAACCGTCTAGTTAGGGTGGATAGTCCCGGGGTTGGGGAGTCAAGTAAACCAAGAGAAATCTTTCCATTAGATCCTAATCTTCCTAACACCCCCGAGTCAAAAATTGAGCCCATTTAAATGGAAGGTCTTCAAAGAAACCAACTCATAAACCCGGGTGGGAACCAAAATGGAAACCCAAATGAGGTAGCCCCAAACTTGGGGAATGCAATTGATCAAACCATGAATGACTACCTCACACCTTCCTAGAATAATGCCCCCTCATGCATTAGACATAATTCCCTAGGAGATTCCAACTACATATTTAAACCCCATGTCCTAAACCACCTTCCCACATTCCTTGGAATGGAGTCCGAGATTCCATACCTGCACATTAAGGAGTTCAATGACATTGTAGAAACCATGTGTTCCCCACATCAACTAGAATCAGATAAGACGAGGATATTTCCTTTTTCTTTAAAGGATCGACCTAAAAATTGGCTAAACAATTTGAGACCATCATCCATCAACTCTTGGGACCAACTACAAAGATAATTCTACAAAAAATACTTTCCCCACCACAAAACAATTGCACTTAAAAAAGAGTATCCAAAACTTTTTTGAAAAAGAGGGAGAGTCATTATATGAAACATGGGAAAGGTTAAAAGACACTGTAAACATGGTTCCACACCATGGTTTTTCTATTCCTGAACAAGTGAGAATTTTCTATGAAGGGTTGGGTCCAGGGAACAAACAATTCATTGACATGATGTGTAATGGAACCTTTAAAAACAAAGCCCCAAATGATGCTTACGAGTATCTAGAAAGCCTTTTTGAACAAAACCAAACATGGGGAACTTCACATTATTCTGAAAATCCACAAAGAAATACTATAATTCATACACTTAGAGAAGAGTCACTAGTGCAGAAAACATTTTTTACGTCACCATTTTTTACGTCGGTTATATATAACCGACGTAAAAAATGCGGCGAGTAGCTTTTTAACGTCGGTTATTTTAATAACCGACGTTACAAATCGCGTATGTTCGGTTTTTATGTCGGTTATCCTATAAACGATGTAAAAAACCAATGCGCGGGGGGTTTTTTACATCGGTTATTTGGAAATTGATGTAAAAAACCCGATATCTACGCGTTTTTTACGTCGGTTATCAAATAACCAACGTAAAAAACCAATGCGCGGGGTTTTTTACGTCGGTTATTTGGAAACTGACATAAAAAACCCGATATCTACGGGTTTTTTATGTCGGTTATTTTATAATCGGCGTAAAAACCCCCCCCGTGCTTTGGTTTTTTACGTCGGTTTCCAAATAACGGACGTAAAAAACCAAAGCACGGGGGGTTTTTTACGTCAGTTTTAAAATAACTGACGTAAAAAACCAAAGCGAGGAGGATTTTTTACGTCGGTTTTAAAATAACCAATTTTATAAATTTAAAAAATATTTTATAACGTCGGTTATTATATAACCGACGTTATAAAAATTTTAAAGAAATTAAAGCCCCGTGGACTGTCATTTACGATTTTTCGATTGACAGTCCGCCGACTCGTCTCTCTCGTGCGGTAAACCCTAATCTTCTCGTCGATCGACCTGCGTTAAACTCATTTTGGCTTCATTGTTTATCTTCTTCACTCCTCTCAGATCTATCATCTCAACTCGCAACATTCAAGTAAGCCTTCCATGAATTTATTTCGTTCGTTTTTTTTCACGGATATTCTATAATTATGTTTTGCGATTTTTGTACATTTAATGTAAACAAGATGTAGTGGTTTACAAGTATGCACCTCATTACTATTTTGATAAGATGGTGATGCGATAATCTAAGATACATATGATTTATTGATGGAAGTGATACAATTTCACATGGTGTAGGATGATTTATGGGAGGGGTGAGACCATGACATTAGCATTGGGGTGTGAGAGGAAAACTAGTGGAGAAGTGGTATCCGAGAACCTTAATTTTAATATATATATATATATATATAATTTTTTATACAAAAATGTTTATTTATATTAATTATTTTGTGAGTGATCCATAGTGAGTATATGAAACTATTTTTCCATGTTTAGGTGATGATTTAGATTCCTTTCTTCATAGGGCTTTAGTGTGCTTCCTCAACATTTTCATGAGATGTATTAGGGAGGATCTTACTATGTATACATGTTATGCCCACCATACATAAATATAAACAATTTTTTTGGTTTTTAAAAGCATTTTGTAGTTTTTTATAGATGTTAGTAGCATGGAAGTGTTGTAAAGTAGCTTTCATGAGTATATAGAGTTTGTTGTTTCTTCCTAGTTTTACTTTTAGTACTAATAATCTTCTTTTTGGTTTATGTACAACAATACATGTATGAATTCATGCATAATTATCTAAATTTATTCATTTCAAACTGAGGAGGGTTACTTTTGGTGGGAGCAAATCCTAAATGATATGGTATGAATTCATTCTATCATAACCATAAATAAAATATAGTTGTATTTTATTTACCATATACACCAACTTATACTCTTCTTTTTCATCACAAACCCTTTGAGAATAAAAAACCAAACTAAGGGCTTTGGTATCCACATTGCCTTTTGTTATAGAATATGGGACATCAAAATCAAATGATTGAACATATTCCTCCCAAAAACACTTCCATTGATTTTTATAATTGTGTGAAAATATTTACCAAATGGATTTAGGGTCTACAGAAACCATTAATAACATGTTAAATAGGTAGTTTATCTAATATATTAAAACATCAAAACCACAATAAATATTAAACTATGTAGGTGTCATGGTTAACTATCTTCTTTTTAATTTGTAGCTTTTTGATGACCCTCAACCCTATACTGCTGAAGACATCAAACACGTACAAGTGGAGTGGTCAAATTATTTTACAGGTTTGATTGAATTTTAGTTGTTTGTAATGTAAAATGTAATTTTGAATATTGTTGTTTTAATTGTGTATTTGGTAGTTGTTTAGGTTGGATTTAGTTTTTTTAAGTTGACAGTGTAAGTTTTGAATGTTATATAAGTGAATGTTTAATTTTTCTCTACTTCTTGTTTTGGTATACTTTTGATGGTTTTTCTGGTATGGATTTGGGTCTGTGGGGGAGGGGTTCCAAGGGTGTGGGGGTGTGTTCAGTGGGGTTGGGGGGTGTCCAGCGGTCTGGGAGGGCTGTCCGGTGGGGTGGGGGGACAGTCCTGGTGGGTGGCAGGGATGTCCAGGGGTGTGGGAAGGCGGTCTAGGGGTGTGGGAGTGCTGTCCAGGGGTGGGGGGGGGGGGGGTTGTCTAGGGGTGTTTGGGGCTGTCCAGGGGTGTGGTGGGGGATGTCAAGTGGGGTGAGGGGGTGAGGGGGTGTTGTTCAAGCTGGTGGGGGGTTGTCGAGAGGTGTTTGGGGGTGTCTGGGGGTTAGGGGGAAGTCCAGGAGTGTGGTGGGGGCTCCAATGGGGTGGGGGAGGGTTGTCCAAGGGGTATACATGAGGGTGGGAGCTCCAATGGGGAGGGGGAGGGCTGTCCAGGGGGTATACATGAGGGTGAGGGCTCCAACGGGGTGGGGGAGGGCTGTCTATGGGGTATAAATGAGGGTGGGGGCTGTCTAGGGGGTAAGTTTTATATGTTATCAATGTAAATGCTTAATTTTGATCTACTTCTATTTTTGTGGTACGATTTCTTGATTTGTTTTCTGGTTGATTCTGGTGGAGAGAAGATGAATGCATTCTGTTTTAAAAAAAATGGGTTTATCACGTTGGTTATTTAATAACCGAATTGATAAAAGGCCTGGATAATGGTTTATCACGTCGGTTATTCAATAACCGACGTGATAAAAGTCCTGGAGAATGTTTTATCACTTCGGTTATTCAATAAACGACGTGATAAAAGGCCTGGATAATGGTTTATCACATTGGTTATTGAATAACCGACGTGATAAAAGGCCTGGACAATGGTTTATCATGTCGGTTATTGAATAACCGACGTGATAAAAGGCCTGGACAATGGTTTATCGCGTCGGTTATTCAATAACCGACGTGATAAACTACCTCCTGCCGGTTTATCACGGCGGTTATATAATAACCGACGTGATAAACCCCCCTCCCCCCGGTTTTTCACGTCGGTTTTATAAGAAACGATGTGATAAACCACGCTCACCCCCGTTTTATCACGTAGGTTCTTATAGAACCGACGTGATAAACCCCCCTCACCCCAATTTATCATGTCAGTTCTATATGAACCGACGTGATAAACCACGCTCACCCCGGTTTATCACGTCGGTTCCTATGGAACCGACGTGATAAACCCCCCTCAACCCGGTTTATCACGTCAGTTCTATATGAACCGACGTGATAAACCCGCCTCACCCCTATTTATCACGTCAGTTGTTTAATAACCGATGTGATAAACCATTTTCCAGGACTTTTATCATGTCGGTTGTTAAATAACCGATGTGATAAACCCTTCCCATTTTCTTTATCACGTCGGTTCTAAAATAACCGACGTGATAAACATCGCGATTTTATGTTTTTGACGTCAGTTTTTAAATAACCGACGTCAAAAACCTTATTTATAACGTCACACGTATTAACGTCGGCTAGAAACCGACGTAAAAATTTAAAAATAACCGATGTAAAAAACGTTTTCTGCACTAGTGAGTAAAGCCTTAGGGCTAAACACGCAACAATCTCTAGGAAGGTTGAAGAGATAGACCTTAGGAAAGTCCATGAAATCCAAACTGTTGACCCTGTTTGCACAATTTGCGACAAACATGACCATAAGACAGACAACTACCCAACCATTCCATCCATCAAGGATGTTCTCTTAGGAGGACCCCCAGCGGAAGTAAATGCTTTGAACTTTCAAAAGCCTCAATACCAAAACACCTTCAACCCAAGGTATAACGACCACCCAGGCTTCCGCTGGAAAGATAACCAACAACCTAGCCAACCACAGGGACAAAATCCTTACCCCCATCAGAACTACCAATCCCATAACCAGTTCCAAAGCCAACCTATCCAATACCAACAGCCACCGGTCCATTTTCAATAAACCATCCCACTTCCAAAATATCCCTCGGGATAAACCAATCTTCTCAAGCACAAACCCAAACTGTTCCACAAAGCCTACTAGAACAACTATGCAAACAAATAGAGAGGATGAACTCGGAGGTATCTTCCCTAAAACAAGAACTTCAAACCATCAAAACTGGAAAGGCACCCATGCCTACTCAGGCGGTGCCATCCTCAACTTCAAGGTTAGATTCAAGTTGTGCTCAAACAACTCATGAACAACTAAAGGCTATGACTATTTTAGGAAGTGGGAAATCAATTGAGAAACCTGAACAACTAATTCAGAACCCACTTGAAGATTCAAAATTGGATGAAAATTCAAATGAACCACAAGATCAAACTGAGGAAACTGATAACATTGTCAAGGAAACAACTCTTCAACAAACAACCCCAAAACCCGCACCATTTCCTCAACGCATGAGGGGGAAACCCAAGCCTGAACTGAGTGAAACATTGAGGGAAATATTTTCACAATTCAAGTTGAACATACCCATTCTCGATGCAATCCAAACCATACCTGACTACTCAAAGTACCTTAAGGACTTGTGCACTTTTAAAAGAAAATTTTCACATAAAAACCAAGTCCTTTTGGCTGCTAATGTGAGTACCACCATTCAAGGGACCATTCCTCCTAAGTTGAAAGACCTGGGTTGCCCTTACATTAATGTTGAACTAGGAGAGAGTAAAGTTGTCAAGGCCTTATGTGACCTAGGTGCTAGTGTCAATCTCATACCATATGCTGTGTACTTCCAGTTAGGCCTAGAAGAACTCCAACCCACATCTGTCACACTTCATCTTGCTGATCGTAGCATTAGGGTTCCAAAGGAGATTTTGAAGGACGTTCTGGTAAAGGTTGAAAAATTCATCTACCCTACTGATTTCATTGTCCTTGACAACCATCCAAACTTAGGAAATAAGGAACAAACCCCAATCATCCCTGGCCGTCCTTTCCTTGCAACAATCAACTCTGTTATCCGAGTTCGAAATGGGAACATGACCATCACCTTTGGGAACACGAGTCTTGACTTGAACATCTATAATGCAAGCTCACAAATAGAGGATGATGAGGAAATTCATAAATTAAACATGATAGGAAGCATTGATAATTAATCCATGGAACATCAAGGAATATTTGATGAAGGTTTAAGTCAGGATGAGATTGATTTCCTTTGTTCATATGAAGGAAGTTTATCTCCTTGGCTTGAATCATTTTCAAATTGATCTTATGATGAAGTCTTAGGTCCAACAATCAGTGAAACCTTTCAAGAAAGTACTTTCATGGATACCACTCCAAATTCCTTCCCTAAATATGATCAAGCCAATACAGTAGATGAAACTTCTACATGTGGGGAATCAATCCTACCTGAAACTCTAAAAAAAGAAATTGAACTTGATCCAATGTCCCAATCTTCTGTTGAAATTCCAAACCAACCTGATCTTGAATTGAAGGAACTTCCCTCTACAATCAAGTATGCTTTCCTAGGGGACAATCAAACACATCCTATTGTCATTTCTTCTTCTCTTGAAGCCAATCATGAAAGGATGCTTCTAGATGTCCTTAGGAAGCATAAGAAAGCCATTGGTTGGACCCTTTCTGATATTACTGGGATTAGCCCACTTATCAGGACTCATAGGATTGTTCTGGAATCTGATTCAAAGCCATGTCGTCAACCTCAACGACGACTCAATCCTAATCTCATGGAGGTAGTAAGAAAAGAACTCCTAAAATTGCTAAAATCTGGTATCATATATCCCATAGCTGAGAGTGAATGGGTGAGCCCAATCCAAGTGGTTCCAAAAAAGGCTGGAATCACAGTGATAACCAATGAGGATGGACAGATTATTCCAACAAGGGTGAGTAGTGGATGGAGGGTCTACATTGACTATAGGAAGTTAAACTCATTCACCAAGAAAGACCATTTCCCCTTACCATTCATTGACCAAGTCCTTGAGAGAGTGGCAGGTCATGCGTTCTACTGTTTCTTAGATGGGTACTCAGGGTATAATCAAATTGAGGTCTCCCTAGAGGATCAAGGGAAGACTACATTCACATGTCCATTCGGAACCTTTTCTTTCAAACGCATGCCCTTCGGGTTATGTAATGCCCTTGGAAACTTCCAACGGTGCATGATGGGAATCTTCTCAGACATGGTAGGGGATTTTCTAGAGGTCTTCATGGATGACTTCTCTGTGTTTGGGGATACATTTGAGGGATGTCTGAGGAATGTAGAGAGAGTCTTTTCAAGATATGAAGAAAAGAATCTAGTCCTAAAATGGGAAAAATGCCATTTTATGGTTAAAGAGGGACTAGTTTTAGGCCATCTGGTCTCAGGTAGGGGGATTGAAGTTGATAAATCCAAGGTTGACATCATTCTTCACCTTCCATCACCCAAAACTATCAAAGAAGTGAGGTATTTCTTAGGAAATGATGGTTTCTATAGAAGATTCATCAAGAACTTTAGTTCAATCTCTCGTCCCCTTTGTGCTCTCCTAGTAAAGGATACTCCATTTTTTTGGACAGAAAGCTATGAGGGTTCATTCTCAACCCTCAAATACTCTCTCACCTCTCCCCCCATCATGAAATCTCTAAATTGGAACCTTCCTTTTGAACTTATGTGTGATGCCAGTGACTTTGTTGTAGGAGCTGTGTTAGGACAAAGTTGTGATAAAAATCCTTATGTCATTGCTTATGCAAGAAAATCCTAAAATGATTCCCAAATAAACTACACCACCACTGAAAAGGAGTTACTTTCTATTGTGTTTTCCTTAGAGAAGTTTAGGTCCTACCTCTTAGGATCCCCCATCACTGTTTTCACTGACCATTCTGCACTAAAATACCTCTTCCAAAAACAAGATTCTAAGGCTAGACTGATTAGGTGGGTCCTTCTCTTACAATAATTTGACCTCACAATAAAGGATAAAAAGGGTGTTGAAAATGTTGTAGCTGATCACCTCTCTAGGATGGAATTCAAGGACAACTCAAATCACCTTTCTGTGTTTGATTCATTTCCTGATGAACACCTATACTCTGTGAGTGACTGCCCTTGGTATGTCGACATAGCCAATTTCTTAGTTACAGGAGTCACTCCAAAATTCTTAGGGACTCAAGCTCGAAGGAAATTCCTTTTTGATGTTAGACACTATGTGTTTTATGATCCATACCTCTATAATTTCTGCCCTGACCAAGTCATTAGGAGGTGTGTTCCAGAATCTAAACAAGAATCCATCCTTAAATTCTGTCATAGTGAGGCATGTGGAGGTCACTTTTCCTCTAAGAAAACATCTGCTAAGATTCTTCAATGTGGTCTCTTCTGGCCCACCCTCTCAAGGGACTCTTACACATTTTTTCAAAGTTGTCTTAGGTTTCAACAAGTAGGGTCCATCACAAAAAAGAATCAAATGCCACTCACTCCCATCTTAGTGGTTGAAATATTTGACTGTTGGGGAATTGATTTCATGGGACCCTTCCCAAACTCTAGGGGATACCTCTATATCCTTTTAGCTGTTGATTATGTCTCAAAATGGGTTGAAGCCATTCCCACCAAGTCTAATGACCATCATGTTGTGATCCGATTTCTGAAAGAGCACATATTTTCTGGATTTGGAATTCCTAGGGCTATAATTAGTGATCGAGGAACCCATTTCTGCAATCGCCCATTCTCTTCACTCATGTCTAAGTATGGTATTTCTCATAAAGTGTCCACTGCATACCATCCTCAAACTAATGGTCAAGCTGAGTTAGCGAATAGGGAGATTAAGCAAATTATTGAAAAAACTGTCAACCCCTCTAGGAAAGATTGGTCTGAGAAACTCTTAGATGCTCTTTGGGCCTATCAAACCGCATATAAAACCATTTTAGGAATGTCCCCATATAGGTTGGTTTATGGAAAAGCATTCCATTTACCTGTTTAAATTGAGCATAAGGCCTTTTGGGAAATTAAGAAAATGGATTATGAACTCTCATTGGCCAGAACAAAAAGGAAATTAGATCTCAATGAACTAGAGGAACTAAGGATGGAGGCTTATGAAAATTCAAGGATCAATAATGCTAGAGTTCAAGCATACCAATCTAGGAATATCAAGGTCAAACATTTTGAACTGGGAAAACTTGTGCTCTTGTATAGTTCAAAACTTCATTTACACCCAGAAAAGTTAAGGTCTATATGGTCAGGACCTTTCATAGTGCATCATGTATTCCCCCATGGGGCAGTAGAGATTCAAGATCCCACAAGTAGTTACATTTTCAAGGTCAATGGTCAAAGGTTAAAACCATTCATTGAATCATTCAATAAACAGGAAATAGAGGTTGAGTTAACTGAGCCAACCTATGAACTAGGAAAGAATTTATAGATTTAGGGTCCATGTCAGGCTAATGACGTTAAACAAAGCGCTGCATGGGAGTCAACCCATGGTTCTCAAGTTCCCAATAATTTTTTTGTTTTAATAAACTTTATATTTTAAATATTATTAATTAATAATTTTTATATTTAATAAAAAAATAGACTGTTGACCTGTTCTTCTATTATGAGTATGGATGGGTACGAAAGGGGATCACCATATTCATTCGTGTCACGTGGTGTGATCCTTGAGTAATACCTTACCCAGAAATTTAAAAAGAAGACAATGTATCATTAGTTTATTTTATTTTATATATATACTTATATTTTACTTATATATATATATATACTATTTTGTTTTGTTTGTTTGTTTTATTTTTTCCACTAGGGAACTTTTCAAGCGACATGGATATCAAAGGATAAAATTGGAGCAGCATGAACTTCAACTTCAACCACCAGGTGATTTCATTCCATGATCCTCAGTTTCAATTTCCTTTTTAAACTTCCATTATCTGCCTCTACTCCTAAATTTTCATTTCTTCAAACACTGGGGACAATGTTTTTTTAAGTTGGGGGGGGGGAGATAAAATAAAAAAAAATGATTTTGTGTCAAAAAAAATGAATGAATTGAATTTATTTTGTGTAAATGGAAGGAAAAATTCCTTTAACTTTGAACATGGTAATACACATTGCACACTTTGAAACTGAATATCAAATAATTTAGCATGCCCTGATTGTGATTTTAATCCTTGTATAATTTCATGAGAATATATTTTGGAAAGTGAGGCCGTCCAATTTGATATTTCATTGTTTATATTTTCATCCAAATAAAAAAAGATCACAATGAACGCCCTTTGGATAGTGGGGTATTAGTTTGAGTTCATGGGGTCCCCTAAATAAATAGAATAGGTTTGGTGATCATTTTAGTTTAATATGAGTATTCAAAAAAAAAAATTGTGCGTAGAGCAATGAAATGACCTAATGCGTGGCTTTCGGCACTTGGGGATCATGACTCCATAGTTGTCTGGCCCAGAGTTAGTAATTTTATCTCTATTTTTGGTAATTTGAATTTTTGTTTGACTGAGTTAACTTGAGATGATGCCCGAGTATATGGGATTCACTTGGTGCCCTAAGGTCTTTGAGCCTGGGAGTCATCGACAAAGTCTCGCTACAGGGGTTGACTCTTTTGAGTGTAATTTCAATTACCATGGCAAAATTACAAAAAAAAACAAAAAAAACAAAAAAAAATATATATAATACAATTTTTTTTGAATACTCATCTTAATATTGAAATGTGATACCACCTAGCGCTTCCGTAATTTTCCCCTTGAATAAAGATGAACCCCCATGTCTATTGTGATGCACAACACATCCTCATACTTAATTGATATTGGATGAAATATGACAATGAATTTGAACAAAGGAATGGGATTGGTATTGGGATATTCTTATGAAACTATCTTGTATTAAAATTTTTTGATGGGTTTCATGATTTTTTGGTATATGGGTTTCTGGTGATCATTGTGTATTAAAATGTTTTTGGAAAAGGGAATTCGAATTTCATATTGTTGAGATATATTTTGCTCGGGACTAGCAAAACTCAAGTTGGGGGGTGTGATTAGCCACTAAATGAGGATAATATTCATTGTTAATATACATAATATTCATGTTTGTTTTTATTCATAAACACCATTTCAGTGCATTTTACACTTTGAATATCATTTCACATTATGATTGTAATACCTTCTTAAAATGCACTATTATGTGGTACATTTTGAACATCATTTAAAGTACCCAATGATTCATCTGATTTTAAGGAATGTAATTATCCATATTTAAATTTTATATTTTGGTAAATTTATTTACACTTCAATATGACCATGTTTCATTTAGGGATCAATGGATAATTCATGGAATAATATGGGGATATTTTGTGATGAAAGGAAGCAATTCTGGAGAAGTCAGATTGAACATCATCCCACTGATGAGACTATGGGGATCAATATAAAGACCCAATGAATACCAAATTTTGTGGTATGATATAAGAGATGTTTAGGAACAAATCACTCTTCATGATCCAATGCTAATTAGTCCTAAATTGTGGTCATTTAGGCAGCCCAATTTAGAGATAAAATTATGGGCCAGATTCTGCGGCCCAGAAAAATAGCCCACTAATATAATCATATCTCGTAATAAAAAACTCCAAATGGGCCCAAATTTTACAGGTGGTTAGAAGACATCCCTAGATCCATTTTATTCTTCTATGTACCACTCTGATTCTTCCATCTAGAAGGTCTTCCAAGCGCGTCTGTTCGGTGAAGGAAAGCTGGCTGCCACCTCGGGTCAAGGGTGGAAAAATCAACTCTCCCTTACTTTCCACCCACCTATGGCCTACCAAAATTAATTGAGGAGATTTTTACTGTTTGAGGATCGACACAAGAGATCAAAAATTTCTATTTAAGGCAGTGGTGTTGGAGGATTGAAGGATCTTGGATGCTTTGTTCAATTGTAATGTTATGCTGTAATTTTGTTGTCTCAAATTTGTCTTTCACATTTATGTTGTTCAATTCACTTTAGTTTCTTAATAAAAGTTCTTCTTCTACTCTTATTCTGTTTTTCTTCATATCACTTTGATACCATTGTATCAAGGTGTGAATTTATTCACACCAAACCTTGTGAAATTATTCACCCAACGGTGGAGTGATCATTTTATTTTTTTTGTTTTCTTTACTTCTCCATTTCCTCCCTCATGAGTCTACTTTCCGCTTCCATTGAAACCATGGGATAAATGGAGGGATAACCCACTTATGGGTTAATCCAAAGAAGTATCAAGGGGCTGTATTGTATGTTATTTATCACCTCATTAATGTATAATCACTTCTTTAATTGAGATTTTTATTTGATGATTTTTAAACTCCATCGTCCTTGTTGAATTTAAGGCCACACACTTCAAGTGTTAATACAAACCTTTACCTTAAAGTGCTCAAAACATTGATCCTTCAAGTGTATAGGTGATTAGTATTAAAGGGTGTAGGCATTAAACGAGTAAGTGATGATGTTTTTTTATCTCCTTAAATGAACTCATCTCAAATATAAGAAATTGAAATCATTAAAAAGGAAATACGTCCAATCCACCCCGAGCGATAACCTAGGATCAACTCATTATTTTAAATTGAATTCACTTAAGTATCTTAGAGTTCCTTTAAACCCATATAAAATCAACCCAAGTTGTCCACTTCATAGCCAAAAACAGTCCATAGAATGTACGTGTCTATATGTTACTTCTTAGGTCTATAAGGATTCGACAACCCAAACTAAACTACAAGGACCGTCTTACCTTCTTCTCTTGGGTAAATTTTAGCGAGAATCAATACCCACACATTATCCATCACTTACATCAAATTAACTAGATTCATTATAATGAGTTTAACCTTTCATTAATTCACATTCACAACCCATGTAATTGAGGTGTATACCCACTCGTTAAAATTCACATTCATTCCTATAACATGGCATGCCCGCCCATTTAATACCATTTACACTTAATCATTTCACATGGGTTCACCATACCATGAAATCCCATTCTAGTTACATAGAATTATTTCACACAAGTGAATCATCATGAAAAGGAGGAAATACATCTTACAGTTAAGAGAACCATATCCATTTAGTTTAAACAAGATTCCTCTAATTGGGAAAGCATAGTAAAAACCACAAATCATCAAGACAAGAAAACATAACAGGCTAATCACCATGTTTTTATATTGAAGGTATAACACCTCCTATGGAGGGGTTTTATTATAAAAACATGACTTTGTTCTCAAACAAATCATTTTACTCCTCATAAGTAGTTCAGTTCAGAATTTTTATTTTAATTAATCAATAATAATTTTATAATCAACTAATGCATTCTTAATTTAAATAGTGTAAGGTCAGGGACCCTACCTCAAAATATGGCTCAACCAGGATTTCTAACTCAAGAAGCATCCTAATCTATAACAACCCAGGAATTAAGATATTGTTAATAATTAATCTATTAAATTGATTAAAACAAACTTTGATTTATTAAGTTAAATATTTATGATTATAACTTTAAATTATGTTATACTTTTATTTAAATTATCTTTCATTAAATTAATATTTTGAATTATAAATATTGTTTTATAAAGTTTTAAATTAAAATATATAGATTTAAAATTTTAATAATATTTGTAATAATAATTAAAAAGGAAGAATTATATGAGTTGATTATTTTAGAATAACTAATTTGAAAATTTAAAGTTATTATTACATATGAAATGAAAAGTATATATTTAATATACTAATAATTTTTCTTAAAATTGACTAAAATGAATAAAATTTAACTTATATTTTCTTAAAACTATTTTTTATTTAAAAATATTTATAAGTAATGATAATAATCACAACTTTAAATAATTGTAATTATAATAATTTTTTTATATTAATGAAAATAAAATAGATTTATATAAATATGATATTAATACAAGTTTTATAAATATATTTATTTTATGTGAAACTAAAATGTTACTAATGACAATATGAGATATTTATTATAAAAATTATGATAATTATTAAAATTTCATTTTATTAAAATAAATGAAAAATGATAGAATCAGAAGATTCAGTTTAAGGGGAAACACGTGACATGATTAGGGGTTGAGAAATTAGAAGAAGTGGATGTTTCCAAGCTTGGGAGCGATGTAGAGAGGTGATTGTGAGTCAAGGGCTTTGTCAATGGGGGTTCGTATTCATCTCCAGGAGTTAAGGTCAGCCATAGGTGATAAGTCGAGTCGACGAGGGTGGATCTGAGCTCAACCGAGAGCTTTCGGATGTGCTGTTGCTGAAGTCAATCAAGGATGTCCAGATCAGGATCTGGATCTAAGTCTGAAGTTTGTTTTGAGTCTGAAGGTCTCCGTATTGAGACGGAGACCACTAATAAGCTGTCAGATCTAAGTTGCGTGGAGGATATGATCATGATTTTGGGGGAATATGATTTGAATGGTCCCAAAATGCAAGTAGGTACTATTTTTTCTTTAATTTGGGTGTCTGAATATTCCGAAAATCTAGTTTTTATTTGTCCAATTCTTCCAATCCTCACATTTTTTGGTCGATTTGGATTCATATTCAACAGAATAGTTTCATTGGATTGAATGCATGCATCAATTTTCAATGAGTTCATTTATCTCAAATCATGTATTCATTGTTTTTAGTTGAATTTATCAAAGCTTCATAGTAAAGCTTATCGCTTATTGGTCAATTTTTCAGCCCATTTATTTCGACTATATTATTTGGTGGGTTAGTGTATATAATTCATGCATATCTACGAAGCATGAAATCAGAACCACATGTTATGATTTTCCATACTCTTATTTCTGATTGCTGCACCTATAAAGATCCTCAGTCTGAAGAAATAAGCAGCATGGCTTATGCACCTTTTTCAGTGTGTATGTTTTTAGTGCAGTAGACCGAGAGTAGTAGCCTTTGATTTTCTTTCCAATTCTGAGAGTATGAGGGTTGTAGTGATATCAATAAAAATAGGAAGAAGAAGGTGCCTATAGAGGCAGCCTGTGCACGAAATAGGTAAGAGAACATTTATTTTACTCTAAATTAATATTTCTTTTTGAGAAAAAATTACATTAATTATGATTTCTAGTTTTTCATAATAGAGAAATATTTATTTTCAAGTCAATGTTTAATTTAACTCTTATATTTTAAAGGGATCATTTTATTAGAATAACTTGTGTTTTATGATATGAAATCAACTTATATTAGTTTAGAATTCATCTTTTAATTATTCTAAAGTTTTAAGTTTAAGTATGTGTAATGGAGTTTTGTTTATTTATTTCAAATTTTAAAATTCTATTTTCTGGTTTTGTGTAAGGGAAACATCAATCTATTTCTTCTATTTAATTTTCAAGTAAATTTAAGCTGTATAAATGAAATTGAAAGGAGTTATGTTTTCAAAGTTTAATTCTTAAGTTATGAATGGGTTTTAGTAAGGTATTTCATTTACTTAAATTATAATTTACTTTTATGATGCTAAGGGTTTATTTTTATTAAACAAATTACATTTTTTTTAAGATGTGCATTTATATATATGACTTTAGTTTTTAGAATATATAATGTAAGGGATTATTAGTATTTTTAATTTGATTTCATTTTATAAAAGTTTTATTTAAATGTGTATTTATTCTGTTATTATGTGACATGTATATAATTTCATAATTTTTATGTTTATAACTACTTTAATAGATGTTAAGAATATCATAATTTTATCATGTCATACAAAAGTCATATACAAATCAAGGTTATGGCCATACATCGATGATTTTGTTATCATTACATTTATACATTAATATATGAATACGCGTGTGTGTATATATATATATATTTATGTATGTATATGCATTGAATAAATTATTAAAAAAGGATTTTATGGGATTAGGAAAGAAGTTCTAATTGCATGGATGATAATTAATCTTCCATGTAATTATGCAAAGTCATGTATCATGAGATTTGGTCATATCAAGTCAAATATGTAATTTCCAATGAATATTAGTATTCATATATTTATATATAAATAAAAGTGAACATTTTTAATTCATGTATGACAATATATTTATTTTTTCAAGCTAAAAATCCAGTGAAAGTATATATAAGTAAAGCAAGAATAATTTTTTTTTCATAAAACCCGACACTTGGACGTTCTAAATATGGTAGGGAATTGACGAGTGAACCCAATCCCTCAACAAGCGGGAAGAACCAAGATAGACTTAAATGTTCTAAGTTGCCACAATGTTTTGTTTTCAAAATCTTGTGTAGTATTTTTGAAAAATCACCGGATTACTTTTAAATCAATTTTTATACATATGTAATTTCAAAAGAGGTATATTATTTTAAACGTAAGTAATTTCTATTATGTTTTTCAAAGGGTGTTTTGAAAAGTATTTTTATGTCACCTTCAAAGGAATTTCATAAAGTGATTTTTAATGAAATATTTTCTAAAAAGTATTTAAAAAATTTCAAAACTCCCTACTGAGAAATATAATGCCCACCCTTTGTTTTAATTTTTTTCACTGGTATCTTAGAATCTTATTTATAGATGTCATCGCTTTTGGAGTTATCGCATGAGGAAGCATAGTGGATAGTTGTTTTATTTTTGTTTCAACTATGATAAATGAAAGGTGTTGTCTAATCCTCTAGAACCTAGACCGATAAAAGGTCCTCGTTTTTTTAAAGTGTTGTGTAATTTTTCAGTTTCTTTTATAAAAGAATTACACAACATTTTCAAGTACTGATTTTGGAAGAGTGGGATCAGGGTGTTATAATTAGTATCAGAGGAATGGTCTAGAAAACTTTAAATATTATATGTTTTATTTTGAGGAAAACAATCTATGCATTACAATTTTCTTTAGATAGTTAATTCCCCTTAGAAAATTTTAGTTTTTCATAATTTTGAAGTTGTAAAATTCAAAATTTTCTTTAATATGATGAAAAAATTGCGAGGGCATAATTCCTTTAAGGGGGGGGGGAGAATGTAACATCCTAGGAATTAATATATTGGTAATAATTAATCTTTTAAATTGAATAAAAAAACTTCGACTTATTAAGTTAAATATTTAATATGATAACTTTAAATTATGTAATACTTTTATTGAAATTATCTTTTATTAAATTAATATTTTGAATTACAAATATTGTTTTATAATTTTTTGAATTAAAATATATAGATATAAAATTTTAATAATATTTGTAATAACAATTAAAAAGAAAGACTTATATGAGTTGATTAATTTTTAATAACTAATTTAAAAATTTAAAGTTATTATTACATATGCAATGAAAAGTATATATTTAATATATTAATAATTTTTCTTAACATTGAATAAAATGAATAAAATTAAACTTATATTTTCTTAAAACTATTTTTTATTTAAAAAAATTATAATTAATGATAATAATCAAAAAATTATATAATTTTAATTATAACAACTTTTTTATATTAACAAAAATAAAATAGCTTTATATAAATATGATATTAAGACAAATTTTATAAATATAATTATTTTATGTGAAACTAAAATGTTACTAATGACTATATGAGATATTTATTATAGAAATTATGATAATTGTTAAATTTTAATTTTATTAAAATAAATGAAAAATGATAGAATCACAATATTCAGTTTAAGGGGAAACATGAGACACGATTAGGGATTGAGGAATTGGAAGCCGTGGATGTCACCGAGATCAAGAGCGACGTCGGGAGGTGATCGCGAGTCGAGGGAATCATTGGTGAGGATTTTTATTCATCTACGGGAGTCAAGGTAAGCCCCAGGTGATGAGTCTAGCCAATGAGAGTGAATCTGAGCTCGATTAGAGCCATTGGATGTGTTGTGGATGAAGTCGATCAAGGATATACATATCAGGATCTAGATCTAAGTCCAAAGTTCGTTTTGAGTTCTAAGGTCTCCACATTGAGATGTAGACTGTTAATAAGTTTTCAGATCTGAGTTGCGTGGAGGATCTGATCGGGATTTTGGGGGGAAACAATTTATGTTGTCCCAAAATGCAAGTAGGTACTATTTTTTCTTTAATTTTGGTGTCTATATCTTCTGGAAATATAGTTTTTATTTATCCACTTCTTCCAATCATCACATTTTTTTGGTCGATTTGGATTCATCTTCAATAGTATAGATTCATTTGATTGAATTCATGTATCAATTTTCAATGATTTCATTTATCTCAAATCATGTATTCACTTTTTTTAGTTGAATTTATCAAAGCTTAACAGTGAATCTTATCGTATATTGGTCAATTTTTCATCCCATTACTTTCAACTGTATTATTTTGTGGGGAACTGTATATAATTCAGGCTTGTCTATGAAGCATGCAATCAGAACCACATGTTCTGATTTTCCGTACTCTTATTTCTAATTGTTGCACCTATAAAGATCCTCATACTGAAGAAATAAGTAGTGCGACTTATGCACCTTTTTTTTTGTGTATGTTTCTAGTGAGGTAGACTGAGAGCAGTAGCTTTTGATTTTATTTCCACTTTTGTTTCAAATTCTGAGATTATGAGGGTTGTAGTGAGAGCAATGATAGGAGGAAGAAGAAATTTCTAATAGAGGTACCCTGTACATGAAATAGGTAAGGGAACATTTATTTTACTCTAAATTAATATTTCTTTCTGAGGAGAAAATTATATTAATTATGATTTCTAGTTTTGCATAATATAGAAATATTTATTTTCAAGTCAATGTTTAATTGAAATCTTATATTTTTATGGGATCATTTTATTAGAATGACTTGTGTTTTATGATATGAAATCAAGTTATATTAGCTTGGAATTAAGATTTTAATTATTTTAAAGTTTTAAGTTTAAGTTTGTGTAAAGGAGTTTTTTTATTTATTTCAAATTTTAAAATTCTATTTTCTAGTTTTTCATAAGGGAAAAATCAATCTATTTATTCTATTTAATTTTCAAGTAAATATATGATGTATAAATGAAATTTAAAGGAGTTATGTTTTCAAAGTTTAATTCTTAATTTATGAATGTGTTTTAGTAAGGGATTTCATTTACTTAAATTATGATTTACTTTTATGATGCTAAGGGTTTATTTTTATTAAACAAATTATATTTTTTTAATATGTGCATTTATATATATGACTTTAGTTTTCAAAATATATAATGTAAGGGATTATTACTATTTTTAATTTGATTTCATTTTATCAAAGTTTTATTTAAACATGTATTTATTCTGTTATTATGTGACATGTATATAATTTCATAATTTTTATGGTTATAACTACATTAATAGAAGTTAAGAATATCATAATTTTAACATGTCATACACATGACATATACTAAGCACGGTTATGGCTATACATTGATGATTTTTTTACTGTGACATTTATACATTAATATATGCATATGTGTGTGTATATATATATGTATATGCATTGAATAAATAATTACAAAAAAATGATTTTTATGGGATTAAGAAAGAAGTTCTAAGTGTGTGGATGATAATTAATCTTCTATGTAATTATGTAAAGTAATGTATCATGAGATTTGGTCATATCAAGTAAAATATGTAATTTCTAACGAAGATTAGTATTTATATATTTATATATAAACAAAATTGAACATGTTTAATTCATGTATGATTATATATATATATATATATATATATTTTCAAGTTAAAACTCTAGTGAAAGTATATATAAGTAAAGAAAGCTTAAAATGTTTTTCATAAAATCAGGCACGTGGACTTTGTAAATATGGTAAGGAATTGAATAGTGAACCAAATCCCACAACAAGTGAGTAGGCCCAATATAGCTTTCAATGTTATAAGTTTCTACAATGTTTTGTTTTCAAAATCTTTCTTGGTATTTTCAAAAAATCACCGGATTACTTTTAAAGAAATTCTTGTACATATGTAATTTCAAAAGAGGTAAATTATTTTAAACGTAAGTAATTTCAATTATATTTTTCCAAGGGTGTTTTGAGAAGTATTTTTATGTCACCTTAAAAGAAACTTCTTAAAGTGATTTTTAAATAAATATTTTCTAAAAATTATTTAAACAATTTCAAAACTCCTTTCTGGGAAATGGAATGCTCACCCTTTGTTTTAAAATAATTTTTCACAGGTATCTTAGAATTTTATTTACAGATTTCATCACTTTTGGAGTTAGTGCATGTGGAAGCGTAGTGGAAAGTTTTTTTTTTCAACTTTGATAAATGTAAGGTGTTGTCTAATCCTACAAAACCTAAACCAGTAAAAGATCCTAATTTGTTTAAAGTGTTATGTAATTGTTCAGTTTATTTTATAAAAAAACAAATTACACTGCATTTTCAAGTAACGAGTCTAGAAGAGTGGGATCATGGCATTATATACTTGCACACCCACACTTCCACACACACACACACACACATTTTCCCTTAAACCGATGCATGTGTTCCCCACTCCATGAAGGAACACACACAAGATATATATATACATATATATATTAATACCTAGAAAAAATGTGTCTACACACATGGAAAATGATCGCAACACCCTACAACAATTACCCAGGGTCTCATAAACACCACTAAACTCTAAATAGAGGGTGAAAAAAAATATTGGTTTAAACCCTTAACTTAAAGCAAATTCGGTGGACCAAAACCACCTGAACCACCTCACCTTCGGCGGCGGTTGTTGGAACACAGACCAACGAGTCCCAAAACACCATTCCCATGACCTAACATCAAAGGAAAACCGAAAAGGGTTATCCCTAACCCTAGGGAATTCAGAAAAAATCCACTAGTGATAAATAGACCTTAAAAATGCCATAAAAAGGAGGAGAAGGGAGTATATGGATTACTGTCAAGGATAATGAAAATAAATGGGGGAAATTCATCCGGAAACAAAGAGAGGAGGAGGGTCATAGATGGGGTTACGTTGTGCCTCCAGGGGAGCCCTTAGTTTGCATTGATCGGGTTTGAGGAGAGGGGTGAGGTTTGTGTGTCTTATTTTAATTTTACTCTAATTAAAATTAATTTAATTCATTAAACATACCTGTCAGCACGATTTGGAAATCGTGTGCCAACCATGCAGAACCCCCTGTCTATGAAACTCACCTCACATAGTCTATCCCACATGATTAGAATAAACATCCACAAACCATGAAACAACATCTGTCTACCAAAATTAAGTTGCATGATTACTTGCTACCGATCGCACGGTTTGGCAGACCGTGCGCCAACCGTGTTCCCTCTGTAGGTTCTTAAAAATCTGTGTTTCTGGTTTCGGTGCTCCCAAAACCCATCAAGCCACCTAGGAAACTCATCAAACATTTACCCAAGCCTGATAAAATTACTTTAAAAGGTTTCAACTCATGAAACTTCATTCTGAAGATCAGTTTTAAATTTGGCTTATCTAGTAATTTCCAAAAATTCAAAATACCATCATAAAAACTACTTGGTCCAAAACACAGGTTCTTAAAATCTACCCACCTTAAAACATATTATCCTCGAGAAGCCTTCGAGAACTAAGAACACATCTCCCAATTCATAGAGATCATGAGGTTTCATTCAAACAATCATGCTGTGTTTCCAAACACCAAATGCACTTTTAACCATTTCATAAGCCCAAAGAACTTAAGACTTTAAAACCTAAGGCAAACCTTAAAATTCAACCAAAACATTGAAGCGATGATTAAATGATCCCAACCAACTAGAGAAATTATTTTTTATCATCACTTTTTCATTCCTCCCACTGGTTTATTCCACTAAGGGTATTAGCATTTAACTTGTTGTGTGTGGTTTCCCCAAAAGACATTTCCAACCTACAACTACACTCACCCCTAAACTGGCGACATGATCTTTAAGATGGTTCCATTTACAATTGCATACACAATCAAAAAGAAAAAAAAACCCTACCAACCATTTTCGAAGATTCCTGACTTAGATGGTCGATGTATCCCAAATAGAACCATAATGCCTTTCTCTCCAAGGCATTTGTTAGTTAACATAAACACGTACACTGAAGTCCTTAACTAAATTTTGGTGACATTCCCCAACCAAACCACCACTAGGATATTTTAAAATCATCGTGCCTTAGAATGAATAAAATTGTAACCCAAAAAACCATGTATCCCACGTACAACCAAGAAAGAGATAACGAAACAACCCCAAAACTTTTAAACTTTAGTGCGGTATATAACCGACACTCTCCTAGTGCATCCAAGATGACGTCAAGATAGGGGACATGGTCGTATCATTTAGAAGAGTACACTAAGAGTAAACCAATAAGATCAGTCAAAATACTACTAGTCAACTCTTTAAAACAACCTAAATTCACCTGCCGACTCATCATCAATCGAACCTCGATGCCTATACCACCCGAGCCATTCATGTTTTTTCAAGAACTACCACTGGAACTCTTCTAAAACTAACAAATTTTCTAAAGGGTTTCACATACAACCAACCTCATCGAAGTTGTGCTACCAAGAAAACACCAAAACACACACTAGAACCAAGTGACGCTCTCCACCTTAGGAGAGTCCATGTCATTGAATGGAAAAACCATCCACTCACAAGCGTGCTAGCTCATAATCACCTTAAACACATGAATGAATTTCTATAAACCACGATCAACACATCAGAACCTTTGGAATGAAATATGATATTAAACCAATAAGTGTTTCAAAAGGCCTAAGTCCCAAAAATCCTCCCAAGCAGTGGGACGAACATACCTTAACACCCTAGTCACACTACTCCAGATTTAACCTGAGAACGTACTCAAAAGCACAAAGCTCATGATTAAAACAAACTCAACTGGTTCGTTACAACATCAAACACTCGATAGGTACCATGTATGTCAACACATACAACCCCATGTTCACAAAAGACAATGGCACATCACCTAATACAACCGTTAACTCGGATGATGACGTACCGAGTCATCCATCACTAAAGAAAAGAGAGGTTCAAATGACCTTCTTAACAGTTGACCATGCCCAAGTCATGTCGAACCTGCTAAACCAAGCATTCCTCGATGATTATACCTATATGAAGGGTCAAGATACTATGACCACCCATCTGGACAAGGGTCTATTTTAGAAACCCAAGTCCTACTAGGGACAATGGAACCTGAATGGAACCAACGTCAAAAATCTCAAAGTGGAAGCAAGGTATCTCAATCTCTAAGGGTGATACCTACCACTAGCTAGCCCCTTGAAAAGCATACGTGTCAACCCTATCCCTTGGTCATGCAAAAAATATTTCACTAGGATCAAAATCCCCTTTTTCATTTAATCTAAGGCTAAAAAGAAATATCCTATGAATAAATGCTCACATCTCTATTCCAAGAAATACCATAAGAAAAATTTAAAACTACCCCTCCATAATGGTTCAAACAAAGAACACCACTTCAAGTCCCAATTTAAATCCATTCATTAATTCATTTCAACCTTTAACATTTGAAATAATTTTAAAAAACCCACAAGTACCATTTCAAAAACAAGGCACTTGGTTTTAATCAACACCCCACGGTAAAAACATGAATGTTTTAACAAAATCCCTCGTAAATATTTAACATTCAGTGCATTTCATCATAAACAGGAAATCTAGTATCTAAATTCCTTTTAACCAAAAGCTGACCTTGAGGGTCCCATTTTTTCAACATGGGTTCTTCAAAAAGAAACCCCAAAACAGTTCATTTCATAAAAACATGCCCCAACTAACCTAATTGGGTCCATTTGAGAAATTTTAAAATTAACAAACCATTTCACAACATCACATGCTCACACATATAATAATCCAATGATATGGGTGGCCATCTTCCAATCCATAAAGTGCCCATACACTTTAAAGGTGGCATTTAGATCCCATTTAATCAAATAAATTCATTTAAGTTCAAAACTTGACAGCCTTCACATTACACCAGTTCAAATCAAAACTCAATATTTTTACATTTATAACCATTACCAAACAAACCATGGTTATACAATGGCTCAGTCACACGGGTGGCCATCTTCCAATTGATAAGGCACCAATACACCTTACCTATGGCATTTAGATCCAATTAATGACATCAAATTCCATTTAACATTTTAACTTTAGCATCCCCTTTTCAATGGTTTTAATACACAGGTTACTCGTTTTCTAGTTATAAGGAACCCAAACACCTTATAACTGAAGCTAGATGCTATCGTAAACGCAACCAAAAAATTCAGTCCATGAAACCATTTATATACCAAAACATCTCAAGAATGTGATCATAAGTAGTAACACAAAACATGATATAACATATAATAATTGAATATAATCATCTAAACATGTTATATAAGAAGGCATGCTAAAGAGGATCAAACATGGCATTACACCCAAGGTACACAACCAGAGTCAACAGGAATCCCACTAATGTAACTATAGGGAATGTAATATGTATGGTTTGTGAATTTATAAGTGCCTAATATGATTAATGTATTGAAACTTCCTTTCCATATCAGGACAAGGGTAAATTTAAAAAATTCAAAAATCATTAAGCAGCGTAGAATACACAATCACCCAATGTGAAATCATATCAATTGTAACACCGAACAGTATAACAATTCCCAACCCTAGCCACTTAGTCATTTCCCATACGTGGGGTAATTATTCCAAATAAAAAATATATACCAAGTGATGACACGTTCCTAGTCTCCTATATACCACCCCAAAATAGTAAGTAAAAGGAAAACAAACCTCTGATACCACTTTGTAATGTCCTGACCTGACTGACCACTAAACCGGTAGTCAGAATAGTCATCACATGACCTCAAGTGAATCTCCCCATTCGTTAGAGGATGTCAACTAGAAGTGAGGGTGAAAGGATAGTTAGTGGGGAGATTATACCCTCATATTTAGAGTGATGAAGATAAATAGAGAGTAATATCAAGCAATAGATATTAGCGGAAGCAGTATAAAGCAATGACTAAACAATGGAAGACAATTACAATATCAACTGAATATAGAAAATGGACAACTCCAGTTTATAAAATGCATGAATTCTAATAATGATACATTATTTAAATGAAGTAAATAGTTCAACATGCTTTACATATTAGTGCAGAAATAAAGAAAAGACCCAAAGCCCCAAGGGGATCTCCATGAGTATCCAGATCTCCCACTCACTCATTTTCTCCTAACTACCAGATACAACAGAAAACAACACAAGAATAGGTCTATAACCCTGAAAAAAAGAAGAGTCTACTCAAGAAACAATGGTACCCAAGTAGGGTGTGAGATAACATCTCATTAGGACGGTACCCACCGGTGTCTAGCCCAAACCAATTATGTTCGAAAGTAAACAGAAAATGTGAAGGTAAATACACAACCTATAAATACGAATAAGAAATTCTCATGTCATGTAAACTACTAATAGTAATAACAAAATATCCCCTCAAGGATCCCTTTAGATGATAGACAATCTCCTTTGATAAGGCAGCTATAAGAAATGCACAAAATAAATAAATAAATAACATGACCTCACCGGACATCCAAACAAGTCATAATTTACCACGACCAAGCCATATATTCGATCTTATCACATACCTCATGACCGTTATTTATAAAGAAGTGTAGACCACAAAGGGATGGATCCAAGAAACTCATCCAAGGAATCCATATAATAATTATATACCATGAAGGGCCAGATCCAAGGAACTCATTCAAGGCATCCACATCGAGTCCCATGGGAATCCCAGTAGAAACTCGGTCTAGGAACTAGTTGGAGTTATAGGAGAATTTGTACTGACATGTCCTATGAAAGTCCAAGCAAGATGGATCCACATGGTATCAAGGCCCAAGGAATCCCACAAAATGAAGACCCAAGAGGCATAATCAACCCAAGGAGTCCATTACCGTGTTCCAGGCTCATGGAGAGTAGTCCATGGAATCTATCAAACCATTAATTCATTTCAAACCATTTATCAAATCAAAACATAAGAGTATACCCACTCATATAAACTATTCCATCTTTTACATATGAGTATACACACTCATATAATCCATTTAACAATTTCCTCCCATATAAACCATGGGTTTATCCACCCATTCATCTCAAATCAAAAAAAAACTTTAAATATAAGCATAAGGGTACACCCACCATTATAACAATATCAATTACCCTAGTGAGTATACCCACTCACATATAACACACACAACATGAGTATTCCACTAATGGGATCTATTTCCATTAAACAAGTTATATGGGTATACCCACCCATGTCTCACTATTTACCATTTACAACTCAAGTCGACTAATGAGCATACCTTCTCATATTGAAAATTCATTTTTAAATACATCATACGAGTTTACCCACTCATTTACCCATTTACCATTTATGAAATATAATTAGCATACCCACCCGTTATCTATCACTTGCATCAAATTCACAAGATTAATTATAATGAATTTACCCTTTCATTAATTCCCATTCACAACCCATGTAACCGAGGAGTATACCCACTCATTGTTACAATTCACATTCATTCCTATCACATGGAATACCTTCCTATTTAATACCATTTACACTTAATCATTTCACTTGGGTTCACCATCCCACATAATCCCATTCTAGTTCCATAGAATTATTTCACACAAGTGCATCAATATGCAAAGGAGGAAATAAATATCATAGTTAAGAAAACCATATCCCTTTAGTTTAAAAAAGATTACTTTAACTGGGAAAGAATAGGAAAAACAAAAAATCATCAATACAAGCAAACATAACAGGCTAATCACTATGTTTTTAGCTTGAAGGAAGCACACCTCCGATGGAGGGGTTTTATTATAAAAACATGAATTTGTTCTCAAACAAATAATTGTATTCCTCATAAGAAGTTCGGTTCATAATTTTCAATTCAACTAGTCTAGAATCATTTTATAATCAACTAATTCATTCTTAATTTATAAAGGGTTAAGTTAGGGACCCTACCTCAAAAGATGTCCCAACCAAAATTTCTAACTCAAGAAGCATCCTGATCACACGCCCACACTTCCACACACACACACACACACACACACACACATATCCTTAAATAGATTCACATGTTCTACACACCATGAGTGAACACCCACATGGAATATATATATGTCAATATATATTCCTACCAGGAAAAAATGCATGCTTGCACTTGGAAAATTATTACAACACCCTAAAATAATTCCCTCGGGTCTCATAAATACCACTAAAACCGAAATATATGGTGAGAAAAAAATATTGGTTTAAATCCTTACCTCAAAACAAAGTCAGCGGACCTATACCACCTCAATGGCCTCGCCTTCGGTGGCGATTCCTGGAACACGGACCAACGGGTCCTGAGACACCATTCACAAAACGTAACATTTAAGGAAAAAAATAGGGTTATCCCTATACCTAGGTTGCCTGGACGAGCTACACCGATGAAAAATATCCCATAAAAATGATGAAATCAAGTATGATAGGGGAGGATAGAGCATACTATCAAGGATCTTGGGAAGAAACGGGAGAAATCCTTCTGGAAATTAAGATTAGAGGAGGGCTGTGGAGGGGGTCACATAGCACCTCAAGGGGATCCCCCTGGTGTGCATTGACCTGGTTTGAGGAGAGGGGTGAGGTTTGTGTGTTTTATTTTAATTTTATTCTAATTAAAATTAATTTAATTCATTAAACAAAATTTTCCACACAGTTTGAATCGCATAGTTTGGAAAACCATGCGCCAATGGTGAGGAACCCCCTGTCTAAGAAAGACACCTTTCATGGTCTGTCCCACATGGTTAGACTAACCATGTGCAGACCATGAAATAGCCTCTTTCCATGAGAATTAAGTTGTGTGATTACCTACTATGGGTTGCATGGTTTGGATGACCATGTGCCAACCGTGCACCCTCTACTAGTTCTTAAAAACCTATGTTTCCAGGTCTGACGCTCCCAAAACCCATTGATCCACCAAGGAAACTCATCGAACCTTTACCCAAGGCCAATAACATTACTTTAGAAGGTTCAAAAGTGTGTAACTTCATGCCGAAGCTCAATTTTAAATTCATCTTATCCATTAATTTCCAAAAATTCAAAAACCCTTATAAAAACCACTCGGTCCAAAACACAGGTTCTTACACATTCCATCATCAAAATAATTCTTAAAGGTGATCACATGACTTGGTGAAATTTCATGTTCAAGAGGTACTTCATGAGTGAGGGTTCATGAAGGTATCTCATAACCATGTTATATAACCAGGGCTGTATGAGGGATGATGGGTCATGCAATCACATAATGGATAGGAGGTCATGGGTGTATCGACCTAGGATTTTCATATATAGCTATTACATCTTTTATATGAATATTCATTAAATTACCCAAACACATGACTGGGGATCATAAAGGTATAATGCCTTTAGAAACTTGGAGACGTAAAAAAATGGTCCATAAGTGAGCTACGTCATATCCCACGATGTTCTTTATAACTATCACCCTTATTAGATATATCATACATAATAAATTTATTCATTTCTCAGGGAAGGGAAACATAGGAAAGGGTGATATCAGATGCTCAATAAGGGTAAAAAGGGAGATATCAATATAAAATGACCATATGGGTATGAGAACATGAGAATAACATATAAAAACCATACCCTACATATCATAGATCATAAACACGAGTCATGGAAAAATACCGACAGTTCATAATACATGAATCGTAATATAATCAAAGAATGCGAGCTGTGATAACATAACAATGTAATAAGACATAAATTTGTGGAATATACATAATCATAGAAAATCGTATGTCAAGGCTACCCACCAAGACATTTATAACATATTAGTCTTGGGTTAACCACCTATGTACCCACTTAGGGATTGAGATAAACTCTCATGTAACAAATTTGGGGTAGGGTATAACCACCCATGTACCCTATTCTAGGCTTGGAATAACCTTATTTGTTCCCTATTTTGGGCTTGGTATAACCTCCCATGTGACCTTTGATCTCATATAACATTAATCATTACCCAATGAGTTGGATATAGGTTTACCCTCACTTATCACTTGATGAAAATAATAAATATGCATGCCACAAGATTATAAAACATTCATTATATTAGAACCCATGAAAATAAATGAGTTTCATAATCATTTTAATCATTTCCTAAAGAAAAACTACTGAAAAAATAAATTTGTTTTATAAGAATTTTATCTTATTTTAACCCATGGAATAGAAATGGGTTTCATAAAAATCTTGTCATCATAAACACAAACCATACATAAAAAGAATAAAAATGGTATCCTTGGTTCAAATCCACATTAAATAATAAGTAACACCAAAGAATGTCATCTTATATAGAAAATGATTTTGATAGAAACAACACATGGAAAATTTCTTGAGGAAAACATCCTTTGTTTGAAAATCACATTTTTAAAACTAAAAATTCATAAGATATTTTGGAAAATATTTTCTTTGAAAAGAAAATTTAAAAATTATAAAGGAATCATAAAAAATAATTTATAAATATTCTTTATAAAAATATACTTTCCACTTTGAAAAACACTGTTTTAAAGCATGAAAAAATTAAAAATACTTTTCTTTGAAAATAACCTTGAAAATTTATAAATTAAGCTTCAAAGAAAATAATGGCCATGACGGTGGGAAATTCTGTTCATGTCGTACATGTTAAACACTCATGTGATTATGTGACTCTCAAGGTCTTATGTGAACCTCCTTCCCAACCATGATTTTAAGCTCAAAAGTTTGGTGTAGAATGGGGAAGACCTCAATTTTAATATCTTGATCTGTGCTTCCACAATTTCAATGAATGACATAACATTAAAAAAATTAGTATTTTATGTTCATATAGAATCCACATATTCAACAATTTCTTCTTCTTGTTAAATTTGAACATTCAATAGACTCTTTAATGACATCCTAGTGAAATTAAGAACTCCCCCATAATATGTCCACACCACTGATATATCCAATTATCTTCCCAAACCATAAACCTACTTCTTGATATATAAAGATATCAGATATGTATTTTCATTTTAACATTTCTCTATACAAAGTCCTCATGCCCTGCTCACCCTCCAATAATGAATTTATCATATACCAATACTCCAGTCATATTATGTGATACAATTATTTAAAATAAATCCAATACCAAACACAGGTTTGTGACCAACATTCTCCCCCTTTGTATTTTTTTCATTATAATCATAAATCCATCCTCCATAAAATATTTCAAAGATACCAAGGTTGTGGATTTATGAATTCATTCTCCCCCCCCTTTGACATCAAATTACCTAAGTCTATATAAAACCAAATTTTACCTTAACACTCTCTCCCTCTTAAAAAATAATCTTCATTGAACATATTTTCCAAAATATTGACTAAAACATATTAGGGAACATATTTCTTCTCCAACTATTGAAATCCAAATATTACAACCATTTAAGCTTGGAGGCACTTTCTTCTTTATTATTGCACACTAATGAAATAATTTCAGAAAATGAAATTATCACTTGGCATTGAGTTATCAACACATCCTATAAGGCTACTGAGTTGGTACACTTTGTAAAAAATAATATTTTAATTCAATAGACACAAATTTTTTCCATGTCACTCACTCACTTCCATGAATGAAAGCTACATGAATTTATTTATTTTGAAAATTAATCCCATGGCCTCAATCACACTAACACCAAAAATTCCATGAATAATAAATCAATAAAAAGTGTGCGAGACATGCCACATGTTAAGAAAAATGACACCACTTGTTAAAGATAACCTCATAAAACCACTTGGTTTGAATGATCTTTCATTATTCATTGTAATCATTTTTCAAATAAGGCTAAATAGCCTAGAGTCATTGTCCCCAAATTCCCCTAAATATATCCAGATTTGGCCACTTTTTGGGAATGTTATTGATTTGATAGAAGCTTATTTGTATACTAAGAATATTCAGTTAATACCATATTATTAGAATAAAAATAAATAGTCATAAAATACATTAATATTGCTTCTTATCCACCAATATTTATACTCTTGGAAGAATCATATACTACATGAACTGAAGCTTGATTCTAATGGTTGAATATTCAATGTGACTTCAAACCACTATATTATTCAAATATATATTTGAAACCTATTCTGTTTCATATCAAGTTTTTTATAAGAAATTACTTCTTTTTCTCAACATGTAACTTCTATAATCATATTTGAAGATTAGAGTGGTTTCTTAACACTTCTTTTTGAGTCTGACACCATATTTGAATTTCAAGAATTTTTATTCTTATTGTTACATGTATCTCCATTTATCATATTAACTTGTTTTATTTCATCACATATTCACTCCATGGATCATATCTCCACTTAGTTTTTCACATAATCCAATAGATATTATAAATATTTAATACATGGGGAGAGGGGTACCACCAAAATCCCCATACATAAGGTTATGGTTGGTAATAATGGACTAACTCTTGACTTATTATTCTCTTCCAATCCATTACTATGGTTCTTCTTTATAAGTAATCATTTTCTTATTTTCACATGAATTCTTTCAAACTCACATTTATTTTCTTCGGTTTCTCTACTATTGTAAGTAAATAAAATTAATTCATATATCTTTTTTCCATATTCCTTGAAAAATATATATGATCTTGCCAAATATCCAAGCATTATTTTTTTACAAAAACTATCTTCTTTTTTATGTTCTGGTTCCACATGATTCTTCTTCTTCATGGTTATTGGATTAAACCCATGAGTATAAATTTTATTCATTGATGTGCCACATGTATTCTACTCACACTTCCTCCTATATTATAAATATCTTTCCCTTACCTTCACTTGTCAACTCATGGATAGGTTTTTATAACCACAAAGTATTATTTAATTTCTCTCCCTTCTTGAATCCATAACAGTAATACCATCATTTTCCTACCACAGTGAACCTATCTTCATGTAAAGATCATTCTTAATCATAACTTGAGTAACATCTCCCTTTTTCTTCCAATTTTTTTTACATTCTCTCCAAGATGGATTTAGTGAGTGTAACCTATTAGGTGATTAATTTACCTTTTTATTTAGATTATTATTTTTATTATATGGCTATAAATATATTTTATAGCTTAATATGATGTTTTCCAATATATTATCTCTCTTTATATGAAGTATGAGTTAAGGAACTCCTTATGGATTCATTTTCCTTCCCTAATTTCTTCTAAATGTAATATCATTCCATTTTCCATGATTATCACATATAAAACATATCCCATTAAAAAAATACCTTATGTTATCATTTCATGGTTAAGATTTTGGTGTACTTGGTGTTTTTCTTCTGACATTGACACATTAGGATTCTAGACGCATACTCAAGTTGTGCCTTAGTCTTCCAAAATAGTATCATTTCATGGATACTTTATTATGAGAGCATTTACTTTCATATTTTTCAAGTATGTTATAATTATTTTCAGATTTAGTAAAATTCTTCCTCAGATTTGGAGACCCTAGACCTAGAGTCTTACATACTTCACTTTCAGATGCTTCTCTAGAGGGAAAATCCACCTTAAATTTCACCTTAGACATATTGAGATTTGAATCAAGATCCCAAATCTTATAGTATCTATCCTTTAGCTTGGATTCTATATCCACTAATTTGGAACTATCTTTATTTCCTGATTTTTTTCCTCTCTTTAAGAAGTTTTTTGAGAGATATGACTCTCACATTGAAATATTTTTTTAAAACTTTTTTCCCATATCGTTTGATAATTATTGAAGCAGATCTCTCCGTTATTTCATTTTTTACTTCCATTTTATTTATGTGATCATTTTGGACCACCTAAAATCTTTTTGACTTCATATTCTCTATGCATATATCTTTGAATATGGCATTGTTTACTTTTTGTATGATCTACCATTGATATACTTTCCCTTAAAATAGTTAGTTGTCCTATTGATTTTGCACACACTACCTCCAAATTGATGACCATATATTATAGTCACTTCTACATTATCAGTTTTATCATCGTACATGAGTGGTTTATCTTCACCACTAAAGTCTCAAAAAAATTTCCTTCTATTAAAATCATCTTTTAAGGGATCCAATATTGTTATTACTTTATATATAGTGGCTTATTCCTCGAGTTTCTCAATGATATGATTTCATTCTTCAATAGTGTCATTTAATATTTTAATATCCTTGGATTGTTGTACAATATTTAGTTTTAACTTTTCCACATCTTCTGAGTTATTAATACTTATATGTAATTCTAGAGGTGAGTCTATGTTTTTATATTAGAAAGAGTCATAAAGAGAATTTTTTGTTTAAAATATATAATCAGAGTTATTCACCTTAATTAGAGAGGTATTTTTCACAAAATCATTCTTCTTATTTCTATTTTTCTTCATACCTTTTATCATTGATAAATATTTACAAAACTTGTTAACTAATTTCTCACCATGAACAATTTTACAATATTATTTTGAGGTAGAATTTATAACCTCCTTTACCTCTTTTTTTTTTCCATAAGAAGTTTCTAGTGTCTTCCACATTTCAAAAGTAGTAACATAATGAATGGTTTTCTTATAAACATCATCATAAAAATATTTATTCAAGATCATTCCTATATCTACATTTCTAATTCATTCACTGTGCTATCTCAAGTAAACATCTCTAAATATGTACACTATAGTCTTCTTTCCACAAGGTTCTAGAAACATAATCATTTATTTCTACAAAGTGAAAAATTCAATCCCTTTGAAAAATGAAGGATTCATCATGGAATCCATGAGAAAAAATACAAACACTCCTTTTGAGATTGAACACTAAATTTGAACCTTCACCCCCTGATACCACTTATTTCAACTAAATACACTCTAAGAGTTGGGGGGGGGGGGTGGAGTGAATCAGGTTGATTATTGAATTAAAAATTTTCTTTAATCCATTTATCTTTATTTTAGGATCTTGTTCCCACATTTATAGGAACTTTGTTCAACCTATTACTCTTGTAATCTCAATCACTAAAACAATCAAAAATATATAGGAAAGTAAAGTATACATGGAACACCAATATTTTACTTAGTTCACCAAAAAGGTATACATCCAAGGAGCTCACACAAATGATGTGTCAGTGTTCCAAAATACACTAATATTAACTTATGTGGATACAATATTTTTGTCACAGTCACTCCTTGTGAGACCCACCACCTTTACAATATTATGGGCCTAGTAACTCCTCACCCAAGGTTAACTACCTCTTCTCCACTCCCACTCACTTGTTTGGTGAAGGATATTCCACAATTTATATACCTTTAGGTCTCTTCAACTAATAAGGAACATGATTTTTTGTCTCTCTTTATAATGAGACCCTTATTGCATAATAAATCATGATTGGATGCTTTATTTCTCTTCTCCTCCATTACAATCTTATTCTTATATGAAAAATGAGATTAAATTATCAATGAGGGATTTACATATTTTTCTTATACAAAATAATATCAGTAGCACTTCTTCTCTAAATGAGGATGATTATGAACTGGATTTGTCTTGTATCCCTCTATATACTTCCACATCCAAATATAACAAAAGATACTTACTCTACTTCCTTCTAGATCACTCTTAAACAAGAGATGTACTCTTTGATCTCCGTAATACCCACCTGATTGCTTCATGTGAAAATACTACAAAAATCTACCATGAATCATTGTTCAATACATAGAACCTAAATGAAATAACCCCTATCACATAAATTTGGGTTTCTAACTCCCATATAGGTCTGTTGGAATATACCTCAGGAATGTAACCTTGATCATGAGACTTCTAGAATTTAACCACTAGAGTAAGACTCCTATTTTGGAATTTTTAGAGCATAATCCATGGTTTCATATATTTGGGTGCATAACTCTAACACATAAATCCATCATCAGACCCCTATTGCAAGTGTCACTAGTTCGCAGGATAAATTCATCTTTACATTAATTTCATTTCACTGATCATAATCGATAATCAAGAAACTAAGTCACATGATCACAAAAAAATATCCACTTCATGTTAAATCAATCACGTGATGTTGTTCACATAAACTCTTTTCAAAATCCATATAGTGAGGCTCTATCTCATAAACCCTATCGCAATCCACTTACATGCTCCACATAAAAAACTCCTCAAGCGTACCTCATCTAAAAACTACCTCCTTCCTCTTTGAATAAACTCTTCATTTATAATCTATTTATTAATGATGTAAAAAATTGTATTTATATACGATTTTCCTTTGACTTAACTCTGAAAATTGCATTCAACCATCCATTTTAGCAACCTTAACATTAATCACTTCACTATTCAACACATGTGATCATGTGACTTCTTCACATATCCTAGACCGTGTGACCTTAATCACATTAACTTGATTATAAGACCACTTCACACGACTCTATTAAGTTCAATATAATGTTCTAAAAAAAATCCATTTCTCTAACAGAATATATCTCCCTTTGTATGATTTTCCTAAAAACATCACTGATCTCATCTACCATGTAACTCTTTCCAGAAAAGTTTTTTGTCATTTAAAAATTCTAATCTCTCACTTGCATCATGTGACTAACTTTGAAAACTTTTGTTTAGAGACTTGTTTTCTCCTTGATCACATGGATTCTTCATCACTTATGACATGACTCTCTATATGCGATCTCATAACTACATCTTGTGATGAATTCTTCCAAATGTGATATGCTCAACACCATTGTGTAATTATTTATTGAATCGAGTAACTCCTTTAATGATACATGGATTTATTTTATCACATAAGTCATTATCACTTGAACCATAAGGATTTATGCAGTGTGTGACTCTTAAACACTCACATGATCACATGACCCTTAAGGGTTTACACAAAAGTCCTTAACCATGATTTTAAGGTAAAGAGTTTGGAAACAATTCCATTTTAATTTCCCATTCTATGATTCTAAATTTTAAATGAATGACATGGACTTACAAAAAAAATTATGCATCGACTGCTCTACCTAACTCCACATATTCAACAACTTCTTCTTCATGTTCATGTTGAACATTCAACACAATATTTACTACTAGCCTAGGGAAATCAAGAACCCCCCTTAATTTATCAGTACTATTTAGATATGCAATCATCTCCCCAAACCATAAACTCAATTCTTGATATATAAAGATATCAAGGATCTCTTTTCATTTATGCATTTATCCATGCAAAGTCCTCATGGTCTTCTCACCATATATAAATGACTTTATCATCTACTAATACTCAAGTTTTACTATATGAAATAATGATTGATAAGAAATCCAAAACCAAACATAGGTTTGGATATAAAGAGTCAAGCCATCCCTGATGTGAGTCGGTTCTCAAACCTTCCTACCTCAGTCCCATGTTGGGTCCAATATTTCATGTTGGAATCAGTCTATATGTCCATCTCATCATATCATCTTGTACCTCATGCAACAATATCAACTGTAACCTTGTATTAGTTCAGAATCCACCATATATAATGGAAATACATTATACCACAAGACACCATAACCCATGCATGAACACCCATGGGATAATGTATTCACCATGACCAGATGAAAGTATTTTATATACCTCAGTTAATTACAACTCATGCATAAATTTATAGTAAAACTAAGATCCATAATATCCAAGGTAGGAATACACTCTATACCATAATCCATTGTAGCCCATGATTTTTCTACTCATGAATACATACAATGAGAAAGTAGGGGAGATGGAGAAGTAATCCATTCATTCCCTCTCTATCCTGGATGTTGAAAAAAACACCAACAAAAAAATTTGAGTGTTAGTTTCCCTACCGATGTGGGTGGTGATGCATCTTAAATATGAAAATATAGAATATATTTCACACAACTACACTAAGGGAAATTATCTAGACTTATACTCATCTATCATTATCATATCACATGAAATATAGCTACCACTGCTAAGGTATATGTCTCAAAAATTCATACAAGAATAAAAGTTCCATATTAAATAATTAATAATCCATTAATTCATATCATTATATTTTCATTTCTAGGTATAAAATTTAATCTTAGAAGTCAGGTACTGAAAATACCAAAAATTTCCTACTTATATTATCAAGTATTTCATCATCATATGAGAATTCTATGAACTATACCCATTCACTTATTATTTCTATTTATTATTTTATAATTTCTTGATAACTCTTGGTCTCATTCTAATATACCAAAACAAAGATGTACATATTGTGCATAGATTAAAATTGTGTCGAGTAGTTGTAAACAAATATAGATAAAAATATAGATATCCACATTTTAAAAGTATCAAGCAAGAAGATGTTTTGATGAGAAATACCTAATCTAAACTCTTCTCAACTACTCTAGTGTCATCCCAAAACCATTAAACATAGTTTAATATACCCCTCCATCACTGGAATTGACCATCACTATGACAATACATGTATTTTATACACTTTATTTCATGATTTATTACATAAATATACACTTAATACCATCTCAAAAGATAGATAAGCCTAGTGTATTTGGGTAATTAGATACATTGAACAATAACATGAAAAAATGATATAATGACATTATTTAAAAACTCCAAAACATTTTATTATATTCCATATATCTTCTAATACTGCACATGATAACTTGGGGACATGCATAAGAAAAGGATGAGATATAAAGCTCTGAAAGGAAATAATCAAATAATAGAATACTGTAAAGTGGTACATGCGAGCTAAGAGGCATAACATGATTATATAGAAAGGTAATAATCATAATCATGAACATCGAAGCATATTATAATATTATAACATCAAGTCATTATAGAAATGTGACAAAAATATAAAACATGAAATCATAATCATATGTCATGGATAACCACAAAATACATCATAACACAATGTTCTTAGGCTAACTACCTATGCAGCAATCATGGTAAATCATAAGATAAAAAATCACCTAATGCATTGGCTGGATATATAATTTTGGTTCCACCCATCACATTCATATCATGTATATGCATTTGTGTTCCATGTAGATCATACAATATAAGAACACATTTCATCACTTTTAATCTCATGATTAAGGAGTTTGGGTAAAATATATGGAATTACCCAATTAATTAAGGATAGTAAAATGTAGGTGAATAACCTTGAGTGTAAATGGGGATGGGTATTCAAAACTCAAAAGTTGGGCATGAAAAATCATGGGATACTTTTGGCAGCATGCCGGGTGAACATAAAGGCTCATGTAAGGGTTTAATGAGAGTGAAAGGTAGTCTACCATTACTCGGTCATCATAAGGAAAATAAAAATATGTTTATAAAAACATTAAAACATGAATAAATATAAGTAAAAAAGTATTAATACAAAGAAAGTACTTGAATAAAAAGGAAGAGGAAGAAAATATATTACATGAGAAGGTTCTTCTAAAATATTGGGAGGATATTATTAAGAGCTTAGGAACACCTTGGGAGGGATTTAGAGAGGATAAGAAGAGTAAATTTTTGATAAATGGGTTTTGTGTGAATAGGAATGAGAGTTTGGGTGGGTATTTATAACAAAAGAGTGAGTAATTCTTTATTAATTTATAAACTTTTTTTAGACTCTAAGTAATAAATTAATAAAAACCACAAAACTTCATATGGTTTTTACCCATGGGTTTTAAAAATTGTAGTGGTTTTCAATATTTTATAAGAAAATAACCAATCTATTTATATTAATACCATTTTTGATGTGGAAGTGATTCATGCTCATAAAGAATTATTTTCAAAACCTTAAAATATAATATAGGTTTTGAAGGATTCATTATAGATTTTTAAAATTAATAAAATAAATTTTAAAAAAAATTATTTAAAGGGGATATATATTTTTGGTTGTGGATTCCTTTTATAGTATTTATTACATTACTTTTTATCTATTATGATGTCATAATACATACTGTGTATTTATACCATATTTAATTTTTACACAAAAATTTGACTCTCCCAGAAAATTATAAACAAAATTCACATTGGATAATTTTTATGTTATGATTTTAAAAATAATATTTAATTTTTCAAAATAATTTTCTAAATATGAGAATTTATAATTTTAAATAAATATATTTATTTACAGGAAAATACTAGTTTTTACAACGTTAATAAATTTTTGACCCTTATAAAAATTACACACAACTTCATTAAATTATATTATAAATTTTATTTAAATAAATTTTATTTAACAAGAATATTTCTTGAAAATATCATTTATTTAAAAATTCTTGATTTTATCAAAAATTTTGTTTTAATTGAAACTATATATTTCCCAAAAATACAGTTTTTATTTCTTCATATCAATGTCTAATTTTTATCAACCTAATTATATAATCATATATATATGTGAAGAAATAATGAAAAAGAGATAAATATAATCAATATTTTATTAAAAAAAATATAAAAATTCATACTACTAGGGTTGTGATACATAACCTCTTATTACAACAGTGTATGCCCTAAGGGTAAGATGTGAGATGGTGGCACTTTTTTGAGGTGGTTTGGAAAAAATTGATTGGGTCATGATCTTGATAAGATTGAACTTCACCTGTAAATAGTTTTACTCATGTTTCAGTTATTGAATCTTATATTGGGATTGGTAAAGGGAAAATCCTAGTGATTCTATCTCCTTTAGATTCTTCGATAAGTGGGATTCATGGGGGTACGATCCTACTAGACAAGGTCACCGCTTCTTCCTTTTGTGTTAATTAGACTTTATTATGACCCTAAATATATAATAATCTTATCAGTTACTATATAATGACTATATTATCAATTTTTATAATGATTAATGGTATTTTAATGCTTTCATACAATTATGGATATATTTTATAATAGTCCAAAATAAAAATTGAAATACAATGTATGTGTTTTCTATAACTAAATTACTTAATAAATAATTTATTAATTTAGCTGGGAATTTCATTTATAAAACTTTATTTCATTACACTCCTCCTCCCTTAATAAATTTTTCCATTAAAATTTAATTTTATACACTAAAACAGATATGTACTTTTATTTCTTTACCTCTTCTGGTTCCCATGTTGTCTCCTCAAACTTGTGGTTTCACCATAGTACTTTGACCAAGTGATTTGTCTTATTTTGTCGAAATTTTTCTCTATAATATAAGATCTACACTAGCTTATCCTCATATGAAATATCATTATCCAAAGGTTCCACCTATGGATTCAACACATGTGAGGGCTCCAGTATATACTTTTTTAAGAGAGTTACATGGAACACATCATGTACTCGAGATATGTTACATGAGAGTTCAAGTCAATGGGCCAAAACTATGATGTGATCAAGGATCTCAAAGGGTAATATGTATCTAATAATAATATTTACATTCTTCATAAACATCATGAATTTCTTCAATGGTGATATACAAAGGAACAATTTGTCTCTAAAAATATACTATAAACCTCGTTAATGATTGGCTTCCTAGATTCTCTATTTAATTTGAACGGATTTCATATAACGTTGAATGGTTAGAAACATATTTTTCATATATTAGATAAAATCATGTTCCATCATCTTTTGATCTCCAACTTTATCCCAAAATGATGAAGTTAGACACCACTTCCTATACAGAGCCTCATAAGGTTCCATTTGAATGATAGAATGCAAATTATTGTTATTTGAGAAATCCACTAGGAGGAGGTGCTAATACAAACACATTTGAAAATACATTTTACATGATTTTAGTATATACTATATATTTTTAATGGTTATTTCATACTAAACATCTATATGAGAGTGATAAGTGGTACTGAAACTCAGTTCTATATCCAAATTTTCTAAAGACATCTATAGAACCATGAGGTAAACCAAAAATCTCAATCATATATAGTAGAGTATGGTGATATATGTAGTCTTACAAATTATCTTATGTATATCTTATTAAGTTGTTAAAGAGATAAATCTTCATTCATAACAATGAAATATGTTGACTTTGTAAGGCGATTGATTACCCCTCAAATGGAGTTATGGACTTTAGATGTCTTGAGGAGGTCTATGATGAAATCAATGGTTATATTTTCCCATTTCCATATTGGTATGGGTAATAGTTACATTGTACCCTTAAACTTATGTCATTAAGCCTTGTCTTTTTGGAATACCAAGCAACGAGATACAAATTTTGAAATCTCCCTCTTTATGTTATCCCACCAAAAGTTCGGCTTCAAATATGTATAAATCATAGTGATTCTTGGATAAATAGATAAGGATGAGCTATATAAATCATCCATATGTTCCATATTTAGTTCTATTTTTTATGGGACATATATTTGGGTTCCAAACCTTATAACTCCATTTTTAGAAAAGTTAAAATTTATAATATTCACTAACTTTCTATGTGGAACCTCATCATCTTTTTTTACAACCTAAATCCTCTTAAGATTAGATGATTTATTAGTTATTTGATCAAGGTAGGATAAAATTCATTTTTTGATTCCCATTTCCATCCTTTTCATGTCCATAAAGATTATTTTTCATTCAATCCTCATCGTTGATAGGGTTGTAGGATCCTTTCTACTAAGAGTATCTTCTACTTTCTTCACCTTCACAGGATGGTAATTTATTGAACAGTCATAAACAATGATCAGCTATGACCACAATTAGTGGTGTATATTGTGATCCTTTTGTGTGAATATATACTTATGGATTTTATGATCTGTATACATTTCACACTTTCCTTATAGAGATAATTTCACAAAATCTTCATTGAAAAGATCACTATATCCAATTCTATATCATGAATCAGGTATTTCTTATAAGGGGTCCTTACTTTGTGGGTGGTATAGGATATCAATTTTTCATTTTACATGATTAATCAACATAATAATTTTTTGATGAATATTTTTATATAAAAAATCCTTTCTTATGAGTGGGTAATGTGAACATAGGTTCCATGATTATAATTTTCTTTATCTATTTAAAGCTCTCATTGCATTCATTAGTATATAAAAACTTCACACCCTTTGGAGTTATCTTTGTTATTGGGATTTAAAATGGTGATAATTTTCTCAAAAATCAATGATATTACCCAAATAATATAAGGAAACAACAGACATCCAACATAGATATTGGTCTCGGTTATCCTTTAATTGACTCTATCTTTGAAGGATTTGTAGATATCTATTTATTAGTGATAACATGCCCCGGGATTGTTACTTGCTCCAATTTTATGTTCAATTGAGAACTAAACCTATCCTTTAAGAGGAATAATAGATAATTATTTGAGAAAAACATTAGTGTTTTGACTTATAATTGGCATTTCATCAATGATGATCTTTTTCTTAGTCTCAATCATTTGAGCTGGATACACTTTCTCATGAGGCAATAATATCTATTATTGGGATGAAAATTCTAAAGTAGATTCACCCTAATCATTTCATGTGTAAAGAATTAGAGAAAGATTCATGATAAAAAATGGTGATTTTCTTCTCTTAGAAATTTATGGTGGCTCTATGTATGGAAATCCAATCTATTCCATGAATAACTTTGAATTCAACTATATAAAGTATCATAAGGTTTTCTGGGAAATTAAACCCACAAATATTGATAGGGGAGAACTTATATATATGGGATGAAATAATTGAACCATTTTTCATCTTCATTGATAACTCTACTTCCATGTGATTAGGTGTTGTTTGAATAGTTCCAATAATCATGCATGATATGAAATATTGTATAAAAACATATTCAAATAGTAAATTTTCTATCCTTGAATGAATAAATAGAATACCTATCACCAATTAATTTTTTGGATCCACCTCATTAGTTTGGATGGAATATGATCTATCTTTATCTCTAGGGTTTGGTTGTTGTTTTCATCAGTTATCATACTTAACCTTTGTCTTAGTGAATTGGTTCACATACTATCTTTATTCCTTATAGTTGAAACATTGAATAGTAGGATGAGGGTAAATTATATTATAACTTTCTTCCATCACATTAGCGGGTATCCCCCACCAGAAATTACTAGCTAGTATCCCTTACTTACAACACCAAACCTATTTCCTTATCCCCTTCAAGAAAATTTGCAGTTGTTTCTTCCTACACTTTTGACAAGTGGTATATTTCACTTTCTTACCATCATGAAATTTATCTATTACTCTTCCATAACTAAAATTTATTCACCACTTCTTGTCTCCAAACCCATGAGACCCTTGATATTCTTTAATCTCTATTTTGACTTTTAGGGTACATTAGACAATATCTTCATAGCTGTTAAAATCTCAAATCACCAGATATTTTCATAGATTCATCTTTAAACCACTAAAGAAGTGGAAAACATTAATTTTGAATTCCATGAAAAAACAAAATGTGTATCATTTTTTTGAAGTTCTCCTCATATGACCTGAAGGATTCATCATACTTTATCTTAAGGCCAAGAAAATACCTCTCCATTTAATGTTAGAGAGTGAGAATAAAATATTTATCAATTTTTTTCTTCTAAATTCCTTCCACTCAATTGCATATATTTAATCCTTAGGATTTTTATTCTTGATCAATGTCCACTGTTGGCCTATTTATCCATCCATTCAATAAGTATCCATCATGAACTTCTCTTTCTAAGAGAATTTAATAACAAAGAAGGTATTTTCATTAGAGTTGATCCATTTTTCTATGATTAAGGGAACATAATATCCATTGAAATTTTGAGGTCTTTTATCATATAGAAGTATCAATTGAAAATTTATTTTCTTACGGGGATGTGGGTGTTCCTATTTATTGAATTTAAGGTTTAAAAATCAGGCTAATTGAGATAGTATTATCATAAAGTTCTCAACTCCTTCTCCCATCAAGTTGGGAATCACATTTGAGTAGTTATCACATTGGTTTTTTACTCGGTTCCTCCTATTTCCAACCATTGACTAAAATAAAAAAAAAAATAGGCCTGGAAATTTTCAAACTATTAAACATATAAAGGGGAACTATGAACATTGAAGGTATAACCCATAAATGGAATGTATTCCTTAACTTGTGAATTTCTAGGTTTCAATCTAACTTATCCATAGCATATTTCCTAACATAAAATCTCAAATGAATTTTCATTACCTTAATAATGGTTTGTAAATAAAACATGATTAACCAAATAATACCCCCAGTAGTGTTCAAATTTTTGTTCATTTTTAGAAATATTTTTCATGCCCCATGCGATGACCGAGTTAATACCCAACGCACCCTTTTTGAGGTTATTACTCCTAGGTATAATTTTTCCATAGACACATCCATTTTCTAGTATCTAAACAAGGATGAATTTTCTAAAAAAATGTAGCACTTTATAGTTTACCAAAATCTAGTGATTTTTCCTCTATTTTGTTTTATCTTTGTGGTTTTCACAAAGGTTTTATAATCCTAATCCCATACCTTTCTCTAATACCAACTATGAAAACACATCTCTTTTATACACATTAAATCATGATTTATTACATAAATATACACTTAATACAATCCCAATATATTGATAGGCCATGTGAATTTTTGTAATTAGATACATAGCGTAATAACATGAAACTGGGATAAAATGACATTATTTTAAAACTCCATAACATGCCCCTATATTTCATTGATCTTCTAATACTGCAAAAGATAACCTGGGGACAAACATAGAAAAGTAGTGAGCTATAAAGCTTAGTAAGGGAATAATAAAATAATGGAATAATGTATAGCTGTACATGAGATATAAGAGGAATAAAATGATGGCATAGAAGGATTAGAATCATAATCATGAACATCGAATCATTATATAATATTATAAAATCAAGGCATCATAGAAACGTGGCAATAAAAGAAACATGATATAAAAAGAATAATTCAATGATAACCATGGAGATATCATAAAATAATGTTCTTAGTTTGAATTCCCATGCACCATACAAGGTTACTCATGAGATAAAAATATTACCCAATGCATTGGAGATCTATACAATTTTAGGCTCACCCATCACATTCATATTCTGTACATGTATTTGTATTCCACATAAATTATATAACATAATAACACATTTTATCAATTTTAATCCCATGATTAAGGATTTTGGTATATATAAATGGAAGTTCCCAATAAATTAAGTATAGTAACATATGTGAATACCCTTGAGTGAAAATGGGGATGGGTATTCACAATACAAAAGTTATGAGATAATCCATGCTATAATGGTTTGGGAAATTTTAAATTATTTTATGGAAGTGTTTCAGGAAAAAAATTTAAATTATCCTCTAATATGATCTTATATAATTTTTTTACCACTCTTTTTGTCCTAGAATAAGGTGTTTTCTCTAGGATAATATTTTGGTTGAAATATGAGTTGTTCAAATTTTCATAGAGTATTAAATATTTAATTAACTAAATATTAACTTACTTGTTCTTGTTCATTCAGTGATATAATTTAAATGGGGAATAATATTGAGATTTTATCTTCATGACTGAGTCTAGAATAAGGGTTTTTTCCTAGGTGAGGCATAACCTTACATCGGGTGTTGGGGATAGGCATGAACCCTTTTTCTTTTATTTTCCATTTCTTTTTATTTTTCCTTCCTTTTTCTTTTTTTCCTTTTTTTCTTCATTACTTTTTCCATTTGTATTTATATATATTCTTGTGGGCCTCCCCCTTTAAGGTCTTCTTCTAAGAGTGAGAGGGAGAGAAGATGGAGGAGGAGGAGGAGCTTCCTGAATAGCTCATCTGGAGGTACATTGAGGCTTAGTGGGTGCATGGAACATATCTAGTGATAAGATTTGATGGTTTCTATTTAGAGGTAGGACCATTTTATTTTTTTTACATAAATACCCATATAGTAGTTTTTATTAAGTTTTAGTGCCTTAAATGGGTTTATGGGGACCCCTTCGTGGTCGATTTGTGGCTTCTATAGTGGAATCAGTGGTTTTAGGGAGATTCAGAAGTTTTTCATTTGGGAAATCCCATGTACATAGTGTGTAGTTTAAGGAAAAAAATTGTGGGTTCTTTCTATTTGGTGAATATGATGTTTTGGGACCAAACACCATGAACTAGGACTACACTCGATGTAGTGGAGATTTTGGGTGTGTCGAGGGAACATGGTCCTGTAGGGTATATTGAAAAACCCATGAAAGGTACATGGACATTGGCCATATACTATGCTTGGATATAACTTGTGTGGATTTACATGGAATGATACATGATTGGGGACCCGATGTGAGGTACACTCCAGGTACGGGGAAGTGCATGTTGTGTAGTCAGTGATGTATATGCCAAGTGGGGTCTGTGGTACATGAGCAGGTACCCATGTGGGGGTACACACCATATAAAGGGAATACATGTCATTTTATTTGGAAAATTACATGTCGAGTGTCTTGAGAAACACAAACAGGGAGTACCATTGGTGTTACACACCATGTACCCCAATTACACATTGTGTACTTTTCCTACCTTGGTTTGATGTACCTATTTTTTACCCTAGTATCAGAATGGGACTTGTGAGTTGTTTATTATGGGAATTTTTTCATTTAGATCATGATGGTGGAATCCTTTTGGTGTTTAGATACTATATTGGTGGTTTTTTGGAATAATATATTTTTTTACAAAATAATTTATTCTAGTTTTTGATCTAAAATCCTCCTAGGGTGGGGTTGTGAGATTAGTGATCAACCTGGATTGAGTGTTTTATAGAAATCAATTTTAGGTTCATTTGGATGGAACCTAAAAGGTGGGATCATATAGTATCTATAAAGAGATCTCATTTTGTCCCATCATGTTGGTACTAGTTATTTGAGGTTATAGTAGTTGAGGTTAGCTCTTGGGTTTGAGAATATCAGAGCTATTGCAGCCTTTGTGTTGGGTTGATGTTGTGGGATGGTAGTTATGGTTGGGTGTCATTGAGCTATTTATATGAGTCTGAGAGTCTCTTGAGGATTCCCCAGTGGTTAGTTACTGATCGAGCGATCAGTGGTTACCATAGTAGGCTATTGATAATTCCCATGTATCATGATATAGTTTGGATTCCCTTATGGGAAATTTGGAACTCATGGATGGGTTGTTTTTCAATGAGGATGGATGAGGTTATTCTTTCATGGTATTTTTCTTGAGGTTTTGATTGTGCTATTGAGCCCTCATAGGTTCCTACTTTCACTTCTACAAATCCTTCCTATAGATGTGCCGACATTTATCAGCGCTCAAAAAATTCACTGATAAAGTCCATATTTATCAGTGCTAAAATAAGTGATGGTAAAGGAATCTCTTTATCAGCACTAAAAAAAATTTCTAATAAAATGAACCCTTTATCAACGCTTTTGTTTAGCACTGATAAAATTTAATCTTCATCAATTCTTTATTTTAGTACTGATAAAGGAAACATGTATCATCACTTTATTTATGGTGCTGATAAAAGGTATCCTTTATTAGTGCTTCTTTATCACTGATAAAAGTTTTCATTCATTAGTATTGTTTTAGCACTGATAAAGGTAGAGAATAAAATGAAAAATTAAACAAATAAAAATAAAATGAGTAAATTAAGAAAAATATGAAACATTTTATTAATTAAATAATTATTGATAAAAATGAATAAATTTCATATACATATATATAGATTATAAATAGTAATAAATAGTATATATTAAATATATATATATATAAAATGAATAAGTATAATATATATAAAATTTTAATTAAAGACATATTAATGTCTTATTCATTTTTAATGTTGTTTGATTTTCAATTTAAGCTATATTAAATGTCATGTGTTGCATTTAATTAACACACACACACACACACACAGATATATATATATGTTAATGCATTTGTACACCCAAACGCACACACAAATATATTATGCAATATATATAAACACATACACCTAGTATTTATATAACTTATTTAAATTTTAGTACATTTTAGAATGTAATTATAACATGATAAATTTAATATATATTATGTTTTAAATCGGTCATTTTTTTTAATAAACTACAGTTAGGGTATTAATTTTTAATGTTTTTTATTTTGGAAGTTGATAATTTTTTATTATGTATTTATATATATTTATATACTATGTTTTAGTATTTTCAATATATATATATATCCATATTTTTTTAATAGATTATATTTAATTAATAAAAATTATCCATTTTTTCAATATTTTTAAAGTGTACTCATTTTGAATTATTCAATTTCAATAATTTTTAAAATGCATGCTTTTAAGATTATATATCCATTAATAATTCTAAAAATATATTTGTAAATAAATATTTAAAGGGATCTTTATGAGCGCTTTTTGGAAAGCACTGTTAAAAGTGTCTCCAATCTATTTAAAAAAACCCTGAACATGACTTAGTCACTCACAATTCTCAAGCTCTCATGGAATTCGTATGCTGCTAGTGTGACTTCTCTATGTTCCCTCAGATTAATCAAGGCAAGAATCCATTGTATGTTATTTCCTACTTTTCCTCTATCATTTTTTGATGTTTTGGCTTCCGCATTTTGTGTTTTTCACTATTCGTAAACATTAAGAACCCTATATCTCTTTTCATCGATATTGAAAGACAATGAGTGTGGTTATATTTATTCTTCTCCTTTCATATCTATTTGAGTGTCCATCCCATTTTTCCCTAGAGACACACCTATATGGTTTACTCTTCTCTCAACATTAACAAGTAGAACTCTCATCCCCCCCTCAGTTTCTCTACTTTTGAATAATATAGGGTTCCAAAATCTTGGTAATTTTTCAAATTTAATTCATCTTATATACTAGATTATAGATTTTAATGGATTAAATATGAGGGTTTTTAAGGATTAGGGGATACCAAGTTGTGTCCCTCATTTATGGGTGATGAACATATAGGGACCAAGGTAAGTGTAAAAATCATTAAAACATGTTTTGTGGATTTTGGTTATTCATGCAAATTTTTGAATCGTGAAATGGTTTATTTAGATTTATGATTTTGATGAATACTTTTTTTGAATTCAAAAAAATATTGAATTAATTAGTCACATTCCAAAAATTATTTTACTGATGAATATTTTGAGAGTTTTTTTAATTAATTCAAGATTATTATTAAACTTTTTCTAGTCATGAAATATGATTAAAGTTTCATCATAGAATATGATTGAGTTGTGGGGATACCTCTCTCCAATATTATATTTTACAATCGATAATATCATTATCTGTCGTAAAGTAGGATGTTCTTAGAGGTAATTTTAGATCTACTTCAATATATGTGGTATATTTTTCAATTATGGGAAGTATCTATGGTTCCTCTCTAAGATTTTATGGTAATATATAGTAATAATTAATTTAGAATTTCATTGAATAGATTCATTTCATTTATAAGAGTAAAAAATTTATTGATAAATACTGAGCATAAGTTGAAAAATTTACTCTTTAAAGGGATGAATTTTATTAGAGGGGTCTTATGGTGGATTAAAAGAATATACAAAATTGGAAGGTGAGGAATCCTTGAGTGGAAAAAAGTGATGTCCAATGTAGGTGAGGTGAGATTCATTTATACAAGACCATTAGAGTGTAGCCATTCCAATTCCTCTTCAATTGAGTATACTTTTTGAGTTTTTCAATTTGTGTAGGTTACTAGGACACTTTAATCCTTAGATGCTTGATTTTATTCCATATATTAATGTTGGATTAGACTCCCTCTTTCAAACTATCTTTCCTCCCATCATTGTGGTTCCAATGTTTATTGATGACATACCTCCCGAATAGTGATGGTAGGAAGGCTAGTATGAAAGAGGGAATGACTATCCTTAAATCCATCATCAAGAGATGGAATACAATCAAGAGTTTGAGGATGGATTAAATAAAGTTAGTGAAGGTTAGTTGTACTGTAGTATTTAATTATTATATCTCTGTTCAATATAGTAACAATTTTCATGCAATATGGATGCAATTATGAACTTTTATGCATGGAGTGTATTGCATTATTGTTTTTCAATAGAAATTAAATGTTTGACTACTCATGCAGACAATGTATTCTAAACATGATGTTGTTTCCAATCCTAAGAAAGAACAAACTCTTGATGATGAAACTGCGAAATTAGTATGGGATCAACAACATGTTGATGAAAAAGAAAAGAAAAAAAACAAGAATGATGCCGCATCAAAGTTTTGAATAAAATTATCAAATAAAGAAGTCAGGGTATAAAATTTGAGGTTGGATGAAATCAACGCGGCCATCCTATAGAACCCAAAACTTCAAAATTCATTAGTTATCTTGGGGTCATAATGATGATGAATGTGTCGATTGATATTGACTCATGGAATCGTGCCCAACCTATAATGAAGGAAATCCTTTGGAAAGATATAATAGTAATGTTACATTATACTTTCTCTATTTTATTGAAAAATTAAATAATGAAACACTGATTTAGTTTTCATTATTCCTTGAAGACTTTATTTATTTTAGAATATTTCTGTAAGAAATTTGTCTTTATGGTCACTAGAAAATCCTATAAAGGCTTCTGAACTCTTCTAATAAAGTTACATCTTATGGATGTTGAGGGGAAAATAAATTCCCACCCACCACTTTGTTATGCACACATTATAAAGTAGGAAACATTTACTGCTTTCAACAATCATCAAAATAAGAAATCATTTTAGGTGCATTGTGGTTGATAATATATTATTTGAAATTATTTATTTTATCCTACTTGATTCAAAATTGTTAATTTATAAAACAACAAAAGAGTGATGAAAATAAAGAGTATAAATAAAAACTAGCGTACCCCTATCGGAAAGGAAGGATGGGGTATACTTAATTAGATAAGAAATCAATATGCATTTTAAATCAATAATAAAAATTTAATTATGTGATATGAAACAACATATTTTCCTTTGTTTATATGCATATTGATGAATAAAAATATAAAGCCACTTCTATCCCACATCACGTGCTATGGAAGGAGGCTTGTGTAAATAAGGATGATATATTAGTTTATGAAAACACAAAAGTAGTTTGGGAAGCATGTGTAGGTTTGAAATAATTGTAATTAGTTATGATTTATAACAATATTACATAAAATATATATGTTCATATTTTTTATATGGTTTATACACAATAATTGGCAATGGCCGTACTAGAAGAAAATCAAATTTTAGTAGCTTTGAAGGGGCCTGAAAAATATGGCCGCGTTAGAGAAAGAGGTTTTGGAGTCTCTACTCAAACATATTTTGAGAAGATAAAACCACATGAAGATACATATAATCGAATGAGATGAATGCAGAAAAAAATAGAATAACTTCAAGATATTATTTTGTGGTCTGGTTTTCAGACCAATTTATAAGAAAAGATCAAATCAAACCGGTAGTGGATAAAAGATCCACATAATATCTAAATGATTCCACTAGATTTGAGGCAAGTGATTCCCCTCAAACCATACCCTGGGTAATCAATTTTTCCATAAATATTTTTCCTAAATTTGAATCAAACAATTTCTAATAACTTTATATTACTAAAATTATATAGGGTGTAGTTGTATGTGATTTTTTATCTATCAACACCCATGTACCGCTGTGTTACGAGGGGTATAATGTATAATATCTCGGGATACCAGCTACAAAATCAACCTATAGTACCCCTGATTTCTAATACCTAACCATTTATTTTCATTTTTATGGTTATAAAGTATAAGGGGGGAGGTTGGGAGAGGGTAAACTTTCAATAAGTTTTGGGGGCTAAGGGAGAGGCACATGGGATGCGCACGACTTATCAAAACCATGTGGAAATATTAGTAGAAATTATGCAAAATATAATGTTTGGGGTAAAGAGATTCGACACGATGTGTTCACGGTTAAGGAGACTGTGTGAGGAGGCTATGCAAGGGTCTGCCTAGATAGTATATAACACACGGTTAGCGCACAGTTTGTCTAACCATGCAAACTAACCATGGACATAGTTTAAGTGAGATCCTAAAAAAGTGGATCTCACATATTTTACCCTAAACTACTTTTTTTCCTCATAAGCATCCCTAACTCAGGATTTCTCTTACTTGAAGATAGGATAACCTCTACCAAGTGATTTGGAGTCAATCCTAAGGCTTCCCTCGGTGTTTCAAACCTGTATTCTTGAGGTAAGTGATCGTTCTTCATCGTTCTTGATTAGTTTCTTAGATCTACTTAGATCTACTTCTACTCTATTCTTGGTTTCCCAGATCTAAACCTATTATGGGTAGATATATGAGTTTTTATTCCAAATAAGTTGAGTTTTGGTCATGATATTTCTAGTAGAAGATATCTACGGTGGCTCCATGAAGAATCGACCCAGTTTTCTTAAGCGTTCTTCGTCTGTTGTCATGTTTCATCAAAACCTTTAAGGTAGGTGGCTTCAATATCATATCCTCTTTCTAGAATTGATTTTATTAGTCTTAAATTGAGTAAATTTAATAATATTTATTGTGAAATCTTGGTTTTATACATGGAATAAATCTCTTTAGTGATGATTTATCATTTTTGGTAGATTTGTGAAATCTTGGTAAATTATTGTGAAAATTATTTTAGTTTCATGAATTTAAAAGGGTAATTTTAAATGGTTGATTTGATAGAACATTTAAATGGTTTGATTTATTAGGGGGTTTCAATAAAAAGATATTTTATTTAAATGAGTTGGCATTGTAATGGTTTTAATGAAAAACAGTTTTCAACAAAAAAGTGATTTTTTTGAAAGGGTTGTTTTGGCATGATAATTGGGCATATGTGGTGTGTGTGTTCATGTTTCATACATGAAGGTTGGTTTAAATATGAACTTGTGATAGGTTCCAAAGGGTTAATGGAACATGGGATATAATTACCTTGTGACGAATGGGTATATCGATGAGAAACCACTCATGAGTTAGGAACTGTCATAGCATAGCATGCATGGTTGATTATGTAGATGTGTGGAATGAATTGGGTATACCAAAGGAATAATGAGAAATGTTTTTAAATTTCTGTTTAACTTTTTTTCTATAAAAACAACTTTCTAGAAAATTGGTTTCAATTTCACTTGTATTATTTTGGTTATAAATGGTTTCAGAAACTTGTTTATATTTAGTTATAAACTATTTTTGAGAATTTGTTTTAGATAAACTATTTTATATAAATGTTTCTAATTCTTCTATCCTAGTGGAATGAGTAGAAATTTCATTGGTTAGAACTGAATAAGTTTTATACTCATCCCAACTTTGTCACTTTGGTGATTTTGAGGTTGCTATCTTCTGGGACATGGGAAAAGGTAATGTATCACACGTTTTTAGCACCACTTAGGAATGCTCGGGCTGTTTGGTGATCTTGAAGAATGCATGGGTCATGTAGATTTTGGAGACTTGTGATCTTATTGGAGTATTTAGTTGGTTTATTATATTTACTTTTACATTTTTTTGGTTTTAAATTGTTTCACACTTTGATGTGGTTTTGAGATATATTAAGTTGTTGAGTTGCCTTTCATTTGTTCCTGAATAATTTAGTGAGTTGTTTGGTAAATGGTTTTATTATTAAAGGGTAAATAGTCCCCCACTTGTATTTAAAAACCTTTGGAATTTATTTCCAGCCTTTTTAATCATGGGGATGTCACCTAAGGTTAAGTAATGACTCATTGTACTCTCAAACCAATGAGAATGAGTGAGTCATTACAAATGGTATCATCTTGTTCGGTCCTTGCCTAATAAGTAGTTTTCACTTTCTTTCTATTGGATTTGAATCATCCTTGTCTATTCCTTGGGTTGTGATATTATAAAGGAGTAGGATTGTTAGGACTTGAAATGTATAACATAAAAGGATGTAGTTAACCCGTTTATTCTAAACTTCAAGTTACCAGGGTGTTGGGTACATAAGTGTTTTGGAGACACTTATAGGATACTCGAATCTCATTTTCATGGGTTTATCCAATGAGGGGAGCATGCCATGCATTATAGGAATGAATTCACACTAGTATTGTATATTTCATTTGGAGTAATGATTTATGATATTGTGAAATGGTGTAATTTTTTGAAAAATGTAGAAGTTTTTTTCAAATGAAAGATTTTGAAAAGAGGATACTTGGTGTATTTTGAAAATGGATTGATTTTCAAAATAAATAATGTATTTTTGAAAAATGTTTGAACATGAAAAATGTTGTTTTTGGAAAACAATGTTGTGATAGTTGATGTGATAGAATTTGAAATACTAATCCATTAGTTTCTAGATAATTAGACTTATAGAGTTTGTAATTTTTTTAGAAAATGGCACCCGGTAGGCATTTTAGAACCCAATAGGAAGAAGCTACAAAGAACATGGTTGCACTTGAGCCACAGGTGAACCCAGAGATGGTTCAGAGCACCATCCAAGCATTTCAGGCTATGGACACATGGAACTGGAGGGACGAGCCATGACACGTAGACCATTCCATCCAGTTCATGAAGCAAAATCCACCCATATTCTGGGGTGATTCTGAACCCCAGAAGGCAGAGGTGTGGATTAGTCAAATGAATTGTATCTTCAAGTTCATTGGAACAATGGTGGGGCTAAAGGTCAAGCTGGTGACTTATATGCTTGAGGACCTTTCACACTAGTGGCGAGAACTAGTATTTCATGATAAAGAGGATCAAGGCCTTACTTGGGAGTATTTTGAGGAATTGTTTAATAAAAAGTTCTATCCTCACATGTTCAAGATCCAAAGGATGACAGACTTCTATATCATGAAGCAAGAGAATATTTATCACAGAGTATGCACCTAAATTCATGAATTTAGTATGATTTTCACCAGAAGTTGCGGCGAGTGCGTCCCTAAAGGCATGCATCTTATAATTAGGGCTAAGTCGAGAAATTTGATCGAAGATTGCAGTGATATGTATTAATGACTATACAGAGATGGTGAACCTAGTGGTGGTGGATGAGTCAGACATCTCAGGAGCTATGGGGGGAGGAAGTATGACGACCCCTACTGGAAATGGTGGAAACTCCAATGCTGTGAGTAAGAGAACGAGAGATACCTATTTCCAAGGTGGGAGCAGGAATCAGAATCCAACAGTTGGATCAGTAAACCTTCCTCCATGACCAAAGAACTAAGTGGGATGCTACCAATGTGGTTCCTTTGACCACATAAAATAGAAGTGTACAACACCACCAAGATCATTCCATAATTATAACATGATGGGACACCTTAAGTTCTTTTCTCACAGTTCTCTGAGGTCGGGTGCTTGAGACACTTCTCAGGCGTCGCAAGCATCATATGCTTCGATAGGACAAGGCCAGCAGAATCAGTCTCATTCATAGAGAAAATCTATCCATGGTGATTCTCAGAATACCATGACTCATCAAAAAGGGAAATCTTTGAAAGATAACAAATAACACAGTGCTGCGATGAACCAACTGTATGGAGCTGAGTAGATGATTGTGGATGATCATGCTGGACCATATATGGTAAGAGGTATGATTATTTTGAATTCTAACTTCATGAAAGTACAATTTGATACTAGTTCATCACATTCCTTCATTTATTCTCATGTTGTTTACCTTCTATGTTTAAAACTTGAAATTAAGCCCTCTATGATAAAATTACAAATTCCTCTCGGTGAAAGAGAATGTCAAGACTTTGTGTGTAGATCATGTGATATAACGGTTTATGGAGACGATTTGAAGTGATAATTCTTGATGTTAGAGATGGACATATATGATGTAATTCAGGGTATGGATTGGATAAAAATGTTCAAGGCTCACATCGACTGTTATAGGAGGTTAGTTAGTTTCATGACTGAGGACAACATTGAGAATATCTTCAAAGGAGAGAAGGTTGTGAAGAAGGGTGAAACTGGATTCCTGGAACCAGTGGTGGGAATAATATATTACCAGTTGGAAGAATTTACTTTTGTATTAATAGAAGAGATCTAGGATGTCAATTTTCTAGTAGTGGTGAATCAATTTGCGGATGTATTTCCCGAGAACTTCTCAGGGTTACCACCTATAAGGGAAGTGGAGTTTAAAATTGATCTACTTCCTAGGACCAGTCCTATTTACCTTCCATCTTATAGGATGGAACAAATAGAGTTAAGGGAATTGAAAGTGTAGTTAGAGGAACTAGAAAGAAAGGGTTTTATTTGTCCAAGTACATCTATGTGGAAATCCCTAGTTTTGTTTGTCAAGAAAGATGATGGAAATATTCGGATATATGTCGATTATCATAAGATTAAAAAAGTTACAATAAAGAATCTATATCCACTTCCATGCATTTATGAGATATTTTATCAATTGAGGGGAGCTCAGTTGTTCTCTAAAATTGAATTTCAATAAGGATATCATCAATAGAAAGTTCATAAGGAAGATATTCCAAAGGAAACTTTTAGAAGCAGATATGGCCACTACAAATATATAGTCATTCCTTTCAGTCTCATGAATGCACTGACAGTCTTAATGGATTTTATGAATCAGATATTTCAACAATATTTGGACTCTTTTGTTGTGGTTTTTGTAGATGAAATCTTGGTGTATTTAAAGATAAGGAATGAGTTTGAGGAAAACCTGGAAATAGTTTTATAAATCTTGAGAGATCTCTATTTTTATGCCAAAATATCTAAATGTAAATTTTGGATATAGTAGGTATGATTTATTGGCCATGTGATCTATGAAAAAGGTATTTCAGTGGATCATAAAAAGATAGAAGTTGTGATCTTATGGAAACCACTAAAAAATGTCTTTGAGATACGATGTTTTCTTGGTCTATCTAGTTATTACATAAAATTTGTTCATGAATTCTCACAGCTAGCATAACCAATGATAGCTTTGACAAACAAGAATGCTCCATTCAAATGGAAAGAGGAATTCCAGAAGTCTTTCTAGGAGATGAAAGTTCATCTTACTTCAACACCTATCTTGATTTTTCCAAAATCAGGATGGGGATATGTGGTGTACTATGATGCTATCGGATTAGAGTTGGGATCTGTTATTATGCAAGGAGGCCATGTTGTGGCTTATGGTTCAAGACATTTTAGAGTTCATGAGAAGAATTACCCAACACATGATTTGTAATTTTCAGTAGTCATTCATGCCTTGAAGACTTGGTGTCATTATCTATTTGGTGTGAAATTTATTGTGTTCATATACCAAAGAAGTTTGAAACACATTTTCTGACAGTGAGATTTGAATCTAAGGAAAAGGATATGGATGGAGTATCTCCAAATCCTTGAATTTGATTTGTTTCATACATCAATAAAAGGGAATTTGGTGGAAGATGCATTGAGAAGAAAGTCATATACTCAGTTAGAGAAAGAAGATTTAGAGGAAAGGCTATTGATGTCGGTCCTAGCTGACATGCATGTGTAATGTGAAGTCCAAGGTGATGTTTCAATTTTATTTTTATCTACACTTGTTCCTAATTTGGTAAAGATGGTCAAAAAGACACAAAAATATGATGCAGAATGCCTGGTTATGAGTAAACAACTCAATGGTGGGGAGACCAGTGAGGGTTGGAAACTTAATGTGAGTTCAATTTTGTGTTTTAGAGATATAATGGTTGTACCTATGTCTTTTTATGAAAAACCCTTTCACCCTTACCACCATTCGAGATGGGATGTACATCAAAAAACACAAAATATGTATAAGGCATTGAAGGTGTAATTTTGGTGGAGAGGCATGAAAAAGAAGGTGGCCGAGTTCGTCTCGTGGTGCTTAACTTGTCAGTAGGTCAAAAAAAAAAGAATTAGAGAACAGATGGTATGTTGTAGTCTTTACATATTCTAGTGTGTAAATGGGAGTAGATATCTATGGATTTTGATATAGGTCTCCCAAGAACGGTCCGTAAACATGATTTCATATGGGTGATAGTGAATCATCTTACCAAGTCGGCCCATTTCATTCCAATTTATGGAACTTATATGATGGAGGATCTATTTAAAATCTATATCCAAGAAGTGTTAAAGAGGCATGGTGTACCCGTGTCAATAGTCCTAGATAGAGATCCGAGGTTCACATCCCATTTCTAGAAATCCTTACGGATATCCCTTGGCACTCAGTTCAATATGAACACGACATATCATCCTCAGATGGATGGGCAATCCAAATAGACGATACATACATTGGAAGATATATTACGTGTTTGTGTAGTGGATTTTGGTGACTCATGGGAGGAGCAATTACCATTAGAAGAGTTATCTTATAATAACATCTATCAGGCCTCAATACATATGGTTCCGTTTGAAACATTGTAAGGGTTTCCTTATCATTCTCCACTGTGCTAGGTGGAAATAGGTGAAACTTCACTAGTCGGGCCGAGCCTTGTCCAAGAATCAACAGAGAAGATCCATCTGATCATAAAGGGGATAGAGACATCTCATATTCTTCATAAATATTATGTATATCATTATAGACGGTCATTGTTGTTTTCCTTGAGTGATCATGTGTTCTTGAGGATCTCTCCAAGGCTTGGACATCGTCGTTTTGGGAAGCAAATAAATTTATCTCCTTGATACATAGGACCCTTTGAGATACAGGAATGGGTTGGAGAGGTGGAATACCATTTGGTACTACCACCATGGTTTATTTTGGTGCATAATGTGTTCCACATATCTCAGTTGAAAAAGTACCAACCAGATCATGACCGTGTGATCAGATGGGATCATGTTGACCCAGAGCCGGATGCTTCATTGGTGCATATCCCGATGTAGATTGTGGATAGAAAAGATAGAGCCTTGCATGAAAAAAGCATCAATATAGTGTGGGTTTTATGGAAACATGGTCATATTTAGAAATATACTTGGGAACATGAAAAGGAAATGAAAGTACAATGTCCAGAACTCTTTTAGGGTAGTGATGGTTTTCAAATTTATGGGGACGAAAAGATAGATGGTGGGGATAATGTAGTACCCCCTATTTTTGGTACGTAACACTTTAATTTTGTTTTTATGGTTATAAAATATAAGGGGGAAGGTTTGGGGAGTTTTGTGAACTTTCAATAAGTTTTGGGGGATAAAGGAAAGGATCACGGGATGCACACGGTTTATCTAAACCGTACAGAAATCTTAGGAGAAACCGTGCACAATAGCAGGTTTTAGACAGAGAGATTAGACATGGTGTGTGCATGGTTAAAGATACTATGAAAGGAGGCTATGTGAGGGTCTGTCTAGATAGTAGATAATGCACGGTTAGAGCACAATTTGTCTAATAGTGCGCATGGTTTAAGTGAGATCCTAAAAAAATGATCTCACACTTTTTTGCCTCTAAACTTATCATTTTTCTCCTAAGTAGCCCTAACTCAGGATTTCTCTTCCTTGAAGATAGTAGAAACTATCCCAAGTGATTTGGAGTCAATCTGAAGGCTTCCCTTGGTGTTTCATACCTAGAATCTTGAGGTATGTGATCGTTCTTCATCGTTCTTGATCGATTTCTTAGATCTAATTCGATCTACTTCTCCTATATTCTTGGTTTCTCATATATACACATATTATGGGTAGATCTATGAGTGTGTATACCAAATAAGTTGAGTTTTGGTCTTTTTCTTTCTATGAGAAGAGATCTAAGGTGGTTCCATGAAGAATCAACTTGGTTTTCTTGAGCGTTCTTCATCCGTTGTCAAGTTTTGTCAAAACCTTTGAGGTAGGTGGATTCACTATCATCTCTAATTTCTAGAATTGATTGTATTAGTTCTAAATTGAGTAAATTAAATAATATTGATTGTGAAATATTGGTTTGATATATGGAATAAATCTCTTTAGTGATGCTTTATCGTTTTTGGTAGATTTATGAAATCTTGATAAATTATTGCGCCACTACAAAAAAATGACTACATTATAGGGGGTTATTTTTGAAATTAGAAGGGGTTATAACCCCTTCTAAAGACATTAGCAGCAGTTTTGAGGAACCACCACTAATGTGCCCACCAACTATCATTAGAGGTGGTTTGAGGAACCGATGGTAAAATCATAAAGACGTTAGCATCGAATACATTAGAGGGGGGTTAAAACCCCTCTAATGTTGATTTAAATTCACTGAAAATTATTGCATTAGAGGTAGTTATAGTCAAAACCGCCACTTATGGAGTGCATTAGGGGTGGTTTAAACCACCCCTAATGGAGGTTACTTTAGGGGCGGTTATGAAAACCGCCCCTAATTCTTTTTTTATTATCCTTTTTTGTCCCCATTCCACCCCCAACCTCGTCCTAGGTCACCTCGCACCCCTACCCAGGAGGTCTCACCCCTATGCCTCAGTCTACCCCTCCGGCCCCCGCACCCCCTTCTTGTTCCCCACTTCGCCAGCCCCCGTGCCCCCTTCCCGTCCCCCATGCCCCTTCTCGTTCCCCGCTTCACTGGCCCCTGCACCCCCTTCACATTCCCCGCTTCCCTGGAACCCTCGTCCTGTTTCCCCCACCCCTCCCATTCCCCGCTTCCCAAGCCTCCCTCCCATTCCTCACTTCCCAAGCACCCCTATCCTGTTTCCCCTGCCCCTCCCATTCCCCGCTTCCCAGGAACCCGTTCCCCATCCTGTTTCTTACGTCCCCCTCCCATTACCTGCCTCACAGTTTCCCCCCTCCTGTTTACCAGTGCCTCTCTAACGACCCCACATAAAATATATTTGCGTGTACTGATAATCGAACCCAGACCAGCATCCCTCTATGCCTCGCCACACATTGAACTGATACCACTATGCCGATTTAATTTGTTGAATATATGCACAAATGTGTATATATATATATATATATATATATCTATGGTTATCTATTTTAAAAAATATTATTTAGATAATATATTTAAATACATTTAAATAATAACCATTATATAAATTTATATAAACTATATATATGCTTATATATTTATAAATATATTTATATGAATTATTTATATACTTAAATACATATTTATATATTATATATATGTTTATTCATATAATATATATAAATAATTATATTTACATATATAAATATATATTTATAAATACTTTTATACTTCTCTATGTCTGTTTATGTATTTTTTTAATATTTTTATATATATAATATAATTATAATATATAATTATTTAATTATTTTTATATACTTATATATATGTGTCTGTGTGTGTGTGTATAATAACAATAATATTATTAATTATTATTGTTGTTATTACACCTATTTTTTAAAGTATAAAAATTATATATTGGTTTTATAAATACTATACATTTATTTTATGATTTATGTCATACATATATTATACTAATACATTTATATTATATATTTATGAAATTTATTTATATACTTAAATACAATTTATATATTATATACATGTTTATTTAAAGAATATATATATATATATATAAGTATTTACTTAATATATTTATATAAGGTCATTTAAAATATATTAATATATTTTATTTCAGAACATATATTTATTTTTATTTACATTAATATGTATATTTATTTTTATAAACAATATAATATTATATACAATTAATATATAATAATTATTATATGAAATACACTTTATACAAATATTTATATTATATATAATTGATATTTTATGAAATACGATTTATACAAATATTTATAAAATGTTATATGAAAAGAAATTTTATATTATATATAATTAATATGTGTATTAAATATAATCAATGTTTTATGAATTATAATTTATACACATTTATTGTAACATCCCATGTAAATAAAGAATATGACATTTTCATATTTATTAATATTTATGAATTAAATATTAATTTTATTTTAAAGAGGATTCTATGTTTGATGGCATACCTGACACACAACAACATGTTTCTTTGAAATCTTATGTTGCACACAATGCTGAGTGATACTGAAAAATAATAATATAATATTATTTTAAATGGTAGTTAACGCCTAGCCATTGTATTGATGGGAATGAATAGAACTAACTACAATATGAATATACATGTTTGTTAAGTGTTTTTACATTTATCCAATAGAATTTAGAGGCTTAAAATAAGAAAGAATCCAATTTCCATCATAAATACTCTAATATTCTTTAAAGGGTCGATTTACCGTCTTTTGATGGAGAACCATTTTTAAATCTAGTTTTTTTCACTTTTATATGATCTATTTGACAAAATAACATTATTCTTTAAGATCGGTACATCAAAATTTAATTTGGATGAAATTTTGGTATTTTTCTGATAATGTTCATTTTTTAATGAATATTGAATATACTGTATTTTAATTAAAAACTGCCTTTTAATCTAATTTTTTATAAGGTTAGGTTATCTTTTTAATTGGTTTTAAAGTTTCATTATATTATTTTTTTACCATTTAATCCAATTTTTTTCATTGGAAGTAATTTCACTTTGAAATTGGACATAAACAAGTGTCAATCTTTTGATAGTTCTTATTTCTTAAAAACACACATTTTGTTTTGAAAATGGGAATTAATTTTAAATTAATTAATACAACTTCTATGTTTTGAATTTGGTAAAATAGACCTCATTTTTGAATTTGTAATATCAAATATATCTTAGGATGAATTTTTGGTATTTTTCTGAAATCCATCAATTTTTGATGAATAGTGAAAACACTGAGTAGTAGTTAAAAAACCGACTTCTTCATTTAAAGGAAATTTTACCGCTTTTGTGAATTGAATTTTGAAAATCTGACATACATGGTTGTTATTAGTAAGTAAAATGTGGTTCAATAAGATGAAAATAATTTTTGGTGAATAGTAACTTTTGACTTTTATTTACCACAATTAAAGGTAAATAGGGTAATTTATGGTAAAAATAATATTATAATAATATTAAATTATCCTAAACATGTGTCCTAATCCTATTGTTTGATACATTTCCGACCATGGGCATCCTTGGGTCGATTTTGGGACCCCATGGAGCCACTTAAGAGTGATAATGACAGTTTATATTAATTAATTTAAAGTAAAGACAAAAATGACATAAACACATAACTTTTAGTAAATAAATTTTTACATGGTGTTATATAATTTATCTCTTTGACTATAAATATTTATTTGAAATCTAAAACTATTTCATACATTATGAATTTTTTTTAATAATTTTTAGACATCAAATAAATAAAATTATTTATGACACAATAATGATGCAATGTTTACCTCATTAATGAATGATTTAAATAAATAATATTATAATGATTAAAAAAATATCCAAAAGCTGTCCAATTATTACTGAATGATTTTATTTCAAACATGAGTCATATTATCTTTGACTTTAATGAGTTTTGGACCTTTAGAAACCAAGAATAATTATATAATAAAATGATATTTTCAAACTTTCCAAAAGAGACCCTCCTCTCCCTTATAAAAATCCCTCACCTATAACCCATTACTCACACCTCTAAAGCCCCTTGGATGGTCCAAAATCTTTCCAATTAATCTCCCTACATCCCTCTCTTCCTACAAGAAGCATTTCTCTAGGCATAAGGAAATTCAAGTAAACCTTTTGGTCCAAATCAAAGGGAGATACCCGATTTAAAGGTAACGTCTTCTCTTAAGTTCTTTTCTTTTATTTTACTTATCCAACCCTCTAAACTCTTTTTAATCATTTATTTTATAACAAAACCAGTATCATAAATATACTTGGTTGTTGTTATGAGAAGTATTCTAACTACACTTACACACACCTCCATCTAATGGGTAAAGAACAAATTATTTTTGTGGACGACGAACTACTTCTCATGAAATGATGATTGTTCAATCTTCTCCTACCACCTCTTATGGTGGCCATTATGATAGAACTATATTTATATGTGATATATATTATATTTATATTTTCTCTATGTTTCTGTATTTTTCATTTATATCATACCTTTATGGTTTCTATAATGGGTAAACACGATAATTTCATTTGAGAAAGTACGGACTACCGACCCCTCAAAGTGATATGGATCGTTCATACCATACGTGGGACATATAAAGGATGTAGTTAATGAAATTATATATGATATTATATTTCAATTATAATATACCTATGTATCATTAAGTTTTCATTCCATTAAAATATGAAATATAAATGAAAGTAGTGTTCATGCGTACGTACGGCTTACCGTCTCCATAAACGGTGCATTTCATTTCTTATCTCCAAATATTATGTACTATTATGAATAAATATATATACTGGATATATATTATATATATGATATATAAATCATTAATATCATTATAAAGATAATGTATTTTTGACCACATGAACAACTTGTAATTATAAGAAGTTCATTTTTGACTCAAGTACCAAATATTGACAAAACGACCATTATTAACTTAAATGATCACATAATGTTTGTAACATAGTAATATGTAATATAAAAGGAATAATAAAGTTGAAAAAAGTTCTTAACCAAGTAGAAATTAACTTTAGTTTATTATTCATGAAATTAAAGAATGATTGAGTCAAGTCGGACATGAGGCAAGAGACTTCCTCTCAATCACCTTTCATTGAGGCATATTTGGATTTCTACACAACTTTATTTGATACGGTGTATAAACACCTTTGTCTTTTCATTTCATTTCAAATGGAATCTTTTTCTACAAGGTGTTTTACTAAACGACAAAAAATAATGCTTCTTTTAACGTAAGCGGTGAAAAAAAACTTTTCCATCGCCGTGAGTATTATTTGATCTATGGCTTCCTTAACAATCCGTAATTTTTTTAAAAGGAAAATAAATACCATATACCCTTTTTATGTATTTTGGTATTGAAAATGGTTTTGAGAAATCATTGATTATCTCAATATCTTTAAATGATATATTGTGATTGAAATGTGGAAATGTTATCTTTCCTTTATGTTTGTTTTATGTGTTATGAATATGTTATGGTTCTTGGGCATTGTTTATGTATATGGGTGGTTCTTTGATAAACCTAGGGCAGGTGAGATCAAGATATCTCTCTAATTAATTGGGTAACATGACAGAGGTAAACGTGGATGTTTCTCCTAAGATATTTAGGGAATATACTATGATGGATATTCTAAATGTAACTCCCTATATAGCTGTGAAAGGTACAACGTAAGTATGTTAGGGATGCCACAAGTTACCATTAAGATTTATGTTTTCTATGTGTTATTCATAAATATTAAAATTTCATGAGGTAAGTAAAAGAGTTTATGTTTTGTATGTATTGATGGACTAATGATTTCTTTCTTTATTGTATAACCCTTACTGATCTTTTTATGCTCATCCCATGTTTTTGAAATGTTTTTCACAGGACATAAAGATGAATAGGGTCAAGGATGGGATCAAGGAAAAGTATTTTCATCTAAAAAATTGAACTAGAAATGTCTCTTTTTTTTCAAGAGTTTTTATTTTATGAAAAAATGGAAATTGAGTAAAAGTGTCTACATTATAATTTTTGAGATGTAATTTAATAGTTATAGCCTAATTCCCAAAAAATCTAAACCTGAAAAGATCCTCAATGTGAATTATTAACTTAATTCAAGATTATGTAATGTTTTAAGGCTGGGTTTTTATGGTTGGTATTAGAGGTCAGTTTAGACAACTTTAGAAGTTATGGTATTGTTAAATTAAAATCTATAAATTAATTTAGGTTAATATTGAAATGATATAGCATTTACATATTACCATGTTGCTTTTCCTAATATATTTCTGTGTTGAGAATGGTTTTTCATAGAGGAAACATGGAAGTTATGATGGGAAGGCATATAAAGGTAAATGACCTTCAAAATCAGCATCCTGGGATAGTCAAAATCAAAATTGAATAGTTTGTTGTAGTGATGGATCAACTGACTTAGGTGATAAATGGTGGTAGTGATTATATATGATATTTTGGTTTATTATAAAAGTAAATAGGAGCATGAAAGTCATTTAAGGGTTGTCTTGAAAACCTTAAAAGAAAAGAAACTATTTGGGAAATTTTGCAAGTGTGAGTTTTGGTTTCAAAAAATTTCTTTCCTTGGTCTCATTGTTCCAAAAAATAGCATAACTATTGATATTACTAAAACAAAAGTTGTTGACGAATGGACAAGACCCAAAAATATAACTGATATTCATAGTTTTCTTGGATTAGCGGGTTATTATCAGAGGTTTGTTGAAAAATTTTAACGGTATTATATCCCACTGACAAAGTTAACTCGAAAATGTGTTAAGTTCATTTGGAAAAAAGAATGTGATGATTGTTTTCAGGTATTGAAAATAAGATTGATGAATGCTCTTGTTTTGGCACTTCCTTCTAGAAATGGTGAGTTTGTTATCTACAGTGATGCTTCATTGAATGGACTTTGTTGTTTCCTAATATAGAATGATCAGGTAATTTCTTATGCTTCACATCAGTTGAAACCTCATGAGTTAAATTACCCTACACATGATTTGTAATTAGCTATTGTTGTTTTTGATTTAAAAATTTGGAGGCATCATCTGTATGGAGTAAAATGTGAAATATATACTGATCAAAAAAATTTGAAGTATATATTCACTCTGAAAGAATTAAACATGAGGCAGAGGAGATGGTTGGAATTAATCAAAGATTATGATTGCATGATCCATTATCATCCAGGAAAGGAAAATAAAGTGGCTGATGCTTTGAGTCAAAAAAGTAATGGTACATTAACCTTATTACATTTGGAACAAGATCCTTTGATTAAAGACTTGATAAACTTTGGCATAAAAGTTGTTGGTGCAGAAAATTACTCTGTTTTGTTATAGGTGTCAGTGAAATCATTCCTATCAGATAGAATTAAGAAAGTGCAGAAGGAAGATAGTGAATTTTAGAAAAAGGTGGAGTTGGTTAAGAAGGGTAAGTTTCCTGAATTTAACATTGATAATGACTGTATTTTGAGATTTGGGAAGAGATTATGCGTTCCTTGTGATTCACAGTTGAAGAATGAGTTATTATGTGTAGCTCATAGTTCTCTATTTTTAGTTCATCCTGGCAGCACTAAGATGTACAAAGATATTTGGGAGTATTACTGGTTGGATGGATTGAAAAGAGATATTGCTGAATTTACGGGGAAGTGTTTGACTTGTCAGAAGGTTAAAGTAGAGCGGAATTTACTAAAAGGGATGCTTCAGTCTTTAACAATTCTAGAGTGGAAATGGAAAAATATATCCATGGACTTTTTTGTGGGATTACCAAAAACATCTTGAGGTAAAAATGTAATCTTGGTTATTGTTGATCGATTGACTAAATCTTCTCATTTTCTTCCTATTAGAGATACTTTGTCTCTAGATCAATTTTTTCGGTTGTATGTTAAAGAGATAGTTAGGTTTCATGGAGTTCCTCTCTCCATTGTATCTGATCGTGATCAAAGATTTACTTCTAACTTTTGAAAATGCCTTTAGAAGTCCTTGGGTACTAAATTAAATTTTAGTATAGATTTTCATCCTCAATCAGATTGGTAGTCAGAACGAACAATTCAGACCTTGGAGGATATGTTACGTGCTTTCTCAATGGATTGATAGGGAATTTGGGACCAACATCTTTCTTTCATTGAGTTTTCATATAATAATAGTTTTCATTCTAGTATACAGATGGCTCCGTTTGAGGCATTATATGAGAAGCGGTGTCGAACTCCATCTTTTTGGGATGAAGTAGCTGAAAGGAAGTTGATGGGACCAGAATTGGTAGAAGAGATGACAGAAAAAAGTTCTGTTGATTCAGAAGCACATAAGAATAGCTCAGAGTAGGCAGAAAAGTTATGCAGATAACCAGAGGAAGGATCTCTTTTTTGAGGTAGGTGATCATGTCTTTCTCAATGTTTCTCCATGGAAAAGTGTAATGCATTTTGGTAAGAAGGGAAAGTTGTGTCTGAGGTTCATTAGACCTTATGAAATCCTAGATAAAGTTGGATCAATTTCCTATAGAGTGTATTTACCTCCAATTTTATCTCAGGTATGCAATGTTTTTCATGTTTGAATGTTGAGAAAGTATATGCCAGATCCATCTCATGTTTTGAGTCCAGTGGTAGTTCAATTGGAAGATAATATCTCTTCACTACTACAAATTGGCCTTTTATCAGCGCTAAAAACCGACATTAACAGCGCTAGAAAAGCGCTGTAAATGCCGGCGAAGATAGGGGGTCCCTTTTATCAGTGCTCAGAAAAGCGTTGATAAAGGCGACCCCCCTTTATCTACGCTGGAATTTATAACAATTTTCTATCACTGATAAAGGGGTTCCTTTATTAGTGCTATCTTGAGGGCTGATAAAGGGCCATTTTATCAGTGCTCAAGATAGCGCTGATAAAGGGCCCTATTATCAGCGCTCAAGATAGCACTGATAAAGGTGGCCTTTATCAGTGCTCAATATAGCACTGATAAAGGCTCCTTCAGCTGCACCTGCAGAACCAGCACCTGCACAAACCAGCACCTGCACTTGTACAAAATAGCACCTATACAAAACAACACCCGCACACAATATTTTGACAAACAATCTTATATACATTTACTTAACATCATGAATACAAAAAAACACACTGCTATATACATTTCAAACAATGTTTTACATGGTTAAAATTACAATTATCCAACAATAGTTATAAAAATTAACGTTTCATCCTTTGATATCTGTGATCCTCTCTCAAAAATTGTCGTCCGTGGTATTTTTTTCCGAAAAAAGCATCCGAACTCAAGGAAAAAAATTCACCTATATAAGAAAACAAATATTATAATAGTAATACAATAATGAAATAAATTAAAACATTAATATGAAAGAATACATTAATATGGAAATATGAAACTAAAATATGGAAATGATAAACTCAAATGTTTTCATTCTAATAACAATGAAAGGGAATAATGAAAATTCAATATGTTTTTGGATGATTTATATCATTTAATAAATACTGATTCTTTATCTAATGAAAAGATTTACCGGTCACACCATGCGTCAGATTGAGGTGTGGTCGATTCTTATACCTCAAAAATGACTCATGGATCGTTGTCCTAAAGTATTAAAATAATCCGAACGCATTTTCTTGGTATTTCGTATGTCATCTGTGTTGTTTTCTAAAATTAATGTCAATTTCAAACTGATATCAGAAACTTTTAGCCATACCGGTCACACTGTGCGTCGGATTGAGGTACAGTCGATTCTTACACCTCAAAAATGACTCATGGATCATTGTCCTAAAGTATCAAAACAATCCGAATGCATTTTCTCAGTATTCCATATGTCATTTGTGTTGTTTTCTAAAATTAATGTCAATTTGAAACTGTTATCAGACACTTTTAGCCATACCGGTCACACTGTGTGTCGGATTGAGGTGCGGTCGATTCATACACCTCAAAAATGACTCATGGATCGTTTTCCTAAGGTATAAAAACAATACGAACACATTTTCTCAATATTCTGTATCTCATTTGTGTTGTTTTCTAAAATTAATGTCAATTTGCAACTTTTATCAGACACTTTTTTCCATACCAGTCACACTGTGCGTTGGATTGATGTGCGGTCAATTTTTAAACCTCAAAAATGACTCATGGATCATTTTCCTAATGTATCAAAATAATACGAACGTGTTTGCTCGGTTTTCTGTATGTCAGTAGTGTTGTTTTCTAAAATTAATGTCAATTTCAAACTGATATTAGACACTTTTAGCCATACCAGTCACACCGTGCGTCAGATTGAGGTGCGGTCAATTTTACACCTCACAAATGACTCATGGATCGTTGTACTGAAGTATAAAAACAATCCGAATGAATTTGTTTGGTATTCCGCATGTCATTTGTTTTGTTTTCTAAACTTAATCTCAATTTGAAACTGGTATCAGACACTTTTAGCCATACCAGTCACACTGTGCGTTGGATTGAGGTGAGGTAAATTCGTAAACCTCACAAATGACTCATGTATCGTTTTCCTAAAGTATCAAAACAATCCGAATGAGTTTTCTCGGTATTCTGTATGTCATTTGTGTTTTTTTCTAAAATTAATGTTAATTTGAAACTGTTATCAGACACTTTTAGCCATACCGGTCACACCGTGTGTCGGATTAATATGTGGTCAATTTGTACACCTCAAAAATGACTCATGGATCGTTTTCCTAAAGTATCAAAACAATCATAATGCTTTTTCTTGGTATTCTGTATGTCAGTAGTGTTGTTTTCTAAAGTTAATGTCAATTTGAAACTGGTATCAGACACTTTTAGCCATACCGGTCACACTGTGCGTCGGATTGAGGTGCGGTCGATTCGTACACGTCAAAAATGATTCATGGATCATTTTTCTAAAGTATCAAAATAATATGAACGCTTTTTCTCAGTTTTCCGTATGTCATTTGTGTTGTTTTCTAAAGTTAATGTCAATTTGAAACTGTTATCAGACACTTTTAGCCATACCGGTCACACCATGCGTCAGATTGAGGTGCGGTCAATTATTACACCTCAAAAATGACTCATGGATCATTGTACTAAAGTATCAAAAAAATCCAAATGCGTTTGATCAGTATTCTGTATTTCAGTAGTGTTGTTTTCTAAAGTTAATGTCAATTTGAAACTGGTATCAGACACTTTTATCCAACCGGTCACACCGTGCATCAGATTGAGGTGTGGTTGATTCGTACACCTCAAAAATGACTCATGGATCATTTTACTAAAGTACCAAAACAATCTGAAGGCGTTTTCTTGGTTTTCCATTTTTCATTTGTGTTGTTTTCTAAACTTGATGTCAATTTGAAACTATTATCAGACACTTTTAGCCATACTGGTCACACCGTGTGTCAGATTGTGGTGCGGTCAATTCATACACCTTAGAAACGACTCGTGGATCATTTTTCTAAAGTATCAAAACAATACGAATGTGTTTTCTTAGTATTATGTATGTCAGTAGTGTTGTTTTCTAAAGTTAATGTCATCTTGAAACTGGTATCAGACACTTTTAGCCATACCAGTCACACCGTGTGTTGGATTGAGGTGTGGTCAATTTGTACACATCAAAAATGACTCATGGATCATTTTCCTAAAGTATTAAAACAATATGAACGCGTTTTCTCATTTTTCAATATGTTATTTGTGTTGTTTTCTAAAGTCAATGTCATTTTCAAACTGATATCAAACACTTTTAGCCATACCAGTCACACCGTGCGTTGTATTGAGGTGCGATCAATTTGTACACCTCAAAAATGAATCATGAATCGTTTTCCTAAAGTATAAAAACAACCCGAACACATTTTCTCACTATTTTGTATGTCATTTGTGTTGTTTTCTAAAATTAATGTCAATTTGAAACTGATATCAGGCACTTTTAGCCATACTGGTCACACCGTGCGTCGGATTGAGGTGAGGTCGATTCGTAAACCTCAAAAATGACTCATGGATCATTTTCCTAAATATAAAAACAACCTGAACGCATTTTCTCAGTATTATGTATGTCAGTAGTGTTGTTTTCTAAACTTAATGTCAATTTGAAACTGTTATCAGACACTTTTAGCCATACCAGTCACACCATGCGTCGGATCAAGGTGCGGTCGATTTGTACACCTAAAAAATGACTCATAGATCATTGTCCTGAAGTATCAAAACAATCCGAATGTGTTTGCTCAGTTTTCCATATGTCAGTAGTGTTGTTTTCTAAAATTAATGTCAATTTGAAACTGTTATCAGACACTTTTAGCCATACCGGTCACACCGTGTGTCGGATTGAGGTGAGGTCAATTATTACACCTCAAAAAGGACTCATGGATAGTTTTCCTAAAGTATCAAAACAATACAAACACTTTTTATCAGTATTACATATGTCAATAGTGTTGTTTTCTAAAGTTAATGTCAATTTGAAACTAGTATCAGACACTTTTAGCCATACCAGTCACACCGTGTGTCGGATTGAGGTGCGGTCAATTCGTACACCTCGAAAATGACTCATGGATCATTTTCCTAAATTATCAAAAGAATCCAAATGCATTTTCTCAGTTTTCCATGTGTCATTTGTGTTTTTTTCTAAAGTTAGTGTCATTTTCAAACTGATATCATTCACTTTTATCCATACTGGTCACACCATGCGTCAGATTGAGGTGCGGTCGATTCTTACACCTCAAAAATGACTCATGGATCATTTTAATAAAGTATCAAAACAATCCAAATGCGTTTTCTTGGTATTCTGTATGTCATTTCTATTTTTTTCTAAAATTAATGTCAATTTGAAACTGGTATCAGACACTTTTAGCCATACCGGTCACATCGTGCGTCAGATTGAGGTGCGGTCAATTTTTACACCTCAAAAATGATTCATGGATCATTTTCCTAAAGTATCAAAACAATACGAATGCATTTTCTTTGTTTTACGAATGCCATTTGTGTTGTTTTCTAAAGTTAATGTCATTTTCAAACTGATATCAGACACTTTTAGCCATACCGGTCACACCGTGCGTCGTATTGAGGTGCGGTTGATTTGTACACCTCAAAAATGACTCATGGATCGTTTTCCTAAAGTATAAAAACAATCCAAACGTGTTTTCTTAGTATTCCATATGTCATTTGTGTTGTTTTCTAAAATTTATGTCAATTTGAAACTGTTATCAGACACTTTTATCCATACCGGTCACATTGTGCGTCAGATTGAGGTTCGGTCGATTCGTATACGTCACAAATGACTTATGGATCATTTTCCTAAAGTATCAAAACAATACGAACACATTTTCTTGGTATTTCGTATGTCATTTGTGTTTTTTTCTAAACTTAATGTCAATTTGAAACTGTTATCAGATACTTTTAGCCATACCGGTCACACAGTGTATCATATTGAGGTGCGGTCGATTCTTACACCTCACAAATGAATCATGGATCGTTTTCCTAAATTATCAAAACAATCCGAACACGTTTTCTTGGTTTTCTTTATGTTAGTAGTGTTGTTTTATAAAATTAATGTCAATTTTTTTTGTTTTCTAAAGTTAATGTCAATTTCAAACTAATAAAGGGTGACTATATATGCTCAGTAAGTGTAAAAAAGGGAGATATCAATGATAATATGTGGACAAAATTAGTAGGAATTCACCTTCGTCCTATTTGTGTACAATCTTCCATCAGGTATGTTGCCCATTCGTTTCTAAACACATATATATCATCTTCTGAATATGAGTTTTTGCGATAGTCATAGTAGTACTGAAAAAATATAAAAACACAAAGGATTAATAAATATTTTAAATGAACTCATAATTATTTTATAAAATACCTCATCAGGGATGCTAGTTTGTTGATGAAATATGATCTCTTTCATAAATTTACAAACATAATAACCACAGTCCTTTCCGTTTGTTTGTTTTGGACACTGCAGAAACATCGACAACAATAAGTAATTTGTTTTCATATGTGTTTGGATAGTGCAATGTTATTATTTATGCCCAGAGACTTTTCCAGTTTTAGATCTTGTAGGCTTTCTCATCCTTATTCCCTGGATTCATTCCATGCATTAGACGATATTGATGCACCACCCTATTATAACAGAATCCTCATTAAAAGATACCATAAATTATATAACTTGATGTTTAGTTTTAAAATGTTGGATCTAGTGTATTACAAATTAACAAATGCCATTATGTGTGGTCGGTTTGTTGGATATCCATGCGTTGAATCCAGAAAATAAATCTTTGGAGTATCCAAATTGATTGCAATAATCATCCAATGATCCCTAAAAATAAAAAAAGGAATAAGAAAAGAAAGAAATGAAAATATAGTTGATATGATTAAATTATAGAGTTTTACCCCTGCATTGTTGGTATTAAAAAGATTCTGTCCTCTGTAATTTTGTTTTCAAACGATTTGAGCAGGGATGGTATTATTATAGCCTCTTTATCAGAATCTATTTCTTCTTTTGAAGAGGTGGTGTGAGGACTAATGAGTCCATATTTTTGTTCATGAGGAAATCCCTTCAATTGTTTTTCATATATAAGCCTGAGAAAATATAAAATGTATTTAGTCATTATTATCAAAGTATATCAGTTTTTGTAAAATCAAATCATGAAAACATACCTCATGTATACATTTACAACTGAGGTGGCTAGCCATTCATACTTGAGGATTTCATTTACATTTTCATCACTAACGAAATCAGATGTTTCCTCTACATATATATTTTTTCAAAAACAACTGTGTGAGAATTGTTGTCTATCAACTTTGTATCCACATGAGCCTGCAATGATATTAACTGTAGATATAGAACAGGCGGGGTGAAGGTGCTCTCAGTATACCGTTTCAATCAGTTGGTTGATCCTTGAGATAGTTTTGAGCTGATATTTCGTTTCACCCCCTTCTCTTTGTCGTTCTGTAATAAAATTCATTGGTTCAAACCTTTTTTCATTAAATGTTAATGGTCCAGCTTGAAAAATAACTTGGAAATGGATACCTCCTTGTCAACATGTTTTTTTACAAGAATTGAAGACCATGCGATGAATGTTCCAATAGCTTGTTCAACTGTATGAATGTCGTCATCATTATTTGGAACAGGTAGCTCAGCACTCGGCTCATTAGCTATGTTAATTGACACTCTGAAATGATCTGTTTGAAGTTGTATATTGTGTAGCATGTCGTTCTGCGTATTGAACACCATAGCCCTCGCTACAAGGCGATAGGTGGGAGTTTCTAGATATAAATCACAGTCATTTTCACTCTGTAGAATATTAGTACAGGAAAGGTATCAGTGTCTATGTGAATCACATTTCACAGAAACAATTATTAAAACATTGATTACCTCAGCTAATTCAGGTTTTTTATGGTAATGTCTTGACTCAAAGTTGGTGGGGGGTGGGGTAGGATCGTCACGCATGGGTTTTTGTTGAGTTGTTTATTCTCTTTGACTCTCTCCCATCGATGTTTCTATCATATATCTCTGGTATTGTTATTCTTCTTGAAAAATAACTAATTTTTCATGCAGCTTTTCCATTTTTTCATTTTCATCATCCGCTTGTTTTTGTTTTTGAAAATATGTTCGGGGTGTCACCCCAAAACCTGCACCTCTAACGCGGCCATACTGGTCTGGCCGCTTCAAGGCTGCTGAAATTATGTCTGCATCTGGTGCGGGTGTTGTTGATTCCTATGACTATGTCAGATAGAAAATATAGAAAAATAAGTAGTTATTGTAATGTAATAGCGATTTAAAACAAATCAAATTTATATTATGTCATACTTACACATGTTTCCCACACTTTTTGTTTGTTTTCATCTATCAGTATCCCCTCTTTATTTAAATGAGCCTCCTTCCATAACACATGGAGTGGGATGGGTTTGTATTTCGATTTCGATTCATCAATCTGCATATAAATAGAGAAACATGGTTATTGTGTTGTTTTATGTCACATATAAGTAGTACGGTAGATTTAAAAGACGTACCAATTTTTTATCTAGTGAATCGTACCCCAACCTTGCTTTACAGTAAGGGTACACTGGTTTTACTGCACGTTTTTTATTTTTAGCACTTAGTTGCTATTTCATAAATAAAAAACTGTCAATCAAAGTGATGAATACAAGCAACGTCAAACAACGTATTACCCCACACCAAGTACCTGAAAATTCTGCTCCCCACGACAGTTGATAAACACATCCCACACTCCTTGGGATATCAAGTGTGTATAAAAGAGGAGGTGGGTGCAGCTTGATTTTCCCTTCAGCATCTTTAAGATGATATTTCATTAAAATTGTGCTGAAACCTCTATGAATCCTTCATGCAACTCTTAATACATATTCCTTGTGCAAGGCATCTACTATAAATGCACTCTGTAATGAATGATAAAGAGTAAGTCAATGTTTTGGTATTTTATTTTAGTAAATTAAAAAAATTATATCATAATTTTACCATAATGTCTTCCCACATTAGTATCTTAAGACCGGTGAAAACATGGTGCCATGAATGTACATCAATCGGCACGTGTTGCCAAGTGATGATTCCAATGTAGCTACTAAAGATGGCTTTTTTGGGGTTAACATGTTGGCCTCGCTTATTCCATCCCACCTCAAATTTGATACCTTTTTCTTTTTCCTTAAGGATTTGGATAACATTGTCAAACTACGACGCTCTTGTTTTTTTTGCACTTTAAGGGTTTTATTTCCTACTATTTCCTCAGAAGTATCATCAATATCTTTCTCCGGAGCACTAGAACCAGCACTGGGACCAGCAGCAATAGGTTGAGAAACTTGTTGTTGCTCTGCACTGGGACCAACAACAACAGGTTGAGAAAATTGTTGTTGCTCTACACTGGGACCACCAGCAGCTGGTTGAGAGACCTTTTGTGCCTCAGGATTGGGCGCATCAGCAGGTGCAAAATTCATTATCTTCAGAAGTGGTTTAAAATTTAATTTAGATTACATAAAAGCATCAGCGGACAGATAATAACATAATGTAACACAATTTATATTACAATAAACAAATAACCTGATTGTTGTACTCTCTTTTTTTTCTTTAAAGGATGAAGAGATTTGACTCCTCTATCGACTATGTAAATCCCTTCATTGTGGTATCCTCTGAGATACAAAACACCGTCTACATTGGGATTGCTACAAAATGATTGTGAATTCCCTATAAAAGGGTCATCCTCCGTTGAACTTTCATATGACCCTTCCGTTGTTTTGGTCGATAACAGAACAATTCACCAATTTCGGTTTCCAGGTTCTGGAATATAAAATACTTGTACTACCTGTGATGCCATTATAAATGGTTCGTCTTTCTCCCCTTCCTTACTGAAATCAACTTTCATGAATCATAATTCATCTATTTTAACAACACTCCTGTTATCAACCCACTTGCGTTGAAAAATCAGCACTTTGAATTTCATATAATCCAACTCCCATATTCGTTTGATGATGCCAAAGTATGACATATTCGCATAAATTGGATTTTTATCCTTAGCACCGGAAACATGCATCGCCTCAGCCACAAGTGTAACCCGACTATTCGGCATGGTACTGTCTTCATCATGTTCATTATTATAGAATGTATAACCATTAACTGCATAAGCATTGTAAGATAAAACATACACACTTGCTCCTCCAGCTAGCCATCGAAGTCATTCTGAAATTAAGTCTGTATTTTCACCTAACTGCTTCAAAATATGGTCTTGAAACCATCCTATAAACTGTCGATTATGTGCATCTGATATCCATTTTTCAGCCATATATGGATTCAAATGCCTAAGAATTTCTTTGTGGGTTTGAACATAAGGGTCAACATCAAAAATGTTATGAAAAATGTAAAGGTGAGCCTGCTTCTGATCTGTAATATTGATCGTGACAACCTCTCTTCCAGAAATTCCTTCACCCTCAAGTCGCTCAATGTGACGAGATTTCGGTAGGCCAACGTTTTCCACACCAGACATGTATTCTGTACAAAATTCAATGGCTTCCTGAACAATATATTGCTCCACAATACAACACTCTGGCTGACTTCAATTTTTGATATACCCTTTCAAAATCTTCATATACTGTTCAATGGGGTACATCCATCTATAATGTGCAGGACCACATAGTCTCTCACCAAATGAACCATCAAATGAACCATCATATCAAAAAATGTCGGTGTGAAGAACATTTCCAATTCACATAATATGATGGAAATTTCTCTTTCCATAGTTGGAAATTTCTCTAGGTCTATAACTTTTCTGCATATAGCTTTGAAGAAGAAACAGAGCTTTGTTAATGTATGGCTGGAATTCTTGGGAAAAATGCAATGTAAAGCTATAAGAATTAGATCTTGCATCAAAACATGTCAGTCATGTGATTTCAGAACCTTTAATTTTAAATCTTTCATCGACACAATGTTCTTGATATTTGATGAATACCCCTCTGGAACCTTTACGTCATTCAAGAAGTTGCAAAACTAATATCTCTCCTGCCTGGAAAGAGTGTAAGCAGCAGGAGGAAGAAATGTTTTTTTTTCACCCTTCACTGGTGCCAACTCTTCTCGTATTCCCATCTCAACCATGCCCAATATAGCCTTAATTCCATCCTTCATTTTGCTGGGTGCATTTAGCAATGTGTCGATGACACTATCACATAAATTTTTTTCAATATGCATAACATCAAGAAAATGTCTGACATACAGACAATTCCATTATTGTAATTCAAAAAAACTGATCTCTTTTTCCAACTAGTTTTCGTAAGGTTTTTTTAAAACAGTTTACCAAAATTAGTGTTCAAATATTTTACCTTCTCAAAAAATTGATCACCTGTTAGTGGAGATGGTGTTTTACGTTCTTTTGAACTTCTGTCGAATGATGTCGTCCAAGATCGGTACTTATGCCGTTGGGGTAGAAATCTGCGATGTCCTAAAAACACGGTTTTCGATGAATGTTTCAGCCTAATTGACTGTGTACCGTGTTCGCAAACGGGACACCCTTGAGTTCCTTTAATGCTATATCCTAACAAATTTCCATAAGCAGGAAAGTCATTTATCATCCCGCACAACATGGCTTTCAAAGTGAAATCTTATTTTTTGTAAGCATCATACAACGTAACACCTGAATCCCACAATATTTTCAAATCCTCGATCAATGGATCCAAATAAACATCAATATCATTACTCGGTTGTTTTGGTCCTGATATAAGCATAGATAACATGATGTATTTTCGTTTCATGCATAACCACGGTGGTAAGTTATAATTTACCAACATAACTGACCATGTACTGCGGCTGCTGTTTTGAAAACCAAAAGGATTCACCCCATCTGTAGATAACACCAGACAAAGGTTTCTTGGATCATTTCCAAATTCAGGATACTCGTGATCAATTCTCTTCCAATGAGGAGAGTTTTTCGGGTGACATAGTTTCCCATCTTTAATTGTTATATCTGCATGCCATGGCAATTGTCCTGCAGTCTCCCCACTTCCATATAGGTGCCCAAACCTTGGAATGATTGGAAAGTATCATACAACTTTTGTAGGACTAGAATCATCTTTCTTGTATCAAGAAGCACCACACTTTGGGCATTCTTTAAGTGATTTGTGGTCCTTGAGAAACAATATACAGTCATTCGGGAAGGCATGTATTATTTCAGAGATCATACCCATCGATCATAACATTCGTTTGGCATCATATGTTCGGCTTGGGAGTTCATTATCTTCTAGGATCTTGTCATTCAGGAGAGAAAGTATTTCTATAAAACTGGTGTCACTCCACCCGTTGCCTGCTTTCAAATTATACAGCTTCAGTATGGCTGACAATGCTGTATATTTAGTGCAACCATCATATAATGGCATTTTTGCACAACTCTTTAACTTCTCAAACAATTTTGGGAAATCAAGAAGTTCATCTTCAACTATACTTGTCATTTCCTCAATATGATCTTTATCATCATTCACATCTGTAATCACACCCTCCATATGATCATCTTCACTGTTCATGCTTGTAATCATATCAGATCTTCTATAAAATGTTGTGTTATCTGAGCCACTACCTACATTCATTTTTTCCCCATGTTTATTCCAGCATGTATAACTTCGATCTATTCCGTGATAGATCAGGTGTTCTTCCAACTCCTCTGGACTAATTTGTCTTGAATAACAACAGTGTAAACACGAATAGATGATTTGAGAAGGGTCACATGCATGATCTCCTGAAAACTTGATAAACTCTTTCACGCCATCTTCATACTCTTTTGTCAACTGATTGACATTCATCAATTCTTTATTCATATTCATCATCTTTATGGGTTCGATCTCAAACTTTCCTAATATTATGTTTTAATTAATCAAGTAGCATTATTTGGGTTTTATAAAAAAAAATCATGGTACAAATGCCTCTACAATGAAATAGAGGAACCTACCCCAAAACATGTGAAAGTACTTGAACTCTATCTATATACGGGGGATTGTGCCTTGTCTTTTGTATATCTCCATGGAGTACCTAAAACCTATAAATGGAGGACTCTTCATCGAAACACAGGGGAGTACCATACTCCATATTTTCTCCAAACATCTCACTTGTCACTTGTCAACTCTCAAGTAGAGTGAAGATAATTAAAATATCTAAACCACATCATGTGCAATTTCCAAGGAATGAGGGAATCATAATATTGTGATCTACATGAGAAGATATTTATAATGGTCTACTCATACGTGAAATATTATCATCTAAGTGAAAAATAAATAATAATAATGAAATTAACATAGCACATAATTTTTTCAATGGATACACAATGTGTAGGGTTCTCAGTCAAGGTTGGTTGTATACTACCATTTCTAAACTCATGTGAAATCCATATACATGGTGTGTCCAGTAGGGAGAACATCGTCTATGGATTAGATACCTTATTTAATCTGACATATATCAAATTAATTCCAATTTAGTCTTACAAAGACTACTTGATGCCTTTGAAAATACATGACATATAGAAAAACTTGAGCTAAAGGCATGTACTTTAGATACAAAATGAGTCACTTCACCGGCTATGCATCACATTTTTGTGGAATACACGGTGTGTAGTCCTTACATGACCACTAGGGGTGTATAGTCTATACACATCAAGTTTTTATGGTATCTATACATGGTGTGAGTGAAGTAGAACACATATCATATGGTTATACCATTATTTCAGGGTATGTACATGATTTCATGCTGAATTATATGTCTTGGAGATACATTGTGTGTGACCTACATTCATATGACTTGTAACATTTAAAATAAAACTTATTCCAAGTTTGAGTCAGAAGATGAGTCATGTGGTGTAAATTTTGGAGATAACTATTGTCTGGAATTAAAATCTATATGAAATATATGTATGGTGAAGCATGTTATATTTAACAAGACTACATATCATGTATTTTAAAAATATATAGAATCTGGAAAACATCATCTTCACACCATAACGTGTCTCATAGAGTCCTCTAGAAGTGGTTTTTTAGGATTCAGTGGAATTGCACTAGTAACAAAGTGGTGGTGCCATTGAAATGGGTAAAGTTTGGATTGATATTCAATGGTGAAATAACTACAACATGGAAAAAAATGACATATCAATCATTCCAACAACTGCAACACCATAAAAAAACACAATCGTGATCACAATCGCAACACTATACAAACCAAACAATCACAATTTTAGATTTTACAAAGCATAACTTATTAAATTTTTTTTGTTAATTAAGGGTTTATCACAGAAGTTTTATCATCCTGGGGCGTTCATTCATAAGTCAAGTATATGTAAATTACCAATTTTTATATTCCAATGTTCAACAAGAACAAACCAACATTCAATTCATTTAGTGCACAAACAAGGACCACAAACGACCACGATTTTCAGCAGGGTGTTTATCCCGCACATTTCACATTATAACCATCAATATCAAACAATAATAACATGCGAATAAGAGGAAATCAATGAGTAATAGGAGAAAACTCACTGTGAAGGTGTCGTTAAGCACACGGTAGAGGTGCATTCGTGGCAGAGGAGAGGTTCACAACAGAGGATATTTCCAACTAAAAAGAAAAAATAAAATAGGGGAAACTCATGAGAATAAAATAATATAAAACCAAGTACACCATTTACCACATCCCACAAACCCCAAGAACCCACTAAAACCGAAATCAACCCACACCATGGTTAAACACACCTTAAGATAACAAGAAATTATAGAACCCACCTTCGATAGAACGAGTTCAACAGACTTTTTAAAATATAAAAGATTAACATAAAATGGGTAAGCCCTGGCCAATAGGTCCTCCTTACTAGATATAATCCCCAAGTTTATTCTAGATATCATATCCCAAATGAGTAAGCCCTGATCAATCCTCTATTATCACACCTTTCACCACACATACATCCTAATCGCATGACTTTAAACTTCATGGTACAATCTTTTCAACACAAAACGTGGTATCTAGTGAATAGGATCATATCCCTATTCAAACTCAATGAGCCTACCCATACATATTGACAAAAATTAGGGGGAATGCACATATTTACAATGGGACACCCCTGACACTCTTTTCCAATCTTAACATCACACCATGCCAAAACTCACCACACGATCACCAGTTATCCAACATTATTCCAAAACCAAAGGTATATACCCATGCTTCATTACCCTAAACCAATCCATCTAGGTTCAATAGTGATGGTCACATTAAAACCATGATATAAATCAATAAGGTTAGGAATCCAAATTATCATGTCCCTCAACCCAATCAAAACACCAAAACTCAAGAATATAGAGTTCTTTCCTTATACAAATCCAAGGCATGACCATTCCTTCACTATCAACTTGATAACACCTAATATGAATCAACCCCTCATGTTAAAGAATCTACACTGGATTTATTTATCTAAGGTATTCATAACACCAAGATAACCCCACTCATTAGTCTCCCCCAACCACCAAAACTCACTAACTCGCTACCATCCTGAGTCACATGCTAAAGACCACTGGGATCTCACACAAACCCCTTACATCAATTCTTACACAATCCTTATCCCATGGGTGCCACTCTTATCCCCACCTCAAAACACACATCATCTAGTGAACCAAACCAACCAATTACTATAGGTTCTCACACACCCGCTATCTAAAACAACCTACAATACAGGGGTCTCACCACCTGGGCTCTCACTCTTGCCTCAACTACCCATATATAGGTTCAACTCACTTATAAAAAAACTATAAGTCATCATAATCATTCAAGGATCATCATTTCTCATTTATATTAACCTAAGAGAAGGAAAAATACTTCTACACTGACCAGCAGCGGCAGAGGCGGTGACGACGAAGGCAGAAGTGGTGGAGGCAGCGGCGGCCGCAGCGGTGGCTGCGGTGGTAGAGGTAGCGGTGGTCGCAGCGGCGGTCGCGGCGGTGAAGACAGCGGTGGTCGCGGCGACGGAGACAGCGGCGGTCATGGCGGAGGAGAAAAACCAACAGCACGAAGGCAACAACAGAGGAGCAAAACCCAATGGTGGCGGCGGTGATAGAGGAGGAATAGGAGGAGGATTAGGAGGAGGAGGAATACAAGGACACGACACAAATGAGGAGGAGAAGTCATGGCAGAAGAGGGTCCTGGTTCAACTTCCGTGAAAGCTTTACCGCGTGTGAGAGAAAAGGGCCTATTAGGGTTACCTAACAGAAACCGATGGAACCTTTATCAACGCTCGTTAAAAGCGCTAATAAAGGTATGTTTTATCAGTGCTAAAATAAAAGCGTTGATAAAACATATATTTATCAGCGCTGATAAATAGGTAGTTTATCAGCTCTTTTTTAGCGCTGATAAATGTATCTCTTTATCAACGCTGAAAAATATCTGTTTTATCAGCGCTTTTATTTTAGCACTAATAAATATTATAATTTTATATAAACTAATAATAAAAACTTTTATCAGCGCTAAAATAAGCGCTGATAAATGTGCCCTTTTATCAGCGCTAAAAAATGCACTAATAAAGGGTATACCTTTATCAGTGCTTATTTTAGCACTGATAAAGGTTATATTTATCAGTGCTTTTAACTAGCGCTGATAAAGGCATACCCCTTTATCAGCACTTTCTGTTTAGCGCTGATAAAGGGTAGCGCTTCCCTTGCCCTGTTTTGTAGTAGTGCTTATGAGGAACAACCAGTCCAGATTCTTGACTGAAGAGAGAAAGTGTTGGGGATTAAGGTAATTAATCAGGTAAAGGTTTTGTGGAAAAACAATATGGTTGAAGAGGCAACATGGAAACATGAAAATTCTATGAGGGATAAATACCCCCACTTATTTGATACGTGAATAAAAATTGCAAGGGCGCAATTTACAAAAGGGGGGAAGGATGTAACATCCCAAATAAATAAAGAATATGACATTTTAATATTTATTAATATTTTTGAATTAAATATTAATTTTACTTTAAAGGGGATGCTATGTTCGATGACGTATTCGATAAAAAACAACAAGTTTCTTTGAAATCTTATGTTGCACACAATGCTGAGTCATACTGAAAAATAATAATATAATATTATTTTAAATGGTAATTAACGCCTAGCTGTTGTATTAGTGGGAATGAATAGAACTAACTAAAATATGAATATAAATGTTTTTAAGTGTTTTTACATTTATCCAATAAATTTTAGAGGCTTAAAATAAAAAAGAATCCAATTTTAAGCATAAATACTCTAATATTCTTTAAAGGGTCGATTTATCGCCTTTTGATGGAAAACCATTTTTAAATATAGTTTTTGTCACTTTTATATGTTATATTTGACAAAATAATATTCTTATTTAAGATCAGGACATCAAAATTTACTTTGGATGAAATTTTGGTATTTTTCTGATAATGTTCATTTTTTAATGAATAGTGAAAATACTGCATTTTAATTCGAAACTGCCTTTTAATCTAATTTGTTTATAAGGTTAAATTATCTTTGTAATTGGTTTTAAAGTTTAATTATATTATGTTTTTAAATTTAATCCAATTTTTTTCATTGAAAGTAGTTTCACTTTGAAATTGGACATAAACAAATGTCAATCTTTTGATAGTTATTATTTCTTAGAAACACGCTTTTTGTTTTGACAACGAGAATTAATTTTAAATTAATTAATGAACTTATATGATTTAAATATGGTAAAATAGATTTCATTTTTGTATTCAAAATATCAAATATATCTTAGGCTGAATTTTTGGTATTTTTCTGAAAACCTTCAATTTTTGATGAATAGTGAAAACAATGAGTAGTAGTTAAAAAACCGACTTTTTAATTTAAATGAAATTTTATCACTTCTTTGAATTGAATTTAGAAAATACGACATACATGGTTTTTATTAGTAAGTAAAATTTGGTTCAATAAGTTGAAAATAATTTTTGGTGAATAGTAACTTTTGACTTATTTACCGCGGTTAAAGGTAAATAGGGTAATTCAAGGTAAAAATAATATTATAATAATATTAAATTACCCTAACATGTGTCTTAATCCTATTTTTTGATATATTTCTGACCATGGGAATCCTTGGGTTGATTTTAGGACCCCATGGAGCCACATAAGAGTGATAATGACACTTTATATTAATTAATTTAAGGTAAAGACAAAAATGACATAAACATATGTCTTTTAGTAAATAAATTTTTACATGGGTTTATATAAGTTATATCTTAGAATATAAATATTAATTTTAAAGATAAAAATATTTCCTACGTCATGGTATTTTTTTATAATTTTTATACATCAAATAAATAAAATTATTTATGACACAATAATGATGCAGTGTTTACCTCATTAATGAATGATTTAAATAAATAAGATTATAAAGATTGAAAAAAATCCAAAACCTGTCCAATTATTATTTAATGATTTTATTTCTAACATGAGTCATCTTGTCTTATACTTTAATGAGTTTTGGACCTTTATCAACCAAAAATCATTATATAATAAAATAATATTTTCAAACATTCCTAAAGGACCCCTCCCCCCTTATAAAAAGCCCTCAACTCTAACCCATTACTCACACCTATCAAGCCACTTGGCTCATCCAAAATATTCCCAATTAAGCTTCCAACATCCCTCTCTTATTCCTATAAGCCTTACTCTAGACATAAGGCAATTCAAGTAAACCTTTTGGTTGAAACCAAAGAAAGATACCTGATTTAAAGGTAAAGTCTTCTCTTAAGTTATTTTATTTTATTTTACTTCTCCAACCCCCTAAAATATTTTTACTCCTTTATTCTTTAACAAAAACAATATCCTAAATATACTAGGTTTTTTTATGAGAAATATTCAAACTAAACTTACACACACCTCCATCTAATTGGTAAAGAACATACTGTTTCTGTGGACGGCGAACTACTGCCACACGAAACGATGATTGTTAATTCTTCTCCTACCACCTCTTATGGTGGTCATTATGATGAAACTGTATTTATATGTGATATATATTATATTTATATTTTCTCTATACTTCTGTATTTTTCATTTATATTATACCTTTATGGTTTCCATAATGGGTAAACGTGATAATTTCATTTGAGGAAGCGCGAACTACCGCCCCCTCAAAGTGATATGACTCATTCATGTCATAAGTGGGACATATAAAGGATGAATTTAATGAAATTATATATGATATTATACTGAAATTATAATATATCTATGTATCATTAAGTTTTCATTCCTTTAAAATATGAAATAGAAATGAAAGTAGCGTTAATGCGTACGTACGGCTTACCGTCTCCATAAACAGTGCATTTCATTTCTTATCTCTAAATGTTATTTACTATTATAAATACATATATATACTGGATATATATTATATATATAATATCTAAATCATGAATATCATTCTGGATATAGTGTAATTTTGACCACATGAACAACTTGTAATTATAAGAAGTTTATTTTTGACTCAAGTACCAAATATCGACAAAACAACCATTATTAACTTACATGATTACTTAATGTTTATAACATGGTAATAACTAATATAAAAATAAATAATAAACTTGAAAAAGGTTCTTAAGAAAGTATAAATTAACTTTAACTTATTATTTAGTAAATTAAATAATGATAGAGTCAAGTCAGACACGAGGTAAGGGATTTCGTCTCAATCTCCTTTCATTGAGGCATATTTTGATTTCTACATGACTTTATTTTATACAGTGTATAAACACCACTGAATTTTCATTTAATTTCAAATGGAATATTTTTCTATGAGGTGTTTTACTAAGTGAGAAAAAAAGAATGTTTCTTTTAACATAACCGGTGACAACGACCTTTTCTGCCGCCTCGAGTATTATTTGATTTATGGCATCCTTAACAAGCCGTAATGTTTTTAAAAGGAAAATAAATACCATATACCCTTTTTAAGTATTTTGGTATTGAAAATGGTTTTGATAAATCACTTATTATCTCAATATCTTTAAATTATATATTGTGATTAAAATGTTTAAATGTTATCTTTCCTTTATGCTTGTTTTATGTGTTATGAATATGTCATGGTTCTTGGGCATTGTTTACGCATATGGGTGGTTCCGTGATAAACCTAGGGCAGGTGAGCCCGAGATAACTCTCCAATTCATTGGGTTACGTGATAGAGGTAATCATGAATGTTTCTTCTAAGATATTTAGGGAATATACTATGATGGGTATTCCAAATGTAACTCTCTATATAGCTGTGAAAGCAACAACAAAATTATGTTATGGATTCCACAAGTTACCATTAAAATTTATGTTTTCTATGTGTTATTCATAAATCTTATGGTTTCATGAGGTTAGTGAAAGAGTTTATGTTTTGTATGTATTGATGGACTAATTATTTCTTTCTTTATTTTATAACCCTTACTGAGCCTTTTATGCTCATCTCAAGTTTTTTAAAAAAAATTCACAGGACTTAAAGATGAATAGGGTCAAGGATGGGATCAAGGAAAATTCATGCTATCTAAAACATGGAACTAGACATGAATCTTTTTTTTCAAGAGTTTTTATTTTATGAAAAAAATAGAAACTAAGTAGAAGTGTCTACTTTGTAATTTTTCAAATGTAATGTAATAGTTATGGCCTAATTCTATAAAAATATAAACCTGAAAATATCCGCTATGTGAATTATTAACTTAATTCAAGATTATGTTATGTTTTAAGGCTGGGTCCTTATAGTTGGTATCATAGGTCAGTTTAGACAACTTTAGGAGTTATGGTATTGTTAAATTAATATCCATAAATTAATTTATGTTAATATTGAAATGATATAGAATTTACAGATTACCATGTTTCTTCACCTAAGATATTTATGTGTTGAGAAAGGTTTTTCATAGAGGAAACATGGTAGTTATGATGGGAAGGCATACAGAAGGAAATGACCTTCAAAATCAGCATCCTAAGATAGTCGGAATCAAAATTGAATAGTTTGTTGCAGTTATGGCTCAGTTGAATCAGGTGATAATTGGTGGTTGTGTTTATAGATGATATTTTGGTTTATTCTAAGAGTAAAGAGGAGAATGCAAGTAATTTAAGGGTTTTCTTGCAAACCTTATAAGAAAATAAACTGTTTGGTAAATTCAGCATGTGTGAGTTTTGGTTACAACAACTTTCATTACTTGGTCAGATTGTTTCAAAAAATAACATAACTGTTGATCCTCCTAAAATAAAATTTGTTGAAGAATGGTCAAGACCCACAAATATAACCAATATTCATAGTTTTCTTAGATTAGCGGGTTATTACCAGAGGTTTGTTGAAAATTTTACACGATTATCTAGTCCACTGACTAAGTTAACTTGAAAAGGTGTTAAGTTCATTTGGAAAAAATAATGTGATAATTGTTTTTAGGAATTGAAAAGAAGATTGGTGAACTATTCTGTTTTGGAACTGCCTTCCAGAAATGGTGAGTTTGTTATCTATAGTGATGCTTCGTTGAAAGTACTTGGTTGTGTCCTAAGGTAGAATGATCAGGTAATTGCTTATGCTTCACATGAGTTGAAACCTCATGAGTTAAATTACCCTACACATGATTTGGAATTAGTGGCTGTTTTTTTTTCTTTAAAATTTTGGAGGCATCATCTGTATGGAGTAAAATGTGAAATATATACTGATCAAAAAAGTTTGAAGTATATATTCACTCATAAGGAATTAAACATGAGACAATGAAGATGGTTAGAATTAGTCAAAGATTATTATTTCACAATCCATTATCATCTAGGAAAGGAAAATAAAGCGGCTGATTATTTGAGTCAAAAAAGTAATGCTATACTAACCTTGTTACGTTTAGAATACGATCCTTTGATTAAATACTTGATGAACTTTGACATAGAAGTTGTTGGTGCAGGAAATTACTCTATTTTGTTTCAGGTTTTAGTGAAATCATCCCTATCAGATAGAATTAATCAAGTGTAGATGAAAGACATTGAGTTGCAGAAAAAGGTAGGGTTGGTTCAGAAGGGTAAGTTGCCTAAATTTGACATTGACAATAATTGTATTTTGTGACTTGGGAAGATATTATGTGTTTCTGGTGATTCACATTTGAAGAATGAGTTATTATGTGAAGTTCATAGTTCTCCTCTTTTAGTTCATCCTGATAGTACTAAGATGTACAAAGATCTTTGGGAGTATTACTGGTGGGATGGAATGAAAATAGATATTTCTGACTTTACTACGAAGTGTTTGACTTTTTAGCAGGTTAAAGTAGAGTAGAAGTTACCGAATGGGATGATTCAGTATTTACCAGTGCCAAAGTGGAAATGGGAAAATATATCCATGGACTTCCCTATATAATTACCAAAAACATCTTGAGGTAACAATGCAATCTAGGATATTATTGATCGATTGACTAAATCTGCTCATTTATTTCTTATTCGAGATACTTTGCCTCTAGATCAAATTTCTCAGTTGTGTGTTAAAGAGATAGTCAGGTTGCATGGAGTTCCCCTATCCATTTTATCTTATCGTGATCCCTGGTTTACTTCTATCTTTTTTAAAGTCCAGAAGTCGCTGGGTACTGAATTAAATTTTAGTATAGATTTTCATCCTCAATCAGATGGGCAGTCAGATCGAACAATTCAGACCTTGGAGGATATGTTATGTGCTTTATCAATGGATTACCAGGGAAGTTGGAACCAACATCTTTCTTTGGTTGAGTTTTTATATAATAATAGTTTTCATTCCAGTATACAGATGGATCTGTTTGAATCATTATATGGGAAATGGTGTCAAACGCCATATTTTTGGGATGAAGTTGCTGAAAGGAAGTTGATGGGACTAGAATTGGTAGAAGAGATGGTAGAAAAAGTTTAGTTGATTTAGAATCACATGAGAATAGCTTAGAGTAGGCAGAAAAGTTATGTGGATAACCGGAGGAAGGATCTCTCTTTTGAGGTAGGTGATCATGTCTTTCTCAAAGTTTCTCCATGGAAAAGTGTGATGTGTTTTTTTAAGAAGGTAAAGTTGAGTATGAGGTTCATTGGACCTTATGAAATCCTATAGAAAGTTGGATCAATTGCCTATAGAGTGGCTTTACCTCCAATTTTATTCTAGGTACACAATGTTTTTCATTTTTAAATGTTGAGAAAGTATATGTCAGATTCATCTCAAATTTTGATCCCAGAGGTAGTTCAGTTGGAAGATAATATCTCTTATGAGGAACAACCAGTCCGGATTCTTGACTAAAGAGAGAAAGTTTTGGGGAATAAGGTAATTAATCAGGTAAAGTTTTTGTGGAAAACCCATATGGTTGAAGAGGTAACGTGGGAATATGAAAATGCTATGAGGGATAAATATCCCCACTTATTTGATAAGTGAATAAAAATTGCGAGGATGCAATTTCCAAAACGGGGGAAGGATGTAACATCCCAAGTAAATAAAGAATATGACATTTTCATATTTATTAATATTTGTGAATTAAATATTAATTTTACTTTAAAGGGGATGCAATGTTTGATGGCGTACTCGATACGCAACAATGGGTTTCTTTGAAATCTTATGTTGCACACAATACTGAGTCATACTGAAAAATAATAATAAAATATTATTTTAAATGGTAGTTAACACCTAGATATTTTATTTTTGGGAATTAATAAAACTAACTACAATATGAATATACATGTTTGTTAAGTGTTTTTATATTTATCCAATAAATTTTAGAGGTTTAAAATAAGAATGAATCCAATTTTAAGCATAAATACTCTAATATTATTTAAAGAGTTGATTTAATGTCTTTTGAAGGGGAAACATTTTTAAACCTAGTTTTTGTCACTTTTATATGTTCTATTTGACAAAATAATATTCTTCTTTAAGATCAAGACATCAAAATTTACTTTGGATGAAATTTTGGTATTTTTTTGATAATGTTCATTTTTTAATGAAAAGTGAAAATACTATATTTTAATTCAAAACTCCCTTTTAATATAATTTTTTATAAGGATATATTATCTTTTTAATTAGTTTTAAAGTGTAATTATATTATGGTTTTACCATTTAATCTAATGTTGGTCATTGGAAGTAATTTTACTTTGAAATTGGACATAAACAAGTGTCAGTCTTTTGATAGTTATTATTTCTTATAAACACGTTTTTTGTTTTGACAATGGGAATTAATTTTAAATTAATTAATGCAACTTCTATGTTTTGAATTTGGTAAAATAGACATCATTTTTTAATTTGGAATATCAAATATATCTTAGGATAAATTTTTGGTATTTTTCTGAAAACCTTCAATTTTTGATGAATAATGAAAACACTAAGTACTAAATAAAAAACCGACCTTTTCATTTAAATAAAATTTTACCGCTTCTGTGAACTAAATTTAGAAAATCCAACATACAAGGTCGTTATTAGTAAGTAAAATTTGGTTCAATAAGATAAAAATAATTTTTGGTGAATAGTAACTTTTGACTTTTATTTACCGCGGTTAAAGGTAAATAGGGTAATTCAAGGTAAAAAAAATATTATAATAATATTAAATTACCCTAACATGTGTTATAATCCTATTGGTTGACATATTTCAAACCATGGGCATCCTTGGGTCGATTTTGGTTCCCCATGTAGAAACTTAAGAGTGATAATGACACTTTATATTAACTAATTTAAAGTAAAGACAAAAATGACACAAACATATATCTTTTAGTAAATCAATTTTTCATGGGGTTATATAAGTTATCTCTTAGACTATAAATATTAATTTTAAAGATAAATTTTTTTCCTACATCATGGTATTTGTTTTATAATTTTTATACATCAAATAAATAAAATTATTTATGACACAATAATGATGTAGTGTTACCTCATTAATGAATGATTTAAATAAATAAAATTATAAAGATTAAAAAAATATCCAAAACTTGTCCAATTATTATTGGATGATTTTATTTCAAACATTAGTCATTGTATCTTCGACTTTAATGAGTTTTGGACCTTTAGAAACTGAAAATCATTATATAATAAAATAATATTTTCAAACTTTCCTAAAGAGCCCCCCCTTTAAAAAGCCCTCACCTCTAACCCATTACTCACACCTCTCAAGCCCCTTGGAACGTACAACCTCTAACCAATTAAGCTCCCTACATCCCTATATTCCTCCTAGAAGCCTTATTTTAGGCATAAGGAAATTCAAGTAAACCATTTGGTTCAAACTAAAGGGAGATACCCTATTTAAAGGTAACGTATTCTCTTGAGTTCTTTTATTTTATTTTACTTATCCAACCCCCTAAACTCTTTTTACTCTTTTATTTTATAACAACAACAGTATCCTAAAAATACTTTGTTTTTGTTATGATAAGTATTCAAACTACACTTACACACACCTCTATCTATTGGGTAAAGAACATATTGTTTCTGTGGACGACGAACTACTGCCTCACGAAACGATGATTGTTCAATCTTCTCCTACCACCTCTTATGGTGGCCATTATGATGGAACTATATTTATATGTGATATATATTATATTTATATTATCTTTATTATTCTTTATTTTTCATTTATATCATACCATTATGGTTTCCATAATGGGTAAACGCGATAATTTCATTTGAGGAAGTGCGGACTACCGCCCCCTCAAAGTGATATGACTCGTTCATGCCATATGAGGGACGTATAAAGGATGGATTTAATAAAATTATATATAATATTATATTGGAATTATAATATACCTATGTATCATTAAGTTTTCATTCCATTAAAATACGAAATTGAAATGAAAGTAGTGTTCATGCATACATACGACTTACCATCTCCATGAATGGTGCATTTCATTTCTTATCTCCAAATGTTATGTACTATTATAAATACATATATAAAATAGATATATATGATATATATGATATCTAAATCATGAATATCATTCTAGAGATAATGTAATTTTGACGACATGAAAAACTTGTAATTATAAGTTCATTTTTGACTCAAATACCAAACATCAACAAAACGACCATTATTAAATTAAATGATTACATAATGTTTATAACATGCTAATAAGTAATATAAAAGGAATAATAAACTTCAAAAAGGTTCTTAATCAAGTATAAATTAACTTTATTTTATTATTCAGTAAATTAAAGAACGATCGAGTCAAGTTGGACACAAGGTACGAGACTTCGTCTCAATCTTCTTTCATTGAGGCATATTTTAGTTTCTACATGACTTTATTTTATACGATGTATAAACACCTTTGACTTTTCATTTAATTTAAAAGGGTATCTTTTTCTACAAATCATTTTACTAAATGACAAAAAATAATGTTTCTTTTAACGTAAGAAGTGACAATGACCTCTTTCGCCACCACGAGTATTATTTGATCTATGGCTTCCTTAACAAGCCGTAATGTTTTTAAAAGAAATATAAATACTATATACCCTTTTTACGTATTTTGGTATTGAAAATGGCTTTGAGAAATCATTTATTATCTCAATATCTTTAAATGAATATTATGACTGAAATGTGGAAATTTTATCATTCCTTTATGCATGTTTTATGTGTTATGAATATGTTATGGTTCTTGGGAATTGTTTACGTATACGGGTGGTTCTATGATAAAACTAGGGTGGGTGAGCCTGAGATAGCTCTCCAATGCATTGATTAACGTGATGAAGGTAAATGTGAATGTTTCTTATAATGGATTTAGGGAATATAATGCGATGGGTATTCTACATGTAACTCCCTACATAGCTGTGAAAGCTACAATGTAAGTATGTTATGGATGCCACAAGTTACCATTAAGAATTATGTTTTCTATGTGTTATTCATAAATCTTATGATTTCATGAGGTAAATAAAAGAGTTTATGTTTTTTATGTTTTGATGGACTAATGATTTCTTTCTTTATTTTATAACCCTTACAAAGATTTTTATGCTCATCCCATGTTTTTGAAATGTTTTTCATAGGTCTTAAAGATGAATAGGGTCAAGGATGGGATCAAGGAAAAGTCATGCTCTCTAAAACATATAACTAGACATGAATCTTTTTTTTCAAGAGTTTTTATTTTATGAAAAAATAGAAACTATGTAGAAGTGTCTACTTTGTAATTTTTGAGATGTAATGTAATAGTTATGGCCTAATTCTCTAAAACTCTAAAAATAAAAAGATCATCAATGTGAATTATTAAATTAATTCAATATCATGTAATGTTTTAAGGTTGGGTCCTTATATTTATACTTAATATTATATGAAATACAATTTATACAAATAAATAAATATTAATGTAGATAATATTATACATATTTATGTATAAATATAAATATTATTATATACAATCATATAAATATTTGATAAGATATGTTCATATAATGTATTTAAATACATTTATATATTGTGTTTTAATTATATATATATATATATATATATATATGTATGTATATATATATATATATATTATGGAAGTTGATTTTTTAAAAAAATAATGAGGGTTCACAACCCCATGTAATCTATTAAATTAGTGGGGGTTTTAAACCCCCTATAATTTAAAGAAATTAGAAGGGTTTCTAAACCCCCTCTAATTTAAGACATTATAGGGGGTTTTCACCCCCCTTTAATTTAAAGACATTAGAGGGGGTTTTGATCCCCCTCTAATTTAATACATTAGAAGGGGTTTTCAACCCCCTATGATTTAATATATAAGAGGGGGTTTTTAACTCCCTATAATATCTAACTGGATAAAAAATAATAATGTTAAAAAATTTCGATGGGGTTCAATTAGAGGGGGACCATAACCCCTCCAAATTCGATGATCAACAAGGGTTCTACATAATTTTCCCCTATAATTTTATAGAAAATGAATTTAGAGGGGGTTCTTAACACCCTATAAATTCAATGATTAAAGGTGGTTGTGTAGAACCCCCTCTAATGTTATAGAAAATGAATTTAGAGGGGGTTGTGTATAAACCCCTCTAAATAACCCCCTATAATGTGCTGTTTTTTTGTAGTGTGAAGATTGTTTTAGTTTCTTGAATTTAAAAGGGTGATTTTAATTGGTGGATTTGATGGAACTTTTAAATGGGTTGATTGAGAATGGGGTTTCAATAAAAAGTTGTTTTATTTAAATGAGTTGGCATTGTGATGGTTTTAATGAAAAACAATTTTCAATAAAAAGGTGATTTTATTGAAAGGGTTTTTTTGTTATGATTTTTGGGCATATGTGGTGTGTGCATTCATGTTCATATATGGGTCTTGGTTGAAATATTAACTTGTGCTCGGTACCAAAGGGTTAATGTCACATGAGATACAATTACCTTTTTATGACTAGGTAGATCGACGAGAAACTGATAATGAGTGTAGAACTGTCATAACATAGCATGCATGGTTGATTGTGTGGATGTGTGGAATGGATTGGGTATGCCAAAGGAATATTGAGAAATGGTTATAAAGTTTTTTTAGTTATTTTTCTATAAAAATAACTTGCTGGAAAATTGGATTCAATTGCACTTGTATGGTTTTTGTTATAAATGGTTTTGTAAACCTGTTTATATTTAGTTATAAACTATTTTTGAGAATTTTTTTAGACAAACTATTTTATATAAATGTTGCTAAATATTTTATCCTAGTGGCGTGAGTAGAGAAGTCATTATGGATAACCTACTGATTTTTATACTCACCCCTTATTTGACACTTTGGTGATTTGGTAGATGATATCTTCCAGGATAGGGGAAAAGGTTACATATCACATGTTTTTAGCACCACTTAGTGATACTTGGGTTGTTTGGTGATCTTGGAGTATAAGGCATGAGGATCTTGGAGTCTTGTGGTCTTCTTGGAGTCTTTAGTTGGTTTCTGCTATTTACTTTGAAATTTTTTTGGTCTTCTTTTGTTGCACACTTTGATGTGGTTTTATGATATATTAAGTTGTTGAGTTTCCTTTCATTTGTTCATGCATCATTTATTGAGTTTTTTGGTTAATGGTTTTATTCTTAAAGGGTAAATATTACCCCACTTGTATTTGAAACCCTTTGGAACTTATTTACATCCTTTGGCATCTTGGGGATATCACCTAAGTACAAGTAATGACTCATTTTACTCTCAAGCCAATGAGAACGAGAGGGTCATTACAAAACCCCTCCCAAAAGATCACATGAGAGTGGGGATTGAAGTAGCTTATGAGTTGACTACTGAGTTTCCTATTCCACTTGATGTTCTAGATATTATAATGGTCCAATATGTTATTGAATCTTTCATAGCATGGCCATCTATTCTTATAAAGATACATGAGGTACGTCTTTAACAAATTTTTTCATATGAAAAACATGTCACCGTTGACGATAAAAGGTCTAAAGTGAGGTATGATATTACAGATGGATAAATTGGTTGAGAAATGAAAGGTTGAATCAAGAAAATCTAATGAATCGATCAAGAAAAAAAATAATAATTCCCAAGAGTACCTCCTCTCCACCAGTTCTAGAGCAACATTTATTAACATTATAAATTCATGAAGAGGATCTCTCTCGGTCTTGAGAGCATTCTTGGAGGAAGATGTTCTTTCGGGCTTGAAAGGATTCTCCAGAATTATTGTGTGTGGGTAGGAAAAGAGTTGGGGTTGTGAGGATATTTATAATCAGGTTTGAGGTTGTAGAGTTATGACAATAAATAAACGTGTTACACATTTTATTTATTTCATTAACTCTTATTTAAAACCCCCATGTTGAATAATTAATTCCTTGACATGCACCCACGCTGATTATAATAAATATCATTTAAAACAATATTATATCCCCAAAATCCCGAATGGAAAAACTACATGGCGTGTATTAATAAATACACGGTGTGTAAATTCAATGTACACGACGTGTATATCTTGTTTTCATTTATTCATTTCATTTCCAAAAGAAAAACTACACGGCGTGTATATTTAATAATACACGGCGTGTACTTTTCCAAAATAAAACTACACATCGTGTAATCAATGATACACGGTGTGTACTTGTTTTATTCTTCTTCCATCATTAAAACGATTTAGGCTTCCTTGAATAATTATTAAAACACGTACGAGAATAATCTTTATTCTACTTGAGATACTTGAATACACTTAGTGTGTGACCCTCTAGGCCTCTTTCTCATTGGCATTAGGCGGACTTGCCTAAAGTCCAAGATTACTGTCTAGCAACGGGTCAAGGCACCCAAGAAAAAGAAGTTGACGCCGCATTGACGTATCACCTCATACAAACGCTTACTCTGTAATTTAATCCCTTTGTCTCGATATCTCATCAAGCAGGTTTCATGGCAGTGCCATAAACCTATATGCTTGATCTGTCATTCTTTGACTACCTGAAATAAACTCGTCGTTTACACCATGGCCATGGAATTTAATGCGACAGTTCTATTTCAATCAAAGGGCCGAGATATCAACTTCCATAAATAGAAGGGACAAATCCTTCCTCAACTTATCCATTAACAACATGTCACTCACGACGCACCCAACGTACCCTACTTCCCGCCAACTGTCTGCGTGATATTTTTCATCAGTAAATCTAAGTGGGTGAGTCATGACATGAGTTAATGATAATCTTCAAGTCTAAGGACCATTACACACGCTCGTATATAGCAATGTCTGATGACACCAAGACATGCAGAATTGTTACTGGAGGGTCTGTTCTTATAATCTCCTATCTTGGAGATTACCAAGTGCGAACTCCATGAGAGAGAGTCTCGTCTTCTTACGAGTACTCGCACATGAAGGTCTGTATAATATGTGTCCTATCATATTATGTCATCCAACTGTAGAACTTTATTTAAGAATACTGTTATAGCATTTCAAGGTTCTAATCATAGTGGGGATCTTCCATGACCTTGTTAATGCAGCAAATATTCCAGGACATTATTATATTATAGTCATACAAAACAATGAAAAATATATAATAAGTTAATATTCATGTAATCAAAGTAAAAAATAGTTGGTTCTTAGAAAACTAACCCTTACAGACTCCCACTTGGAATAGAGCCAACTGCCTACAACTTTTAGTCTGCTAGACCTCACATGATGATCATGTTTCTGCTGAGTCAAGGCTTTAGTCAAGGGGTCCGCCACGTTGTCTTCCATGGAAATACTTCTCACTACAACTTCACCTCTTTGAGAAAAATCCCTCAAGAGACGATACTTCCAAAGTATGTGATTTGTCCGCTGATGTGACCTTGGCTCTTTTGCAAGTTCCACTGCTGCAGTATTATCCCAATAGAGTGTGATAAGATCTTTACTGCTCGGTACAACATCCAGCGCTTGGACGAAGCTTCGCATCCAAAATTCTTCTTTAGCTTCCTCAGAATCTTCGATATACTCAGACTCTGCTGTAGAATTTTCCACCACACTTTTCTTTGAGCTCTTCCATCTCACTGCACCTCCATTTAAACTGAAGATGTATCCAGTCTGCGACTTCATGTCATCTTGATCAGTCTGGAAACTAGCATCTACATGTCCTCAGATGACTAGTTACTCATCTCCTCCATAAACCAGGAACATATCCTTAGTATGCCTCAGATACTTAAGTATAGTCTTGACTGCCATCCAATGGCGGTCTCCTGGATCATCTTGATATCTGCCTACCGCACTTAATGCGTAAGAAACATCTAGCCTCGTACATAGCATAACATACATGACTAACCCAATCGTGGATGTGTAAGGGATTCTTTCCATTCTCTTTATTTCCTCATGTGTCTGAGGACACATTTTCTTGGAAATATGAATGCCATGTGACACTGGAAACAATCCCCTCTTGGACTGTTCCATACTGAACCTCTTCAGTATCTTGTCAATGTATGTACTTTGACTCAGGCCCAGCATTCTCTTGGATCTTGATCCCAAGAATATATGCTGCCTCGCCCAAGTCTTTCATGGAGAAGCATTTATGCAACCATTCCTTAACTGACTGTAAGACAGGTACTTCGTTTCCAATTAGTAATATGTCATCAACATATACTATTAGGAAAACGAATGCCCACTAAACCTCTTATAGACACAAGGCTCACATTCATTCTTAAAAAATCCAAATTCCATTACGGCTTCATCAAAACGAATGTTCCATGACCTTGATGCTTGCTTTAATCCATAAATGGATTTCTGTAACTTGCATACCTTGTTGGCATCCTTTGGAGTCACAAACCCTTCCGGCTGTGTCATGTAGACGTCTTCCTGGAGGTTCCTGTTAAGGAATTATTTTTTGACATCCATTTTCGAAATTTCATAGTCATGGTAAGCGGAAATGTCCAATAGGATTCTGATGGATTTCATCATTGCAACCGGTGAAAATGTTTCATCATAGTTAATTCATTGACGCTGTCTAAAACCTTTTGCAACCAGTCGTGCCTTGTAGGTGCTGACTTGCCCCTCCATGTCCAGTTTCTTCTTGAATAACCATTTATTACCAATAGGCTTTACATCAACTGAAGGATCTACTAAAATATAGACTTGGTTTTGGTACATGGAATCCATTTAAGAATTCATGGCTTCTTTCCACTTGGAAACGTCTGTGCCTTCAACTACTTCCTTGTAGGTAAGAGGATCATCATTGTCAAACAATAATGATTCACCATCCTCGGTGACAAGAAAACCATATCGTTCTGGTTCTCTCACCTCTCTAATGATCCTACGTAGTTCTTGTGTCTTTGGAACAGATTGTTCTTCCATGGGGCTTTGTGGAATCTGTTCTTGTACCAACTGTTGTGTATTTTGAGCCTCGACTTCATCAAAGTCTATCTCGTGCACACTATCTCTTTTGGAGATGTGCTCCCTCTCAAGGAATATGGTGTGTCTTGCCACTGTAAACTTTTTGTATGAGGGGTTGTATTGGTAATATCCCCTAGTTTCCTTGGGATATCCTATAAAAATAGACTTTGTGCCTCGGGGAGAAAGTTTGTTTCCTGAAGAGGCCTTAACAAATTCTTCTCTACCCCACACATGTAAATTCAATAACATGGCTTTGCGTCCACTCCATAACTCGTATGGAATACCATTTATCGATTTAGTTGGTACTTGGTTTAGTATGTGTGCTGCTGTTTGTAATGCATATCCCCAAAAGGATAATGGAAGACTCACATGACTCATCATTGATCTCACCATGTCCAACAGGGTGCGGTTCCTCCTTTCACTTACACCATTCCACTGTGGCGTGCAAGGAGGAGTGAGTTGAGATAGAATCCCAAACTCCTGTAAGAAATCAATGAAGTCCTGATTAAGATATTCTCCTCCTCTATATGAGTGGAGTTTCTTAATCTTCTTACCAAGATGGTTCTCAACTTCATTCTTGTATTCTTTGAACCGATCAAAAGAATCTGACTTATACCTCATTAAGTAGATATATCCATATCTACTAAAATCATCAGTAAAAGTTATGAAGTATGAGAACCCACCCCTTGCCTCAACTAGAAATGGCCCACACACATCTGTGTGAACTAATTCTAGAAGCTCTTTAGCTCTTTCACCTTTCCCACTAAATGGGGCTTTGGTCATTTTTCCTTGTAGACATGCATGACATACACCAAGTGGTTTTAGTTTGAAAGAATCTAAATACCCATATTGATGTAATTTTGTCAAACATTTCTCATTGACACGACCTAGCCGGTGATGCCAAAGTTGGGTGTGGTGTGAGTCATGTGAATTAACTTTTTCATCGATCGCCATTACTTGGTTTGTGTAGTATAACACATAAAGGTCGTTATATAAATGTGACCTACCAAAACAAATGCTATCTTTATAAAAGTAGCAACATCCATTTCCAAACATGAATATGAATCCATCAGTATCTAATATGGATACTGAAATAATGTTTTTAGTAACAAAAGGCACATAATAACAACCCTTTAACACCAAGATCATTCCAGTTGACAACGTGAGGTGGTAGTCTCCGACAGCTACAAAAGCAAGTTTGGCTCCGTTGGCTGCTTGTAGATCTACCTCCCCTCGATCAATCTTCTTGAATCTACTTGGTTCCTGTATTTGGATATAGATGTGAGCACTAAAAATAGTATCTAATACCGAATTAGTAGAAATAGATAGATTGTATTCAATAACAAATGCACCTGAAGCTTCCCCTTGCTTCCTTGACTGGATGTAGTTTTTCTTCCAATGGCCCTTCTTGCTACATGCGAAACAAATAGTATCTTGTTCCCTTGACTCCCCTTTGATCTTTCTTTTCTTGGAAGGCCTTGAAGAAGCTTTGGGCTTAAAGCTCTTCACCTTCCCTATACTTTTATTCACCATGAGGACAAAAGGCTTTTCACGCTTTATGTCAGTGTCCACTTGGATAATGAGGATGAGAAGATCAGAAAGAGACTTCTCAATGTTGTTCATATTGAAGTTCACAAAAAAGTTTGAGAAGATCTAGGGGAGTGATGCAAGAATGAGATCGGTACCCAGTTCTTCGGGGAGTTTAAACCCTAGAACCTACAAGCGCTCAATGTAGCCAATGAGCTTGACTATATGAGGCCCAGCTGTGGCACCCTCTCCAAGCTTGATCTGAAATAGAGCCTTGGAGATCTCAAACCTTTCTTGTCTTGCTCTCTCCTTGTATAGACCACGGAGGTGCTCGAGCATGCTATGGGCATCCATGTCTTCATGAGAATTCATGAGCTCACTAGACATAGATGATAGAATCAAACATTGAACGTCGAGAGCGTCGTTCAAATGTTGATCATAGACCAGGAAATCTTCATCACTTGCCCCTGGGGCAGGAGAATCAGGAAGTGAGGACTCCAGCACGTAAAACTTTTGTTCATGGAGTAGGATAACCCGAAGGCGCCTAAACCATTCCTAAAAGTTACTGCCGGTGAGAATATTGTCTTTAACCAGAATTGATCTCAGAGAAAATGTGGTTGATGAGTTTGTCATTTTGATTATACAAATTAAAAGAGCATATTTATCAGTACTTTTTTGATTACATTTTTATGAGAAATAATAAATTAATTAATTCTCCCACTATTTTATCAAGTCCTAATGACCCTCACCATTGAACTCGAAATATCCAGTTGCTTTGACATTGTCATGGAAAGGATCTATATTTCCCTTCGCATAACCCCAACAAGGGTTGGTCAAGCTATTTGAAGGTATTTAGGTAGGTAGGTCTTTGCCAACTATGAGATTACAGTTCCTTGATCTGTTGAGTGGACTCCCCAATCCTAAAATCCTGACTTGGATTTCCTCAACTCTTGCCTCCAATATTACACCAAGTCTAGCAAGGGCTACTTCTCTTGATGTAACATGGTTAAGTCAACCCGAAACCTTTCATAAGGGCTTCCTTTATAAAAGTAAGTGTCTCAACAATGGTTGGTCAAAAACATAGTTTTATTGAGTCTTTCCCTTAATCAGGTAACGGAAGGCTTGGTATGACTTAATATGGTTTTGAGGGATTTTATTCCTTTATGCGTAGTTTCACATTATCACATGCTTGTTAATATTAAGTGATGCTTTCTTAAGTTATTAACCATGTTCTAATAATGTTTACGCATAGTCTGGTTTTTATTTTATTCCATCTTTGCATGCTTGTTCATTTTATTAATTATGTGATCACGACAACACATACATAATAAATAAACCATGCAATCATACATAAATAAAATAATATGGCATGATCATGAGATTCTATTGGTTAGCTTATCTAGAGGTTTTGATAAGATAACCCTGACCTAGGGAAAACACCTTGAACCTTAGGGTTCTTGTTTTGCAGCTCCCACCTGTCCACCTTTGTATCTTCTTGCATCGGTTTCGCCTCGGCTTCGGGATTTGAACCGTCTCCTCTGGCTTGGTAGATCCTCCATTACATGGGTTTACATTAAAGAAACCATGGGCACGTAGGCCCTACATTTTATTGGAAGAAGGCTCACTGGCCAACAAATTTAAATTAAATAAATTTAAATGAAACCATACACATACAAAGGGTATTTGGTCTAGCTCATGATCATCCATAGCATGCAACTACATTTATTCATATTTATAATTCAAATTCTTTTAATCGTTCTTTCATTTAAGATAAGTCATGCTCGAATTCAATTAATTATGATCTTATAATTAATCAATTCTTTATCTTAAATTCCTTTCTGAATTTCCTTGAGATTCTTCTCATCCATATTCCTTGTACGGGTCTTTGTACATTGGAGTAAACCTGGTGAAATTCCATTTCTAGAAAGTACACGGCATGTAGTTTATAATTACACGGTGTGTATTTCTTTTCACCCTTTATCCAAAGTACACGTCAGGGGCTTTGGCGTGTTTTCTGTACTTTGGAAATTTTGGAGTACATGGTGTGTAGATTTAATTACACGCCGTGTAATATTGTGTTGTACAGAAAAAATGAGAGGCTCCTCCAGATGAGTTCCTCATTTTTATTTTAATCAAAAATTAAAATTAAAAGGTCGTTTCTGTGAAATGAATCGAGAGATGAAAGAGGAAGAATATATCTCATTTATTCATATTTATAGAACGATTTATTTTGAATTGAATCAAATATAAATGCATAAATTATAAACGAAAATGAAATAACTATAATCAATGTTGTAAACTCGCTCTGATACCATTTGAAGGTTCTGGGCACATCGGAAGTGTGTGGGTGGATGTGCCCACTTGGATTTTTGTCATTAAAAATGATCAATACGGGATCAATACGACGATAAACGCTAGTCTCCACGGATCGAATCATAGAAAAAGACAAAGAATAAGGTTTGTCCTGGAACCAAAAAGTATGATCATTACAGGTTGATTATAATTAATTTAATTAATTTAAAATAAATACCTTTTGGGTGTTCTTTCTTCGTTGATGTTCTTGATCACGTTCCGATGTGATTCGTTGTTGCGTCGTAGAAGCCAAGTGTAGACTTCTTCTAGCGGTGATCCACACGTGTACCTTGTATCTCGGGACGTCACCAAAGGAGTCTCCAGGTGCTAGAGTGGAGAAACCTTTGCTTGCGTTGTCTACCTTAGATCGTCTTGATCCGATGGAAGAGGATCTCTCTCATTCTTGAGAGCGTTCTTGGAGGAAGATGTTCTTTCGGGCTTGAAAGAATTCTCCAGAATTGTTGTGTGTGGGTAGGAAAAGAGTTGGGGTTGTGAGGATATTTATAATCAGGTTTGAGTTTGTAGAGTTATGACAATAAATAAACGTGTTACACGTTTTATTTATTTCATTGACTCTTATTTAAAACCCCCATGTCGAATAATTAATCCCTTGACATGCGCCCACACTGATTATAATAAATATCATTTAAAACAATATTATATCCTCAAAATACCGACTGAAAAAACTACACAACATGTATTAATAAATACACAGTGTGTACTTTTTTTTCATTGAAAACTACACAGCGTGTACATTCAATGTACACGGCATGTATATCTTGTTTTCATTTATTCATTTTCTTTCAAAAAGGAAAAACTACACGGCACGTATATTTAATAATACACGGTGTGTACTTTTCCAAAATAAAACTACACAGCATGTAATCAATGATACACGGCGTGTACTTGTTTTATTCTTCTTCCATCATTAAAACAATTTAGGCTTCCTTGAATAATTATTAAACCACGTACAAGAATAATCTTTATTCTACTTGAGATACTTGAATACACTTAGTGTGTGACCCTCTAGGCCTCTTTCTCATTGGCATTAGGTGGACTTGCCTAAAGTACAAGATTACTGTCTAGAAACAGGTAAAGACACCCAAGAGAAAGAAGTTGACGCCGCATTGACATATCACCTCATACGAACGCTTACTGTGTAATTTAATCCCTTTGTCTCGATATCTCATCAAGCAGGTTACATGGCAGTGTGATAAACCTATATGCTTAATCTGTCGTTCTTTGACTACCTAAAATAAACTCGTCGTTTACACCATGGACATGGAATTTAATGCGACAATTATATTTCAATCAAAGGGACGAGATATCAACTTCCATAAATGGAAGGGAAAAATCCTTCCTCGACTTATCCATTAACAACATGTCACTCATGACGCACCCAACGTACCCTACTTCCCGCAAACTGTCTGCGTGACAGTTTTCGTCAGTAAATCTAAGTGCGTGAGTCATGACATGAGTTAATGATAATCTTCCAGTCTAAGGACCATTACACATGCTCGTAGATAGCAATGCCCGATGACACCAAGACATGAGGAATTGCTACTGGTGGGTCTGTTCTCATAATCTCTTATCTTGGAGATTACTATGTGATAACTCCATGAGAGAGAGTCTCATCTTCTTATGAGTACTCGCACATGACGGTCTGTATACTATGTGTCCTATCATAGTATGTTAATGCAACAAATATTCCAGGAAATTATTATATTATAGTCATGAAGAACAATGAACAATATATAATACATTAATATTCATGTAATCAAAGTACAAAACAGTTGGTTCTCAGGACACCAACCCTTAAAATGTACATTTTCATAATACATATATCCAAACAGTCATCTAAATATGTTTATTAAAGTTAATAACTATTCATATTTTGTACATAATTTTATATTAAAACTATATCAAGGTAATATCAGCTGATAAAAAATTTTGATTCATTAATCCCATTATCATTTATACAGAAGAAATTACTTTGGATATGGAAAAAATAGATAAGAAAAGAGATGATTTACTACAATCATTTAATAAAAAATTATCAGTCAACAGACTCTTTTCGATGCCTACAATGCAAGGGTAAAACTCTATGATCTAATCACATCAAATATATTTTTAAATTTTTCATTAATTAATTTTTTTTGTTTTTATAAAGCACTGGATGCTGATAGCATTCAACATAGACACCCCAAATATTTATTTTTTGGATTAAATGCATGGACTTCCACCAACTGACCACACATGATGTGTATTGTGAATATATAATATAATACAATCAAAATTTTATAGATAAACTTTGAATTATATGTTTAGTATGTGTTTTAATGAGAATTTTGTTATGATAGGTTGGTCTCTAAATACAGGCTAAATCCTGGAATGAGGCCAATGTCTGAAAAGCTAAAGCTTGTGGATTAATAAAAATGGAAACAAATGAAGGTATATATAGAACTATTTTACTATCAAAACATTTCAAAACAATTTACATATTTTAGTCCATGTTTCTGCAGTGTCCAAAACAATATAATGAAATCAGTTGTGGATATTATGTTTGCAAATTTATAAGAAAAATCATACAGTAGAAAAAAACCAGCATCCCCCTATAGGTAATTTCTGAAGGTAATTACAATTTCATTAAATATATTTCATAATAATTTGTTTGTTTATATTTTCTAATTACTATCAAGATTTCTAAAAAAGAGTTATTCAAAAGAAGAAATCAATTTGTTTAGAGACGAGTGGGAAGTGTACATTTTTTCAAAATGTATGATGAAAAAAAATTTAGGAGATTACATGTTATGTTTGTGATATAGTACGAGTTATGACCATTGAAAAATATTTGGACTGTGAAGCATTAGTTTTAGAATGATTATATATTATTCTTCATCTCTTTCTTAAGGAGAAGATTAATAGAGGAAATCAATTTGTTTATAAGCATTGACCTTCAAACAATAAAATTTTTGGGAAAATGCAGAGGTATAGTTGGAGGGGGAGGCAGAGGAGGAGGGGGAGGTGAAGGCAAAGGAGGAGGAAAAGTCAGAGTCGGAGACCAACACGGAGGAGGAGGCAGAGGAAAATATCTACGTAGAGATTGAGGAGGAGGAGGATAATAATCGATGGATTTCAAACAATAAAATTGTATTTAAATGATGTAGAATAAGGATAATATTGTGATTGTGTTTGAAAACAATTGTTTAAAAGTGAACACAACACTTTCCACTTAAGATAAGATCCATTGTGCTTCTTTCTAGTTTAAAATGGAATTTTAGAAAAAAAAGTGGCGTACTCAAAACCAAGAAAAAACATTCATATTGTTTTGTTACTTTAGGAAAACGATCCATATGTCATTTTTGATGTGTAGGTATCGGTTGTACCTCAATCCGATACATGATGTGACAAGTATGAATCCAAGTGAATCTTTTTTTTTTCAAAAGTGACATTCATTTTAATCAAAAAAAAACAAATGGCATACTAAAAACTGATAAAATGAATTATGATTTTTTAGATACTTTTTAAAAATGACCCACGAGTCATTTGGGATGTGTATCACTTAGCCTCTCCTCAATTTGACGCATGGTGTGACCGGTATGACTCTAAGTGCATCTTTTTTATTCAAAACTGACATTAATTTTAATAAAAAAATAATTTACATACTCAAAACCAAGAAAACGAATTCAAATTGTTTTGGTAGTTTAGGAAAATGATCCACATGTCATTTTTTACATGCAAGGATCAGCCTCACCTCAATCTGACGCACAGTGTGACCGGTATGATTCCAAGTGTGTCATTTTTATTCAAAAGTGACATTCATTTTAATAAAAAAAACAACTGAAATACTCAAAACTATTAAAAATCATTCCGATTGTTTTTTACTTTAGTAAAATTATCCATGAGTCATTTGGGATGTGTAGCATTTAACCGCACCTCGATCTAATGCACAATGTGACCAGTATGACTCCAAGTGTGTCGTTTTTATTCAAAACTGACATTATTGTTAATAAAAAAACAAATGACATACTCAAAACTAATAAAATGAATTCATATTGTTTTTTTACTTTAGGAAAATGATATATATGTAATTTTTGACATTTAGGGATCATCTTCACCTCAATACGATGCACTGTGTGACCGGTTTGACACCAAGTGCGTCTTTTTTATTCAAAAGTGACATTTATTTTAATAAAAAAACTGACTTGATCAGAACTGATAAAACACATTTTTATTGTTTTTATACTTTATTAAAACTATAAATGAGTCATTTGGGATGTGTATCATTCATCCACACCTCAATTTGATTCACAGTGTGACCGATATGAATCTAAGTGCGTATTTTTTATTCAAAACTGACATTAATGTTAATAAAAAAACAACTGACATACTCAAAACTAAGAAAATTATTTCATATTGTTTTGGTACATTAGTAAAATAATCCATACGTCATTTTTGATGTGTAGGGATCAGCCGCATATCAATCTGATGCACGGTGTGACTGGTATGACTCCAAGTGTTTCTTTTTTTTTTACTCAAAAGTGACATTCATTTCAATAAAAAAAACAACTAACATTCTCAAAACTGAGAAAAATCATTAAAATTGTTTTGATACTTTAGAACAATAATCCATGAGTCATTTGGGATGTGTAACATTCAAACACACCTCAACTCGACGCACGGTGTGACCTGTATGACTCCAAGGGTATGTTTTTTATTCAAAACTGACGTTAATGTTAATAAAAAAACAACTGACATACTCAAAACTAAGAAAAAACATTCAGATTGTTTTGTTACTTTAGTAAAACAATCCATACATCATTTTTGATGTGTAGGGATCAACCGAACCTCAATCTGACGCACAGTGTGACTGGTATGAATCAAAGTGTGTCTTTTTTATTCAAAATTGACAATCATTTTAATCAAAAAAATAACTAACATACTCAAAACTGAGAAAATTCATTCATATTGTTTTGATACATTAGGGAAATGACCCATGAGTCATTTAGGACATTTATCATTCAGCCTAACCTCAATTTGACACACGGTGTGACCGGTATGACTCCAAGTGCGTCTTTTTTATTCAAAACTGACATTAATGTTAATAAAAAACAAATAACATCCTTAAAACCAAACATTCAAATTGTTTTGATACTTTATAAAAATGATCCATACATTATTTTTGATGTGTAGGGATCAACAACACCTCAATATGATGCATGGTGTGACTGGTATGACTCCACATGCATCTTTTTTATTCAAAAGTGATATTCATTTTAATCAAAAAAACAACTGAAATACTCTATAATAGTTTTTTCTTTTTCTTGTATTTGTGTTAGAAATTTTATTTCAATGAAATTCAATTTTTTATCTTATTTTGGTATTTTTCTTGTATCGTTTTCTGCTGATGCAGTGTGTTACAACACATTGCACCTGTTTCTGGTGATGTAGTGTGTTGCTGCATCACACTACAATTTTCAAATTTATTAGCACTATTAAATGCACTTATAAATATACCCTTTATTAGTGCTTATAAATATCTTGATAAATTCTATCTATATCAGTTCATTCAAAAGAACTGATAAATCATACTTTTATCAGCGCTAAATTAAAGCACTGATAAATGGATTCTTTTATCTGTTCTTTGAAAAGTTATTATAAATAGTACCTTATAAATGATTTTATATGCATTGATAAATCTACCTTTTATCAGTTATTTTTTAGTTCTGATAAAACTCATGGACTTTTAACTGTGCTGAGGTCATCAGAGCTTCTCTAGCACTGTTAAAAGTGTGTTTTGTAGCAGTGTTTTGAGGTGTTCATGAGAACCATTATGAATGCCCTGGTTGGTGTACTTTTCTTTTGGATATTCGTTGGGTGCATTGTTTATTGAGGATCATTTCGATTCCACTGAGGGTATTTTGGAATGATTTTTCACTGGGAGTGTCCCATGATTTTGATGAGTTATAGGAACCCCGTATAGGGTGTCTAGCTCTTAATGTGGCCTTTGGGCCGATTTTGGATCTATTGCTGGGCATGACCTGAGAGCCTGGGTACAATATGAGAGTCCCTGGTAGGACATCACATTTGTGTTGTGACCTGGGGAATATGGTAGCCCTGAGTTTTTTTTTGGACCTGAGGTGGTTCATTGAGGGTCTATGGTGGTTTTTTGTTGGATGTTGAGTTCCAGGGTGCTGAGAGAGGCCTCATGCTTTGTTGACCAATAGCTGAATAGCATTTCTACTTTAGCTATCTTGATGGTGGGATCGGGGTTGGATCTCCCCACATTCAGTTTTCCTTTGGTTGTGATTTTTGAGGTAATTTCTTATCATGAATTTAGTTTGAGGAGGAAACCCTTGATATTTCATGGATTACTCATTGGTACTGAGTTTTGATTTGGTTCTCTCCTCCACTAGTTGGCTATTTTTAGATGGGATTAGGGAGATAATGGGAGATCTTAATGAGTGAAACACCCATATAGTTTGTTTTGACAAACATACTAAAGTGGATCTGGGATCGTGAGGTGTTGAGGGACTCATGGAGTGGGTTTGTGTATCATGGATTTCATTGTGCTCTCTAGTACATGGATGATAAATGACCCTAGATTATGGTATGAATACCACATTTTTTGGGTCCGTAGCTGGTTCCCAATTCATTCTGCAAGACCTTTGAGACTGATAGGTTCTCTATTTGTGTTGAACTATATGTTCCTATCTCTAGTTCAGATCATTCTATTGGAGTCTTAGATCCCGGTAGATGTGATTTGTCATGTGGACTCCTATGGTCACACCCTAGGGTCCGAAATTCATGTCTATTGTGTTTAGAAGTACTGGATCTACTATATATATTTGGTGGATGTGTTGGTTGTTGTTTGGAAGGGTGATCCATATATTGTAAATCCTTTTGTGGGGTATAGAGAGGAAGTAGATATAGCTTATATTTTAGAATAGAAATCACGGTTGTATGTTTTTCTTTTTTCCACTAAGTTTTATACAGTTTTATATATTTATGCTAACTGTTCTTAGATTTTATCTAGGATGGGAATATCATGTGTTCATACATGAGTCATGACTAAATATTATAGGTTCAACATTGTGGGTGACCAACATATATTTTTTATCACCCCCTGTATGTTCATATAGGTGTGCATGTAGAGCCGATGTCTACTTTTCGATTGTATAATAGGTTATGTGATGGATGGGGATGAGGCCCAATATTTATTAATTAAGCAAAGCATCTCATGTAGAGTCTCAAGATTTGGTTGGTGCAATTTCAGAATAATGGAGACCAGGTATGTGGTTTGAATCAATGTTTCTCATAGTTTATGTTGTATTTATTTTTAGTTATTTATTTTTATATATGGTCGGATGAGTGGGTGACCGATTGTTTTATGTTTTTCATGATCATTGTTTTTATGACTATATTCTGCATTTAATTTATTATACAATTATTTTGTTTTAGTTATTTATCATGCATACTCATATGTTTTCCATGTGTATGTGTTCTGGTTATTTACACTGTTATTTCACTCTGAATAGAGGGTATAGTCTCCCCATAGTACCTGTTAGACCCTCTCCACTAGTCGATAGTCTCTCATATTTAGGGAGGTGTACATGAGGCCTTGTGGAAAGTTAGATCGGGTAACGTGTTAGGTCGAACTAGGATGGTTCATTACAAAATGGCATCTAAGGTTTTTGGTTCTAGGATTTGGGGGGTTTATAGACATGAGTTCTAGGAATGTTTTTGAATGTGGGATGGATATCAAACTAGTGTTTCGTGAACACATTTTCTAATAATAAGTCCAAGTTTCCTAGTTATGGGATTATTATTCTTAGATTTCATTTTTATAGTTGTATGATGTCACCTAGTGTGATGCACTTGGGTTTTTTGGATTTATTGTCTATTCTATTTTTTGGATATTGACCCCTGAGAAAGAGTCCAATGTTCATGAATAATTCTAGGCATGTAGGATTCACATAACATATGCCTCTCTATGGTGTTTTACTGACGATAGAGGTTTTGTTGTTTAAAGTGTCAGCAACTGCTCATATGGTGTTTTCTCATATAAGCACTTAGTGGAATTCTACTCAACCGAACCATATGTATATATTTTATTCTAATGATAGGCCATATGGATCTAGGGGTGTGATGTTCACCAATTATGAAGATATAGTCCCTTTATCTAGGGATACATGGAAACCCTTTTAGGTCAGTGTGGGTTCTGAGTTCCCTGTTCATGGATCAATGAGGGAAAGGATTCCAGAGATATCTTTGGATTAGGTTGAATTTTCCATGAGTTGGTAGTTACCTAAATTTAGAGGTTTTTTTCTTTGGTAGGGATCTATTATTATAAAGGGTTGTCTGCTAGGTTAAGTGGTGGAGCTCGTCTTCCTGCTATCACTGATGGATTGGGTGGGCATGATGGTTCTTCCTTGGTGGGGATGATAAGGTCTTCTATCACTAGGGTATGTTTATCAATAGGGATACCTTGTGTTTGAGAATCAGAGAACTGGGAGTGCTCCCTATATCATGGATAGATTAAGAGGGTATGTTTGGTAGGATTTCTATCTCTACTCATTTGGTTTCACTTTGGGTGGCATAGTGGAAGCATGGTTGGAAGATTTTGGATTTGTATCGATGTCTGAGATGGGGTGGTCATGTGGTTGATTTTGTAATGAAGGTGATTTCTTATTTTGGAAGAGGAGTGTTGTGGGTGCTTCGGTTTTTTGGATCTGACCTGCGTGAGGAGCATGGTCACTAGTTTTAGGCACGCGAGCCTAGTTTTGTTAGGACTTGTCCCATGTGAGCATGGGTCTTGGTGCTCATTTAGGACAATGTTAATGAAATTATTTTGGTGGGGAGTACACCATAGGACATTATAGTTCATGAGACTCATTTAAGTGGTGTGTTGAGTGTAGAGGTTGTGGGTTTTCATGCTGGAGCTCAGGTGTGAGTTGTTTTCCCACGTCTATCCATTGCGTTTGGTGATGGATGTAGTTTGGGTCGTGTGGTTTTCCACTTGGGTAGTGGGGTAAAAATAAGGATACTCCTATGGAAGGAAGAATTAGGTGAGTTGCGGTTTAATTTCTCTCATGTTGGTATATATTTGTGGAAATTGTAAGACTGGTCATTGGATGGTTGATATAGTGTTGGTTGTGCCAGTTCTAGGGGAGAACATGGCTGTTGGTTATCCATTTAGACTTCTTAGGGAAAGATGCATTTATGGTGGGTTTTTTTGATGATCTATGTTGTCCCATGCCCCATTTATTTTCTTTTATTTTTCATTTTCTTTTTTATTCCATTTTTTTATTTTTTTTATTTTTTATTTTTCCCTTAGTCTTGATGTGTATACCTATGTGGATCACCTTTGGGGCCTTTGTATAAGAGAGGAAGAAGGGGTGAAGAGTGGGAGGGAGGAGGAGGCCCTGCCTGGGGAGCTTGTTCGAAGGTATACTGTGGTTTGTCTGGTGTGTGGCATGGATTCTATGTAAAGATTTAGTGGTTTCAATTTAAAGGTAGGCCTATTTTATGTTTTTCACCATAAGTATATATATCATAGTTTTTTAAGTTTTATTTCCTTAAATTGGTTTTTCGGGACCCCGAGGGGGTCGATCTGTGGATTCTGCCGAGGAATGAGTGTTTTAAGATGATTTGAGGGCTTTTTGTTCGGTAAAACCCATGCACATGGTGCGTAGTTTGGAGAAAACATGTTGTGTATTATTATTATTTTGAGAAGATGAGTTTTTGGGACTAAATTCCATGTACTGGGGTTATATGTCTTGTAGTGGAGACTTGAGGTGTGTATAGGGCACATGGACGTATAGGGTGCACAGCTTCAACCCATGAAGGGTTCATGTCTATAACTCATGCATGGTACATGGATAGTGGTCATGTATGGTGATTTCATAGATCCTTTTTGGGGATACATTTCCTAGTACACATCTAGGAACCCCATGTGAGGTACACGCTTTGTACAAGGTAGTATAGGTTATGTATTCGACGATGTACATGCTGAGTGGGGGTTTTGGTAAATGGGACGGTACCCATGTGAGGGTAAATTGCTTATATAGGGTATACACATCATGTACATTGGAAAAGTACATGTTGTGTGTCTTGAGGAAAATGGAAATGTAACCCCAAGTACACGTCATGAAATTTTCTTACCTTGGTCCTTTATGGGTATTTTTTTCCTGGTGACAGAATGGGACTTGTGAGTAGTATTTTATGAGTTTGTTTTCCACAAAAATCATGATGGTAGAATAATTATAGAGTTTAGAAGAATTCTTCATAGTTTTTTTGTACTGAGAGAGTTTTTTATGTTGATTTCTTTATGGTTTTGATCCAAAATTGTTCTAGGGGTGGGGTTGTGAGCTATGAGGCCTGAGTGAGGGTTGTGAGCTTGGTGACCAATCTGACTTAAGTGTTCCATGGTAATCTATTTGAGTTTATTTTAGATGGATCCTGGAAAGTAGGATCATGTAGTATCTCTGAGTAGATCTTGGTCTTTCCTTACCTGTAGAGACTGTTTTCTTAAGGTTAGAACATTTGAGGTTATATCTTGGGTTTAAGGATACCAGATCTATTGGAGCCTTTGGGATGGGTTGATGTATTGGGATAACGGTTATGAGAGGGTTTCATTAGGCTATTGAGATTAGTCTAAGTGAATCTTGAGGATTCCCTAGTGGGATGTTTACTAATTAAGTGATCATTGGATTTCGTAGTCAGTTTTTTAGAATTCAATGTTTTATGGCATAGTTTGGATGAACTTGTGGGAGAGTTGGTAACCATAGATGGGTTGTTGTTAGGGAGTATGTATAAGGTTTTTATTATGTGGGTATTTTTTTGAAGGTCTGGATTGTGCTGAGGATCCCTTGTAGGGTCCTTCTTTTGAGGTTACCATGAGGAAATATTTGAAAACCCTAGTAGAAATGAATTATTTTTGGATTCTTGTTGGGTGTGTTATTGATTGAGGATCACTTGGGGCCACTGAGTTTCATTTGGTATGTTTCTTCACTGGGAGTGTCCCATGTTTTTGATGATCTATAGGAACCCCCATTGGGTTTCCTTCTCTTGTTGTGGCCTTGGGATGGTTTTGGATCTATTGATGGGCATGTCTTGAGGAATTAGGTATAGCAGTGGAGTCCCTAGTAGGACATAACCTTTATGTTGTGACCCCAAGGATCATAGGAGCCCTGAGTTTCAGTTTGTCCCTATGGTAGGTTGTTGAGATCCTATAGTAGTTGTTTGTTTGATGTTGAGATACAGAATGCTGAGAGAGTCCTCATGGATTGTTGTTTGATATTTTATCATCATTTCTAGTTCATCTATTTGGATATTTGGGTCAAGGTAGGATCATCCAATTTTTAGTTGGCCTTTGTTCATGAGGTTTGAGGTGGTTTTTGCTAAGGAAATTGGATTGAGGAGGAGACCCCTGGGATTTCATAGATCAGGCATTGACCTTGAGTTTTTATTTGGTTCTCTCCTCTGGTGGTTTGATATTATTATACAACACTATGGAGCTAATGGGAGATCTAGATGATTTTAATTCCCATCTAGTTTAGTGTGACACCTTAACTAGAGTGACTTCAAGGTCATGAGGTGTTGAGGCAATCATAGAGTGAGTTTTTTGTATTGTGGATGTTGTTGTGATCCTAGGGTTATGGATGATGGATAATCCTGAATTATGGTATGAATTACACCTTTTTTTGGGTCCATAGATATTTCATAATTTTTCTATAGGATTTTTGAGATTGCCAGTTTCTCTAGTTGTGTCAACCTAAATGTTCCCATCTCTAGTTTACATCATGCTATTTGAGCCTTAGATCCCAATAGAATAACTTTGTTGTGAAGATTCCCATGGTTACACCCAAGGGTGAGAAATTCATTTTTTTTTGAATTTATACATCTTGGAGATCCTGAATAGATTTAGTGGACATATCAGTTGTCATGTGGCAGTGTAATAAGAGAATTGTAAATCCTCTAGTAGGGGCCATAGTGGGAGTATATTTACCTCAGGTGTCACATTAGAACCCACGATTGGATTTTTTCCTTCCCACCCTTTGATTCATGAATTTGTTTATCTTTATGATAGTTATTATTAGTCTTTAGATAGTATGGTTATATAACATGTGAAGTCGCTATTTATGACAGTAGGTTATAGGTCCACCATTGGGGGTGGCCTACTGAGATTTATTTCTCACCCATTATATGTTCACCTTGGTGTGCATGTAGACTCAATGTTTGTTTTCAGGTTAGATCACATGTTGTGTGATGGATGGTGTTGAGGCCTAGTGTTTCTTGATCAAGTAGAGCCACGCATGTGAAGTCTCGGGATCAGGTTACTACAGCTTGAGTATCATGGAGACTGGGTATGCGTTTTGGATTGGTGTTGGTAGTAGAGCATGTTGTATTTATTTTCAATTATTTATTTTTATATGTGGTCGACCCAGTGGGTGACCATTTGTTTTATGTTTTTCATTCATAGAGTATGTATGAATTTATGTTGTATTTCATTTATTATATCATGCTTTTGTTTTAGTTATTTATCATGTGTAGTCATATTTTTATCCCTTTGTATGTGTTCTAGTTATTTTCACTATTATTTCACTCTAACTAGAGGGTATAGTATCCCAACTGTACCTATTAGACCCCTTTACATTAGTTGGAATACTCTATAATTCAGGGAAGTGATATTGAGGCCTTGTGGTGATACAAATTGGGTAATGTGTAAGGTTAACCTGAGGTAGTTCATTATAAGTTGGGCATGGAAAATTGTGGGGCAATTTTGGTAGCATAACAGATGTACATAATGGTTCATGGAAGGATTTAATGAGAGTGAAATATGGTCTATTATTACTTTTTCATCATAATAAAAGTAAATGTATGTTTAGAAACACATTACAACATGAAAAATTGGAAATCAAAATGGATTAATATAAATAAAGTACTTGAATAAAAAGGAAGAGGAAGAGAATCCCTAAACTTGAGAGGGTTCCTCTAAAATCCTAGGAGGATCTTCTTAAGAGCTAGGAAACACCATGGGAAGGATTTAGAGTAGGATAGAGAAAATAAATTAATATTAAATTGGTTTCTATTGAATAATAATGGGAGGCTACATGGGTATTTATAGTAAAAGATAGGTGAATTCTTCAATAATGTCTAAACTTTTGTTTTGAACTCTAGGTAATAAAGTAATAAAAACTAAAAAACTACCAATAGTTTTTCCCATGGTTTCAACCAAAGAGGATCAGTTTTTAATATTTTATTATTCTAAGAACCAAACTCATTAAAATAACATCGTTGATGATGTGGAAGTGATTCATGTTCATAAATAATTTTTTTAAAACCGTAAAATATAATATAGGTTTTAAAGGATTCATTCTAGGTTTGAAAAATTAAAAAAATAACATAAAAAATAAATTATATTAAAGGGAAAATATATGTTTTTTCTTGGATTCATTTTATAGTATTTATTACACCACTTTTGGAAAATTATGATCTCATAATACATACCATTTATTTATATCGTATTGAATTTTTACCTAAAAATATGACTTTTTCAAAAATTATAAAAAATTCACCATCATCTAATTTAAATTTGATAATTTAAAAAATAATATTTTTTTACCAAAATAATTTTCTAAATATGAGAATTTATACATTTAAAAAAATTCTTATTTATTGAAAAATACTAGTTTTTATGATGCTAACAACATTATAAACCTTACAAAAATTAAATTGGGCTTCATTATGTTATATTATAAATATTATTTAATAAGAATATTTCATGAAAATATCGTTTACTTAAAAATTATTGGATTTATCAAAAAGTGTTCTCCAATTGAAATTATATATTCCTAAAAACACAATTTTAGTTTATTCATATTAGAAGCTAATTTTTATCAAAATCATTATATAATCATATATATGCATGTGTGTGTGTGAATTAATAATGAAAAAGGGATAAATATAATCATTGTTTTATTATATATATATATGTATGTATGTATATATATTCATACTACTATAACAGAGATACATAAACCTTTATTACATCATTATATTACTTAAGAGTAAGGAGTGCGATGGTGGTACTTTCTTAGGTTGGTTTAGAAAACATGGTTTCAGTCATGATATCAATAAACTTGAACTAATATTGCAAACAGTTTCACTCATGTTTCATTTTTTGAATCTCGGTTTGGGATTGGTTAAGGGAAAATCCATGTAATGCAATATCCCTCAGAAGCTTTGATAAATGGGATTTATTTGATATGATCATACTGGAGAGGACCATCTCCTCTTCTGTATATACCAATTAGACTTTATCACAACCCTAGATATATAATAATCATATCAGTCTATGTAGAACAGTTATATTATCAATGATTATGATTATTTATGGTCTTTTAACGGTCCAAAATAACAATTGAAATATTGTGAATGTATTTTCTATAACTATATTACTTAATAATTTTTTTTCATTCATAAGGGAATTTCATTTATAAAATTTTGGGTCATTAAAATCACCACAACCATAGGACACCAGTCAATTGTTCATGAAATGTTCCTAAAAAAACCGTGTTATCAAACAATCACAGTAAGGATCTAATTATCCTAGAGAAAACATAAATATTAACAATGAGTTTTCTGTATACATACAAAGGAAACTATGATCATGTAATCAAGGAATTCAAGACTCCTACAAAAAAGTATGGGTTTGGTCAGCTCCAATCCTCTTATATTTAGAAAAAAAACCATTTTAATTCACTTCTTGAATGAATAGGTTTATTTTGTATAGGTTTTATACATCAAGAAACCTATAATAAATAGCTAACAAAATCAAGAAATAAACATAAACATGCTCTAAGAATTATTTATATAATGATATAATTTCCATGAATAATAGTAATTAAATTACCATTCCTCTTACACTATTCATTTAGAATTATCGACTTTGTGTTTCTTATCTAGTTCCAAGAATATAAATAATTCTACCTAATAACACAAAACTAGTAATAAAATCATACTATCTATAAAAATAGGAGGAAACATCAACAAATTATAAAACACACGTGCTCACAAAACCTCAAACTTTTATTTAAACCTTCATAATAGAAAATAATAAATATGTACGTTGTACAATAATTCTATTATATTTAATTTCTCAATTTCACAGAATTATAAAATATTTCTTATCATAAAATAATAAATAGACAATTCATCAATATGTAATCAAATTTCAATTTCCATCATTATAAATATGAATTAAAATATTAATCACATTCCATTACATAATATTTACTAGATTATAAAATAATAATAACCCATAGTTACAACACATTATTTATAGATATCAAAAATTAATAAGAAACATGTAATTATCCTTTTCTATTTCAAAGATAGTATTAGAAATATTATTATCAGCCTATGACATGTGATTAATTTATATACCCTATTTTTTCCTTATAAGAATTTGAAACATATCAAGGAATATTTTTGAAGCCAGACACTAAGATAACGTGTAATTCCGAGACTCGATGCACCTGGAATTAATTTTATAAAAATATTAAATTTATTTTATATATGTGTATAAAGTTATTCTGAAATGATGTAATATCTTCTAAAAAGAGTCTTGAATCAAGAATCTGATACCATGGTTGAATTCAGGGCATGGGATTTACCCTAGGAAGGACTTAAAGTTGGTCAGTGTAGGATGTTTGGATAAAGAGGTTGTTGGTGGGTACGTTAAATTAATTAGTCAATTCACTCATTGAATGGTCTAAAATTTATTCCCTCTATTTATACACTATTATGGATAACCTCCAAAGTTATCTATATAACCCTTTGACTATTGATAGAAGGATTCCACTATTCTATAGTGTAAGATTGAGATCAGATGATGAACGATATCCATATCAAGGTGAATTGAGGCATAATGAACGCAACATATCTTCCCCGTCATTAGAAAATACATTCTTCACCAACGAGTGATCCAATTTCAAGGTAGGAATCATAATTTTTGGTTTACGACCTTATGATATGAGGATTGAGAATGATCAAAACCTTATTCTTTGATCTTTGTTTAAATAATCCTTTTCATGAGCCTACATGTCAAATTTAAATTGTTCATTCATTTTATTATTCTATTTGTTCTGTATTTTCTCACCTTGGGTAAACCCAATTTATATTTTTTGGTCAATAAATTTTGTCCAATGATTTTTTAACCTTTTTTTACTTTTCCCTCACCGTTCTTTGTTTTATTCACCATAGGACTTTTGGCAGTGACTCAACATTGTCGAGTAGGTTCAAGAATGATAAAACCCTCAGATTCATAGCATTTTCACATGATAAAGATGTTTTAATGATCTAAGGATGAATATTGAGGAATAATGGGTTGCTGGTGATGTATTTTTTGATCTAGGATCCAAAGTGGAGATGGTAGTGACATGGGAGATGCATCGGAGAATGTGGGATTCATGTGGGAGAAACAAATTCTGATTTTTGACCAACAAAGGGCCATAATAGATGGATAGAAATATTTACCACCATCTTAGGGTGTTAAAACAGTGGATTTTTTTGGTTGAAGAAATATATATGAGGTGAACGTAGTATATTTATCTGTCTATGAAAAACTCGATAACACACCGTGTAGTATGAAGAATATACACTGTGTAGTCTAGTTTCTACTGAGGCTAGGGTTTTGTGATGGAGTTAAATATAAAACTCCATAAGGGGGTCCCATGTTCCATTTAACCCATAGTTTTCCAAATCATCATGTACAAGGAGTACACACCCAGGATCCCATGTGGCCCTGTGCACTGTGTAGAGTGGGGGCACACATCATGTACTAGCACATGGACAATGTACACAGGCACATCTTGAAGAACACAGCTTGGCCCTAAGATGCCAAGACACTCCATGTAGTACCATACACACCATGTAGTACTACATGGATAGTGAGACATGTAAAAGTAAGGACACGTCTAGGCATCCAAATAAGACCACACTCTGTGTGGGTCCATTACACGCCATTCAATCCTTTATGAATCTTTTATCTATCGTATCTCCTTCGTTTGTCCTTTAATTTTGTCCCATGAGTAGCCCATCCTAAGTGTTTTTTCACATAGAATGAAATGGTGTACATCACATTGGATTTAGAGATATGATGTGAGGTGTTCTGAGAATAAAATTTATTTAGGCTATGCTCGATAATGAAAGAAATCAGGTAGGATCATTAGAGAGTGCCTCCCTCATGAAGATCTAAGACATGAGTCCTCTACCTACTAAATTGCACCCTCCTGTAGAGTCAGGGAATGGGTCCTCTATCTACTGAGTGGAACACACCTATGAATTCAAGGCATGGGTCCTCTACCTACTGAGTGGTACCCTCCAACGAAGATAGGGCATGAGACTTATATCTAATGAGTGGAACACTCCTAGGAAGTTAGGGCATGCGTCCTCTTTCTACTGAGTTGTTCACTCCTATGGAGTTAGGGCATGGTTCCTCTATCTACTGAGTGGCGCCCTCATGTGGGGTTAGGTAATGGTTTATCTACCCATTGAGTGTCACCCTACTATTGTATGAGGGTATAGTTTCTATACCTAGATATTGTGCCCCCTCAAGTATGTGGCACAATGTCAAGGTGTGGTTCCACATAGATATTTCTTTAGATAGACACATGCGATTTTGGGTATCATTGGTGGACCTTTTTGGAAGAGTTCTTAAAATCATCATCCTTGGATGGGATATGAGATGGAAATACCCTTTCTCTCTCCTACTGGGTTTCTTTTATAAGAATATATATATATATATATATATATATCATGTTGTTGGTTTTTTTCCCACTTGATTTGGGTTGAGTTGACTATTTCTATTGTGTCTCCTATTTCTCCACCTCCAGTTTTTGGGGTGTCCTATTGGGTATGTATATAATCACCCTTGAATGGGACTTTACCACACATGTTGTGTTCTATATAGATGATGGACATGTCAATAGATATTTAAAAGGAGCATAGGAATACCTGGGTAAATTTGACCATGTACGGTGGTTGAGGCTTAGAGATCTGGAGTCGATCTCTCTAAGCTTTTACTTTACTAGTTATTTTTAGGTTGGGGCATCTTTTCTTGTTGGGAATATATTTTTCCCCTTTAATTTTTAAATTATTCTATCACACTCTTTGTATTCCCCAGAGTATTGTTACATGCATGGTTATCACTCTAGATGTTTCTATATTTTCTTTTTATTCCTCTACAATTCTGAATGGAGGTGGTTAGATGTGTACATATAGGTACATTAGGAAAAGATATCCCATATTATTTATCCCTTTCAGTGCTTGTCACCAACCCCTAACCTATAGAAGAAATATTGGGAATGTCACAGCTCGGCCTTCCATCATCCAGGTGGGGCAATATGGGTTGGGTCATGAAATATTGGTATCAATGGTGTTTCATTTCATGGGACGGTTTTTTGAGTTTTCCCCTTACGAGGATTTGTTTGGGACTTAGGTAAATAGTGTCAAAGTGTATCAAGTGCAGATTTTAGGCCAGGGAACCTGTTGTTAGTGAAAAAATGGATGTATCCATACATTAGGGCTATGAAAACCTAATTTTCAACTCAGTTTATCACTACATTGGTTACATGGGACATTGGTACATGCATCATATAAGATTAAGTGTTTTTTCTATCTTTCTTGAGTCCGCTCCCCATATATATATATATATATATATTCTCATCTCACATTGGTATATCTTTATTACTTTCAGGTTTTCTCCGTGAACACTAATAGAATATTAACCTATACCTATGGTTCTAAACTATGGGTATATCCCATAAAACAGTGGGTATAGGCTATACCAACGGTTTATAGAATGTGGGTTCTTAAGTCATCGGTATAGGGATATAACCACAGTTTCTATTAAAACTATGGGTATATACTATAAGGAATTATTAATACCCATGGTTCTTGATATTTTGGGTATAAATGGGTTTCTATAATTCATGTATACCCATAGTTTTGTAAACTGTGGTTATAGAAACCTACCCCCATTGGACAACAACAACACCATCCAACACCTCTAATAGAACCTATAAATAAATTACAAACCATGGTACCCATTTAATTCATTATTCTTATTATATATTTAATATTCCACCATAACGTTATAAATAATTTTCAAACCATTTATAATACTATAACATACAAATAAAATCCACATCATCAATTAGTTTCAGTTATCCACACATATCTCTTTACTTAAAATCAAAAAAATGATGGGATCAATATATAGCTAATCACCACTAGTTCTACCGTAATCATCACCAGCATCAGATCCTAGAGTATTAGTATCATAAATCTCATCATCATCATCATCATTATAACCACCACCACCACCGCCACTAGTTCCATCAACTTGAATTCTACTAGGACCCTCATTGATATCACTTGGGGAAACATATAAAGATCACATTTATTCTATACATGAATCAAAAATAGTAAAATCCTCGGAAGTGGTGTAAATATAGATAACATAGATTTTAGGTATTGTTTGGTGACTACTTCACCTCTTTCACGCTCCTATATATCTTTTTTTTTGCCTCAACTGATTCTATATGAGCGTTTTTAGCTATGTGGTGTGATTGGTTTGAGAGGCACCCAATGAGGGCCAATACCTAGATGGTGATGTTTTTTCTAGGTTGGTATTAGACTATCCCATGTTTCCCCTCACCTAATTCCTATCTCAAATGGTCATTTGACCCGAACTTGTCACCATATTTATCATAGAGGGACTCTAGGGTACACTATTGAAAATATAAAAAAGATATTTAATTATGAATTATATATCAAAATTCGAAATATCAAAAAAAAATTACATTATTTTCTTGTGTCTGTTCATTTACAGCACTTGCATCCTTTTAATTCACAATTGAGCAAAATAATTTTGCTTAAGGTAAAAAACCTTTGATAATCAATTCCAATTTCCAAAAATGACATTAATTACTATATGAGTACATTATTTAATAATATAAAATTGATAAACCATGCATGAATTAAAATTTTAGTTATTGAAGAAATCCAAAAAATGCGGAATAATCTAAATATATATTTAATTAGAAATTTTATACTTGTAGCATAAGACAATAATTACATCCTAAGTATCATGATAAACATGGGTATGATGTGGATTCCACTTATATATTCATTTTGGTCCAATTCTATTTTTTTTATTTTATTTGGTTATCCGTCACTTGGTAATTTTGATTATTTGGTCATTATATTCATTTTTTGTTAGGTTGTTTAGTAAATTTTTCAATTAGACATTTGTAAATTTATCCATTTGGTCATTTGGTAATTTAGCCACTTCCATTTGGCGATTTGGACAATTCTATTTGTGTTACATTATTTGGTTATTCGATCACTTGGTAATTTTGATTATTTGGTCATCAGGTTCATTTTTTGTTTACGTAGTTTGCTCATCTGGGAATTTGGCCATTTGGCTATTTGGGCATTTGTACATTTGGTCATTTGGTCATTTGGGAAATTGATCATTTGGAAAATTTTCCAATTGTCCATTTGGCCATTTGAGCATTTGGACATTTTGGTATTTTGGAATTTGGTCATTTGGGTCTTTGGAAAATTGGGAAATTAGGAAATTGGACAATTAGACATCTAGGAAATTGGTCATTTGACCATTTGGAAACTTATCCACTTTTCCATTTAAAAATTTGTCCATTTGGGAATTCGGAAAACTGGGAAATTGGGAAATTGGGAAATTTTCAAATTAGGAAATTGGTAAATTGGTAAATTTTCCATTTTCCATTTTCTCCATTTTTCCATTTGGACATTTGGAAATTTGGCCATTTGGCCATTTATCCATTTGTCCATTTTGTCATTTGGAAATTTTTTCATTTGTAATTGGACACTTGGACACTTGGACACTTAGCCACATAGCCATTTTGGCATTTGGTAAATTGAGAAATTGGGTAATTGGGAAATTTGGAAATCAGTCAATTATCCATTTAGGCATTTGGTCATTTGGGAATTTGGCCATTTGTTCATTTATACATTTTTGAATTTGGAAATTTGAAAATTTGGTCATTCGATCATTTTTCAATTTGTCCATTTTTCCATTTTTCCATTTTCCCATTGGGTCATTTGTCCATTTGGACATTTGTTCATTTGGTTATTTGGTCATTTGGTCATTTGTTTATTTTTCTAATTGGCTATTTGTTCATTTTTACATTTGGTTATTTGATCATTTTTCAATTTGGGCATCTGGTCGTCTGGTCATTTGGTTTATCAAAAAAAATTAAAGTTTAAAATAGTTTCACCAAAACAAAATTACTGTTTAAAATACCCCAAAAAATATGACAAAAATCTCCCAAATTACATTACCAAAAGTAATCATTCAAAATACCCACCCCTTTTTAAAAATAATTCACATTCAAATAATAATTTTATAAAATAGTTTTCTTTCTAAAAAACAAGCTAGTTAAATTTATTAAACCCATGTCAATAACTTTTCCCCATTTTTAAAATAAAATCATCAAAACATCTTCTTATTTTAAAGCAGCATTTCCAGCCTTATATTAAAGGGATTCAAGAGAAGAAAAAATAAATTTCAGCATGTAAATATAACTAAATGGGAAATTTACAGACTTTTAGATTATTATTTTTTAGTTCACTCTCTACATGAAAAATATTGAAACCTATCTAATAGAGAGATAACTCCAAGTTTTAACTTAATGAAATAAATCCCTTATACTTATGTAACAATATAATTTTAGATATTATTTTTTATTTATATTAAAGTACGTAGAGGCTATCATGATCGGGCATTATAGTGCATCCCAAAGTGTGAAAATACATCATAGTATCTTTGATATTTTTTTTCAATGCATCCTAAAAGAACAAAATAAATAAAATAAATAATAATTAAATTTTTAATGGAAACTGCTAAAGATTAGGAATACCATAAACTTATTACTCTTCCAATATGTGATCATTTATTGGTATTTTATTATTAGATAGTTGGGGAATATTGGTATACCCTATAAATCAGAACTGACTCTACTATTCCAACCAATATATAACTTTTGCTTATATGATCACCACAACTCCCTAAGATCCATCAACCATGTGTCCTTAACATCTTAACCATTGGGAAATTTAAACTGATGATGAAATGAATATGGAAATTCATATTAATACAACAATAATATAGATATCAATTTAAAAAATTTACTTACCCATATCTCCTCCCATGTTTTCTACTTGATTTAATTACTAATTTTCCTCTATGAGACTGGTTTCACCAGAATTATATTTTTATAATTGGATAAGGTTCTTATAAAACTTATACACTACCTGAAATTTTTACCTATCATCTAATTTCCTTCATTTTAATCCACCATTAATTGTCTTTGGTGATTCCAAGCTTCATTAATATGGGTTCAACCATTTATCCTACGAGAATATCCCAATGAATAAGATAAAATGAAAAAAGAATAAGAATGAAGTCACAATATAACAGGTAAAAATGATGTGATATAATTTGACACACTTATAATAAAAAAAACCTAATTCATGTTACTCATTAGGTTCTGATGGATCTGCGAGTTGTCCTAAAGTAGTAGCCTCTAAAGGATGTGTTTATTCTAATGCATGCATTGGGTGATCTGCATGCACTAGAGTGGAAGATGAAGGAATAGAATCATCAAATCTTAGATGGACAATAGGAAATGGAGGTGTCATAGACATGGAATGATAAAGATATAAAGGCTAGGGATACATCATAGGATATGGATATGTATAGGTAGGAATATCACTGGAGGTGGTGTAGATATGGTATGGTAAGAAGAGGCTAAATGACATGATGATGGACGCATTGGTGGGAATATCCCTAGAGGCTCAAGTGGAGGATGAGAATGTATTGTATATGGGGTGTCCACTGGTGGGTCTAGGTGTGAACGAGTATGATAGTTTCCTTATATAGCTCTAGGATCACCCCCACTTGAACCCATACTAGTGGGATGAGGAGAAGCCGAATTTGGTTATAGTGAATGCCCCTATAAAAATTAATAAAGAATAAGAACATGACATTAAATTTAATGAAAAATAAAAATATTATGATTATTATAATCACTAAGGGAACCAGAGGAGGAAATGCCAGTTCATGCATCCATCGATAATTATCAAATAATTTCTTCCTTTAAACTTCTTTAATATCATTCATAATGTGAATTAGAATTAAATATAATTTTTTTAGAAATAGTTTTTAAAAATTCTACATACAACATAGAATTTAAAGAAGTCATAAACAATGACATAACATGTTTTATCAAATATAATTTAAAACCAAGTTATACATTTAAAAAAAAATTTCTAAACCCGGTTTTCAAAATTGAAATAAATATAATTAAATGAAACTAAAAAAAATGATAAAATAAACATATCATTCCCAACAAAAACTAAATTAAAGTAATTATAGTAGTAATAACCTGTGAAATCCATGTCAAGGTAAAATTAATGAACTATGAACATATATGGTTTCTTCTATATATTACCCACCACTACTTTAGGTTCAACACAAATTATCACAATGGGAAAATTTGATTCATCAAATAAAATAATTTTGTGTACACTAATGGGGGTGTTAATGGTGGTAATTTCATCCCCACCATCATGAAAAATATATCTTGATATTACTTCAATAATGAAACTGTAATCAGGTCTCAGATGATCTTTCACATAAAAAATTATTTTTCCATTGATTGAAAAATATATTGTTCATTAGTATCCAGGAATTGAGTCATGTAAATAACTCTAAATCTACATTATTTAATAAATATATCATGTCTCATCATTGAATCAAACCATTTACATTTCATTATAGTGACTTATTCATGAGAGTATTAATCCAGTAATTTTTTTTCTCAACATGTCCATAATAAAAACATTTTCTTATCAAGGAATACTATCTGATGAACAGTTATAATAGTCCATTTTTGTAGTTAACAAAATTCCATCATGTTGTGTTCTCATTTTCAATGCTCAATAAGTTGTAAAAAATTTAAACCCGTTGATTATTAAAGATATTCATTTACGAAGAAAATAATTGGGACCAAAATACAATACTCTTAATTCTTAAGAGACAGAGTCAACATGTAAACTCAATACCTAAAATATATTTAAATCATTAAATTAAATGAATATTTTTTTAAGTCAATTAAACTAATCGTTATGCCTTTGATTTCAACCTAGTAGGAAACTCTTTATTATGCAAATCCTCTATCCTTCTCAAAGGAAAAGTTCGGTGAACTCTACTTATATATTTTTTTATGTTCCCTAAATAAAATGATAATAAAATTTTAAGTTATATGTGAAATGAAATAGTATAACATAAAATATAAATATTCAAATTACTCACATGATATAGTCATAGAATAAAACACAGTCAAATAAGATAGTGTGATGTGTCATATCTCTCTCTTCAAGGCTTAATGTAGCCAATGTATATAACCCAGTAACTCCTCTATTTTGGAGAATAGATGGAAATGAGGGCTCAATTTCCCCATAATGATCATCTTCATTTCTCATTGGCCGATTATGTCTTGTACTCACATCAGAAAAATACATTAAACAAAAATCCATACATTCTTGAGCCAGATAACCTCTCACAATGGAACCTTCATGTTAATTCTTACTTTGTACATAATATTTCATCGGGCACATATTTATTTCAGTAATATACATCCACCAAAAATCAATGGGTTCCCCAAGAAGTTATTTAGTTGGAAAATGAACTGTTGAATGAATCATGCAAGTAAAAAATTATGGAGATTTTTTTTTCAACTCATACAATATTAATGGTAACTCTTGGTGAATTTTTATCAAGAAATATTTGGTTAGAATTTTAGAACAATGTTCTAAAAAAATGGCACAATAGAATCACCTTCACCCTTACATTATTGGATAGAAAATATTGTATTTCTATTAGACTAAATTCATGAAGAGGGATGTGATAATCATGAGTTCTTAAGGATTTTGTTTTCAAATCCATTTTGTTGACGCATTTAGATATGTTTCTAGAAAAGACATCAAGAACCCTGATATCCTCCAATACTTCTAGAAATTGATTTTTCCCTGAAAGTTTCGTCACATAATAAGCATAATGAAATTTCCATTTGTGTTTACTAATACACATAGGATGAAGTTCTGGTCGAATACCCCAATCCAACAAGTTCTGGTGAGATCATAAGTCATATTTGGTCTTCCCCTTGATATTTAGAAGAATTTAATGAAAAATTTCTCATATGTTTTTCTCAATGTTAATTATATCTAAACAATGATGTAAAAAATTGGTAGACCAATATGGAAACTCAAAAATGATACTTTTATTTTTCTAATTGTAAGTAGATTCAGTGTAAACATTCTTTCTCTTTTAAGATTTAATCTAACCTTTCCCTAATGAAAAACTAAAATTATTCAATTCATTAGGCACATCAGTTTCTGATATATGTTGACGTGGCTATTCAGTGTCAATAGTATTATAAAACATATGGTGATTTTTTGTGTATTGATGATCCATTAGAAAGAATCATTGATTTCCCATGAAACTAAAACTATGATAACTTTAAGTCTTATCACTTGTGTATTATTCATACAAATAGAACATGATATTTTTCCCTTAATTCTCTAACTATACATCATTACATAAGTAGGTAAATCATTTATAGTTCATAAAAGGGAAACACACATCTAAAATATTTTTTTGAAGAAGCATTAAATATGGGAACACCCATATCCAAAGCTATTTTAACTCTCTTATTAAAGTTTTAATGTATATGTCTATATCATTACTAGGATCAGAAGGTCCAGATATTAGTATACTCAAAATAGTGAAAGGCTTTTTGATACCCATCCACAGAAGAGGATTATATACATGAAGAAAAACTAGCCACATGATGTGAGTAGTAAGAATATGACCAAATGGATTAAAACTATCACAGTATAGACCAACATGACATTATTCACCTTAACTACAAAATTGGGATGTTGTGCGTCAAATTATTTTCATGATAATCCATCTACAGGATGAACCAAATCATTATTATATTTAATTATCTCAGCATCATTTCATCGCATATTGGTTGAGATTTATTCAAACATGAATAGATTTTGACTCTTAGGAATCAATGGAAAGTTACACATGAGTTTTCATGACACATGATATGTTGTTTCACATACATTTTCCTTCCATATAGATGGACCACATTATTTAAAATCATTAAGTTATGTTGTTTCCTCCCAAAATAATCTGTAACCTTTCAGACAAGTATGAATTTTATTAATAGAAAATCCGAGCTCTTAATTAATTTACATTCCTTATAATGATTTGAGGGAATATTTGCACCATCGGTAATTAATTATTTCAAAAAGGTAATAATATAATCAATAATGGTATTATAAAACATATACATGGTTTTTCCATGATATGAACACATTAAAAATTTCAACTTTTTCATTTTAGTACAATCCTGATATACATGAGTTCTAAAATCATCCATTTTTATTTTCATTCTCTCAACATTATCATCTTCATTTTTTTCCTTATGTGTATTGATATCATTATCTTCTTGAAATGAAATACTATCTCTCTCGTGATGATGAAAAAATGTAAGATGATCAAATATCAAATTCTTTATACCAATTCTTTATTTTTGTTCATGAACAGTAGAATATTGTCTCATCTCTCTATTCTGATACCAAACATAATATATTTTTTTTGAAATACAGATTTTGTTTTATGGTAGCTAACTTTTTCCAACTTAACCATGGTATTACAACACAATTATAACATGGAAATTGTATACAACCTCTATTTGAATCATTTTTAAATGAAAAATCTAAAAAATATCCAAATTCTTTTGAAACTCAGTTGACATATGATCGGTATGATACATCCAACTTCTATCCATTATACTATAGGGAAAAAAGTTATATTAAAATAAAAAATGTAAACCATAAACAAAAAACTCATTAATTCAAATTTTAATATTAAAGTCATCAAAGTATGCTAGTATCTATCAAAACAATGTATAAGAGAAACTACATATTCAATAAGTGATTCCTACAAATAACAAAACAGACAAAGTATAAGACACCGAATGCACAAAAACAATTACACAATACAATTAAATACATATGTCTTTATGAAACAATTGTTTTAAAAACATCATTGTTTTGAATATAAAATTAATCCAATTTATTATACTTGACTTTATGATGGAAAACATTTACTCAAAAATAAAAACAACATGTCACCCAACATCAAAACTCCAATAACATGGTACAATAATATCATGGAAATTCTACCATAATTAATATAAATATAAATAATCATCCAATCCTAATATCATAGAAACTAAGATTTATAAAATAATAAAAACATATCCAAAATGTAATAAGGGATATGGAATCCTAAATTTTTATGATAAATGAAATGGGAAAGTCTATATGGATTTAAGACACCTTTAAGCCATCATATTGGGAAAGGGAAATTTGGGGAAAGTCAGAGCACCATGATTATGTCCCATATAGAGTTAGCATATCTAAATACCAATCCATTCTTTCAAAACATAATAATCACTATCTATGATACCATATTAGGGGATATATCACAGAAATATATCCACTTTATATTTTTAATAATAGGGAAATAAACATTAAAATTTCTACTACACTGACTATAACGCTACAATGATATCCAATTTCAAAGACAAATTAAAAATATAGTGTAGAGAAAATTAAATAATGCTAATAGGAAACCAAATTTAATACAATTAATGATGCAAGTAACCATTATATAATACTAATATACATCCAAAAAAAGAACAAGTCATATCATAATAAAAAACCAAGGCTTACTCATAAAAATCCAAACAAGGTGCATGTATTGGAATAAATAACAACTAAGGAATACTAGTATAAAAATTTGTATTTCTTACACAAATATGTCTTCTCATTTGAAAACTTAATTAAGGATAACATTTATTCATGAAAGGATTTTATTTAAGGTTATAATTAATTATATTATTCAAAAAAAGTAAAAAATATTTTATATGATGTTCTATTTAAATTTAAGAATTATTTAATTTAGGGGAAATCCATCAAGACTAAATAATTCATCCATTCCATATCACTTTATGAAGCCCAACCATTACTTCACTAATGATGAAAACTATTTATTGAGGTAAAGTGTGGTTAGATGGTTTTTAATTCATTTAACATTTAGTATAAATAAATGGATAACTACTCAATACATGATAAATGAACTAAGTAAATTTTTTTAATAAAGAACTATGTTATAATCAACATTTAATCAAAATAGTTGAAATAAAGTTTTATACCATTAAAGTTATCATAAAGAACTAAATTTATATGTAAAAATTTATCAATAGAAACCATGTTTCATAAAATTAATATGATCCAAAAAGCATTTCATTCTAAATTATGTAATTATTCCATGACATTTACCAAAGGTTTCTACAAATATTTCTACATAAAAAGGGTTTTGAGATTCTTAAACATTTGAAATCTAAAAATTTATTAATTTGAAAAAATATTTTATCATTAATTCATGTCTAAATCATAATAATTAATTCTAATAAACATGATTAACAAGTACTATAAATAAAATAGTGAATTCGTAAAGATCTAACCTTCATAGATAAAGAAATATGCAAGATTTACTTATAGTATAAGCATGTATATCATCATAAAATTATTTATTTTGGGTTAGAACAATCCATAAATAGGTTAACCATGGTTCATGATATAAAAAAAATTAAATTTCAATAATTAAATCCCATAAATAAAGGGTAATAAAAACCAACATTAACCCTTTAGTTAACTTAAATACGATTCCAAAAAATGAAAATATCTAAATCCATAACATATTCTCCCAAAAGAATCTCAAATTTAAGTTAAATTTATAATAATCTCTTGGATAGTTTTCAAAATGAAGAAATTATTATTAAAATATTACTTATATGAATTTAATAGACTATATTTTATCTCTATTAGACTATAATTTTTTTTAAAAATGATGATATAAGTGATTCCAATATTCTCCAATAGAATCACATGAATAGATAAAAAGAAAATAATATCCAACAAAAGAGAAGAAGGATTTATAACTCACTAATTTGATGTTGAAGAATATTGGAATAAAAAATTTCTTAAATTAGGGGAGAAATATAGAGAATAAAACTAATTATTACTTGGGTTAGGGGATAAGAAATAAGAGGAGGGAAGGAAAGATTACCACTCAAATATCTCAACAAAAAATGCAAAAAATGGATGAAGAAGAGTTGGTCGATGGGGGTACCATCACCTGAGGATGGGAGGGGGTAGGCCAAGGCTCATAGGAGGGGATGTCATGTTAGGTATTGTTTATAGGGAGGGTATTAGGAGGATGATATGTTAAACCTCTATACCCATAGTTTTTAAAAATAATTGGTATAGATCAACCTATACCAATGTTTTTTTAAAATCGTGGGTATAACTTTTTCTAGTAACTCTATTACTACGGTTTCTCTAAACCATAGGTATAGATGTGTGGGGATAGACCAATTTTCTCGTAGTGGAAGACAAACAGCTAGGTTAATGATTCAGTATTGTGATGATGATCCAGTGAGTGATGAGGTCTAAATTCATGGGTTATCACATGATATATTTCCTCCAGGAAGATAGGTATCACCACACCTACCTGTAAAGCAACATATTATACCATTAGAGTAGGCTAAGGATGTGGGAAGGCTTAGCAGACTCTGTGAGTTTAGAGCCATAGGCCATTGAGGTTCTAAGGTAAACTAGATCCCTAGGTGGTGAAGGATTGGCTAGAGTCAGTGTTCTGAGTTTTCATAATTATTTGGACACAAACTGATCAATTAGTTTCATTGGAAGCCCATATTTTCAACAAATAAGTTGGGTGATAGTGGAGTCTATTCACATAAACACATGATTAGTTGATACTCTCATGGTCTGACTTCTATCAACCATTTCAAGATGAGTATTACCCATCATGACAACATTCATTTCAAATACAAGAGATTATGGATCTTCAGAAGGAAGGTAAGATAGTTTCTTGGTATGTTGTGAGGTTCACTGACCTCTGGTAGTACTACATTAACATGATTTAGGATGGTTAGTTATAATAATGGAAGTTTGAGTAGGTTTTTCATAGAGACATTTGTGTTAGTGTGTAAATCCTATGAATTACCATGTACAATGGAGTGTTAGAGTGGAAATTAGTGATATACTGATTCCTATCAGAGATACGCCCTGTATATATGGAGCTGGCATTGGGTGTTATATGGATGATTCATCTGTAGTAGCTATTAAGCACCAGTCGGTAGGATGTCAGCATAAGTAATCTTGTAAGAGACAAACTCAGGAACATGTTCACTTGGTACAAGAACTATGTAGAGGACTATGGAAGCCTAGAGGGGGTAGGTTCCATACATGTAATTATTAAGGTCACATGGAATGTTATTTCTTGACCTAATGTGCTGAAGAGGGAAGACAGATAGTGAATGGAATGCCAGGATAGAGGCAGTGCTATGATCATGGATCTCCCAGGTGAGGGTAGGGTAGCCCCTAGGGAGGCATAACTAGTAGAGGAGCAGGTAGGGATCTAGGAGGAGGATCTATGGGTGGTGAATTAATTTATGAGCTACTTCCACCACCACCACTAGGTGACCCATGCTATTCTTAGGGAGCTAGTGGTCAGGGCCATGAGCAATTACTTGTCATGGAGGCATATGGCCTGATAGCTCCTAAGATGGTTAGAGGTATGATATGTGTTTATTTTACTCTTTATTTATTATTAGTAGACATAAGTGTGAGTCATTCCCTTATATATTTACTTTTGGTTTGAGATCTGGGGATCCCAGTTGAAACTTTAGTACATCATCTTTTCCTTGAGGTTTCTACAGGAGATGATTCTTCGATATCATTTATCTACTGACAGTGAGAGTTATCACTTGGTGGAAAGAGTTTCTTGTGGGACCTTTTTTTAATAATGATGAAACCTTATGATTCCATCTTGGGTATGGATTGGTTTTCCATGGTCTGAGACTAGATTGAATATCACCATAGACGAGTCAGATTCCTTTGGACATATGGGATGAGATTCTCCTTTGTGAGTGAGAGAGATCATATGGATGAGTGAGTGGGTATTGTGAGCAGGAGGTTATAACCCATCACCCATCAGTTGGAGTGTTTATCCCTTGGAACAATGGGATCTTCAAGCATCTGGATTCTTTCAATCATAGAGGATTATATAGACGTCTACCCTGAGGATGTTTTGGGACTACCTATGAGGTGGGAGATGGATTTTTTCATATAATTTCACCCCAATACCTATTAAATATCTTTTTAGGAATATTAGATTACCCCTACATAGCTTTGGTAGTTATGGTTGTAGTTTGAGTACCTTCGAGATAAGGGCTTCATCAGACCCCCTCTGCCCCCCTAGGAAGCACTAGTGTGGTTTATGAATAAGACGAACAAGAGCTTCCATCTTTGTATGGATTATCGTTACTGAAACTATACTATGATAAAAAAATACCCATTATCATTATTTAAGGCCACTTATATCAATTGTGTGGAGTGAGAAGGTTCTCATAGATCGATATTAGGTCCGACTATCAACAGTTAAGAGTTTACGAGGCTGATATTTTGAAGAATTAATTATAATGTATGTATAGACACAACGAGTTCCTAGTGATTCCATTTAGTGTGAAGAATGCCCCTACTACTTTTATGGATCTGATAAATTGGATATTCCATCCATACTTGTACTGATTGGTTGTTTTCTTCATTGAAAATATACTCATATAATTCACCTCATATGAGGAGTATGCAGAGCACTTGAGGATAATCCTAGACTTGCTTTTCTAGAACCATGTTTATGATAAGATCTCAAAGTGTCAGTTTTGGATCCACGAGGATTAATTTCTAGGGAATGTCATCTCTGAGCATGGATTATCTATGGATGTGGTGAATATTTATTTCATGCTTTCTTGGGAGCCACCCAAGAAAGTGTTAGAGGTGCGGAGTTTTATTGGCTTAGTGGGGTACTACGGGAGGTTTTTGGTAGAATTATCAAGGACTTAATCCCCTTTAAACTCCCAAACATAAAAAGGGTTTTTTTTCACCTGGAATGTGATGTTTCATAGGTCCTTTGAGGAAATAATTTTGGGGATGATGAGTGATCCTGTTTTGAGACTACCTGAGGAGGGAATGGGGTATGTAGTATATTATGATTCCTCTAGAGTTTTCCTCAGTTATGTGTTGATGTAGAGGTAGAAATTCATTGCATATGGGTTGAGACAGTTGAGACCCTTTGAGTAGAACTATGTGACTGATGAATTAGATTTGGCAGTGATAGTCTTCACTCTCAGGATGTGGAGGCACTATCTTCTCGGAGAGCACTTTGTTGTTTACTCAAACAATCAGATTCTGAGTTATGTATTTACACAGGGATACCTAAACCTAGGATAATGTATCTTGTTGGAGTTCATATAGTATTATGACATTGTGATAGTCTATACTCTTGGGAAGGTAAATGTGGTGGCAGATTCCCTTAGTAGGAAGTATGAGGATTGTTTGGGGGAGGAGGCATCTGAGTAGTTGGCTTCCTTGTAGCAGACCTTGGTTGAGGAGGAGGGTTTATTTTTTATTTAGTCGATGGTGTTGAATCATCCTTTCCTACATCACGTGAGTGAGGATCATTTTGGAGACATCAACTGTGAGGTCTTACATAACAAAATATCATCAAGAGATTCACCATATGGATTCTTTAAAAGAGAGAATCATGTCATCATTTTCTATGATTTTTTTTTGTTATAGTCACGATGTGGGAAAAGGTGATGAGGGAGTTTCACACCTCTCTTTTGGATATATACCCCAGTGTGGGAAGATTCATAGAGGCCTTCAAAAATATTTTTTTGTATTCTAGAATGAGATTGAGTATGGCCAAGTTTATCTCTCAGTGTCTCACATGTCAACAAGTAAAGGCTGAGCATTAGGTTTCAGTAGGCTTTTTGCAGCTACTTGATATCCAAGAGTGGAAATGGGATAGTATATCCATGTAATTTAGGACAAGGCTTCTATAGACAGTGAAAGTCCATGATTTCATCTAGGTAATAGTTGAGAAACTTTTTATGTCGGAACACTTACTTACTATTAGAAAAAATAGTTCGATAGAGATTTTGGGGCAATTTTACATGTGGGATATCATGCACATTCATTGGGAACCCTAAAATATTATCTCCAGCCATGATGTTCAGTTAACATCATGATTTTGTAGTGGCCTATAAGTTTAATTTTAGACCCAGATGAGGATGAGTATGGATTTTCATCCCCATACAGATGGTCAGACTGAGTGTACTATTCAGGTGTTGGAGGATATGCTGAGGGCCAGTATTCTAGACTTTGACCAGAGTTGAGAGGATTAATTAACTTTGAAAGAGTGCTTATAATAATATCTACCACTCTACTATGAGCATCAAACCTTTTGAGTCACTTTTCTGGAGACCTTTAAATCCACCATTATGTTGGATTGAGTTTTGTGAGGTATATCTTATTAGTTTGTAGATGGTGTAAGCGATGATGGATAAGGTCCAGGTGATCCATGAGTATATGAGGATAGATCATAGTAGTTATAGATCTTATGCATATCGGCATTGTAAGCACTTAGATTTCAATTGTGGAGAGAAAGTTTTCCTGAGAGTCACTCGATGAGGAGGATTGTAGTGATTCACCTGGGTGGAAAGCTATCCCTGAGGTTTATCAGGCTATTAAAGATCTTGTATAGGTTTATTAAGGTTTCCTACCACCTCACCTTACCTCCAAAGTTGGAGCATGGGCATGACATCTTCCATTTTTTTCGACTGAGTAGATACATGCATGATCTCACACACATTATTGATTGGGGAGAAGTGGACATTGAGGATGGATCAATATTTATAGAGAACCAGATGGTGATTTAGGATTATAATGAGAGGATCCTACATGTACATACCATTTCTTTGGTTCATGTTTTGTGGTGGCATGGGTCCATGTAGGAGAGATTCTGGGAGAAAAAGTTCTAGATGTGGGCTTATTATCCCCACCTTTTTGCTTAATTTTTCTTATCGAGAATGAAAACTTGAAAGATGAGATAATATAGAGACCTTTTTTTCTTGTAATACATTGAAATATATCAATTAATATTTTTGGATCTCGAAGGTGAGATGATGTGAGATTCCAAGGCCCGGTGCACCAGAAATTAATTTTAGAAAAATATTAAAAATATTTTATATCATGTATGCACAATTTTTCAGAGATGATGTAATATTTCAAAACAATTTCTTTATTAAAAAATATAAGTCCATAGTTGAATTTAGATCATGGGATTCACCTTAGGCATGACCTAAATTTGGTTGGATCTAGGAATTTGGATAAAGCGTTCATTGGAAGATACATTTAGTGAATTAATTAATTAATACATTAAATGAACTAAAATTTATTCCCTTTATTTATATGTTGTTATGAAGAATCACCATGTTTAGACACATAAACCAGAGACCATTTATAGGAGGACTCTCATGTTCTTCGTTGTTGGATTGAGATCAGAAAACAACAAACATCTAGATCAAGGTGAATTGAGGTGCAGTGAGTGAAACATATCTTTCCCATCATTGGAGAACAGATTACTCACTAATGAGTGATCCAATATTGAGGTATGAATCCTAAGTTATGGTTTCCAATGATTAATAATTATCAAAACATTATCCTTTTATCTTCATTTAAATCATCCTTTACATGAGACCACATATCAGATATAAATTGTTTATTAAATTTATTATTCTCATTGTACCATATTTTCTCACCCCTTATATCGTAGATTTATATTATTTGGTAAAGAAAAATTAGAAAATAATTTTTTCACCTTTTGTTGTTCCTTTTCCTCATCGTTCATAGCTTTCGCCATCATTGGCCATCTGGGCCATGATTTTACATTGTCGGGCAGGTTTGAATGTGATCGAGCCCCAAGATTCACAGTGGTTTCATGTGTGATAAAAAATTTGACAATATATGGATGAATAGGGATGAATTGTGGGATGTGGGCGATGTATTAATGGATTTGGGATTTGAAGTGTAGATAATAGTGACATGGTAGATGCGTTAGAATGTGTGAGATTTGTTTGGCAGAACCAATTTATGATTTATAGCCAATGGAGGGTCAGAATCGATGAACAAAGGTGTTTTACACCATTTTGGGTGGTCAAATATTAGATTCAATGGTGGGATAAATATATCTAAGTTTCATGGTGAATATCTATCTTTCCAGGAAAAACTCAATTACACGCCTTGTAGTATGAAGAACACACATCGTGTAGTCTAATTTCTACGACATCTAGGGTTTCACAATGGAGTTAAATATCACACATCATTTGGTGGTCCCACATGTAATGTGACCCCTAATTTTAAAACTTGGAGTTTATAGGTAGTACACTCCCAGGATCCCATGTGGCCCTACATTCCATTTATAGTGGGGTGTTTGTTGTGTATTGGCACATGGACAGTGTACATAGTCACCACTAGGAGAACATGGCTCGACCCCTGGAGGCCAAGGAATGATGTGTGGTACCTTACATGTTTTGTAGTATTACATGACTAGTGAGTTGTGTGATGGAAGGGACATGTCCATGTAGCATAATGAGAATACATTCCATGTGGGTCACTTACATGTCATGTACTCCTTTATGAATATTTTATCACTCATATCTTCATCATTTGGACTTGAATTTTTTCCTATGAGTGGTTTATCTTAAGTATTTTTCACATAGAACATGATGGTGGACATAGTAGTGTATTTTGAGATACTATATGAGGAGTTCTAATCAAGATTCTTTAGACAGTGTTTGATGATGACAGTGGTCAGGAAAGATCATCAGAGAGTGGAACCCTCCAGCGGTGTCAGGGAATGTGTACTCTACCTACATAGTGGCACCCTCTTGTGGAGTCAGGGTATAGGTAATATACCTACTGATTGGAACCCTCATATGGATTCATGGAATTTGTCCTATATTTATTGAGTGTCACCCTTCCGTGGAGTTAGGGAAAGGGTCCTCTATCTACTAAGAGACACCCCTCACAGTGTTAGGGCATGGGTCCCCTATCTTCTGAGTGGAATCCTATTATGACGTTAGAGAATGGGTGTTATATCTACTGAGTGCTACCATCATATGGAGTCATTGAATGTATCCTTTACCTATTGATTGGAACCCTCCTCTTGTACCAGGGTACGGTTCCTCTAACTAGATATTGTTTCCCCCAACTGTGTAGCATAATGGAGAAGTGTGGCTCCACATGGATACTTATTTGGAAAGACATGTGAGATGATGTTCATCATTGGAGGAAATTTTTAGAACTATTTGTAGACTCATCTTCCTAGTTTTTGTTGTGAGATAGAGATACCCACACATGTCATGTCATATGTCGATGATAGATAGGTTAAAGGGGATTTCAGAGGAGAATAGGGATACCCGAATGCATTTGACCTTGTACGGTGGTCGAGGATTAGAGATCTGGATTTGGGCTCTCTCATATTTTACTTTACCAGTTATTATCAAGTTGGGACATCTTTTCTGGTAAGTCATGCATTTTTCCCCTTTAATTTTCAGATTTTAGTGTCACTATATTTTTTCCCTAGTGGATTGTTACTTGCATGGTTATTACTCTATATATTATTGTCTTTTCTTTTTATTCCTATGAATTTATTCATGGATATGGTTGGGTGCATGCATAAAGGTATATTAGAAAAATGCCTCCCATATTAGTTATTTCTTTCAATGTTTGTCACCATACCCTAGCCTATGTAGGTTGGCTTGGTGTAGTCATGGTTCGGCCTTCTACTGGCCTGGCGGGCCCTGAGGTCTTGGGTCATAACAATTAATTCCAAAAAATAAACTAAACAACAACATAAAAAAAAATAACATCTTCTTCCTCCTATATTTTTCTAGATTATCAAATAATTATTCTTCATGGTATTTCCATATAATTATATTTTTTAAGGTTAATCAAACTCAACCATCCAAAGAAGTTAAAGCATGATTAATTCAAAATTTTCATGAATTAAATGAAAGTAATTGAATTTTCTAAATCAGGGAAAGAATATTCATGACTGTGAAACACCAAAATAGGGGGTCACATAGAGGCTAGAAACTCATAGGAAGAAATTGGAAAATTTTACAAGGGTCACAAGAATCCAAAATTGAAGGTCTTGGATAACCAAAATACAACTTAAAGAAAATAAGTTTAACATGGGGAAAAAATCCCTTTTTATATTAAATATAAAAATTCAGATATTTCTAGGAAACTCAATAAAAATTCCTTTTTATTCAACATTAATTATAGTTTCAATTTATTTCCCATGAAATGACTCATTTTAAACCCCTAATACTAAGGAATTAAAAACATTATTTATCTTTATTGATTCGGGTTTTAAATCTCCCTTTTTATTATTTTATTTCTATATTTACATTAAAAGGTGTATTTTATGTCACTATAGAAAAAAAATGAATTGGAAATATTATACTTAAGGATATGACTAACCATAAGGATATATCATGGAAAGTATTGCGACGCTATCCTTTGACACATATTATTACATGATTTTAATCATAATTAACCATAAAATTACAAGACAAGAATCATAAAATATGGTGTCTTTGGATGAGCAGGTACATAAAACTGAAAACATGGAAATAGACTAAAACAAATTTATTTTAATAATCCAAAAAGATATATTATCTCTAATTGAGATCCTATATCTTCATAGGATAGCCAGAGGGAATACATTAACAAAATGGATGAGCTAAAAATCCCAAAAAGTTTAAATATAGGAATAAATAAAATCACAAGGGTTAGAAGGCATAACATGATGACATAAAAATGAACAGATCAGGAATAAAAATATGAAAGTATAAAATTTAGAATACGGGGACCTATAATCATGGAATCATAGTAATGAGGAAATAATTCAAAATATGACATAAAAACGAGTCAAGGATAACTACCAAGACCATTGCACGTAGCGACAAAGTTTCATAAAGGAATTAGGTTCACTCTCTATCCCAACATGATGTATCATGAGACTAAATATTACTAAATTCATTGAAGTAATATCTAGGTGCACCCATCATAACATGTTCATGCATATGTGTTCCATAATAATAATAAAACATGAGTTATAAACATAAGGGTTTTCGAAGGAATGAATTGGGTATCATAAACATGTCATAAGGCATAACAAAAGGGCGTATCATAAAAGAGTTCATGAAAAATTGAATTTAATTAATAAATGTACATTAATAAAGGATAATAGGCATATATAATGATAAATTATGTTCAAATTATGTGAAAAAATTTAAAAATAGTGTCAAGGAAACTTTAGAAACGAGCCACTTTAGTACGGTTCAAGGGAAAACAATAAAGAGTCATTAAAATAGAAAAGTAATAATTATTTGTATAAAACTAGAAATGAACCAATATTGTATTTCATGATAAGATTAGTGATTTTAGAAAAATAATGGGGGCTTAAAATATATTAAGAATGGTACTTGAAAATGAGTAAGAATTTGAGAAGTTCCCTTTAATACCGCTTTCTTATCATGAGGAAATGGGATGGGAACCTTATAAAACATGTATTTCTGCATAAAAGAAAAACTAAGGATAGGAAAGTATTTTTGGAACATAAAAAAAAATTATTAGTATTAAATAATAATATTTATAAATTAAATCGGGATAAATATAGGGAAATCATAACTTGAAGGATAAAATAGAGGTTAAAAAAATCCCTTACCTTATGTCCCAAAGTGTTCTGCACTTGATCTTAATATCCTATATAATAAAATTAAATCCATTAATTAATTAATTTATAACCTTTTATACAATTATTTTATTTATTATAATTTTATTAAGTTCATTTAGAGGCTTTTTTATGAGTTATAAGATACAATTTCATCGTTCGAAAGTGTTCGTTTCCTTGGTTTTCAATATTAATTTGCTTGAATAAATGTATGAAAGATCATGTAAAATGGGAATAGAAATAAAAAATTTAACTTATAAGTTATTAATAAACATAAATAAAAATAAATGGTTATATAATTCATTTGGTTATTTTAAGGTGAGTATTAATCATTAAATAAGACGTTAGTGATAATCGCTTTGATTATTTTAGAGGTTTTTTATCATCACAGATTAGTTTTGTTTAATTATTCATTATTATATATAAAAGTTAGTTTCAGAACATAAAAAGGGATATAAAATTAATTTCAAAATCTGTACCATCCATTATAATGGTTTTATGTCTAGCCTTGAAGGTGGTAAAGGAAAATGAAAACATGTTATCCTTGAAGGGGATAAATCAACACCTCACGGACAATATTTTAATTTTTTGAATAAAAGGAAGAGGAGAAGAAAATTGATGGTGGATTTTACATTAAAATAATAAAATTAAAGTATATATAATATATTGTAGTTTTCTGGAATGTTTGGATAGAGGAGGTGTGGATAGTATAAGAAAAATAAAAGTAAGTGAAAAGAAAATAAAGAAAGTGAAAGAGGATTTTACCTCTTAAATTGTTATCCTTCAGAACCACCATAGGGAAATTGTTTTTGGTATTTTGTTGAGTTCAAAAACTCTTGGACATGGTGAAGATACTTGGGAATATAATTGGGAAGAAATTGGATAAGCATCAAGGCTTAAGTGGTGTGAGGAGAATAGGTAGTAATGGGTGGTATTTATAGAGGAGGAGGGGGGGTGTTTTTTTATTATTTTATTCATTTGTTTATTATTTTGGATCAATAATATGAATAATGTGGATTATTGAGTATATTAACTAGTGAATTTTAGTTTTAACCAATGGTTATTACATCATCCAATTATCATCCATGACTCAATAATTCACATATTTAGCTTGTACTGTAAATTATCGTATTCCACAATTCACTAAAAAATTCAACTATTTTAGAAAAATACCAAAAAATAACCCTAACATTTTTTTGATGTATATAGTTAAAAAATGGACTCAATTGTTTGAAAATAATTTTCTAAATATGATAAATTTAATTTTTAATTAAAATCATAATTTTTAAAAAAATACCAATTTTAATCTTATAACTGATTTTAAATCACTTTGAAAATTAATTAAAGTCCTATAAAATTGTATTATAATCATAAAACAACAAAATATTAATTTATGAATCTATTTTATGAAAATAAAATTTCTTTTATATCATTATATTAATTATAAAATTGTAAATGAATATTTATGTTTCACAAAAACACCAAAACATAATTTATCATTTTCAAAACATTTATTTACTTATAATATGATATAATTATATCATATTTCTATTTATAAGATAAATAGATTTTATTTATACTTTCATGGGTGAGGTTACTATTTTATTGGCCAGTTTACTATTCATAAGGGTTATATTACTATTCCAAAGGTCAAGTTACTACTCCATTGGTATAGATTCTTTAATTTATAGAAATACCTATTATTTCATTCATTCATCATTTATAAAGTTTTTATCATGTTATATATTTGATTTTATGTGATTTATACTATTTTTCATAATTATATTAAGGAAGAATTTCAATGATAAAATTATGGGTTGTTACATTCTCCCCCCATTTTGATATTTAACCCTCGATTTTTTTACAAACTATGGGGAAAACATGTGAGGGTACTTATTTCTTATTTCTTCCTTTGGTTCCCATGTTGTCTCTTAGTACTTATGGTTACTCCATAGTACTTTGACTAGGTGAGTGGTCTTGTGGCATACAACATTATCTCTACGATCCAAGATATTCATTGGATGATACTCATAAGAGAGATCATTTTCCAAATATACCACCTCTGATTTCATTACATGTGAAGGATCTGATAGTATTTCCTCAAGAGTGATACATGGAATATATCATGTACTTGAGACTTGGATGGTGGAAGTTCTAGTCGATAGGCAACATCTTCATTAAGATCAAGAATCTCGAAGGGGTCGATGTACCTGGGACTTAGTTTTCCTTTCTTCCCAAATCTCACGACCCTTTTCTATATAGATTTGTAGAGGAATAAAATGTCTCTAACTTTAAACTCAAGGTATCATTGATGATTATCTACATAACTCTTTTATTGAATTTGGGATACTTTGATGTTTTTTTAATGGTTTTCACCTTTTCCACCATTTCTTTGACCATTTCAGGTCTCGGTAGCTTATGTTCACTAACTTCATCCTAGCCTGACTATGTTCTATATCTTTTCTCATAAAGGACTTCATATGGAGCCATTTGGATGCTCGAGTGGAAACAATTGTTTTAAGAGAAATCAGACAGAGGTAGATGTTGGTTCCATCCTTTTTTTAAGTCTATGGAACATGCTCTCAATATGTATTCTAGTTTCTAAATAGTCCGTTCATATTGGACACCAGTTTGAGGATGATAATCCATAATGAAGTTCAACTCAATGTTTAGATAATGTTAGAGACTTTTCCAAAACTTGTAGGTGAATCTCAGATCTTGATCGGATACAATCGATAGTGTTACTCAATATAGACTTACAACTTCTCTGATATATATCTGTGAAATTTGATTAGTGAGAAGTCCTATTGAATTGTAATAAATTGAGCTATCTTTGTGAGATGATCCACAATAACCCATATAGAATTGTTTCCTCTTGATGACTTTGGATGCCCAAGGTGATGTTTTCCCATTTCCTTGTTAGTATGGGTAATGGTTTCATAATCCCCTTAGACTTTCTCCTTTAATCCTTCAATTTTTGACACACCAAGAAATTTGATGAATATTCGGTGATCTCATTTTTTATATTGTCTCACCAATATCACTATTGGAGATCTCGATACATACTTGTGCCCTCTAGGTGAATAGATAATGTTGAGCTATGTGCGTTACTCAAAAGATCTTTCTTTATCTCTGGATTGGATGGTAAACATAGTCATGACCCAAATCTCATGAATCCTTACTCATCTATTTTAAACTATTAGGATTTAACATTTCTAAAATATTCCACCTTTTTCTAAATTTCCACATAATTACTTTTATAATCCTTTATTTTCTCCATAAGGGATGGTTGAGAAATCATTTGAGAAAGGATTGATTATGTTTCTTCCTTAATGATTCCCATGTTCATCCTTTATAGGTATAAGAATATTGAATCCTTCTCAATTCTCATCATTGGTAAAGATGCAAGATCTTTTCTACTTATAGAATCTTCCACCTTATTTTCTTTATTAGGATGGTAATGGATTGAGTAGTCATAATCCTTGATGAAATCTAAACATTTTCATTGGCACATATTAATATCATTTTATGTGAATATATATTTGAGGATCTTATGATCAGTATATATTTCACACTTCTCCCCATAGAGATAATGACATCATATTTGCAATGCGAAGATCATAGTCTCCAACTCCATATCATGCATGTGATAGTTTTTATAATGAATTTTCAACTACCTTGAGGCGTAGGATATTAATTTATCATTTTGAGTCAGTACATAGCCTAATACCTTCTTTTAAACATCATTTTACACCACAAATAGTTCCCCACTTATCGATAGTGTGAGAATTGGTGTAGTGATAGGTATCTTTTTCAACTCTTTTGAGCGGTATTCACATTTACTACTTTGGAAAAACTTCACTACCTTTCGAGTTATCTTGGTTATTGGGTTTTAAAATCCTGATGATTTCTTCACAAATCAACATTAATTCCGAGCTAGACTAAGGAAACTATAGATCTCCATTATAGATGTTGTCCTAGGCCACTCCTCAATTGCCTTTGTCTTGGAAGGGACCACACATATTCCTTTTCCGGTCATAACATGCCCCAAGAATGATACTTCTTCCATCCAAAACTCACATTTACTATAATTTTCAAAAAAAATTATCCTCTCACAAAGTATTCAACATAGTATTAAAATTCTCATAATATTTCTCATTTCACTTGGAGTAAATCAGAATATCATAAATAAAGACTACCACAAATTCTTTGAGTTAATCTAAACAAACTCTATTTATTTAGTCCATGAATATTTTTGGATCATTAGTTATTCTGAAGGGAATCACTATGAAATCATAGTTTTTATACCTCATTTTAAAGGAAGTATTGGGAATATCTTTTTGCCTCACCTTTAATTAGTGATATCCTGACCAAAGTTCCACCTTAGAGAAATACTTAACCTTATTTAGTTGATCAAAAAATTCATCTATCTGTGGAAGGGGATACTTTTTATTTATCAGTATTTTCTTGCGCTCACAATAATCAATACATAGGCACATTGATGCATACTTCTTCTGGATGAAGAGGACCGGCACACCCCGTAGCGAAGCACTCAGGGGTATAAAACCCTTATTCATATTCTCCTATAACTACTTATTTAATTCTTCTAACTCAACTGTGGCCATTCTATAAGGTGTTTTACATATATCATTATTTTTTACAAACTACTGCTTATTTTTACTTAATTACAGTGATTTACTACTAATTTTTAATAATTGACACCAATTTTTAATAATTATAGTGTTTGTTTTTTGAATTTTTACTATTTCTGCTAATTTTTTACTAATTATTGAGATTTGAAGTTAATTTTTACTAATCCTTACTAATTACCTCTATTTTTACTAATTTTTACTAATTACCACTAATTTTTAATAAGAATGTGATTTATTGTTAATTTTTTCTAATTACACCTGATTTTCTCTAATTATAGTGATTAAACATTAAATTTTACTAATTTAATGGTATTTTTAATATTTTTTTACTAATTATGGCTTCTTTTTAATAATTATAGTGATTTACTACTAATTTTTACTAATTAATGTTAATTTTTACTAATTATAGTGGTTTAATGTTATTTTTTACTAATTATAATTAGTGTGTTGCCTTTTCTGAGACCCGTGTCTAGGAAAAGGTATATGAAATGTGTTTATAAATTACATGATTTATATATATAAAAATTTTTATTCTGACCACTCCCAATTTGTGAATTTGGTTGGAATCTTCTGAAAAATCATTAAGAAAAAAATAAAGCATTTTATCAGCAAAAAATCTTGTATCCAGTGAAAACATGTTTTTATACTAATAAAATGTGCAAAAAGGTAAGAAAAAATCAGGTACATCAACACATATATATGGTATTAATGTTATAATTTTTATAAAAATAATATTAATTATATTTCAATAATATATTTATATATATATATAATTCTTTTAATTATAAAAGTTTCATAATATATCATATTATAAATTTATTTAATAAAATCAATTATTGATTAAACTTATATATATGAATATTCACATATATATATATATATATTATTACATATGTGTGTTTTTGTGTGTGGATATTTATATGTGTAGGTGAAGCCAATGCCCACATATATATATATCCAACAATATACAATATTCATATAATATTAATTTTATTATAATTCCTATATAATATTATATTAATTACATGAGAATAAAATTATTTATAACTGATTTATGTTTATATATGACATATATATAAAATAATGTCAATAATATATAAAAATTCATTTAAAAAAATTAAAAATTAAAAATTTAATTAATTTATATTAAACATTAAGTTTACCTATGTTTTATTATAAACAAAAGACATAAATCTTTCATATATAAGTATATAAATATTTTATACTCACTAAATAAAATGTTGATAAATATTTCATTTATGAATACTAAAACAAATTACAATAAAATTCGATTTTTATCAATGTTATAAATAGCACAGATAAAATACAACGCCTATTTTTCATGATTATGTAGTTGTGAGGCACGTAAGTGTTAAGAAGTTATAACAAGCAGAGTGCAGAGAACAAATCCCCAAGCATATACCAATTAGAATAATCAATTAACTAATCATTTTAATAAAAAATGAGGGAGAAGCAAAAGGAAAACATTCTTAATAAGAAAACACTAATAAATCACACAATGAAACAAAAATATCCCCATGATAAGGAAAAATCAATGAATTAAATTAGAGTTTAATAACTAATTAGATCACATAGTAGATGGGTTGAGTATAACAAGCTTGAACTCATACTCCTAGATTCTATGCTAAAATATTAAATTTACATTTATGGATTCGTTGTCGGTAATTGTGACCAATTTTTTTTCCATCCAGACATTGAAAAAATCAAAAGGAAAAGTTGGATCACTTAAATCCTTCAGGATCATTTAGTTTTATAGTTTTAGAGAATTAGGACAGAATCATATATAAACAATTCTCATGACTTTAAATGATCATTTCTTCCACATAACCCAGCTTTTATTTTTCACATTAAGACATCATCATCATCCAAATGAAATCCCTTATAGACATAAATCGTTTAACCTCATTATTTATAACTTGGGTAAAAGGAAACATAACATGGTTGAGATAAAATGACCAGTAAGGGAAAGCATAATCATTAGAAAATTAATGTCTTCAATGAGCATAAGAAATGAATAAGGGTATACAACATAATCATAGTGCATGGGCGAATCATAAAATAACTCATACCCATCAATACCTGGATCATCAAATATGAAAACAATGCAAAGAAAGGACTCAGCAAAATCAATAATAATGAGTCATGTGATATCCATCTTGATCATAAGAAACATTATAAACCCATAGAAAGAAATTAAAACCCTTTTCGGTGTCTTGGAGTATCATACTCATAAAATTCTTTCAAAACCCTTCTAATAGGAATAACCATATGGGCTGACTTACACTATAATCATTACCCAATGCATTGGAGTTCTGTATGGGAATACCCATTGTATAAGATATTATTGGCTCACCTGATACTATATGGGTCACCCCATCATATAATTTATAACAGGATCACCCAATGCTATCTGGGATACCCCATCATATAAGCTATAATAGGATCACCCAGTACTATCTGGGTCACCCCATCGTATAAGTTGTAACGGGCTCACCCGATACTATTTGGGTCACCCCATTATATAATTTGTAACATGATCACCAAGAACTATCTAGGGTACCCCATCATATATAATTTCCATGAACCACAACATTAATAGATTACATATATCCTTCATCATACAACTCATAAAAAAATCATTATTCCTTTTATAAATTTATTAACCCATGTAAAATAAATGGGTTTCATGTCAACCTCTTTAAAACATGACTAACCCATGGAAAATAAATGGGTTACATAAATATATCTTTTAAACATGATTAGCCATTAGAAAGAAAATGGGTTCCATAATAATCTCTTCGAAACATGATTAACCCATGGAAAAAAATGGGCTCCATAACAATCTTTTTGAAACATAATTAACCCATGGAAGAGAAACAACTTCCATAATAATATATTTGAAATAATATTATTACATACAGAGAAATATTGATGATGATATCAATATAAAATACACCCATTGGATCATAATTAAGAATAATTGTTTTTTACTTTGATGAATTTAAACACCATTAAATAAATTTTGAGTAAAATACCCCTTTCTCTTTGAAAATCACTTTTTTAAAACTTAATAAATTTTGAAAAACATTTTCTTGAAAAATATCCTTGAAAGATTATATAGAAATATTTTAAAAAAATAATTTAAAACATTTATTGAGGAAAATATCCTTCAAGAACCGAAATAAACTTTTCAAAACATTTTTAAAACATTTTTACAAAACATGTTTTGAGAAGAAAAAGTGTTTTCGACCGAAAAGTTGATTTTTAATAAAAATATTCTTTTTGAAACCTTGAGAAAACAAAGAGGTAAACTTGATGATAAATAATTTTTTCTCATGAAATAACCAAAAGGGAATAAAATTTTGCAGTATCTTAATTGATAGATCATAATACATCATCGTTGAAAGCATATTTATAATCAATCCTGATAAAAGATGAGATTGTAATATAAGACTCTTACCACATGGGTGGATTTGAATCATAATACCCATGAAATAATAACATTAAATTAAAATATTAATATACTTAAAATAAGGATAATAATGATATAAAATTTTAAATAATTAGTATATACACCTTATAAAAGAAGATAGGTGTATAACATAACTTACGTCTCAAAAAAGGAAAATTGAGACAAAAAACTCTTACCGCTTCGATAACTTTGAAACCGTTAACCCCATGAGATAAATATCATAAAATGGATATGTAAATAAAAATAAATTTAATTATAATAATCATAAAATACATTCTTTGTATTTATAAACACCACACAACAAAAATAAGTGGTGAATATGACATATATCTCGTAGAAATAAAAGCGAGATGAGGAGAACCCTTACCTTGAGTATGACTTGTCACATGTGTCTTTATCATTATAAATAATAATATTATTTTAATTATTTTATTGATTGAGAAACTTCTAAAACTTTATTATTACTTTTATTTCACATATTAACATTTTAGATACAATTACTTAATCGATTAGTGTTACGCTAGATGTTTTGGCCATATTTGGCTTATTTGTCAAAATTTAATTTGGTAGGTTGACTAAAGTAAAAGTTGTAATTATTTAAAAATATAAAAAATACTAATCATGAAATAATTATTAAAATTTTAAATCAATTATACTTCTAAAATCAATCATGAAATATGGTTATGAAAAATAAACCAACGTTACGATCATGGCGACAGTAGGTCGTATGTACCCATGAGTAACATTTCCATTATTCAATGATCATTACGGAAAGAAGGTAAGTAACATTTATATTTATATAATTATAATAATATAATAAATAAAATTTTATTTAATCATATATACTTATCTATATATAATTATTGTGATGTGGAGATGAAAAAAGGAATCGCATCGCCTTGAGAAGGCGGTAGTCCCCACGTCCATGAACGACATTATCATTTTTTCAATGAGTGAAAAGGTAAAAGGAAAATGATATATTATATTTAAATATTGATAAATACGTAATTAATATAATAATTATGACATTTATATCACATATATTTATTATATTTACCCTTATTTGCTTCTATTAAATGAGTTAATGAAAACGAATCACATCGCTTCGTGAGGCGGTAGTTTGTTGTACACACAAGCGATGTTATCATATCCCTTACAGAATAGAATATAAAATGTTCATATATTATATAAAAAATAAAAAGGTATAATTATTCTATAAATATCATATATAAACTTTATATCAATCATCATACTCAACTGTGAGAGGTGGTAATGGAAAAACAAATGACATCATTTCATGAGGCGGTAGTCCACCATACACATGAATGATGATTTCGTAACCAATTTGATGAAAGTATGAGTGGTTATAGGTCTTAAAATTAACATAAAAACATATAAGTTTTGGTAGATACTTATTTTATTATATAATTATGGTTTAAGAATAATTTAAGGAGGTTAAGTAAGATATAAAACAAAAATGCTCACTAGTGAACGTTTCCTCTTCTTCTAGTAATATATTTTGGTTTACACCAAAGGCCTTACTTGATTGGATTTATATCCAAATTAATTCCTATAAGATTATGGTATGGAATTTGGGTAGTTATTTTGGAAGGTTTTGTATGATAAAAATGGCTTGAGAGGTGTGAAAAAGTGAGTGAGTGAATGCCTTTTTATAACAGGGGAGGAGTGATATTCTTGTAAATACCCAAAAGTATTCACTATTTGGAGGTCTCCCTTACCTAATATGGATAAAAAATTTAATAATAATGGAGGTTATGGTTTACGGGGTCTATAAACACCTACAAAAAACAAAAATAAAATCATTTTTTTTAATTTTGTTCCTTAGTCTTTAAGATTACTCAATTTTACCCTTTTTGTTTTTATCATGATAACTAGTTTTCTATCCTAGGTAATTTATCCTTTAAGAATAAATTAAAGTTATTATTATTAGATAATTTATACCCACTTATTATAAATATTTTATCTAATTTATAAAATAAAAATCCCATTCGTGTTGGAAAATAATTTTAACAGAAGTGCGTGTAACTTGTAAAAACACTCTTTTAACCCTAACCGTGCTAAAAAAGATTTTACTATTTAGGGGTCAATATGTTCATTATAAAAGATAAATTATTAGATTAATGGAAAATATTTTATATTTATTAAAATTTAAAAATAAATTGGAATAATATGTCATTTTTAGTACTTTTAAATCATTTAATAAAATATCATTTATTATAAAATAACATTAATGCAAATTTTGACATTATTTATTTATTTTGAATTTAAAAATATCCAAAAAATTGTATAATTATAATATATTAAGTTAAAAACTGTGAAAAATGATATATTCATATAAAAAATTAATTTAATATAATAACTCATTCAATTTTTCTCACTTTTAAATTTTTAGTATCATTTATTTTAATTAATTATTAACTAAATAATTATCGTGTTGGCGTTTCCTAAGCATTTTAAGCAACTAATTCATATATAAAAATTAAATATAAATTATTATGGTAAAAAAATCATTTATATTTTAAAATAATATGTATAAATGAACTAATGTTGTTTTTGTACCTATCCTAAAGCATTATAGATATTAAATGCAAGGAATGTTCGGTTTTTGTCTTTTTATTTACTTAACTTATTATATAGGTCACTTGAATGGAAAATTATCCCAATAACTCAAAAAACCAATAATATAGTGATAAGGGTCTAAATATGTCTAAAAAGTTGGTTTTTTTACAAGTTTTAATACATTTTACACCTTATATTTCACGTTTAACCACTAAGTAATCTCGTTCTTACCTTAATCACTGTAATTAATTTTAACTATTTTCCTTAATAATTATTATAAAAAATTAAGATGAATTTACTATATAATATAAATTGTGATTATTTCATATATTAAATCTATTTTACCAAATTTAACTCACAGAAGTGGTATAATTTAACTTAAAATTAATCATGCATACATAACAAGGACACGAGTTTTTAAAGTGAAAATGTTCTAAAGTTTAGAGTGTTTTATATAAATATTCAATATGAAAAATTTTAAAATGAACTAAATTGGATTAATTGATATAAAATTTAACTAATTTTACTTTATATCCTATTCAAAATATAATTTTACTTTATAAATAAAATAAATACAAAGATAATTTTCAATAAAAATTCAGTATTTTTCACTATTCATAAAAATTGAAACTTTTCAGAAAAATATTAAAAATTCACCCTAACATAATTTTGATATTATGATTTAAAAAATTAAGTTCATTTTATTAAAAAAAATTATAAAAGTTCCAAAAAATAGTTTTAAAATAAGTGCGCCATAAAAAGGTGACTTTTTTTTTGAAAAATAAATTTTTAAGCGTAAAATTAGATATATTTTTATCTATTGTTTATAAAATGCATAGGAAGAATTTTAATTTTTTTTAATATATAATATATAAATTTCATTAATATAATCCAATAAGAGTGGTTTTTTAACACAATGTTGCATGTAACGCATGCTAAAGTTGATATCACGTGTAACACAAGACGCAATTTTATTCTTTTAAAATCTCAGGGTGTTATATCCTACACCCTTTAATAAATTAAATCCTAAAAATTTGAAATTTACCTCAGTAATAAAATATTAGATATTTGAAAATAATTTTTTTTAAATCCACATCATAAAAAGGGTTAATAAAACATCCTCTTAATAATAGAGAAAGGTAAGTACAACAGACATATGGAATAACACATAACAAGGTTTCAAAAAAGAAGAACATATATGGGAATATTGAAAAAACATAAATAATTATAGAGATCTATTGAGTTCATTAATCACAAAAAAGTGAATAATCCATGGAATGATAAAGGCTACAAAAACAGAAATCTGTGATGATTTAAAAGACCATATGATTCATTGGATATGAATATAATAAGATAATTTTTTTGTTTCAAGATACTTTTACAGAATTTAATGAATTACTTTTCCATATAGACTAAGTTCATAAAGAGATATACTTACTTGATGAGTATAATTTCATCCATTCATCAATTTCCTTAAAAAACTCCTCTTTTTCTCTGAATGATGAGTATTCAAAATTTATTTTTCATGCTTGAAGCACTAAAATAAAATTTTAAAGGACTATAAAATCCATAAAATAAGAACAATATATTCCTCCTTTATTTAGACATTAACCAAACCCAAAATTATTAGCACATGTTAAGATAATTATAAAAATTAATGAACCTTTATGCATTAATCTCTAAATTTTAACAGCAATTCTCAAAGTTCAAACCAGATCCTTCCATAAGTAATTATCCTAACAATTCTTTAAAAATTTCCAAACAAAGTTCTAATCCCAATGCTAATAAGGATTTAATCATATACTCTTAAAAGATAAATCAAACTTTATTCCTAAAATAAAATCCTATATTCTTCGTAAATAAACTTAATCTTTTCCTATAAAAAATCATACTAACCAGGACATCACATATGTCAGTGGTAGGCATGAAACCCTTATCATACTTTGGTCATGGGTTCAAGCCCCGACGCCATTCCGGATGTGATGGGTTCACCTAGTATACAATATATCCTCTATCTTTTTCTTTAAACCTGAAAAATAATTCCTCCCTAAATAACACTTCATGTTGATCCTAGGGGATAAAATACCTAAAAAATCTAAAAAAATTCCACCAAAACACGTAATTTTTACTGCTTAAAACCCTCAAATGTGGTTTCTAAGACTTTGAAAATATGATCAACCATAATCTTATAAAACTATGATGGTATCCATAACTATTAATATAACCACATATGAAAACATCATAATACACATAGTTATCTAAATCTTCTTTTGATAACAACTATAATATCCCTAAACCTAAACTTTCGGAATCAGTGTTTAAATTGTAAATTTTACATTTACATCTTTGATACCTATAATTGAGACACAATTTTTTCCCATCCAAATATTACAATATCAAATGGAAAAATTGGATCACTTATATTCCTCAGGAACTTTTAAGTTAATAGTTTTATATAATTAAAAAAAATCATAGATAAACAATTCACATGACTTTAAATAAAAATTTATTCCACTTAACCCAAATTTTATTTTTCAAATTAAGATATAATCATCGTCCAATTGAAATACATTATAGAAATAACCCATTAAACATAATTCTTTATAAACTATGGAAAAGGTAACATAAGAAGGATGATATCAAATTCTCAGTAAGGGAAAACATATGCATTAGAAAATTAATTTCATAAATGAGCATAAAAAATTCATAAGGGTATTATGACATAATCAGAGTGGATGAGCAAATAATAAAATAACTCATACCCATAAATATCTAGATAATCAAATATGAAAACATGGAAAAGTCAAGACTAATCAGAATCAATACTCATGATCCATATGATATCAATATTGTTCATAAGAAACATTATAAACCCATATAAAGAAATAAAAACCATATTTGGTAACTTGAAGCATCATATTCATAAAACCCTTTCAAAACCCTTTTAATTGGAATAAAAATACTACCAACTTATAATATAATCATTACCTAATTCATTGGAAAATTGTCTAGGCACGCCCACTGTATAACCTATAACGGGATCACCCAGTGCTATCTGGGCCTCCCGTCATAAAAGTTGTAATGGGATCAAATGATATTATATGGGACACCAGATCATATAATATTTAACAAGGTCACCCAACGATATCAAACCCAACCCATTGTGTAAGTTGTAACAGGCTCACCTAGCGCTATCTGGGCCACCCCATCGTATAAGCTGTAATGGGATCACTCGACACTATCTAGGAAACCCCATCATATATAATTACCAATTAATACAACATGAATAAATTAAATAGATATTTCATTATAAAACTTATATAAATAGTCATTATTTCTTTTATAACTTGATTAACCCATGGAAAAGATATGAGATTCATATCAACCTCTTTAAAACAAGATTAACCCAAGGAAAAAAACAGGTTCCATAACAATCTATTTGAAACATGATTAACCGATAGAAAATAAATGGGCTCCAAAAAAAATCTATTTGAAACATTTTTAACCCATGGAAAATAAATTAGTTCCTTAATAGTCTCTTTCAAATATGATTAACCCGTGGAAGAGAAATGTGTTCCATGAAAATCTCTTTAAAAAAATATTATTCCATCTAGAGAAAGAATGAGGATGGTATCATTATAAAATATCCTCATTATATCATAAGTAACAAAAATGGTTTTTTATGTTGATGAACATAAATACCAATAAAATATCATTAAATAAATTTTGAGGAAAATACCCTTTTCCTTTTGAAAATCAATTTTTAAAAACGCAAAACATTTTGAAAAAAAATTTCTTTGAAAATATCCTTGAAAGATTATAAATTAATATTTTAAAAAATAATTTAAAACATTTATTGAGTAAAATATCCTTCCATATTTTTAAAACACCATTTAAAACATTTTTTTATTTTTTTAGAAAACATGGTTTTGGAAGAAAAAGGTTTTTTGACCGAAATGATGATTTTTAATAAGAAATATTCTCTTGAAACTTAAGAACATCAAAGATTAAAATGAAGAGAAAAATGTATTCTCATGAAATAACTGGAGTGGAATAAAATTCAATATTTTCTTGAGATATATATCCTAATACCTCATCATTGGAATCATAATCATAAGTAATCTAGATAAATAATGAAATTGTAACATAAGACTCTTACCACTTTGGTAGCTTTGAATCCTAATCCCCATGAAATAATAAAATTTAATGAAGCATATGATATATTTAAAATAATAATATTCATTATATAACATGTTAAATGAGTTTTATATAGACATCATAAAATAAAATAGCCTTATAACATAACATACGTCCCAAAGGACGAAAAATGAGACAAAAACCCCTTACCAATTTTGTAACATTGAAATAGTTTACCCCATGAAAGAGTGATACTAAAATGGATATTTAATCAAGTATATTTAAGGTTAATAATAATAAAATAAATTTATGTGAATTATATACACCACATAATAAAAATAAGTAGTGAATATGACATATATCTCACAGAAATAAAAGTGAGATGAGGAAAACCCTTACCTTGGTCCGACTTGTCATGTGTGTCTTTATATTCTAGAATAATAAACTTTTATTAATTATTTAAATTCTGGAAAACCTTTTTAAAGGTTATTATTACTTTTATTTTAATTATAAACATGTTATATACAATTTCTTAATTGATTAAGTTTACACCGAATGTTTTTACCATATTTGGATTGTGGGTCAAAATCAAATTTTGTAGGTTGAAAAAGGTCAAAGGTTTAATTATTTAAAAATATTTTAAAATAATAATAATTAAATAATTATAAAATTTATAAATAAATTATAAATCTAAAGCCAATCATGAAATATGGTTATAAAAAATTAACTAACGTTATGATCATAAAGATGGCAGGCCGTACGTATGCATGAGTAACATCGCCATTCTTCAACGATCATTATTGAAAGAAGGTAAGTAAAATTTATATTTTCATAATGACTATAATATCATAAATACAATTTAATTTAATTATATATACTTATATATATCATTGTTTTGATGTGGAGACAAAAAAAATCACATCACTTCGAGGAGGCAGTAGTCCATACGTCCACGAACGATATAATCATTTTCTCAGTGAGTGAAAAGGTAAAAGTAAAATGATATATATTGTTTCCATAATATTAAATATGTCATTAATATCATATATATTTCATTTATATCATGTATATTAATTATCATTACCCGTATTACCTTCCATGTAACACGTTAGTGAAAATGAATTACATCGCTTCGGGAGGTGGTAGTCCACCGTACACACGAGTAACATTATTGCATCCCTTATGAAATGGAATATAAAAAGGGTATGTATTATATAAATACTCCGTAGGTATAATTATGGCATAAATATAATATATAAATTATATATACATCATCATACCCTACTGTGAGAGGCGGTAATGTAAAAAAGGAATAACGTCATTTCACGAGGTGATAGTCCGCCGTACACATGAATGATGATTTTGTAACCCATTTGATGGAAGTGTGTGTGGTTGTAGGTAATAACCTTAAAATAAAAAATCTCATTATATTTAATATACTTATGTTGTTATATAATTATGGTTTAAGAATAAATTAATGAGGTGAAGGAAGATATAAAACAAAAACACTCAGTGATGAACATTACCTCTTCTTTGGGTAAATTCTTTTGGTTTGTGACAAAGGCCTTACATGGATGTATTTTTATCCAAATTAAGAATTATAGGATGAGTGGGGTGTGGTATTTGGGGACTGGTTTGGTCAGGGTTTGGATGATCAAAATGGCTTGAGAGGTGTGGAAAAGTGAGGGTAGTGAATGCCCTTTTATAGTGGAGGAAGAGTAACATTCTTGTAAATACCCCAAAGTATTCACTATTGGGAGGTCTCAATTATCTTATGTGGCTACAAAATTGAATAATAATTGAGTTTAGGGATTATTAATCCAATATAAACCTCTAAAAAACAAAGTAAAACTCATTTTCATAATTTTTTCCTTAGTCTTTATGTTTAAACAATTTTACACCTTTTGTTTTTACCACGTTAATTAGTTTCAAACCTAGGTAATTTATCATTTAAGAATAAATTAAAGTAATAATTATTAGAAAATTTAGACCCAAAGTTTATAAATATGATATATAATTTATAAAATAAAAATATCATATGTTTTGGAAATTAATTTTAACAGAATCCCATGTAACTTGCAAAAACACTACTTTAACCCTAAACGTGCTAACAAAGTTTTTACTATTTAAAGGTCAATGTATTAATTATAAAATATCAATTGATCCATTAATGAAAATTATTTTATATCTATTTTTATTTAAAAATCACCTGGTAGGACATATTATTTTTAGTACTTTTAAATCATTTAATAAAATATCATTTGTTACAAAATAATATTGATATAAATTTTGACATTATTTAGTTGATTTGATTTAAAAAATGTCAAGAAAATTATGGAATTATAATATATTAAGTTAAAACCTATTTAAAATTATATATTCATGTAAAAAATTAATTGAATATAATAATTCAATCAATTTTACTCACTTTTAATATATTTTGTATCATTTATTTTAGTTAATTACTAACTAAATAATTAATGCGTTGGCATTTTGTAATCATTTTAAGTAAATAATTTATCTAAAAATTAAAGACAAATTATTATGATAAAAACCCATTTATATTTAAAAATAATATTTATAACCGAACCAATTTAGTTTTGTTTCTATTACAGAACATCATACATATTAAAGTCATGGAAAGGTCTTTTTTGTCTTTTTCTTTACTTAACTTATTATATAGGTCACTTTAATAGAATAGTATCAAAATAACATAAAAAATAATTATAAGGTGATAAGGGTTTAAGTATTTCCATAAAATTGGTTTTGGATAAGTTGGTAGGTCATTTTACACCTTATATTCTATGTTTAACAACTATGTAAACTCATTTTTACCTTAATAACTATAAATAATTTTACCTATTTTCACTAATCATTATGGTCAAAAATTAAGTTTACCTTATTATATAATATAAATTATTATTATTAAAAATATATAATCCATTTTTTCAAATTCAATTTACATAATTTGAAGAAATTAGCTTAAAATTAATTCCACAGATGTGACATGAAAGTGAGGTTTTAAAGTGAAAATATTCAAAAGTTTACAATGTATTTATATCAAAATTAAATATGAAAAAGATTTGAATGAACAAAATTGGATAAATTGACAAAAAATTGATCTAATTTTACATTAAAACTAATTTGAAATAAAATTTAACTTTATAAATAAATTAAATGAAAGGACGGTTTTCAATTAAAATTCAATATTTTTCACTATTCATAAAAAATAAAACCTTTTAGAAAAATATCAAAAATTCACCTTAAAATAATCTTGGTATTATTATTTCAAAAATAAAGTTTATAATTTCAAATAAATTTTATAAAATTGTCAAAAATTGGTTTTAAAATAAGTTTCATAAAAGGGAGACAAAACTACTTTTTTTGAAAAATACAGTTTTATGTGTAAAATTGCATTTATTTTCATCTCTTGTCTAGAAAACAAATAGTTTGACTTATGAACAATATATTTAAAATATTATATATAAATTTCATTAATATAATTCAATAAGAGTGATTTTTTAGAACCCAATCATTCATGTAACGTAAGTTAAGCTCGATATTTCATGTTACACAAAGTATAATTTTATTCTTTTAAAATCTCAAGGTGTTATACCGAGTTAAGGGACAATGGTGACATGAGTGAACAAAAGGGAACCCTACAAACATAAGTGAAATCACATAATAATATCATCCTATTTAATGCAATCCCCTAACACCAATTTAAAATTAAACCATTAATTATGTAATGACCCAAAATTTTATCAATGGAAATTCCCTTCTTATAATTATATAATATAGTATAAACCACATAAAGTTACTTTGAGAACAAAATAAAAAATTTATAAATTAATAATGGATTAAAATAAGAGTTATTTCTAGATGTTAATGAATCTATCCCAATAGAATAGTAACTTGACCTTTGGAACAGTAATGTAACCATTAGGAATAGTAATTTTTCCAGTAGAATGATAACCTAATATATGAAATTGTAAATAAAATTTAGGAATATCATAAATGAAATTTTGATATAATTATATCATAATATAAGTAAATAAATGTTTTAAAAACTATTAATTAAGTGTTGGTATTTTTATAAAACATAAATGTTTATTTATAATTTTATAATTAATATAATTATTTAAATGAAATTTTATTTTCATAAAATTTCTTCATAAATTAATATTTTATTATCTTATGATTATAAGATAGCGTTATGATAATTTAATTAATGATTCAATGTGTCATAAAATCAATTATAATTTTAAAATTAGTATTTTCTGAATAAATGATGATATTAATTAAATATTAAATTTCTGATACTTAGAAAATTATATTTATAAAATGGAGTTCATTTTTTAATTCTACTCATCAAAAAATGGATAGGGTGAATTTTTGGTATTTTTCAGAAATACTTGATTTTTTGGTGAATTGTAAAATACATTAATTTATAGTATATATTCATTATAAGTTAAATACAATATTCCTTGAGTCATTTCTAATGTGAGAACCCTAATATAAAATTCTACTTATTTATTTTAATATATTTAGTGATAATTCTCAGAATATTCATAGTCTTGATCCGAAATAATAAACTAATGAATAAAACAATGAGAAAACACCCATATCCTCCCCTATAAATACCACCCCTCATCACCTCTTCTCTTCATACATTTTAAGATTTGATATTTGTACAAATTATACCCAATAAACTTATCAATACCCTTCCATACGTTCAGGAGCTATTTGTCTCATCAAAAGTCCAAACCCTTTGACCTAAGTTGGTTCACAAGTAAAAGGATTCGAGAGGTAAAATCATCTTTCTTTTATTTTAATCTCTTTTGAAGTTGTTTTATTTTATTATTCTATCCAAACCTACCATCATCCAAATTGAATTATAACTCCATTAACTTACATATACTATAATGTTATTATACTAATGGAATAATTCATCATCAAATCCCTTATCCTCTTCTTTTTATTCTTAAAATGAAAGTATCATTCCTGAGGTGTTGATTTATCGCCTTCAAGGATGACATGTTTTCATTTTACCTTACCTCATTTAAGATTCTTCATGAAAACATTTAAATGGTTAAAACATATTGTAAATTTTATGTTATAACCCTTTGTATGTTTTGTAATTAACATATTTATGTAATATTAAATGATAAAACAAAACAATTTTGTTGTGATCAAAAACCACCGTAATAATCTAAAAAATTATCACTAATGTATTATCTAATGATTCATCCTCATACCCTATAACCAAATAATATATTTAACCATTTAAAATTATGTATGATAATTAATAATCTATAATTTCAATTCAGTATAATTATTATAATTGTACACTACTTATATACAAGTGAACCGATCATGAAAATAAAGAAAACGAACACTCCTGAACAATGAAATTAAACTATATAACTCATAGAAAAGACCATAAATTAAATTAACAAAAATATAATGAATTTATTTCATTTATAAAATATTTTTTATTTTTTTAATTAATTAATTTAATTTTATTATACAATATATTAAAGCGAAAAATCATTCAGGCATAAGGTAAGGGGAATTCTTGAACCCAACTCTATTTCCATGGGTTTCCCTATTTAACTCAATATTCAGTATGAATGTTCCTTTAATATTTCATAAATATAATTTATTTATCCTTCCCTTCCCTTTTTGGGATATACATGCTTCCAATCTTATTTTATGACAAATGAAAATATTTTTCCAAATAAACTCTTCCTTCTTAAAACACTTCTTCTACTTCTCTTGAGATTGTTTCTTCTTCAGTAAAGATTGATGATTCTTATACCATGTCTGTTATTTCCTATTTATTTTGGAACTAAAAATTTTATTCATGAATTTATGCTTTATTAAATAAAACACATTCCTTTCTATTTTTTATTTTATTTCTAATATTTATATATTCTTTATATAGCATTCTTGATTATGTAAATTTTATGATGTGATGGGTGAGCCCAGAATTATATAGCACATGTAAGTGTTTGGATGTGAATGGTGTTCCTAGAATTATATAGTTCTCTAATTCATTGGTTAATGTGATGAATCTCATGAGATAAACTAAAATATGCATGATCATGATGCTAACTTTGTTCACAACTATGTGTGTCATTTGACCACTATGACATGATGTTTCATTTTTATGCATTTCCACATCCCATACTTTTATCTAATGTTTCCTCTCATGATTATCATGATGATCCCATGCTTATTTTATGATGATAATGATTTTTCTCACCCATGCTATATTTATTTATGTTATTATCTATCCTTTTACTAGGATTTCAACTCACCCCTTTTGATGCATATCCTCAAGTTAATACTTGTACTAAGGAGAACACTAGGGCCAATAAGAAGCTAGAGAAGAAGGAATAAAATAAACGATTATGTTTTATTATTTAAAATTTATGTATGGTACTAATTTTCTCAAGACACTAAATCTTTCAATCCTAATTGTGTTATGCTTTTATGTTTTTTATCTTTAAAATGATGTAATAGTTTTGTAAGAAAAATAAGGGTTACTATAGTTGGTATCAGAGTATTGTTTAGTTGATTTGGGAATTATTATTATATGAACTTAGTGAAAACCCTTGGTATGAGACTATGTCTAAGTAAACACCGAAGAAGCTTTGTTTTAGAAAAATATTAAACATAGGGATATCACAAGACATGCCTTTAGAGTTAATTAAAAAAGGGATAAATTATTTATTCAAGACTTGTTTACTTTGTTTTTTCTGACCTTTTTTATTTTAGAAAATAGTGGTAACTAGGAGAAACTAAGCTAACAATCCATTCGAGGGACAATGTAGTGATTTCTTGAACAACATCCCCAATGCTTTGGGAGGTGGAGTCCAAAATTTCATGGTGATTCTTACCCAACTGTCTCAGGATATGAATAATAACCTAAATAATATGGAACATCCTCCTTCACCAAAGATAGAGAAACTAGCCGTCAAGTCTTTTATGCAGAAACGACCACTGACATTTAGTAGATCTTTCAATCCACTAGTCATAGAACTGTGGGTCAAATCAATGGAGAAGGTCTTTTTTATACTTTTCTATTCTGAGACAGAGAATGTGACTTCAGTTTTTTATCATCTAGATGGAGAGGTTGAGCAATGGATGTAATTGATTATGAACACAAAAAAAAGGATAAAATTGAATATATAGAGTGTTAAGACTTCACAATAATGTTTCTTAATAATTTTTTCCCTCAAACATTTCATACAAATGTGGAGAGAGAGTTCATAGAGCTGAAGAAAAATGATGGTGAATCTGTCACCGCCTATGAATACAGTTTCACAAGGATTGAAAGGTATTATTCATGATTTGTTATCAATAATGATAGAAAAATTGATAGATTCTTTAGTGGTTTAAAACCACACCTTCTTAAGGATCTATAAATTCAAGACTTTGAGAGTTATGAAGAATTTGTTTGATTTGCTATAAAAGGGTATATGGAGTTTTGAGAATGGTCCCATGGATATGCTGATAAGAAATGAAATAAGGAGTTTCAATTTGAAGGATCTAATGAGAAATGTGGAAATAAAACTCAACCACCCACATGTTAAAAATGTGGTAAGAAGCATCATGGGAATTGCCTCAAAGGTATAAGGAAATACTATAATCACGGGAGAGAAGTCCAACAATATCACGAATTTAAAAGAGACATGAGGAAGTAGGAAAATTTGGTATAGGAAAGGAGATAACCACCCATGGTTCAATGCTTCAACTGCAGGGATCAAGGGAACTATGCAATCCAGTGCACTAAACCTTGAGTCATCGAGAGTGATCAATGTCATCATCAACCAAAGCCAAATAAGAAAGTGAATGCTTATTCCATAAATAATGATAAGGTTCATACATAAAATTATTTGGTGATAGATATGTTAGTAATTAATTAAAGAATAGAGAAGGTACTATTTGATTCTGGTTCTATGCATTCTTTCATATCTTGCAATTTTAGTATAACTAGTTAAACACCACCTCAAAATATGGAGGTTGAATTATCTATGAGAATAGAAAATGGGGTAATTATTTAATCCAAAGTATATAAATCCTCCCCAGTTAATGTTTGTGGATTGAACATCCTATTAAATCTTTTCATACTTCCTTTGGTGAAGTTTGATGCTATATTGGGCATGGATTGGTTATCTTTATACAAATCCAACATCAACTATAAGGAAAGGGAGATCACTCTTCACATATTAAAGCATCCTCCAATTCTATAAAAGTGTAAGGAGAAGGATGAATATACTTTAGAATTATCATCTCAAGTGTGGATATTATTTCCTCATGATAAATTATATCTAGATCAAATGATTGATTCAAAGGAGAGAATCATGATCGAAGGCATGACCATTGTAAGGGACTATACAGATGTGTTCCCTAAAGAATTGTTTGGTCTTACTCCTGATTGAGAGGTTGAGTTCTCAATTTAACTTATTCTTAGATATATTATTATATCAAATACACCTTATATAATAGCCACTATTGAGTTAGAAGATCTGAATAAGCAGTTATAAGAGAATCGTGAAAAGGATTTTGTACGCCTGAGTGATTTACCATGGGGTTCACCAATCCTATTCTTCATAAATAAGGATGGATGAATGCACCTATGAATTTATTATAATGAGCTCAAAAAAATAATGATAGAGAATAATTATCCCCTTCAATGGATAGATGACTTATTTGATCAACTACATGGTTCCAAGTACTTCTCTAAGGAAAAACGTCAGTCAGGATATCACCAATTAAAGACGAGGAAGGAAGATATTCCCAAGAATGACTTTTGAATGAGGTCTTGAAACTATGAGTTAATATTTATGCCCTTTATACTCATATTTACCTAACAATATTCATGAATTTAATAAATGGAGACTTTAGAGATCACCGAGAAAAATTTGTGGCCATCTTTATTGATGATATTCTGATATACTCTAAGAGAAAGGAGGAACATGAGGAGAATTTAAATATTATTCTAAAGACATTGAAAAGGGATAAAATTTATGAAAATTATAGTAAATTTTATTTCTTTATGGAGGAAGTATCATTCTTAGGGTAAGTTATCACCAGTAAAGGAACATTTTTGGACCCTTCCAAGACAAAGCCAATCAAGGAGTGACCCATGCCAATATCTGTAATGGAGATATTTATTTTTCTCAGTCTAGTTAGGTATTATAAAAAATATTGAAGAACTTATCATGATTGTAAAATCCACTAAACAATATGACTTAGATGGGAGAAAAATTTTCTAGACCAAATAATACGAAGACTACTATAAAGAGATAAAAAAGAGGCTTATCATCGAGCCAATACTCACACTTCTGACAAGTGGTTAACTATTTTTAGTATACAATGATTCTTCAAAAAAGGTATTAGGCTGTTTACTGATGAAAAATGAAAAATTGATAGCCTACTCCTCAAGGTAGTTGAAAATTTATGAGAAAAACTATCCCACGAATGATCTGGAGTTTGGTAGCTGTGATATTTACATTGGAAATCTGGCGGCATTATCTCTATGGGAAGAAGTGTAAGATATATAAAGATCATAAGATCCTAAAATATATATTCACACAAAATGATCTTAATATGATCCATTTAATATTGTTATATTTCATCAAGGATTATAACTACTCAATCCACAACCATCCTAGTAAGGTGAATAAAGTGGCAGATGCTCTAAGTAGAAAAGATTCTTCAACATTATTAATGAGGATAATTGAGAAGGATCCAAACTTATTAGATTTTAAAAAGGATGGACATGAGAATCATTAAGGAAGGAATATCATCAATCTTTTCTCAAATTATTTCTCAACCGTCCCTTATGGAGAAAATAAATTACTCTTAAAGAAATAATGTGGAAATTTAGAATAAGGTGGAAGCTACGAGAAAGGGGAAATCCTCCTTGTTTAAAATTGATGATGAGGATTTCTAATATTCGGGTCATTATTATGTATACCGTATGATCTAGAGATAAAGAAGGATCTTCTTAATGAAGTACACAACTCAACCTTCAATGTTCACCTAGGGAGTACAAATATGTATCGAGATATTTGAGATAACTATTGGTGGGACAATATGAAGAAGGATATCGTTGAATATACATTAAAGTTCTAGGTATGTCAACGAGTGAAGAATAAAGACAAAATTTTAAGGGGATGATAAAACCATTACCCATACCAACATGAAATTGGAAGAGTATCACCATGGAATTTATCACTATACTTACATAGACATCTAGAAGAAACAATGCTATATGGATTTTTATGGATCATCTCACAAAGATAACTCATTTTAACTCAATTTGAGATGAATTCTCACCGAATAAACTTGGACAGATATACATAAAATAAGTGGTAAGGCTTCATGGAGTACCACTATCAATTGTATCCGATCAAGATCCAAGATTTACCTCCAAGTTCTGGAAAAGTCTCCAATATGATGTAAATGCTTAGCTAAACTCCAATACGACTTATCATCCTCAAACTATTGTCCAATATAAATAAACTATTCAGACACTAGAGGACATGTTGAGGGAATGTTATATGGATTTCAAAAGAGGATGGGACCAACATCTAGCTCTGGTTGAGTTCTCTTACTATAATAGTTTCCACTCAATCATCCAGATAGATCCATATGAATACATTTATGGGAAAAGGTTCATAACACCAACATGTTGGTATGAGTTCAGTGAACGTAACCTTTTAAGACTTGAAATGGTTTAAGAAATAGTGGAAAATTGAAACCATTCAGCAGCACATCAAGGAAGCCCAAAGTTGATAAAACAACTATGCAAATAATCATCAAAGAAACCTTGAGTTTAATTTTTAAGACATGGAATTCCTCAACATATCTACTTGAAATAGGATCATGAGACTAGGGGAGAACATCATGCTGAGTCTCAGGTACATCGATCCCTTAGATATTCTTGATCGAGTTGGAGTTGTGGAATATCGACTGGAACTTCCACCAACCATGTCTTAAGTACACGATTTATGTCATGTATCCCTATTGAGGAAGTATATACCATATCCCTCACATGTACTGAATCCAAATGTGGTACACTTGTAAAATGATCTCTCTTATGAGGAGAATCCAATGAAGATCTTGAACTGTAGAGATAAATTCCTATGCAATAATCATTACAAAAAAATGGCATACTATAGGCATTTTTTTGGGTTTGGTGGTGGTTTAAACTGCTACCAAATGTTTATATGATGGTTTCTAAAAACCACCACTAAATTTGGCATCAGAATCTAACCTACATTGTTTTATTCTATTTAGTGGATATTTTTATGATTTTTTACAGAACATTTTTTTAGCGGCAGCATAAACTACCGCTATATCCCCAATATTTTTCAGGAAGGAAACCCTCCTCTAAAGAAAAAAACACTATATAATATTTATATTATATATCAGTGGTTAAAACCTCTGATAAGAAACTAAAAATTATATAGTGGAAGTTTAAAACATTTCTAAATACCAATTTTCAAAAAAAATACAGTTTCAATATCTACATCCCCATAACATCCAAATAAAAATAGAAACCAATATACCATAACAGAATTTATTCATACCACCTCTAACAACCATTAATAAAGATCTCATTTCAAGTAAATAATAATTAATATATTATCTAATAATATCACAATACACATGATCAAGAATAAAATATAATCAAGGGGATCAATAAGGTTGGGACCATAACCTTTGAAATCATTAAACCCAAAGTGTCATCAGCTTAGTTTGACATCATCTCTGAATAAAAAGTGAACCCTAATCACTGCCTGATGAATTTTTATCACCACCCCTACCTATATATCTCTATTTCCTTCTACTGACACCTACATGAAATTATATTGAAAATTAAATAGTGTGGTATATTTAAATTTAAAATTAAAACAAATAAAAGTTTTTATACTAAATGATTTTGATGTCGTGTTATTTACCTTCTCACTACCATCCATCGATGCAATATCACCGGGGAAATATCCAGTCATCTTCTAATATAATTAAACAAATACTTTATATAAAGTGACAACCTTTTTATGTTTCATATTTATATGATCCCCATGTTCCTAAATTTTGTTTTTCATGACAAAAAACTGCCTATTTCTAAATAATCCTATGGAATCATCTGTCGGGGCACCAAAGTAGTAAAACAATTAATGAAAAAAATATAAATGATAACAGATACACAATACTAAAAAAAATACATAGATATGATAATTAATGACTTCACATATAAAATAAGTGGTTGATAAATGAATGGGTGACTGCCCATACACTCATTTTTTCTTCAATCAGGTCATCTTCCTACTCTATCATTACTTCATCTACTTTATCCACCATTTCAAGAATAATATTTTTAATATCACGATGGAAAAATAATTTCTCTTCTTCTTCTGATGGGATTCAATGTCAGAGGTCAAATCTTCCACTTCATGAGCCATATCATACAAGTCTCTTTGTTTTACATGAACAAATACACTCCAGCATTCAACCCCAACATCTTCCACATAATATACCATTTTTTCTTGTGATTATAAGATATACGAATCATGTAATTCATAGACACCGACATCCATCAAGTGAGAGACGTTCACAAAAGTAAATTTCAAGGAATCTCTATTAACATGCCTCGTAATATTAACCCAATTGCATTAGAATAAAACAGCTAAAAAATTCCCATGATAGTTTAATTAGATAATATCATTCAACCTTCCATAGTATCCTACTTCAAAAAACATAAATAAACCACTATTATATGTTTTCAAACCCTATTAATGATTGACTATATTAAATTTAAATCCATTCACATTGTAAGAGTCAAACTTTCTAGCCTGTTTTAGAGTACCTTGAGCCCGAAACTTCAAATCTTCTGGAAACTCAACTCGAGTATCAATATCATGATCTAAAAAAAGTAATATACACTATTAGATCTAAAAAATATATGTGTCAACCTAATATTCATATTGATTGAAATATTTATGAACTTACACATCATGTAAACCATTATATAAGCTCCTTAATAACGACTTTTCTTATATCTTTATCATTTCATGTTCAGATTCTCATTCATCTATTTCTTTTGTATCCTGATATCTTCAATAATGGAATATTAAATTTCACTATTTAGAAGCACATATCTATGTGCCTATAATAATTCCATTCCTTTTTGTGTAACATTTGAGTGCCTCCCAACTGATCGGCTAATAATAGTAAAGATTTTTGATTTCCAATGTAGTTGAGATTGAGGCTATGTGTAATCAACATATCCAACTTGATTTAACATTTTCTCAATATCATACAAGTATATTGAAAAAAAGGTAATATGCTCCTCTACCAAATAGCCTTCATAAATATATCCTTCATGTTGAGCTTTATTTTTCACGTATGAATTCAAATGCCCAATATATCTATGAAATAAAATAAATGAACCATAATTTTGTATTTAATGAAGTTATAAAAATTTACTTAATAGGTAAAAAATATAAATAAATTTCCTCTTAATTGGATACATCAATTGATAATATACGAGGCATCCTTATTTAGCTTCCCCAACCAAATTCACAATTAAATGCATCATGATAGTAAAAAATGATGGAGGTAAGATCATCTATATTGAAAAAAGTGTAAATTAAAATCTATCCTTAAGGTTTTTAAGCTCAAATGTTTGTATAGTTTTCTTACATATTTTTCTAAATAATGTGAAAAATTGGAGTACAATAGAAGTTACCTTTTTAGGTAATAATGTACACAATGCCAATTGTAGTAACTGTTGTAACAAAATCTGTGAATCATGACTTTTCAATCCATGTAACCTGTGATTTTTTAAGTCAACAAACCTTGAGATGTTACTTGAATACTCATCACATACCTTCACAAGTTTTTAAATTCTAAGAAATTTATATTTATCCCTATTTTTCATTTCAAAAAATTTCTGAGCATACTTTCCATTATCATCTGGATAGAGATCACGCTTTATGTTCATTGTTTATAATTCATTCTGAGCATTGAGATGGTAATTAAATTATCTATTCTAATTAAGAAATGTGAAGATCAAATTTTCAAAAAAAAAATCTTCTCAATATGAATAACATAAATATTATGTGAAAAAAATTAAATTCCCAATATGGAAGTTTGAATAATGTACTTTTTCCATCCATTGTTGCACTCCAATTTCACTTGATGATGAACCTAAAACTTGTTTCCCAATATCATTCAAATGATGCACCTTCCAAAATTCTATTTCAAAATTTCCAAGTTGTGAAAATATTTTAAAACATTTAAAAAAACTTTTGAGGTGGTCTATGATCAATAGAACCATTGAATTTTGACTTTTTTAGCTGAAATTTATGAAATGCATTGAGAAATCTACAATGAAATAAGAAGAACCATTTTTTGCTATGAGGTAGTTGTTTAGGATCAAAATCAATGTTACAAACTGGAAAATCCAAACCTGTGTAAGTATACATCAATATCATTTTTATGTATTTTTTTCCAGTAATAATCATCAAAATTATAAAATTCATTTGTTGCATACACATCCACAGGGGTAGATTGTAAGGGATCAAAACAACCTGCCAAATGCTATAATTGGTTCTCAATGTCCCAAATAGGTTGAATACATTAGCAGCCAATCCCAATCACACATTCCTAGGATTTGATGCAAAATATGGATGTAAATAATCAAATGTTTTCCATAATTGTCAAACTATTAGGTGTCTCATTAACCCATCATTGTTATTATCTATAGAATGTCGCTTCATGTGCTCGGTAGTTTTCGATGACATGAATAATATTTATAATCAAGGATTTAGATTAATGTAATGAAAAACCAATGTAGGTGTGTTCCTTTTCTTCTTCTTCATGGTTTTATGTTGATTCAAACTTCCAACATCACCCATTGACTTCCATCTAGAAGAAGAACATTTTTTTCAATCCTGTATACTTGAATCCTCTTCCCAATAAAGCATACAATCATTGGGGCAGACATGTATTTTTGTATAATTCAAACAAAAATTGTTAACAACTTTTTCATATCATAAAAACACTCAGGGATCTTAGATTCAGGAAAAGCATCACACAACAATTCCAATATCATGGACATCATTATATTTGTAATTCAACATAGGCATTTGACATGGTACAACTTCAACAAAAAATAATTTTTTGAATATTTCAAATTTATACCATATAAATATTGATTTCCATCATCAAATAAACCACGAACACATTTTTATGCTCAGTTAAGTCTTATATTACATTATTCTCCACAAAATCAAGAGGAGGATCCAATGATATGTTACAATCTTTATATGGTTGTCCTATAGTCCCAAAAACATCACTTGTTAAGTTGTAATTTATAACACCCTAAACTGGTTGTTCTAATTTGTTTTGATGTTTATTTTTTCATCTTGTAATGACGAATGCATCATTTATAAGGTTATTTTGTTTTATAGTGATGTTGGGAGATCATTCTATTGATTTACATCAGTTCTAAAACTTTCTGTAACATATGATTCTCCATGCCAAATACAACACAAATATTGAGTAGTGAATTGAATCAATATTAAGTGTTTATAAACTTCATCTCTCTTCAATTGTCTTCTAAATTTACATTTAGTACATGTAAATATTTATTCTCCCACCAAAGGATCGATTAGAAATTAAAAAATCTAAAAAATCATCCAAACCCTTAGCATACTAAGGTGTGTTCCTGAGTAATGTGATCCAAATTTTATCCATATATATCACAATGTTCCTATACTTTATTAAAAAAAATTAAAACACACAAGTATTACTATTTATGAAATGAGATAAATATAAGTGAAAAAAACACAACCTAGGTAGTTATAAGAAAATCCATATAAGTTTTAAAAAAATCAAAGTAAAAAAAGGAAGTCAATCATGGATAGTATTATGTAAAATAGAAGCAAGAGAAAAATCATAAAATCATTTAAAAAAACACAAATATGCATCAAAAAAATCACCCCATCATGGGATCACAAGTCTCCTTGGAAGTAACTATAGTTACAAGAGACTCAATAGGGTCTCACATATTTATAAAAACATTTTTCTTAAAGTGTTAATCGATATTTTATAAATGGATTTAAAATCCAATACATTTTCACACCGTTTGAAAACTACATTTCAAATGTTATTTGAAAATCATTTATCTAACGACACATTGAAAACCAATTTAGAAATATAAATTTTTATATAAAATCAATTTTGAAGGAAAGATATCCCTCTTTAAAGGAAGCCAACTACTATCAAGAACTCATTTTTTAAGACCATACTTTCACCTTTTTAAAACATTTAAAGACACCATGTGACTTAGGGTATATAAAACATTTAAAAATAGATTAAAATCCAACTACCTTCAATTCCTAAAACATGCCTCTAAAACAAAAGACACACATTTTAAAGAAAAAAATGGCATTGAACACCCCTTTAAAATATACATATGTGTGGCATATGATATCAATCATATATGATATCAATCATGTATGATATCAGGATTTACTGATGGAAGTAATTTATGTAACATAAAAGTTTTATCAGTTATCTCATAAAAAATACACAATTGGATCAGATGATAACGAATATTCAATCAACCAAAATAAACATATCCTAATCAAATTTAAGGGGGACTCGTGGTGAAAAGAAATTGTCATGAAAATTCTTGAGCAATTCATCTATCGAATGGCTAAATTGACTAATGAAGTCCTAGAGGGGAATTATGAATCTACATAGGCTGTCAACAAGTAATAGGGTATCATATACATACAATGGGAATTATTTTTCATTGAATCGGTGTAAAATAAACAATATAAAACTAGTGAATAACCGATTTGACCAGTCCATAAGTGAGTTGTCCACACAAAATCATATATATATATATATATATAGTACATAAATTTTTTAGTTAATGTGAAAAAACAATTCCTCCACTCACCCTAGTTATTTTTCCTTATAAAAGTTACAGATCCACCTATAATATTCCTTTTCTTTCACTATAACCAGATATAGTGCACCAATGATAACTTAATGAAAGTAGTAAAACCGTATTTAGCCAATTTAAATATAATAAAGGAAAAAATACCTGACAATTCATAATAGTAATTTATGATAAAATAAAGTAATGGTAACCATAGGAAAAATGTGAAAAAATAATGTTGACCTCAGATCAATCGTTGCTCTCAATACATCAAAAAGAAGGATGAAGAAAAGAAAATGAAATTATTGATATATATGAGCTACAAATATGTAAGTATTACAAAGACAAACCACACCCCAAGTATAAACTATAAAATAAATATCCATTCAGTTCTAGTTTAAACTACATTATTAAAATATAGGTATTTATTACTAATCTCATAAAGTAAGAAAATATCCAAAACCATTTTTATAAATGTTCCTTTTATATTATTTAAATGGAAACAATCACCTTAAAATATTTATTTTTAAATCACATACACTATATGAATCAAAATTATTTAATTTTAAAAGTTCATTTAAAACTAATTCTTAAAATGATTTAGAAAATAAACACACACTAGAAGAATTAGAAGGGAAATAAAAAATGTTACGATGTCATATATAATGTGTGGAAATAAAAAAGAATAATTTTAAGTGCCACACATGTCAATAAAATAAAGGATTCTAATAAAACAATATAGACCCTAATATCAATCTACCAATCATCTTAAAGTGTCATGGGATCTACCCAATCGATAATATATCTAGGTAACCTCAGACATAGCTTTCAATATTTTAGTTGAATGGTCTAGTAAGATGGAACTTACTAGTGGGATGAGGGGTTAACCTAATTTACTATTATAATTAGTGGAAAGTAAGCCCATATTTTCTCATTTGTCATACCCTAGAACTAGGGTACACATGACCAAATTAAATCAAGGGTGAGAAAATAAGAAATTAATGTAGTCGATACATGGAACAAGAACCATATCAAATAACTCACCCTCACCCCTATATACCTCTTATGAAACTACCTCGATTGTATATCCATCACACAATATAAAATACAATACATGCCCATAGATTCAGTATCCATGTCAAAAAAAGACATATGGGGTTTCTGAAGGATCTATCATACATGAATAGATTTATAAATATATAAAAAATCCAAACAAACCTTTTAATTATATTTTTTAATCCAATAGAGAATGATTCAATTTTTATATTTTTACTCAAGCTCGCGTATACATATATATGCACATATTTATATTGATGCACCTATTCATATATTGTAATGTGAATTTTACACATCAATAAATATTTGTCAAACTATATATATTTTCATAACTATTATATATATATATATATAAATGGATGTTTTACAAAAAATTGAATTTATATTAAAAAATAAAATTTTAAAGACAGAATGTTCCATCACATTTATTTAAAAAATCCATTCCAAACATTTTTTCTAAATATATTGTAAAAATAATTATAAAAATGATATTTTACAAACACTTGAAAATTAATTCAAGTTTCACTTATGGATTGAAAATTCATAAATAAATATTTCAATTGATTTTCTAAACCAAATGGGGTTAAGTTATTTTTAAATATCTTCATTAATTTTAAATAATTATTTCAAAAAAATTAGTTACTTGGTATGTCATAACCCACATGAGATGCTAATTAAAGGAATTATGCCAAATTAAGAACACCATGAAACCTTTACAAAACACAATTTAGCATTCACAGAAAGGCATAATTTATTAAATAAATATTTATAACATCATGTAATAAAGGTTTCATAAATTAAATGATTAGTCATGGTGAATCCTGCCTCAAATCAATGGTGCACGAGCCGGAACATGTCACCTTTGATGGTGTACAACCAAACAAGTAAGAAGAGTTCTACAGGTAGCCTAATCACTGATGAATCTAGAAAACTGGTTAAATTAGTATCATAGGGTTCTTCTCAAAGAAGTGCATTGATGAGGGGGAATGAAAATAAAATAATAAAGAAGAAGCTTACACCTAAGAGATCATATGACCGCGGCTCTAGCATGGGCTCAGGAAAAGATGATGGATCAGGGGAGGTAGATGTCTCGGGTGATGGAGATAGCTCAGGCATGGGCAATTGAGGGGAGATCGGTCTGGGGTATTTGACCGCATCACCAGCAGGGGATCAGGGGATTCAACCTCATATGGCTCAAGAGATAGTTGAGCACTGGCAAGGGGGTAATGACAATGGTACTAGGGCTTGGGGTCGGGGGAAGGGGGGCTTGGGGGAGTTGGAGGAGAAGGATTGGGAATGAGGTGAAGTGAATTTTTTTAATAAAAAAATAATATTTAGTGGTAGTTTTTAAAAACCCATCGTGAAATAATTTTTTTTGCAGAGGTTCAGTAAACCACCACTAAAAAATGATTTTGTTATAGTGAATATTAGTCACTGTAGTTTATGGGCACTATGGGAGTGTGCAATGGGTGGTTCCCAACATGATTTTTTTTCATGATCGATGATCAATTTAGGATTTACATGATGATGAATGTTGTGATCTACGAAATTTAATTAAAGAACATAGAAAAGACTAATGACACTGAAACCAGATGGAGGATCATCACATATTATTTATAATCAATTTAATTAAATTAAGAATTACCTTGATGGAATTCTTTCTTCATTGATGGATCTGGTGAAAAATTTATGATGCATCATTGATGTGTTGTAGTAATCAAGTGGAGATTCTATATATCGGTGATCCACACATGTTTCAAGAATCTCCAGAAATCACCAAAGAAATCTTCAGGTGCTAGAATGGTAGATCCTTATGCTTGCGTTGCCTATCTTTGATTTCTTCAATAACTACTTCAAAAACATTCTTCTGGATCTGGTGGAAGAAGATTTTCCTCTATTCTTGGGAGCTTTCTTGGAGAAGAGATATCTCAAGGGATTGAGATAATTATGTAATTTCATTGTGCACAAAATGAAAAAAATAATTTTTTCTAATGAGAAAATAACATAACTGGGTTTATATATCACTAGGGTTAAAATAAAATAATTTCACAAGTTCCCTTAATTATTTATTTAATCCTAACTAAAACACCAAGTAAAATAAAAATAATAATATTATTATTTCTCGACATGTTCTTAAATTGTGAATTAAAATTAAATATTATTTAATCAAATAATATTCAATATTTATTATTTTCTCACCAGACTATTTAAACTCGATCAGCCATTTCTCCATAAAATTTATCAGGCCTTGAATAATGTAATGTCCCAAAAATTCCAAGTAATTTTTTTAAAATTATATGGAATTATTTAGAGACCATACGCTTTGACGGAACCTGATTTTGAGGCCCGGTGAGCCCGAAATATAATTTTGATTTTTTTTATTTCATTTAAATAAATTTGCGAATGGGTTTTTCTAACTTATAAACCAGTGCTCCTATAAAAAATTAGAGGGAACTTTTGAACTAAGAATGATGGGATTCACCTATAATGGACATAACCTCAACCGACATGGGTTGAGGGAAAAAGTTATTTTTCATAATTTTTAATGAAAAAGTTAAAAATAAAATAAACTTGTTTTGTTTTATTTTTTTGAATTTTCAAAACGTTGTAGCAAAACGATGTATAACGAAATAAAAATGAAAATGTTTTTTCATAAATGAAACAGTGTAATGATTTTGTAACAGAATATAACTGAAATTTTGTTTCATGTTTCATCCTTTAATGGTTTAGAAAACAACATAGGATTGTTGGAATAATCCTAGTTCCACTATGAAGCTCTGGTGGGTGATGACAACAAACACCAAAGACACTTAAACAACGGATCGTGGAGAAAAAAACGGCAGACGCGCGCTTCTTACACCCTTTGAATGTATCATCACCAACAAACGAGTTATTTAGGTAGGGGTTTTCTTTGCGCTTAAGTTTTCCCATTCTTCATTCTAAAACAACGAACGTGGAACAACCCATGAACAGGTTGATCTGAGCACTACTGAAATTTTACACTTTACCAACGACTGTAAACCATTGGTAAAGGCCTCGAAACCGTTGGTATATAGTATACCAATGGTTCCCTCAACCGTGGGTAAGTAAGGTGTGAAAATATGCCTATACCAACGGTTCTATGAAAACCGTTGGTATAGGTGTCAAAATAGACAGTATACCAACAGTTTTTTACAAACCGTTGGTATATGTGTGTTAAAGTATAACATATTCCAACGGTTTGTAAACCATTGGTATATGTGTGTTACACTTATACCAATAGTTAGAAACCATTGGTATAGACGGCATATGGAAAGCCATAAGGCTATACCAACGGTTTTGTTATAACTATTGGTATAAACCTATACCAACGGTTATAACAAACCGTTGGTATAAGTATATTATAGTATCTATACTAATGGTTTTGAAACCGTTGGTATAAAATTGCTCAGCTCCACAGTAGTAGGCTCCTCTCCCCTCTCCAGACCTGTAACAAGACAGAAACCCCTCTCCAAACTTGCAACAACACCAATACGAAATCCCCATCCAAAGTATTCAAAATTTAGAATTAGAACATGAGTGTCGGTGCATGTTCATGATGGGATGCCGAGACTCATTCCTAATATAATTCATGTTTTTCTATATATACTATGACCCATTGTGTTTAAATATATGCCTTGTGAATATTTTCTTCTAATAACGTATAACCAATAGACCATATTTTATTTTCTATCCCTTAATTTCAAGAATCTATGTGTAGCCTGTTGAAGATTTTTTGTATGTTAGTTGTTGTTTTCACTTAAAATGTTGTCTGTTTCAAACAAAAGTGAGACACTTTGAATGATACAAGTCACACCGTGCCTCAGATTGAGGTGGGTTTGACTCGTAACCATCACAAATGATCCATGGATCATTGGGTGGGGGCCTATTTGAGGTGGGGGGCTGTCCGGGGGGGTCTTTCTGGTGGATGGGGGGGATGTCCGGGGTGGGGGGATATCCGGGGGGAGCGGGGGGCTATCCGGGGGTGAGGGGGGCTGTCCAGAGTGCGTTTTCGGCCACCACGGTCACACGACACCTTCGATTGATGTTTCATCTGGCCGAAAATTTGAAAATTAACCCAATGTTTGTTGTCATCCGATTTCATGGTATTCTGAGGTCGTTCTGCCAGTTTTGACCAACCCACGCACGTTTTTCAAGCGTACCAAACACCTAAAAAACATATTTTCTACCATGTCATGAAAACTACACGTCCAAATGATGTGTTGTCTTTTAATACACCTCAAGAATAATAATTATGGTGTTTTTGTGTGATTTCAAGTCATTCTGATGTCGTTCGGTATGTATTTGACCGTAAAACACATGTTTTGTCCATTTATGACACGCAGAGTGCATTTTCAGACACCGCGATCACACGACACCTCTGATTGATGTTTCGTCTGGCCGAACATTTTACAATTCATCCACCCTTTGTTGTTGTCCGATTTCATGGAATTTCGAGGTCGTTCGGCTGGTTTGGACCACCCCACGCACACTTTTCAAGCACGCCAAACACCTAAAAAACACATATTCAGTCTTGCCATGCAAACCGCGCATCCGAATGACATGTTGTCTCCTCATACACCTCACGAATAATAATTAGGGTGTTTTCGTGTGATTTAAAGTCATTCTGATGTCGTTCGGTATGCATTTGACCGTTAAACACATGTTTTGGCCATTTACGACATGCGGAGTGTGTTTATGGACATCGCGGTCACACGACACCTCTGATTGATGTGTCGTCTAGCCGATCATTTTACAATTCACCCACCCTTTGTTGTCATTCGATTTCATGGCATTCTGAGGTTGTTCAGCTGGTTTCGACCACCCCATGCATGTTTTTCAAGCGCGCCAAACACCTAAAAAACACATATTCAGTCGTGTCGCACAAAACGTGCGTCCGAATGATGTGCCTTCTCCTCGTAAACCTCAGGAATAATAATTATGGTGCTTTCGTGTGATTTCAAGTCATTCTGTTGTCGTTCGGTATGCATTTGACCGTTAAACGCATGTTTTGGCCATTTATGACATGCAGAGTGCATTTTCGACCACCGTGGTCACACGACACCTCCAATTGACGTTCCATCTGGCTGACCATTTTATAATTCACTAACCCTTTGTTGTTGTCCAATTTCATGGAATTCTGAGGTTGTTTGGCCAGTTTTGACTACCCCACGCACGCTTTTCAAGCGCACAAAACACCTAAAAAAATACATATTCAGTCGTGCCGCGCAAACCGCGCATCCTAATGACATGAAATATCCTTGTACACCAAATGAATAATAATTAGGGTGTTTTGTGTGATTTCAAGTCATTATGATGTCGTTCGGTATGCATTTGACTGTAAAACACATGTTTTGGCCATTTACGACACACGGAGTGCATTTTCGGCCACCGTGGTCACACGACCCCTCCAATTGACGTGTTGTCTAGCCGACCATTTCACAATTAACCCACTCTTTTTTTTCTGTCCGATTTCATGGCATTCCGAGGTTGTTAGGCCGGTCTTGACCACCCCATGCACGCTTTTCAAGCACACCAAACACCTAAAAAATACATATTCAGTCGTGCCACACAAACCGTGTGTCCGAATGACGTGTCGTCTCCTCTTACACCTCACAAATATTAATTATGGGGTCTCCCTATTATTTCAAGTCATTCCGATGTCGTTCGGTATGCATTTGACCATAAAATGCATGTTTTGGCCATTTACGACACGCGAAGTGCATTTTCGGCCACCGCGGTCACACGACACCTCCGATTGATGTTCCGTTTGGCCGACCATTTCAAAATTCAACCACCCTATGTTTTTGTCTGATTTCATGGAATTTCGAGGTCTTTCGGCCGGTTATGACCACCCCATGCACGCTTTTCAAGCGCACTAAACACCTAAAAAACACATATTCAGTCGTGCCACACAAACCACACGTCTGAATGACGTGACATCTCCTCATACACCTCAAGAATAATAATTAGGGTGTTTTCAGGTGATTTAAATTCATTATGATGTCATTTGGCATGCATTTGACCGTTAAACGCATGTTTTGGCCATTTACGACACGCAGAGTGCGTTTTCAGCCACCGTGGTCACAAAAAACATCTGATTGACGTTTCGTTTGGAAGACCATTTCAAAATTCACCCACCCTTTGTTTTCGTTCGATTTCATGGAATTCTGAGGTCGTTCGGCCAGTTTCGACCACCCCACACACGCTTTTCAAGCACGCCAAACACCTAAAAACACATATTCAGTCGTGCCATGCAAACCGCACGTCCAAATGATGTGTTTCCTCCTTTTACACCTCAAGAATAATAATTAGTGTGTTTTCATGTGATTTTAAGTCATTCTGATGTTGTTCGGCATACATTTGACCGTTAAACGCATGTGTTGGCCATTTACGACACGCGGAGTGCGTTTTTGGACACCATGATCACACGACACCTCCAATTGACATGTCGTCTAGCCGAACATTTCACAATTCACCCAATATTTGTTGTCATCCAATTTCATGGAATTCCGAGGTCGTTCGGCCAGTTTCGACCACCCCACGCATGCTTTTCAAGCGCGCCAAACACCTAAAAAACACATATTCAGCCGTACCACGAAAACCACATGTCTAAATGATATGTTGTCTCCTAATACACCTCACGAATAATAATTATGGTGTTTTTGTGTGATTTAAAGTCCTTAAGATGTCGTTTGGCATGCATTTGACCGTTAAACCCATGTTTTGGCCATTTACGACACATGGAGTGTGTTTTCGGCCATCGCGGTCACATGAAACCTCTGATTGACGTGCCTTCTAGCCGACCATTTCACAATTCACCCGCCCTTTTTTTTCCTCCGATTTCATGGAATTCCGAGGTCTTTTGGCCGGTTTCGACCACCCCACGCACGCTTTTCAAGCGTGCCAAACACCTAAAAAACACATATTCAGTTGTGTCGTGCAAACCGTGCGTCCTAATGACGTAACGTCTCCTCATACAACTCACGAATAATAATTAGTGTGTTTTAATTTGATTTCAAGTCATTCTGATGTCGTTCGGCATGCGTTTGACCATGAAACACATGTTTTGGCCATTTACAACACGTGGAGTGCCTTTTCGGCCACCGTGATCACAAAAAACCTCCGATTGATCTGTCGTCTGGCCAAAAATTTCAAAATTCAGCCAAAATTTGTTTTTGTCTGATTTCATGGAATTATGAGGTCATTCGGCCAGTTTTGACCACCCCACGCACGCTTTTCAAGCGCGCCAAACACCTACAAAACACATATTCAGTTGTACCGTGAAACCGCGCGTCTGAATGACATTTCATCTCCTCGTACACCTCAAGAATAATAATTAGGGTGTTTTCATGTGATTTTAAGTCATTCATATGTTGTTCGGCATGCATTTGACCGTTAAACGCCTTTTTTGGCCATTTACGACCCGCGGAGTGCGTTTTCGGCCACCGCGGTAACACGACACCTCCGATTGACTCGGAGTTGACTCATACCCATCATAAATGACCAATTTATCGTTTCCCTAAAGTATCAACACAATCCAAATGCGTTTGATCGGTTTTTCGTATGTCAGTTGTTGTTTTCACTTAAAATCTGGTTCATTTCAAATAAAAGTGAGACACTTTGTGTGGTAACGGCCACATTGTGCCTCAGATTGATGCGGGGTTGACTCCTACACGTCAGAAATGTCCCATGAATCATTGTTCTAAAGTATCAACAAAATCCTAATACGTTTGGTCCATTTTCCGTATGTCAGTTTTTTTTCACTTAAAATGTTGTCCATTTCAAATAAAAGGGACATTTTGAGTGGTACCGGCCACACCGTGCCTCAGATTGAGGCAGAATTGAGTTGTACACGTCACATATGACCCATGGATTGTTTTCCTGAAGTATCAACACAATCCAAATACGTTTGATCAGTTTTCCATATGCGAGTTGTTTTTACTTAAAAGGGTGTACATTTTAAACAAAAGAAAGACACTTTGATTGATACCAAGCACATCGTGCCTCATATTGAGGCGGGGTTGACTCATACACATCACATATGACTCATGGATCGTTTTCCTAAAGTATCAACACAATCCTAATGTGTTTAGTCGGTTTTCTGTATGCCAGTTAGGCAAATCGTGCAATAACAGTGATAATATCTTATAATAAAACTATAGACATTGTGCATGATGTGAATCCCCTGATTCATGGTTAGGGAAAATCATGAAAATTGCTTCTAATATATAGCCCACTATTGTAGGTAGATACCTTGTGGGATGGACTTAAAATTTTTACTAACTGTGAGGCATAGTGTTTTTTTACACCGACCGGGGTTCCGAGCTCCGAACAAGCCCCAGAAGCCCCGTAAACCATTATAACATCATTAGGCTTCAATATTTGGTCAAAAATAGAGTTATAATGAATTCAAAAATATCCATAACAGAGTGAAAAACCAGGTTCAAAAATAAAGAGTTATACAAAATTCAAAAATGTAATGGATCAATCTGCCCCTGATCACCGTCACCATCACCACTGTCATCATCAGCCTCATCCTCGCCGACATCTCTGTCCCCATTTTCTTCCTCTTCATCGTACACATGCTCATCCTCAGCCCCATCCTAGTCCTCAGCCCCATCCTCACCCTCATCCTCATCCTCATCCTCTCCCTCATCCTCTTCAGTATCCTCATCATCACTGGGAACGTCCTAATCTTGACTGCCATTAGAACTGTCGCCTGGTGTATTGAGTAATGCACCCATCGAGGACATATATGCCTGACAGGCCACGCTGGCCTCTGGTGGAAGTGATGAAGATAAATCTTTGATCAGTTTCATAAATTCTTTCTCCCTCATTTGAACTTGTTCTTCCAACTCTGTGACCCTTTTATCAGGCTGTCTTGCATGCTCCTTGACCTGTTCCAACTCGGTGGTACTAGAATGGATACCTGGAGAGGACCGATACCTCATCGGGACTATATTCTTACCAGGTTAGCAACATACTCGACGAGAGTGATCATCTCCCAAAACCTGATATAAATGATCGTGTGGCCCTAAATTGTCAGGCTCCTGGGCATCAAGGGACTCTAAAGAAGCTTGTTAAAATATTAATAAATTATTAAATTTCAAAATAGATATTAAACTTTGAAATAAACAAATTAAAACTTACAATCTTTTCTTGTGTCCATTCATTAACCGCAGTTCCATCTTTTTTCCTTCTACTCAAGCAAAACAATTTTGCTCGAGGGAGATGTACTTCAATATTAAATTTGTTCTTCTGTAATGACATTGAAACAATATAAAGTGAAAATATAATCATATATTTAATATTCAATAAATCACATAATTTAAGTGGGAAACGATAAAAATGGAAAGTCCTAAAGAAAAATTATAAACAACTATATCGTACCACCTTCCTCTCATAATCTGACATAGTAGTGCACCCCAAAGTGTGGAGGTATTACTTTGAATCAATGTTTTTTTGTTCTTTTAGAAGATTCCTAAATAATGTTTAATAAGAAATAAGATAATATTAATGCAAAATATGAAAACTGTCATTTAAATACCTCAAATGGTATTAATACCTTAAATTTGGTAGTCACCCAATGGGTAATCATTTGGAAATATTTCTCTATCGGGCAGTCATCCACGATAGGTACTGTCTCCAAATTCGTGACCACTCTATCACACCAGCCAACATACAACTCATGCTTATAACCTCTCCAAAGCTCTCCTATCCCCTTTAAACGTGTTGGTCGTGCACCTTCGCCATCAGGGAAGTTAAACTGAAGCTGACACCCAATATATTAATTCATATAAATACAAAAAAATACTACATTAAACCCAATATATTTTTTACCCATATTTTTGCATACGCATTATCCTTGACTTCATGTGGAAGATGTCTCCAAGAGAGAGGGCTGACCGGAATGATGTTGGAGTATTTGGATAGCGTCGCCAGAAATCCCTGACATTCCTGCCCAGATTTATCAATCATTTATCCATCATCATTGTATTCAACCATCAACTATGTCTGGCGGTTCCATACCACACGCAAGAAAGTACGTCCCCTCCCACCTACTATTAGTAGATGAATCTGTTATTAAAGGAAAAAAATATCAGTACAAGTTATAATAAAAATAAATTTTGGTATCAAAATTCGTTAGAGTTATATAAATATACTTGTGGTAGTCGAATCAATGGGCGTCACTGGATGTGCAGAAGATGAAGGAATATCCTATACAGGTAGAGTGTCCCTCAATGTACGCTCTTCATCCACATATTGTGTCGGAGAAGGAGTCAAAGAAGGTGGAATATAATAGCTCGGAGATAATGAACCAGAAGAAAAAGATGACGAAACAGACATCTGGCCAATTGGTAGTGTAAACATAGGTGGCCTAAATATCTCGTGTGTCCCTAAAGACACACCAGGATCAAAATGGGGCTTAGAATATACGTTTGTGGTAGGGGCACAGTCCAATCGGGTAGGACTAGTGGATCGTCTAACTCTCGCACCACGAGCCCTCGTACCACCGGCCTCAGTACCGGGACCACCAGATGATCGTCTAACTCTGACACCACCCCCCTCCTACCACCAGCCTCTGTACTGGGAGAAATATTAGGCTCCTTGTCGTATATCTCTCATCTAGGGGGTGGATCCTAAAAAAAATTAAAATAAAAGTAAACACATTATATTATAAGTTATTGAAATATATTTATTTGAAATAAAATACTCACAATAGGGATGAGTGGAGGAATTCCCATCTGTTTCATGCGACGATTATTTTCTGTCATCTTTTTTCGCCGCATCTCTTCAATGGGTTTCATTTCCTGCAATGAAAACAAATATGGAAGTAATTAAAAACAGATAACTAATGTGTAACCTAAAAAACAAAATATAGAAAAACCATTCTGATAAAAAAAACATAAAGAAACAGAAGATTTATGGTGGTTTGAAGGTAATTGCTAGGATACACACTCTGAATGATGTAGGTGTATTCATTGAATCATGTTCCAATTGATTTTGGAGAGGGACCTTCAATAGTTATAGTTATGGATTTGATTAGAAACACCTATAAAAAGGATATCCAAGAATTTTGATGTCCCAAACCATGATGCCACTCATTAGTGACCCAAAACTAGATGGCCACATGGCCTCAAGCACATCTACCAAAATTCCAAATGTTATTGAAAAATAGTGAGATCCTTTTCTATGTCTGGTGGAGACTATTACCTCATTACCTAAGTTTCACAATTTTAATATTATAAGTTAAAAATTAGAAGAAAGATAACAATGGGAAAATATTGGAAATGGATGAAAATAACCAAATCAGTAATACCAACTAATAACAGAATCATAAACTGAATGATGGTAATGTATGTCATATATCAAGAAGAAAAACATAGTTACAACTAGTAGGAAGTATTACTATAGAAGATGCTCAATAAATTCTAAAATTCTACCTAGCTTCTTGAGCTACAACCCAATCATCTGGTTCATTGGTGGCAAGAGTGCGAGTCATGTCAATAACTCAAAATCCACAATCATCAATAAAGGTGCATAGCCTTGTAATTGAATCAAACCATTGGTAAAGGGAAGAGTTTTACCAAAGGTTGCAAAAAACTGTTGGTAAAAGAGGACTTCAAGGCCCCTTTATAGGCATCCCAAATAGAGGCACATGCCTCAGGTCCCATTATGTGTTATAGGTGTAACGACCCAATCTTTTTGAGTAGTATATTAACTTACTCTTATTGATTTAATAAGATGTTAATGGTTAATGCAGAAAGAGGAGTCGATGGCTTCATCCAGTAGACTCAACCCTTATGAAGCCCACTTATCAGAGCTTGGGAAGGAGGTAGCATCTGTGGGCTTCGCTTTGGACCAAGCCCAATCCGAACTCCAGCGTGTCAAGCTTGAACGGAAACGCCTGCGGGAGAAGTTCAAGTTAGTAGAGATTGCTACTAGGGCAATGTTATCTGAGACTCCCTCAGATTCTCTCACCATAGCACACCTTACACTTAGGTCTTATTCCGGTGTTATAAGGGGCTATGTGATGAGACCCTAGTTTCCTTGTGTAATCCTTTCGGGTGAATAAATTGAGATTTCTTCCTTTAGTGATGTTTGTGAAATTTCAAATGTCTAGATAATTTTAGAATGTATTTTATTGATGAATTTCGAAAAAAGGATATTTTAAAATATTTATGTAAACCCTAAATAACTAATGATGTGTAATAATTTTCAAAAAATGGTCTTCTACAAAAGTGTTCAGTAAAGAATTTGGAGTCTAATAAGATCAACTTAATTTTTGATGAATAGTAAATTATGAATAGTGATTTTACGCTTAGGATTAGTAATATGACCAAATGGATTAGTAATTTCACTCAAAGAAAGTTTTAATATAATTTAGACACCTAGATTAAGTAATGTGATTCAATAAAATGGGTAAATAACGGTTTCATAAATTATTAGTCAAGTATTAGTTGTTTCGGATGAATAGTGTTTTTTAATTAAAAATTTGATTAAAAATTATTAGAAAATTATTTTTATAAAAATGACTTTATTTTTGAACTCAGAGAATCGATATTATGTTATGGTAATTTTTGGGGATTTTTCTGAAAAAATAAATTTTCGGTGAATAGTGTTTTTATTTAAAAATAAAATTAAAAATATTTAGAAAATTATTTTTTATAAAATGGAGTTCATTTTTGAAATCATAGCATTGATATTTGGTTAAGGTGAAATTTTGGGATTATTCTGAGAAAGTTGAATTTTCGGTGAATAGTGAAAGTATAGTTTTTAAGTTACGGGTGTTTAATGACATCATTAAATGATGTATTAAGTATATATTCAATATGGTCGAATTATGAATAGTAAGATAAGGTGTGAGGTGTCCCAAGTGGCCAATACCATGGGCAAATACCATGGGAAAGCCCATGGTTTTGCCAAAACCACTAGTGAGGTGTCCCTTGGCCATTAATGCTTTGTCCCCTCACTTTCCCTATAAATACCCACCCTTTCCTCCTTTAGTTTTCACTCCCAACTCTCCCCCAACGAAGTTCTGGTATTCTTACCTTCCAAGGAGTCCTCCCAAGGTGCCCCCAAGCCCTCAAGGTCCAATCCTTTGAGTTTCAAGAGTCACATTTTAAGGTAAGGGATCCGACCCCTCTCTTTCTTTTCATGTAATCTCTTTTATGTCATTCCTATTATGCTCCATGTTTTTATGTGAGAGGATGTTCTTTTATATTCCTCTTACTGCCCTTTCATGTTTATATGATGAGAGATCCCCTCTTACTCTCATCATTTCGTTTTATGAAAGTTTAAGTGACGCCGTTAGGCTGCCGAATTTTTAAGGGATTCTTTCACCCTTCTCATTTTTCAAGTTCGATTTTCATGTCAAGTCTTTCAAGTTCCTTTTTATTATGTTGGGGTATGATCTCTATATCTATCATACTGATCTCTTATGATCATATGATGAGGGACCCTATTTGATCTTGTCAAATCATTTTCTTTTGAAGTTAAGTGACGCCGTAAGGCTGCCGAATTTTCATAAGAGAAATCTAATCTTTTTTTCCTTCCATGTTTTTCATTTCAAATGTTATGTCCCTCAAATTTAATTACCATGTCCATATTTCCTTCTTACTCTTTCACCCTACTGTTTTATGGATCATTTATGAGTGGGTGACCCATGTCCCCTCCCATTTCAATGTTTTCTAAAACCCCGAAACTTAGCCGTTATGCTGCAGAATTTTCCCCTCAAAATGCCTCTCTCTTTTCTCAAAAATTATTTTATGTTATAAAGTGAATACTCAAAGCTCTTATTTCTACAAGGGTATTCACATATATATCAAAATGTTTCATTTTAAATTCTGGGATTTACATACATGAGACCCGCATTCCCTTTCCGTGGGTTTAAAGTGACGTAAAGATCATGTCTTTAAAGCAGTTTTTAAAACGTTATGATTATGAAATGAAACCCATTTATTTTATGCTATATGGGTTATTTATGAAATGTTTGATGATGAAATATGTGGCTCACATGATAATAAAGGCAAATTTAAGGGTGCGCCCTGATAGCGCTCCAATTCATTGGGTAATGATGTAACCACTAGAGATTACAATTTTCACGATACCTTGGTGAATAACCTTGGTAATTTTCAAATGACACCTTGGGGATGGACCTTGGTGATATGTTCATGATTTTCTATGTTAAATGATGTAGCCACATCTTCAAGTTATGGAAAATGTTGTTTTTATTATGAAATGCCTCATGATTTTCTTTCTCATACCTTAAAGTTCTTTTCATGTCCTTATTGAAGTATATCAAGTTCACATGTAAAATGTTCCTCTTGTTTCCCTTACTGGGCCTTCTGCTCACCCTTTCTTTTGATGTATGTCCCCAGGTTATGAGATGCAGTAATGAACCTAGGATGAACTTAAGGAGAAGCCTTTCAAGTGTTTAAGAAGAATGCTTTATGTTGTTTTCATGTATTATGTTCCTGGTTTCCAAGACACTAAACCTTAAAGATCCTCAGTTGTGTGTAATGTAATGAAAGTTTATGTTATAAAATGGCGGGATGCTATAGTTGGTATCAAAGGATGGTTTAGTTATTTGTGGAAATTAGGATATAAAAACTTTATGAAGAACCCTATAGAAAAGTTTAAATATAGGAAAACTTCCTGGTATTTTGGTAAGTATTGAGTAAGTGGTCTATCAAACAAATACATCCCTGTCTGGATACGAGCAGGTAGAGGCGGCTCTGGCACAGATGTACATAGGGGTAAAACCCGAAAACACCGCTTTGAGCTTGACTTGAACGGGAACTGGTGCACGATAACGGGCCTTGCTGCACTCTTGGTTACGACACTCCCGGGGGATATGTTTGGTTAATCACATGCTTTTTATGAATCATTATGAAGGAATTATAGAGAACTATAATTGTCTAAGCACGAAGTCTTAGTTAAAACATTCATAAATGAAATAAGTTTCTCACGAAGGTTTTATTCTTTTAGAAAATGGCGGGCAATAGGAGAAACCGTGCCGATGGTGACCGCAATGCACCATGTGATGACGGCCCTCCGATGGAAGCCGGAATGGAAACATTCATGTGAATGATGAACCAACTGACTCAAGTTATGAGTAATAACTTGAATCAAGCTGAGAGGCCGACCTCACCACGAAGGGAACAACTTTCTGTTGAGTCCTTCATGCGTCAACGACCACCAACATTCAGTGGATCTACTGACCCATTGGTTGCGGAACAATGGATAAGCTCCATTGAAAAGATCTTTTTTGTACTTCATTGTTCGGAACAAGAAAAAGTCACCCTTGCTGTTTACCGCCTAGAGGGAGAAGCTGATCAGTGGTGGTCACTGATCAAAAACACGAAGCCACGAGGAGAGATGGAAGCTATGGAGTGGGAAGAATTTCGGGGGATTTTCTTTAACAAGTATTTCCCTCGTTCCATGAGAACGAAAATGGAGAAAGAGTTTCTCGAGCTGAAGCAGAAGGAGAACGAATCTGTCGGAAGCTATGAGATGAACTTCACAAGGCTTTACCGTTATACCTCAAGCTTTGTCATGGACCCTAATGGGAAGGTTGATAGATTATTTGGCGGACTACGACCACATCTGCGGAAGAATCTAGCCAACAGGGACTACGATAGCTATGAAGAAATAGTTCGAAGTGCTATGAAAGTTGAACTAGAGTTTGGGGAGACACAGTGGTCTCACAAATCTAATGAGAAGAAGAGAACTCTAGAACCGAGCCTGGGAAGAATTTTTGATCAGGAAAGAGGTGGAAAGCATATGCAACATGCCACATGCAATAAATGTGGGAAGAAGCATCCGGGGAACTGCTTGATCGGAAGTGGAAAGTGCTATAGGTGTGGAAAAGAAGGCCATATTTCTCGGAATTGTCGTGGTGATGTGAAGCCTCAACTTCCCAACACTAATGACAGAGGAAAGATGGTTCTGGCCCTACCCGAAGTCACATGCTTCAAGTGTGGACAGCTTGGGCACTTTGCTAATCAATGTCCAAATCCGAGGGCGGTGGAGGGGAATCACCATCAACCTCAGCAGAGGCCAAGGGAGCAAGGTCGTGCTTTCGCTATCACAACAACTGAAGTTGAAGTTCCGAACGATGTGGTAGCAGGTACTCTTGTTGTCCTCTCAAAACTATCAAGTTCTTTATTTGATTCTGGTTCTACGCATTCCTTTATTTCTTCCAAGTTTGCAAAGAATATAGAATCAATCCCCGAATTGCTTGAGGTAGAGTTGTCAGTCAAGACTCCAAGTGGGATTATCCATGCATCAACAGTGTTTAGAGACTCTAGTGTTTACTTTGGTGAGCACAATCTTATCGCAAATCTAGTAGTCATCCCCATGATGGAATTCGACGTTATACTAGGGATGGACTGGCTCTCAAAGTATAATGCTAAGATCAAATGCAGAAGTAAGGAAATCTCAGTAGTCTTGAAAGAACAACCTACAGTTATCTTCCGAGGAGAGATATCCCGAACTGATCCCTATCTAGAAGCACCTCCTATAGCTTTCTTTATGGAGTTAATCGGTGATGAGGAAGAAGGGAAAGGGAGCATACAAATTGAAGATGTTCCGATTGTTCAGGAATACATGGATGTATTTCCTGAGGAGTTACCTGGACCTCCACCAAAAAGAGAGGTAGAGTTCTCCATTGAACTCGTACCTGGGTCTCAACCGATATCAAATACTCCGTATAGAATGGAAAATGTGGAGCTAGAGGAGCTAAAGAAACAACTCCAAGACTTGTTGGAGAAGGGGTTTATCCGACCGAGTGTGTCTCCTTGGGGAGCACCAGTTCTCTTTGTGAAGAAGAAGGATGGATCAATGCGGCTATGCATTGATTATAGAGAACTGAATGGGATCACAGTGAAGAACAGATACCCTCTACCAAGAATTGATGATTTATTTGACCAACTTCGTGGGGCTCAATTCTTCTCTAAGATTGACCTTCGATCTGGTTATCATCAACTGAGGGTGAAGAAGGAAGATATTCCAAAGACTGCCTTCCGATCAAGATATGGGCATTATGAGTTTACTGTTATGCCCTTCGGCTTGACTAATGCTCCTGCTATTTTCATGGATTTGATGAATAGAGTCTTTAAGGACTACCTTGATAACTTTGTGGTAGTTTTTATTGATGATATTTTGATATATTAAAAAAGTCGCGAGGAGCATGAAGATCATATTAGGTTTATTTTGAAAACTCTACGGAAGGAGAGGCTCTTTGGGAAGTTCAGCAAGTGTGAGTTTTGGTTACAACAAGTGGCTTTCTTGGGGCACATCGTAACCAATGAAGGAATCTCGGTTGACCCTGCAAAGACAATGGTTGTGGAGGAGTGGCCTCAACCCACAACAGTAACTGAGATTCGTAGTTTCCTTGGCTTAGCGGGATATTATAGGAGGTTTGTGAAAAACTTTTCACGGCTTTCTAATCCACTAACTAAGTTGACTCGAAAAGGGGTTAAGTTCATCTGGACAAAGGAATGCGAGGAAAGTTTCCAAGAGCTGAAGAAGAGATTGGTTACTGCACCTGTATTAACACTACCCTCTATCGGAGAAGGATTCGTTATTTTTAGCGATGCATCTCTGAAAGGGCTTGGGTGCGTCCTCATGCAAAATGACAAAGTAATTTCTTATGCATCTCGACAGTTGAAGATTCATGAGCAGAATTATCCTACGCATGATCTAGAGCTGGCGGCAGTTGTTTTTGCTCTAAAGATATGGAGGCACTATCTTTATGGGGAGAAATGTGATATATACACTGACCACCAAAGTCTAAAGTATATTTTCACACAGAAAGAATTGAACATGATACAAAGGAGATGGTTGGAGCTTATTAAAGACTATGATTGTTCAATTCATTATCACCCTGGAAGAGCAAACAAAGTCGCGGATGCGTTAAGCAGGAAAGATCCTGTTGTTCTGGCAACAATGAGGATCCTGGGAGATCCCTTGATTAAAGATCTAGTAAAACTGGACATGGGAATTATAAGAAAAGGGACATCATCAACCCTATCCCAAATGATTTCTCAACCTTCATTACTAGAGAAGATCAAGAAGGCTCAAAAAGAAGATCCTTTACTGCAGGAGAAGTTCGAGGCTGTAAAGAATGGGAAGTTCCCTGATTTCAATATTGATCAAGAAGGTGTATTGAAATTTCATACAAGACTATGTGTTCCATCTATTCCGGAGATAAAGAAAGAACTGGTGGATGAAGCTCATAGCTCTACTTTCTCTATACATCCGGGAAGCACTAAGATGTATAGAGACCTTCGTGATCATTATTGGTGGGATAACATGAAGAGGGAGATTGCCGATTACACTACAAGGTGCCTGGTGTGTCAGCAAGTAAAGGCAGAAAGACAACTTCCTAAGGGGGTATTACAACCGCTACCCATACCAGTATGGAAGTGGGATAATATCACCATGGACTTTGTAACTGGTCTCCCAAAAACATCCAAAGGAAACAATGCGATATGGGTTATTGTGGACCGTCTTACCAAGACAGCCCATTTTATCTCTATTCGGGAAGATTTCTCTCTGGATCAGCTTGCCAAGATATACGTGAAGGAAGTGGTAAGGCTGCATGGGGTACCACTATCCATCGTATCTGATCGTGACCCAAGATTCACATCAAAATTCTGGAGAAGTCTTCAGCATGCTCTGAATACTGAATTGAATTTTAGTATGGCCTATCATCCTCAAACTGATGGCCAATCTGAAAGGACTATTCAGTCACTCGAAGACATGTTGAGATTATGCTCAATGGAATTTAAAGGTGGATGGGATCAACACCTCCCATTAGTGGAGTTCTCCTATAACAACAGCTTCCATGCGAGTATTCAGATGGCACCCTATGAAGCTCTGTATGGAAAGCGGTGTAGAACTCCTACTTGTTGGGATGAAACTGGTGAGAGGAAGCTTCTTGGGCCTGATCTCGTGCAAGAGATGAAAGAACAGGTTCATGCCATCCAACAACACATAAAGGCTACTCAGAGTTGGCAGAAGAGCTATGCTGACAATCGTCGAAGGGACTTGGAGTTTGGTGTTGGTGACAAAGTCTTCCTTCGAATTTCTCCATGGAAGAGAGTCATGCGGTTTGGGAAGAGAGGGAAGCTCAGCCCTAGGTACATTGGCCCCTATGAAATCCTTGATCGCATAGGAGCAGTGGCCTATCGTCTAGCACTTCCACCGAACCTAGCTCAAGTTCATGATGTCTTTCATGTATCTCTCTTGAGGAAGTACATACCCGACCCTTCGCATGTACTGAACCCAGAGGTGGTACAACTTGAACATGACCTCTCTTATGAGGAGCAGCCAGTGGAGATCTTGGACCGTAGAGACAAGGTCCTACGAAACAAGACTACCCACCTTGTGAAAGTGTTGTGGAGGAATCATAAATATGAAGAAGCGACTTGGGAGCCTGAGGAAACGATGAAGCAAAAGTACCCTCACCTTTTCAACTAGGCCTCAAGTATAAATTTCGGGGACGAAATTTCTTAAGGGGGGAAGAATGTAACGACCCAATCTTTTTGAGTAGTATATTAACTTACTCTTATTGATTTAATAAGATGTTAATGGTTAATGCAGAAAGAGGAGTCGATGGCTTCATCCAGTAGACTCAACCCTTATGAAGCCCACTTATCAGAGCTTGGGAAGGAGGTAGCATTTGTGGGCTTCGCTTTGGACCAAGCCCAAGCCGAACTCCAGCGTGTCAATCTTGAACGGAAACGCCTGCGGGAGAAGTTCAAGTTAGTAGAGATTGCTACTAGGGCAATGTTATCTGAGACTCCCTCAGATTCTCTCACCATAGCACACCTTACACTTAGGTCTTATGCCAGTGTTATAAGGGGCTATGTGATGAGACCCTAGTTTCCTTGTGTAATCCTTTCGGGTGAATAAATTGAGATTTCTTCCTTTAGTGATGTTTGTGAAATTTCAAATGTCTAGATAATTTTAGAATGTATTTTATTGATGAATTTCGAAAAAAGGATATTTTAAAATATTTATGTAAACCCTAAATAACTAATGATGTGTAATAATTTTCAAAAAATGGTCTTCTACAAAAGTGTTCATTAAAGAATTTGGAGTCTAATAAGATCAACTTAATTTTTGATGAATAGTAAATTATGAATAGTGATTTTACGCTTAGGATTAGTAATATGACCAAATGGATTAGTAATTTCACTCAAAGAAAGTTTTAATATAATTTAGACACCTAGATTAAGTAATGTGATTCAATAAAATGGGTAAATAACGGTTTCATAAATTATTAGTCAAGTATTAGTTGTTTCAGATGAATAGTGTTTTTTAATTAAAAATTTAATTAAAAATAATTAGAAAATTATTTTTATAAAAATGACTTTATTTTTGAACTCAAAGCATCGATATTATGTTATGGTAATTTTTGGGGATTTTTCTGAAAAAATAAATTTTCGGTGAATAGTGTTTTTATTTAAAAATAAAATTAAAAATATTTAGAAAATTATTTTTTATAAAATGGAGTTCATTTTTGAAATCATAGCATTGATATTTGGTTAAGGTGAAATTTTGGGATTATTCTGAGAAAGTTGAATTTTCGGTGAATAGTGAAAGTATAGTTTTTAAGTTACGGGTGTTTAATGACATCATTAAATGATGTATTAAGTATATATTCAATATGGTCGAATTATGAATAGTAAGATAAGGTGTGAGGTGTCCCAAGTGGCCAATACCATGGGCAAATACCATGGGAAAGCCCATGGTTTTGCCAAAACCACTAGTGAGGTGTCCCTTGGCCATTAATGCTTTGTCCCCTCACTTTCCCTATAAATACCCACCCTTTCCTCCTTTAGTTTTCACTCCCAACTCTCCCCCAACGAAGTTCTGGTCTTCTTACCTTACAAGGAGTCCTCCCAAGGTGCCCCCAAGCCCTCAAGGTCCAATCCTTTGAGTTTCAAGAGTCACATTTTAAGGTAAGGGATCCGACCCCTCTCTTTCTTTTCATGTAATCTCTTTTATGTCATTCCTATTATGCTCCATGTTTTTATGTGAGAGGATGTTCTTTTATATTCCTATTACTGCCCTTTCATGTTTATATGATGAGAGATCCCCTCTTACTCTCATCATTTCGTTTTATGAAAATTTAAGTGACGCCGTTAGGCTGCCGAATTTTTAAGGGATTCTTTCACCCTTCTCATTTTTCAAGTTCGATTTTCATGTCAAGTATTTCAAGTTCCTTTTTATTATGTTGGGGTATGATCTCTATATCTATAATACTGATCTCTTATGATCATATGATGAGGGACCCTATTTGATCTTGTCAAATCATTTTCTTTTGAAGTTAAGTGACGCCGTAAGGCTGCCGAATTTTCATAAGAGAAATCTAATCTTTTTTTCCTTCCATGTTTTTCATTTCAAATGTTATGTCCCTCAAATTTCATTACCATGTCCATATTTCCTTCTTACTCTTTCACCCTACTGTTTTATGGATCATTTATGAGTGGGTGACCCATGTCCCCTCCCATTTCAATGTTTTCTAAAACCCCGAAACTTAGCCGTTATGCTGCAGAATTTTCCCCTCAAAATGCCTCTCTCTTTTCTCAAAAATTATTTTATGTTATAAAGTGAATACTCAAAGCTCTTATTTCTACAAGTGTATTCACATATATATCAAAATGTTTCATTTTAAATTCTGGGATTTACATACATGAGACCCGCATTCCCTTTCCGTGGGTTTAAAGTGACGTAAAGATCATGTCTTTAAAGCAGTTTTTAAAACGTTATGATTATGAAATGAAACCCATTTATTTTATGCTATATGGGTTATTTATGAAATGTTTGATGATGAAATATGTGGCTCACATGATAATAAAGGCAAATTTAAGGGTGCGCCCTGATAGCGCTCCAATTCATTGGGTAATGATGTAACCACTAGAGATTACAATTTTCACGATACCTTGGTGAATAACCTTGGTAATTTTCAAATGACACCTTGGGGATGGACCTTGGTGATATGTTCATGATTTTCTATGTTAAATGATGTAGCCACATCTTCAAGTTATGGAAAATGTTGTTTTTATTATGAAATGCCTCATGATTTTCTTTCTCATACCTTAAAGTTCTTTTCATGTCCTTATTGAAGTATATCAAGTTCACATGTAAAATGTTCCTCTTGTTTCCCTTACTGGGCCTTCTGCTCACCCTTTCTTTTGATGTATGTCCCCAGGTTATGAGATGCAGTAATGAACCTAGGATGAACTTAAGGAGAAGCCTTTCAAGTGTTTAAGAAGAATGCTTTATGTTGTTTTCATGTATTATGTTCCTGGTTTCCAAGACACTAAACCTTAAAGATCCTCAGTTGTGTGTAATGTAATGAAAGTTTATGTTATAAAATGGCGGGATGCTATAATAGGCATCCCAAATCATTCACTCATGTTCAATAAATCATTCTTGGCACCTTTATGGTCATACCTTTCATTACCCAATTAGTCCCCCAAGTCAAGCGCACCCCATGGGTGGATAAATTTTAGGCTTATACACTAATAGGTTGTTCAGGTCTTGTAAAAAGGTTTAATTTCATAAAGTATAGACAAATAAATTTATTTTTAAATTTGAGAGTAATAATAAAGTATGTCAATGATAACAAGATTACTGAATTAAACTTGTGACTTATCTAACATTGTTATTGATATATACACATGCCAACATGGCTTGTGAAAAGCACCCCACCATCATAAAAGTGAGTATTGGCCAAGAAAGAGACATAATATACAACGTACAGTGAGAACCATATTTAATTGACCCTAAAGTTATATTAGTACAATCATCTTAGGAATCCAATTATCACTCATGACTAACCATGCCACTATAAACAACATGAAGTGTATGAGTTTTCTCTCTGATCTTAACAACATCATAACACATTCTTACCATGATGTGAATCATGTGGAATATGTATGATGTTAACACGAAATTACCAGCAATACCAAGACTTCTAAGAACTGAACATTTATGGATTATATTAACACATAATTCATTTTGAATCAAATTTGATTCACTATCAAAGCCCAACACACACACCCAAATCAAACAGAAAAAAAAGTCATACACACCAAAATCAAAACAGAAAACCAAAACAGTGGATGCAGAACATTAAAATGAAAGTATCACTTACAAATTAGAAGTGTAGAACTAAGAAATTTTGAAAATGGATCGAAATGAAGGATTTATACAGTAGGGTAAATAAAATCCTACTTCTCCACTTCACCAAAATGAAAACATAAAACCAAAATAGTAGATGCAGTATCACTTACAAAATGAAAGTGAAGAACTGATAAATCTTAAAGATGGGAGGGTTTCGGCTGTAGGGGAAGGAAAATCCCAATTCTCCCTTCTATTTAGGGCTACAGTCGCATGGAATGGGGGAGTTTGAGCTTCTGTGAATTTGGGGAAAAACTTTCCTAACGGTTTGTAAAAACCGTTGGGAAATTAATCCTTTACCAACGGTTTGTAAAAACCATTGGTAAAGGATGATTTAAACCTTTCTATACCAAAGATTTAAGAAAACTGTTGGTATAGAGTATACTTTTCCCAACGGTTTTCAAAAACCATTAGGAAAAGATGATTTAACCAGCTTTTACCAACGGTTTCCTTAAATAGTTGGTAAAAGAACTGTACAGGCATTGGGAAAAACTCCCTTTTCAGTAGTGGAGGATCGTCGGTTCTTGAAGAAGGGTACTCTTTTCTCTGGATTTCATCGGGGTTAAATTATGATAGAACATCAAGACTTTATTATATGTCTCTAAACCTCTAACGCGGAGGGCAAAATCTAAGATTAACAGGGCCTGAGCCCCTCTACCTTGTGTGTTTTTGTGTTCTTCATGGCCACATCTTCAGAATGGTAGCAAGTAGGATTCATATCCATCGTAGGGGAGATGGAATCCCCCGGAGGCCTTAGGTGAAAGAGGCGCAAAGAACAAACCACCAGATTAGACCCAGTGGTATGCAGAAGTAGCTAGTGGTGGCATCAGTGACTACAGATGGTTGCCTACGGTAGTGGGCACAGGCTAGCGGCGACGCGCCATGACCGCGCGTCAGAAGGAACGTCGTGGTGGGCTCGGGTTGTGATAGTGTGGCAGGAGACGCCGACCTCTATGCCGGAGGCGGGTGGATGCGGAGTTCTAGCCATGTTGGAGGCACCATAGACACAGAACCATGACCTGTCGCATATGACATGTCTAGGGTTAAAGGACCACGGTAGAGGAGGTGGCCACGTGGATAACCCGCGGGGTAGGTGGGAAGACGCGGCTTCCAGCCACATCTCGTCCAGTTAGAAGATGGCCCGCCCTTGGTGGGTTGGGTAGGGTGTGAGGTGCCCCAGCGGGCTGGACCCATGACCAAAAGGCTGGGCCGGGCCGAATCTAGGTCGGGTCATACTAGGGTCGGTCCGATTGGGTCAGACTGGACCCGAACCCGACCGGCCCCTTTTCAGAAAAATGCCAATAACTTTCAAACCGTACGTCCGAGTAATGATCCGTTTGCGGAGTTGGAACCCTCTTGATGAGGTAGTTATTTTTTCATGATATATGGAGACATTATTAGAAGTTGAAATAAAAATATTGGATTGATGAATAGATTCTCCCGGAATCATGTGCGCTTCGTGCAGGAATCCTACGGCTGGATGAGATGAGAATATTGGGACCCTGTGTGGATCAGAAACATGTAACACTGTGTGGATAAACTCCTACCAACCCTATGTGGATAATCTCCCAGAAAACCTGTGAGTATTAGCTCCTAGAGACCCTCTGTGGATCAGCTCATAGCGACCCTCTGTGGATCATCTTCTAGAGACCCTGTGTGGATCAGCTCCTAGCAACCCTGTGTAGATCAGATCCTAGAAACCCTGTGTAAATAATATCCAAGAGACCCTATATGGATCATTTACAAGTGGTTCTATGTGACCCAGAAGACCCATGATACTCATCTGGGGTGAGTACCTCAACAATCCAAGGTGTTTAGTGTTACGAATGATAGTCTTGCTTTCTGTAATTTTGAATATACCTGTGTGAGCTATCTTGCTTCATGATCATGCTTCATGGTTTTCTTGTGTATTGCTTTGTGGTCTTTCCTTATTGTTTTGGGGAACCTACTAAGTATTTTGTTACTCACCCCTACATAGTATTTTCTCACACATGTTGTGTCTAGTTCAGATAACTGATGACTTGATAGAGGACTTGCTAGCCTAGGAAAAGGTGGTGCCTAGTGAGACCAGGTTGGTATGGTGTGCTTCTATGTCTTATGGAAGCTACTCTATAATTACTCATTAGGTGGGGTTTCAGCAGACGACTTTCCAATGACCTTTCACTTTATCTTGTTGTTGTTGTCTTTTTTTGTTTGTATTTTGGCCCATTTACTTCTAGTTTTACCTTAACACTCATTGGTTGTTTAGTATCCTGCATGTTTTTTTCCAATTTTCTTGGGACGTGGTCTTATATGCGTGCGTATAAGTACTTAGGAAAATACCTCCCACTTGCAGGTTGACACCTTTGATGCTAGTTGCCAACCCCTGGCCTTCAAGAGGCGGGCTTGGGGGAGTCACGACATAGTCCCCAGGGGACGGGTCGTGACAAATAATTACTATATATTTATTAAATAAATATCATTACATCATTCACCAATAAGTAAATAAACATTATATTCACTAAATAGAAAATAAATATTTATTAAATATTCCACTCACACTATATTCTATCAAATAACTCGTGATAAAATATATGAGATCAAGTAAACATGAATAATTATTAAACCACAAGCATGAATAATTTTTATTTAAAATGTCAAATAATAAATAATAATATATTATTTAACTCAAATTTTGAATACACATAACGTGTGACCCTCAAGGCCTTTTTCTCTGTGGCATTAGACGAAGCAACCTAAAGTCCAAGGTTAGTGTCTAGCAACATTCCAAGGAACCCATAGAGAAAGAAGTTAATGCCACAATGATATAATACCTCATAAAAATGCTTACTATGTAATATAATCCCTTTATGGTGACATCTCTAATCAAGAAGGTTGTATATTGGTGCCATCAACCAAAGTGCTCTATGTCTCTTTCTTTGATTTCTTGTAAAATGAACATGCTTATTGAACACCATGACCATGGATTTTTTAGGTTATATAATTTCCATAAAAGGGAGTGAGATATCAAATTCCATTGAAATATAAGGGAAAAACCCTTTCTCATATTATTCATTAATGCAATATTACTTATGACACACCCATCGTATTCCACCTTATTTCAAACATCTATCATCAAGTGCATGAATCATAATACCCATTAATAATAATCTTAAAGTATAAGGACCAATACACATTTTTGTATATAGGAACATCCAATGACACATATAAATGTTGATTTCCTACAGCAGGTTCTCATTATCATAATATCTTACTTGATATTACTAAGGGTGTACACCATGAGAAGGTGCCTCAAAGTCCTATGAGTATCAACCCCACATATCCTATATCATTTTTGTCTCTAAAATTATATCATCCAACTATAGAATATATATTTAAGAATTGTGTCGTATTACTTTCGGATTCTCATCATAGCGTGGAACTGCTATGACCTTTTAGGGTGGCAGCTACTCTTAGGACATTATCATATACAATGTCACATAGAAGAATAATCATGATGTGATAAGTAGTTTATTAATATTCAAAATAAAAAATTCATGTTATCATAAAATAAACAGAAGTTGGTTCTAGGGAACCAAATCCAACATACTTCCACTTTCACTAAAGACATCTACTAACTACCTTTGATCCGTTGGCTCTCACATGATACTCATGATATCTCTGAGATAGGCCTTTATTCAAGGGTTCTTCCATGTTCTATTCTATGGGAACTCTTCTTATTGTAACTTCAACCCTCTAATGAAAATACCTCATGAGGTGATATGTCTGGAATATGTGATTTGTCTGTTGGTGTGTCCTTATATCTTTTTCAAGATCCACTGCTATGGTATTATCACAATACAATGTGATAGGGCCTTTACTGATAGGTACCACATCAAGATCCTGTACAATGTTCCAAATCCAAATGGCTTCCTTGGATATATAAGAAGTCTCTATATACTCGTATTTCACTATAGAATTAGTGAAAACTAATTTCTTTGAACTCTTGCAGCACACAACTCCTCTATCGAGATAGAAAATATATCCTGACTGTGACTTCAGATTATTTTGATTTGTTTGAAACTAGAATCAGTATAACCCATGATGACCAGTTTCTCATCTCCTCCATATACTAGGAACATATCCTTAGTTCTTCTCGCATACATAAGGACATACTTAACATCAGTCCAATGATGTTCTCCTGGATCAATTTTATATCTACCTATCATGATCGATGTAGATGCAACATCAAGTCTAGTATATAATATGATACACATGATTGAACCTATCGTAGAAGCATATGGGATATTACTCATTCCATCTTTATCTTGTTGTTTCTAAGAACACATTTTCTGAGAAATATGTAAACCATCTGACACTGAAACCAATCCCATCTTGTATTGTTCTATACTAAATATCTTTAGTATCTAGTCATCATATGTAATTTGACTCAGTCCAAGCATCCTTTTTTGATATATCACAAATGATCTTAATCCCTAGAATGTAGGCTACTTCACCAAAGTCCTTCATAGAGAAACACTTTTTAACCAATCCTTAACTAACTATAAAATTGTTATGTCATTTCCAATAAGTAATATGTCATCAACATATACTACTAGCATAATGACCGCATTATCGCTAAACCTCTTGTAAACATATGGCTCACATTCATTCTTAATACATCCAAATTATTTTATGGCTTCATCAAATAAAATGTTACATGACCTGGATACTTACATCAATCCATAAATGGATCTATGAAACTTGGAAATACTCTTGGCATCACTTGGAGTCAGAAACCCTTCTGGTTGTGTCATATATACATCTTCCTTGAGGTTACCATTAAGGAATGTAGTTTTGAAATCCATCTTACAAATCTCATAGTCATGGTAAGCTACTATAGCTAGTAGAATTCAGATGGATTTAAACATGTAAACTAGTGAAAAGGTTTCATCATATTAAATTCCTTGATAGTTTTAAAACCCTTTTTCTACTAGCCTTGATTTATAGGAATTTAATTTACCTTTGATGACTATTTTCCTCTTGAATACCCATTTTCATCCAACAGGATTTACATCAACTTTCGCATCGACCGGAACCCAAACTTGGTTCTAATATATGGAATCCATTTCAAAATTCATGGTTTCTTATCATCTTACATCTTCTAAGATTTATACTACCTCCTTATAGAAGATAGGTTCATCATTGTCAACCAATAAGTAGTCACCATCATTAGTGAATAGAAAGACATATCTCTCAGTTTGATTACCTCTCTTACACTCCTACACAGTACTTGTGTTTTAGGAACTACGTCTTCCACAGGGATCTATGGAATCTATTATTGTACCAATTATTGTGTATCTTGATCATCAAATTCATCGAAGTCAATATTTCTCCCACCATCCTTTTTGAGTATGTGCTCCCTGTCAAGAAAGATTTCTTGTCTGGTGATAGTAAATTTCTTATCTAAGGGGTTTTATAGGTGGTATCCCTTTGTTTCTATGGGATACCCTATAAAGATTCACTTTTTGCATCAGCATGATAGTTTATTTATTGATAAGTCCTTAACAAACACCTGATAACTGCATACACATGTTTGTGAAAAAACGGGTTTCTTTACACTCCATAACTCAAAGGGAATTCCATTTGATGATTTAGTTGGTACTCAGTTTAATGTTTATGATGCAATTGGAAATGCATATCCCAAAAATGATAATGGAAGTTTTTCATGACTCATCATCGACCTTAACATGTCTAAAAAGGTATGGTTCCTCCTTTCAATAACACCATTCTACTCTGGTGTGTAAGGTGGAGTGAGTTGAGATAAAATTTCAAAACTCCTGTAGAAATTTGATAAAATATTGGTTAAGATATTCACCACCTCGATCCGATTGAAACATATTTATCTTCATACCAAGTTTATTCTCTACTTCATTCTTGAATTCCTTGAATTTATCAAAGGACACATAATTATACCATATCAAACAGACATAGCCATATCTACTTAAGTCATAAGTAAAAGTTATGATGTAAGAATATCCACCTCTATATTCTACTTGAAATGGTCTACATACATCAATGTGTATTAATCCTAAAAGATATGTGGACCTTTCACCCTATCCACCAAATAGTGGTTTTTTCATTTTTCCTTATAAACAAGAATGAAATATTTTTAAGTGGTTTGAGCCCATATGAGTCTAAATAAACATCTTGACATAGTTTTTTAAAACACTTCTCATTTACATGACCAAGACAGTGATGCTAAAGTTGGGTGTTATATGTGTCATGTGAACATGATTCATTATCAATTTCAAACACTTGGTTTTCATAATTTTATACTTAAATACCATTATTTAAATGTTCCATACCATAACACATGTTGTACTTATAAAAGAAATATCTTTTATTTACAAACATGAAAATAAACCCATTTTCATCTAGGGATAATACAGAAATCAAGTTCTTGGTAACCATAGGTACATAATAAAAATATTTTAAAACCAAAATCATTCCTGTTGAAAATTAAAGGTGGTAGTTAAAAATGGACAGAGCAGCCAGCTTGGCACCATTAGGAGCTCTCAAATCCACCTCTCCTCATGAAATATTTCAGAATCTACTTGGTTTATACATTTAGATACAGATGTGATCACTAAAAGCTATATCTAGTACCAATGTGTAGATATAAAAATATTACACTCTATAATGAACACACATTTAGCTTCCCCTAGCTTATGGGTGCAATTCCTCTTATAGTGGTCTAGCTTGCCACATGAAAAACATACTGCGTCCTTTTCCTTACCCTTCCTCTGGAAATTATTCTTCTTGGAAGAATGGTGATCACTAGCTTTAGACTATTATTAAGTCTTGGGACCATTTTCCTTGTTCTTCCTTTTCTTATTCATCATAAGGATGATGGATTTATCATGCCCCATGTGCTTATCCACTTATAGAATCAAATTGAGAAGTTCTGAAAGACTATTCTCATTATTTAACATATTATAATTAACAATAAAGATGAAGGAGGTCTTGGATAGTGATGAAAGTATGAGATCTATACACAACTCATCTGTTAATTTAATCTCTAATATTTTCAAGTGTTCAATGTATCCAAAAATCTTGACTACATGCGGCCCACCTCACACAGACTCTCCAATCATAGTTGTAAAAAAAGAATTTGAGATCTCATATGTCTCTTGTCTCTCCATCTCTTGATAGATATCTCTAAGGTGATACATCATGCTATAGGCATCCATATCCTCATGTTTATTCAAAATATATTTTTACATGGATGATAACATGAAAAATTGAACATATTCAACATCATTCAGATGTTTCTCATAAAGGGACATCTCTTCATCACATTCTAAATTACTAGGAGCTTTAGGAAAAGTTTCTTCCAATAAATATAATTTTCTTTCATGGAGAAGGATGTCTCATTGGCACCTTTTCCACTCTTGGAAATTTGGGTTAGTGAGAAAGATTTCCTTATCAAGTATGGATCACAATGATATGTTTTAAGTAATTTTAATAATATTTCTACCAAATAAGATGAGCATAATTTTAATACTTTATTTGATAAAATTTAGACAAATAAATTATATTTATTAGTCTCCCACTATTTTATCAAAACTCAATATCCCTCACCATTGTCTTTAGAATATCTTGTTTCTTGGACATCCTTGTTGAAATGATCCATATTCCCATTTTCATTAGCCCAAATTTGGTTGGTAAAACAACTTTAATGGTTTTAGGTAATAATTACAAATGTAAACTACATTAACTCACAGTCCCTTGATCCACCGAGTGGACTTCCCAGTCCTGAAATACTTAAATTAGATTTCCTCAACCTTTTCCTCTTAGTTACACTAAGTCCTATATTAACAGTAAACCCTTGATGTGAACTAATTTAAGTGATCTCGAAACTTCAAGTTAGAATTCCCCGATAATTGAAATCAACCCAACTTTGGCATGTCAATCACTTTAAACTATGGATCAATTTTAACTGAAGTAATGGAAGGCTGCACCAACTTAATATATATAATTGATGGATTTTATCCTTTATACATAAATTTAAAATTATTATCTTTATTAAATTCTTATTAATATTAATTGTATTTACTTAAGTGATTAACCATGTCTTAGATAATATTTACACATAAGACAATTTATTTTAGTTCTGTATTGTATGCTTGTTAATTTCATTAATTTATGTGATCATGAAAAAATATCCATAATGAAATAACCACCAAATTGATAGAAATAAAATAATAAAGCAGTAGGATCGTGATCTTTTACCAATGGTTAGTTTATCTAGTTCTTGATAAACAAACCATTCACCTAGGGGAAAACACCTTGAACTAATTAAGGTTATGTTGTAGCTTTCCACCTATCCACCTTTGTAACTCTCTTGGATTGGTTTCTCCTTGGCTCTAAACTTGAACCGCCTTCGCTAGCTTGGGAGCTCCATCCATTACATAGGATTTTAATTGCATGAAGTTGAGGGGAAAAGGGATTACATAAAATAAACCATGGGAACACATGCCCTAACTTATAAGAGGAGAGATGGCATGCAAACTAACAATTTAATTTAATAATAAATTAAAAGGAAACCAATTTCATAAAAAGGTCTAGTCTTTTCTCATGATCATCCACAAGAATTCAACTAATTTTACATTTAGTAAAACTAACATTAAATTCTTGATCATTATCTTAATTATCATCCAATTTTCCTAGAGATTCTCATCCATTATAATTTTAAACAAAATAAATTAATTTATTTAAAACTAACTATGTTCATAAATGTACCTTGGAGGCAACACAGTGAATACCCATCCGAATCTACCCAACATTTATTATAATATTATATTTTTTTTACTCTTGTAACATATGGAATTCAAGACATATTAAGTACTTTCATGACATGCACTATCAACTTAATGATTACACGAATTATATGAATTTTCGGTCACAAGTTATGCTTTAATGCACATAGAGTAACAACTATATTACGATTTATACATGATATGAAGATCTGAACATTAGGAATATATTATATATATATTTATATATAATTATTAAAACTCATCACATAGTGTGTCCTATCAAATTAATGAACACGCGTAAGAACATGTCTCCAGGTTTACATAATATAATAAATAAATTTTAAATTTGCGTAATTTGTTATAAGTATGCGGTGTGTACAGGAGAGCTACATGGCATGTAAATCTCTCACTATTTATATGTTGTACATACCAAGGGATTTGGTGTGTAAATAATTCCTTAGAAAATTGGAGTACACAGAATGTCCATTGGGCTATACACCTCTGAATTGCACAGTCACGAGTTAGGTAGGCCGTGTATTGAAATATATGGCCTATCTTTGATTCAAGGGGACTATATTCCATGTACATGGAATATATAGAATGTAATCTAGTTGACCTCATGCCACCCAAGCTATTCAACACGTGGTGTAGGTAATAAATTCACCGCATATCATCAATGCACATGGTTTGAATTAATTTCCAAATTAATTCCCGATGAATTGAAAACAAGTACATGGTGTGTAACTCTGGTTACACAACATGTACTCCTGTTTCATCTAGCCATAATTCTTAGAACCTCTGAATGAGATCCTCGATTTTATTTTAATCATAAAATTAGTTTTTTCTATTATATCTATAATAAACGAAGGATGAAGAAGCAGATCTCACAATTTGGATCAAAAGAATGATTAAAATTGATTTGAAAAACTAAATTACAAATTCTTAAATCACCAAAAATCTTTAAATAATTAAAAATAATTATGTGACTGGTATGATACCACTTTTAGGTTCTGAGCACAACAGAAGCGCGCGATGGGTGGTTCCCAACATGGATATTTTTCATGATCGATGATCAATATGATATCTACACAATGATAAACATTGTGATCTACGAAATTGAATAAAAAAAGACATATAAGAGTAATCATGCTGGAACCAGAGGAAGGATCATCACATATTATTTACAATAAATTTAATTAAATTAAGAATTACCTTGATTGAATTATTTCTTCCTTGATGGTTCTAATGACAGATCGGGGCTACACCACCATTGTGTTGTAGTAATTAGGTGTAGATTCCATCTAGCGGTGATCCATACGCGTTCCATGAATCTCTAGATGTCACCGAAGGAATATCTGGGTGCTATCATGGAAAATCCTTGCACTGGCATCGTTCACCTTTGATCGCTTCGGGAACCACTTCAAAGGTGTTCTCCTTGATCCGATGGAGGAATATTTCTCTCTATTCCTAGGAGCGTTCTTGGAGAAGAGATATCTAAAGGGATTAAAAGAATTCTCTAATTCCATTGTGCACAACCCAAAACAAATGAATTGTTTCTAATGAGAAAATAACATAACTAGGTTTATATATTTCTAGGGTTAAAATAAAATAGTTTCACAAGTGCCCTTAATTATTTATTTAATCCTAGTGAAACCCCCATATAAAATAATAACAATATTATTATTATTTATCGACATGCATTTAACATGAGAATTAAAATTAAACATTATTTAATCAAATAATATTCAATATTTATTATTTTCTCACCAGTCTATTTAAACTCATTCCTACATTCCTATGAAAAAAATATCATCTCTTGAATAATGACTATTTATTTATTAACTAAATATCACTGCATTATTCACCAATAAATAAATAAATATTATATTCACTAAATAAAAAATAAATATTTATTATATATTATGCTCACATTATATTCTCTCAAATAACTGGTGATAGAATATATGAGATCAAAAAACATGAATATTTTTTAAACCACATGAGATAATAATATTTATTTAACTTTTTAAATAATAAATAATATTATTCATTTAACTAAAATTCTGGATACACTTAGTGTGTGACCCTCTCGACCTCTTTCTCAATGGAATTTGGAAAAGCGGCCTAAAGTCCAAGGTTAGCATCTCAAAACATGCCAAGGAACCTATAGATAAATAAGTTAATGCCACAGTGACATAATACCACTTACAGACATTTATTTTGTAATATAATCTCTTTATCATGATATTTCTAATCAAGCAAATTGCATGCCGGTGCCATCAACCAAATTGTTTGATGGTTCTTTCTTTTATTTCACTAAAAATAAACTTTCTTATTCAACCTCATGGTCATGGATTTATTTATGCTATATAACTTCCATAAAAGGGCCTGAGATATCAATTTCTATTAAAATATAAGAGACAAATCCATTATCGCATAATTCATTAATTTAATATTACTTGTGATGCACCCAACATATCATACCTCACCGTGAACATCTTTCATCACAATTTTCATCAATAAATCTAATTTCGTGTCTCATAATACTCATTAATAATAATATTAAATTTTAAGTACTAATAAACATGTTCATTGATAGGAACATCCAATAACACATATAAATGGTGGTTTTCTATTGGAGGGTCTCATTATCATAATATCCCATTGGATATTACTAAGGGTGTAAACCATGATAAGGTACCTCAAAGTTCTATGATTCACCACCCTTGATATCCTATATCACATGTGTCCATAAAATGATATCATCTGTCTATAGAACATATATTTAAGAATAGTGTGATAATAATTCTAGGTTCTGATCATAGCAGGTAACTACTATGACCTTTTAGTGTAGAAATTACTCTTAGGAAAATATCACATACTATGTCACGCAGAATAAAAATCATGATGTGATAAGTAGTTTATTAATATTCAAAAAAATGATTATATGTTATCATAAATTACCCAGAAGTTGGTTCTAGGGAACCAACTCCAACACTCTTCTGGCCAAAGTACTATGGAGAAATCATAAGTACAAAGATGCATCATAGGAACTAAAAAAAGTGATGAGGGAGAAGTACCCTCACTTGTTTTCAACTTATAATGTAAAATGAAATTTCGAGGTAAAATTTCATAAGGGGGGAAGGATGTAACTACATAAAATTTTATCAATGGAAATTCTTTTCTTATAATTATGTCATATAGTATAAACCACATAAAATCACTTTGAGTAAAAAATAAAAATGTTATAAATGAAGAATGAATAAAATAAGAGGTGTTTCTAGAAGTTAAGGAACCTATACCAATGGAATATTAACTTAACCTTTGTAATAGTATTGTGACCATAAGGAATAGTAATTCAGCTAATAAAATAGTAAACTCATCTATGAAAGTGTAAATAAAATTTAGGAAACTCATAAAACCATTGTAATGGTTAAAACGGATTGTAAAGTGTATGATATAACCCTTTTTATGTTCTGTAATTAACATATTTACATAATACTAAATGATAAAACACAATGAGTTTTTTTTGATAAAAAATCGCCATAATAATCTAAACGATTATCACTAATGTATTATCTAATGATTCATCCTCATATCATATAAAAAATGATATATTTAACCACTTAAAATTTTGGATGGTAATTATTAACCTATAATTTTAATTCTTGAGAATTATTCTAATTTCACATGAACTTCCAAACATATATACAAGCGAACTGATCATGAAACCAAGAAAAAAACACCCTCGAATGATGAAATTAGACTCTATAACTCAATGGAAATACAATAAATGAACTTAATAAAACTAAAATTAATAAAATTAATGTATAAAAGGTCATGTAATTTCTAATTAATGAATTTAATTTGATTTTCTAAGATATTAAAGTGATTAAAGCATTCAGACATTAGGTAAGGGGAATTCTCGAACCCAACTTTCTTTCCGTGGGGTTTCCCTCTTTCACTCCATTTTTAGTATGGATATTACTTTAATATTTCTTAAATATAATTTATTTATCTTTAACTTTTTTTTCAGGTATATAAAAACTTCCAATCTGATTTTAAAACAAATACAATGATTTTCTCAAAAGAACTCTTCCTTCTTAAAACACTACTTTTACTTCTCTTGAGATTATTTATTCTTCACTCAAGATTGATGGTTTTCATACCAAGTATATTATAACCTATTTCTTTTGGAACTAAAAAGTTTATTCATGAATTTATTCTATATGAAAATAAACCCATTCCCTTCCATGGGTTATTTTATGTCCAATAGTGATATACACTCTATTAGGAATGCAAGATTATGTAAATGTTATGATGTGATGAGTGCACCTAGAATTATAGAGCGCATGTAAATGTTATGATGTGATAGGGGAACCCAATATTATACATAACTCTAATGATATGGGTAATGTGATGAATCTTATAAGATAAAGTGAAATATATGATTGAACATGATGGTAACTTTGTTCACAACTATGTATGGTATTTGACCTCTAAGACATGATGTTTCATTTTTATATATTTCCATATTCCATGAATTAATCTAATATTTCCTCACATTATTATGATGATGATCCCATGCTTATGTTATGATAATAATGATTTTTCTCACTCATGCTATATTGATTTGAGTTATTATCTATCCTCTTATTGGGATTTTAGATAACCCATTTGTGATGTATATCATCAGGTGAATACTTGTACTAAGGGGAACACGAGGGCCAATAAGAATCTAGATAAGAAGAAATTAAATAAATGTTTAGGTTTTACTATGTAAAAGTTATGTATGGTCTTTATTTTTTCAAGACACCAAACCTTTGGATCTTGGTTATGTAATGATTTTATGTTGTTTATCTTTAAAATTATTTAATAGTTTTTTAAGAAAAATCATGGTCACTATAAATTAAAATATATAATAGCCAAAAAATTAATTTTTTCATGCTGACAAAATCAAATACATATGACATCAAAATGAAATCTAATTTAGAAATTTCATGAGATTTAACTTCTACATAACAACCCATATATGTCTTTTCTATATCATATTGGTAATAAATTATCATTTTTTCTAATATTTGAACTTAAAAACATAGGTGTGTTTCTAACTATATATTTATGGAGCACTAACAATAGTGAAATAGTTATACTTGAGATTAATTTTCTCAATCCCCAACTCAATTTGAAGGAATCCAGTCAATTCTTGTATGAATTATATTTTTATAAACTTATTGTGGGATATCATTACTAAATAATAATAATTAATTATGTGCATACTCCCTCGTGACCTTTTAATGATGTGCCTCCCCCATTAAATGACGGAAATTATGAGATTCTTACAAAGATAATATAATAATTAATTACTATCTAACACTCTCACATGAAAGGAAAAGTTGAGTTTGGTCCCCTCTAAATAAATATCATGCGCCCTTAATGGATAAAGCTTAACAGTACGGCTGCGTAGATTATATAAGGTGGAGGAGGAAGTTTTCACCACCTTGGGGCAAGAAATGAGTGGCAATGATGGATTCATGAAGACAGATCAGATTGATTTTAAGATCCTAGATGATTATCTTGAGAAACACCCAAACAGGGTGTTGACAATCGATAAGAACAAGAACACAGAGGTGGCAGAGTAGCCCGCCATCACCGTCGATGCACTTTCCAAGGCAGCGGTGGCAGAAGCATGACCCGAGTGGGAGATCGACCCCACAAATCTCATCATCTAGGGCTTCATTTCTTATAGAACATTAATCACCATCCACCACAGCCTTTATGACAGTGTCAACGTTTTCGGTTAGTTCCCTTCTTCTTCATGTTATTTTCATGATTTATATTATTTTATTTTTTTTTCATGTGAACCTGTGAAATTACTTGATTGGGGTGGTTTGGTTCACTGGACCAGATATATTATTTTTATTAACTTTTTTTTTAATTTTTCTATTAAAATATTTTTTTGATTGAAAAAACATAATTTTCAGTCATATTACTCTATTGGGGTGAACAGGGACAACATACTGAAGGTGAAATTACTTCCTAGAGGGGAGCCTTCAATTAGAAAGTTGGGGTGTGGCATAAGCTCCACCATCCTAATGTTAACAAGGTCACTTCTCAACTCCATATTTTTTTATTTGATATTTCATAATCTGGGTTAAACAAACTCAACCAAACCAAACATAAAGAAAAACTAACTCAATCAAATAATTCGTATTGAATCACATGAAAATGTATATGTTTCATAACCCATTTCTACTTAAAACTTATTCAATCAAGGATTGGGTCATCTGGAATAAACTTACAAGCAGAAAAAGGTAACATTTTCTTATTGAGGAGTGTTTGTTATGTTGTTTTAGAGTATCTTCCTAGTGGAATCCTCAAATCATTCCTCATTACAAATCGAAGGAGAAATATAGCTTTCAATTTCATCATCCAAGTAGAATGAGATATTTCCAGTGGGTATGCATTTCATGAATTATCTATAGTTGTGGAATTATCTTGTTTTAATGATGTTGTTTTTATTATCTTGTTTTTTAGGCTGTGTTACCTTCACTCGCAAAAGGTCATTCACAGAGATGTAAAGTTAGAGAACATGTTATTAGAAAAGATGAAAACTTTTAAAATAACTGATTTTGGGGTTGCTTTACTCAAGGCTACAAATGAAAATGACATGACTAGGGAGACTGGAACCCTTGGTTACATGGCTCCTGGGGTATTATGTTTCTTTGTATCAGTTTTCAAATCATAACATGGAGAGTATTTGACATGTTTAATTCATATTGTTTGATATAATTATCTTAGGTTCAATTAATATAAGTGGAAACTTGATGCATGTAAATAGGATTTCCATGTTAAATAAAATTGATGTTCGGTTGACCTATAAATTTGAAATTTTGATCATTTTGGAAAAAGATATTTCTTTTTAAAAGCTCAAAAGTATGGATTATTAGAATCCAAACATCACATAAGTTTAATTTATTTCATTATATTTATCAATATAAACCAAATAATGGTATAATCATTAAAATCATCAATCCCTTTGAGGTGAAACTACTCAAAAAACTCGCACAAACCTCAGATTTAAAATATATTCATTTTAAAGAACACCACTTCTCCAAATCTGAGACTAGAGGAATCAAAATAACATATGATTTTATTCCATTACATTAGAAAATGTGAACCCAATAAAACCTTTATCATTGAAATCGTTCAAGTTCTTCTAAAAAAGAAAAGGGAAATTTTAATAAGCATACCCAAGACAAAATATTTACTGATGAATTTGTTAAATAATGTATAATAGGTGATTAGTAGGCATCCATATAATGAAAAATGTGATATGTATAGTTTTGGCCTATATTTGAGGGAAATATATTGATTTTATATTCCCTATTCAAACCTTGGCTTATCTGAGATGAAATTTGTAGTGGTCTATCAGGTACACTATCTCTCATGCTTTGTCGATTTGATTTCAAAATCTATTTCTTAGAAACACACACATATGACATTTCTTTTACTTCATCATATTTATGTAAAAGAAACCCAAAAAATTTGTAACATTTCCTTTTGTATAATAGAATCTCAGGTTCGAGATACGAAGGTGTTGTCCAAGACCTATTTGGAATATAATGAAATGGCTTTGGGATGAATATCCTAATAAGAAACCAAATATGGATGAGGTGGTTACAATGATGAAGGAAATTGATACATCAAAAGGGGGAGGCATGATCTCGCCGGGTCAACCTACTATTTGCATATGCTTTCTCAAGCAACCAAGTCCAAATTCCAGAAACAATTTGGGGAGTTTGTACATAGAATATATATATATATATATATATTATTTTGTTTATATTACTTGGTTTCAGATTCTATTTTTTTTTCAGGGACTTTGAACCATTTATAAATGATTTGTTATTCAACATATTACCAACAATAGTTCTCTAATTGTAATAATATATTTAGAATTAATTAAATATTTTTTAATATTTAATTTTGGTATAAAATAGGTTATGTGGTCAATGATGAGAACTAATGTATTATAATAAATAAATAGAAAATTAAGGCATATGACATATGTATAGGGAATTATAGAAATTGTCACGAACCGAATCTGGTCGCCTCCGAAACTGGCACCAAACCCAGCCCGCGACAGGGCCCGAAGGGCATTCCCGATCCCCACGGGCTGGCACAAGTGCCCGGGTATCATAAAATGAGAATTGGGAATGATTTACCCGAGCACTTGTTCCAGCCCGTGGGGATCGGGAACTCCCTTCGGGCCTTGTCGCAGGCTGGGTTTGGTGCCGGTTTTGGTGGCGACCAGATTCGGTTCGTGATAAAATAGTATCAGAGGGAGGTTCAAGTTAACTCTTTGGGTCATGTTGTTTGAGGAAGAGTCAGGATAGTTTGGAGTTAGGATTTTCGGGACATGGTATTCCAGTTATGGGTAGTGTGCCTGATCACCACACCTCATGATGGGATTCATGTTTCTAGAAGAAGTCAGGATTTATCTACGTCCTTTGGTTTTCTTGGTTTGATGATAATTAGGGGAAATGAAAAGAGAGTTGGGTTAATAGTCTCAGTGAGCTCACAGGGTCAGGAAAGCCATGTGGAGCCGGTGATATTCCCTATAACACTCTCTGTGATGGTGAAGTGATTGGAATATGACCACCAACCATATGTTCAAGTCACCCACTGAAATTAGTTTCCTCTCGCATTGTTTTGTGCTTTAGTTTTGAAATCTTGGCACTTTGGATTTAAAGTGACTTGGTTTTAAGAAGCTTAAAGTTTTTGTGAAATTATTTTCAAATAAAGAGGGAATGGTTTGGTTTATAAAATGGTGGAACTGAATTTTCAGGATTGTTTTGAAATGGAAAATGGTGTTCTTACACCTCTTTTGAAAGCAAGAACTAAATTGAAGTAGGTTTTGAAAAGTGTTTCCAATAGATTTTTCTAAAAAATCAATGGGTGTTTTAATGGGATGAGATATTTTGAAATTGATTTGAATATTTTGAAAGTGAGTTCTTTTCTAAATGTTTGTGTCTTTATGAAAAGTTTTGTAAGATGTGAGTTGGGATTTTGATCTCATGGTTAGCGGTTTTGAGAAAAACGAAGTGTTGGTTGACCGTTTTGGTTTTGAAAAGTGGAAATAATTTTTGTTTTAAACTTTGGTATTATCATGAGCAACCACATGCATGGGGTTATATGGGATGATGAATCGTTGATGGCATGACTTAATGAGTGTCGGGATGTATATGAGGAGGGTTCATGGTGTGGCATAGAAACATGCATGTGTAAGGCCCATAGGGTTCCATTGGTGGATGCGCTAACTGCTGAACCATTTGTTTTCAAAGAAATGTATTTAAATAAAAACATGATGTCTTGATGAATTGTTTGTGATGGTTTATATTATGTGTTTTTAGAAAATTTTGATGTTTCGGGATGTTTTGATTCCAAGAACCTCGCCTGTTCGAACTATGTTTTGGAGTTGTGTTTGTTCTGTAAGTTGGGTAGAAGGACCGGTTAGTAGTCTCCTTTGAGATATGTTTTAGGACACATTTATGGTGGTTCCCTTCATGTGTTTGGATCTGGTTTCTGGCACTTTTGACCAATGGACCATATTTTTTGGGTCCTTGGGTTCTCTCGTTGGATAAGGTGCACCCCCATTAAGGGTTAATGCATAACTGAAGTGCAACCTGGATTGTTTCTCCATTTGAAAATCCTCCAGTTGATTAATATAAGGAATATTTTTTTTCTCGAGATCTGTTGATTGAGTCTACAACCCTTCCTTTCTTTGATTTTTTGATAATATTTTAGTGGGAGAGTTCTCATGGAAGGTTGAAAGAGACCTTAGTTTCTTAAGTTTCCTGATTCGTCTAAGGTGGAAGTGGTCTAGGGTTGTTAGTGTGGATGATTGTCTCGATGATGTCTAAGAGGGCCTCTGGGTTCTTTAAAGTTTCTTTGAAGCACGAGTTCATGTTAAACCACCAGTGTGGTAAATATGGTCATGATAGGATATTGTGGCCACTTTATAGAATTTTGTGTCGTTTTGGGATGTTGTATAAGGTCCCTCTCCATGCATTGTTTATATTAGTCACAATGGTCATGTTCGGTGATGCCTTATGATGTCATGTGCTCGATTGACCGTAAAGGTGAAAGTTGTGCAATCATCTGAGAGTCTCTGTTATGTTGGGAGAATGTATCCCTTGTAAAAACTTAAAAACATTCCATTTTAGAGGAAGGTGAGTATAGGTGTTCTTTACTTCTATTGTTTCTCACCCAAACAAACAAGGTTTGTTGTGTGTGCATTTTCTAAGCCCATGTTTTAGTGAAATATCGGGTTAGGGTAATGTGTGTTTGGAATGTGTTATGTCGTGGAAAACTTATCAGGGATTCCAGTGTAGTTGTTGGTTGAATCTAAAGAATAATTCTAGTTCAAGGGTTTTATAAAGCCTAACTGCGAGGCCGAAGATGCTTCAATCCTTTGAGCTCCATCCATAGGTCTTAGAGAGAAGCTAGCTCATAGTTAGGGGAAATCCCAAGGTTTTTTAAAACCTTGTATCATTTCCTATCCTCAACATTAAAGATAGGAAGAGTTTAAACCTCTGGTGTCATCATCTTTTCTCTGTTTTACCTGTTTGGTGGAAATAGCTGGAGGGCCTTGTACCCATGACATCACCTAATGTCATTCCCTCCCCCTTTGGTTTCCATTGATTCATTAGAGAATGGTTGGAAATTTGGATAGACATAATGAGGACACAGTTTGTGCATGATTAGTAGTGACCGTGTTCCAGGAATCCATGCATAAATAATGATCTGCATAGTTTGTGCATGGTTTCTCAAACCGTGCGGACTAACCCTACGACCTTCCCAAATCTTTAAATTTTTTTGGGTCTGTCTGTGTTGGCCCATGCTGGTCAGTTAAGATGGTCGGTTCTTATGGTGAGGAGACCCACTATGATTCTCATGTACATTCCTTCATAAAATTTGAATGTAATTCTACCTTTTTTTACTAGGGAGTCCATTCAGGCCTCCCCTGTTAGTGTCCTGATTCTGTCTCGAAAAAATATAGGTTGTCTCTTTTGGCGGGGAGCCTATTTGTGTCCCCCCCCAACGTACCAATAACTCAGATTTATCTGTGGTCTTGGATTGGTGGTAGGTAGTCTCATTCAGAACTATATAGCTACCAACATCTTCCTTGAGTAAACTTTGGGATTAGGGAGCGCCTGATGGTTTAGTTAAAGTAAGGTAAGTGTAACCTTGTTCTAAGTTATTGTTCATTTGGGTGAATTTCTGGAGTCTAGTTCGGATAGTGTTTGAGGAGTATTATTTTAGGATAGAGTATGAATGTGATTGATCATTTCAGGAAAGTGGTTTGATTTTGGGTTGTGAGATTAATCCTTTCTTAATTGATCATTGGAGGTGTTTTGGCCTTTGGGGGTGAAGCCTGGGAAGGGAGTACCTCTTGGTTTCTCAGTAGGGGTTGGTTGTTATTTTGGCCTTGCTATGGCTTTCCGGGGATGGAAATTTTTATTGGTGGGGAGAATTGTCACATACATGAAATATTTTAAAGGTAAATTTTATTTAATTTCCATTCATGCTGTGTTTTGGGGGTTTCCCAAGCTTTTATGGAGGAATGGGTGAGTTTTCATGAATTGGGCCAAACCGTGAGCCCAATTCCAGATTTAAAAATGAATTTTGATTCCTTTATAACTTCTTCATTTTTCAACATTTTTCATCCATTCAAATTTCTACTTGTCATTACCTGACCTATGAACACAACCAAAGTAATTTGGACCATTTAGAAATCTATAATCATGGTGGGATTTAGTTTTTATTTAAGGGATTGGGCCTTCCCGAAATCCCATTTCCTATATTAAAAATAATTTTTAATTATTTGATAACTCATTATATTTTTAATTTCTTTCGGTGATTCCAACTCCCACCAGAGACCACTTAACTAAGGAGCTCCCCCATTCTCTCTTATCCAAATTTGGAGCTCAATAGAATCTCTAAATTGGGAGAAACTTATCTGGATTTCACAAATCTCCCAGGTTTGAAGAGGTAAATTGATCTTTTCATAACTCCTTCTATTGTTACTCTTTTTCTCCCATTCCAGATCCTACATGATCTCCTTATCCTTTTTCAAAACCCCCTTAAATTTTTATCTGTTTTAAAATTCATATTATAGTGGATTTTGGGTCGTTTCTTTTAAGATTGTTTTGGGTAAGTGTTTCTCTCTTCAATTCCTTCCTTCTCCTTAGGGTTTCCTCCCTCTTTCAAAAATTTATAGAGTTTCCAGAAGTTAGGGTTCATACCTAGGGTTTGATTTGGGGTATTTTTGGTGAAATCATATGGTTTAGGGTTCATTTTCATTTTTTTGTGGTGCGGTGGAGGTGCGGTTGAGGTTTCACACCAAGATTCAAGGGTTTTGACTCAAAAGGTAGGTGGTTCCATGTGTAAACAATTATTGATGAGCTAGATTGATATATTTAATAATTTTTCATATTCCTCATATGTTGGGTGTGGTGAAAAAACTGTTTATGATTGATTTGGTTAAGTGTTAAATTTTATAGTCGCTTTTCAACTTGAAATTGGGTGTTTTCAAGGGTAACTCATGGGGTTTTATTTGGGTGTATTTTATAACATATGGAATTGGTTTACTAAATATTTTTTGGCCTGCCAATTATGGTTTGGTAATGTATTATTATCATTTGGTCCTAAAAAGAAGGTTTTTGAATAGGTTTAATGTGTAAAACATTGTTATACTTCTTGAGATCATTTTTTGAAAATGTGAGTTTTCATTTGTATCTTTTGTGGTATTATTCAAGGTTATTTTATAACACTTGAATGTGGTTTTATAAATGTATCCAGGGCTTCAAATTCTATTTTTGATTGGAATTGGTATGGTTTTGGTCTTAATGTGGGTTTTGAAATGAGTTTTGTGTGAAAGACATAGTTATACCCCTTGAGTTTGTTTTATGAAAATTGTGAATGTTTTGTTTGGTTAAACAAAGTGGGTAAAAGGGTGTATATGTACTGTTTGGGGGGTGTGTTCACCTAATATGGGATTTTTAAAGGTATGGTGGTTATTTAAGATTTCAAATATTTTTTTTGGAATGTTTTATAAAGCGCTGAAATGTTTTAGAAAATGGAAAGAGAGCTGCAAAACATGGTTGTGGGCTGTTTTGTGTGAGTGTGTTGTGAAAAATGAATTTTGTTGATGAAATTGGTATTATATGATATTTGAGTGGGTTGTTATGTGAGTTATAATTTCTTTTAATGGTTTATAAATTTTTTTAAAGGATTTTTGGAAGTGTTAAAGAAATGTGAAGAGTGTTGTGGGCTATTTTTTTGAGAGGGTATGGCATCAGCCATCGGATCAGGCCGGTGCTTTGACACAGGACACTTGTTTGCTGAATAACCTTGCAACGATGGAGAGCTTCATCACGATCAAATACTAGGGAGGAGAAGCCTCATGTTTTCATTCTGGTTTTATTTTTTCTACCTTTTGAGTGTGATTTGTCCTATGTCTATGAAGTCTGCATGGGTTTCACCCCCTTCATCCCTTAAAAGGGGGTTTTATCTTATAATAAAAAAATTGAAGGCCTTCAGGCCGTTCGATGTGGTATTTTTGGTGAATTTGTGATATGAAAATTATATTTTCATGTGAAAAGTATATTTCTTGACCTATTGAACTTGTTTGAGCACAAAGGGAAAACTCATGTATCTAGGTGGGTGGACGTGTACTAGTATGCTAGTGAATCCGTGGGGTTTGGACTCAGTTTCACTTAGCAATATTGACCCTTACTACACTAACTAAAATATGATGATGATGATTGGGGACCACTAGGTTATGGTTATGTTACCTACTAGTGGATCATGCATGAGAACAGATATTTGTGATGGTTACTCTCACCGAGATACGAGGTACCAGAGACCCACAATGAGCTAGTGCCTAGGGGTTATTTCCTATTGCTTGTGCTAATTAGTTACTTTATACTTACCGTCGGAATATGGTATATTTGGCTTTAAAATTCAGTAGATTTGGAATTTATTTTAAAAGTTTTGATTATTTAAATTAGCCCACTTGAAAACTGTTTTTTAAGTTTCATCTTTTATAAATTGTAACTAGAAATTACATGTATTTGAAAACATGCACGATTTTCGTCATTGTATTTTTATCACGTGGAATATATTAGTGGTGGTATCCTAATGGGAATCATCTCACACCCTACTTACACACTTGGGAGAAGTAGACATGGTTTTATTTTGTTGTCGTAGGTTGGGTATAGTTTTTAGTGCCAGTGGTTTGAGTTTTTAGCAGGTCCTTGGTGGTGAAGTCTTGTGGAGATGGCTTGAGGGCGGTGCCCCTTGCCATGAGGGTTATTGGGGTGTTTCCTTTTGGTTTTTTACCTTTGTTATAGTCTTGTTGGGTTGTTTTAAAATATGTGATTTAGTTCAGAATTTTTTTAAAATATTGTTTGGTTTGAAAAATCCAGATTTGTTTTATTATATTCTTTTATTGTTGTAAGTTTAAAAAATCGGGTAAATCATTCCCAATTCTCATTTTATGATACCCGAGAACTTGTTCCCACCCATGGGGATTGGGAACACCCTTAGGGACTTGTCGTGGGTTGGGATAATTTAAAAGTGTTGATTATTTAAATTAGACCACTTGAAAACTATTTTTTTAAGTTGCATCTTTTAGAAATTGTAACTAGAAATTACATGTTTTTGAAAACTTGCATGCTTTTCATCATTGAATGTTTATCACATGGAATCTCTTAGTGGTAGTATCCTACTGGGCATTGGATCACACCCTACTTACACTCTTGGGTGTAAGTAGACATGGTTTTCTTTTGTTTTCGCAGGTTGGGTACAGTTTTTAGTGCCAGTGGTTCGAGTTTTTAGCAGGTCCCTGGTGGTGAAGTCTTGTGGAGATGGCTTGAGGGCGGTGCCCCTTGCCATGAGGGTTCTTGGGGTGTTTTCTTTTGGTTTTGTAACTTTTTTAGAGTCTTGTTGAGTTTTTTTAAAATATGTGATTCAGTTCTTAATTTTTTCAAAAGATTGTTTGGTTTGAAAAATCCAGATTTGTTTTATTGGATTCTTTTGTTGTTTTAAGTTTAAAAACTCAAGTAAATCATTACCAATTCTCATTTTATGATACCCAATCACTTGTTCCATCTCATGGGTATTGAGAACGCCCTTCGATCCTTGTCGCGGGCTGGGTTTGGTGCCAGTTTTGGTGGTGACCAGATTTTTTTTGTGACAGAAATACTTTTAATTATTTCACATATCACTTACATATAGGTATAATCATTTATATTCATGTAATATATTCCTTAAATTTATAGAAATTTAGGATTATCATGAATGAGTTGATAACTAAATTTAACTTTAATGAGGAGGAATTGAACCCCTAAATAGTATAAATTTATATTTATGATATACATAACACTTTTACTTAAATGTATTCTATATCATTAAATACATGTTATTCACTTACAAAATTAAAAATGATTAAGTCTTTGTATTCAAATCTTATGCATTTATTTTTAAAATATAATAGTTGCACTAGTAAAAGTTTTTAAATCTATAACATATGTTTAATATCAGTTATAAAATAAACCAATATAAAAAAATGTTCCAAAAAATAATTTTCCCATTGGTAATTTATATAAATGAGGTAAAATCAATCCTGAAATAAGGTTATTAAAAATAAACCAACGTTACGATCATGGAGATGATAGGTCATACGTACCCATGAGTAAAATTTCCCTTCTTCAATGATCATTATAGAAAGAATGTGAGTAACATTTATATTTAAATAATGATAATAATATAAAAAATAACATGTTATTTAATTATATATAATTATATATATGTATCACTATTGTGATGTGGAGATGAAAAGAAGAATCGCATCGCTTTGAGGAGGCGGTAGTCCCCACATCCACGAACGACATTGTAATTTTTTCAATGAGTGAAAAGGTAAAAGGAAAATGATATATTATATTTACATGATGATAAATATTCCATTAATATAATAATTATGTCAATTATATCACATATATTCATTATATTTACCCTTATTACCTTCCATTAAATGTGTTGGTGAAAACAAATCACATCACTTCACGAGGCGGCAGTCCGCCAAACACACGAGCGATGTTATCTATCCCTTACGAAATGAAATATAATTTTTTTTTATATGATATAATGAATCCATATGTATAATTATACTATAAATTTCAAATATAAACTTTATATCCATCATCATACCCAACTGTGAGAGGTGGTAATGGAATAACGAATGACATCATTTCATGAGGTGGTAGTCCTCCATTCACATGAATGATGATTTCATAACCAATTTGATGAAATTGTGCATGGTTATAGGTCTTAAAATTCACATAAAAAGACATAAGTATATGTTAGATACCTATTTTATTATATAATTATGTTTTAATAATAATTTAAGAAGGTGAATTAAGACATAAAAAATGCTCATTGGTGAACGTTACCTCTTCTTCAGGTAACTTCTTTTGTTTTGCAACAAAGGAATTATTGGTTGGATTTATGTCCAAATTAATTCCTCTAAGATGAGGGTTTGGAATTTTCGTAGTTATTTTTGAAAGGTTTTGGATGATAAAAATGGATTGATAGGTGTGAAAAGTGAGGGGAGTGAATGTCTTTTTATAATGGGGGAGGAGTGATATTCTTATAAATACCCAAAAGTATTAACTATTTGGAGACCCCCTTAACTAATGTAGATAAAAAAATAAATAATAATGGAGGGGAAGGTTTATGTGTTATATAAACACCTCCACCACATAGAAATAAAATCTTTTTTTTTAATTTTGTTCCTTAGTGTTTAAGTTTACTCAATTTTAGTCTTTTTGTTTTTATCACAATAACTAGTTTTCTAACCTAGGTAATTTATCCTTTAAGACTAAATTAAAGTGAGAATTGTTAGATAATTTATACCCAATGATTATAAATATTACATATAATTTATAAAATAATAATCCCATGTGTGATGAAAAATATTTTTAATAGAAGCTCATGTAACGTGCAAAAACACTGCTTTAACCCTAACTATGCTAATAAATTTTTTACCATTTAGGGGTCAATATGTTCATTATAAAAGATAAATTGGTCCATGAATGGAAAATATTTTATATTTATTAAAATTTAAAAATAAATTGGAAGAACATGTTATTTTTAGTACAATTAAATCATTTAATAAAATATCATTTATAATAAAATAACTTAATGTAAATTTTGTCATTATTTATTTAATTTGAATTTAAAAATATCAATACAATCATCTAATTATAATATATTAAGATATAACCTGTGTATAATGATATATTAATCTAAAAAATTAATTTAATACAATAATTCATTCAATTTTCTTCACTTTTAATATGTTTAGTATTATTATTTTAATTAATTGTTAACCAAACAATTATTGCACTGGTGTTTCTTAAGAATTTTAAGTAACTAATTCATCTCTAAAAATTTAATATAAATTATTATGAAAAAAAACTAATAAATATTCCAAAATAATATGTATAAATGATATAATTTTGTTTTTTACCCATCACAAAGCATTATAGATATTAAATGTAAGGAAGGTTCATTTTTTGTCTTTTTAATACTTAACTTATTATATAGGTCACTTTAATGGAGATTTATTTCTATAAATCCCAGGAACCAATAATATGGTGATAAATGTATAAATATTTACATAAAATGGGTGTTTTATAAGTTTTTTAAGTCATTTTACACCTTATATTGTAAGTTTAACCACTAAGTTAACTCGTTTTTACCTTAATTATTATAATTAATTTTAACTATTTTTCCTAATAATTATGATAAATACTTAATTTGAACTTATTATATAATATATATTATGATTATTTAAAATATTATATACATTTTACCAAATTTAACTCACATAATTGGTAGAATTTAACTTAAAATTATTCCCGCAGACATGATGAGAATGCAGGTTTTTAAAGTGAAAATGTTTAAAAGTTTAATATGCTTTTATATAATAATTCAATATAAAAAATATTTGAATGACCTAAATTGGATTAATTGATATAAAATTGAACTAATTTTATTTTAAAACCAATTAAAAATATAATTTAAATGTATAAATAAACTAATCAAAAACACAATTTTCAATTAAAACACAGTATTTTTCACTATTCATCAAAAATAGAAACTTTTTAAAAAATACCAAAAATTCACCCCAATATAATTTTGGTATTATGATTTCAAAAATTAAGTTAATTCTATAAAATAAATTTTACAAAAGTTCAAAAAATTAGTTTTAAAATAAGTGCACCATAAAAAGGTGACAAAATTGTTTTTTTTTTGAAAAATACAGTTTTAAGTCTAAAATTAGATTTCTTTTTATCTCTTTTCTTGAAAAAAAAGTAAGAATGTTAATTTTTTTATTAAATATATAATATACAAATTTCATTAATATAATCCAATAAGATTGATTTTTTTAAACTCACTGTTACATGTAATGCAAGGTAAACTCGATATTGCGTGTAACACAAGCCATAATTATATTCTCTTAAAATCTCAAGTTGTTACATCCCCCCTTTAATAAATTAAATCCTAAAATTTTAAAATTTATCTCAATAATAAAATATTATATATTTGAAAATAATTTTTTTAAACCAACATCATAAAAAGGATTAATAAAACATCCTCTTAATAATAGAGAAAAATAAGTTCAAAGGTCATACGGAATACGACATAACTAGGTTTCCAAATAGGATAACATAAGTGGGAACATATAAAAAACATAAATAATTATAGATATAGATTGAGGTCATTGATAAAAAACAATTGAATGATCCATGTAAAGTTAAAGGCCTCAAAACTAGAAATCTGTGATGATTTGAAAGACTATCTAATTCATTAGATATAAACATAATAGGATAAATTTTTTGTTTCAAGAACCTTTTCCAAAAGTTAATTAATTACATTTCCATATAGACTAAAATTATAAGGAAATATACTTACTTGATGATTACAATTTCATCCATTCATCAATTTCCCCCACAATCGCATCTTTTTATCTAAATGATGGGTATTCAAAAATTATTTTTCATGATTGAAGCACTAAAATAAACATTTAAAGGACTAAATAATCCACAAAAGATGAAAAAGATATTCCACCTTTCTTTAGACATTAAAAAAACCCAAAAGTATTAGCACATGGTAAGATAATTCCCAAAATGAATAAACCTTTATAAATTAATGTCCAAATTTTAACAGCAATACTCAAAGTTCAAACCAAATAATTCTATAAGTAATTATCCTTAAAATTATTTAAAAATTTCCTAAATAAGTTATAAACCCAATTTTTGTAAGGATTTAATCATATAATCTTCCAAGATAAATCAACTATTTTTTCTAAAATAAAATTCCATAGGATTCTGAAATAAAATTAATATTTTATTGTAAAAAATTCATACTAACAAGGATATCATGTTGGTTAGTGGTAGGCATGAAACCCTTATCATCATTTGGTCATGAGTTTAAGCCCCACCATCTTGCTAGATATGATGGTTTTTCATCCAACATACGTGTTGTCCTATATATTTTTCTTTAAACATGAAAAATAATTCCTCCCTAAATAACACTTCATGTTGATCCTAGGTGTTACAAATACTTCAACAATAAAAAACATCTCAAAAAATCCCACTAACCACAAAATGTTTACTACTTAAAACTCTAAAATGAGGTTCCTGAGACTTTGAACTTATGATAAACCGTAATCTTATAAACCTATGATGGTATACAAAACTCTGAAGATAAATACATATGAAAACATTCTAATCCCCATAATTTTCTAAATCTTCCCCTGATACCAACTATAACAGCCTCAAAACTCCACTTTCAGTATCGGTGCTGAAATTATAAATTTTAAATTTCCATCTTTGATGCTGATAATTGTGACCCAATTTTTTCCCATCCAAACCTTACAATATAAAATCTAAAAATTGGATCACTTATATTCTTAAGAGCATTTTAGGTTTATAATTTTATATAATTAGGAAAAATTCCCTCATAAACAATTCACATGACTTTAAATGAGAATTTATCCCACTTAACCCATCTTTTCTTTTTCATATTAGGACTTAATCATCATCCAAATGAAATCCATTCTAGAAAGAACTCATTCAACCTCATTATTTATAACCTGGGGAAATGGGAACATAAAAAGTATGATCTCAATTTCTTATTAAGGGAAAATATAGGCATTGAAAAATGAATTTCATAAATGATCATAAGAAATTCTTAAGGGTATTATGAGATAATCAGAGTGCATGAGAGAATAATAAAATAAATCATACCCATAAATACATGGATAATAAAATATGAAAACATGGAAAAAGCAAGACTCGTCAAAATCAATACTCATGAGCCATGTGTTATCAATATTGATCATAATAAACATTATAAACCCATAGAAAGAAATTAAAACCCTTTTTGATAACTTTGAGCATAATATTTATAAACCCCTTTCAAGCCCCTTTTAATTGAAATAACAATTATTCCAACTTCTAATATAATCATTACCTAATGCATTGGAGCATTTTCTGGTTGCACCTATTGTATAATCGATAACGGGCTCACCCAACACTATCTGGGCTGCCCCATCATATAAGTTGTAATGGTCTCACTCGATGCTATCTGGGCCACCCCATAATATAAGTTGTAATAAGCTCACCTAGTGCTATTGAGGTTACGCAGTCATATAAGCTATAATGGGATAACTTGATGCTATATGGGACACCCCATCATATAATATATAACATACTCACTCAGCACTATCTGGGCCACCCCATCATATATAATTTACAATTACTACAACATGAATAAATTAAATATATATTTCATCATAAAACCCATATAAACAATCATTATTCCTTTTATAACTTGATTAATAAATGGAAAAGAAATGGGTTTCTTATCAACCTCTTTAAAACATGATTAAACCATGGAAAAGAAATGGTTTCCATAAAATCTATGTGAAACATTATTTACCCATAGAAAAGAAATGGGTTCAAAAAAATCTTTGAAACATGATTAACCCATGTAAAATAAATTAGTTCCATAATAATCTCTTTCAAACATGATTAACCCATGGACGAGAAACGAGTTCCATAACAATCTCTTTAAAAAAATATTATTCTATCCATAGAAAAAATGAGGATGGTATCATTATAAAATATCCCCATTGGATCATAAGTAACAAAAATGGTTGTTGAAATTAATTAATATAAATACCATTAAAATATCATTAATGAAATTTTGAGAAAAATGCCCTTTTCATTTCGAAAATCACTTTATTAAAACATAAAACATTTTTAAAAACCTTTTATTTGAAAATAACCTTGAAATATTATAAAGTAATATTTTAAAAATATAATTTATAAAAATTATTAAGGAAAATATACTTCCATATTTTTTAAAACACCTTTTAAAACATTTTTGAAAACATTTTTAGAAAACATGGTTTTGAAAGAAAAAGAGTTTTTGACTGAAAAGATGATTTTTAATAAAAAGAATTATTTTGAACCCTTGAGAACATAAAAGATAAAAATGAAGGAAAAATATGTATTCTCATAACATATCTTGAGGGAAAAAAATTAATGAGTTTATTTATAGATAGATCTTAATATCTCATCATTAGAAGCATAATCATAAGTAATCCAGATAAACAATGAGACTGAAACACAAGACTCTTACCACTTTGGTAGCTTTGAATCATAATACCCATGAAATAATAACATTGAATGAAAAAATATAATATAATTAAAACAAGGATATTAATGATATAACATGTTAAATGAGTTGTATATACACATCATAAAAGAATATAGATTTATAACATAACATACGTCTCAAATAATGAAAATTGAGACAAAATTCCATTGCCTATTTTGTAGCTTTGAAACCATTTACCCCATGAAAGAGAGATACTAAAATGGATATTTAAATACAAATATATTTAAGTTTAATAATCATAAAATACATTCATGGGAATTATATACACCATACAATAAAAATAAGTGGGGAATATGACATATATCTCACAGAAATAAAAGTGAGATGAGGAAAACCCTTACCTTGAGTCCGAATTGTCATGTGTGTCTTTATATTCATGAATAATAAAATTATATTAATTATTTAATTTCTCATAAACCTTTTTAAAGTTTTTTATTAATTTTATTTCACTCACAAACATGTTATATACAATTACTTAATCAATTAAGTTTACAGCATATGTTTTAACCATGTTTAACCTATGGGTCAAAATCAATTTTGGTATGTTGAAAAAGGTAAAATTTTTCATTATTTAAACATATATAGAATAATAATAATTAAATAATTATCATATTTATAAATAAATTATAATTCCAAAACCAATAATGAAATATGGTTATAAAAATTTGAACATGAAGGCGGTAGGTCGTACGTACACATGAGTATCATTTTCATTCTTCAGTGATCATTATTGAAAGAATATAAGTAACATTTATATTTTAGAAATGACCATAATATCATAAATACCATTTAATTTAATTATATATACTTATATATATCATTCTAGTGATGTGGGTATGAGAAAAGGATTCACATCACTTCAAGGAGGCGGTAGTCCATACGTCCACGAATGACATTATCATTTTTTTAGTGAGTAAAAAGGTTAAAAGAAAATTATATATTATGTTTCCATAATGATAAATATGTCATTAATATAATATTTATTTCATTTATATCACATATACTAATTATATTTACCCTTATTACCTTCCATGTAACGCGTTAGTGAAAACGAATCACATCGCTTCGTGAGGCGGTAGTCCGCTGTACACACAAGCGACATTATCATATCCATTACGGGAAAAAATATAAAAAGGGTATATATGATATAATCAATCCATAGGAATAATTATTTTATAAATATCATATATAAACTTTATATACATCATCATAACCTACCGTGATAGGTGGTAATGGAAAAACTAATGACAACATTCTATGAGACGATATTCCGTTGTACACACGAATGATGGTTTTGTAACCCATTTGATGGTAGTGTGTGTGGTTATAGTTAAAACCATTAAAAAAAATATCATTATATATAATATACTTAGGGTATTATGTAATCATGGTTTAATAATAATTTAAGGAGGTGAAGGAAGATATAAAATAAAAACGCTCATTGATGAACATTACCTCTTCTTCGGGTAACTTATTTTAATTTGTACTAAAGTCCTTACTTGGTTGGATTTATGTCCCAATTAAGTCTTATAGAATGAGGGTATGGAATTTGGGTAGTGTTTTTGGTAGGTTTTGGATGATCCAAATGGATTTAGATATAGCGACCCTTCTTTTCTTACATTACTATTACAACATTTTAATGATAAAAAACATAAAAACATTACAGAACGAGGATCAAAATGTTTAGTGTATTTGTAAAACTAGGACCATACATAACTTTTATAACATAAAAAAACATTTATTTAATTCCATATTCTCTAGATTCTTATTGTCCCTTTTCTTCTCCTTAGTACATGTAGTCACCTAAGGATATACATCAAAAGGGGTGATCTAAAATCCCGGTAATAGGATAGATAATAACATGAAACAATAAAACATGGGGTGAGGATAACCAATATCATTATAATAGAGGAAATGGATCATAATCATGAGAAGAAACATTATATAAAGGCATGGAATGTGGCAATGCATAAAAATGAAACATCATGTCTTAGTGGTCCACACATAGTTTTGAAAAAAGCTAGCATCATGTTCACACATATTTCACTTTAACACATGAGATTAAGAACATTAACCAATTCATTTGATATCTATATAATTCCAGGTTCACCCCTCACATCTTATCATTTACTTTGCGCTATATAATTCTGGGCGCACCTATCACATCATAACATTTACATTTTCATAAATGCCACATAGAACATATATCAATCTTGGACATAAAATAACCCATATAAAGTAATGGGTTCCATTTAATAAATCATAAATTCATAAAAATTTTGTTCCCAAATGAAATAGGGAATAAAATACTTGATATAATAATCATCCACTTTGAGTGAATAAGAAACAATCTCAAGAAGTGTGTTTTTTGAAAGAAGAGTTCTTTTGGAAAAAAATTTGTTTGTCATAAACTCTATTGGAAAAAATGTATATCCAAAAAAAGGTATGATAATTATGAATAAATTATTTTTAAGGAATAACCATACTAAAAATGGAGTGAAATATAGAAAACCCAAAGAAAGAAAGTTGGGTTCGAGAATTCTCCTTACCTTGTGTCCAAACACTTTATTCACTTTAATTTACTATATAATCACATTAGATTCATTAATTAACAATTATAGAACCTTTTATACATGAATATAATTAATTATTATTTTATTAAGTTCTTTTATGGGCCTTTTTATGAGTTAAAGAGTTTAATTTTGTCATTCAAGAGTGTTCGTTTTTGTAGTTTTCATGATCGGTTCGTTTGTATATTTGAATGGAATTTCATTTATAATGAGGGTGAAAATAAAAAATTGTTATTATATGTTATTAATAAAACTAAAAAATATTAGATTATCTTAAAAAGTATTTGTTTATATACCATTAATATATTTCATTAGATAGAATTTAATGATGATCGTTTTAGATTAAGTTAGGTGAGTTTTAAAACACAACAAACTCATTTTGTTTTATAATTTAGTAATTTGATTATAAGTTATTTATAGAAAATAAAATTATTTATAAAAGAAAATTTCAAATATTTTTTAAATCATTTAATGGTATTATTAATATATTTGAATTTTTTTAATTAAAATGAAAGTGTGTCTCCCACAATGTTGGTAAATTGACACATCATGAACGACGATTTAATTTTTAAGATAAGAGAGAGATAGAGAGAGAGGGAGAGTGAGGGAGGAATTTTATGTTGTATATTTCATTAACAACATATAATTACAGTATATTTAAGTTAATTGAGTTATCATGTAATTTGGATAAAGTTAGGTGAGGATAGAATAAGAAAAGAAATTAAAATTCAAAGGAAATTATAAGAAAAATAGAGAGGATTTACCTCTTGAATTATTCTCTTGAGATCCTCCTCGGGGCACCTAGTCTTGGTCTTTTGATGAGATCAAGAGATACTGAAAATTTGGGATGTTCTAGGAAAGATTATTGGTCATAATTTAGGCAAGTCACAAAGCTTTATAGGTGTGAGGAGAAGAGGGTGTGAGGGGTGGTATTTAAAGTGGAGGAGATGGGTGTTTTCTCAATATTATATTCATTAGTTTACTATTTTTTATCAAGTCTATGAATAGTTTGAGAATTATCTCTAATTTTTTTAAAATAATAAATTATGGTTATATATTAAGGTTCTTACATTATAATTATATCTACAATGACTCAAAAATCCATGTATTTAGCATTTATCGAAAATTATTGTATTTTACTATTCCTAAAAAAATTCAAGTATTTCAGAAAAATCCCAAAAATTCAACATAACCATTTTTCATTGTATATAATTAAAAAATTGAATAAATTTTATGAAAATAATTTTCCAAATATGAATAATTTATTTTTAGTGAAAATCATTATTTACTTGGAAAATACATATTTTAAACTTGAAACTGATTTTGTAACACTTTGAAATACTACTTATGGTCTCATAAAATTATCTTAAAATAATATGAAATCAAAATATTAATTTATTAATAAATTTTATGAAAATAAATTTTCTTTCAAACATTTAAATTAATCATAAAATTTTAATTAATTATTTATGACTTATAAAAACACAAACACTTAATTAATAATTTTTACAACAATTATTTACTTAAACTATGATATAATTATACCATAATTTTATTTATAAGATGTTTAAATTTTATTTATAATTTCATGGGTGTGGTAACTATTCATTTTTCTGTTTTATTATTCATTAGGGTCATATTACTATTCCTAAGGTCAAGTAACTATTTCATTGGTATTGGTTCTTTAAATTCTATAAATACATCTTATTTAATTAATTATTCATTTATAAAGCATTTATTATGGTCTCTAAGTGATTTTATGTGATTTATACTACATATTATATTACTATAAGGGATAAATTCCATTGATGAAGGTTTGGGTTGTTACGTTCTTCCCCCCTTTGGAAATTTCTCCCTCAAAATTTTGTTTTAAATAAATAGGCAAGGGTAATTCTCCATTATCACCTTCTCTGGTTCTCAAGTTTCTTCTTCATACTTGTGGTTCCTCCACAACACTTTGACAAGTTGGGTTGTCTTGTTGCGTATAACCTTATCTCTCATGTCCATAATCTTTACTGGATGCTCCTCATAAGAGAGATCATCTCCCACCTGTACCACCTCTAAGTTCAGTACATGTGAGGGATCTTGTATATACTTCCTCAGGAGTGATACATGTAATACATCATTAACTTGAGTTATTTTTGGTGGAAGTGAAAAATGATAGGCCACAACTCCATGCAATCAAGGATCTAAAATGGGCCAATGTACATTGGTCTTGACTTCCCTTTCTTTCCAAACTACATTACTCTCTTCTATGGAGATATCTGAAGGAATAATTTATCTCCAATGTGGAACTCAAAGCCCCTTTGATGATTTTCAGTATATCTCTTTTGCTGACTCTGAGCAGATTTGATATGTTATTGTATGGATTGAACCTTTTTTTTCATCTCTTTCATAAGATTAGGTCCAAGTAGCTTTCTTTCTCCAAATTCACCCCAACAGGTTGGATTTATACATCACTTTCCAGAGAGATCTTCATAAAGAGCCATCTGAATACTCAAGTGGAAGCTATTGTTTTATGAGAACTCAACCAATTAGAGATGATGATCCCATACACCTTTGAATTATAAAGATAAAGCTATTAGAATATCATTGAGTGTATAAATAGACATTTCAAATTTTCCATCAGTTTTCGGGTGATAGGTCATACTGAAATTCAATTCAGTACTCAAGTCATGTTGAAGACTCCTCCAGAATTTAGATAAGGACCTGGGATCATGATCCAAGACAATTAAGAGTGGAACTCCATGCAGTATCACCACTTCCTTATCATATATCTTAGTAAGTTGTTCAAGCAATAGATCTTCCTAAATAGCGATAAAGTGGGTAGTCTTGTTGAGTAAGTCCACCATAACTCATATCACACTGTTTCCTTTGGATGTCTTCAAGAGACCAATGATGAAGTCCATAGTGGAATTCTCCCATTTCCACATGGGTATAGGTAATGGTTGCATCATCCCTTTGGACTTCTATCAATGGGATTTAACTTGATGACATATCAAACAACTTGAGATATACTCTGCAATATATTTCTTTATTTTTTCCCACTAGAAGTGTTCTCAGAGATCAAGGTACATCTTGGTGCTACCAAAATGGATAGATAATGTTGATCTATGTGTATTTTCCAATAGATCCTTCTTTATCCTGGGTGATGAAGGCACACAAAGACTCATTCCAAACCTAATCACGCTATCATCATCGATATGAAACTCTTGAATCTTTCCTTCCTTTACTACATTCGCCATCTTTTTCAACTTTGTATCATCTATTTGTACATCCTTAATCTTATCTTAGATAGATGTTTGGGAAATAATTTAGGAAATTTAGGACATATTCCCTACCCTTATGATTTCCAATTCCATCCTTCGTATATCCATAAATATAGGATCTTTCTCAATCCACAATATGCATAGATTAGTTGGTTATTTTCTTCTTAAAGTATTAGTCACCTTATTTGCCTTACCAAGATGACAGTGAATAGAGTAATTGTATTATTTGATTAGTTCTAACCATCTCATTTGGCACATGTTGGGATACTTTTGTGTGAATATATACTTTAGGCTCTTGTTATTGGTATATATTCCACACTTATCACTATAAAGGTAGTGCTTCCAGATTTTTGAGGCAAAAATCATAGCTGCTAGCTCCATATCATGTGTTAGGTAGTTCTTCTCATGGATCATAAACTGGCGTGAGGTGTAGGCTATCTCATTATCATTTTTCATTAGTACACAACCCAAGCCTTTCTTGGAGGCATCACTGTATATCATAAAACTTTCTCCACTTTTAGATAATGTGAGTATAGTTGCGTGATCATCCTTTTCTTCATCTCCTTAAAGCATTCCTCACATTATTCTATCTATACATACTTTACACCTTTCCTTGTTAACTTAGTTAATGAGCTTAACAATCATGAGAAATTTCTTACAAAATGATGATAGTACCATGATAATCCAAGAAAACTATGGAATTCTATGACATTAAAGGGTCTGGTCTATTCCCTAGTTTCCTTTGTTTTTGAAAGATCCCCAGAAATTCCCCCACTTATTATCTCATGTCCCATGAATTTTACTTGTTGCATTCAAAAGTCACACTTTATAAACTTAACATACAAATTTTCCTTCCTCAATGTCACCAACACAATCCTTATATGTTCTTCATGTTCCTCCTTTCCCTTTAAGTAGATGAGAATGTCATCAATAAAAACTACCACAAATTTCTCCAAGTAATTTCTAAAGACTCTATTCATCAAATCTATGAAGATCGCAAGGGTATTAGTAATTCTGAAGGGAATCACTAGAAACTCATAGTGAATATACCTTGTACAAAAGGAAGTCTTATGAATATATTCCTTATTCACCTTTATATGATGATATAAAAAATGGAGATCCACATTTGAGAAGTATTGAGCTCCTCTCAACTGATCGAACAATTCATCAATCCTAGGTAGAGGATACTTTTTCTTTATGGTGATCTTATTAAGTTCTCTATAATCGATACAAAACCTCATTGATTCTTCCTTCTTCTTGATAAAGATCACGAGATCACCCTAAGGTGATTTACTGGGGTGTATGAACCCTTTTTCCAAGTGCTCTTACAACTACTTCTTTAACTCCTCTAGTTTGATAGGAGCCATCCTATAGGGGAACTTGGAGATAGGAGTAGCTCCGTGTATGAGTTATAATGAGAACACTACCTCATGATTCCGGGGTAGTTAGGGTAACTCTTCAAGAAATAAATCACTCTATTCCCTTACAATGGTCATTTCTCCTAGGTTGATACCTTCATTTGACTAAACCATTTGAGTGAGGTATGCCTCTTCACAGGGAATCAACACCCACACCATTGAAGGATTTTCAAAGGGAGGTTCATGATCTTCCTTGAATTTGTATAGGAGCATGGGATGGTTTAGAATATGAAAATATATTTCCTTTTTTTTAATAGTTGATGTGTACTATATATAATGAGAGACAATCCATCCCCATTATAGCATCAAATTCCACCAAAGAAAGTATCACGAGATTTTCTAGAGGAATCTTCCCACATATGTCAACAAGAGAAGATTACAACACTTGGGTTGATATAATTTCACCACTTTTTATTTTTACAGATATCTCTACTTCAAGGTTTTGGGGCTTCAATTCAATAGTTCTAGAAAAATTTCATGATATAAAGGAATGAGTAGAACCATAATCAAATAATACATTTTCCATTCTTGAGGGAATAGGAAGTGTACCTTTTATGACTTAGTTTTATTACTCCAATCCCGCAGTAGTGATGGCATAAGCTTTCCCTTACTCCATTGGATTTGGTGGCAGATGATGCTGATTATCCTTGAGAACTCGAGTTTTAGTACAGTGGCTTGCATAGTTCCCTTACTCCCTACAGTTGTATCATTGGACCATGGGTAGTTCACTTCTTTCATCCACCACATTGTCCAAAATTTTCACATCTTTTCAAAATTAATTAGCTTGGTTTCCTTCTCTACCACACTTGAAGCATTTCCCCATCCCTTTGAGGAAATTACCATTATGCTTCTTTCCACATTTTTTACATATGGGTGGTTCAGTTTTCTTTCCACCGTTCTCATGAGATCCTCCAACTTGAAAATCCATATTTAATTTATTATAACCATATCCATGGGACCATTCTCCAAACTCCATCTCCACTTTGAGAGTATATTTAACAACTTCTTCATAACTCCCAAATTCTAAAATTGAAAGAGCCCTTTGGAGGTGTGGTTTTAAACCACTAAAGAATCAATCAATTTTGATATCATTTTTTATAACAAAACTTGAAGCGTACTTTGAAAACCTTGTGAAAATTTCTTCGTAGGCTGTGATAGATTCTCCTTCCTTTTGATTCAGCTATATGAATTATATGTCCATATTTGTACAAATATTTTGGTGGAAATACTTATTAAGAAACATTATATTAATGTATTCCCACTCTATCTCTTCAATTTCATCCCTCATCTTGGTGTTCTTAATAAAATTCCACAACTGATCGTCCTCTCCGTTTAGATGATAGACAATGAGAATAACCTTCTCCATATCAGAATAGTGAAGAACATAAAATATCTTCTCCATTAAGTTGGCCCATTATTCCATAACTAGTGTATTGTAAGATCTACTAAACTTCAGTGGTCATTGCCACATAAAACACTCGATAGTCAGTTTCTCCCTATTTGGTGAAGGAGGACGTTCCACATTATTCAGATTATTGTTCATAACCTGAGATAGATGGGTAAGAATCACCATGAAATTTTTAACACCACCTTCCAAAGAATTGGGGATGCCGTTCGGGAAATCGATTCATTTTCCCTCGCATGGGTTTTTGGTCTGGTTTCTTCTGGTTCCCACCATTTTCTAAAATAGAAAATGTTAGAAAAAACATAAGTCAACAAGTCAGGAATAAATAATTTTTTCCTTTGTTTATTTAAGTATAAAGGAATATATTTTGGGATCCCTATGTTTACCATTTTATAAAAACAAAGACTATTGGTGCTCACTTATACTTAGTCTTGAAGGTTCCAGGTGCAGCAGATTCGCGGTTGGGCTGACACCGAAATTTAATTTTTACCATGATCAATGATTATTTTGGGATCAATATGAAGATGAATTCTAGTCTCTATAGAATAGAATCAAATATTTAGATAAATAATTAAGAGGCTCTAAACCTTTAGAGATGATCTTTCACATCATGTTTATAATTAATTTAATTAATTCCATAAAGAAAAGAATACATGGATCATCAGTATTTTCTTCGTTGATAATATTGATCATCTAGAATGACCATTCTGAATTATCTTGTTGTGCTTGAAAAGATCTAAACTAGAATCCCTCTAGTGGTGATCCACACATGCTACGATGACCTCCAATCGACACCACTTGTATTATGGGTGCTAGCATGACGAAGAAAGTGCCTTGGGTTAGTCGTTCTTGATCTCTTGTTCTTTGGCCTTAAAGAACATCTCTCGTTCTTGAGAGGGGAAAGAAGAGGATTCAAGAGAGAAATTGTCTAGCTCAACAATTCTCAATTCACTGGGCGTGTAGTTCGGTACATGGAACAATAGGCGTATGTGTCTATTTATCGACATGGGGCTTCAGTTACAATATTTAATTGCGTAACAGAAATTAAATACATTCATAACCTTAGAGAAACCCATGCTTTTAATAATAATACCATGTCATTATTTAATGTTCTCCAACTTGCGCAAAACAGAATTATAAATAAAATTATACGTCATAAAATAATATTAGTGTTATTTTAATTTGTGACAACTAGTTAAATAATTATTTATCACCTTGAAAATAATTATTTTACTACTAATCCAGCCATGGTCCACTCGAACTCCACTTCCATTTATTAAACACCTGAATAAATAAATAAATAATTTATTCTCTTAAATAAATATTTTATTTAAAAACTAGTAAATAAATATTTTTTAAATGTTCAATAAAATAAATAAATATATTTTACCCACAATCTGGTGAATAAATATTTATTTGATTTATGAAATAATTTTTACTTGAATAAAATTATTCCACTATCATGAGAATAATATTTATTCTATTAATTAAATTCAAATAGAATTTAACATAGACCACCAAAAACACTTAGTGTGTGACCCTCTTGGACTCTTTATTGTTGGCATGAGGCGGGCTTTCCTAAAGTCCAAGAGTACTATCTAGAAACGGGTCAAGGCACCCAAGAGAAAGAACTTAAAGTTGAAACAACAATATCCACATACAAACGCTCACTGTGTAATATAATCCCTGTGTCTCAATCTCTCATCAAGCAGGTTTCATGATAGTTTCACCAACCTTTGTGCTTCATATATCGTTATTTAACTACTTAAAATAAACTTATCGTTACAACATGGCCATGGAATTTTACATGACAGTTATATTTCAATCAAAGGGATGATATATCAACTTCCATAAATGGAAGGGACAAATACTTCTTTGACTTATCCATTAACAACGTGCCACTCGTGAAGCACCTGATGTACCCTACTTCCAGCCAACTGTCTGCATGACAGTTTTTGTCAGTAAATAAAAGTGTGTGAGCCGTGAAACATATTAATGATAATCTTAAAGTCTAGGGATCATTACACATGCTCACAGATATGAATACCTGATGACACAAAAACATGCAGAATTCCTACTGTAGGGTCTGTTCTCATAATCTTTTATCTTGGAGATTACCAAGTGCAAACTTCATGAGAGGAAGTATCATATTATTATGAGTACTCATACCTAATGGTCTGTATGCTATGTTTCCCATAATATTATGTCATCCAACCACATAACTATATTTAAGAATATTGTTATAGCATTTCAAGGTTGTCATCATAGCGGGGAATTTCCATGACCTTATCAATGCAACAAATACTCTAGGACATTATTATATAATAGTCATGCAGAACAATGAACAATATGTGCTAATATGTTTAATATTTAAATACATTAAATATACATGAAATCAAAGTACAAATAGTTGGTTCTAGGAAACCTACTCTAACAAATTCCCACTTGTACTAGAGCTAACTGCCTACAACTTTCATTCTGCTAGACCTCACATTATGATCATGTTTCTGCTGATTCAAGGTTTTATTCAAGGGGTTCGCCTTGTTGTCTTATATGGAAATAATTCTCACTGCAACTTCACCTCTCTGAGAAAAATCCCTCAAGAGATGATACTTCCAAAGTATGTGCTTCGTCTATTGATTTTCCCTTGGCTCTTTTGCAATATCCACCACTGTAGTATTATCACATTACATTGTGATGAAATCTTTACTACTGGGTATCACATCCAGCTCCTTGATGAAGCTTCACATCCAAACTGATTCTTTATCTACCTCAAAAGCTACGATATACTCGGAATCTATTTTAGAATCTATGATCACACTCTACTTTGAGATCTTCCATCTCAATGCACCTCCATTCAAAGTGAATATGTATCCTGTTTGTGACTTCATGTCATCTTGATCAATATAGAAAATAGCATATTCATATCCTCTGATGACTAGTTCCTCATCTCCTCCATAAACTAGGAACATATCCTTAGTACACCTTAAATACTTTAGGACATTCTTGAATACCATCCAATAGTGATCACCAATTTCATCTTGATATATTCCTACCACACTCAATGTGTGGGAAACATCCAGCCTAGTACATAGCATAGAATACATGATTGACCTAATCTCTAATGTGTATGGAGTCCTTGCTATTATCTTTATTTCCTCATGTGTTTGAGGACACATTTTCTTGGAAAGATGAATTCCATGTGATACTGGAAACAATCCCCTCTTGGATTGTTCCATACTGAATCTCTTCAGTTTCTTATCAATGTATATACTTTGACTTAGGCCCAACAATCTCTTAGATCTATCACGATGGATCTTGATCCCAAGAATATATGCAACCTCACCTAAGTCCTTCATGGAGAAGCATTGATTCAACCATGCCTTAACATATTGTAAGACTGGTATCTCATTTCCAATAAGTAATATGTCGTCAACATATACTATTAGGAAAATGGTTTCCATCCCACTAAACTGTTTGTAGACACATGGCTCACATTCATTCTTGATAAAACCAAATTTGGTTATGGATTCATCAAAATGAATGTTCTGTGACCCGAATTCTTGCTTTAATCCATAAATGAATTTCTACAACTTGAATATTTTATTGTCATCCTTTGGAGACATAAACTCTTCATGTTATGTCATGTAGACATCTTCCTGAAGGTTCCCATTAAGGAAGGCTGTTTTGACATCCATTTTCCAAATATCATAGTCATGGTAAGCAGAAATGGCCAATAGAATTTTGATGGATTTTAGCATTGAAACTGGTGAAAAGGTTTCATCTAAGTCAATGCATTAATGCTTCTTGAACCCTTCTGTAACCAGTCGTTCCTTATAAGTATTGAATTTTCCTTCTATGTCCAATATCTTCTTAAATACCCATTTGAATCCAATAGGCTTTACATCAACTGGAGATCTACCAAAATCCAGACTTGGTTTTGGTACATGGAATCCATTTCAAAATTCAAGGCTTCTTGCCACTTGGAAATATCTATTCCACTTACTACTTCCTTATAGGTTAGAGGATCATTATTATCAACTAATAATGAGTCACCTGCATCGGTAACTAGAAAATCATACCGTTCCAGTTCTCTAAACTCTGTTGTACTCCTACGTAGTTCAGGTATCTCTCGAATAGTTCTTTATTCCATAGGGATTTGTGGAATCTTTTCCTGTACCAACTCTTGTATACCTTGAGCCTCAACTTCATCGAAGTCTATCTCACTCTCACTATCACTTTTTGATATGTGCTCCCTCTAAAGGAATATTTTGTGTCTTTCCACTTTAACCTTTTTGTGTGAGGGGTTTTATAAGTAATATCCCCTTATTTCCTTTTGGTAGACTATAAAGGTACACTTTGTTCCTCAGGTGCAAGTTTATTACCTGAAGAGGCCTTAACAAATGCATCGATTCCTCACACATGTAAATTTGATAAGATAAATTCCTTTCCACTCTAGAACTCGTATAGAATGCCATTTATCAATTTAGTTGGTACTTGGTTTAGTATGTGTGTCATTGTTTGTAACTCATATCCCCAAAAGGATAATAGAAGACTCACATGACTCATCATTCATCTCACCATGTCCAACAAGGTGTGGTTTCTCCTTTTTCTCCCACCATTCCACTAGGGCGTGTAAGGATGAGTGAGTTGGGATAGGATCCCAAAATCCTATAAGTAATCAATGAAGTCTTGATTAAGATATTCTCCACCTCAGCCTGAGCAGAGTTTCTTAATCTTCTTACCAAGCTGGTTCTCAACTTCATTCTTGTATTCTTTGAACTTATCAAAAGAATCTGACTTATACCTCATTAAGTAGATATATCTGTATCTACTAAAATCATCAGTAAAAGTTATGAAGTATGTGTACCCTCCCACTTGCTTCAACTGGAAATGGTTGACACACATCAGTATGAACCAATTAAAGAAGCTCTTTATCCCTTTCACCTTTCCTACTAAATGGGGCTTTGGTCATTTTTCCTTATAAACATGCATGACATATGCCAAGTGGTTTTAGTTCGAAAGAATCTAAATATCCATCTTGATGTAACTTTTCCAAGTGTTTCTCGTTTACATGGCCTAGTTAGTGATGCCAAAGTTGGGTGTGGTATGAGTCATGTGAAGTATCTTTGTTATCGATTTCCATTACTTGGTTTGTGTAATCCAACACGTAAATACCGTTGTATAATTGTGCCCAACGAAACAAATGATATTTTTTGTAAAATAAGAAGCATTTATTTCCAAACATGAAAAAAAACCCATCTATATCTAATATGGATACATAAATAATGTGTTTAGTAACATATGACATATAATAATAACCCTTTGACACCAAGATCATCCCAGTTGGAAACGTGAGGTGGTAGTCCCCGACAGCTACAACAGCAAGTCTGGCTCCATTGGTTGCTCGTAGATCTATCTCTCCTCGGTCAATCTTCCTGAATCTACTTGGTTCTTGTATTTGGATACACATGTGAGCACCAAAAGTTGTATTTAATACCCAATTTATAGAAGCATAGAGATTACATTTGATAACAAATGCACCTGATGCTTCCCCATGCTTTTTAGGCTGGGTGTAGTTTTTCTTCCAGTGGACCTTCTTTCCACATGTGAAACAAACAACCTCATATTCCATTACCTCCCCTTTGATATTATTTTTCTTGGAAGGTCATGAATAGTCTTTGGGCTTAAATATCTTTTCCTTCCCTTTCCTCTTATTCACCATAAGGACATAAGGCTTGTCATGCTTCATATCTTTTTCCACTTGGAGAATGAGGATAAAAAGATAAGATGGAGACTTCTCAATGTTGTTCATGTTAAAATTAACAACAAAGCTGGAGAATATATGAGGGAGTGATGTGAGAATGAGATCGGTTCCCAGTTCTTCAGGGAGTTTAAACCATAGAACCTCTAGGAGCTCAATGTAGCTAATGAGCTTGACTACATGAGGCCCAGCTAGGGCACCCTGTTCAAGATTACTCTAAAAGAGTTCCCTAAAAATATAAAACCTTTCCTATATTACTCTCTCTTGGTAAAGACCATGGAGGTGCTTGAGCATGCTGTAAGCATCTATGTTTTCATGAGACTTCATGAGCTCACTAGACATTCATAATAACATCAAACATTGAATGTTGACTACGTCGTCCAAATTTTTCTCATAGACCAGGAAATCCTCATCACTTGCCTCTTTGGCAGGAGGATTAGGTAATGCTGACTCCAACATGTAAGACTTTCGTTCATGGCATAGGATAACTCGAAGGCATCTAAACCATTCCTGGAAGTTACTGCCAGTGAGGATGTTGTCTTTAACCAGAATTGATCACATGGATAGTGTGGTTGATGAGATTTTCATTTTTATTCTATAATTAAAAAATCATATCATTTGTACTTTCTTGATTACATTTTATGAGAAATAATAAATTAATTTTATTAATTATCCCACTATTTTATCAAGTCCCAATGGCCCTCACCATTGAACTCGGAATTTCCAGCTGCCATGAAATTCTAGTGGCAAGGATCCATATTCCCCTTCACATAACCCCAATAAGGGTTGGTCAAGCTATTTGATGGTATTTAGGTAGGCAGGTATTTTCCAACTACGGACTTGCATCTCCTTGATCTATTGAGTGGACTCCCCAATCCTGAAATCTTGACTTTGGATTTCCTCAACTCTTGCCTCCAATATTACACCATGTCTAGCAAGGGATAATCCTCTTAATGTAATATGGTTAAGTCAACCCGAAACTTTTCATAATGGATTCCTATATAAAATTAATTTTCCCAAAAAGGGTTGGTCAAACACATAGTTTTATTGAGTTTTTCCCTTAATCAAGTAATAAAAGGCTTAGTCCGACTTAATATTTTATTTGAGGGATTTTAATCTCTTATGCGTGAATTTATTATTATCATTATCAAATTATTATTAATATTAAGTGGAACTTACTTATGTAATTAACCATATCTTAATAATATTTATGCATAAGCCTAGTTTATTTTAGTTCCATCTTGCATGCTTATTTAATTCATTAATTATGTGATCATGAAAACACATCCATAATGATAAACCATGAATCTGACAGAAATAAAATAAATTAAAGGGAATGATCATGAGATTTTCTAACGGTTAGTTTATCTAGCGGTTGATAAACTAACCCTGAACTAGGGGAGAAACACCTTGAACCTTTTGGGTTTGTGTTTACAACTTTCCACATGTCCAACTATGTATCTACTGGGATTGGTTTCATCTTGGTTCCAGCTTGAACCGCCTCCACTAGCTTTGGAGTTTCATCCATTACATATGCCTTTTTTTAACTCACACACAAGTGCGGTGTAAAAAATATTTTTACATAAAAGAAAATTTGGGCATGCAGGCCCAACATATTAATGAGGAGAAGGCTCATAGTCCAAAAAATTTAATTTAAATAAATTAATTAAAAGAAAATATCCATACACAAAGGTCTTGGTCTAGCTCATGATCATCCATACATGAAACAATATTTAGGCATAAATAAGACTATAATACAATTCTTTAATCATTCTTGTTTAATATAAATCATGATCAAATCAATTAATTGTCATATTTAATTAATCAATCCTTTTATCTTAAACCCTTTTCTAAATTACCTTGAGATTATCATCCATTATAATTTTAAAAAAATAAAATAATTTAAAATTATATTTGTATGTAACTTGTGCCTTGGAGGCAACTCGGTGAATTCTTGTTCATAACTACCCAATGAGTAGAAATAAACATTACGCAGATGTTAAATTAAACACATATATATAAAACACATATCACGTGTTGTGCATCAGCTTTATGACTGCACCATGGTACATGTATCAAAGGTTTATATAATATAATAATAAATTTTAATAATCTACATAATTTGGATGAGTACACGACGTTTAGTTTTTTCACTGTCCATCTGAAGTACATGCTTGGGGAAACAGAGTGTGAGTGTACTTCAAAAATCTTCAGAGTACATGGCATGTCCAGTGGGCCACACGTTGTGTAGTTCCTCATTACACGGTCTCCAGCTAGGAAAGCTATGTACGGGGTACATGGTCCAACCCTAACCTAAAAGGACTACATGCCATGTTCAGTGGGCCACACAATGTGTAATTCAAAAACCATGTGCCACCTATTCCTGGTCAAAACATAGAGTCATTAATACTTAGACCATCTCCAATGACATGGATTGGTTTGGAGGACTAGACCCAGTGCATTGAACCTTGACGACATGGCATGTACTGTCGAATACATGTTGTGTGTTCTGGTGCTTTACAGCCAGAAACCATTGGCTCTGGATGAGATGTTCTGTTTTATTTTAATCAAATTTAAATGAAAAGATCGATTCTGTAAGGTGAATGAGAAATGAAAGAGGAGGAACAGATCTTGAGATTCAGATTTTCAGAACGATTAACTTGAATTGAAACAACTAAATTATTAAATGTGTAAATCATCAATGAAATATTTAAATAATTATAAACTATGATGTAACCCCTCTGATACCATTTGATGGTTCTGGAAAAAATAGAAGCATGGTTGGGACGGTGCCCAAATTAATTTTTACCATGATCAATGATTATTCTAGGATCAATAAGATGATGAACACCAATCTCCATAGAATAGAATCAAAGATTTAGATAAAGAAGGAAGAGGCCCGAAACCTTTAGAGAGGATCTTGCACATCATGTTTATAATTAATTTAATTAATTTCATAAATAAAATAATACTAGGATCTTTGGTATTTTCTTTGTTAATGACATTGATCATTCGGAACTGACCCTTCTGGATTATCTCATTGCGCTTATGAGGATCCAAACTAGAATCCCTCTAGCGGTGATCCACATATGCTCTGATGGACTCCAATCGACACCACTGATTCTCTGGGTGCTAGCACGGTGAAGCAAGTGTCTTTTGTCGGTCGTTCTTGATCACTTATTCTTCGACCTTGAAGTAAGTCTCTCGTTCTTGAGAGGGGCGGGAATAAGATTCAAGAAAGAAATTGTGTTTGGGTGTAACAAAGGTGTGTGGCACCACAAATCACACAAAAATAGAGAAAATGGAAGAACACAAATTTTAACGTGGTTCGGCATTGAAGCCTACATCCACAAGATAAATAGGGGTGGTTTATTCTCTCTATTCTCGTTGGAGGATCACTCAATCACAGAGATACACGACACGATTTCTCTCTACACCCATTTCCAAATCATGAGATTTAATCCCATTATATAGAGGAACCAAAACTAGCTATCTTCAATTGTTGAGGGTGGTTCATCTACACCTGAGAAGACCTCCACCATTGCATGTTGCTAGTCTATGAAGGTTGTTCTACCAGATAGTTTTACTACCAACCAAGGATCCCTCTGTTGATTCCTCCCAAACTTGGGAGTTCCCCCCACAAATATCCCCCTCCCGGCCAATTTGGGGTAGAATCCTGACTTGCAGTCTCCATGAAAGTGTTGAAAACTTCATCAGCAAATCGAACAAGCTTCTTCATGCCAGATGACATGGCACTTCCAATATATTCAATTGATCTCAAGCTGATTGTGGTCCCCATTAAATGATAAAACCTTTGGGACTCATTCCCAGTAAGCTTTACTGCATCCTTAGGAGAGACTTCCAACACTCCACCATCTATGGAAATATTGAACCCTTTTGCATCGATCTTACTTAATGATACCAAGTTCCATCTCATCCTCTAAATGAATTTCACATCACCCAATTTATGAACTTCTCCATCAGGTGTCTTCAAGTTCACCATCCCGATTCCTCGAACCTCACATGTTGACCCATCACCAAGTTTCACCAAATCTCTCACTTGCTAAAAGGTATGAAATGTACCTCTCATCGTATATATGTGTGGTGAGCTCCCCGAATCCAAAACCCAACCATATTCTTTTATATTATGAGACCTCTTGTTCTTTCTTATTAAAAATCGACATTCCATCTTCATGTGGAAATATCTTTTGCAGTAATGACACTACACTTCTATCCATTCAATTCTCCCATCTGAGTGTAAGCTTCCCGTTGTCACGCAGACTTCATCATCTGCCGATAATTCTGGGATGTTTGTATCCTTCTCTTCAACTTTCTCTTTTTCGGTAACATACCGTTTGTACTCTCCATAGTCACTTTTATAGTGATCCTTTTTCTCACACCAGAAACATGTGATTTCTCTAGGATTAAGTCCCCTTGATTTTGGCCACTATTCTTTACCTCTTGACTTTCAATGTCGGATCCTCCCACATTGATCATCTTGCATCACCGTTATTTGCTTTTTTGAATGCGTTATGGGTTTGTGGAATGCCTCCAAATCTTTTAGTGAAGTCATCACCACGTCTAGATTCAATGATTCCTTCCCCATGAGAAATGCAGTAACAAGTTCATCAAATAAAATTGGTAGTGATGAAAAAATAAAAAGTGCTTTTTCTTCCTCTCTAACCTTCAAACTGAGCCCCAATAACTGCATCATGATCTTGTTGAATTCATTGGTGTGATCCAACAAATTCGTTCCCTCATCCATGCAGAACTGGTACAATTTCTTCTTCAGGAATAATTTTTTGGTGAAAGACTTCACCATATACCATTGCTCCAACTTCTTCCAAATCTCCTTTTTTGAGGTCTCATCCAACATCGTGTACTTTACCTCATTCACCAAACACAGTCGAATTGTGCTGAAGACCCGCATCTCGAGTTCTTCCCAGTCATCTTTACAATTTGTCTCAAGATTTTCTCTAATAAACGGTCTGATCATGCCCTATTTCACCAGAATATATTTCACTGTGCTTTTGTACAATAAAAAATTGTTTCAACCATTAAACTTCTCGATCTCAAATTTTGGTAGTGCTCCGCCAACATCCATCGTCGTTGCTGCAAAATGTGATCACCGCCATTGATGTCTAACCCTTATAAAAACACCTTATAGAGTGATAAATTTAAAAAAATAACTATACGAGTGTGTCTGGAATGGTCAAAATAGTCAGAATCGACTCCTGGATTGTTGAAATCGGACACCGATTGGTCAAGATATCGCCAAAACAAGCTCAAAAGTCCAGATTGCCTACTGACATGGCGCTGACGTGGCACACCGGGGCACCTACTGGAAACTTGCCAGAATTTTATCTGGTGGTTTGAACATACTATCTTCTCTCGCACAGGGTTACTATTCACCCACGATGTTGACCAAACTTTGACCGATCTTATCTCTTTCGTTTCAGCTCTGTTTTCAATGCCACTTGCGTCGTTGGAATCCTCTCGTCATCCTCTTCACAGATCTGGACTCAAAAAAAATTTCAACCACTTTCAATTTTCTGGTCACTATAAAATCTATGGTCGGTTCTCCATTTTGACTTTGATCACTCCGGATCCCTTTCATACCACTTTTTGGGTCACAACGGAGGTGCGTGGAACCACAAATCACACTACAATGGAGAAAATGGAAGAACAAAAATTTTAAAGTGGTTCGGCTTTGAAGCCTACATCCATGGGAGAAACATGGCTGGTTTATTCTCTCTGTTCTCATCGGGGGATCACTCAATCACATAGATACACCACAAGATTTCTCTCAATACCCATTTCCAAATCAAGATATTTAATCCCATTATATAAAGGAACCAAATCCAGCTATCTTTGGTTGTTGGGGGTGGTTCATCTACCACTGAGAAGACCTCCATCGCCGCTTAATGCAAGTCTATGAAGGATCTTGTACTATCTGGGTTGGCTGGAAACCAAGGCTACCTCCTTTGATTCCTCCCAAACTTGGGAGTGACGCCCACAAATTGTTTAACTCAACAATTCTCAATTCACTGGGCATGCAGTTCGGTACATGGAACAATAGACATATATTTCTATTTATCGATATGGGGATTCAGTTAAAATATTTAATCGCGTAACAATAATTAAATACATTCATAACCTTGGAGAAAACCCATAATTTTAATAATAATATGGCATCATTATTTATGGTGCACCAACTTGTGAAAAACAAAATTATAAACAAAATTCCACGTTACAAAATAATAGCAGCATTATTTTAATTTATGCCAGCTAGTTAAATAATTATTTACCATCTTGGAAATAATTATTTTAATACAGGACTAGGCTTGGTCCGCTTGAACTCCACTTCCATTTATTGGTCACCCAAATAAATAAATAAATAAATTATTCTCTTAAATAAATATTTTATTTACAAACTAGTAAAAAAATATTTATTAAATGTTCAATAAAATAAATAAATATATTTTACTCACAATCCGATGAATAAATATTTATTTAATTTATGAAATCATTTTAACTTGAACAAAATTATTCCACTATCATGAGAATAATATTTATTCCCTTAATTAAATTCAAATAGAATTTAACCGAGACCACCAAAAATACTTAGTGTGTGACCCTCTAGGATTCTTTCTCATTGGCATTAGGCGGGTCTGCCTAAAGTCCAAGAGTATTGTCTAGCAATGGGTCAAGTCACCTAAGAGAAGTAACTTAAAGTCACAACAACGACATCCACATACGAATGCTTATTTTGTAATATAATCTGTGTGTCTCAATATATCATCAAGAAGGTTTCATGATAGTGTCATCGACATTTGTTCTTGATATGTTGTTCTTTGACTACCTGAAATAAAATCGTCGTTACACCATGGCCATGGAATTTCGCGAGACAGTTCTACTTCAATCAAAGGGATGAGATATCAACTTCCATAAATGGAAGGTACAAATCCTTCCTCGACTTATCCATTTATAACACGCCACTCGTGACACACCCAATGTACCTTACTTACCACCAACTGTCTGCGTGACAGTTTTCATTAGTAAATCAAAGTGCATGACTCGTGACACATATTAATGATAATATTAAAGTCTAAGGATCATTAAACATGCTCTCAAATAGGAATATACAATGACACTAAAACATAATGAATTCCTACAAGTGGGTATGTTATCATAATCTTCTGTCTTGGAGATTACCAAGTGCAAACTTCATGAGAGGAAGTCTCTTTTTCTTACGAGTACTCACACCTGACGGTCTGTATGTTATGTGTCCCATCATATTATGTCATCCAAACACAAAGAACTATATTTAAGAATATTGTTATATCATTTCAAGGTTATCATCATAGTGGGGAACTGCCATGACATTATCAATGCAACAAATACTCTAGGACATTATTACATCAGAGTCATACAGAACAATGAACAATATGTAATAAGATGTTTAATATTTAAATACATTAAATATCCATCAAATAAATTTAAAAATAGTTGGTTCTAGGACACAAACTCTAACAAGTCTCCTAAAAATGGTTTTCACTAAGGTTCTTTAATCCTAATTCCCAAATTAACTAAACCTCCCTATGATACCAACTATAGCGACCCTGATTTTCTTATATTAGTATTACATTATTTTAAAGATAAAAACATAAAAACATTACACAAAGAGGATCTAAAGGCTTAGTATCCTGGGAAAACTAGGATCATACTTAAATTTTACAATATAAAACACAAACATTTATTTAATTCCTTCTTCTTAAGCTTCTTATTGTCCCTTGGGTTCTCCTTAGTACATGTAGTCACCCGAGGATATACATTAAAAGGGGGTGAGATAAAAGAACAGAAAGATGATAGATAAGAACATAAAAAAAAATACAACATGGGGTAATCATAACCAATATAATTATAACATAGGAAAAGGATCATAATCATGAGAGGAAACATTATATAAAGGAATTAAATGTGTCAATGCATAAAAATGAAACATCATGTCTTAGTGGTTAGCTACCACACATAGTTGTGAAAAAATCTAGCATCATGTTCAAACATATTTCACATTAACTCATGATATTCATAAAATTACCAAATTCATTGTATCACTATATAATTATGGGTTCACCCATCACATCTTATCATTTACTTTGCATTATATAATTCTGGGCACACCCGTCACATCATAACATATACATTATCATGCATGCCGCATAAAACATATATCAATATTGGACATAAAATAACCCATTGAAAGGAATGGTTTTATTTTGATAAATCACACATTCACAAAATTTGGGTTCCAAAATTAAATATTTAATAACATACTTGATATATTAATCATCAAATTTGAGTGAAAAAGAAACAATCTCGAGAAGTGTATTTTTTGAAAGAAGAATTATTTTGAAAAAAATTGTGTTTATTATAAACTCTAGTGTAAAAAACATATATCCCATAAAATATAATCTAATTATGAAAAAAAATATTTTTAAGGAATAACCATACTGAAAATGTAGTGAAAGAGGGAAAACACAAAGAAATAAAGTTGGGTTTCAGAATTCCCATTTCCTTGTGTCTGAACGCTTTCTTCATTTTAATGTCCTATATAATCACATTATAATCATTAATTTAAAATTAAAGAACCTTTTATACAATAATATTATTTATTATTGTTTTATTAAGTTTTTTATGGGTATTTTTATTAGTTATAGAGTTTAATTTCATCGGTTGGGAGTGTTCATTTTCATAGTTTTCATGATCAGTTCGTTTGTATACATGAATGGAAGTTCATTTATAATGAGGTTGAACATCCAGAATTGTTATTATATTTTATTAATGATACTAAATAATCTTAAACTATCTTACAATGGATTTTGTTATATACCATGAGGATGATTCATTAGATAGAAGTTAATGATGATCATTTTAGGTTAATTTTGGCAGTTTTTCGAACACAACGAACTCATTTTATTTTATCATTTAGTATTACGAGTATAAGTTATTTAATGAACATAAAAAGTGTTATAAAATAAAATTTAAATTATTCTTTAAACCATTTAATATTCTTATTAAAGTTCTGGAAGGTTTTTAAGTAAAATGAAAGTGCATTTTCTATGATGTCGGTAAATTGATACATCACGTGCGACGATTCCATTTTTAAAATAAAAGAGAGAGAGGGAGGATTTAAATGTTGGATATTACATTAACATGATATAATTACAGTATATATAAGGTAATGGAGTTATTATTACATTTTTATGAAGGTAGGTGAGGAGATAATAAGAAGATAAATCGAAATTGAAAGAAAATTAAAAGAAAAAGAGAGAGGATTTGCCTCTTGAATTCTCCTCTTGAGATCCTCATTAGGGAACATAGTCTTGGCATTTTGATGATAACAAGATCTCTTGTACATGTGTTAGGGGCTATTAAAATTTATTTGGAAGAATTTAGGAAATGCACAAATTTTGAGAGGTGTGAGGAGAAGAGGGTGTGAAGGGTGTTATTTATAGTGGAAGAGAGGGGTGTTTTCTCAATATTATATTCATTAGTTTATTATTTTGGAACAAGACTATGAATAGTTTGAGAATTATCTAAATATTTATTAAAATAATTAAGGATGTTTCTAGATTAATGTTCTTAAAGCATCCTTATATCAAAAATGACTCAAAAATTCATGCATTTTGTAAATATCGAAAATTATCATATTTTACTATTCATAAAAAAATTTATGTATTTCTAAAAGATACCAAAAATGCACCCTAAACATTTTTTTGTGGGTATAATTAAAAAATGAACACAATTTTATGAAAATAATCTCATAATTATGAAAAAAAAATAATTTTTAATTAAAATAAACATTTACTTGGAAAATAAAGATTTTAAAATTAAAACTGATTTTGGAACACTTTGAAAAATTACTTAAGGTCTCATAAAATTATCTTAAAATCATAAGACATAAAAATATTAATTTATGAATAAATTTTATGAAAATAAATGTTCTTTTAAATAATTAAATTAATCATAAAATGTTAATTAATTATTTATGACTTATTAAAATACTAACACTTAATTAATAATTTTAAAACATTTATTTACTTAAACTAAGATATAATTATACCATAATTTTATCTATAAGATGACTAAATTTTATTTATAATTTCATGGGTGTGGTTACTATTCATTTTTTTATTTTACTATTCATTAGGGTCATATTACTATTCCTAAGGTCAAGTTGATATTTCATTATTATTAGTTCCTTAAATTCTAGAAATACATCTTATTTCATTAATTATTCATTTATAAATATTTTACTACATTATATAAGTGATTTTATGTGATTTATACTATATATGAAATTAATATAATAAGGGATAAATTCCACTGATGAAATTTTGGGTCGTTACATGAGAGCTGTGAACAAGTGAAGGGAGTGAATGCCCTTTTATAATGATGGATGAGTGACATTCTTATAAATCCAAAACATTATTCACTATTGCGAGGTCTCACGTACCTCATGTGAATCCATAATTGAATAATAATGGAGGATAGGGTTTATGAAGCTGATAAAAACCTCCAACACACAAAATGAAAATCCGTTTTATAATTTTGTTCCTTAGTCTTTAAGTTTACACAATTTTACACTTTTTGTTTTTACCATGGTAATTTGTTTTCAAACCTTGGTAATTTATCCTTTAAGACTAAATGAAAGTGATAATTATTATAAAATTTATATCCACTAATTAAAATTATGAAATATAATTTATAAAATGAAAATATCATGTGTGGTGGAAATTAATTTTAACAGAATCCCATGTAACATACAAACAGATCGCTTTAACCCTAAATGTGCTAAATAAGTTTTTACAATTTAAGGGCCAGTATGTTAATTATAAAAAACCAATTTATCCATGAATGGAACATGTTTTATATTTATTAAAATTTAAAAATAAATTGGTAGAATATGGGATTTTTATTACTTTTAAATCATTTAATAAAATATAATTTATTATAAAATAACATCAATATAAATTTTGACATTATTTATTTAATTTGAATTTAAAAATATCAATACAATGGTGGAATTATAATATATTAACTTAACCCTAGTTTAACATGATATATTCATATAAAAAAATAATGGAATATGATAATTCATTGAATTTTCCTCACTTTTAATATTTTTAGTATAATTTATTTTAGTTCATTATTAACTAAATAATTACTGCATTGGCATTTTTAAGCATTTTAAGTAACTACTTTATCTATAAAACTCAAAGAAAAATTATTATGATAACAAAAAATAATTTATCTTTCAAAATAATATGTATAACTTAACCAATGTTGTTTTTGTCTCTATTACAAAGCATTATACATATTAAAGGCATGAAAGTTCTTTTTTTTGTATTTTTCTTTACTTAAATTATTATATAGATCACTTTCATTGAATAGTATTCAAATAACTCACAAAAACTAATAATAATGTGATAAGGGTCTAAATATGTCCATAAAATGTTTGTTAGATAAGTTGTTAGGTCATTTTACACCTTATATTATAAGATTAACAACTATGTATACTTTTTTTACCTTAATAACTATAATTAATTTTAACTATTTTCAATAATCATTATGTTAAAAAATTAAGTTAACCTTATTATATAATTTAAATTATTATTATTCAAAATATATAATCCATTTTTTCAAATTCAACTCACATAAGTGGAATAATTTAACTTAAAATTACTTCTGTAAATGTGATGAGAAAGCGAGTTTTTTAAGCCAAAATGTTCAAAATTTTATAATGTTTTTAATATCAAAATGAAAAATTAAAAAGATTAAAATCACTTAAATTGAATTAATTGATATAAAAATTGAACTAATGTCACATTAAAATCAATTCAAAATATAATTTATCTTTTTAAATAAATTAAATGAAAAGATAGTTTTCAATTAAAATTTAATATTTTTCACTATTCATCAAAAATTGAAACTTTTCAGAAAAATATCAAAAAACCACCTTAAAATAATTTTGGTATTAGAATTTTAAAAATGAAGTTAATTTTAACATATAAATTTTATAAAAGTTCTAAAATTGGTTTTAAAATAAATGTTATAAAAGAGCGACAAAAATTCTTTTTTGAAAAATACAGTTTTATGCATAAAATTGGATTTATTTTTATCTCTTTTCTAGAAAAAACATAGGATGAATGTTAAAAATTAAATTGAATATATAATATATATATTTCATTATTATAATTTAGCATGAGTGATTTTTTAGAACCCAGTCTTGCATGTAACACAAGTTATATACAAAATTGCGTGTAACACACGATATAATTTTATTCTTTTGAAATATCAGGGTGTAACACTAAGTTATGGACCAAAGGTGACATCCTAGAGAAAACAAAATAGAACCCACCAAAAAAAAGTTCAAGTACATAATAATATCAACCTAGTTAATGCAATCCCCCAACACTAATTTAAAATTAAACCATTAATTATGTAATGACCCAAAATTTTATCAATGGAAATTCCCTTATTATAATTATTTCATATAGTATAAACCACATAAAATCACTTTGAGAACAAAATAAAAAATTTATAAATTAATAATGAATGAAATAAGAGGTATTTCTAGAAGTTATAGAACCTATCCCGATGGAATAGTAATGTGGCTATTAGGAATAGTAATTTGGCCAATAGAATAGTAACCTCATCTATGAAAGTATAAATAAAATTTAGGTATCTCATAAATGAAAATATGATATAATTATATCATAGTATAAGTTAATAAATTTTTGAAAAAGTATTAATTAAGTGTTGGTATTTTAAGAAAATATAAATGTTTATTTATAATTTTATAATTAATATAATTATTTAAAAAAAATTATTTTCATAAAATATATTCATAAATTAATATTTTATTTTCTTATGATTATAATATAATTTTATGGGACTTTAATTAATTTTACAAAAGTGTTACAAAATTAGTTATAATTTTAAAATCTGTATTTTCTGAGTAAATAATAATTTTAACTAAAAATTAATTTTCTCATAATTAGAAACTTATTTTCATAAATTTGAGTTCATTTTTTAATTCCACACATCAAAAAATTGGTTTGGGTGAGGTTTTTGTATTTTTCTGAAATTCTCGACATTTTAATGAATATTAAAAGATGGTAATTTATGGTATATATACATTATAAGTTAAATACATTATTCCATGAATCATCACTTATGTAAGAACCATAATATATAATTCCAATTATTGTTTTTAATATATTTAGTAATAATTCTTAGACTATTCATAGTCTTGAGCCAAAATAATAAACTAAAGAATAAAATAATGAGAAAACACCCCTCTCCTCCCCTATAAATACCACCCCTCGTAACCACTTATTCTAACACCTTCCAAGATTTTATCCTTGTCTAAATTCTTCCAAATACTCTTCTCAAGACCCTCCCCCATGTCTAGGAGCTCTTAGTATCATCAGAAGAACAAACCCTTTTCTCTAAGGAGGTTCTCAAGTATAAGGATTCAAGCGGTAAAACCCTCTTTCTTTTCTTTTAATTTCTTTTCAAGTTCTTTTATTTTATTATTCTCTACTCACATCCCATCATCAAAATGAAATTATAACTCTAGTAACTTACATATAATGTAATTTTATTATTTGGATGTAATAATTCATCATAAAACCCCTTCTCCTCTCCTTTTTATTCTTAAAATGAAGGCATCGTCCGTGAGGTGTTGATTTATATCTTTCAAGGATGACATTATTAATTTTCAATTACCTCATTTAAGTATGGCCATGAAACAATTTTAATGGTTAAAAAAGATTTTAAATTTTATTCTATAACCATTTTTATGTTCTATAAGTAACATATTTACATAATACTAAATGATAAAACAAAACGAGTTCGTTGTGATAAAAAATCGCCATAATAATCTAAATGATTTTCACTAATTCCTTATCTAATGATTCATTCTCATACCCTATAACCAAATAATATATTTAAACATTTAAACTTATCTATAATCTTTAAAAATATATAATTTCAATTCTATATAATTTTTCTAATTGTACATGATCTTATATATTTATATACAAGTGAACCGATCCTAAAAACCAAGATAAAAAACACTCCCGAACAATGAAATTAAACTCTATAACTCATCTAAAATTCGATAAATGAAATTAATAAATCTATAATGAATCAAATTAAAGTATTAATGGTTTTATATTTTTTAATTAATGAATTTAATTTTATTATATAAGATATTAAAGTGAAGAAAGTATTCAGACATAAGGTAAGGGGAATTCTCAAACCCAACTTTATTTCCTTGGGTTTCCCTATTTCACTCCATTTCTAGTATGGATGTTCGTTTAGTGCTTCTTAAATATAATTTCTTTGTCCTTCACCTTCCTTTTTTGGATATACATTCTTCCAATATGATTTTATGAAAAATTCAAAGATTTTTCTAAAATAACTCTTTCTTCTTAAAACAATTATTTTACTTCTCTTCATATTGTTTCTTCTTCAGTCAATATTGACGATTCTTATACAAAGTATGTTATTCCCTGTTTATTTTGGAATTAAAAATTTTATTCCCAAATTTATGATTTATGAAATGAAATTCATTCCTTTCACTGGGTTATTTTATATCCAAGATTGATATACACTATATGTGGCATGCATGACTATGTAAATGTTATGATGTGATGGGTGTGCCCAAAATTATATAGCGCATGTAAATTTTATGATGTGATAGGTGTGCCTATAATTATACAGTGCTCCAATTCATTGGGTAATGTGATGAATCTCATGAGATAAAGTAAAATATGCTCGAACATGATGCTAACATTTTTCACAACTATGTGTGGTATTTGACCATTAAGACATGTTGTTTCATTTTTATGAACTGCCACATTCCATTACTTTATCTAATTTTTCCTCTCATGATTATTATGATGATCCCATGCTTATGTTATGATGATAATGATAATTCTCACCTATTCTATATTGATTCATGTTCTTATCTATCCTCTTACTGGGCTTTTAACTCACCCCTTTTTGATGTATATACTCAAGTGAATACTTGTACTAAGAAGAACATGAGGTCCAATAAGAAGCTAGAGAAGAAGGAATTAAATAAATTTTTATGTTGTATTATGTAAAATTTATGTATGGTACAATTTTTTCAAATACACTAAACCTTTTTATTCTTGTTATGTAACACTTTTATATTTTTTATCTTTAAAATTATGTAATAGTTTTGTAAGATAAAGCATGGTCTCTATAGTTGGTATCAGAGTATGGTTTAGTTAATTTGGGAATTAAGATTTGAGAACCCCAGTTAAAACCCTTAGTATGAGACTATGTATAAGTAAACACACAAGATTCTTTTTTTAGAAAAATGTTAAACATAGGGATCCCACAAGATATGCATTTAGAGTTAATTAATAAAATAAATAAATTATTTATTCATGAATTGTTTACTTTGTTTTGTTCTAACCTTTTATATTTTAGAAAATTGTGGGAACCAAGGGAAACCAATCCAAAAACCCCATGAAAGGGACAATGCAATGATTACTCAAATGAAATCCCCAATGATTTGGGAGGTGGATTTTAAAGTTTCATGATGATTATTACCAAACTATCTCAGGATATGAACAATAACATTAATAATTTGGAACATCCTCCTTTCCCAAAGAGGGATCAACTATCTATCGAGTCTTTTATACAATAATGACTAATGATATTTAGTGGATCTTCTGATCCAGTAGTTGTGGAATAATGGGTCAACTCAATAGATAATATATTTTATGTACATTTCTATTATGATACAGAGAAGGTGACTCTAGCCATTTATCATCTAGATATAGAGGATGATCAATGGTGGTAATTTATTAAGAACACCAATATAAAGGATGAAATTGAAGAGATGGAGTGGTAATACTTTAAGATAATGTTTCTTAACAATTATTTCCCTTGAACTATTCATAAAAATATAGAGAGTGAGATCATAGAGATGAAGAAAAAGGTAAGTGAATCTATCACAACCTATGAATCAAATTTCACAAGGATTTCAAGGTACGCTTCAGGCTTTGTTATCAGCAATGATAGAAAAATTGATAGATTCTTTAGTGGTTTAAAATAAAACCTTCGAAAGGATATATAAATTCAAGACTTTGAGAGTTATGAATAAGTTGTTTGATATGATATCAAAGTGGATATAGATTTAAGAGAATGGTCCTATGGATATGGTGATAAGGATTTAATTATGGAGTTTCAAGATGGATGATCTAATGATAAATTTTGAAAGAAAACTCAACCACCCACATTTCAAAAATATAGTAAGAAGCATCATGGGAATTTTCTCAAAGGGGTGGGGAAATTATATTAGTGTGGGAGAGAAGGCTACCAAGATCATGAATATCAAAGATATGTAAGGAATAAAAACAATGTGTTGGAGTAAAGAAGAGAATCACCAATGGTTCAATGCTTCAGCAGTAGGGAGAAAGGGAACTATACAAGCCACTGCACTAAACCCCAAGTCCTCAAGGGTAATTAGCATCATCAGCCACAAAATCCAAAGGAGAAAATTAAGGATTATTCCATCTAGAATACGTGAGCTGCATGGGTCATTTGTTTTCTCATGGGTGCATCATATTATAAATTTATATGTGTCCCAAAATTTACTAACTATTAGGGCGTAGTATAGTAGAAGTTCGAGGTTGATCCCATGAGGAGGACGTTGTTCTGTGGGGATAAGAAATCTAGTCTTGAATCCTTTGCAAGAGTCCTTACTAGTTTGACTAATTTAAGGTTGTTTTCTAACTAATTTTGTTTTTTACTTAAATTTATTAAAGAGTAGTCGGGATAAAGTCTGAGTATCTAGATAAAGATGATCCTAATTCTAATCTCGGAAAGGTCCTAACTGCTTAGTCTGCAAAGAAAGTGGTAGTCTCTAGTTAACCTTGGTCTAGTCTTCTAGTTCTACCTAGGATGTAACTATTCCATGGTTAGGAGGCTAGTTACAATCCTAGATGCATTAAGTTCAGTTTCTATTGTAGAAAGTTCCCTATGCTAATGGTCATAGTCTTAGTTTACTCTAATTAGGATAGGGTTGTTTGTTTGATTGTTCGATGGTCATGGTACAGTTGCACAAATGGGTTTTGACATTAGGTTTATATCCTAATTACTAATCCAATTAGGTTTTCCAATTTTAGAACTAGAGGCCTAATTAAGCGTGTAGATACATTGAATCTTGATCCCTACCCCTGATGCGTTTAGCAACTAATGATGGTAATTAAATCAATAAAAAAAATCATAATAACTATGCTAATGTTATTGAGTTGAATAAAAATGTAACGATATTAAATAAACATGCAAGAATACTTTAAATAAAACCTTACCTGAAAGGAACAAAATGGAAATGAAATGACATAGGAATTTAAGGTGTTGAATAAAATGAATCCACAGATCTTTGATTGAAAATGGAAAGGAATTATAAATAACTAAAGTGTTTTAAGAGGTAAAAAAGAATTAAATTAATAAGGGATTCTAAAAGGGGGAGAGATCTAATCCCAGTATGTTTGAAATATGATTCTAAGCTACTTCTTAAATAGGTGAAAATGGTCACGATGTGTACTTAATTGTCACGTTGTGAACCCTTGATCTGCGTTACTTCAACCAGGATATCCAGTGTGGCATGTAGATCTTCCATGGATTAATGAAGTTTGACCATGGTCATGTCGTGTACAGGTGGTTCATGACATATACCCCATGTCTAGCTATCTTTTTCAGTTAATCCTCGTGGTTTTCTCATCTTCTAGTTTGACTTGAGTCACATTGTGTAGGAGGGATTCATGAAATGAACTGGAAATTTCTTCAGTCTTTGTGGTTGGTCACAGCTAGATGTAGGTTGTGATCATAAAGTACATGACGTGAACCTGGCAATTTTTTGTAGCTTTTATGCCTTTCTTCCTTGGAATATTTTGAATCTTTATTTCCTGCAATATTGGACATCTACCACATGAATTATCTAGTAAATGAATGAAAAACAATGGAAAAGTGACCAAAAAATATAAATAACATTTAGGCTTATCAAATCCCCCCACACTTGAATCATTTCTTTTCCTCATTAAAACTATCTCAACAAAGATTTCAAAAGGATAAGTAATTTGTAAAGTAATAAATGTATGATATGTCCATAAAATAAAATTAAGTGTAAGAAAAAAAGTAGTCAAGTTCCAGTTTTAATCTTGCATAGTAAATTAGTCATGCCTCTTAGTTTAGATTTTCAAAAAAAAATCTATTCTTTTAATCATAATCTTTTAACTATTCCTTAAGCTATATGCCAAGTTGTAATTTACCTCACCATGCTTTTCTCTCATCACCCAGGGTAAAATGTAAGTAAGGTATGATCATACCCTAAGTTTGTGTTCTAACCAAAGGAGGGAATTAGTTCTATCATCTCCACTGTGTAAAGGCAAGTATAAAAATAATCTTGAGGACTTTTAGCAACAAGGTTCTGATGACTATGAGGCTATAGGTAGGTAGGTAAAATGTGAAAATCAAGCTCAAAGGGATGGTAAGCTCTAAATTACAATGAAAATGCAACAAGATAAGTGTGAAAAAATTCCTCTATCTAGAAAGTCAGGTCTATACTCCATCAGCTCAGGTTATATCCATATGTATAGAAATTAAGTAGATAAAGAAATGATTCTATTCCTTTCCTTTTTTTTCTTTTGCATTTTTATTTTTCAAAAGTTATGCCTAGGATAGATCTCACATCTATCACCTAACCACATATGATCTTTCGAGGGATTCATCGGTTTGGAAAATTGTGATTTTTGACCCTCCTAGTACACAACCCATATTAATTTTTTTCTTTTTATTTTAAATTTTTCAAAGTTATGGAATATGAATGAGATACAACAAAAAGTTATATGGATCACAACCTAGTAGTCAGGTGAGCACACCGTACATCTCTGAAAGTGAAAGAACCCCATGTTGTCTGAATGCCTCCCCTAAACTTGTTCAAAAATAATCTTCAAGAATTGTAAAAGGAGTAGGGTAGGAAGGGAAATATGCTTGAAATATATTTTATACTAAAAATTCATTCATGGAAACTATGGAATAAAAAAGGATAGATGTCAGATGGGTCTCATGTAAAATGGCTATTAAAAACTGCCTCAATCATTTTAAAATTACACTTGTTCAGTCATCGTTTTGATAAGATCTCAGTGAAATCTCTAGTAGGTTCACATGTCCTGGGTATCTTTCAAGAAATATTCTCAGAAAATAAAATGAGATTGAAGGATTAGAATCCTATTGGGTAATGAGAATAAAATAAAAACTGGCAATTACAAAGTGCATAAATCCAAAGCAGTGAGTCAATTAATCATAATTTCAAAGATTTTAAATCTGAATTAAACTTCTAAATTCAGAAATCATTCTAAAATTCTAAGTAGGGGTGAAACATAGTTCTTAAAATTTTCTTTGTAACTTTATCTTTAGTTTTCATGGGAATAATGGTGTTTAAATTTACAGCATGCTTATCAATTTGAAAAATGTTTCCTAGAACAGTGAGAATAGGAAAAAATCAAGTGTATCTCTAGTGAAATCATGAGAACCCCCCCCCCCCACACACACACACACTTAAAAGGAGATAGTGTCCCCACTGTCTATGAAATAATTGGTGGGAGTGGTGTGACGGTGAATTTTTTTAATTGAATTGACATGGCAGTGATGATAGAATTTAAAAATAGAAAATTGAGAGCTCCCTAAGATGAAGTGGTATGCCATGGGGGTGTTTCTGCTATCTTAAAATTGATGTTTTATGCACCATAAAAATATGTTATTAGAAAAATCCTACACTGTCTAATATACATTAATTCACATGTGTAAATATTTGAATAGTTTAAGAATAGGAAGGTGAAAAAGTAATGGATAATGATAACCTTGTTATTTATTGAATGAAAGTTTGTACAAAGTACATCAATGAAACACTGAAAAATCTAAGACTCAAAAAAAACTCAAAAAAAAAATATGGGTTGCCTCCCATAAAGCACTAATTTATCATTGCCAACCAGACAGGTGGACCAAAAATTTAATGAGTGGGCCCACCAGATCAGTTTCTCCTTTTGTGCTTGAAACTACTTGTTGTCGTTTCCTCGAGTTCTCATGGTTTCTTAACTGGATTCACAACTTTCAGTGCAGCTCTACCAAACAATAAATGCGGTAGAAATGAATTCATTGGTCGAGGTGGTTGTTTCTGCTATTGGATTTCCAATTATAAATCCTAAAGCTGATTGGTGATGTCTGTGACATGCTGGGTTACATGTTTCAGAATAACGGATGAAGGAATTAGTTTATCAATAACATCATACAACTCAGAGGATCTAGACATTTCTATTGAAAAATAAAAATGAAGTAAAAATAAACACACATGTAAGAGTGAAAGCAACCAAATACTATATATAAAAATATCTATGTAGAGTACAAAAATTTTAATAATATCCCACCCCTACAAAAAGTGTCCCAAATCTCCAAAAGTATGAAAATACAAATCAGTGCCCTGGGCCAAAAATCCCCTCTATAGTCAGACCAGCATCAGAAGATGAAATAAACCGATCAACCAGATCACCATAGGTAGCAGCAACAGTTGTGGTGGTAGGTGGGGTGAGGATAATGTTGGAGTGGTGGAGGTGGTAGGCTGGTATGGGGTGGGTGGTGGTGAATCCCCGATTCATACAGTGGTTGTGTGTATGGAAGCTATATCAATGAAAGGGACATCGGGGGTGGGCTCAGTGGATGATCCTTTCCCTTTCGAGCCTGCTCCCTGAGAAAGTCCTACTGAACAGTAGGGTTTGTGATGTCAGGAAGCAGATTAGAGGGAAGAGAGGGTGAGGGAGGAATGGTGCATGAGGAAGGTCCAGTAGTAGTAGGTGGTGGATGGGTGAAAGAAGTAGGCTCAGTGAAGAGAAGGTGGAGGTGGGAAGTGATCTGGCGAAGATTTTCCAGGATATACTGGTGGAGTGGAATGGGTAGGTGCAGGCTGGGTGGATGGGGTGGTGGTTAGGGATACCGGTGGTGATGGGTGGGTAGAATAATGGTGGGTAGAAGGGTCGGTTGCTGCTATCGGTGTCTACTCCTGTGGATCAGCCTCCTGAGGTGTATCCAGCTGGGGCACATTCTCCTAGACTCTAGGCACCTAGAAATAGACGTCGTCCTACTTCACCAGCATCCTCATCATGTGTAGGAGCAGGAGATCAATCAGCTCAACTGGGACTACTGAGTTGAGGTGCTGCGAGGAATCAAAAATGTGGAGGTACCTGGCCAACCTAGTGATGAACGATCCGCCCATAAGCGTGCCCCGCCTCCTCTATGCCACCACTCTGTATTATGAGGCAAACTAGGCATCCTTGTTGATGGGAGGTCCACCCATGTCAGCAGTAAGGATAAGAACATAAAGTTTCTTGATGCTTCCAAGGGTCTCACCTCGCGTGAACCACCTGTGCGTTATGGCCCGGTGTAAAATATGCAGAGTTGGACTCCTCAATTGGGTAGACTTCACCAGCCTAGGGTCATGATGGGACTGAGGATCATGAGCGATGAGATTCCAAATTATTGGTGAATCCTCATGAGAGAGACTTGTCTACAAGGTAGGATAGATATATGAGATAACGAACTCCTCATTGTAGATACTGAGTCCTACGCCAAACTTGGACATGGTGAGCTGGCGTGGTCTGCCGCCTAGCTAGAATTGCAGGGAGTCCACTGTGATGTCAAAGGTATCTAGGAACTCCAAGAATAGCTCCATGTACATCTCCTCCTAGATTCCAATGATGTTTTCAATGTGTACCGTCTCTAATATGCTCAGAACATCGTCTGCGACATTCAATTTCATAAGCATGACCATATACAGAGTCTTGTTGGTCCTCATGGGTTTTTCCTAGAGCTGAATGAGATTAACCCAGTTCTATGGGTTTTTAAAGCATAACAATGAGTTCAAATGAAGATTATTGTCTATAGACGTGGAGGATCTCGTGTCCTGTGAGATAGATGGAGTGTGCGGTTGCTTAGCAGCAAGCTACTAGATCATGGAGGCAGATGATGCAGATGTAGAGGCATAACTTGATGAAGAAGGAGAGGGGTTGGGAAGTAGTCACTTGGTGAATTCCCTAATATGAGGAGGAGTGTTGGGTGTGTGCATATTGTAGAAGGGTAGGTGGAGGAGGTTTTGGAAGAATATTGGAAGGGAGGTGTCGTGTCATGAGGTTGGAAGGGGAGGGGCCGTGCATGGGAGAGGGGATCAGGTTTGGGGGGGTGTAAGGGTCGTGACCCTTCAGTTTTCTAAAAATTGACCTGAGCCAGGTCATGACGTGTACCTAAGGGTCACGTTGTGAACCTTGAGAAAAATCGGATTTTAGAATGGAAAAGGGTCACGTCGTGACCTCTAGGTTCACGACGTGTACTTCTTTGGTTTCCACTGTTTTTCCTTCTTTCTTTCCTTGCCTCTTTATTCAAATGAAAATAGAAGAATCTCAAAATACATGTCCTATTATAACATAACTAACTCCTAACCTGGGTTTCATCCCAATCAGTACATCATTTATAGTCAAGACCTTGACTCAATTAAGGCGCATTTGATGACATAGTTCCCACGAAATGGTTTATGAAACACCTTCAATCCATGATCATGACTTTTTTATGGTGATCTATCCCTATATAATTCAGAGATGACAATAATGGTTAAGGAGGAAGATTCCCCTAGAAATGAGTTTTTTAAAGTACTGAGCTAAATGATGGATGGGATAAATAATGATACATCTTTCAGGTCCAACTGAGGGGGTTGAATGATGGATGGAATCAATGAAGGTGCAACCTCTTTGGTGGATGGTTTAATAAAGTTGAATTCCTTGAAGTCACAACCTACTTATTTTTCTATAAATTTTTTTTCACTTTCTTCCTTTTTATCCATGAAATATTCTTCATTATGGGTAAGAGATATGATATTACAGTCCTTGTTTTCATTTGAGTGTTGCACAACTCTAATCAGGTTGAACACAACTTGTTCGTATCCTACTCTGAAGATGATACTTCTTTGGTTCACATCGATCAGTGCATTTCCTGTTTCTAGGAAAGGTCTTCTAAGTATAATAAGAACATCTCCATCTTCTTCCATGTCTAATACCAGGAAATCATATAAGAATATAAACTTGATGACTTTTACTAGAACATCTTCCAGAATTCCTCTAGGGTTCTTGATCGAGAGATCAGCTAATTATAAAGCTATCCTTGTCTCCTTGAGTTATTTGAGTTTGGTCTTATGAAAGATACTCATTGAAATAAGGTTAATGCTTTCTCTAAGATCATGGAGTGCTCTATAAAAATTACAATTACCTATCTCACAGGGGATTGAGAGGCTTCCAGGGTTTCTCATATTTGGTGGAATTTTCTATTGTACAATAGTAAAGCATTCTCCATTTAAGGAGTTTACTCCTAGGTGTTCTATTTCTATTTTTTTTATAAAAGGTCTTTGAGGAACTTTTCATACATATGCATTTGAGAAATAGCTTTAGAAAATAGAATGTTGATATGTAATTGCATAAACATATCTATGAACTTTTTATATTGTGTCTCATGCCTACTTTGTCTCACTCCCTCTGGATAGGGAAGAAGTGTCTTTTATGGTGATGGGGAAACATAAAAAGGTTCTTTTTTCTACTCAGTTATATGTTCCTTCTTATCTGGTACTTCTTCATGATGTAAGGTGGGAGTGACTTCATCAGCTTTTACATCAGGTACTAGTTGTTTTCTCAGCTCTTCTTCTTGCAACCTTTCTTCTTTGGGTTGTTGGAAGTCTAGAATATTTCTGCTCCTTAGAACTACTGCCTTAGCTTCCTATCATGGGTATTTCTCAATCTACCTGGTAATCTCTCAAATAAGTTCTTTGATATTTGACCCATTTAAACTTCAAGGTTCCTCAGAGCAGATCTCTGGTTTTGCATATCTTTCTCATGGGTCATCATTCATTGATCATACTTTTTCACAAATGATGCCAATAGGTTTTCCAAATTTCTTTTCATAGGTTCTTGTTGAGGTCTTGGATGAGGTGGATGAAATTTTTGTTCTCTTTGAGGGAAGGGTTGTTGTTGATCTTGTGGTCTTGGTACAAGGTTCATTAGAGGATTCCCTAGTGGTCCTTGAGCTATGAATTGGTTCTTTCCACCTCTCATTTGAAAATAAACCTGATTGTTCTGAGGTTTCTATTGAGTAGGCCTCTAATGATAATAATTTTGATGTTGGAATGGTGGGTTCTGCTGATTGTAATTGACATAATTAAAATCCTTTTGTGGTTCTTCATATCCATATTTGCAGTCTTGATATAGATGTATTCCACCACACATCTCTCATGATTTCAATTCCATTACAGGGGCAGGATGGGGTTGAGTTTTTGGTATCTAAAATGCTTCTAACTTTTTTGTGAGTGCTTCTACTTGCACTAATATCCTTGTGGTCTCATTAATCCGGTGTATTCCACACCATGGTGGTCCATTATCACTCTTCCATAGACAGGCCTTGTGAGATTCTTCATCAAGAATGGTTCTTCTAGCTTCAGGAGTCTTGAACATGAGACCTAAATCGGTGGATATATTGACAACATTATGTTCCATTGCATGGATTCCTTGATAGAATTTTTGTAGTTGTATCCAAATATCAAGTCCATGATGTGTAAACTTCCTCATTATTTATTTAAAGTGGTTCCATGCTTCCAAAGAAGACTCTCAATCAATTTGGTTGAAATTTTTAATTTCCATTCAGAGCTTCGAGGTCAGGATGGGTGGGAAGTACTTGTCTATAAAATTCTTTCCCAGTTCTTCCCAATCCATAATTGACTTGGGAGCTTGACTCTTTAGCTAGTCCTTGGATCAATATCATAAATAGAATGGGAAGACGCAAATCCTTATTGCGTCAAAAGAAACTCCCTGGTTTCAAAAGGTATCGCGGACCTCTAGGAAGTTGGAAATATGTTCATGCGAATCTTCACTTTGAAGACTGCTGAATTTCCCCATGTTCTAGATCATGTGAATGAGTCTAGGTTTTATTTCAAAAGTATGGGCTTTGATATGGGGTCGAACAATTCTAGGTATCATACAATGGATTTATGGAAAGCCACAATCCATGATCGTCTTCTCCTGGTCCATTATCGGATGTTCTCCCAGAATGACTTGATGGTTGGGGTTTAGCAGGTTTGGTCCCATAGGGTGGAATTGCTTGGCCATTGTTGACCGGTGAAGAGAAGAGAGATGTATTTCAATCTGAGGATCAAAGGAAAGAAGGGGAATGTGCTTCAAGATTCCTTGAATGAGTCAACAGACCTTGTTAAATGCACAAGAAAAAGAGAAGAGGACTAAGAGAATCTAAAAACAAAGGAAAGGGGGTGAGGAAAAGGTAATACTAGATCTAGACCAGAGTCCTAACACAAAGAAACAGCACTTCATCCCCCAAAATGGTGCTAAATTTTGATAATAGTGAGCCGCGCGAGTCATTTTCTTCCACATGGGCACATCATATTAGAAATTTATATGTGTCCCAAACTTTACTAACTATTAAGGAATAGTATAGTAGAATTCTAGGGTCAATCCCATGAGGAAGACATTGTTATGTGGGGAGAAGAAATATGGTCTTGAATACTTTGTAGGATTCCTTACTACATTGACAATGTTTGGGAGTTTTCTAACTATTTTTGGGTTTTACTTCAATTGATTAAAGAGGAGTCGGGATCAAGTCTGAGTATCTAAATAAAGGTGGTCCTAATTCAAATCTTGGAAAGTTCCTAACTTCTTAGCCTGCGAAGCATGCGGTAGTCACTAGTTAACCTTGGTATAGTCTTATAGTTCTACCTAGGATGTAAATATTTAATGTTTAGGAGGATAATTATAGTCCTAGATGCATTAAGTTCAGATTCTATTGCCAAAATTTCCCTAATCTAATGTTCATAGTCTTAGTTTACTCCAATTAAAAAAGGGTTGTTTGTTTGACTGTATGATAGTCACTGTAAAGTTGCACAGATGGGTTTTGACCATTGTTTTATATCCTAATTACTAATCCAATTAGGTTTTCCAAGATTTTAACTAGAGTTCTAATTATGTGTGTAGATACATCAAATCTTGATCCCTACCCCTGATGCGTTTAGCTGCTCATGATGGTAATTAAAGAAATAAAAGGAAGAAAAGAAATCATAGTAACTATGCTAATGTAATTGAATTGACATGTAGCGATATGAAATAAACAAGCAAGAATAATTTAAATAAAACCTTACTTAAACGAAATGAAATGGAAAGGAAATGACGTTGGAATTGAAGGCATTGAAGAAAATGAATCCACAACTCTTTGATTGAGAACATAAAGGAATTAAAAATAACTAATGTGTTTTAAGAGGGAAAAAACAAGGAAATTTCGAAGGGAGTCTAAAAGGGGGAGAGAGATAATCCCAACATGTTTGAAATGTGCTGCTGATATTCTCCTTAAATAGGTGAAAATGGTCACGACGTGTACTTAATTTTCATGTCGTGAACCCTTAATTCGCATTACTTCGACCAGGATCTCCAACATGGCATACGGATCTTCCGCAGATTAATGAAGTTTGACCATGGTCACATTGTTTACAGGTGGTTCACGACATGTACCCCAAGTCCAGCTGGATTTTTGCATTGAATCCTCACGGTTTTCTTAGCTTCTGGTTAGACTTGAGTCACGACGTGTAAGAGGGCTTCATGACATGAATTGGAAATTTCTCCAGTCTTCATGGTTGGTCACATCTTGGCTTCACAGCTTGATGTTGGTTGTGATCATCAAGTACACGACGTGAACTTGGCCATCACGACGTGTACTTGGCCATTTTTATAGATTTTCTACCTTTCTTCCTTTGAATTTTTTGAAGCTCTATTTCCTGCAATATTGGACATCTAACACATGCATTCTCCAGTAAATGAATCAAAAAAATGGAAAAGGGATAGAAAAATATATATACCATTTAGGCTTATCACCATCACTAATGTTATGGTGGATCCCATCAATGATGTGGTGATAAGTACACTTTTTATTCATTCATGGGTAGTGAAGGTACTATTTGATTCTGGTTCTATGCATTCTTTCATATCTTTCAAGTTTAGTGGAACTATTCGAACACCACCTCAAAAAATGGGGGTTAAATTATCTATGAGAATAGAAAATAGAGCAATTATTTCATCCAAATTTCATAACTCTTCCCCATTTAATTTTTGTGGTTTGAACCTCCGAGTAAATATTTTTCATACATCATTTGGTGGAGTTTGATGCTATATTGGGCATGGATTGGATATATTTATACAAAACCAACATCAAATATCAGGAAAGAGGGATCACTCTTTACATCCTGAATCATCCTAAAATTCTATTAAATTGTAAGAAGGGGGATAAATCTAATTTATAATCATCATCTCAAGTGTAGATATTATTGCCTCATGAGAAAGCAAATCTAGCTAAAATTATTGATACAAAAAAGATAATCATGATCGAAGACATGCCCATTGTAAGGAACAACATTGGTGTGTTCCTTAAAGAATTTATTGGTCTTCCACATGATCGAGAGGTTGATTTCTAAATTGAACTTATTCATTGATCTATTCCTATATCAAATACACCTTATAGAATGGCCACCATTGTGTTATAAGAACTGAAGAAGCATTTATAAGGTAATCAAGACAAGGGTTTTTTATACTGGAGTTCTTCACCATGGGGTGCACCAGTCCTCTTAATAAAAAAGAAGGATGGATTAATTCTTCTCTACATTTATTATTGGAATATTAAAAATCATGATAAATAACAAGTATCCCCTTCTATGGATAGATGACTTATTCAATCAACTTCTTGGTGACAAGTATTTCTCTAAGGTGGACCTTTGGTTGGGATATCACCAATTAAATATGAGTAAGGAGGATATTCCCAAGACTACCTTTCAGACAACGTATCGACACTATGATTTCATAGTGATACCCTTTTGAATAAATAATTCTCCAGCAATATTCATGGATTTAATGAATATAGACTTTAGAGATTACCTAGACAAATTTTTGGTAGTCTTTATTAATGATATTAAAATATACTCCAAGAGAAAGGAGGAACATGAGGAGCATTTAAATACATTTCTAAAGAATTTTCAAAGGGATAAATATTATGAAAATTACAATAAATTTGATTTATGGATGAAGTAATTAGCATTCTTGTGGTAATTTATCACTATAAAAGGAATATTTGTGGACCCTTCCAAGATAAAGGCAATCGAGGAGTGGCCCACGCCAACATTTGTAATAGAGAACCATAGTTTACTTAGTCTAGATAGGTGTTATCATTAATTTGTGAAGAAATTATCATGACTTTTAAATCCACTAACCATGATGAATCAAAAGGGAGAAAAGTTTTTCTGGACCAATGAATGAGAAGACTACTTCAAAGAGTTAAAAAAGAGGCTTATCGCTATGCTAGTACTCACACTTTTGACAAGTGGGGAACTCTTTTTAGTATACATAGATGCTTCCAAAAAGGTATTAGGATCTGTACTAATGAAAAATGATAAAGTGATAACCTATGCCTCAAGGAAGTTAAAAATTCATGAGAAAAAATATCTCATTCATGATATGGAGTTGGCAGTTGTGATCTTTGTGTTGAAAATATCGAGGCATTATCTCAATGGGGAGAAGTGTGAAATATATACAGATCATAAGATCCTCAAATATATATTCTCACAAATGGATATTAATATACACCATCGAATATGGTTAGATCTCATCAAGGATTATGACTACTCAATCCACTACCATCCTAGTTAGGAGGATAAAGTGTGGATGATCTAGGTAGAAAGGATCGTAAAAAATTATCAATGAGGATAATTGAGAAGGATCCAATATTATAAGATTTTAAAAGGATGGATAGGGTAATACTTAAGGAAGAAACATCATTAATCTTTTCTCAAATTATTTCTCAACTATTAATTATGGAGAAAATAACAGATGATCAAAGAAATGATGTAGAAATTCAGAAGAAGGTGGAAGCTATTAGAAAGGGGAAATCCTCAGAGTTTAAAATCAATGAGAAAGGAGTTGTAATATCATGGGTCATGATTATGTGTACCATATTATCTAGAGATAAAGAAGGATCTTCTGAATGACTCACATAACTCACCCTTCTCTATTCACATAGGGATCACAAAGATGTATTGAGACCTCCGAGAGAACTATTGGTGGGAAAATATGAAGAAGGAGATAACTAGATATACATAAAAGTTCCTAGTATGTTAGTAAGTGAAGGATGAAAGACAAAATTCTAAGGGGATGATACAACCATTACCACCCCAACATGAAAATGGGAAAACATTACCATGGAATTTGTCACCAAACATAAAAATACATCCAAAGGAAACAATGTTATATGGGTTTCTTTGGATCTTATTACAATGATAACTCATTTTATCTCAATTTGAGATGAATTCTCATTGGATCAACTTTCACAGATATACATCAAATAATTATTAAGGCTATATGGATTACCAATATCGATTGTATCCGATTGAGATTTGAGAGTCACCTCCAAGTTTTGGAAAAGTCTCCAATATGCTCAAAACACTGAGCTGAAATCTTGTATGACTTATCATCCTCAAACTAATGTCTAATCTGAATGAACTATTCAGACATTGTATTACATATTGAGGGAATGTTCTACATAATTCAAAGGAGGATGAGAGAAATATATACATCTGATTGAGTTCTCTTATAACAATAGTTTCCACTCCAGCATCCAAATGGATCCATATGAATCCATTTGTGGGAAAAGGTGTAGAACACCAACGTGTTGGGATGAGGTCGATGAACATAAGCTTCTAGGACCTAAAATGGTCAATGAAATGGTGGAAAAGGTAAAAACCATTTAGTATCATGTCAAGGTATCTCAAAGTTGATAGAAGAGCTATGCAGAAAATCATTGATGAGACTTTGAGTTTAAGGTTGGAGACATGGTATCCTTTTCATATCTTCATGTAAGAGGATCATGAGATTTAGGAAGAAAGGAAAATCAAGTTTCAGAGACATAAACCCCTTCGAGATTCTTGATCAAGTCGAAGTTGTAGCCTATCGACTAGAACTTCAACCAACCATGTCTCAAGTACATGATGTATTTCATGTATCCATCTTGAGGAAGTGCATACTGGATACCTCACATGTACTGAATCTAGAAGTGGTATATTTTGAATATGATCTCTCTTATAAGGAGAATATAGTGAATATCTTGGACCATAGAGACAAAGTCTTATGAAAAAGTCACTACAAAAAAATCACATACTAGCGGCAGGTTTTTTGTTTTGGAAGTGGTTTAAACCACTGCCAAATGTTTATGTGATGGTTTCCAAAAACCATTGCTAAAGTTTTCATCCATATCCAACCTATGTCGATTTCTTCCATTTAGTGGAAGATTCTGGGAACCATTATAGAATTTGTTTTTTATCGGAGGTTTTCCCTCAGAAAATGGTAGTGGATAAAGCAGCAGTGTAAACCGCCACTATATCCCTAAGGATTTTTGTAATGGAAAACCTTTTCTAAAACAAAAAAAAACACCCCTATATAATATCAATATTATATAGTGTAAATTAAAACCACTACTAAAAAATGGACTTTATATAGTAGTGGTTTAAACCACCACTAAATTTTTTTATCTTTAGCGGTGGTTTAAACCACCACTAAATACAACTTTTCAAAAAAAAATACAATTGCAATATCTGCAGCCCAAGAACAAAAAAATAAAAATAAAAACCAATTTACTATAAAAAATTTATCAATTCCACCTTCAATAACCATTAACAAAGATCCCATTTCAAGTACATAAGAATCAATATATTATCTAATAATATCACAATACACCTAATCAAGAACAAATTATAATCAAGGGACTCAATAAGGTTGTAATAATAACATTTGAAATCATTATACATAAAGTGTCATAAGTTTAGTTTGACATCATCTATGAATCCAAAGTGAACCTTAATCACTACCCAATGAACTTTTTTTGACACCCTCTCCCTCTCCATCTTCACTTTCTGCCACTGACACCTACATGACAATTATATTGAAAATTAAACAGTGTTTTATATTAAAATTTAAACATAAAACAAATAAAATTTTATACACTAAATGATTTTGAAGTTGTGTGATTTACCTACTCACTACCATCAATTGATGAAATATCACTAGGGACAGATCTAGTTGTCTTCTGATATAATTCAACAAATTATTTTTTGTAGAGTGGCGACCTTTTCATCTTGCATATTTATATAATACCCCTATTCCTGAATTATGATTTTCATGATAAAAAACTCCCTATTTCAAAATAATAATGGGGTATCATCCATCTAGACCCCAAATCAGTCAAAAAATTCTTTTAGAAAAAAAATTATAAATGATAATAGATGCACAATCCTGAAAAAAAATAGCTATGATAAAGAATGACTACACATATAACGAAATTTGTTGATAAATGAATGGATGACTGCACATACAGTCATTTTTTTCTTTAATCATTTCTTTTTCCTAATCTATCATTACTTCATCTACTTCATCCACCATCGAAAGACTAATATTTTCAATATCACGAGGGACAAATAAGTTTGCTTCTTGCTATTGATGGGATTCAATGTTAGAGGTAAAATCTTCTACTTCATCCGCCATATCATAAAAGTTTCTTTGTTTTACGTGAACAACTACACTCCGTTATTCATCTATGAAATCTCTCAGATAATATAACATTTTCACTTGCGATGATAAGATATACGGATCATGTAATTCATAGTCACTAATATTAATCAAGTGAGAGAATTTCATAACAGTAAATTGCAAGGAATCTCTTTTAACATGCCTGATAATATCAAACCAATTTCATTTGAATAAAACAACTGAAAAATTCACATGGTAGTTTAATTTGATAACATCAGTCAACTTTACATAATATCCTACTTCAAAAAATGTAAATATACCACTATTCTATGTTTTCAATACATATTCCTAATCTACTATATGAAATTTAAATCTATTCACAATATAAGAGTCAAACTTTCTATCCTGTTTTAGAGGACCTTGAGCCAATAACTTCAAATATTCTGATAACTCAGCTCGGGTATTAGTATTCATGATCTAAAAAAAGTAATATACATTATTATATTTATAAAATATATTTTTCAATCTAATATCCATATTGACTGTAATATTTATAAACTTACACGTCATGTAAACCATTCAACAATCTCTTTATTAAAATATTTGTTTATATCTCTTTAATTTTATATCTGGCTTCTCATTCATATTTTTTGGTATCTTGATCTCTTCAATAATTGAATATGTGTTTTCACTATTTAACTACAAATTTCTATGTGCTTGTAATAATTCAATTTCTATCAGCGTAACATTTGAGCTTAGCCTAACTGATCGGCCAATAGCATTAAAGTTTTTTGATTTCCCATGTAGTTAAGATTGATTCGATCACTACAAAAAAAAGACCGTATAGTGGCAGTTTTTTTATCTAGCGGCAGTTTAAACTGCTTCTATATGGTTATGCGATGGTTTCAAAAAACCGCCGCTAAAATTGGTGTCGACAACCAACAAATGGTGATTTATTCCATTTAGCAGCAATTTCTAGAAAGTGTTGTAAAAGACGTATTTTGTGGCGGTTTTCTTTGTTTTAGCAGCAGTTTTCTCTTAAAAAAATAATTGGGATCTAGTGGCAGTTGAAAACGCCACTAAAGTATGGCTTTTTTTACCGAAAAACCCCACCACTAATAGGGATAAAACTACCACTAAGTAAAATTTTGTCATATTTAGTGGTGGTTTTAACCGCCACCCCTAGAAAAACACCATAATATAGCAGGGGTTTAAACCACCATGAAAAAAAATCTATCTCTAGTGTTGGTTTAAACTGCCACTATATCATGAATTAAAAAAAATTATAGGTTCTACAGTCCTAGAACTTGTATCCAGAACAATAAAATAGTGACACTGAAAATTTTATCAGATCATTAAATATTTCATCAAAGTAAAATGAAAACAACATGTTTAAACTAAATAATAAATGTACATTGATTCACACCAAAATATAAAGAATCAACACATTGACCAAGGAAAACAACACATGGAAATAAATAATAAATTTCTCAATACATTGAAAGAATCAAACAAAACACAAAAAAATTAAAAGAATCAACCTATATGTAAAAGAGAGACAAGAAAATAAACACCATATATGATCTTATAGAAATTTCAATCTCCATAGCCAATTGAAACACAACATATAGACACAAGCCTATACAACACATACAAAGGGCACTCGTTGTCCCGATCCCATTTAAAATATAAGAAAAAGATAAAAAAATACCCACATTAGACGTATTGTGACATAAAAAACACTCTCCACTAATCATTTACCAATGATGAACTCTTCTTGTCACCCTATCCATCTACATATATGCTTCCTACTATCGACACCTGTAGGAAAATTATATTGAAAATTAAACAATGTTGTATATTTATTTTTGAACTTAAAATCAATAAAATTTTGTAAACTAAATGATTTTGAAGTTGTCTGATTTACCTTCTCACCACCAGTCATCACTTGTAATCCCCGTTTGTCTTCCAAAGACCTTAGATGGTAATAGTCCCAAACCCATCCGTGCACTCGACCAGGATTCTCTTTCCCAAGTACTTTACCAACTAGGTCACCCTGGGAGACTGAGTAGGACTGTGTTGGATTGACATCCCATAGTTCTTTAATTTTCATCTATAAATAAAATGTTAATAATATTAGAATAAATATATATTAACATATTAACAACTGATAATAAGTTATTATAATGAAAAATTAATTCATACCCCAACTTCTTTGGCAATCTCATTAACAAAACTCCCATCAGATTTTTTAAGAACATTCAACCACACTTCTATTCGGGATGCTTGGTGGACTAAACTTGGTGACTGCATTAAACAAAGATAAATAAAAAATTTAATATATTAAATAGATTACATTTTATAATAAATATTTAAACTAACAAAAGGATTACCAGAGTCATTCAACTTCTAGAAAAACTCTTTGACCCCGTAGTGTGAGTATAACACTTCCTCAGAATTCCTATCATTTAATCAAATAAAATTATGTTTAGAATATATATTTCGAAAAATTCATGCAAAAAAATATAAATGACAATAGATTCACATTAATAACAAAAAAAATATACATAACATTGATAATGATTGACTACACAAATAACATAAGTGATTGATAAATGAATGGATAACTGCACATACAATCTTTTTATCCTTCAATCATGTCAGTTTCCTACTCCATTAATTAATATACTTCATCCACTCTTTCAAGACTAATATTTTAAATATCATGATGGAAAAATAATTTCTCTTCTTTCTGTTGATGGGATTCAATGTCAGAGGTCAAATCTTCCACTTCATTACCTATATTATACAAGTCTCTTTGTTTTACATGAGAAACTACACTCCACCCTTCATCTACAAAGTATTTAACATAATATATTATTTTTTATTACAATGATAAGATATACAAATCATGTAGTTCACATTCACCAACATCCATCAAGTGAGATAAGTTCACAGAAGTAAATTGAAAGGAATATCTTTTAACACCCCTGATAATATCCACCCAATTGTATTTGAATAAAACAACTAAAAAATGTTTTTTTTAGTTTAATTCAATAATATCATTCAATTTTCCATAGTATTCCACATTAGAAAATGTAAATATACCACTATTCTGTGTTTTCAAAACCTCTTCCTGATCAATTGTATGGAATATAAATCCATTCACATTGGAAGCGTCAAACTTTATAGCTAGTTTTAGAGGACCTCGAGCAAGAAACATAAAATATTCTGACAACTCTGCTCGAGTATCAATATTCATTATCTGAAAAAATTAATATACACTATTATATTTACAAATTATATATATCAACCTAATATCCTTATTGATTGAAATATTTATGAACTTATGATTAGTAACTAAAACTGGCTAATATTCATTGTTAATATCTTTATATTCATTTTTCCAAAGTCTATAATCATTTTTTAGTGCATTATATAAATAGAACTTCATTTCTCATCTTAAATGCAATTCATGTTTAAAATGAAAATTTGGTCCCAATCATTCATATATTTGTGGACAACATTATATTAATTTTCTGAATTTGATATTTTGGGATATGATTGATCACTTTGTTTGTAACATTTTATCTTTTAGGTCTGATGGATGAATTCCAATGGAAGATGGATATTTTTGTGCCCAAATGCAGAAATTTGCTGGAGAAAGCATAATGGGCATAAGACCCATCAAACAAATGTGGGGACCACAAAACAAGCCCAATGAAGCTCAAATTTTTACAGTAGAAAGAGACAAATATGAGGATCATTTTATTAAACTACAGCTGGAGATAATTCTGAATTTTTCATGATGATAAAGGGATCTTAAGTTGAGATTTAAATGGTGGGCCCAACATTAATGCGCATAAAGTTATCCCACCATTTTGACCATAACTTCCAAACTGATGCTCCAAATGACCCGAAATTTGGACAGTTGATAGATCACACATGGACGAAGATATTAGTCTTCCAAGACTACTAAGGATTAGGCCTCCTTAAATTCCAAATTCACACGTCACAATGGTGGACAAATCTGGATGAAATTTCCGGGTCAACTTCGAAATGTCAAAATCCCTTAATTTTCTCACCTTCCTTTTGACTCTGTAAATTAATGGGGATGGAATTTATTGTGGTGGGGTGTCTATAAGGCTCCTAATATGCCTATATAAGGAGATGGTGGTGAATGGAATTATCATCTAACATTTTTCTTTGAATCCAAGTTTTTTTCTTTCGTCCATTGTATTTTTTCAATTGTAATTTCCGGCTTTCATTTTGTAATGACATCGTCAATTTCCCTAATGTAAGTTTTTATTTCACTTTTAGTATTTTAATGAAATTTCTTCTTCTTCTTCACTCTTTATTTTCCTTTTCTTCACACATTGATACCATTGAATCAAGGTGTGAATTTATTCACACCAGCACTTGTGAATTCAATCACACAATGGTGGAGTGTTCATTTTTCAATAATTTTCTTCTTCTTCAATTCTGCCCCCATAAGTATACATCCCTCTTCCATTGGTATAATAGCATCAATGGAGGTATAAACACTTAAGGTTTGATCCAAGAGAGTAGCAAGGTCATGGATTGGATGTTTTTTCATAGACTTTAATTTTTAAATCTCTTTGTTATTTTAAGATTTCCATTCGATGAGTTATGTTCTTCTTCGTCTTTTCCAAATTTAACAACGACACATTTTAAGTGATAGAACAATCTATTTCCTTTGAGTGCTCAGTAAAGTGATCTTAAAAGTGAATTAGTGATTGGCCTTAAAATTTTTTAGGGATTAAATTGGTGAATTATTTGGGAGAATTATCTTGTTGTTTGGATACATCTTCAATTAATGACATGAATTTTTTAAGAAAAGAAATTTATCCAATACACCCCAATAGAAACCCTAAGATCAACCCATCATCAATAATTGTTTTGTTCATATCATTTTACTTATCTATTATTTAAATTATATCATTAGTTCTACAATTAAAATCTACCTCAAAGTTGGCCACTTCATAGCCAATCCATCAACAAATTTGTGCATCTCAAGGTTTCTTCTTCGGTCCATGTGGATTTGATCCCTACTTGTACTTCAACGACCTCTTTTAAATTGAATTCAGTTAAGTCTTTAAAATATAAAATAATCCAATCAATTCAAACCAAAGTTGGCCACTTCATATCCAAATCAACACCATCAAATCACCTTCTTAGAATGCATGTTTCTTAGGTTTCTTCTTAGGTCCTTGAGGATTGATAACCCAAGCCGTACTATAATGACCGCTTATACCATACAACTTGGGTAAATTTGGGCGTAACCAATTTTTTGTGCCGTTTCCGGGGACCCAAGTAAGTACCTTAGACACTAATCTTCTTTACTCACCCCAAATTCTCTATTCTCACCCTAATTTCTCTTCTCTATTCCCCTTTCTGTTTCTGTGTGTCCAATGAATCCCAAAACCAATTTTCAATCAACTCAAATGGATTATCTTCCACAATACCCATTGATAGACCAAGGCTATGATCAACTAGAAAATCAATATTTGGAATCACCTCACATAGGGAAATTCATTGACCAAACCTTGATTAAATACACTACACCAGATGAGATGTACAATCAATGGGATGTTGATTGTTTAAACGATCAATTTTCATACCTCTCGATGATGATTGAAGGGATCAAACTTAATAAAGTTCATGATGTCCAAACATCTATCAATCCTAATTCTGAAAAAATTCTTGAACATTTGTGTGGAAAATGGTTAAAATGAATTCAGAAGTTTCATCGCTGAGATTAGAAATACAAAGCATTGAGACTTATGAGGAACCCACTCCAACTCAGGTTGTCCCTTCCACATCACTTATAGAAGAATCTTGTTACCCACATAACTCATTTGAATTTAGTGAAGAACCCACTTTAGAATCTTGGAAAAAAAAAGTTGGATAATGAAGAGAATTGGTCAGGTTATGTTGAAAGTCAAGCTAATGAACATGAGGGAATTGTTAACGAGTCTTTAAATCAGGAGGAAATTGATTTTTTGGATTCAAAAGGGGAAATTTTGACATCATGGATTGAGTTTCCTGAATATAAATCCATTAATAAATTTTCAGCAGCACCAATCATTGAACTACTAGGAGAGATCACAAAAATTGAGTCTATACCCATTCCTGACATTCAACTGGGCAATTTTCAGGAGGAATCACAATTTCAAAATAAACTGGTTATTTCTAAAAAATTTGAAGAAGAAAATTATTTTTCAAATTTCCAATCTTTTTTAGGAAAATTCAATCAACCCAACCTCAAAATTATGATCCTTTCGTCCCCACTAAATTATCCCATCATAGGGTACAAACAAGACCATTCAGTTTTCATTCATCCATCTCATGAAACCAATAATGTAGGAATGATCCTTGGTGTCTTAGGAAAGACTATAGAAGCAACTCGGTCAACCATTTCAAATATTCCTTAGATTTTACCAATCATTGTAGAAAATAGGATTTCATACGAAACAAATTTCAAAACAATAATCAATCTAAATCTTGTTGAGGTGGATAAAAATGGTGCCCTAAAAATGTTTAAAGTTGTAATTGGATAATTTTGGGGGTTCAAGTCGAGCTAACGACGTTAAACAAAAGTGATTCATGGGAGGCAACCCATGGTTTTCATGTTTCCAATAATTTTGAATCATTTTCTTTTTCATATAATAAATTACCATAGACTATTGACATGTTCTTCTTTTATGAGTAAAAATGGGTATGAAAGGGGAGTGCCATATTCATTCGTGTCACGTGGCATGATCTCTGAGTAATACCTTACCCATAAATTTAAAAAGAAGACAATATATCATCAGTTTATTTTATTTTTATATTTTTTTTAGGTTAAAAAAATAATATATATATAATAAAAAATTAAAAGGATGCATCTTGAGTCTTCAGGAAAATCCATTCACCACCGTCCAAGCCACTGAGACTCAAATCCAGGATTGAAGGGAGATTGTGGAACGAACTTAAACTTCAAAAAACCAGGTGAATTTGTTCCATGTTTATCATTTTCAATTTCCTATTTGAACTCCTCTCCTACCCCCATTCTAACTTTTCTTTTCTTTAAACACTAGGGATAGTATTATTCTATGTTGGGGGGCGGATGAAATAAAAAATGATTTTTTTTTCAATAAGAACGTGCATGGAAAGAAAAAATTCCATTAACTTTAACACACATTGCAAACTCTGAAATTGGATATCGAAAAATTTGGATGCCTTGATTCTAATTTTAATACAAGTTTAAGTTCATGAGCATAGTTTTTGGAAAGTGCATTTATCTGATGTGATTTTTCAAAGTTTATATTTTCATCCTCTTAATAAAAATTCCACAATGCACGTCTACTAGATCGTGGGTGTAAATTTGAGTTCTTGGGTCTCTTTAATTATATCATAGGGTTCTGGGGTCACTTTTAGTTTAATTTGAGCATCCAAAAAAATAAAAATAACAAAAATAAATTGAAAAAAAAATAATGACCACATAGAGCAATGTTTTGTCCAAATGTGTGGCGTCCGGAACTTGGGGATCATGACTCCATATTTTTCTTTCCCAGGGTTAGGCTTTATATCTCTATTATAGAGAATGGAATTGACAATATGTGTGGCGTCTGGTACTTGGGGATCACGACTCCATAGTTGTCTTGCCCAGAGTTAGTCTTTTCATATCTATTGTGGTTAAAAAATAAAAAAAACAAACAAAAAACAAAAAAATCAAAAAAAAATTGGATACTCATATTAAGTTTTAATTTGATTCCCACCTAGCGCTTCCATTTTTTCCCCTTGAACAATAAAATGGGCCCCATATCTTTTTTGATGCACAACACTTTATCATGCTTAATTGAAATTGGATGAAATGTGGTGATGAATTTGAATAATGGAATGGGATTGGGCTTGGGATATGCTTATGGACATAGCTTGTTTTAAATGATTTGGATTTTTTTCATAAATTTTTTTTGTTATGAGGTCTTTGGGTGAGCAATGTGTATTAAAATGTTTTTGGAAAAGGGGATTTGAATTTCATATTTGTAATTTATTTTTCTCGGGACTAGAAAAACTCAAGTTGGGGGTGTTATTAGTCACTAAAAGTGGATAATATTCATTTTTAATATCTTTATATTCATTATTACAAAGTCTATAAACATTGTTTTTATTACATTATATAAATAGAACTTCATTTCTCATCTTAAATGCAATTCATGTTTAAAATGAAAATTTGGGCCCAATCATTCATTTGTTTGTGGAAAACATTATATTAATTTTATGAATTTGATATTTTGGGATATGATTGATCACTTTTTTTGGAACATTTTATCTTTTATATTCGATGGATGAATACCAAGGGAAGATGGAGATTTTTGCGCCCGAATGCATAAATTTTCTGGATAAAGCATAATGGGCATAAGGCCCATCAAACAAATGTGGGGACCACAAACCAAGCCCAATGAAGCTCAAATTTTTACAGTAGAAATAGAAAAATATGAGGATCATTTTATTAAACTGTTTCTAGAGCTAATTCTGAAGTTTGCATGATGATAAAGGGATCTGAAGTTGAGATTTAAATGGTGGGCCCAACATTAATGCACATAAAGTTGTCCCACCATTTCGACCATAACATCCAAAAGGCTGCGCCAAATGACCCAAAATTTGAACAGATGATAGAGGAAACATGGAAGAAGATATTTGTCCTCTACTTCTACTAAGGATTCGGCCTCCTTCAATTCCAAATTCACACGTCAAAATGGTGGACGAATCTAGACGAAATTTCCGGGTCAACATCGAAACGTCAAAATCCATTAATTTTCTCACCTTCCTTTTGACTCTCTAAATTAATGGGGATGGAATTTATTGTTGTGGGGTTTCTCTAAGGCTCTGCAGCGACGGCGTCCCACGGCTCCGGCGAGGCACGACCGAACAAGGGTGGACCAGGTAGTGGCAGTACACGGCTCCCTCGAGGTGAAGCTCCGGTCAAAGGTGGTAGTGTACGAGATCAGGATGGTGGTGAGGCTCGTCGGCACTGGATCTGAGTGGCACAACGACCTCCCAAACGGCGGTGGGGCTCCAAGTCCAGGGAAACGGGAGGGTGCATGATGAGCAGAGGAGAGGAGGTGGGGTTCTCTTCCTGGTTCAGCTGTGACCAGAAAATGAGGAGGTAGAGGGATGGTCCGCGGTGCTAGTTCAAGCCCCCTATCCCCTTTTTTTTGTTTTTTTTTGAAACAAAATTCATCCTACCCTTGATGTGAAAAATAAATTTTTTCCACACGCATGATTTACATATAATCCACCCCTCCACACTATTTTTCAGAATTCTATTAGACATTAAACAAAAGTTAAACATAATTTTTGTTTCATTGAGAAAAATAAAATAATATTATATTATAATATATTCTACTAATCTCAAATGATTGATCTCCACCGAAACTATTCTGGTGACCGGATTCCAGTCGAAACTTGGCCAGATTCTGGTACATTTAAGAACACAAATACACATAATGAAACATGTTCTTTAATAATAAAATTTAAGAATCTAAAAACACAAATATGTTCAACAAGACATTGATCAATTTAAAATTTTTAAATGGTCATTACTTGGCTATTCAGAAATTGATCGACATGCTGTCGGATCCGTTGGAACTGTTTTAACACCTTGTACTCAAATTTAAGGAAATTTAATTGTTGTTGACTCAAAAACCCACGCATCCCTCTGATACCACTGTGAGGTACCAAAATGGGTAGCAGAAGTCAATGGTCTGGGAATTTAAATATTTTGAGTCATAGGATCGACATAACATCATTGACACCAGTGATCTTATCCTGGTATGGTTCTGGGACCACATGTGGTTTAAACGGAGCATAAAATAACAACAAATGTTTACATTGTTCAGATCTGATGCACTAGATCCTGTTGCAAGGTGTCGATGACCGTTGCTTGAAGACTCTGATGTCGAAGCCCTATAGATCATCCACACACACTCCTTGAATCTACTTGTGTGTCATTCATCAAAATATGGGTTCTAGCGTGGTATTCCAATGAACACTTCGACACAACGATGATCACCACAAGTGAACGTCTTCGATCCGAGAAGACGGACCTCAAAGATCTTTCTTGTTTGAGAGAGTATATCTCTAGCATTCAAGAGGAGAGAGAGGCTCTCAATTCCAATGTATGAATAGTCTACATGGAATGAGTCTCTCTCCACTTATATAGTAAATATCTATAATAACCTAAATGTGTTCCCGACCCCTGTGTAATAAACATCCACTATATAAGTATTATAAATAATTATTTATGACAAACTAATTATTCCATACATAATGTTTATAATTTATCACTTAACTGTGATATATATTAAATATATTACGTGATAAACTTGAGTCTTTAACTTGACTCACATCTCCAGATAATATTAATCAGAACTGGGATATTTAATTAATATTTGTTCGAATAATATTAATCCTTGTATTTACCAAATGATTTGTAAATACATGTCATAAATAAATTCAACGAATTATTCCAAACTTTAATAATTAAAGAATTTATTTATTCTATAGTGATCTATAGATATTGGATAATACCCGGACCCTGTGGTGGGGCCCACCAAGTTCTATAATCATATTCAACATAATATGGCAGATTCTCAAAGCACTATAGTGTGTGACCCTCTAGGCCCTTATATGAATAGTAGTAAATAGTATTCACTGACCAAGATCGGGGTTTAGCAACCCATCGAGGCCCCTATAGAGTAAGGAAAAGTCAAAGCAACGACTACCTTCCTACGAATACGTGTTGTGTAATATAATCTCTTCATCATCGATGTCTCAATAAAGCAAGATTCACACTTGTACCATCATCCTTTTCCTTTATTATTTTTTTATCTTTCTGGATGAACTTACCTTTGACAACCATGTCTAGGGATTTAATGAAGGTACTACCATCCAAATAAACCAAGCCCGATATATCTTTTCCCCAACTCAGAAGCAACAAATCCTATCTTGATCATTCAATAAATGTCATGCGATGTTATTAATATTTTCATAACTTTTTATATACTCCATTTACTGATTTTATATGAAATGTTCATAATTTTTGTGAAATATTAATGTTTAAATATTAAATATAATTTTTGAGCATTATTTGAATTCATCCAGATTCAAGTCAGGTTACTGTTTTAATTATAACTATCACTCTACTGATCCAAATTGTATGGTTCTTATTTTTTAGGATTAATTATTCCATTTACCACATATAATTATAAGTAATCATTTCCCAATTATTTCATTTTAAGGGCCATATGAACCATACAAGAAGGCCCACAAAATCTATGATGAAATCAGACCATCCATGAAGATTGAATTTATGGGATCAATTAGACAGTCCAAATTACTTTAGTCTCCTCCAACGTTCTGGGAACAATTCAAGGAGTCGCGAATTAAAATTTTAAGGCCCAAATCCAAAAACAAGGGGGAAAATAAATCTTTGAAGTTCATCCCACCATTCTGGATGAGAATTAAAATTAGGAAACTATTCCTGAATTTTCTCATGATTTACTCATCAAATAATTCTATGATTTTTTCAATGTAAAATTTAAGATATATATGGAAAACTTGTTAGAATAAATTTTTTTTATTTGAGGGCATATTCCTATTCAAAAACCCATTCACATTTCAACCTTTGAAAAAGTGTTGATAAAAATGGATAGGTACAAACTATTTAGTAAAATAGCTATATCATTAGCTCCAAAAGTCCAATGGATTCCAAATTTTGAGGGATGATATTAAAACTAAATATATACAACTTTTAATAAAATAATATCTTGAGATTTAGTTGTCTGGATGGCCAAACTGGTGATGCAAGTGGAGGGGAAGATTTGGAATGCAAACAGTCCACCTCCTTAGGCTATAAATACAACCCCTTCTTCTCCTTGCATGTGGTTAGGATTTTAGAAGAGATTATCATACATTGGCATGACCAAAGACTTTAAAAAGGATTTAGAGGACCTACTATACTCATGTTTTCACTTGAGATGCCCTTCTTCTTCTCTTTGTTTTCATGTTCTTTTGTGTTCTTATTTGTAATCATGTAAGTCTGTTTTCATTTCAATAGAATTTTAATGCATGTTTCTTTTTATTAATATATTATTCTCATCCACCTTCTTTTAAATAATATTAATGGTCTTAAAATAGTTTAAATATAGTTTAATCCCCTTCCCTTCTCTTTCTTTCTCATTCAATCTAAAGTCTGTATTTAATTCTCTTTACTGTTTGTGTGTGTGTGTTCGGCGCACCACTCTTTTCTTATCCCTTTCTTTTTATTTTCTTCTTAATTCATAATCATAAACTTAATAAACTGTATTACTAATCATTTCAATGTATTAGTAAATATTTCATTGGGTTGAGTCAAAATTTAGATATGTTAAGCGATTGAGAGCTTTTGCTCGATGAGTATTCACATCTCCACCATAAAGTGTTCCAAGTGGTGTGCTCTACCATGAAGCCTTAAGGGGTTTCTGAGGAACAAATAAAACTTTGAGCATTACCCTTTTCTTTAGCTGACTCTACCAAGTCATGGCTTTACTACCTCCCTCCTGGTTCGATAACCACATGGAATGACATGAAGCGACTCTTCTTATAGAAATACGTTCCTGCTTCGTGTACTGCTTCTATCTGAAAGGAAATAAGTGGTATCCATAAATTCCCAAATGAATCACTCCATGAGTATTGGGAGAGGTTCAAAAATCTTGTGGAAAATTGTCCACACCACCAAATCTCTGACCAACTCTTGATCCAATACTTCTATGAGGGGTTATTTTCTATGGAGAAAAGTCTCATTGATGTCGCAAGAGGCGGTTCTCTTGTTGATAAAACTCATACAACTGCAAGATATCTCATAAGAAACATGGCTGTAAACACACAAAAATTATATACTCGAGCGTATTCTCAAGTAAAACAAGTCCAAGATAATCAATCCATAGAGTCGAACAAGATGACCGAGTGGATGAGTGAACTTACAGGTTTTATGTGACAACTAGTTGTGGCTTCCAGAGCCCCAACCTTATCTTCTCTCCAATCAATGTTTCCTGGACCTATCAAAAACTATAGAATCTGAAACTCTCCAACTCATCCAACAGTCACCTTCCCACAACTTTGTGATGATCCATCTGATTGATCTGGACCAATGGAGCTCAATGCAGCCTATGCTCAGCAGAACACCAACCCTCAACTATCAGTTAGTTTATTAGAACCTCTAACAAACATCACTTTAATCCCTTCTCTTCTTCTTATAAAAAAGTCTTAAGGTATGGAAACCCCGTCTCTCATCCCCCTCAATTCCCTCCTCAAAACCCAAACTAGTTCCAATATGGTCAAGGTGTTGGTAACTTCCAACAACCTTATATATTTGTTCCTCAACAACAAAGGAGAAATCCTCATCCTTCTCCTCCAGGCTTCCACTATCCAAGTGAGCCTTCTCAACTCCCAAACCAATACAATCACTTTCCTATGAACCAAAATCAAGGTAATCCCAATTTGGGACATGCCTCTTCTTCCAAGAAACCATGGGAAAGTGCAGTGGAAGATCTTGCCACCTTCACATGTTCCAGCCTCGAAAACATTGAAACCTGAATTGGTCAAATTGCATCCCACCTGATCTAGAAACAACAATGAAATTTTTTCCAACTCCTAGCTCAACCATTACCCAACCCCAAGGGTAATTTAAGTGCAATTTCACTTAGATCGGGAAATCAAATTTATATGATTCATGTTGAGTCCTCCAACTCCCCTTTGAATGTTGACCTAGAAAATGAAAATAAAAAGAAACTTGAAATGAAATCTGAATCCATTCCCCCACCTCCTTCTATTCCATTTAGGAACCCAATTCCTTTTCCTCAAGCCATTTCTATGCCAAATATGTCCTTTGAACCCGATCCTAAAATGCTCGACATGTTTAGACTTGTTGAAGTCAACATACCCCTCTTAGATGTCATAAAAAAATACCTAAGAATTCCAAGTTTCTTAAGGAATTGTGCACCCATAAGACTCAACTTAGGACCTTCAAAAATGTTTCCACCCAGTAGTATATTCCCATAAATTGCAAAGATCTAGGGACCTTTACAGTTCCATGCCAAATTAGAAGTTCCAACTTCTATGATGAACTCATAGACCTAGGATCCTTAATTAATTTCATTCCCAAATCCATCTTATCCAATCTTATTCGAGGTTCCTTACATCCAACGGGTGTTGTCATTCAATTGTCCAATCGAAGCACTACTAGTCCTGAGGGTATAATCGAGGATTTACTTGTTCTTGTTAATGATCTTATCTTCCCAGTTGATTTTTATGTACTTAACATGGAAGCTGAGATGAACTCTTCTTGATCTCCTTTAATTCTAGGATGACCATTCCCAATGACAGCGATAACCAAAATTGATGTCCATTCAGGCATCTTGTCCATGGAATTTGGTGACCACTGGTCAAGTTCAAAACTTTCCAAGCCATGTGATACCCATATGAGGGTTACTCTGAATTCTCAATCCATGATTTTGATGACACTTCTGAGAGTCAATTGAACCCCATTCCATAATGTTCATAATGTTCTAACGAGAGAGTGTCTTGTGAAATCTACACCATGATTAACCAAGTCATAAATGGTGAAGTTGATGTAGACCTCTCATTCATAGGCTCCATCAATCTATAGGATCTTGAAAACTCTCTTGAATCCCACATCAATTCTGATCTCTACTTATCCACCTTTGATAGTATTAAGAAAAATGAATCAAAACAAACTGAAGTCCCATCCTCAATTCCTGAGTTGTCTAACCCACAAATGAATAATGAGACTGATCTAAAACCTCTTCCTGAACACCTGAAATATTCATTCCTTTTCCATGATCACTCTTATCCTGTCATTATCTCTGCTTTACTTACTAAAATTGAGGAGTCCAAACTTGTTCAGGTGTTAGAGGAAAACAAAAATGCCTTAGTTTGGACCCTAGATGACATACCAGGAATCAACCCTGCTCTTTGCATGCATCACATCCATCTTGAGGAATCATCCAAACCAATTAGAAAACCAAAAAGAAGACTCAATCCACTCATACTTGAGGTAGTTAGAGAAGAGAACACCAAGCTTCTTCAATCTAGTATTTTCTACCAAATTTCCGATAGTGAATGGGTTAGTCCAATTCAAGTTGTACCTAATAAGGGTGGGATAACTATTGCTACAAATGAACATGGGGATGTAGTCACAAATCGTGTGAAGAACAAATGGCATGTGTGAATTGATTACTGGAAATTGAATGTTGAAACAAGAAAAGATCACTACCCTCTTCCATTCCTTGATAAAATGCTAGAACTATTAGCTAAAAATTCACATTATTGCTTTTTTGATGGATACAACGACTACTTCCAAATCCCAATCGCACCTCAAGACCAATAAAATACTACTTTCACATGCCCCTTTAAAACATATGCATATATGAGAATGAATTTTGGCCTTTATAATTCTCCTACAGCATTCCAAAGGTGTATGATGAGTATCTTTTCTAAATTCATTAAACACTACATGGAAGTCTTCATGGATTACTTTACCATTTGTGATGATTCATTTGAATCTTTCTTGAATTCACTCCCTATAGTCCTTAAAAAGTGTTTCATGTGTAACCTTGTACTAAATTGTGAAAAAATATCACTTCATGGTTGTAAATGGGGTTGTTCTAGGGAACATAGTTTCAAAAGAGGGTATCGAAGTCGATCTTGCCAAAATTGAAGTGATCCAATCACTTCTGGAACCCACTTATATTCGAGACATCTATTCATTCCTCGGTCATGCTGGTTTCTATCAGCGATTCATCTATAACATTAGTAGGATTGACCTCCCACTCACTCGACTACTCCAAAATAATGTCATGTTCCATTTCGATGAGGCTTGCAAGAGAGCCTTCATTGAACTAAAAGTTGCTCTTACATCTACCACAATAATCCAACCCCCAGATTGGTCCTTACCCTTTGAATTGATGTGTGATGCTTTTAATAGGTCCATTGGGGCCATTCTTGGTCAAAGAAGAGAAAAAATTCTTCATGTCATATTTTATGCCTAAAAACTTTGGATGAAACTCAATCTCACTAAAATGTGACTGAAAATGAACTTTTAGCAGTGGTTTTTTCCTTTGATAAAATTTGGCCCTATCTCTTAGGTTCCAAAATCATCATCTTCATAGACCATTCTGCTATAAAGTTCTTACTCAAGAAAATTGATTCCAAACTGAGGCTAATAATATGGATCCTAATGCTCCAAGAGTTTGACCTTGAAATCAAAGATAGACCAGGAAAAGAAAAACCTGTGGCTGATCACCTGAGTAGAATTTCTAATTCTTCTCATTTAGAAATCATTGATCCTGAATTCCCCACTGAGAACCTTTCATCTCTCACTCCATAAATACCATGGTATGCCCCAATTGTAAATTACTTGGTTTCTGGTTTTATTCTTGAAATTTTTTCAAAATCACAAAAAATGAAGTTGAAAAGTGATTCAAAATACTATTTTTGGAAAGAAAATAAACTTTGGAAAATTGGGGCCGACATGGTAATAAGGAGATGTGTCGATGAAGATGAACATTCCTCCATCTTAGAATTTTGTCACTCACTTCTTGGAGGTGTCCACTTTGGACTACAAAGGACCTCCCGAAAGGTCCTAGACTCTTGATTCTTCTAACGTTCACACTTCAAGGACTCACATTAGTTATTTCAATCATGTCCCACTTGCAAAAAGTTTGGCACAATTTCAAAGATAAATGAAATTCCCCAAAATCCATTAATTTTATGCGATCTCTTCGATGTTTGGGGTATCGATTTCATGGGACCATCGCCCCTACCAATGGATTATCATACATTATTCTTGAGTTATATTATGTTTATAGGTGTGTATAGGCCAAACCCACTATAAATAATGATTCACATACTATTAGTGAGTTTCTAAAGACACACATCTTCCACAGATTTGGCACACCACGTGCCTTGATAAGTGACTTGAGAACCCATTTTTGTAATAGAACCATAGAATATCTTTTGAAAAATAATGGCGTTGTACATAAAACTTCAACTGCATATCACCCAAAACAAATGGAATGGCTGAACTTTCTAATAGAGAAGTGAAAAGAGTGATTGAGAGAATTGTAAAACCCACCAGAAAAGACTAGCCTGAAAGACTTGGTGAAGCATTTTGGTCTTATTGAACTTCATATAAAACACCCATTGGGATGTCTAGTTTTAGGATAGTTTTTGGTAAAGCATCTCATTTACCAGTTGAAATCCAACATAAGTCTTTTTGGGCTATGAAAACCTGTAATTTTGATTGTGAAAAATCTGGTGAAGAGAGATTGTTGCAATTGACTGAACTGGAGGAGCTTTGACTTGATTCCTATGAGAATTCCAATATATATAAAGAAAAGTCTAAGGTATTCCATGACAAACACATCCTAAGAAAGGTGTCTCATGAAGGTGAAAAGGTATTGATTTTCAACTCTCGATTTTGTCTTCACCTAGGTAAGCTTAATTCTCGTTGGGAAGGTCCTTTTGTTGTTTCTCACGTTTACCCATTTGGTGTAGTGAAAGTACAAGACCCATCTTCAAAATCAACATTTATGGTTAATGGACATCATTTAAAGCATCACCATGAGAGAAAACACATCCCGGGAACCACCTCGACTTCCATCTGATCCACAACTCCCACAGACCCACCACCGGATGGATACAGAGACCCACCAAATCCAAACCAAGGGGAACCTCTTTCCCTTTAACTCCCTCTTTCTCTCTTCTTCATCTTTCTCTCTCTCTCTCTACCTTTTTCTTCTTCTTTCTCTCTTTTTCATTTTTTACCACTTTCCTCATCACACTTTTTATTTACTCTTTCTCTTTTGTGTGGGTGTGTATTTATAAAAAAACTATAAACAAAAACCTAAAAAAACTAAAAAACCAATAATAAAAATCAATTAAAAAATATGGGAAATTCAGAGTCCTAATTACTCACCTTCAACTTTTGGAATTTTGTCTAAACATTTTGGGGAGTCAAAAAGACATGTTTTCATCTCAAAATTTTTGTATTTTCATCATGTCTTTGGATAAAGAATTTTTTGTCAAGAATAATAAATTTTGAATGCTCAGATTTTGATTTGGAAAACGATTTTCCCCAACTATGAGGAACAACATTATCTTTCATTCCAATGCCACCTATGACCATCTTTTCAAAATTTGTGTTTTTTTACACCCATTTGTGAGTCTTCAGTTTTAGGACCTTCAAGCTGAATTTCCTACTTTGGTGTGCATTAGAATGATAGAGGCATTTTCTGAACCTCATGGGAATCACAATAGTCAAATAGCCTCCCATTACCCTTACATTAATCCTACCTTTGAAAGCCCCTTCAAGCCTATGATAACCTTTTCTTTGATAGCCACATTACAAGCTCAATACCTTATCCCACCCAATATTTACATGGATTTTCATTGCATATTTTTTTGAAATTTAAGTGTGGGGGGAATGTATTTCATTTTGGGTACCCTTTGTTGATTTCACCATGTTATCGTATGCTTGAGGGAAAGCATCCATTTCAGTGTGGGGGAGAGGTTGTCATTCAGTGGGGTTTGGGAATTTATATATTTTTATCTTGTTCAAATGTTATTGAAAAGTGTTCAAAAAAATGATGGAAAAAATAAAAAAATGAAAAAAAAGAATGGGTTGTGTCTTGGGTGGGTCAAAAATCACTCTTCCTCAACCTTTGATATTGTTATAACTATTATAATTAGTGTCATGAGGAGATCAAACATGGGTTGGGATATGAGTGTGAGATCTTTTTCAAGTTCAACTTTCGAAAAAAATGAAAAGAAAAAAAAAAGAACACTTGTATCATATATTATTATGTCATTGGGATACGTTTTGTGTTCTGTAAATATTTCACCTTCTCATACCCTTCAATTTTTTTCCTCCTTCGTGTCTTTCTTTACATAATCATTCCCTTTTAAATATGTGTTTTCATTTCCTTCAATGTTTCGTTTCAAAAAAAAATGTTCATTTTTTTACCCATGCTAATGTTTTACCCCTCTTTCTACTCTTTTGAATACTGAATTCCTACCGTCCCATAGCCACAGAAAAACCTCTTCAAAAGACCTTTTGATTCTTGTGCACTTTAGTATAGGGAATGGAAGCTGAGATCTCTTTCAAACTCTAAGATTTTCACTTTTGGTTGGTGAAAGAGTAAACCTCCATAAATGAATTTTATCATCTTGAGAGGAGTGAGTTTTGAGTGCCCACATTTTCCATTTCTAAATTTGAGCATGAAAAAAGAATTTCTTTTGAAATATTATTTCTATAATAATTTTTTGTGGAATTCAATATGGATGAGTGAAATGGTCTAAACCTCCTCTGATTGGGGAAACCAAAATTTTAATATTTGTTGCTGAGTGAAAATGATTTTGTCATGGTTTTATATTGCTGTGACGAACCATCGCTGATCGAGGTGTTACCCCGTGGGACGCAATGTCATCTCGGCTGGCAACGGCTCCTCCCCGGCTGGGGCATCCCCGGATGATCTCTTCGTGGGGAGGGGGGTTCTTGAGTGTGGAGGGTTCGAAAAGGCCACTCTCGGGAATTCCCTTTCTTTATAAAAGAAAAATTGTTGGGCTCAATCAAGAATTCCAAATTACTTTAGTCTCGTCCAACATTTGGGGAACAATTCATGGAGTCATGAATAAAAAATTTATGTCCCAAATCCAAAAAAGGGTCTAAATGAAGCTTTGAAGTCCAACCCACCATTTTGGATGGGAATTAAAATCAAGACACTATTCCTGAATTTTCTTCTGATTTACTCATAAAATAAGGCTGTGATTTTTTTAGTGTGAAAGCTAAGATGTGGGCATCCAAATTGTTATATTAAATTATTTTTATTTGAGGGCATCTTCCTGTTCAAAAACTCATTCACATTTCAACCTTCGAAAAAGTGTTATAAAAATGGACAGGTGCAAACTGTTTAGTAAAATAGCCATATCTTTGGATCCAAAAGTCCAATGACCGCCAAATTTTGAGGGATAACATTAAACATCAATATCTATAACTTGGAAGAATAGAATATTTCAATATTCAGCTGTCTGGATGGTCAAATTATCGATGCAAGTGGAGGGGTAGATTTAGAATGCAAACAGTCCACCTCCTTGGGCTATAAATACAACCCCCTCTTCTCCTTGCATGTGGTTAGAATTTCAGAAGAGAGGAGCATACAATGGCATGACCAAAGCCTTGCCAAAGGCTTGGGAGTACCTTCCATACTCAAGTTTTCACTTGAGATACCCTTCCTCCCCTCTTTGTTTTCATGTTCTTTTGTGTTCTTCTTATTTGTAATCGTGTAAGTTTGTTTTCATTTCTATAGAATTTTAATGCATGTTTCTTCTTATTTATTTATTATTCTCATCCCCCTTCTGTTAAATAATATTAATGCTCTTAAAATATATTAAATACAGTTGAATCCTCTTCTCTTCTCTTGCTTTCTCATTCAATCTAAAGTCTGGTATCTGCTATAACCCTTTGATATGACATGTAATCTAAGGACGATACCATAAACAAAGTGGATGCAGAAGTATTCACACTATTATGGCAAGATGAGCACATGTATATATAACAAACTGCATACATGTAGTGGTAATCAAAGTACAACACAAGTTGGGTCTAGGGCACCCACTTTCAACACAATATTGATATACACTTTATGTGGCATGCAAGACTATGTAAATGTTATTGATGTGATGAGTGCGCCTAAAATTATATAGCACACGTAAATGTTATGATGCGACGGGTGCGGCGAGAATTATACAACGCTCCAATGCATTAGGTAATGTGATGAATCTCATGAGATAAAGTGAAATATGCATGAGCACGATGCTAGCTTTGTTTACAACTATTTGTGGTATTTGACCTCTAACACATGATGTTTTATTTTTATGCATTGCCACATTTCATGCATTTATCTAATGTTTACTCTAATGATTATGAAGATGATCCTATGCTTATGTTATGATGATAATGATCATGCTCACCCATGCTATATTGATTCATGTTCTTATCTACCCTCTTACTGGGCTTTTAGCTCACCCTTTTTTGATGTATATCCTCAGGTCAATACTTACACTAAGGAGAACATGATAACCAATAAGAATTAAGCTAGAGAAGGAGAAATTAAATAAATGTTTATATTTTATTATGTAAAAGTTACGTATGATGCTAATTTGTCAAAGACATTAAACCTTTGGATCATGGTTATGTGATGATTTTATGTTGTTTATCTTTTAAATGATGTAATAGTTTTGTAAAAAAAAGTAGTCCCTATAAATTATAATACATAATACCACATAACTTTTAGAAATGTCATGAGATTGAACTTGTACATAAAAACCCACACATGTCTTTTCTATATCATATTGGTAATCAATTGTCATTTTTCCAATATTTGAACTTAGATCCACAGGTGCGTGTCTATCTATATATTAACGTAGCACTAACAATAATAAAATAGCTGTACTTGAGATTAATTATCTTAATCCCCGACACAATTTGAAGGAATCCCAGTCAAGGCATGCATGAATTATATTTTTATAAACTTATTGCGGACCATCATTACTAAATAATAATAATTAATTATTCGCATGCTCCCTCGGAGCCCTTTTAATGATGCGCCTCCCCCATTAAACGACGCGCATTATAGGATGCTTACGCAGCTAATATAATAATTAATTACTATCCAACGCTCTCACATGAAAGGCAGAGTTGAGTTGGGGCCCCTCTAAAGCAATCCCATGCGCCCTCATCGATAAAGCTCAACAGTACGGCTGCGTAGATTGGAGACGGCGGAGGAGGAAGTTGTCGCCACCGCGGGGCAAGCGATGAGCGGCGGCGATGGATTCGTGAGGGCGGATCAGATTGATCTGAAGAGCCTGGACGACCAGCTCGAGAAACACCTCAACAGGGTGCTGACCATGGAGAAGAACAAGAACGCAGAGGCGGCGGAGGTGCCCGCCGCCGCCGCCGCCGCCGATGCTCTTGCCTTGGCGGCGGCGGCGGCGGCGCGGCCCGAGTGGGAGATCGACCCGTCGAAGCTCGTCATCAAGGGCGTCATTGCTCGCGGCACCTTCAGCACCGTCCACCGCGGCCTTTATGACGGCGGCGACGTCGCCGGTTTGTTCCTATCTTCTTCACGTTACTTTCACTATTTATTATATTTTTTATTACTTTTTCATGTGAACCCGTGAAATTACTCGACTAGGGTTGTTACTTTCAGCGGACCAGATATATTATTTTTATGAACATTTGTTTTTGACTTTGTCTATTAAAATATTACTTTTTTTATTGTAAAAACATAATTTGCAGTCAAATTACTCGACTGGGGTGAGGAGGGACAGCGTACTGAAGGTGAAATTGCTTCCCAGAGGGCAGCCTTCGTTCAGGAAGTTGGGGTGTGGCATAAGCTCCACCATCCTAATGTAACCAAGGTCACTTCTCAACTCATTATCTTATAACCTTAAGAAAATAAAATAATAATACAATTTAATATTCATATGTATATGTATATGTTTCATAACCCCTTCCTACATACAGTTTATTGGAGCAACGTTTGGGTCTTCCGGCGTAAACTTACAAACAGACAACGGTAACATTTGCTTGTTGAGCAGTGTTTGTTGTGTTGTTTTAGAGTATCTTCCTGGTGGAACCCTCAAATCATTCCTCATTAAAAATCGAAGGAGAAAGCTAGCTTTCAATGTTGTCATCCAACTAGCTCGGGATCTTGCTAGAGGGTATGCATTGCATGGATTGTCTACAGTTGTGGCATTGTCTTGGTTTAATGATGTGATTTTGATTCTCTTGTTTTTTAGGTTGAGTTACCTTCACTCGCAAAAGGTCGTTCACAGAGATGTGAAGTCAGAGAACATGTTATTAGAAAAGACACGAACTTTGAAAATAGCTGATTTTGGGGTTGCTCGCCTCGAGGCTACAAATGCGAATGACATGACTGGGGAGACCGGAACCCTAGGTTACATGGCTCCTGAGGTATTATGTTTCTCTATATCAATTTTCAAATCATAACTTGGAGAGTCCTTGATGTGTTTCCTTCATTTTTTTTGATATGATTATCTTAGGTTCAGTTAGGATAAGTTGAAACTTGATGAGTGTAAATAGGATTGTCATGTTAAAGAAAATTGATGTTGGGTTGACCTATATTTTTGAAATTTTGGTCCTTTTGGCATAAGAGGTTTCTTTCTAAAAGCTAAGAAGGATTATGAGAATCCAAACATCACATTATTTTATTTTATTTCATTGCATTTATCAATATAAACTAAATAATGGTTTAATCATTAAAATCTTCCATCCCTTTGTGGTGAAACTACTCACAAAAAAGCACCTTAGATTCATAACATATTCATTTTAAAGAACATCACTCCTCAAAATCTAGGATTCCAAGAATCCAAATAACACATGATTTCATTCCATTACATTAACGAATGTGAACCCAATAAAACCTTTAACATTGAAATCGTTCAAGTCCTTCTAAATAAAGGAAAAAAAGAAACTCTTAATAAGCATACTCGAACCAGCTTATTGACTAATGAATTTTTTAAATGATGTATAATAGGTGCTCAACGGGCATCCATATAATCACAAATGTGACGTGTATAGTTTCGGCATATGTTTGTGGGAAATATATTGTTCTGATATGCCCTATTCGAACCTTAGCTTCTCTGAGATGACATCTGCAGTGGTCCGTCAGGTACACTATCTCTCATGCTTTGTCGATTTCATTTCAAAGTCCATTTTTTAGCAACACACACACACAACATTTCTTTTACTTCATCATATTTGGGGAAAAGAAACCCAAATGAGTTGTAACATTTCGTTTTGAATAGCAGAATCTCAGGCCAGAGATGCCAAGGTGTTGTCCAAGACCTCTTGGGAATGTAATGAAACGATGTTGGGATGCAAATCCCGATAAGAGACCGGAAATGGACGAGGTGGTTACAATGTTGGAGGCAATTGATACATCAAAAGGGGGAGGCATGATCCCACATGGTCAACGTAATGGTTGCCTATGCTTTCTCAAGCACCCAGGTCCTTAGAGCATGGTTGCCTATTGCTTATCTTATCAGGAGATGCAATGCAATTATGGGTAGGCATATGGAGGTTTCTCATACTTGGAGGGAGGGGAATACGGTACCAGATTTTCTGGCTTCTATGGCTCCATCGAATCAAGATATGTCTTCTTTCTTTTCCTTGGGGTCTTTTCCGAAGGAGGGGATGAGATTTGTAGTTAATGATGCTCTTGGTTTACATTATTTTCGCCCTCCATGAGGTTTATTTCTTGGTGTTTTTTGTAAGGGCCCTTTTGGAAATCAATAAAAATGCAACCTTTCAGTCAGATCAATGATGAGATCCAATGTATTATAATACATAAAAAAGAAAACTAAGGCATAAAACATGTGTATAGGGAAGTATGGAAATACTTATATTATTGAATCAATTTCACATATCACTTAAGGAAGTATATGTAGTCATATATTCATGTAATATATACTCTAAATTTATGGACATTCAGGATTCTCATGAATGACTAGGAGAACTAAATCTAACATTAATCAAGAGAAATTGAACCCATAAATAGTAGAAATTTATATTTATGATATACATAATACTTCTACTTAAATGTCTTATATACCATGAAATACGCATTATTCTCTTAGAACATTAGAAATGATTAATTCTCTGTATTCCAATCTTATAAATTTATCTTTTAAATAAATAGTTATAGTAGTAAAAGTTTTTTAATCTACGACACATGTTTAATATCAATTATAAAATAAACTGACATAAAAAAATGTTCCGCCAAATACTTTTTACATTGGTACTATATATAACCAAGGAAAAAAACATTTTATAATCGTTAAACATTGATTCCGATAGGTTCCAATGATAAAAACATAAAAAACACCACTTACCTTAGATATGAGCCTTAATTCCATCCATTTTCCATCAACCTAGAATAGATGTCCCCTTACATTCTTTATTTTATTTTCCTCGATCCCTCATTCCATCAATGTCCATTCACTTTCGAGAAGCTTAACAAAATCTATCATGAATCCTCACAAACACCTCTCCTCAATGACATCACCTCTTCCCTCAAATCAGGCCCTTGCATAAACTTATGGACATGAATCCAGGTCCATGCATAACATTGTGAACATTAAAACAGGTTCACACATAGTCTTATGGACTTCTAAACAAGCCCACACATAACATTATGAACATGAAAGAAGGTCCATGCATAACAATGAAATATATTTATAAAGGATAATTTATAATAAATTATCAAAAGATAGCACATGTTCCCATCAAATTTCCTCCATGCCATGCGAGATAAAAAAATTTCCTTCCTATCTTTGAAATATTTTTCAGATTTCTTCAACTCTGGAGGATCAACATTAGAGGATTAGTTTAAAATAAGGTTTTATTTAGCAACATTTCTTCTAAAATTATTAGGTGTTTTAGTGCAAATTGAATGTTTTTTATGCTGGTAATCTATTAGCCTATAATTTAGAACTATTGATGATGTTTTTGCAAGTGGATTTATTATATTATTTGAAAACATATTTTTTATTATAGAATTTAATTTTTTAAATATTTTAATTGATTCTTGTGTCAAAAATTTCAATGTGCTCTCATGCGATTTGATGTGGTTATGAAAATATGAAGTAGTGATTATCTTGAAGAAAATTCACTAATTATTCTTAAAATATTGTTATGTGCATGATATATGAGTTAAATATTGTATTTCCATATAGTTGATGATTTATTTTTATGATGTTAAGGATGTAAAATTTATTGAAATGGAATTTTAAGATATGTCTCACAAAGTCTCTTTCATTATTTGAAATAAACCAATCCATTATAATGTTTTTTATAACATGGGAGTTATTGTTAATGGGTAATAAATATTATTAACTTATGATAATAGTATGGATATATATAAAGTTTACTCCAAATAGATAAAGATAAGAGTGAAAAGACCTCTACACTCTAAAAATAATGAAAGAAAGATACAATTAAATAAAAGGATGAGGTCATACATGAAAAAAATACCCTCATTTAGTCTAAAAAACAATCTCCAAAACATCTTCAACAACCATAATATAATAAATCATTCCCATAATAAAATTCATCATATGAATCATAATTTTAAAAGGAAGACCTTTTGGATCTTGTAACCACAGTTTTTTCTAGGTGGGAATATTCTTTATTTCTCATAGACTTCCTAGGTGGTACTTTTTGAATCCCTCACTATCAATAAAAATATGCCTGCACTTTTCCAGAGTACGTTTATATGAAGATCCCCATTGAGATGTGTTTTCATCCTCCATGTATAAGGACATGAACTTAAAACATTACTTAATCTTGAATTTTAAACAAGAACATACATTATTACACAATGAGGATCTTTTTGGGTTTAGAGTTATAAATAATTAGGATATCTTACATACAAAACTTACCACATTCATAAAAAGAGGATACTATTAAAAACAGTATCCATTTTTTTCAAAATATAAAACATTAAAACTTAAAACATGATTTTTTTGACATCACTCCATATAAAACATCATGACTCCATTATTTCTCTCACCCATCCATATATCCTGTGAAAAAAAATTTAAAAACATGGGGTGAGTATAAAACTCAATTAGGGATATAAATAAAGAAATCATTATTCAAGTGATAACATAAAAACCAATAAAACGCATAATCATAAAAACTCATATGCATAAAAACATCATGTATTTTCCTTGGTAAATATTTACCATATCACTCTTACATTCACCCTTACACATGGAATAACCTTTTGGTCAACTTCCATCTCCAGAGTACCCAATGCATTAGAGAGCTATAATGGGGCTCACCCGTCATATCTTGAGCTATAATGGGCTCAACCCAACATATATTGAGCTAGAATGAGATCAAACCAACATAAATAATGTCCAAGGAACATATCATGGTAATAAAGTATCTTGAAATCAGGAGAAACCACTCATGCCATATACATAAAAAAACAATCCTTTTGAGATTTATTAAAGAGAATTTTAAAAGGATTTTTAAAGGAAAGTCCCTTAAAATATAAATAGAGTGAGAATTAATGGAATGAATATGTGTATACAATGTAAATACACACATTGCAACATAATATAAACAAAAATTCATCACACTAATAATCTTAATACCACATAATGAATAAAGAAGAAGGTTAACCCAAAGAATGGAAATTGGGTTAAGAATTCCCTTACCTCGGATTCTTCTTACTTCAAATGTGTTTAAAACTACTATATAATAGTTAAAAGAGTGTTATTAATATATTATTGAAACATATTAATATCTATAACACCATATATGATCATTTTATAACATCATTCGATACATTTATTAGTAATATTTTGTTATTTATATTGTTTCAGGTGTGTTCTTTACATGGTTTCCATGATCGATTCACGATGAATATTCTTGTCGATTGGAAGTAGAACTCAAGAATTGGAAAGGAGTAGTATTTAAATTTTTTCCAGAACCATAAATTATACCTTTTATCATTTTGAATTCTGAAATGAGGATGATTCATAAGTTAAAGATTTATTGATATTTGTTTAAGTCATTTTGGTGATTCTTCAATCAGAAAGAACTCATTTTGTTTAATAAATTAATCACATGTGTACAAAATGATTCCAAATTATTATATAAGATATAATACATAAATTATAATCTGGTTCAACCATAAAAATGGTTTCATGAATAGTCTTGAATGAAGTAAAAGAAATTGAAATCACATCGTCCACGATGTCGGTAAATCGACACATCACGAACGGTGTTTTAATTTCTTGAATAAGTGGGAGAGGAGAAGAAGAATAATAGAGAATATTACAAAAACATGATGAAATACAGAATATTTAAGATACTATATAATTCATACCTATTTGATAAAGGGTTATGATGAAAGAATAAGAAAATAAAGGAACTTCAAATAAAAGAATAGTTGAGAAATCCCTTACGAAAATACGGTAGCCTAACGGCTATGCAACATGGTTTTAGAAAACATTAAAAAGAGAGGGGACATAGGTCAACCATCCATAAATGAATCATAATATGGTATAGAGACAGAATAAATGGAAATAAGAACATGTTATGGATTCTTTAAAGTTATACCACATAAAAGAGAACTTGAATCGAAAAAAGAAAGAAGTTGAGAATTCTATTACCTTGTAGAGTAACTCCTAAGACTTAAAGGTTGGGACCTTGGGGGATTGAGAACACCTTGGGAGGACTACTAGGGAGGTAAGATGACCAGAGCTTCATTGAGGAGGAGTTTTTAATGAATGGAATGAATGAATGGGTTGGTATTTATAGCAAAAGTGAGAGAATATTTTATTAATTTCCAAGGGACACCTCATTAGTGGTATTTGCCAAACCATGGGCTTGCTCATGCTATTTGCCCATGGTATTAACCAATTGGTACACATAATATCTTATTTTACTATACACAAGTCAAGAATAATTATTACATGATTAATGATGTCATTAAACTTACCGAAAACTCAACAATGTATTTTTACTATTCACCGAAAATTCAACTGTTTCAGAAAAAGCCCAAAAATTAACCCTAACCAATTTTGAAAGTGTAGAATTCAAAAATGAACTCCATTTTTTGAAAATAATTTTCTAAATATTATTAATCTAATTTTTAAATAATATCATAATTTATTAAAAACAACAGTTTTAAGTATATAACTCCTTTTTTAACACCTTGAAATATAAATCGACATCTCATTATCTTATAACCCTAAGAAAATAAAATAATAACACAATTTACTATTAATTAGGGTCATATTACTATTCATAAAAGTAGGTTACTATTGACCAAAAAATCAAGTTGGTTCCATTAGACTCTAAATAACTTACCGATCACAATTGTAGATGACGGTTTTTTGAAATTCAAAACATAGAAGCTGAAAATTTATGTTTAAAGAATAATTATAAATATCTACTTAAAAAAAGTTTTATGAATTTCAATTTATTTTTTTAAAACCTTGGGATGTTACATTATTCCCACCTTCTGGAGATTTCTCCCTCACAATTTTATTTACTCATTAAACAAGTGAGGGTACCTTTCCCTCATAGTATTTTTAGATTCCCACGTTGCTTCTTCAACCATGTGGTTTCTACAAAAAACCTTTAAATGGTGGATTAACTTATTTCATAATACTTTTTCCCTTCAATTAAGAATCTAAACTGGTTTCTCTTTATAAAAAAGGTTCTCTTCTAGATGAACTGCTTCTGGGCTCAAGACATGAGACGAATCTGGAACATACTTTATCAACATCAAAACATGAAAAACATTGTGTACCTGAGATAAACTCGGAGGTAAAGCTACTCAGTATGCAGCTGGTCCAACTTTCTCCAGGATTTCAAAAGGACATATGAACCACGGACTTAGCTTTCCTTTCTTAACAAAACACATCACACTTTTCCAAGGAGAGATTTTAAGGAAAACATGGTCACCTACCTCAAAAGAGAATCCTTTCCTTTTGTTATCTGCATAACTTTTCTACCTACTCTGAGTTGTCCTCATGTGCTGCTGGATCATCTTCACTTTCTCAGTCACTTCTTCTACTAACTCTGGTCCCATCAACTTCCTTTCCCTGACTTCATCCCAAAAATCTGGAGTTAGACACCACTTCCCATATAATTCCTCAAAAGGTGCCATCTGTATACTAGGATTATTATAAGAAAACTCAACTAAAGAAAGATGATGATTCCTACTTCCCTGGTAGTCCATTGAACAAGCTCGAAGCATATCCTCTAAAGTTTGAATTGTTCATTCTGAATGCCTATCTGATTGAGGATGAAAAGCTGTACTAAAATTTAATTTTGTTCCCAATGAATTTTGAAGGCCCTTCCAAAAAATAAAAGTGAACCTGGGATCCCAATAAGATACAATGGAAAGAGGACTCCATCTAATCTGATAATCTATTTGAGGTACAATCGAGAAAGTTGATCCAATTACATTTTATCTTGAATAGAAAGAAAATGTTCATGTTTTTTCAGCCGATCAATAATAACCCAAATCACATTGTTACATTGAGATGTCTTAGGTAGTCCCAGCACGAAGTCCATGGATATATTCTCCCATTTCCACTCTAGCACTGAAAAAGGATGAAACATCCCCTTTGATAACTGCCACCCTGATTTAACTTGTTGACATATCAAACATTTCATAGTAAATTATGTAATATCCATTTTCATTCAATCCCACCAGTAATACTCCCAAATGTCTCTGTACATCTTAGTACTTCTAGGATTAACTGAAAATGGAGAACTATGAGCTTCCACATAACCAATCTTTCTTCAAATGGGAATTACAAGGCACACACAACCTTTTTCTAAATATTAAAACACAATATTTATCAAGGTTAAATTATGGAAACTTACCCATTTTAATCAATTCTACATTTTTCTGTAACTCACAGTCTTCCTTCTACGCCTGCTTAATTCTGTATGATAACAATTTTTGCACTAAAACCTGAAACAAAATATATTTATTCCATGCACCAACATCTTCTAAGCCAAAATTCATCAAATCATTAATCAAGGGACCATGTTCCAAATTTAACATGGTTAATGATGCATGTTGTTTTCGACTCAAGGCATTCGACACTTTGTTTGATTTTCCAGGATGGTAATTGATCGGGAAATCATAATCCTTTATCAGTTCAATCCATATTCTCTACCTCATGGTTAATTCCTTTTGAGTGAATATATACTTCATACTTTTATGGTCAGTATATATATGACATTTGGCTCTGTATAAATGGTGCCTTAAAATTTTCAAAGAAAAAACCACTACTGCCAATTCCAAATTATGTGTGAAATAATTTAACTCACGAGGTTTTAGTTGTCTTGAAGCATAAGAAATTACCTGATCATTCTGTATCATAACACAACCAAGTCCATTCAATGAAGCATCACTATAGATGAAAAACTCACCATTTTGGGAAGGCAAGGTCAAAACTAGAGCATTCACCAATCTCTTCTTCAGTTTCTAAAAACAAACATCACATTCTTCTGTACAAAAAAATTTAACCCCTTTTCATGTTAACTTAGTTAGTAGGCTAGATAACCGTGATTTTTTTTTAACAAACCGTCAGTAATAACCTACTAATCCAAGAAAACTAAAAATCTTTGTAACATTTGTAGGTCTTGGACATTCATCAACCACTTTTGTTTTTGCAGGATCAACTGTTATTCCATCCTCATTTAAAATGATCCCAAGAAAAGAAATCTGCTGCAACCAAAAATCACACTTGCTGAATTTTCCATACAGTTTATTTTCTTTTAAGGATTGAAAAAAACCCTTAGATGTTTTTCATGATCCTCTTTACTTCTAGAATATACCATAATTTCATCAATAAACACAACCACAAAATTATCTAAGAACTCATGAAATATTCTACTCATAAGATCCATGAATACAGTAGGTGCATTAGTTAACCCAAAAGAAATAACTAAAAATTCATAATGACCATATCTAGTACAGAACGTAGTCTTCATGATGTCTTCATCCTTTACTTTCAAATGAGGGTACCCCGACCTCAGGTAAACCTTCAGAAAATACTGTGCTCCCTAGATATGATCAAACGAATCATCAATATGAGGAAAAGGATACTTTTTTTAACAGTAATGTTATTCAAGGCTCTATAATCAATGCAAAGTCTCATTGAACTATATTTCTTCTTAACAAATAAGACAAGAGCACCCCATGGTGAAGTTCTAGGTCAGATGAAGCCTTTATATAATAATTCATGCAACTAATTTTTTAATTCCAGAAGTTGCATTTAGGCCATTCAATATGGGGGTTTAGAAGTTATCTTAGCATCAGAAACTAAGTCAGTAGTAAACTCAACCTCTCGATTATGAATAACACCATAAAAATCATCAGGAAAACATCTAGGTATTCATTTACCACTGGTACATCATTAATCTGGATAGTTCCCTTATCTTAAAAAATATGAGCAAGATAACTTTCATTTCCATCCTTTATCATTTTTTAGCTTCCTGATATGTTATCAATGGTATGGGTTCATTCTTGTACCCAAACTAAAATTATTTCTAAAAAATAACTTCTTTTTCTCTATAATCTATCTTATCATGATAAAAATAAATCCAATCCATACCTAGGATAACATCTAGGTATTCATTTACCACTGGTACATCATTAATTTGGATAGTTCCCTTATCTTCAAAAATATGAGCAAGATAACTTTCATTTCCATCCTTTATCATTTTTTTAACTTCCTGATATGTTATCAATGTATGGGTTCATTCTTGTGCCCAAAATAAAATTCTTTCTGAAAAATAACTTCTTTTTCTCTACAATCTATCTTAGCATGATAAAAAGAAATCCAATCCATACCCAGGATAACATCAAACTCTACTAGAGGAAAACAAAATAAGTTTTGTAGGTAAACTCTTTCCACAAACAAGGATAGGTAGATTCTTATAATTTCTTTTTTCCACAATATTTTCTCCAGGTGTTTTTACCATGAGATCTATTTTCATTTCACAAGGTTGAATTCCTAATTTTTCATAAAATTTCTCAGAAATAAAGGAATGTGTAGACCCTGAATAAAACAACACATTTGAGAAATCTATAAAAACAAGAAATGTACCTAATATCACCTCATTTGAAGGATCAACATCTTTTGAAGTGGTTGCAAAATATTTCACCAAACCCTTCTACTTCCAATCTTGCTGATTCCCTGCTTGAGTGACTAGCTTCAAACAAACATTATCAAAATGACCGAAGTCCTTACATTTAAAAAATATCACCATCGACTTCTCATTAATTTTCAGATCATTTTTATTTCCATCATGAGACATGTTTCCAAACTTTCCACATAGGTATAATTTCCCAGAATTTACAATACATTCACCAGGATGACTTTTACTACACTTTTCACAAGAAAAGAAATTGATTTTCTTACCTCCAGATTTCTTTGACGAATTATTACCCAAATCCAGACAACCTAAAATCTTCTTATTCTTCTCATAATGAGGCACATACATGTCATAAAACTCTATCTCCACTTTTTCAGCACAATGAACAAGTTTCTCATAGATTTTAAATTCTCATGATGCCAAAGATCTTCGCAAAAATGGTTTCAAACCAGAGTAAAATATATTAATTTTACTATCAAAATCTTGAGTAAAATCTGGAATGTAACTAGCCAGTATTGTAAAATTGTCTTCATATGTTGACACAAAATCATCATCTTTCTACTTCAGTTCCAAGAATTTCTTCTCCATTCTGAGTCAAATAGTTTTGGGAAAATATTTTTCTAGAAAAAGACTCTTAAAATCACCCCATTACATACTATCAAGATCATCTCTTTCTCTCGTATTATTAACCAAAGACCACCATTGATCAGCTTCACCTTCCAAATGATACATGTCTAGTATTACCTTTTAACGTTTTGAACACCCCATGACATCAAATATCTTTTCTAGAGTATTGATCCATCCTTCGACTATCACTGGATCTATGGTTCCACTGAATTCTGGAGGATGTTGCCTCATAAAATGATCCACAAAAGACATGTTTCTTCATGATTGATCATGTTCCTCTCTAGCATGGATAACACCCCCATTTATTGCTTGATTCAACTGATCCATTGCTGTCACAAACTGTTCGGTTCTGATTCCCACCATTCTGGGATAGAGATTCATAAAGACATCAGCCTCTTGGTGCCTTCCTACTTCAGATTCCCTATTTCTTATGTGGAAAACTATTATAAAAAAACATAACTTAAATGAAGCAACATGTTAATCCTTAAATTCTTTAACATTTCAAATTATCATAGACTAAAAATCATTTATGGTACTCTTTTAACATCATTTAAAACCCTAAACTATCTAAACCATCCATTGATACCAACTATAAAGACTCAACCTTAAAACGTTACTTAATCTTGAATTTTAGAAAATAACATACATTATTACATAATGAGGACATTTTTGGGTTTAGAGTTTTAAATAATTAGGATATCTTACATACAAAACTTACCACATTCATACAAAGAGGATATTACTAAAAACAGTATCCATTTTTTTCAAAATATAAAACGTTAAAACTTAAAACATGATTTCTTTGACAACAATATATATCAAAAATCACGACTCCCTTATTTCTCTTACCCATCCTTATGTCCTGTGAAAAACATTTTAAAAACATGGGGTGAGTATAAAACTTAGTAAGGGATATAAAGAAAGAAATCGATAGTCAAGTGATAACATAAAAACCAATAAAACCCATAATCATAAAAACACATATGCATAAAAACATCATGTATTTTCCTTGGGACATATTTACTATATCACTCTTACATTCACCCTTACACATGGAATAAAATTTTGGTCAACTTCCATCTCCGGAGTACCCAATGCATTGGAGAGTTATAATGGGGCTCATCCGTCATATTTTGGGCTATAATGGGATCAACCCAACATATCTTGAGCTATAATGGGCTCAAAAAAACATAAATAATGTCCATGGAACATGTAATGGTAATAAAGTATCTTGAAATCAATATAAACCACTCATTCCATACACATAAAAAACAATCCTTTGGAGATTTATTAAAGAGAGTTTTAAAATAATTTTTAAAGGAAAGTACCTTAAAATATAAATGGAGTGAGAATTAATGGAATAGATATGTGTATACTCTATAAATAAACATAGTGAAACATAATATAAACAAAAATTCATCACACCAATAATCTTAATACCACATAATGAATAAATAAGAAGGTTAACACAAAGAATGGAAATCAGGTTAAGAATTCCCTTACCTCGGGTTCTTCTTACTTTAAATGTGTTTAAAACTCCTGTATAATGGATAAAATAGTGTTATTAATATCTCAATGAAAAATATTAATATCTATAACACCTTATATGATCATTTTATAACATCATTCGACACATTTATTAGTAATATTTTGTTATTTACATTGTTCTAGGTGTGTTTTTTACATGGTTTCCACGATCGATTCATGATGGATATTCTTGTTAATTGGAAGTGGAACTCCCAAATTGGAATGTAGTGGTATTTAAATGTTTTCCAGAACCATAAATTATACCTTTTATCATTTTTAATTTTTACATGAGGATGATTCATAAGTTAAATCCTTATTGATACCTGTTCAAGTGATTTTGGCGATTCTTCGATCGTAAAGAACTCATTTTGTTTTATAAATTAATCACATGTGTACAAAATTATTACAGAACCTTATATAAGATATAATACATAAATTAAAATCTGGTTCAAACCTAAAAATGGTTTCATGACTAGTATTGAAGGAAGTAAAAGAAATTGAAATCACATCGTCCACGATGTTAGTAAATCGACACATCACAGACGATGCTTTAATTTCTTGCATAAGTGGGAGAGGAGAAGAAGTATAATGAAGAATCATACAAAAATTCAATGAAATCCATAATATGAAATATACTAGATCATTAATTCCTCTGGGATAATGGGAGATGAGGAAAGAATAAAAAAACAAAGGAACTCAAAATAAAAGAATAGTTGAGAAATCCCTTACAAAAAATTCGGCAGCCTAACGGCTTTGCAACATGGTTTTAGAAAGCATTAAAAGGAGAGGTGATAGGGGTCACCCATCCATAAATGAATAATAATACAGTATAGAGATAGAATAAATAGAAAGAAGAACATGGTATGGATTCTTGAAAGTTATACTACATAAAATAGAACTTGAATGGAAAAAAGAAAGAAGTTGAGAATTCTATTACAATGTAGAGTAACTCCTAAGACTTGAAAGTTGGGAACTTGGGGGGCTTGAAGACACCTTGGGAGGACTACTAGGGATGTAATAATACCATATATTTGTTTAGGAGGAGTTTTGAATTAGTTGAATGAAGGAATGGGTTGGTATTTATAACAAAAGTGAGTGAATATTTTATTAATTTCCAAGGGACACCTCATTAGTGGTATTTGAAAAACCATGGGCTTTCCCATGGAATTTTCCCATGGTATTATCCAAATGGGACACCTCATATATTATTTTACTTTACAAAAGTATACCATAATTATTACATCATTAATGATGTCATTAAACTTACCAAAAACTCAAAACTGTATTTTTACTATTCACCGAAAATTCAACTGTTTCAGAAAAATACCAAAAATTTACCCTTACAATTTTTCAATGCGTAGAATTAAAAAATGAAATCCATTTTTTTAAAATAATTTTATAAATATTATTAATTAAATTTCTAAATAAAATCATAATTTATTCAAAAATAATAGTTTTAAGTATATAACTCTATTTTTAACACCTTGGAAAATTAGTCGACATCTCATTATCTTATAACCTTAATAAAATAAAATAAAAATAAAATTTAATATTCATTAGGGTCATATTACTATTCATATTACTATTCATAAGGGTATGTTACTATTCACCAAAAAATCAAGTTGGTTCCATTAGACTCCAAATAACTGACCGATCACAATTGTAGAAGACCGTTTTTTGATATTCAAAACATAAAAGCTGAAAAATTATGTTTAAAGGTTAGTTATAAATATCTAATTAAAACAAGTTTTATGGATTTCAATTTATTTTTTTAAAACCTTGGGATGTTACACCATGTATTCTCTATTTCCTTCAATCCAGTTCAACTTCATTTGTATGTTAATCTACTCCTAGATTTTATAGTGACACTGTAATTCAGTGGATTCATATCCTTGTTCCTAGATTCCATGCCCCTGCCCACCATATGGCACCACTATTGGAGTTGGTGTTCTAGAAAAAACTATTTTTACTTTATATTACATGTATATTTGAAGATTTTAAAATTAATAAAACATCATATTACACATTGTTCATTGTTTTTCATGATTGTAAAATGATAATGTCCTAGAGTATATTTTACATTGATAAGGTCATAATAGTTCTCCACTATGATGAGAACCATGAAATTCCATGGCAATACTCTTAAATATAGTTCTGAAGTCAGATAAAATACTAAGATGCGACACAAAGAATGTTGAATGTTAGGTGTGAGTACTTTTAAGAAAATGACACTTTTTCTCTTGTAGTTCACACTTGATAATCTCTAAGATAGGAGATTATGATAAAAAACCCTCAAGTAGGAATTCCACATGTTTATGTGTCATCAGATATTTCTATTTGTGAGCATGTGTAATGGTCATTATACTTTAATATTATTATTAATGTATGTCATGACTCGCACACTTAGATGCATTTCTGTAAACCATGATGATAACAGTTCATGGAAAAGTTGGGTATGTTGGGTGTGTCACAAATGATGTGTCATTAATGAATAAGTCGATGAAGTATTTTTCCTTTCAATCTTTATAAAATATGATATTTTAGCCCTTTAATTGAAATGGAACCATCATATTAAATTCCATGGTCATGGTGTAATGACAAGTTTATTTTAGATTGTCCAAGAAAGACATATCAAACATATAAGTTGATGACACAGGTGTGCAACCTACTTGATGAGATATTGTGACAAATAGATTATATTACACAGTGAGTGTTCCTATTTGGTTTTAGATGTTGATACATTAAGTTATTTCTCTTGGGTACCTTGAACTATTTCTATATAGTGATCTTGGACATTAATAAAGCCTGCCTAATCCTAACAAGAGACAATCCTAAAGGTTCACACACTAATTATTTCCGTTGATCTTGATTAACTTATATTTTAATTTTATTGATGTAATATATTTTATTCTAAAGATCGAGGAATAATTTTTTTTTTATTTTATCCATAGTAAATATTTATTTACGAATAAAATATTTCATTAAATATTTATTCAGGTATATAATAAATGTCGAGGAGTCCGAGTAGACCAAGATTGTGTTTGGTGATAAATATTAATTTTCAAGGTGGTAAAATAATATTTATCATTACACTAGTTATCACATACCATAAAACAACAACAACAACAATATTATTATTATATGTTCTGAGGTTTGATAAGGATTATCATATTATTAAAGGGTCCTTGTGCAATAAAATAATATTTTAACTGAAACCCTAACTCAATAAATAGATGGTTATATCTATTGCGTAGGGTTAATCGATATTTGAAAATTGTTGTACACAATGAATTTCTCTATTAGATTCCTCCATCTCTATACCCCTCAATAATGATAAGCATAAGAGAGATTCCTTTAAGACCAAAGGAACCTAAAAGTTATCAAGATGAACATCATAGGATGATAGATCCACTATGCTAGAACCCAATGTTCCATCAGTATTGATCAGAGATTAAAGGAACACGTGTAGATCACTGCTAGAGGGATTCTATACTTAGATCCTACAAGCAGAACAATGGTAATTTGAAAATGTTTTTTTAGAGGGTCAACAATAGCTTCATCGAAGAAAGTTCTTAAGATGTAGTAACCTTTCTTAAAATATATATTAAATTAATTATAAATTTAACATTAAAATATCCACTCTTTAGATTCTAGGAATTATTATGTTAAAATTATATAAAAAAATGCATTGGTCATAACATTTACGTATTTCAAATTTTTTTGAATGATCCAGCTAATTCGATGAACACCTTTATGGTTATTCACCCACCGAGTGATTTTTCTATGCCCAGGACCTCCAAGTAGTATCATATGAGTCACATTTTAAATTTATAATTATTTCTTTGATTGTTGATATATATGCATAATAGTGGATAGATATTTCATTTCAATATTATTCATTCTTTAAATCTAAATATTAATTAACATGACTTTGACATTTTAATATTTATCATTCAAGATTCATATTTTATTAAATAATAAGAATGGATGAATAATGATAATAGATTTCATCAAGAAGTGCCAATAATTATGTCCGGTAGACTGGGTTACATGGCATGTATCCGGAGTACACATCATGTCCCCAAGTGCACTACACCTGGACATGTCACAGGATACACAACTCCCAAGCAGTAATAACACACAGTGCATTTGTTTTACATCATGTGTTGACCGGGTCAGTTTGACACACAACTTGTTGGATTACATGACATATATCTGATGTACTTGTTGTGCAGTCTACACAGTATGGTGGAAAAATTTACGATAATAGTGTGGTCAAATACAAAGTTTCTAGTTGCATGAGGTTGACATCCTGGATAATTAATGGGACACTGTAACACCACGATATTTTATGAAAAATATTCTTTTAATTTCATTAATGTCTTGTGTTGTATGCTACACCAAGATTACCTTGCGCTATACGCAACACCGTATCAGCTTGCAGTATACGCAACACTATTCTTGGATCGTGTTACACACAATTTTGATAATAGTTATTCTACGCAACATTGAGTATATATATATATATATATATTCAATGTATAAATGAAATATGGTTTGATTATTTTATACAAAACAGCGAAAGATTATTTCACAACACTCAACCCTGACTTGGCTTGCATTACACGCAATCGCGACCTTCCTCGATAGCGTGTGTTGTACGCAAAACCGGGTTTTACTAAACAATGATATATTATTATAATATTATTATGAACTAGCCGTTATGAATAATATTAACTAAATTTTGAATTTTATAACATTATTATTCATCTTACACATTTTCTAGAACATGGTATAAGAACAAAATAAATTTTTCGGGTAAAATAAGTATTTTTCAAAAAATGCAGTTTTGCCGCCTTTTGATGGCTCACCGACTTTAAATTTAGTTTTTGACATGTTTATAAGTTCAATTTAAAAAAATAAAATTCTTCTTTGGAATCAAGAAATAAAAATTTACTTTGAATAATTTTTTCGTATTATTATGGTAACTTTCATATTTTGATGAATAGTAAAAACACGCTATATTTTAATGAAAAACAACTTTTTTCATCGTAATAATTTATATGGTTAAATTATAATATTGAATGGTTTTAAAGTATAAATAGAATATATTGTTACCATTTAATACAATTTATGTCATTAGCATTGATTTTACATTGAATTTGTAGGTTAAATCAATTCAATCTTTTGCAATGTTTTAAACAAAAAACCCGTTTTCATTCGACAACAGGATTAATTTTAATTTAATTTCTGCAACTTATGTGTATTGAATTTGAAAAAATGGATTCCATATTTGGAATAAGTGGGTCCAAATTATGTTAATATGCTACTTTTTATTTTTGGGAATTATGAATAGTAACTACGGTAAATTTTATTTACCATAGTTAAAGGTAAATCGGGTAATTAAGGGTAAATATAATATTATAAAATTACCCTAAAACATGCCAAAATTCTATTATATGGCTAAAAGTAAATCTATATCAACTAAAGATCGGATTAGATTCATTTTATGGACTTTTGACCATGAAAATAATTTAATTATTATTAAAACCAAAGAAAGTGACAACATGTCACTCTCTTAAATCTTATAAGTATAATAATTTTAATTTAGTGATAAAAATCATAAAACTTCGAACATGAATAGTCTCCAGAAAGCTAATAAAATTATATACATCATGATAATTTATTTAGAATTTTTAGGGATTAAATAATTGTCATTAATGGTGATACATTAATGATATAGAAATTATTTATTAAGTGGAAAATAAGTAATATAGTTTTTTATTGAAATAATAATACCCATTAAAAGGCCCACAAACCTGACCAAAACTTATTGGTAGTGTATATATACACCTTAATAATACAATGACCTAATATATAACCGTTTGGATCCTTATAAAAGTGATTATGAAACTTATATTATTTTATTTTAAATGGTGCCAAAGTTGTCACCTTCATAATTTAATAAATATAACAATTTAAATATTGTGATTTTAAGATGATAAATTCGATTAAAAGTATTATTGTGAAAGTTAATAGATTTATCTTCTTCATAGGATTTTATTTTAAATTTTTATGCAACAAATCAGTATATTAAATAATTATACAAAAATGTTGTAGTAATTATTTTATTAAGAGATAAACTAAATAAATGGTTTTAAAAATAATAAAATAAATATTATATGAACTATTTAATGTGATCAACTAATTTTATAGATACATATGACCTTTTATGAATCTATTAAATATTTTAGTTCGAACATATCTTCTGTATATATTTTATTTAAATTCAAAATAAATGAATAGTGTCAAAATTTACACTATTGTTATTTTATAAAAATAACATATTATAAAATTGTTTACAAATCACAAAAATATTTAAAAATTATAAATTTAAATTTATATGGTCTATAATGTTATAAATTAAACAATTATGGAAAATTCACAACAAATAAGTAACCATTTGTTATAATTTAAAATTTAGAATTTTATTACCACAAATAAACTTAAATAGATTAAATAAGGATAAATCAAAATGATAAGGTTTAAAATAAGATCCAAACATGTCTAAATTTGATTGGTTGATGATATTACAACCCTATCTCATCTAATATTCTAATATGAGTCATTTTTGGAGGTTTTTAAGTGGGGTTAGATTTATTATAAATTAATATTTTTAAGAATTCCAAAGGTGCCCCTCTCCTCCCTTATAAAAGGGAACCTCCTCCCTCTCCTCCTCACACCAATTTGAGCCTTCAAGATCGGCCAAACCCTGCCAAATTATCTTCTCCACTTCCCTAGAAACATCCTAGAGGTTCTGGTCTACTTTAAAGACCAATCTTAGTGCCCTAAGAGGAGGTTTCAAAGAGGCGTATCGAAGAAGTGGTAATTTCTTCTCCCGATTCTTTCAAGCTTATTTCTTCTTCAACTTCTTCTTCTTTAGTTGTTTAATTATAAAGTAATAACATAAGTATCACTAATATACTGATTTTTTTATTATAAATGTGAAACAACCCCATTTCAACTTCTATCCATCCTACGGAAAACAAAATCACCTCGCGTGCGCACGTACGAAATACCGTCTCCACGCCGTGGTGTAATCTGTTTTTCCACCAACACCTTACATGGATGGGTATAATGGTGTAAAGAATAACTATACATAGTTATTATAACATCATAATGATTCTGATATATTGTATCATCCACTCCAATTCAATTCAATAATTATGGAAATAATATCATTGCTCGTGCGTACGTACGGACTACCGTCTCCACGACGCGATGAGATTCATTCTCCATGTTAACCATTTAAGAAGGATTATAAAGTATATATAAGAAATAATAATGAAATATATTACATTATAAAGCTACTGGATTTATGTATATATGTATGTCATTTACTTAATTCCATTCAACTTAATAAGGAAACGAAAACAGCGTTCATGCGTACGTACGGCCTACCGTCTCCATGAACGGTGTATTTATTTCCATTTATCAATCTATTATATATATGTATATTCTGAATATATATTATATATAAATAATGTTTTATATCCTGGAATTATTTAATTTTGATCTAAGTAATCATATGAATAATTACAAGTCAAAACACGGATGACAAATGAAGCGATTTTACCCAAAACACTCTTTAACATGGAATTTACAAAAGAACAGGTAATATAAAGTCATAAGTGAACCATATATGATATCATAACAATGAATATGATTCTATAATAAGTAAATGACATTATTTAAATCATTATACAGGAGGTTCGGATACATACGAAGCATATCAGACATAAGGTAAGGGATAAATTTTCCAAATATCATTTTTATCCGAGTTTTCTTATTTGTATGTATTTACTGGGGTTATTTATATCATCCATGTCCATGTTTTATAAAAGTGTTTTAATTTATGTTTAAAGTCATTTTTACCCATTTTTGACTTTTTGAATTTTACTACATGTTATGTAAGGAATCTTTCTTTTGTTTACGTTACGAGGTACTTTTTTAACTTTTTCGACAAAAGTACGAGAAGAATGTTTTTTTAACTTATACGACATGAAAGGATTTTTACGGTTTCATAAAGCCTTATTTTCATGAAGCTTCCTCCAAAATATTTCATTATTGTTTTCAAAAAAATCTCTTTCTTTTAAAATTTCATGACGTTTTGTGAAAAGAAATTGATTTTGAAGAAGAAAGGATATTTTCCTCAAGAATTCATTTCAAGTATTTTATCAAAACCATTTTTCATCTAAGATGACATTATTTCATATGTGTATGTTTCAAGTATCATGTCTCTATGATTTAAATGGTTTCACTTTTCTTATTATGAAATGATATCCATTTCTTTTATATAGATTATGTGATGATGGAATGATGTTTATAAAACCCATTTTGTTTATTGGGTTATTATGAATGATGTATGTTTTTTTTGTGGCACAAGTAAGAATAATTTCATTATGAGATGGGTGGGACCTATATCTACCTCCAATGCATTGGGTACAGATTTTATATCTCAAGAGATAGACATGGATGGAACGGTAAGTTAATCTGGTTCAGTGTTACAGGACTGAAACGAGGAGTGAACTCGATTCAGAATGGGACTTTGTCCACTAAGATGGTCTTGGCAGCAATGCCTTGACTACTATGGAAATCATTACATGTGCTTAATGGATGCCATAATTACATGTTTTATTCCCATTCTATTTTATCATGGTTTATGTTTCATTATGATCTATGCCTTATGTACTTCCATGTTTTATGTTGTTGCTCAAGATTTTAATGTTTAAACATTATGTTCATGTTTTTAAGTTCCAATGTATATGGTATGTTTTATTTTATCCATGCTTACCCTTACTGAGCATTTGAGATCACCCTTTTTATGTTTTATTTTCCCCCAGGATCAAAATAAAGGTTTTAGGTCAGGAAACAAAAAGTGGAAGATCTTTATGGGAGATGTTGAAGATCTTTCACCACGATTAGAAGATTACGTTCCAAGTTTCCAAAGACACTAAACTATTACGGTACTTGTGTGTCTGTTTTTTTTATGTATTAAGTATTCTGCAAAAGTAATGTAATGTCCATGTACGTCAATCTTAGGGTCTCTACAGTTGGTATCAGAGGAAAAGTTTAGTCAACCTTTGGAAACTAGGATGCGAAAACATTAGTGAGATACCTAGAGATATTTCTAAGGTATGTCTAGGGATGTCCCTAAGGATAAGTATACGTATAGGATATAGTCCTAGAACTTTGGTAACGATATTAGATTAAACCAAAGATGTTAGATATTGAAGTTACACCCCCTTTATTATGATTTTTTCCTCTCACACTATTCTCTTTTGGGTTTTAGAAAATGGCTGGAAACAAGACGATTCACGATAATGGAGGATATGATGGACAATGGAATGATATTATTAATGAGCAACCAAATGAAATGGGATTTGGAAGTTCAAACATCATTATTATGCTGAATCATCAATCTCATAATATGATCAATAAAGTAAAATTTGGTAAGTTTCCTGACTCGGCTAATAAGAGAAAGATGGAGTTTCATGATGATCATAGAGGAAAGAAAGTTCAATTTCCCCTATGTAAATCATGTGGGAAGAGACATCAAAGAGAATGTTTCAAAGGAAATGGAAGATGCTTTGGGTGTGGAAAAGAAGGACACAAATCCAGTAAGTGCAAAGAAAAAGGTTCAATTAACACCATGGATGAGGATAATGGTATTTCTACGACATCAACAATGGTTAAATGTTTTAAATGTGGAATGTACGGGCATTATGCAAACCAATGCCCTAAGGGAAAGTCTCATGAAGAGAATCAGTATGGTCGTATGGGTAGTATTTATGTTGATGACGATGAAGAGACTACAAATGATATATGAGATGAAAGAATTGTTGAAGCTCGGTCAATGGTTTAAGAATGTAGTGGGATGATTACATGTTTATCATGTGTAATGTTGTATAAGTAATCTCATGGTACTATGGAATAAAGAGACATCTAAGGATTGTTACACTGTTGTCTTTCCTTGAGTTTTGAAAGTGTATGATTAATGGTACCAGTATCCATGAAAGGTTATTCAGATATTTTTGGAATGTATATGATATGCGCGTAATGAAGGGATAAAGAGAAAATTAAATGTTTGATAGTATTCATGAGCTCATGACTGATATAAGGAGAAGGTTATATCATGGTTTGAGTATATAGAATTTTTGGATTTTGGTATGTTGAAAGAGTTAACTTTTGATAGCATTCATGTTTTCACTAAGGTTTAATGGGTATTAATTTTTCAAGAGAATACATGATTAAGGTATTCACATGATTGGAATGTGACCAACAAGATATATGGGGGATAAATGATTGTATTCACATGCTTAGTTGATGACATTTCAAGTAATCGTTTTCTTTATACTATGAGCTTGGATCGAAGTATTTTAGATAAGCCTAAAGATTGGAATGGATTGTGTTGGACATAAGTTAGTATTGTTTAAAGATAGAACTTTTTTTTTGATATTATTTATGGGATGTTATAGTAATATAGCTTTAGAAAAAGGACAACCTACAGGACGGGTGACAGCCCATCGCGTCGAACAAGGCTGTGGGAATCGAACCCACAACCGAAGTGTGACTGGATTTTATCGCCTACCACTGGCCTACAGGAAGTCCCTGGTTAGTAGAAACTAGTTTTATTTTATTAAGCGGTATGATATATGAAGTATAAGTTCATTTTTGGAACCATATATGATTAATCTAACCATAAGATGAACTTATAACTTTTGCTAACCTTTTGTTTGAAAGATATGGAATGACCCATCATTCTATCACATGATCTGCTAACACATCACGAATAAAAAATTCAACTTCATTTCTTTAAGGGATGAAGTGGAAATTGTTCAATTCACGAACAACAGTGAGATTGTACCAAAATCATGCAAGTATTACTTTTAATTCATCAACTTTAGGGAAATGATCTTGAAAACAAAAAATGTTGTCCTAGTTCCCTTATATCCGATGAATCATATGGTACCTTAGATCATCACAAAGCAATAGCTTTGTGATTGTTGCCTTTTTCATAGCCATGTTCTCTACCACTCTCCATCAGAACTTGATGGTTAGATTTTTCTTCCATATCCATATTTTCACCTATGTTCTCCTACATGGAAACCCAGTGATGAGTTAATTTGGGTAACCATTACATTTCATACTTTAGTTTTTAAATCCGTGTTTTGGTATTCCTTTTTACAATGTGGGTTTCTATTAAACAAACTTTCGAGTAGTAAACCATTTATAACCCCGACGAATTTCGAGGGCGAAATTCATTTTAAGGGGGGTAGAATGTAACACCCCAAGATTTTATGAAAAATATTCTTTTAATTTAATTAATGTCTTGTGTTGTATGATAAACCAAGATTACCTTGCGCTATACGCAACACCATATTAGCTTGCAGTATACGCAACACTATTCTTGGATCGTGTTACACACAATTTTGATAATAGTTATTCTACGCAACATTGAGTATATATATATATATATATTCAATGTATAAATGAAATATGGTTGGATTCTGTTATATGAAACAACGAAGGATTCTTTCACAACACTCAACCCTGACTTGGCTTGCATTACACGCAATCACGACCTTCCTCGATAGCGTGTGTTGTACGCAATACCGGGTTTTACTAAACAACGATATATTATTATAATATTAATATGAACTAGCTGTTATGAATAGTATTAACTAAATTTTGAATTTTATAACATTATTATTCATCTTACACATTTTCTAGAACATGGTATAAGAACAAAATAACTTTTTCAGGTAAAATAAGTATTTTTCAAAAAATGCAGTTTTGCCGCCTTTTGATGGCGCACCCACTTTAAATCTAGTTTTTGACATTTTTATAAGTTCAATTTGACAAAATAAAATTCTTATTTGGAATAAAGAAATAAAAATTTACTTTGAATAATTTTTTCGTATTATTCTGGTAACTTTCATATTTTGATGAATAGTAAAAACACGCTATATTTTAATGAAAAACAACTTTTTTCATCGTAATAATTTATATGGTTAAATTATAATATTGAATGGTTTTAAAGTATAAATATAATATATTTTTACCATTTAATATAATGTATGTCATTAGCATAGATTTTACATTGAATTCGTAGGTTAAATCAATTCAATCTTTTGCAATGTTTTAAACAAAAAACCCGTTTTCATTCGACAACAGGATTAATTTTAATTTAATTTCTGCAACTTCTGTGTATTGAATTTGAAAAAATGGATTCCATATTTGGAATCAGTGGGTCCAAATTATGTTAATAGGCTACTTTTTATTTTTGGGAATTATGAATAGTAACTACGGTAAATTTTATTTACCATAGTTAAAGGTAAATCGGGTAATTAAGGGTAAATATAATATTATAAAATTACCCTAACACATGCCAAAATTCTATTATATGGCTAAAAGTAAACCCATATCAACTAAGGGTCGGATTAGATTCATTTTATGGACTTTTGACCATGAAAATAATTTAATTATTATTAAAACCAAAGAAAGTGACAACATGTCACTCTCTTAAATCTTATAAGTATAATAATTTTAATTTAGTGATAACCATCATAAAACTTCGAGAATGAATAGTCTCCAGAAAGATAATATAATTATCTATATCATGATAATTTATTTAGAATTTTTAGGGATTAAATAATTGTCATTAATGGTGATACATTAATGATACAGAAATTATTTATTAAGTGGAAAATAAGTAATATAGTTTTTTATTGAAATAATAATACCCATTAAAAGGCCCAAAAACCTGACCAAAACTTATTAGTAGTGTATATATACACCTTAATAATCCAATGACCTAATATATAACCGTTTGGATCCTTATAAAAGTGATTATGACACTTATATTATTTTATTTTAAATGGTGCCAAAGTTGTCACCTTCATAATTTAATAAATATAACAATTTAAATATTGTGATTTTAAGATGATAAATTAGAGTAAAATTATTATTGTGAAATTTAATAGATTTATCTTCATCATAGGATTTTATTTTAAATTTTTATGCAAAAAATCAGTATATTGAATAATTATACAAAAATGTTGTAGTAATTATTTTATCAAGAGATAAACCAAATAAATGGTTTTAAAAATAATAAAATAAATATTATATGAACTATTTAATGTGATAAACTAATTTTATAGATACATATGACCTTTTATGAATCTATTAAAGCTTTTAGTTCGAACATATCTTCTGTATATATTTTATTTAAATTCAAAATAAATGAATAGTGTCAAAATTTACACTATTGTTATTTTATAAAAATAACATATTATAAAATTGTTTAAAAATCACAAAAATATTTAAAAATTATAGATTTAAATTTATATGGTCTATAATGTTATAAAGTAAACAATTATGGAAAATTCACAACAAATAAGTAATTATTTGTTATAATTTAAAATTTTGAATTTTATTACCACAAATAAACTTAAATAGATTAAATAAGGATAAATCAAAATGATAAGGTTTAAAATAAGATCCAAACATGTCTAAATTTGATTGGTTGATGATATTAAAACCCTATCTCATCTAATCTTCGAATATGAGTCATTTTTGGAGGTTTTTAATTGGGGTTAGATTTATTATAAATTAATATTTTTAAGAATTCCAAAGGTGCCCCTCTCCTCCCTTATAAAAGGGAACCTCCTCCCTCTCCTCCTCACACCAATTTGAGCCTTCAAGCTCGGCCAACCCCTGAAAAATTATCTTCTCCACTTCCCTAGAAACATCCTAGAGGTTCGGGTCTACTTTAAAGACCAATCTTAGTGCCCTAATAGGAGGTTTCAAAGAGGCGTATCGAAGAAGAGGTAATTTCTTCTCCCGATTCTTTCAAGATTATTTCTTCTTAAACTTCTTCTTCTTTAGTTGTTTCATTATAAAGTAATAACAAAAGTATCACTAATATATTGATTTTTTATTATAAATATGAAACAACCCCATTTCACCTTCTATCCATCCTACGGAAAACAAAATCACCGCGCGTGCGTACGTACGGAATACCGTCTCCACGCCGTGGTGTAATCTGTTTTTCCACCAACACCTTACATGGATGGGTATAATGGTGTAAATAATAACTATACATAGTTATTATAACATCATACTGATTCTGATATATTGTATCATCCACTCCAATTCAATTAAATAATTATGGAAACGATATCATCGCTCGTGCGTACGTACGGACTACCGTCTCCACGATGCGATGAGATTCATTCTCCATGTTAACCATTTAAGAAGGATTATAAAGTATATATAAGCAATAATAATGAAATATACGACATTATAAAGCTAATGGATTTATGTATATATGTATTTCATCTACTTAATTCCATTCAACTCAATAAGGAAACGAAAATAACGTTCATGCGTACGTACGACCTACCGTCTCCATGAACGGTGTATTTCTTTCCATTTATTGATCTATTATATATATGTATATTAAAAATATATATTATATATAAATCATGTTTTATATTTTGGAATTATTTAATCGTTATCTAAGTAATCATATGAATAATTACAAGTCAAAACACAGACGACAAATGAAACGATTTTACCCAAAACACTCTTTAACATGGAATTTACAAAAGAACGGGTAATATAAAGTCATAAGTGAACCATATATGATATCATAACAATGAATATGATTCTGTAATAAGTCAATGACATTATTTAAATCATTATACAGGAGGTTAGGATACATACGAATCATATCAGACATAAGGTAAGGGATACATTTTGCAAATCTCATTTTTATCCGAGATTGCTTATTCGTAAGTATTTACTGGGGTTATTTCTATCATCCATGTCCATGTTTTATAAAAGTGTTTTCATGTATGTTTAAAGTCATTTTTACCCATTTTTGACTTTTTGACTTTTACTACATGTTATGTAAGGAATCTTTCTTTTGTTTACGTTACGAAGTACTTTTTTAACTTTTTCGACAAAAGTACGAGAAGAATGTTTTTTTAACTTATACGACATGAAAGGATTTTTACGGTTTCATAAAGCCTTATTTTCATGAAGCTTCCTCCAAAAGATTTCATTACTATTTTCAAAAAAATCTCTTTCTTTTAAAATTTCATGACTTTTTGTGAAAAGAAATTGATTTTGAAGAAGAAAGGATATTTTCCTCAAGAATTCATTTCAAGTATTTTATCAAAACCATTTACATCTAAGATGACATTATTTCATATGTGTATGTTTCAAGTATCATGTATCTATGATTTAAATGGTTTCACTTTTCTTATTATTAAATGATATCCATTTCTTTTATATGGATTATGTGATGATGGAATGATGTTTATGAAACCCATTTTGTTTATTGGGTTATTATGAATGATGTCTGTTATTTTTGTGGCACAAGTAAGAATGATTTCATTATGAGATGGATGGGACCTATATCTCCCTCCAATGCATTGGGTAAATATTTTATATCTCAAGAGATAGACATGGCTGGAACGGTAAGTTAATCCAGTTCAGTGTTACAGGACTGAAACGAGGAGTGAACTCGATTCACAATGGGACTTTGTCCACTAAGATGGTCTTGACAGCAATGCCTTGGCTACTATGGAAATCATTACATGTGCTTAATGGATGCCTCAATTACATGTTTTATTCCCATGCTATTTTATCATGGTTTATGTTCCATTATGATCTATGCCTTATGTACTTCCATGTTTTATGTCGTTGCTCAAGATTTTAATGTTTAAACATTATGTTCATGTTTTTAAGTTCCAATGTATATGGTATGTTTTATTTTATCCATGATTACCCTTACTGAGAATTTGAGCTCACCCTTTTTATGTTTTATTTTCCCCCAGGATCAAAAGAAAGGTTTTAGGTCAGGAAACAAAAAGTGGAAGATCTTTATGGGAGATGTTGAAGATATTTCACCGCGATTAGAAGATTACGTTCCAAGTTTCCAAAGACACTAAACTATTACGGTCCTTGTGTGTCTATTTTTGTTATGTATTAAGTATTCTGCAAAATTAATGTAATGTCCATGTACATCAAGCTTAGGGTCTCTACAGACACACAACATGTAGTTGACATACACATTTCATAACCCATTAATTCCTGTGTTTGAAGTATATACTGAGTCAATCAGCACATTACGTAGACCCATGGAAAAGAGGAACATGTGATATATAGCTAGAGTACACACCATGTGATTTTGTTCGAAGAACATGCCAAGTCCTTCAATGGTTTACACAAACACATGGAGAAAAGAACAACCGGTGTGTAGTAAGATATCACACACCGTGTAGTGTGGCTGAGGTACACATGGAATCCCCAATCATTTATCTCAAGTATATGACAATCAAGGAACATGACATGTAACTCTTAAGTACACACTGTGTAGTCTCCCAATAAAGGAAGAAAATTAAATTACATTAAATAATTAATTACAGTATTAAATCCTAATTACATTGTTGGTACCAATATTTTATTATTATATAATAATGTATTTAAAGAATTAATAAATGAATAATTAATTTTTTGTAATTATCTATAATTATTGATCATTCTGTTTATTTTTTATGAATTAATTTATGATGGGTATCTACAAGAGACTTCAGATAATCATTAAGATTAGAGGAAATTAATTATTTATTTAACATAAGTGCGTTTATTTTAATAATAAAGAACAAAATAAAATGAATGATAATCGGTGTACTTTTGCGTATTCATTTCTTGTGTATGACCATTCATGATCTTTGACCAAACCTATGTTTGAGTTGGCTTTATTTTATTTAATTTATTGAATTGGTTTATAATTATTTATTATTAAATTAAAAATGATGGCCTTTGAGTCTTCCATCCCTCCTTTATTAAATAGGACCTAGATGGAGTGGGTTCGGGAGCTAGGGTTCCATGGAGATATTAGTTTTCAGGTAGGATAATGCCACTCTTCTATGGAAATTCCTCACTATCTTGGATTTTTACTTCTAGATGGTGGTGAAAATGGTCAAGGTACTGTTCAAATGGCCGAGATGGGCGTTTGAAGTTCTAAAAATTCAAGCTCCTAAATATTTACTATGGTTGAGAAGGATCCTCACTAATCTATAATAGCCAACTTGATTGCGATGCCCATAGCTTTGTGGATTGCAGAAATGACAGTAGGGGTGAACGTCGTTGATAAATCCTCAATGAAGTTTTAGATAGATCCTTGGTGTCGATATTTGATATTGGTGATTGAATCATGTTGATTTTGCAGATCTGTGGTGAACAACCCTCAATCTGAGGTGGTGGAAATGGCGGACGGTGTTATGTGATCTTATGCGAAGTTGGTGGCCCATTCAGATGTCATGTGTAATTATTTTATTATGGTGGACCAATGTCAATCTGCAGTGATGGGGAGACATGGTGCAGTAGTTAAGGAGATGGTAGCGAGTTAAATTGGTTCTTATAATGAGGTAAATAAATATGCTAATATGTAAAATGAAATAAAATCCCAACCTGGTTTGGTGGCAATTGAACGAGACTCCAATATAAGACATTTTTCATCTCTGAAATATTTTGTTCCAAAATAAATTTTAAAGAAAGGTGAAACTGGCTGAGTGATTTTAAATAATGTAACTATTCTTGACAGGTTTAAGATTTTGGAGCACTCCATTATTGCAAGGCTTATTCTACCTACTATAGGAATACTTTGGAATACTGAGGATATGGTCCAGAAGCTTAATTATGTATGGGGTTTATCTGATTGGAAATGAATACCAATGGGTCAAGGATTATTTTACAACACTTTTCCATCAAAGGATTTGAAGTGAAGAGCATGGGGGAATGGATCAATTTATTTAAATCTAGGTATGGTTTACTATAAAGAATGTGATTTCTGTTTCAATTCATTTTATATTAAAAATACTAGGGATCAATTCTAGATCAAAATTATTGGTCTCAACTAGATCCTATGGAATCCTAAGATTCTATTTGATATAGCCTATGTTGTGGGAATTCTGATCAAAATTGATAGGACCACTGAGGTTTCAAAATTTGGTTATTAATCTAAGGTTTTGGTAAAGGTAGAATTAAGCAATTTCTTACCTCAAAATATTATCTTGTCAGAATCAGATGATTATATCTCCCTAAAAGTGGAATATGATAGACTACTAGATTTTTGTATAGACAATAAAATCATTGTTCATGAAAAATATATATGCAATAAAAATGTGATTTTATCTTTTTATTCGCTAAAAGGGTATCTTAAGACTGCTTGTAGGAGAAAATTGAGGAGGAAATGGGACAAGGGTAAAAGGCCTATTGAGGATCCAGAATGTAGGAGAAGTGTAAAGGGGAATCTTGTCAATGTTTTCTGTGTTGGTCCCTCCTATTCTAATGCAATGTAAGGGAAAAATATTTTGTTTCTATTGGTGTTGTATTAAATCATCATGGAACTACATTAGAGCCTGTTCAATAGGTTGGTAGTTCAAATTTGATTGTCATACAATGTACTGGACATGATAGGAAGCACACTAGTGAGGTGAGACAATTTTAAGATGATTTTTTTATTGTTGTGTTAGGGTATTCTCCTCCAAAAACTAATGTGCAAGGTTGTATTGTGCATCTATTGGCTGTAGACTTTTAAGTAAATGTTCCACATGATGATATGTCTAGGAAATATGATGTTCAGAAGAGTGCGGCTAATCTATAAGAGATTTAGAATGTATTAAGTTCTTAAAGAGTGTCTGTAATATGGGGTATTGTCTCGGATGATGGAAGTGATAGGGAGTATCAGATGGTCTTATTGGATACCACTCATCTTCGATCCATGGGTAGTGGTGACCCTGTTTCCTTTAAGGATATTGTACTAAATGGCAAGGGAAATCTATTCAATAGTGAAAGTTTGGTTCTGATTCCTCCACAAAGAAGGTCATGGAAGGATTACTCCAATTTTCCCAGGAATGTGTCTATTGGGTCATCTTCCAAGGCATCAAAAATCCATCTCACTTGAAGCATGAAAGGTCCAAGGAGAGGATCCTTGAAATTCTCAATCAATGGAATTCATAGTTGGAGTGGGAGGCTGATGATGATGCTGATTATTATGATTATGATTATAGGAATGATCCTTCTTTTTTTGATTAGTAGATTACTTTTCTAGATGAGGCCATTCCCCTTTGTTTGACCCCATCTATTTTCTTACTTGTTTGTTCTCTTTTTCTTTCACCTTTAATAAAAGGTCAGGAGATTCGGCTTCTGGCTAGACCTTTTTCATATATATAATCTACATGTCCAATGTAGTTTATTTAATTCCCCTTAACCAATTATTTGGTTCCCCTCACCTACGTGTTAATTATAAATACATGTAATAAAAAGAGTATCCTGAGGCGTTTAGAGGCAATTCAAGGCATAATCGAGGTGATTCCAAACTAGGAAATACACTGGTGGATTGGTCAAACACTGAAACTCATGCCAATACTGCCATAACGAGTTTTCCCATAGTTCATAGGTTGATTTATTGTCCACTTAATAAATCAAACATTATATAAGCTCATTACCACATTATTTATTTATTTATTTATTTATTCCCTATGTACTATTTATTTTATGGATGCAAGAGCAATATCACATAAATAAATGAACTAATATTCAAATATAAAATTTAAATAAATGGATTATGTGTAAATGTTTTATCAAAACATGGTTAATCACTTAAGTAAAATACACTTAATTTTAACAAGACATGTAAGGGATAAAATAATAAATATTGACACATAATAAAACAATATCCCTTAAATTAATATTATGTTATTATGACTTCCAACATTTGAATTAATATGAACCCATAGTTAAACTATTGGTTTGGCCTACATCGGGGGCACTTTTAATTATCGGGAAGTCTTAAATAAGATAGTTGGTCATCTTAACCGAATTTATATTGGGTATAATTTCCTACATATATCTAATAAAAATTTGGAGGAATGTATTGAATAAATTCCAGTTAGGATTTCTGGATTAGGGAGTCCACTAAATGGATCAAGGAGCTACCAATTTGTAGCTGACAAGACTAACTAACTAAATACTTCCTTATAATTTTCATGGAATACATCTTGATTAGAATAAAGAAAACATGTATTATTTCTACTAGAATGTCTTGAGTGACAAGACATTCCAAGTTTAATGGTGTGGGTCATTGAAACTTGATAAAATAGTGGAAGACTTAATAAAATTAAATTCATTATGTCTCACATAAATTTTAATCAAATTAAGTAATAATAATATGGTCTTTTATAATTGTAGGATAATAGAAATTTCATTATCCAAGTTATCCATGAAATAAATATTATATAATGACCATATCCTTACTAGAATTATCTTATCAGATTGGTTCAAGCGCCTACAGGTTACGTTGATCCATGAATGGAAATCTTACATACTAAAATCCTTACTTCTTAATCTTCCTACAAAGGAGGAAAGTGATGAAGAGTTAACTAAATATGATAAACACTTGAGTGATGTTGTTGACATTCCTTCTTTAATGATTTCATCCATGTCTAGTGAACTCATGAAGTCTCATGAATACATGGATGCTTATAGCATGATCCAACATCTATGTGGTATATATTAGAATAGAGTGAGATAAGAATAGTTTGAGATATCCAAGGATATATTTTAGAGTAACCTTGGAGAATATTTTCTAGTAGGGCCTCACACAGTCAAACTCATTGTCTATATTGAGCTCCTAGAGGTTATAGGGTTTAAATTTCCTGAAGAACTACGCACTGATCTCATTATTGCATCACTTCCTTATAGATTCTTCAATTTTTTTTGTTAATTTCAATATGAACATCAAAGATAAGACTATATAAGATATTTTTACACTACTTATCTAATTTGAAAAGGACATTAAGTGTTGAAAACCTCCCATCCTTATGGTAAATAAAAGTAATGTACATGAAAAGAGATCTAAGTCCAAAGCTTCTTCACAATACCCTTACAAGAAAATAAATACAATGGGAAATAAAGGGAACATGATCCTTCCTATTTTTCATGTGGAAATAAGGACCACTATATGAAAAATTTATCCTAGGAAAATAAACAAGTAGAAAATTTAGGTGAGTTTGTTATCAAGTGAAATTTATATGTTTCTATAAACTGGGTATTAAATATAGCATGTGGTATTCATATATATATTAAAATAAAAGAACCGAGTATATTCTAGAATACTGACTGAGGGGAATTAGATCTAAGAGTATCCAATGGATCCATACTCACTATCATGGATATTTGGGACTACCACCTTACATTACTAACATGAATGATCTTGGTTTTAAAATATCTTTATTATATTCCATATGTTATGAAAATCATTATTTTGTATACAGACTTGATATAAATGAATTTATTTTCATATTCATGAATAAATATTTCTAATTTTATAAAGTTAACATTTTTCTGATAATACATATCTAAATAATGGTCTTTATGTGTTGGATTACATGAACCAAGTAATAGAAATTGATAATGAAACTACATCACATGAATCATACCACACTCAATTATGGCATCACCAACCAGGTCATGTAAGTGAAAAGCATTTGAAAAAATTACACTAAGATATATATTTTGATTCCATTAAACTAAAACCACTTGGTTCATGTCACACATGTTTATAAGGAAAAATGACCAAATCCCCATTTAGTGGAAAAGATGAAAGTTCAAAGAGCTTCTTGAATTAGTTCATACCAATGTTTGTGGAGCATTTACAGTTAAAGTAAATGGTGTGTACTCATAATCCATAAATTCTTCTATTGATTTTATTATAAGTTGGATTTATTTGATAAATTCAAGGAATACAATAATGAAGTTAATAACCAACTTGGTAAGAAGATTAAGAAACTCCACAAAGAATATGGTGGAGAATATATTAATCATAAATTCATTGATTATTTATGGGAGTTTGGGATTCTCTCTCAACTCCCTCATCCTTACACACCTTAGTGGAATAGTGTAAGAGAAAGGAGGAACCACGATCCATTAGACACGTTGAGATTAATGATGCGTCACATGAGTCTTCCATGATCATTTTGGGTATACACATTACAAAAAAAACATACATACTAAACTAAGTGACAACTGAAGTAGCATATGGTATTCCATACCCATTATTTAGTGGAAAGAGACTCATGTTGTCATACTAACATGTGTGGGGATGTAATTCATTTGTTAAGGCCTCTTCAGGTAACAACCTTATCACCCTGAGGCACAAAGTGCATCTTTATAGGATATCCCAAGGAAACAAGGGGATATTGCCTATATAACCCTTTAGATAAAAATGTTACGGTTAACATATTACCCACATTACTTGAGAAGGATAATATCTCTAAAAGAGATAGTGGGAGTAAGATAGACTTCTATGAATTCCAAGATCATGATACACAAGAGTAGGAACAAGAAAAAATTCCACAAAGACCTACAGAAGAATAAGTTACAACTACATAGGTACTACACAAGAGTACATGAACGGTTAGAGAACTAGAATGGTATGATTTTCTAGTCACTGGGGATGGGAAATCATTATTAGTTGATAATAATGATCATGTAACCTACACAAAAGTATTAAGTGGAATAGATGTTTCCAAATTCCAATAAGCTATGAATTATGAAATGGATTCCATGTACCAAAACTAAGTTTGTATTTTTTCAAATCCTCCAATGGATGTAAATACCATTGTTTATAAATGTGTATTCAAGAATAAATTGAACATTTATGGACATGTTGTTACTTATAGGGAACAAATATTTACAAAAGGTTTTAAACAATGTCAAGGAATAAACTATGATGAAACATTTTCACCAGATTCTATGTTAAAATCCATCAAAATTATACTTTCTATTGGGACTTTCCATGACTCTGAGATTTGGAAAATGGATCTCAAAATAACCTTACTTAATAGGAAACTTCAGGAATATGTCTATATGACACAACCTGAAGTGTTTGTTACTTCAAAGGATACCAACAAGGTATACAAACTTCAAATATCCATTTATGTGTAAAAGAAAGAATCCGGGCTATGTAACATAAGGTTTGATGAAGCCATAATGGAATTTGATTTCATAAAGAATGAATGTGAGCCTTGTGTCTATAAGTGGTTTAGTGGGAGTACAATCATATTATTAACGATATATGTTGTTGACATATTACTTATTGGAAATAAAATACTGGTATTATAGTTTATTAAATCCTGGTTTAATGAATGCTTCTTCATGAAGGAATCAGGTAAAGCAACATATATTCTTGGGATTATGATCCATCATGATATATACAAGATGATTCCTAGTTTAATTCAAGGTAAATATATTAAAATGTCACTAATGAGATTTTTTATGGAATAATCCAATTGGGGATTGTTTCCAATGTCACCCAAAATACATTTTTTTAGGAAAATGTGACCTCAGACACATGAGGAAAGACAAAGGATGATAATGATTCCATACACATTAAAGATTGGGTTAGTCATGTATGTTATTATATGTACTAGGGTAGATTTATCCTACACCTTGAGTGTGGTATGGAGATATCAAGATGACTTAGGTGACCTCCATTGGATGGAAGTCAAGACTATCATTAAGCATATTATGCACACAAAGGATCTGTTTTTGGTATATGTAAGAGATAAGTAACTAGTCATTAGAGGAAATGAAAATGTTTTTTTCCAAATAGCTCAAGATTATATAAAATTTCATACAAGATACATATTCACTCTCAATGGAGGTTCTATAAGTTAGAAGAGGTTAACAAAATCTATGGTCGTAGATTCTATAATAGAGTCTGTTTATATTGTGAATTCTGAGGCATTTAAAGAAGTAGTTTTGATACAAAAATTTATCCAAGATCTTTATATGGTACCTAGAAGTAACAATACCATCACACTCTATTATTATAATACTATAGTGGTGGACACTACAAAGGATATAAGGTCACATCAGTTGATGAAGCACATACTTCAAAAGTATCATCTCTTGAGATATTTTTTTCAAAGAGGTGAAGTCATAATGAGCATAATATCCATGCATGAAAACATGGTAAACCCTTTAACTAAATCCTTAACTCAATAGAAACACAATAATCATGTGAGGTATAATGGAATGAAAGTCTTAGGCAGTTTTCTCTAGTCCTAGTGAGGGTCTGTTGGAGTTGGTGATTTAGAAAAAACTATTTATACTTTAGATTATATATATATATATAAAGATTTGAATATTAATAAAACATATTATTACATATTTTTCATTGTTCTATTTTAATTTAATGTAATGATTTACAAGATTATATGTCACATTGATAATATTATAATAGTTACCTGATGTGATGAAACCTTGAAATTTCATGAAAATATTATTAAATATAGTTCTATGGTCGGATAACATACTATGATGGGAAACATAGAATATTGAATGTCAGGTGTGATTACTCCTAAGAAGATGAGACTTATTCTCATAAAGTTTTAACTTGGTAATATTAAATATGGGATATTATGAGAATAGAACCACTAGTATGAATTCAGTATATTTAGGTGTCATATGGTATTTCTATCCATGAGGGTGTGTAATGGTCCTTATACTTTAATATGATTAATGAATTTCATTACTCACACTCTAAGATTTATTTCTAAAACCCATGACTATAATAGTTCTTGATGAATTTGGGTACCTTGGGTGCATCATGAATAATGTGTTATTAATAAAGAAGTCAAGGAAGGTTTTTTTCCTTCCGTCTTTATAGAAGATGATATTTTAGACATTTTATTGAAATGGAACTATCAAATTAATTTTTATGTCCACAGTGTAATGGTGAGTTTATTTCATATAGTCAAATAAAGAAGTATCATGTATATAGGTTGATGGAATGAGTGTGAAACATGCTTGATGAGATATTATGAAAAAGGGATTCTATTACACAGTGAGTGTTCGTATGTGGTTGTTGATGCTGTGACATTAAGTTATTTCCATTGGGTTCCTTGAATCCTTACTAGGAAGTAATAAAAAACTTTAGGAAAACCTAACTAATTCCAATGACAAAGAATCCTAGAGGTTCACACACCAAGTGTTTCCATTTATCTCGATTAAATTCTATTTGAATTTAATTAATTGAATAAATATTATTCTCAAAATCAAGGAATAATTTTATTCATGTTTCATCGATCACAAATATTTATTTATGAATAAAATATTTAATCGAATAATTATTTAGGTACATAATAAATTCCTAGGATTTTGATCAAACCAATATATTATCCAGTGACAAATATTAATTTTCTAGATAGTAAAATAATATTTATCATTACGCCAATTAGAACACACCATAAAATAATAATAACATTGATATATTTCATGGGGTTTGATTTGTATTATCATATTATTAAAGTGCTTTGTACAATTAGATAATATTTTAACCTATACCCTAACTCTATAAATAGAAGATCATGCATATTGCGTAGGTTTAATCGAGATTTAAAAATTGTTGCACACACCAAATTTCTCTCTCGAATTTCTTCTTATATCTACCTCTCATGAATGAGAAGCCCAAGACAGATTCCTTCAAGCCTGAAGGAACTAAAAGAGATCAAGATAAACAACACAAGATTATAAAACTACCACACTAGCACTTGGAATTCCATCAGTGTTGATCAGAGAATAAAGGGACATGTATCGATTACCGCTAGATGGATTCTATACTTGAATCCTACAATATTGATAATGATAATATGGAAAAGTATTTTTATAGGGTCAAAAAAATATATATCGAATAAATTTCCTAAGCTGAGGTAAAAAATTTTAGATCTAAATTAAATTAATTATAAATTTAATTTGAAAAGATCCTCTCACTGGGTACCAGGATTTACTATGTCAATATTCTATAAAATTTTTTATTGGTCATGATGCTTATGAGTTGCACAATTTATAAATGATCCATAAAATCAAAAAAAATATTATTATTCACCCACCAAGCGCTTACATCGTGCCTTCCACTTCCACTGAAGTCTCAATCCTCCCTACCAACTCCATACTATGAGTACTGACTTCTATTTCGATCCCATGACCTGAATTCATAGCCCATCTATTCCTGCCTCACTTCCCTCTTGATTCTATCTAAACCAATCCACATTACATGTTGTATAATCAATATGATCATTAGCCATGTATTAAACTTCATTGCACACAATTCCTCACCCCTATAAAAAATCATCATAACACTAAATCCTAGTCAAAGTTAGAGTCCCTCCTTCCACCATAGTGATCTTAACAAATTTAATTGATTCACAAAACTGATATGATAACTGAGAATAATGCTCAGCTAGACCCTCTCCAATATTTATAAATCCATTATCATAGCCAATATTCCTCTACTCATGCACCTGTCCCTTTGTTTCTTGATCCCCTTTATCCTGCCCTTGACCAACATTAGACTCATATTAAACATTCTTATACTATTGATCAGTTTTTTCCCTCCTAATCCATTCCCATGCTCCTAACCTTCTTTCTAACACAAATTTGGTTTACCAACTTTGGAAAACACATAGCCACATCTATTTCTATAAAGTTTTTAGTAACGTTTTTGTTTATTGCCTTTAATGGAACAAAATGATCACACCATATCCCTATAGTAATTATCTTTCAAATGCCCAATTTTTTGGAAATCCACACAAAAGAGGAATCTTTCCATATAAAATTTGAAAATTAATATCATCCTTTAAAGTTGATTGCACAATCATATTAATTAGAGTATATTTGAGAATAATATCATCAAGAAATATAATATAATACCCAAATTTATCGACCTTTGAAACCCTATTCATTTTTATGGGTATTCCCATAGAAAATGAAAAATAAATAAATATTTAGGGATTCTACAAAATTGAGTTAATTCTAGTGATTCATATCCCTGAATGGACTATATTTTTTTAAAGAGAAAATGGATTAAAACAAATATTATAGTCCTGAATAGTAAGAATACATGGCTTCAAGGAAATGGATGATGGTACTGGTGCACACATCAGAAGCCAATGAGATGGGGATTTAACATTTTTCATCACTGGAGCAACAAAACGTTGTCGTCTCAGGTGATCAAAGCCCCAATATTGTCCAAGGATCTCTCATGAATTAATCAGAGCACAAAAATTAAACTAAACAAGTACCTCATTTGAATCAAAGCATGGTCATCTATCACATATCACTAACGACTATTTCTCAAAGGATCCAAGGATGAACTCTTATAGATCTTCCACACATGATTCAAGGATCCATGTGTATGATGTTCGTTGAGTCTAGGGTGCTAGTGTGGAGCTCTGAAGATTTATTCGATGTCATGATGACCACCTTGATCTTGTGCCTTTGATCTGCAAAGGCATTCTTGGATCGAAAAAACATATGGAGAATTTATATCTCTAGGATCCAATAGGATAGAGAATCTCTCAATTTTGACTAATTAATACTCATGGAATGAACTTCACCTCAACTTATATAGTGGATGCATAAAATACTTGGTTAGGGTTCCCTGACCCCCATATATTTAACGTACACTAAATAAGTAATAAATAAATAATTATGATGAACTAACCATGTCATAAATATTATTTCTATTTTATCACATACTTGTAATATATATTTAATATATTACATGCTAAACATGAGTCATTAAATCAATTCAGAATTCCCACTAATATTAAAAAAACCTCAAAAATTAAAATAATATTTTTTCTTATAATATTATTCCATGTATTTACTTAAACACTTAAAAATACCTTTCATAAATAAATTAAACCCAATTATTATATACTCCAATAATAATTTATTTATTTATTTTTCAGTGATGGATAAAACTTGGACAAATCTCAGACCACATGGTGGTCCCCACCATATCCTATATACATATTCACTAGAATATGAATGAATCTTTAATGCGTTACTATGTGTGACCTGTTGAAATAGTGGGTGCCCTAGACCCAACTATGCAGTACTTTTGATTACTATATCATGTGTACAGTTAGCTATGCATGATGTTATCTTACCATTATAGTGCAGACTTTTCTACGTCCACTATAATAATGGTAATGTCCAAAGGTTAATTGTCGTGTTGAGAGGTTATAGAAAATATCAGGCTATAATGATAACCTCGAGATACAATGAAATTGATCTTAAATATATGTTCTATAGTCTAGATACATCTTACTGACTGTACATAGTAGATGTTTGACTATCAGGAGATGGGGGCTCATAAGCATTGATAATTTTTCTCATGAAGTTTGCACTTGGTGATCTCTAATAGTGAGATCATGAGAACATACCTGTCAATAGGAACACCACATGTTTTGGGTGTCATTGGTTGTTCCTATATACATACATGTGTATTGGTATCCTAACTTGAGACCATTACCAATGTATATCATTTGATTACGTACTTTGATGCAAGATGAAAACCATGACAGTGATGTCGTGGCGAGGTAGTTTGTGTTGGGTGCTTTGTTGGTGGTATGATATTGGCTGAATGGTCAAGAAAGGATTTGTCGCTTCCAAGTTCAAGAAGTTGTATATCTCAGTCCTGTTTGATCAGGATGGTGCCGCCTTCATAAGTCTTTGGCCAAATCATTAGAAAGGAAAATCCATCCGGATAGATCAACAAATAATAAAAAAAGATAAGGATGATGACACAAGAGTGTGTCCTGCTTTATGAGATATTTAATGACAAATAGATTATAGTACAAAGTCAATGTTCGTAGGATTATAGTCATTTTTATGACTATCCTTATCTCTTTAGGGGTCGTGATGGGTTGCTAGACTCAACTCTTGGTCTGTGGATTTATTCACTGCTATCGAGATAAGGGCCTAGAGGGTCACACACAATAGCGTATTCAAGAATCCACCCTATTCAGTTGAATAGGTATATAGACATAGTGGGCCCAGCCACGGGGTCTGAGTGTTGTCTAAGTTATAGATCACCGATGAATTAAATAAATTAATTATTATTCAAGTTATGAATAATTGGGATTTAATTTATTTAATGTATTTACATGTTTAGTAAATACGAGAAAAATATTAACCGAATGAATATTATTTTAATATTCAAGGTTCGTTTAATATTAAGCGGGATAGCGAGTTGAGCTAAATGACTCGGTTTTATCATGTAATATTATATATATATATATATATTACAAGTATGTGATAAAATAATAAATAATATTGGCATAGTTAAGTTCGTCAAAATTATTTATTTAGTGGACATTGAAATAAACGGGGGCTGGGGAACCCAACCAGGTATTTTTCAAGTCCACTATAAATATAAGAGGAGGCTCTCTCTTATGGTGAGAAATTTCACTATTCATTCATTTTGCATGGAATGAAAATTGAGAGCCTCTCTCTCCTCCCGCTTCCTAGAGAGAGAAGCTGATGATCCAAGAGTTCAGATCAAGTTCTTCCTCAAGCATTGAATAGATTTCAATGCGGTGATTGTCGGGACGTCAAAAGCATCGTTGGATCACCGCGCTAGCACCCAAAATTCGACGATTGATGTTCTAGCGGATTTTTGGAGTGTGTGTGGATGATCTAAATGGATCCTGCTTTGGATCCTTCTAGTGATGATTTCCATCGACTAGTTGCAGTCGACTACGACTTCTGATTTGAAACGGGTACGTTTTCATTTTAGTTTTGTGCTCTTTACAATTTACGTGAGATCCTAGAGTCATACCGGGGCTCAGATCGTTGGCGACGACAAGTCCCGTCATCCCGCCGAATAAAATTTTAAAATCTTCAACCCACCGGCTTCCGCTGCGGGTCTCAGGAACCTAACAGTGGTATCAGAGCGAGCGCGTAAATTTTCTGAGCCTAAAAAATTAAATTTGCATTATTATTAAGTAGGGGGTTCAAAAATGGTTTCATTGGTTCAAACTGCATGTCGATCCGATCTTGAACAGCCAAGTTATGGCCAGTTTAATTTTTCGGATTGGATCGAATGTGCGGTTTTATCTCAGGTTCTATTTTTATTTAATATTGGTGAACCGATTAAGTTTCAATCAGTTCATCCGAAATAATTTTAGTTGTGCAAATTATAAATTTTATAATTTATTAATTTCCATATTAATTTTATTTTTTATATTATAATAATAACAATATAATTATAATAAATTATTATTTTATTATAATAAATTTATTATTATTAAATTGAAAGGATATTATTTAGCCTTTAGATTTTTGGTGACTTGACTCATAAAGGGTGGAAGAAATACTTAAAAGAAGTCTTCAAATAAATAAAAAAAATAAAAGTAGGTTGAATAGACTTTAAAAGAAGTCTTATTTTTATTAAAAAAATGAAAAATGGGGCTGGTTTTTGTGGGTCAAGAAAACAATAACAAAAAAAGGAAACAGGGGTTCGAGCGGACCCCTCTATCCTCCCAGCGCAGCGCACCAGGCTCCACCTGCCGCCAGATTAGCCCCCTCGGTCGCCGGACCCTCACCCTGCTACACCACCTCTAACTCCTCAGCCGCCTGCCTCCCACCGAGCGTCGTCCCCTCTCCCTGGAAACCTACTGCACCAGACCCGCGTCCCACCTCCTCAGTTCTCCTCAACCACGACGCAACCCTAGCCACCAAGACCAGAAGGTCGTGACTTCCCCTACCGGCTTTGGCTTGCTCCCACTAGAGGCCTACCATCCGATGGAGCTCCTGGTAGCCGCCGCCCAGCCCAAGCTCCGATGCACCTCGCGGCGCCTGCATACCCTATTCCAGAACTAGCACCTCCTTCTGCGAGTGATCCCAGCTCCTGGACGCCGACGCGCCCTACACCGGCCGGACCTCCCCGACCGCACACCAGCCGCCGCTGGGCTTCATGCAGTAGTCGGATGGCACGCAGCAAAGCTGTGCTTCCCCCTGGAATGACCAGGCAGCTCTCACGCTCCCCTTGGCCGCGACACCCGGGAGGTGCTCCTTTAATTTTTGCCCGTAAGTTTTTTTTCCGCAATGCAAAATAGACCCCAAAACGGTCTGGGCCGATCCGCCCGACCCAGTTTGGACCTGCATGGCCTGGCATGGATCTGCGCAGGTTTGGCCCGACCCGCACAGGCCCTAAAATCGCGTTTTGAGGATCGAAAATTTAAATGAATCAAGATTAATTAAATTAATTAATTTAGTTTTAGTTTATAAATTAAATTAATTAAAATTAATTTTGGTTAATTTTTTTATACCTGAGCATATAATTTAATTTAATTTTGCAATTAAATTAATTAATTAATTAATTTAATTTCGGCATAAAAATTAAATTAATTAGTGGATCGATAATTAATTAAATTATTTGAATATATAAATTCATTTAATTTAATTTTGACAACCCTCATACTAATTTAATTCATTTTTTAATTTTATCGCACATTATTTTACTTGCATTCTGGTCTTGAGCATCGACCCGTGTATTTTGGATTTTATTTAATTAATTATTTTAACTACGTGTGATGCTTGTAATTAATTAAATAGACGGTCTACGCATCGTCTTTCATTTTCGGTTAAAATGTATAAGGTCCTGTGCGCCCAATTTTTACCCGATGTATATTTATCCCATTAGTCCACCTCGCCTGCGCGTGAGTAATTTTGTACTTCAGATGAAGACGGCGAGCAACGTGGACCCTGCCAAGACAAGGCGGTGCACATTGATCAAAACGATGCAATACGACACGTGGTCCCTGCCAAAACGAGGTGATACTCCAAGACGTGACGTGGACCACACCAAGATAGGGCGATGTTCCCGATGCGAAGCGAACATATAGGATAGAGGGCAAGCTACATCAAGAGTCAATCATTCGACTCAGGTACGATGCCCTTAGGTTGTTTAGATGCTCAAGACCAGTTGGGTAGTAGTTTAACCTTTATTTATTTATTTATTATTTTATGCATTTTAGAACAGCGGGAAAATACATAAAATAATAGATAATAAAATGCATAAAGGAGCACCATGTATTTTTCTATTAAAGTTTAGTTGTGAGCGCAACAACATAGATGAACAAGTTTAATATAAATGGATCACATTCATTGAGAGAGAACTAATAAAACCCTCCAAGAAAATATTAAGTCACAAAAATCCTTCCATCATTCAAGTTTGAAAAAAACTGGGTGTTCGAGGTGCCGGTCATGCCTTAGTTGAGGGTACCTCTTACTATCGGGGAGTTCTTGTTTGTGTGGTGGGTCGACTTAACTAAAATTTCAGCAAAGAAATAGCCATAACTAGCTTGTTGTAATTTTATAGGCAAGCATTGAGTAAATCAGTAAATGATTTTTGAAGTTGGGACTTCACTCAACAGATTAAAGAACCACAAGTTAATACGGTTGGCCAGCCAAAAGCCTACCTTGGACCCTCCAAGTAGTGGCGTAGCCATATCTTGTAGACTATGAGGGAGGTTCAGAGATCCTTTCCACTAGAATACTCAAGATTATTCCGATTCTAGTACAGAGGGTTCCTAGAATTCAAAATATTAGTGGGAGACATTCAATGATTAAATTAATAAATTATGTCTAAAGTGGTAATCACATTAAAATACAATATGCTAAAGTTTATTTGTAGAGAATGGCAAGTAATACCATAATAAAAACTGTGATAAATATTGGACATAGTTAATGTCCAAACAAGCATGAAATTACAAGTGTAGTATAGGCGCTTGCACACATTACTACCATAATGGAAATTCAAGGTGCTTATGTCCCAACCTGTTAAACCACCTTAGGAATCAAGGGTGTAAAATTTCTTAAAGGAGACTCATGAACAAAGCATATGATGGATCTGTCATAATGCTATCATCAACGTCTGATGTTAGTCGCAGTCGCTACATCATGACTTGGATGATGATCACATGTAGTCTCATCTCCAATAAATTTTTGATGAGAAAGCTAAGTAATATATGAATGTGGTGATAACACTCGGTTTGTGTAAAGTGAAAGACAGTTCACAATCTTTTATGTCATCCCATTCTTTTACCTTTTAAACCCAATTACTCTAGTTTCATTTAAGGGTTCAAACGAACGATATAGAGTAAGTGATTCATTTCCTTTATGGTAACATTCACCAAGTAATAAGAATATTGGAGATAACACCATCTTTTATTCTTATGGTGAATAAATTGAAAGAAAAGGTGGAAAGGCCTATGGAAAGTTATTCCAAAGGCACCTGTGTCATGTCCTTCAAAGAAAAGTGGTTGGTTATTTAACAGGAGGTTATTTTCATCACATAATGAAATAAATTTGTGGAAGTTTAAAATGCAATAAACTGAAATACTAGAAGCAAGTACCTGCTTCTCGTTCAATTAATATTCATCAAATAAAAGTATTGTTTCTCACATAGTTCTTGGGTATTAAATACAATATGCTTTTCACATATATGTATACAATAACCAAGTAAGTATAGAAACATTACTAGAAGTAAAGTGTCTTCTCCAAGCAGCTGAGAAAGGGTGATTCCTAAGTCAGTGGTGAGAAACACATAAATTATAATTGCCAAGTGATTGATTTAAATTGAACAAGTTGTGGAGTATAACCAAAAAAATTTATCTCATGTACCCATTTGGACATGATGAGACATCATTCCATGTTTTTGGAATGAATGTTGTTTCTGGTAACATACTCAACAAATAGTTCACTATTACTTGAATCAAAATCAATACATGATGAATATAAAATGTAAGACCTACCCAGTTGTGGTAAGAAGATTCTTTGTCAAGTAAAATTAAAAGTGTACGTCAGCTATCTACCCAGTATGTTATTTAGGCTCAGCAAAACTAAACACCTTTGGTATTATTGAAATCCTTAGTTTGGACAAAGAAACCTTTAGAAATAAAGGTATGTCACAAAGCTTCCAAGGTTAGTTCAATAAGAGAGTATGAACTATTCCAAAGAAAGCAAGTGGTAAAGATACTTCATAATATTTTTTTAAGTTATTAAGGAATAGTGAGGTATATGTTTGGTAAGAAGATATGAGTTGCTTCGGATCAGCATGCCAAAGAATATCTTGACCAAACAATCATCGATCATGATAATGTAGCATGGAGTAATTCCTAAACTCATGTTACCTTATCTACATCACCGTATTGATTTTCATAAGGAGGATCGATGATGAAGTCTTACATGTTAACATTGATCAACAAAATGTAGCATGGAGTAATTCCTAAGTGCACATTTTGTACATCAAAGTTATTATGTAAGTTGTATCAATGTTACAACCTGTAGAAACTTCCATTATATTTCAAGATGTGATTTGAAAATAACGGCATAATCCCATAACCAATATGCCAAATAAAATGATAAATGGATACCACACGAGTCATAGTATGATGGAAAATTCATTATGTCATAGGATGTGTATAGATGCAAAGCATTTGTTAGGATTTAAACAAACATGCATCAAGTTAAACACGTTGTGCATCTAAGGTAATTATCCTAACAAATTCTTAGGATATTACCCAAATCCCTAAGATAGAAAAGATATAGTCAAGTATTTGACTACATTTCTATACAAGGGTGAACATCTCTATTAGAGATAGTGGGAGATGTATTGACTTGGACTTAGTCAGTGCTCGAGATTCACAAATGGTTGGTATGGGAACAAGTTCCACAAGTACATATGGAATAGGCATGTTCCAAAGACACATACTACATAGGAATAATGAAACCATGGTGATGGTTTCATATTCACCACGTCCAGTGATATATTATTCATTAAGAATAATAAATTCTATAAGTAAGCAGTATATGGAAATTAGTTATGATTGAAAAGATTAATTAAAAATAAATAATGGATTCCATGTATCAAATTTCAAAGGGGCTTATAAATTGAATACTGCGGTGGGTATTCAAATGAGAAGATATATGGATGGTACAAGCCTGGTACTAATATGGATCGATTGGTTATACCAAGTCGGTATTCCTAAATCCATTAGAATTTTACTTGTCATAACTAACTTCTAAGATCATTCTATTGGTCATTGGATGTCAAGATCATCTTTCATGGAAGGTGTCTATATGACACAACTAGAAAGGGATGATGACACCATCAAATGACAATGAAGATTGCATGTTACTGAAATCCAGTTCTGGATTAAAGTAAGCAACAAGATCTTAGAGCATTCATCATAAATTAATCTTTGCCTTGTGTCTACCAAAGGTTAGTGGGAGCACCAAGGTTTTCCAAGTGAAATATTTTCACCAATGTATGGAAAAAAGATCTTGATCTTACAGACAGATAAGATTAGAATAAAAGCAATTTTCCAATGATTAACTTAAAGTAGCAACCTAAGTTCTAGGGAATAGGGCCTACTAAGGTAGATCTAATGGTTTCTTGGATTTAGTCAATCGTACATAAAGTGACATTATATTGAAAAATACAAGTTGGAACAATTCAAGATCAAAATTGTTGCCAATGTCACATGGCTTAATCTCTCTAGGTTAACATGTTCAGTGCATGGGTAGAGATTAATGTTGTGAATTAATACCATATGATTTAGTGATGGATCAATCACATATTCCATAATATGTACAATAATTGATACTACCAGAATATAATTTATTATAGGCAGATATCAATTAATTCCAGGAGCACTGCAAGTGATGTAGTCATAACCATCATCTTGTACTTCGACAAGTACAAATGATATGTACCTGGAATATGGAGAAGAAGGTATACTAGTTATTGTGGGGCACAAACTAGTAATCCTTAGATCAATTTGATCTAGTATTGCAGTTAGGCAAAGGTGATGAGTGAGTCAAGCTCATAAAAGCTGGTGGTAGCCATACCTACAAATTCTGAGTACGTTGCAGCTTCTAAGGCAGCTAAGAAGCAGTTATAAATCTCAATGATTTGTTCCAGTTATTGGATTCACACCTAGTGAGAAAAGTATTATCATAATTAGAAATATGATATTCTTATTTGCAAAATTTTTCAAGTTATGACAATGGACAAAAGTAATATACTCGACGATACCTTATCTTGAGAAGATTTACTCAAGATGATGAGGTCATGTATAACAGATGTGTCACGTGGAGAAAACGTGGTAGGCCCAGCAGTTAAAGCCATTACTCAGCAGAAGCACGATATTTATCATGTGAGTAGCTAACAAGTTTAGTTAGAAAGTTGGATCTAGTGTAAGTGGGAGTGTTGAGATAGTGGGTGCCCTAGAACCAACTATGCAGTACTTTTTATTACCATATCATGTGTAAAGTTAGATATGCATGATGTTATCCTACCATTATAGTGTAGACTTTTCTGTGTCTACTATAATAATGGTAATGTCCAAAGGTTAATTATCATGTTGAGAGGTTATAGTAGATCCTATGCTATAACGAGAGCCTCAAGATACAATGACATTGATATTAAATATATGATCTATAGTATAGATACATCTTACTGACTGGACACAGTAGATGTATGACTATCAGGTGTTGGGGGCTCATAAGCATTGATACTTCTTCTCATGAAGTTCACACTTGGTGATCTCTAGTAGTGAGATCATGAGGACAGACTCGTTAATAGGAACACCACATATTTTGGGTGTTATTGGTTGTTCCTATCTACGGACATGTGTATTGGTCTCCTAACTCGAGACCATTACCAATGTATATCATTTTATTACATACTTTGATGCAAGATGAAAACTATGGTAGTGATGTCATGGTGAGGTAGTTTGTGTTGGGTGCGTCGTTGGTGGTATGACATTGGATGAATGGTCAAGAAAGGATTTGTCTCTTCCAAGTTCAGGAAGTTGTATATCTCATGCCTGGTTGATCAGGATGGTGCTTCCTTCATAAGTCTTTGGATAAAGCATTATAAAGGAAAATCCATCTGGATAGATCAACAAATAATAAAGCAAGATAAGGATGATGACCCAGGAGTGCGTCCTGTTTTATGAGATATTTGATGACAAAGAGATTATAGTACACAGTCAGTATTCGTAGGATGGTAGTCATTGCTATGACTATACTTATCTCTTTAAGGGCCATGATGGGTTGCTAGAATCCACTCTTGGTCTGTGGATTTATTCACTGCTATCGAGATAAGGGCCTAGAGGGTCACACACAATAGCGTATTCAATAATCTACCCTATTCAGTTGAATATGTATATGGACATAGTGGGCCCCACCATGGGGTCCGAGTGTTGTCAAAGTTATCGATCACCAATGAATTAAATTAATTAATTATTATTCAAGTTATGAATAATTGGGACTGAATTTATTTAATGTATTTACAAGTTTAGTAAATACGAGAAAAATATTAACTGAACGAATATTATTTTAATATTCAAGGTTTGTTTAATATTAAGCGGGATAGCGAGACGACTTAAATGACTCAGTTTTATCACGTAATATTATATATATATATATTACAAGTATGTGATAAAATAATAAATAATATTGGCACTGTTAAGTTCATCAAAATTATTCATTTAGTGGACGTTGAAATAAACAGGGACCGGGGAACCCAACCGGGTATTTTTCAAGTCCACTATAAATATAAGAGGAGGATTTCTCTTATGGTGGGAAATTTCACTATTCATTCATTTTTTATGGAATGAAAATTGAGATCCTTTCTCTCCTCCCGCTTCCTAGAGAGAGAAGCTGATGATCCAAGATTTCAGATCAAGTTCTTCCTTAAGAATCAAAGCGATTTCGATGCAGTGATTGTCGGGACGTCGAAAGCATCGTCGAATCGCCACACTAGCACCCGAAATTTGATGATCTATGTTCCAATGGATTCTTGGAGTGCATGTGGATGATATAGAGGGATCCTTCTTTGGATCCTTCAAGAGACGATCGCCATCGACTAGTTGCAGTCGACCGCAACTTCAGATTTGAAACAAGTACATTTTCATTTTAGTTTTGTGCTCTTTAAAATTTACACGAGATCCTTGGGCTTTATCAGGGCTTGGATCGTTGGAGACGACAAGTCCCATCGTCCTACCGACAAAATTTTTAAAATCCCCAGCCCACCGGCTTCCGCTGCGGGCCCCGGGAACCTAACAGACCCTATAGAAACTTATCTTGATAGTAGTGAATAGTATTCATAGACTAAGAATAGAGTATGACAACCCATCAAGACCCCTAAATATATAATGAATAGTCATAAAAATTACAACCATCCTATGAACACACATTGTGTAATATTATCTCCTTGTCATATGAAATTCTATAAGGGAGGACACACACTCATGTTATCATCCTTTCTTATTTTATTAGTTTTTGATCTAACTCGAAGGACTTACCTTAGACTACCATGACCATGGGTTTATAAAGGTACCACCATCCTAATCAATCAGGCCTGAGATATCACTTCCTCAACTTGGTAGAGAAAAATTATATCTTGATCATTCAACCAATGCCATACCAATAACGAAACACCCAACACAAGTAACATCACCATGACTTAAATGTCATGGTTTTTTTCTTACATCAATGCATAAAATCAAATGACACACATTGATAATGTCTCAATTCAGGAGACCAATACACATGTCAGTAGATAGGAACAACCAATGACACTAAAAACATGTGATGTTCCTATTGGATGATCTTTCCTCATGATCTCATCTACTCAAGATCACTAAGTGAAAAATTCATGAGAAGAAGTCTCAATGATTAAGATCCCTAAATACCTGATGGTCACACAACATCTATATCCTATCAATATGATGTATATGGTCCATAGTACATAAATTTAATCTTACTTTCATGGAATTTATAGGTTCTCAATATAGCCTGGGAACTACTATAAACTTTTAAAATGAGATATAAAACTAAGGAAATTACCATAAATATAATATAAGTAGATGTATCAACATTATTACGGTAATATAAACACATGTATATATCAAACTATATACAATTAATGGTGATAATAGTACATAAATAAGTTGGGTCTAGGGAACCCACATTCAACACTCCCACATGCACTAGATCCAACTGTTAAAAAGCATCAATCCACTAGCTCTCACATGAGAATCGGGCTTTTGCTAAGATATGGATTTAGTTAGGGGTCTTCCATGTATTCCTTTGTGGATAATCTATTAATTGTGACTTCAACTCTATAGGTAAAATAACTCAAGAGGTGAAACTTATGAAGTATATTGTTTATCCTCTGGTGTGACCTAGGCTCCTTAGAAAGCACCACTACTGCAGTATTATCTCAATAAACTGAAACAAGGTTTGCACTACTAGGCCATACAACAATGTATGAGAAAAAGATGTATATCCATTCTACCTTGTTAGCTACATCATAAGCCTCTATATACTAAGATTCTACTATATAGTTAGCAACCCCAGGTTTCTTTATGCTTATCTAGCTCACTGCACCACCATTTATGCAAAATACATAGAATGATTTCAATTTTAGATCATCATGATCTATCTGAAAACTAGCATTACTGCATCCTCCTCCTACTATATCCTCTTCTCCTCCATACACTAGGAACATATCCTTTGTATACCTCAAGTAATCCGGTATAATTTTTATAGATATATAATGTAGTTAAAATATATTAACTTGATATCTACCCACTATAATTAATGCAAAGGTAACATCAAACCTAGTACATAAAATTGCTTACATGATAGATTCCACTGCCAAGGCATAAATAATTCCACTCATTATTTTAATATCCTCCTATGTTTGTGAAAACATTTTCTTAGAGATATTGATACCATGTGACATGAGCAACAACCCTCTCTTGGATTGTTCCATAATGTAACTTTTATATACCTTGTTAATATATGCACTTTGACTTAGCCCAAGAAGCCTCTGAGATCTATCTTGATAAATCTTGATCCCTATAATGTAGGCTAATTCACTTAATACTTTCATGGAGAAACATTCATTTATCCAAGTCTTAACTGACTGTAAGACTAGCACTTCATTTCCTATAATTAATATTTCATCAATATATAATACTAGTAAAATGATGAAATTCCCATTAACTTTATTATAGACACATGTATCACTTTCATTAATGACAAAAAAATTCTCTTATGGCCTCATCAAAATGAACATTCCATGACTATGATGCCTGTTTCAACCCATAAATGGATCTTTTCATCTTTTACACTTAATTGGAATTATTTGATGTAATAAATACTTTGGGTTCAATCAAATAGACACCTTCAACTAACTTCCCACTTATAAAAGTAGTTTTGAAACCCATTTTCTAAATTTCATAATCATAGAAGGCTGATATTTCAAGTAATATTCTAATGGATTTAAGCATCACTGCTGGTGAGAAGGTTTTGTAATAGTATATTCGTTGACGTTGCCTGAAACCCTTCGCTGCCAGTTTTTTCTTATAGGTATTGAACTTACCATCCATGTCTATCTTTTTCTTGAATGTTAATTTTCACCAAATGGGTTTTATATCAGTTGTAGGACCTACCAAAATCCAAACTTGATTTTAATATAAGGACTTTATCTCATAATTCATGACATCTTTCCATTTCACACTTCCTTTCCTTATACTATTTTTTGTAGGTTAAAGGATTTTTATCCTCAAGGAGTAATGTGTCAATTGGATCAGTGACAAGAAAACCATAACTCTTTGGTTCTCTAACCTCTTGAGTAGACCCACTTATTACTTCTGTCTTGGGAACATCTTCATCTCCCACTGTCTCTTATGGAGATTATTCCCGTACCAACTCTTGTGCATCTAGAGAATTAACTTCATCAATGTAAATCTTGATCCCAATCCATTGTAAATGTGTTCCCATTCAAGAAATATGGATTGTATTTATACAATTGGATTTCCTATTTTAAGGTTTATATAGGTAATATCCCTTAGTTTCTTTATGATAACCTATTACGATGCACTTCATGCTTCTAAATGATTATTTGTTATTAGGTATAGTCTTAAAAAAAACCCTCACATCCCCATACATGTATGTTTGAAATAATGGGTTTCTTTCCATACAAAAACTCATATGGAATACCATATATAGCTTTAGTTGGTACTCAGTTATGGGTATATGTTGTTGTCTACATGGCATATCCACAAAAGGATAATGGGAGAGTTTCCTAACTCATCATCGATATTACCATGTCTAGAAAGGTACGATTCCTCTTATCACTAACACCATTCCACTATAGTGTATAAGGAGGAGTGAGTTTGGATACTTTCCCAAACTCCTTTAAGTGATCAATGAAATTTTATTTAAGATAATCTGTGCCTCAGTCTTAGCGAGTGTCTTAATCTTATTACCAAGATGGTTTTCTACTTAATGTTGGTATTCATTAAACATCTTAAAGGAATATGACTTGTAATTCATTAATTAGATATACCCATACCTAATATACTCATCATTAATAGTAATTAAGTATGAAAAACCACCCCTTTCCTCTATTGGAAATGGACCACATACATCCATATGGATTAATTATAGTAATTCAATGGCTCTTAATCCCTTTTTAGAAAAGAGTGATTTGATTATTTTTCCATGTAAATAAGTGTGACATACATATAGTGGTTGTTACTCAGTTGATTATAAATACCCTTCTTAATATATTTTACGTAATCACTTCTCATTTACATAAACAAGAATGAAGTTCCATAGGTGGGTGTTATATGAGTCACGATCTTTGATTTTGTCATTGATTTTCATTATCAAGTTTTCAAGTTTAATATATATAAACCTTCGTTAAGATTACCCATACCATAACAAGTTTTATACTTATAAAAGAGGTGACATTTATTTCCAAACTTGAAATAAAATCCCATTATTTCCAGACATGAAACTGAGATTATGTTTCTGGTAACTGAAGGCACATAATAAATATTATTCAATATAAGAACCAAAACACTAGGCAAAGTAAAATGATAATCTCACACAACCAATGATACTATACTCACACATTTTTTAGCTCAGAGATCCAATTAACCCTTTTCAATATTATTGAATATACTTGGTTCCTATATATGAATAAAAATGTGTGAGATGCATGTTGTATCCAATACCCAACATGTAGATAATGATAGGCTCCATTCAATGACAAAAATACCTATATTAGAAGCACCACATTACTTCTTCTTTCTAGATTTACAATTCTTCTTCTAGTGTCTTTTCTTTCCACATGAAAATAAGACAACCCCCCGATCATTTACCTCCATCTCTATCTTTTACTTCTTGGAACATCACTACATCAGTGTCTTCAGCTTAGACTTAGACTTAGACCCCATAGCATTTCCCTTCCTCCTATTATTCACCCTAAGGAATGAAGAATAAATATTCATCATATACTTATAAGTTTGGAGAACTAAATCCAAAAGATCAAGGAGTGACTTTGTCATGTTATTCATATTATAGTTAATAATAAAAGTTTAGAAGCTTGATGGTAAAGAGGAAAAAATAAGATCTGTCACTATTTATTGGTTCATATTGAACCCAAGGGATTCAAGTATCTCAATAAACCCAATCATATTGATTACATTAGATTCCATTTAATTACCTTTATCTAGCCTTCCCCTATAAAGTTCACTAGAAATATCATACATTTCTTTCCTTTATCTATCCTAATATAACTATTGGAGATGAGTTAACATCTTGTATGAATCTTCATCCTCATGATTTTTTTTCAATTGATTGGACATAGATGAAAAAATTATACACTGTACATATAATGCATCATCTATATGATTTTCCCATTTATCTTTATATACCTTGATTTTTCCCTAACAGGGATCAATAGGAAGTGAGTACTCCAACATATAAAGCTTCTCATCTTGGAGTAGTACTATGCAAAAGTGCCTGTACCACTCCTAAAAGTTATAGCCAGTTAAGATATTTTCTATATCCAGTGTGAACCATAGTGATAATGTTATGGTGGTGTTGGTGATTTTTATTTTTATCTAAAACAATTAAATTTTAGCAGTTAGTACTTTATCTTGATCACCTTGGAGACATTTTTTATAATTAGTTATATCATTACATGTCTCCAAATATTTTATTGAACCATAATATCCCTCACTATTAGATTTGGAATACTCTATCGCTTGAGTATTCTAGTGTCAAGGATCTTTGAAACCTACCATCATAGTCTACAAGTTATGGATACACCACTACTTGGAGAGTTTCAATGTCACGACCCGTCCCCCGGGGCCTGTGTTGTGATGACCCCAAGCCAACATCCAATAGACCAGGGGCTGGCGACTAGCACCGAGTAGGCATATCCCAAAAATGGGAGGCATTTTCCTAAGTACATGTACACACACACAACTATTTCCAAGCCCAAAAGTGATGAACTAAAAACACTAAGTAAACAAGCATGCATACCTATAAGATACCAACAATAGAGTATGACAGCACAAAAACTGAAAAGAAAACATGGACAAAATACAATCCCAACCAAAAGGGAAAGTAAAAGCTCCTGAATCTCATCCACAAAAAACCCTACCTAAAGGGTAGGTATAGAAACAATTGTTTGAATTTGCTAAAGCACACCTCGTCTGTTGGGCCTCTCTCTAAGAAATACATGACCTCGGTCCACCAAGGACTCCATAAAAACATCGATTTTCTACACAAGGAATGACACGTGCGGGCATAGCCCATACAGGGGTGAGTAAAACAATACTCAGTAGGGACCTTTAAACCACAAAGGTACACCACTAATAATTACATGAAGTACACCACAAAGGAAACACATGAATTACACCACAAAGGAAACATACTAAGTGAAATCAATAGAGTCATCTCACACAGGTAAAAGTATAAATCTTGAAGAGAAGGATTTCTAGTTGTAGTCCACAAATCTCCCAGTCTCTATGACACTAGATGTGTTGATGGTGCACAAATCATTAATGGTGCATGGAGCATTGATGGCGCACATAGCTTCAGTGGTGCACAGAGTGTTGGTGGTGCCTAGAGCAGTGATGGAATCCGAGATGTTGATGGAACATGGAGCATCGATGGTGAAAAAAGTGTCAATGGAATACAGAGCATGGATGGAACATAGAGTGTAAATGGAACATAGAGCATCGATGTCACATGGAGCATTGATGGGTTAAGCAGTCCCCCAATTCAAATAGTCACAACAAGCCATAAGATTCCACTCGTAGTTTTCTTGTTCTAAGAGAACCTACTCATCAAGATATTAGGTCATAAACCAACTTCTAAAAAACTCACTTAGAGTATCTCAAAAGGAACGCATTATCTCAAGGGTCCCAATGCCGCAAATGGATCGTCAAATGGACACACAGTTTGAAAGATAAAACTAATTTAGTAAAAAGGGTATGGTCCGGTCCAGGTCCGACCTGACCCGATCCGACTAACCCATCTCTACCTAGTTTTCCCAACCTAACCCGACCCGGTTGGTTTGGTCTGGCCTGAACCAGCCCAGTTCGCCCAGTCCAGCCTGCCACATGTGGTCCGACTCCATCAAAAAATAGCTCGACTGTGCACTCTCGGTCAATGTGGCTGCTGCATTTAACTTGTACAACACCGTGTCCTGGCCCCCTGGTCCTACGACCCCACTAACACGAGGTCCTCCTCTGACATGGAGTCCGAGCCATGTCCTGCCACATCTGTCACCATGACCTCCTTCTGTGGCTCCTATCCACCTCCCACAGCCTGCGCTACCGTATGCTCCTCCTCCGATGCGGTCCTGCTGGACCGTGGCTGTGCACCCCACCAGAACTCGACCTCTCGTCAGGCTGCACGCTGTCCTCGCCATAGGCCACCCAGCCGGTGACCATCTATTTGTTGAAACCTCCACAATAAGATACTTATTTTCTGTTTCACTCTCATCATACCTCCGTAATGCCATCTCGAATCACAAACTTTGGTCTCGGATTATGGTGCCATGAATCATTGGCGCAACAATTGACCGTTCATGTAGGGTTTCAAAGGGAGAAGAACGCATGAATAACATGATAGATTTTGGGGGGAGGGATTAAGAACATGAACACCCAAGTAATGTATCTTGGACTCGTTTGTTCAGACTTGATCCATTCATGATAGCGGGATCACAAATAAACCAACAGCAGAATAATCACCAAGATATATTTCCTTTAATCCTGCAATAATTATCCCTCCTGTAAGAATGATCGAACTATGGATAAACCTATTCATAGGTTAGTCCACATTAATTGTTTGATTCTAAGAAGGGAAAAATAAATCACAAAGATATCAATACCCTACCTCAAGGTTGGATCAGTTGTTGACGAAGAATGGGGTTCCTTTCATCATCGATCATTGACCCACCAACGTTCGTCGTCGAGAGAGAGATTCCTTTTCCTTGCCTCAAGGAAATTCTAGGGTTATAGAGATTACTCTGAATTCCTTTGACATGGATTATTAAAAAAGGAAACCACCATTATGTCAACATGTAACGTCCAAATAATTTTTTTATTAAATATTTTAATGACGTTCACATCCAAAAACTGTCATTTGCAGTTGGCCCATGGCGATCGATGTTATGACTCACCTAAGGAAAACACCCCCTTACAAACTCAACGATGGTCTCAGATTTCAAATCTGAGTTACCATTTATGATTTATTAGGATTTCAAAATAAAATAATTTTTATTTAACTATTTTATTTATAGTTATGCCCATGGTGACTTTTTCTATAGATCACCTGCGTCGACTAATTTTTGGTCACACTTAGGGTAATTCTACTTTTCTGAGCTCAACTGTGCCCTCATATTTATGATCTGAGCACTTTTTTAAGAGTTATTTCACTTTTTCAAAAAATTCATGTGCACGTGCTATTAAAAATGTAACATTTTTCAAACAATTGTTTCAGGCACCCTAACCATCGGAATCGCACACCATCTCAGTGCCTGGTCTCAGAATTTTCCTAAATAATTTCTAAAAATAAAATCATAAAAATACAAGTCATTACTTTCAAGGTAGGAACTAGGCCGACCAACTGCATTAACTTGCAGTTCCTTGATCTGTCGAGTAAAGTCCTAGTTTATCAGAATTGTAAGCTTGATTACCTCAAATATTTTCTTTTAAATTGATAACAAAATAGATTTTTCTACTCATTTTCTATAAAATTTAGTTAACTAAACTCATTAATCTCATAAGAACTCCTTGGTAGGAGGAGGCACCCTCAACTATGGCTGACGAGCACCCCATACACCCATTTTTTTCAAATTTGAGCAATATAAGGTTATACGGATTAATATATCTTTGAAGGATTTTTAATATTTCTTTATTAATGTAATCCATTTTTGTTAAATATGTTCATACTATGTTTTCTCTCTCACAACTGGACATGCATTAATAGAAAAACATTCATCATATCTTTATAAATTTTTCTTGTTTATTTTTTATGTGTTCTCATATTAAACATGAACATGCATAAAATAATTAACAATTTATAAAGGAAATAAATTACTTGATTGGTATTGAACATCTAATTTTGGTTGATCCATTGTAAATTTAACGGATCAACCATGACCCAGAGGGTTATACCCGAGTTGAGTCATGACTCGTATCACATCTAACCTTTAGTCTAGTGCATTCACTTCTCATATGGGGTACCAAATCATCTTTTTGGGGCCCGTATATTAAAGTGTTATCATCAAAAGTACAAGTATACTTACATGCTTGAAAGGAGATCTAGGGAAGTAAAAAATAAATACATATAAATTGGATGCACAGACCCTTATACATATTGAACGAAAATAAGATGATGCGTAGACCGTCATAAAATTAACTACTTATTACAAATATCACATGTAGGTAATAAATAATTAACTAAATAAACTAGACATACACAAGGTCATTCGGTTCTTAAGACCAGTCGATGTGTAAAATAAAAGCACAAAAAAATTAAATTGTAATAGATTTATAGCAAGAGTATTTAAATAAATTAAATGAATTATTTAAATTCAAAAAATTCATTCTCATTTGGTCCCATAATTAATTTAATTCAATATTAAAATTAAATTAATTTTTATAAATATTAAAATAATATTATTTTAAACAAAAAAAATAATTAAATAAAATTTTGATTATATAAAATGTTCTCGAGTCCCGAAATCCCACCCAAAACCATTACAGGTTGGGCTGTAACCTCGTTCCCCAGTTTCAGGTCTGGAAGACTCTGTGCAAGGTTGTTCAGCATTGGGCAGGCCTGAACGAACCCATACAGAGTTAGGTGGACCCATCCATACCCATTTTAGGGTGGATAAGGTCCAATGACACAAAAATAGCTTTACGTAGTGCCACCCTTTATCACTGCTAAAAAAGCATTGATAAAATGTGCTTTTAATAGTGTTGTTAAAAGTACCCCTTTATCAGTGCTTCTTTAGCACTGATAAAGGGACCCCTTTTATCATAATTATTTTTAACGCTGTTAAAGGGACCCCCTTTATCAACGCTTTTTTAGCAGCGTTGATAAAGGGGTGTCTTTATCTGCACTTTTTTATTAGCATTGATAAAGGGCATATTTAAAAATAATTTATATTTCATTAAAAATAATATATTGATAAATAAATAAATTTATATTGATAGAAATATAATATATATATATTTTAAATATGTTTTAGATAAGACTAAATAGGCATTTACACATAATATATAAGATATTTAGTGAAAATGACTTATAAAATAATAATTATTTTTTAATTAACAATTTGTTAATTATTATTGGTTAATAGTCATTTAATAACAATTTGAAGATAAGAAAAAGTAAAAAAATTAATAAAAGATCTAAAATAAGTTAAAAACGTAACTTGGACTTCAAACAACCAAAACTTTTGATCTGGGTATCTATTTGGTTTCTACCACATATCAAATCAAATACAAAGATAAGCTCTATGCACTAATGATTGAGGTTAAACCATCTATCATATTTTCATTGCTAAAAAGGCCCAAAATACCTCCAAAACTGAGTTTTTAGTTGGGGTATCCCTATTTTTTAACATTCAATGGAATATCAACCCCGTTTAAGGGGTTTTTTTTTCATTTTTAGTGGGGACTAAATTTATTCCTAGGGATTAAATTCATATTGAAATTATGATTTTAAAATTTTATCACTTTTAAAAATGTATGATTATTTATAATCAAATATATATCAATATATACATATTTTTATATATTCAGACATAAAAATTTAATTTAATAAATAAATAATTAAACATATTTTCATATAAAATATATTTCTCAATATATAAACCTTACCAGATAAAAAATAATCTCCATTTTATTCAAAATACAAATGTATTAATATTTATATACATATACAATTAATGTATATATATATATTTGTTTTTGTATTGAAAAACATATATATATATATTTATCTACATATTCTAATATATGTATATAAATATTAATATATAATATATGAAAGTAAATTTAAATAGGTATAATTATATTTATATATGAAAACATATATATAAATATATATATGTATGTATTTATTTATGTATTTATAAACACATACACACACAAAAAATATTTTATATATGTATTTGAATATAAATATAATATATATATATGGATAAAAAAATGTAACAAAAAATAAAGAATAAAATAATATAGATGAGTGGAAAAAGCATGAGATTATGAGGGGGATGTATCATGTTCAAAACCCACCAAAGGTAGGGGAGTGCATGGGTGAGTGAGGTAGATCCCTAGCACTGTTAAAGGAAGGGGGCATCCTAGCACTGTTGGGGGGGGGTGGAGGATAGACAAGCGCTATTAAAGGGTGGGTGGGTGGGTGGGTGGGTGGGGGGGGGGGGGGGTTTAGGCACTGATAAAAGGGGGGTTGGTTTACCCTCTGAATTTACACATATTTTTCTTTAATTTAATTTTTTGACTTTTATCAGTGCTAAAAAAAGTGCTGATAAAAGGGGCCTTTATCATCATTTTATTAACACTGATAAAAGGGTCCCCTTTTAATATATCTTCGATTATCGACACCTTTTTAACATTATAAATGCCTTTTTTTCATGTTTTTAAAGACCATATTTGTAGAAGTGGGGACCTAATGGAGGTTGTGGAAGGAGGTCACATCATGGTTGGGGAGCTCAAAACTAATGGTGGGCTTAGTCTGGATGGTTTTAGGAAACGTCAGTGAGGTTACCTTGTATTGGAAGTAACAAAACGGTTTAGACCTTTGGACGGTGGCAGTTACATGTACCGTTGTAGCCGGAGGGAGGCAGCGTCACTACGGACGATGATCGAATCACCGAACAGGATAATAGCAATATGGATGTGGCTGCGACAGATGATGGGTGGTGTTAGGATTGGCCATAATGATGACTATGGGGAAAGGTAACAACACAGTATCCAAGACCTGGAAACTCAGGCTCAGCCAGACAATAGTAGAGGGGGGTGCGGGGTTTGACCTTGGTCTGATGGTGTCTTATCCATAAAGAGGTGCAATGCAGTTGGGTGGGGGGGGGGTCATGCAGTGATAAAAGTGGGTTTGATCCACCCTCCAAATTTTCATATATATTTTTTAATTTAATTTTTTTACTTTTATCAATGCTAAAAAAAGTGATAATAATAGGGGCCTTTATCAATGTTTTTTTAGCACCAACAAATGGGACCCCCCTTTTATTAGCAGTTCGATTATTATCATTTTTAGCACTATAAATGTCCTTTTTGCATGATTTTAAATACCATATATGCAATATTAGGGACCCAATTGAGGTCGTCGTAGGAGGTGACCATGTGGTTGGGGAGCCTGACATCGGTTGTGGGCTTGGTAAAGATGGTTCCAAGCAACGTAGGTGAGGTGGCCTTGTACTGGCATAAATGATGGGGTTTGGACCTGGGGAAGGAGGAGGTTATGTGCACCATTGTAGTCAAAGGGAGAAAGCTTCACAATAGAAAAAGTTCGAATCACTGAATGGGACAACAATAGGCTAGAGGAGGAGGCGACAGATAGTGGGTTGTGTTGGGATCGACCATAATGACGATGATGGGGTGAGGAAGCAACACGAAAGTCAGGTTCTGACAGCTCAGGCTTAACTAGATAGTAGCGGAGGGCGGTGAAGATGGTCCCATGGTTTCTCAGCTGTAAAGAGGTGCGACGCAGTTGGGTGTCAGCGACATGGTGGTGTTCGATAAACATGGGTGGGGGGGGGGGAAACCAGGTTGGTGGTGGATTCCTTTGGAATACACCATTTTGTTATAAAATATATTTTTCTTTTCCAAAAGCCTAGAAATAGGCTTTAGGGAATTTTTTGTTTGTCTGTATTTTTTTCAGATCACACCTCCAACAAAAGGTTTCGAAGAAAAGTCAAATGGATATACTTTATAGCCTCTTGTTTTTTTGTGAACAATTCTACAAAATATGTAAAATTTGGTTCACCAGCCTATGAAGTTCCGATGTCCAGATTCTGGCTGGTTTTTGGAAAAAACTATCCAGGTAGTCAGAAATAAATTACTCTAAACTTTCGACATTACAACATTTGTGATAAATCAAATATATTAAATACATGTTCTTCAATTTTAATACAAAAAATACCACTCTTGATCCAGATTTTTTTTTCGAATGACCGTAACTTGGTCATCCAATATCGAACCAAAGGGTGGTCAGATTTGTTGAGACCAATTTAAAACCCTCTACTTAACTTTAAAGAAAAATAATTTTTCTTGACTCAGAAAATCCATGAAATTGATTTGATACCAATTGATGGCATCGAGCCACATAGTGGAAGCTGTTGGGCTGGGGATTTAAAATTTTTCATCACCAAAGAAATGAAAATTCATTCTCTGGTGATCCGAGCCCCGATATGATCTGAGGATCTTGCGTGAATTAATCATAGAATAGAAATTAAAATGAATAAGTACCTCATTTTAATCAAATCACACTCATAGGTCGCATGTTCCCAATGACTGTTGCTTGAAGGATCTAAGGCCAAACCCCTCTAGATTATCCAAACATGCTTCAAGATCCCTTATGTACACCTTTCATAAAATTATGGGTGCTAGCATGAAGATCCGATGATTTTGTCGACATTAAAATGATCGCCTCGATCCTGTGACTTCGATTCGTGAAGGTGTTCTTGGACCGAATGCACAAATGGAGTGTTTCTCTCTCTATAATTTGGTAGGAGAGAGAAACTCTCAATTTCAACTAATGAATAGTCATGGAATGATCTTCAACTCAAATTATATTGTGGATGTCTAAAATACCCGATTAGAGTTCCCTACCCCCCTTATATTTGACATCCACCGAATAAGTAATAAATAAATAACTATGAAGAACTAATTGCATCATAAATATTATTAATATTATTTCACATGCTTGTAATATATATTAAATATATAATGATAAACTAGAGTTATTAACATGACTTGGAATTCCCGCTAATATTAAACTAACCTTGAATACTAAAATAATATTTGTTCATATAATAATATTCCTTATATTTACTTAAACACCTATAAATAATTTTAATAAATAAATTCAACCCAATTATTCTACAATCAAATAATAATGAATTTATTTATTTGTGGGTGATTGATAAGACTTGGAAAACTCTCAAACCCCATGGTGGGGCCTTCCATGTTCTACATACCTATTCACTAGAATAGGATAGAATATTGAATATGATATTGTGTGTGACCCTAAAGGGAATAATCTTTATAGCAGTAAATAGTATTAATAGACCTGGAGTGGATTCTATCAATCTATCAAGTCCATAAAAGAGACATGAAATAATCATAAAAATGAAAACCATCCTAGGAACACAAATTTTGTAATATTAAATCATTTTCATATGATATATTATAATGTAGGACACACACTTGTGCCAACATCCTTTATTTCTTTATTATTTTTTGATTTAACTAGACATACTTACCTTTGTAACACCATAAAATTATAAAGTAAAAACATTTTATTTGATAGTGTATAAAACATGAGACACCAATCATAAAATAAAATATAACACCCCAAAACTTTATGATATATTTGTTTTTAAATAAACTAAATCTATTTAATAGCATGCATTATATGCAATACTCAGTTTATCTTGCGTTACACACAAAACCAAGATTAAATTAAATGTGAAATATTATTAAAATATTATTATTTAATATAATAGTTATAACCTAGATATTGGAATTTTGGGTATGAATATTAAAAATTTAAATATAAAAATTATGGTTATCTATTGATTAGAAATAAAATGAGAATCATTTAAAAGAAAAAGAAATGTTTCATGAAAAACTATAGTTTTTCTAAAAGATAGTTTAATCGCGCTTTGTACACATTATTTAAAATTAAATTTTAACAATTTTAGTAAAATTATTTGAAAAATAAACATAATTTTTGAAATCAGGATATCAAAATTATCTCATGGTTAATTTTTGGTTTTTTCTGAGAAGTTTTATTTTTGGTTGAATTGTGAAATATATAGTATTTTAATTTAAAAATTACTTTAAATTTAAATAATTTATATTGTTAAATTATATTTTTAATTGGATTTAAATTAAAATTAGTTCAATTATATATCAATAAATACAATTTATTTAATTGAAATCATTTTCATATTGAATTTTTATATAAAAATAATGTAAACTTTTGAACATTGTCTCTTTAAAAACCCGCTTTCTCATCATGTATGTTGGAATAATTTTAAATTAATTTTTCCACTTAAGTGAAATGAATTTGTAAAAATGGATTCCATATTTTTAATAATCATAATTTATTATTTATAATAAGTTTAACTTAATTTTTGACCAAAATTAAGAGTGAAAATAATAAAAATTAATTACCGAGGTTAAGGTAAAAATGGATTTACTGGGGGTTAAACTAAGAAGATAAGGGTTAAAAATAAACTACCAACTTTTTAAAAACCAATTTTATGGCTATATTTTCATATTATATCTTCTATTTTAAATAATGGACCATTTTTGGAGCTTGTGTCATGATAAAAACATGGGTATGATTAAATATTTTCAAAATATTACAAGTGTACCACTCACCTCACTTATAAAAGGCTACCCCATATCCTCTCTTCATCACACCTTAAAACCTCTTTGGGTTGTATAATACCTAAAAAAATCACTTCCCAACTTATTTACCCTCATCCTAGAAGCCATAGTTTGGGAAGAAATTAAATCTAAGAAAGATTTAGTGCAAACTTAAGGAGGATTCTCGAAGAATAGGTAACGTTCTTCAATGAGCATTTTTATTTTATTTCTTTCTCCAACTCCTTCAATTATTATTAAACCATAATAATATAATAAAATAATTGTATTAGATATACTATTATATTTTTTATAATATGGGAATGACCTAAAACCATCTCAACTTCCATCAAATGGGTTATGAAATTGTCATTCATGTGTACGACGAACTACCGTCTCACGAACCAATTTCATTCGTTCTTCCATTACCACCTTTCACAGTTGGGTATAATGATGGATATAAATTATATTTGTGATATTTATAAAATATTTATACCTATATAGTCATTATATCAAATATATATTTTTTACCTTTTATTTTGTAAGAGATACGATAACGTCACTCATGTGTAAGACAGACCACCGCCTCATGAAGCGATGTGATTCGTCCTTAACTAACGCTTCACATGAAAGGTGATAAGGATAATATAATAATTATATGTGATATAAATGAAATAATTATTATATTAACTAAATATTTATCATTATATAAATTTAATATATATCATTTTATTTCTTTCCTTTCCACTCACTTAATGATGATAACATCATTCGAGTGCCTGTGGACTACCACTTTCACGAAGCGCCGTGACCCTCTTTTCTTCACCACAACACATGGATGATATATTTGAGTATATAATAAGGTATATATGATATTAGGATAAATATATAAATATTATATATTAATTTCTTTATTTCTATAATGATCATTGGAAAATGGAAACGTTACTCATGCGTACGTATGACTTACCATCTTAATGACCATAACATACTTTATTTTTCATAACCTTCATTCATGATTGGTTTTAAAAGTAAAAGTTATGTAAAAATATGATAATTATTTCAAGATTTCCATTTTATAGATGATTAAACAATGTAATATTAAAAATAACCATATATTTCATGGTGAATCATGGGTGAGAAAACAAGGAAATTAACACTCAAAATAATGAAAATAATGAAAGATTATCAATGAAAGGGTAATAAAATGTTATAAGAGGATCATATATGATATTATAAATAATAATATGAGATTTTTATAAGTTAATAACATGTTTAAAACCACTATTGAATAATTTAAAAAGTTTTCAATCAAAAGGAAGTGTGAGGTAAGGGATTTCTTAACTCGATTTCCATTTACTAGGTTAAAATTCTACTTCATTGATTATATCAATATAAGATTATGTGTATAATGAATTTTTATTATATTATATTTTATTTCTCCTTTTTTATGTGGATTTAAAGTTGATACACATAATTGATTCATTTATTAATTCTCACTTCAATGTTATCATCATTTTAAGGTTTTATTTCACAATATCATTCTAATCGAGAGTGTTTATTCTTGAATACAAGTTGAAGGAAATTATTTGAAAATTTACTAATAAAACCATATCATTTTATTATACTATTATTATTCATGATATTTTCAAGAAATATTACCATTTCCACTCTTTTTACTTCAAATAATTGATAAATATTTTTAAGAAAATCAGACTTTATTTCTCTCTTTGATCGGAAATCTATTTTATTCCAAATCCGTGTTTTTTAAAAATGTTTTCAATTTTTTTAACCTTTTAATTTTTTATTAAATTAATTTTTACCCATTTTTAACTTTAAAAAAATTATTTGTAAGGAATCCTATATCGTTTAAAAAAATTCACATTTGGATTTTACTGAAAATGTGAAATGAAACTTCCTATCATTTTCTGAAAAGGAAACTTTTATAAACTTTTTACATTGCAAAAGGAATGCTATTTTTTTAACTGATACATCTTGTAAGTAATTACCCACCATTATGACCATCATTTCTATGAATTTTTCTTTGTAATTTTATGAGGATATTTTTAAAGAAAATATTTTTAGAAGTTAATTTCAAAGAAAATGATTTTCAAAATGTTTTTCAAAATGAAAAGGATATATTCCTCAATAATGTTTATATATATATTTTTATGGTATTTATATTCATAAATGACAACAACCCTTATTATACTTATTCTCTACTGGGGATATATTGTATTGATACCATCCTTATTCTTCCTCATGATTGTTTATGATCATTTTGAGCAAGGAAATAATTGACCTTGACTTTCTTGATTCATTTTTGTAGTCATTAACTTTCGTATGAAATATTCAATTTCCTGTGATCACTTGATATTAAATTTCCCCTAAATATTTACATTATTTTTCATTGATATATTTATTTCATAAACCATATCTTATTACTACATATGGTGTTCTACATTGAAAGTTATTTGATTGAATGATGAAATATTGATAATTTGTATCCTTTATTGAATACAAATATTTGATGATAAGACACATTGTTCATGAATTAAATTGATTATTCAATATAATAGGAATGCTTTGGACATGAAAGAAATGTGTGGTGGAATTTTATAAAAATCCCCTTGATGCATGAATATGTCTCATGAGATAGAATCAGTTGGCTAAACCCTATGAGTTTGTACCTAGTAGTTTTAAACTATCTTGTAAAAGGTCTTGATAGTGGAAGTATAGTTGTCCCAAATGGTTCAATTTATACCCATTAGTTTTAAAATGTCTTGTGAAAGGTATTTAAGGTAGAGGTTTTCATATTCCTAAGACATTACATCCAATAATCAAGAATTTACTTCATTAAGAATTCATTTATTATTATCCACGAGATATTCAAAATGATATTATATATGGATAAATTTCATTCTCAGTTATTTATTAAATGGAATGTATTTTCAGTTATTTACCCTTCCATATTAATTTTTCATTATCTTACGATGATAGTTAAGTTATTTAAATGTCATGTGTGTTAAGTAATTTACCATTCGATGTTGATTATGATTATTAATTCATAATATATTCCACTTTACTTAACCCTTATCGAGCATTTGAACACACCCTTATTTTGTTTTATTTCTCAGGAATCCATGAAGTGTACTATGTTTGATATTAAATGACATTCTAGAGGGAATAGTGTTATTATTGAAAAAAATAATGTTGTAATTTGTGTCTTCAAATGTGATGTAAGACATAAATATGTATCTAGTTTCCAAGACTAATATACTATTCGGTCCTCTGGGTTGTGATTCCTTGTATCTTATGCCAATATAATAAATTAGACACTGAATCTAGGGTACTAGGGTTAGGGATTCTACAGTTGGTATTAGTGAAAGTTTAGTAGAAAACTTGGTAACTAGATTAAGAAAAAAATAGATTAGATAATGTAACCCTATGATAGTATTTGAGGATAAGTGTATAAGAACATACTAAAGTTTTGATAAGTTAGAGACTATGTGGTTTTTACTTGAAATATATCCATGTCCGAATACTACAAGTGGATGTGGTTTTGGAAGAGATGTACCTAGGGGTAATAACTTTGAAAAAGGAGCATTGTGCTTGACCCAATCATCACACTCTGTATGAAAACGAGCCTTACTATGCACCAGGTATGAAACTCCCAAGGGGTATTGTTAGGATAATTCAAATTTTCTTTATATACTATTTTCAAGGATTTAAATTGATAATGAAAATTAATTTACTAGGTTAAACCTAAGGTGTATTAGATTAAAAATAAGGTGTGTAAAAGGAATGAGGACATGTTTAATGTGTGAAAAATAAGTCTATATGGTAATGAATTAATGAGGAAAGATGAAGAGTACGATAGAAGGAAATAAATCACATCGAAATGATTCATTTATAGTTCCTTGTATTAAATGTGGGGAACATGGGAATTACTCGAGTCAATTAACTCTTATAAAGGTTAAACCATATACTTGGAAGGAACTATGTTGAAATAAAATAGATGAAGTATTTATGTATTGGGATTCAAAAAATTTGATTTTAGAATTATTTTACCAATGGTATTTTGGTGATAAAAATCATGAAAAATCTAAGGATTGTGTTGAATTTTATAAGTATATGTGTATTCATTAATTTAATAGTTATATACACCATTATATGTTAGTGAGTTTAAAATTTACCATAAGTTTAAAGACATAAACACATCTTTTTTAGGTTTCATGTGATGAGAGTTTACCAAGATTAAAGATATTTTAGTAGAAAATTGTGGCGATACAACCCATTGGTTTAATATATGTTTTTGTGAAAGATTTATTTGAGGAATAATTACATTACATTTTATAGACATTATTTTAAAGTTATTGATAACCTGTAGGGTTGATATGATCATTAATGAAATTGTAATAATAGTCAAATAAGATTATTAGACTTTATGAAAAAAATTTGTATTGAAAAACTTATTAAAAAATTTATTTAATGATTAATTCTATTTCTAGGATATCCATCAAATTTTAGGGATGTTTATATGAATTATATTAATATAGTTTAGAAAGAGGAAAAACTGTATGTTGGGTGACAACCCGTTTCATTCAGCAAGGCCATGGGGCTTGAACCCATGATCGAAGGATGATAAGGGTTTATCACCTACCACTAGCCTACAAGATGTATTGGTAATATGTAATTGTTTTAATTTAATTGATTTGAATAAAAAACATCAATTTTGAACAAGAGGTGTTACTTTTTAGGTTTATAGGTTAATGTATTATATTAGATAACTTTTTCTAATAATATTGGTTTTGAAAAATAGTTAGAGATATATGGAAATACTTTTCACTATTTTATGGATCTTAAGAACCATTAAAAGTGAATTTTAGTGATTCAGGAATAAAAAATACATTTTTGGAAATTCATTTCTTGGAGTAAGAAATGGATTAGAAATTGATTGAATTATAAACAAAGGATGAAATTATTATTATGAAATAAAAATGTATCAAAGAAGTATATTTCATTATATTATTAGACAAAAAAATAATTCCTTAACTCTAGGAAAAGGATATTAAAATAAAATGTTATCCTAATATCTTTATTTTTGTTGAATTGATGGCCTTTTAGATCATCACCGATTTATGGATTTGAGGCCCTTAACTTTACAGTGATCATTCACTTGATTGTGATCAATTACCTCTATCCCTATCTATAATTATTTATGTTTTTCTTCCATATCATAATTTTCCACCAATGTTCACATATGTAGTAGCCTATTTATGTGTTATTCTATATGGACTTTGTACATCACTAATTATCTTATTAAGAGGAAGCCTTCTCAAATATTTTTAGAATATGGGTTTTAAACAAAATAAATTTAAAATATCAAACCCTTTATTATCGTGATAAATTTTAAATTGAAAGGATGCAATTAATTTAAGGTTAGGAGAATGTAAAACTGAAAAATTCTAAAATAAGAACATTTTATTTGATAGCTTATGAGTCACATGACACAGATATTAGAAGAAAATATAACACCTTGAGAATTTATTATATATTTATTTTTAAATAATTTAAATCTATTCAACAGCTTTCATTACACCCAATGCTGAGTTTAGATTTCATTACATGCAACACTCAATTTAACTTGTGTTTCATGCAACACCAAGATTAAACAAAATGTGAAATGTTATTAAAATATTATTATTTAATATAATAGTTTTCACCTAGATGTTTGAATTTAGGGTATTAATATTAAAAAAAAATATAAAAATTATTGTTATATATTAATTTGATATAATATAAAAACCATCTAAAAGAAAAATAAATGTTTTTTGAAAAACTATAGTTTTTCTAAAAGATGAATTAGTCGTACATTGAGCACATAATTTAAAATTATTTTTAGAAATTTTTGAAAATTTATTTTAAAAAATAAACATAATATTTGATATTGGTATATAAAAATTATCTTAGGGTGATTTTTTTATATTTTTCTAAGAAGTTCTATTTTTTAATGAATAATGAAAAATACTGAATTTTAATTGAAAGTTTCCTTTTAATTTAAATAATTTATAATGATAAATTATATTATTAATTGTTTTAAAATTAAAATTAGTTAAATTATATATCAATTAATATATTTTAGTTCATTGTAATCATATTCACATTTAATATTTATATAAAAACACTGTAAACTTTTGAACCTTTTGTCTTTGAAAACCCGCTTTCTCATCACGTCAACAAGATTAATCTTAAATTAAATTTTTAGACTTCTGTGAATTAAATTTAAAAAATGGATTAAATATTGGGAATAATAATAATTTATAATTTTTAATAAGGTATAAATAATTTTTTATCAAAATTAATTGTTAAAACATTAAAAATTAATTATCACAGTTGAGGTAAAAATGGATTTACTGGGGGTTAAAGTAAGAATATAAGGGTTAACCATGACCTGTCTACTTTTACAAAAGCTATTGGATGGAAATATTTCTACCTCAACTCTTATAGGTTATATAATGGACCATTTTTAATATTTTTTATTGATAAAAACATGGATCTGATTGAACCCTTTCAAAATATTACAAGTGTGCCACTCACCTCACTTATAAAAGGTCACCCCTCTCATATCTTCATCACACCTTAAAAAATATTTGGTTTATAAAATATATACCCAAATAACTTTCCAAAATATCTACTCTCATCCTGGAATCCATATTTTTTACATAAATTAAACCTAGGAAGGCTTTAGTGCAATCCTGAGGAGGATACCCAAAGAAGAGGTAATGTTCTTCAACAAGAATCTTTGTTTTTTTTCTTTATCCACCTAATTAAATTCATATTAAACTATTATGATATAATAAACTAAATACATTCCATATACTATGATTTTTTTATAACAATTTATTGACCTAAAACCATCTCCACTTCCGTCAAATGGGTTAGGAAATTATTATTCATGTATACGGCTAACTACCGCCTCACAAACCGATGTCATTCGTTCTTCCATTACCAGATTTAAAGGTTGGGTATGATGATGAATATAAATTATATAGATGATATTTATAAAGTATTTATACCTCTGGATTATATATATCATATATATATTTTTTCATTCTATTCCATAGGATATACGATAATATCACTCGTGTGTACGGTGGAATACCACCTTGCGAAGCGATGTGATTTGTCTTTCACTAATGGATCACATAGAAGGTGATAAGAATAAATTTAATGGTTATATGTGATATATATTAAATAATTATTATATTAATGAAATATTTATCTTTTATTAAATATAATATATATCATTTTCTTTCCTACATTTTCATTAACTTAAAGATGATAACTTCGCTCGTGTACGTGTGGACTACCACCTTCACGAAGCGATGTGGCTCTCTTTTCATCATCACAACACTTTTATGATATAATATGGTCTATATGATATTATTATAATTATTTAAATATTATATATTATTTACCTTCTTTCCATAATGATCATTAGAAAATGGATATATTACTCATGCGTACGTATGACCTACCTTCTTCATGACCTTAACATACTTCATTTTTCATAACCATATTTAATGATTGGTTATAAAAGTAAAAATAATGTAAAAATATGATAATAATGTAATTATTATAATTATTTTGATGATAAAACTATGTAATATGAGAAGAATCAAATCTTTAATGACGAAACATGCATGAGAAAACAAGGCAATTAACACCCAAAACAATAGAAATAATGCAAGATTATTAATGAACAAGTAATAAGATGTTATAAAAGAATCATATATGATGTTATAAATATTAATATAGTTTTTTATAAGTTAATAACATGTTAAAAACCACTATAAATGAGGTTAAATAACATTCAATCATAAGGAATCTTGAGGTAACGGATTTCTTAACTCAATTTCCATTCATTGGGTTAAACATCCACTTCATTGATTATGTCATGCCAAGATTATGTGTATAATGACTATTAATTATTTTATTTTTTATTTCCACTAGTTTTATTTGGATTTAAATTTGATACAAATAATATATTCATTTATTAATTCTCACTTCAATCTTATGATCATTTTATGTGTTTATTTCAGAATCACATTCTAATCAAGATTGTTTATTCTTAAACATTAGTTGATTGAAATTATTTGAACATTTCCTAGTAAAACCAATTAATTTTATTCTCCTTTGATTAATCATGATATTTTCAAGTAATAATTCAAATTTTCCACTCATTGTCACTTAAAACAATTGATAATATTTTTTTAATAAAATTTGACTTTATTTCTATCTTCGGTTGTAAATCTATTTTATTCCATAACCATGTTTTATAAAAATATTTTTAAAAAATGTTTTTAAAATTTTAAAAATTATTTATTGAAGTCATTTTTAACCATTTTTTAATTTTTTAGTTTTTTTAAATGAATCCTATTTCATTTTCAAAACAATTCTCGTTTGGATTTTTTTGAAAATGTTCAGAATCTTCTTTTCATTTTCTAAACAATGTACTTTTATAACCTTTTTACAATGAAGAAATGTTCCTTTTTAACTTGGAAGGAATGTATCAAATTACCCTATATCATGACCATCATTTTTTTAAGTTTCCTTTTCATTTTTATGATGATATTTTTAAATAGAATGTTTATAATAGTGATTTTCAAAGATAAGGATTTTCAAAATATTTTTCTAAATGAAAATGATATTTTACTCAAGAATGTTTTAATGATATTTTTATGGTATTTCTATTCATTAATGATAATAAACCTTTTCTACTTATTCTCCACTGGGATATGTCATATTGATACCATCCTTATTTTTCCAATGGATAGTTAATGATCATTTTGACCAAGGGAAGTATTGACATTTATTTTATTAATTCATATTTATAGTCATTAATTTTCCCTTGAAATATTCACTTTCTTATGATAAAAAAATTAAATTTCCCATAAACATCCACATTATTTATCATTGACATATTTATTTATTAAATGGAATCTCATTCCTATATAATGTGTTCTACTTTGAAAGTTATTTTATTGACTAGGAAATATTGATAATTTGTATCCTTTAATCAACATGGATATTTGTTGATAAATAACATTTTTCATGAATTAAACTGATTATTTGATATATGAAGAATTATTTTGACATTAGAGTCATGGGTGGGGACTGTTTATAGAAACCCCCTTGATGGATTAGTAGGCTTTATGAGACAAAATCAGTTGGCCAAACCCTATGAGTTTATACCTTGTAGTTTTAAATAATATTGTGAAGGGTTTTGATAGTAGAAGTATAGTTGGAAAAACCAGATCAGTTTATACCTTGTTGTTTTAAACCATATTGTGAAAGATCTTGATGGTATAGGTTTTCATGTGTCTGAGACATGGCATTCAATAATTAATCACTGCCTTCATTAAGAATTCATTTATTATTTTCCATGATATTTTCACAACGATATTCTCTATGGATGTATTTCATTCTCAGTTATTGATTAAGTGGAATGTTTTTCAGTTATTTACCTTTATATATTGATTTTTCCTCATCTTACCATGATAGGAAAGTTATTTAAATGGAATGTTTGTTCAGTTATTTACTTTTCCATGTTGATTATGTTGATTGATTCATGATAAATTTCTATGTAATTAACCCTTACTGAGCATTTGAACTAAACCTTATTTTGTTTCCTTTCTCAAGAATTGATGAAGTGTACTATGTTTAATATTCAATGATATTCTAGATGGAATAATGTTATTCTCAAAAAAATTATGTTGTTATTTATCTTTTCAAATGTAATATAAGACTCAAGTATGTATCTATTTTACCAAGACTACTAAATTATTCAACCATTCAGGATGAAATTCTTTATATCTTATTCCAATGTAATAAATAAGAAAATGGATTTGGGATACCAGGGTTGGGGTTGATACAACCATCAACTACCATGGCCATGGATATATAAAGGTACTACCATCCTGATTAATAAGGACCAAGATATCACTTCCTGAAATAGGAAGTGAAAAATTATATATTGACCATTCAACCAATGTCATACCACCAATGACACACCCAACACAAGATACATCACAACAAATTCAATGTCATGGTTTTTTCCTTATGTCAAAGTATGAGATTAAATGACACACATTGATAACGAACTCAATCCAGGAGACTAATATATATATGTAGATAGGAACAACCAAAGTCACCTAATATATGTGGTGTTTCTATCGGTAGGCCTATCCCCATGATCTCATCTACTTAAGATCACAAAGTATGAACTTAATGAGAATAAATATTAATGATTATGATTACCCAACACCTGATGGTCAAACACTATCAACATACTATCAATATGATGTATCTGGATCATAGGACATAACTTTAATATTCTAGACATGGTATCTCTAGGTTATCATTATAGCATGAGAACTACTATAACATTTTGATGAAACATGTAATCTAAGGTAATTACCATAAATATAGTGGAAACATAAGTATCAACACTATTCTGGTAAGATAAACACATGTGCACATCAAAATATATACATGTAATGGTAATAAAAGTAAATACACAAGTTGGGTCTAGGGAACCTAATCTAAACAATGGACCCATGTCCCCATAATCAATACTAAAATTATTTATCGGGGGAAAATATGTGAAAATAAAATCTTCTAATGGGAATACATTTTCAATCCAAGAATCCCTAGAGAAAAGAGAGTCACTTTCAGTTTCTCAACTTTCAAAGATTTTCCACCAACAAGAAAAACCATACGGCCAATAATCAATAATTAAAAAAAAATCCTAAATCTACCCATGACATATTATTGATTATATTTAACATGAATTTTCATATATTCTCAAATGACTTGTTCTAGAGAAACATCCTTCAATGTTGAAAAATTCCTTTTATTGACATCCACACCTTGGGAAATCCCATCCCAAGTGGACATTATATTATCCTTTAGACCTTTCGAAGCTTCATCAGACCAATCCAATTTGGGGTAGCATCCCCCTACCAGGATATCAAAACCCAAATCTCGGAAGAATGTAATAATCATAGAAGAACCCAAATCATCTTCTACATAGCCAACTTGAAGATCTTGAGACGTTATAATTTCTTAATTAGTAATGATAATAATCAACATAGATAAATTTTAATGTTTCTTAGAGAAAAAAAATAAAATTTATGTAAATTATAATTTATGGAAATAATTTTATATATGATTTGCATGACGTGGGTTAGAATTTTATGATGTTTTTTATTTAATTCAGTGATGCACCTTTAGATTTGTGATTTGGAATTTTATTTTTTTCTTCTCAAAAAATGATATTCATATACATGGAAGATTATGTCAATTAATAAAATTAAATTAAAAAAATATCATTATTTGATCCTAAAATTAATTTTTATTTCTTTTGATTTTTTCAAGTTTCATCAGCTAAGAGAAATTATTGTATCATAAGTTACTTTCATGAAAACACTAATAATCATTCATTTGTCTTTGTTCTGTTTTGACATAAAATATGATATGATAATAAACCAATCCTAGTAAACTACTACGAGTATCTATAATCGATGATCATCATTTAATACAATCTATTGAGATGATATGTCGGGGTTAGTGTAAATGGGGAATTATATTAGGATACATAGTAAGCCTATGGGAACAAGTGATGGATATATTTTTTGCACATATTTTATAATATATAATTCATTAATTTTTGAATTAAAGTAATTTTTATTTCCCATCTATTAATTTTTTTATTCATTTGATTAATGGGAAGAATTTGAATTTTATTTGGATAAAAATGAGAAAAGTATAATAGAGAGATCTGTAGACACTTTGTGCTACAACACCACTAGATTAAAGCTATATAAAAATGAAGAAACTGGTCCAATCATGATTCACACCATGAATCACCAATAAATACATGAATTAAGTTACATCAAGGTCCTCATCGAGTATAGAAGCTGAAGTATGGGTAGTTTAGGACTTGAATTCTATATTCATGATGTGAATATTTCTAAGACGTGAAGAATAGAGAAGAAGCGATGCTTGTTCACACCATGAAACAAATTTTAAATCATATTTTTTTGAGTAAAATGGGGTTTAAAGAGGGAACCACACTATTCACATCATGAAACAAAATTCATTCCATGAACCCATTGTCAATAATAGATTTAAATATGAGATCTTCCAAAATTTCAATGGGATTTAAAACTAGTTTGACCAAGGATAACCTTGTGTGACTTGGATTAATTTGAAGTATTTTTTTTAAAATATTAAATACTGAACCCTCAAGGATTTATTTTAAAATAAATATATAGGAGGCATCTATGAAAATAGAGGAGACCGAGGTCTAGTTCAAGGTGTTTCTACTATAGAGCCCTTCACCAGGACATCTATCAATTTCTGTAATAGTTTTCTTATTATTTTCTCACCCTCTCATGGATAACATGAGGGGGTAATTTATTTTATCCCATTATGATTTCAATTAAGGGGAATTAATGTATTTGAGTATTTTATTTTTAATAAAAATTTATTTTATGTGGTTTCCATTCATTTATATATTCATATCTCTTTCTATATCATTTTATAATTCATGATCATTTTTTTAGGTGAGTGGGTGAGTGCATTTTTAATTCATTAATTAGAGTTTCATTTTAAACATGACCATTATGTTAATTACATTATACTTTTTAATATGGTTTCATGTTACCTATATTTTTATTATTCAAATTACTTGACCATTGGAAAAGGAGTTTCTTGAGATGAAGAGTGTGTACTTAGATTAAGGGAATTACTAAGACTCTATTATAACAACCATATAATTATTTATTCATGATTTTATGATCTATTATACCATACACCTTTATTTTCATTTACTCAGTACCTTTATTATCTTTTCTTCACTCCCTAAAAATCATCATCACTCCTTCAAATTCGAATAGTATTATATTTATTTATCATAGTTGTATGTCTTTATTATCAAATTATTATTTTTTATAACCCTGTATATTGACCATGGGACTTGAAATTCTTTTAATACTTGGTATTTTAGAGTCCCAATTATTTTGTGTTTATAAACTTCTAAATTAGTGTTGTTCGAGAGGAAATAATGATTCTTTTTGGGAATATCAATTCATGGAATCATTTTTGGGGATTAAGTTAAGATTTTAATTTTATTTTATAATTTAATCAAATTATGTTACCTCCTTATTTTTAGTTTACTAATTTTTGATTATGTTTTTCTTTACTTTTTTTCCTTTTAAGAACTTGGAATTTTTTGTTTTGATGACAATAATATAGTGCATACTGACTAAGATGGAAAAGTTGACTATCTGATTTATAGATTTTCACATCACATTAATGAACTAAAAAAAAAGGTCTATAATAAAGAATAAATAATCCCACAAACATACTTGGGAATGAATGAGACACTACTCCATAACCTGGAATATGATTTTTAATAGGCCTACCAAGAGCTTGAATGCATGGTAATTGAAGTTGAGGAAAATTCAACTTCTAAAGACAAATTATTTCTTATAGAATATTCCCTTAACAATAAAGGTTTGAAGAATAAAGAATAAAAATATATAATAGATAAAATTTAGTGTTTTAATGAAAAATTTATAGAGAATTATCAAGAACAATAAGGAGAAGAAGGGACCTCAATTGCTGAATTCCTGCATGTATTTCTTGAAAATTTGGGATCATGATAATAGGAACAAGAAGAAGAATATAGTAAAGTTGATAAAATATTCACCGAATTTTTATATTTTGAGAAAGAAAAACAAGAATATTAAAATGAAAAAGATATTGAGGAACTAGATTCCGAACTTTAATAGATCATTGAAAAATCTGGACTAACATTTCTATTATTTAAAGTGGAAGAAAAAAACTACTAAATATTGATAGCAGATGAATTCCTTCTCCAAATACTCAACCTGTAAAGATCATGGTCTCCACAAAAAATATAAATAGGAGTTTAAAAAGAACAATGATAAGAGATACATCAGATTCTCTATAAAATTATAATTGGATAATTTTAATAGAGTTATCTTTGTATTAAAATCCCATTATTTAATGAAGGTAAAGATCTAATTAAATAACCTTAAACAAAAGAATATTTTAGAATGTAACATATATTTTTTTTCATAGGAGTTATTTTTAGTTTTATATTAGGAATTTATTTTAGGATATAGTTTTTGATTCTCCTATATTTTTAATCTATATTGAATCGACCTTATGCTTTTAAGTGGTGTTAGCTTTTGTAAGTCCATCTTGAAGGTATAAAAAGAAGAAAAAAGAGAAAATTAAGAGCTTAATTGAAAGGGAATTAATATTTTTATTTTTTTTATTCTTAATTGAATCTCCTATGTTTCTATTTTTGGAATTTTAACATGAAACTTCTTGTCCTCCACTTGAATTTTTGTAAATTCACTGATTTTGGAGACAAAAATCACAAAGTATAATCATTATTCCATGTTTTAGATATAATTGTTAATAAAGTAGAATGATTAAGATAAGGGATGCATAATCATATATAAACATGGGGGAATGAATTTATAAAATCCCGATTTGAGAGAACCTATTTACCTAAATAAATGAAATTTCTCTTAGACTTTTCAGGCCTTGAATTTCTGAATTTTGTGTAAATTAATTTTTTTAGTGTTCATTTGTATAATTGATTTTACCAATAACATGTATCATTATCAAAAGGTTTCTAAGATATTTTTTACATTATTTATTAAGCATATTCATTTTTGAGACTTAGGCATGTTTTCTTTTAGATAATTCTTTGTATCTTGTTAAAACCATGATTATGAAAAATGACTTTTAAAATGATTGGGAGATTTTTTATAGGAAATTATCCTTGATACCCCCTTGTATATTTATCCTTCCTTTATCCCATAGAAACCTTAAATGACCTTGTTAAGTAATATCCACATTAGAATTCAATATTATCCTTTCCCACCCTATTGTTAGTGTTTTTCATAATTGTTTTGGACACCTTTCATTCCCACACTTATTTTGAGTCAATGCACACCTACTTTCAAAAGGAATTCATTAATAATTAAACAGTGACATCTTAGATAACATGTTGGTGGAGTGTATGGGAGGTTGGGCTCAACACACCCTTGGGAGGGGGATTATTTCATACTCCAAGAATCTATTATAGGTTTAATATATGTTCATTAATCCTTTTCCAAATCCCAATATGGGACAAGTTACTCCTATTCCAAAAATCTAATCAAAACAATGTGTTGATGCAATCAACTACATGTATTAATGGTTCTCAATTATTCTCTTATTAATTTTTGGTTCTTTGTTTAATATCCACAATTGGTAACTCTAGAGTTTTTCACCATCCATAGGGGCAGGTGGTGTTTTGGATTTCGGATTAAACCTCATAGATTAATCATATTTATCCTAAGATAACTGAAATAAAATCCCACATAGTTTTATTTAATGCATAAAAGAAAATGAAATTGGGTTCAAACCTCAAAGTGGATTCCTTTGTATCCTATAACAAATAGGAATCAAATTCGACATAGTTAGAAGGGAAAATAAGTATGTGTCACAAGGGGTGTGAAAATAGAGGATTGAGAATAGATTATTCATTAAGGATTCCCTGAGACAATTCACTAGGGATATGTCTATTTGAAGGAATTTATCATTAGGAAATATGTCCCTTTGATGAGGAGAAAATATGGTTAAGGATTACACATAAAATGGAGGTTGGAAATGGAGCCACTTTCATCATTTTAATGTGATGATAATCATTGATCTTTAAGACCAAGAGAGTCATGTGCAATGTGAGAAAACAAGAGATAACATAATATCAGTCATATTATATGAGAGCATATAGTTAGAGTTGAAAAGGGGATTACGCATTATGGTCAGCCTGAGAAGATTAATGTTCTATAAAAGGGGAGACAATAGAAGATAAAGTGAGGATTAAATATGAGTTTCCTTGAGATAACTAAACTATTAGGTGAGTTTGGTGAAAGATGTTTTTGAAGATTTCACATAGGATGAGGTCCAAATATAATAATTAAGAAAATTATATCAACTCTAGATTTTATATAACTTATAAGAGTATATCAACTCAAGGTAAATAAAGATTCTAGGAAGAATATATCAACTTGTGGTATTACATAACTGATAAGAGTATATCAACTGAAGGTAAATGAAAAATCCTTGAGGAATACATTGACTCTAGGTAAATAATGAAATAAAAAAGGAGAATATTGACTTAATGTAAGAAGGTGGGGCTTACACATATGAGCTTCTAGGGAGTACCTAACTTGGTAAATAACTCTGGTGAAGGAAAGAGAGATTAGGGATTACACCTAGTAAGAGGCATGATTAAGATTAATATAAGAGGATAATATGATCTCAAATCACCATGCATGATGAATACAAAAGGAGGAATCTTTACTAAAGGAATATAATGAAATCCATAGAGAGAGATATTGAATCATGGAAATATAATAAAAAATCTACGAGGAATCTTGACTTGAAGAATTATGATAAAATCGGGAGGAAAATATTGACCTAAAGTATTTGATGGCATGGTTGGGGATTAAACCTAATAGGATGCCCATATATATGGGCCCACTCCTCATCCACTGATGGGTGAGGAATTTTGACAAAAGGGTCTTTTTAAATATAATTAAGGCCCTTGGAGGACACATAACAACTGGAAGATCCTGACTTCTCCACAAGGGATTTAAATCACATGAAAAAATAGGGGTTAGGTGATCGCATAAATATGAGGTGAGTCATGCACTCATAAGTTGGGGGGTCACATTTTGTGGATCACATTACTGAATCATTACAACCAAGGGAACATAATCTGGACTACATGGACAATGTTGGGATGTCTGGATTCATATAACCAAGGGCACATAACTAGTATTGCATGAATCATAGTCACATAACCAGAACCATCATATTATTGTAGCAAATTTTTGTGAGACATGGACAGGTCCGGATGATAGGTCCATATGAAGGCTTTGTGTAACTCATGGGTGCATAGTCAAACTTATCACATGACAAGGGTCATGTAACAACCCGAAATTTTAAATAAATATTGTTTCCTAATTTTATGTGTTATTTTATTTTATTTTATTACTCAACAAAAATGTTTCATTTGATAACATGAGTATAATTAAAATGAGACTGTTGGGTTTTGACTGTTATTTGACCATTGGTCAATATGATCGCTGGAAACTAAATGTTTTGACTATTGTCTATAAATACAAGCAATCTTGGTTAATTAATATAGAAAGAAGATTCGATGGCCTCACCCAGTAGTCTTGGACCGATCGAAGCCCATCTAACAGAACTTGGGAAGGAGGTAGCACCACTGGGCTTTGCTCTGGACCAAACCCAAGCCGAACTTCATCGTATAAAGCTAGAACGGGATCGCCTTCGCGAGAAGTTCAAACTGATAGAAATTACTACTCGTGCGATGTTGGCCGAGCCTCCCTCGGATTCTCTCACATTAGCACACCTTACACTTAGGTCCTATGCTGGTGTGATAAGGGGCTATGTAAGGAGACCATAACTGTCTTGTGTAATCCTTTGTTTTAAATAAAAATTTCGATTTCTTTTATGAATTTTAAAATGACCGTATAAATATAGTATGCATATTTTTGATGAATTTTAGAAAAAGGATATTTTAAATATGTTTATGTAAACCCTAAATAATTAAAAATGTGTAATGATTTTCAAAAAATGGTCTTCTACAATTATGTTCAGTACGAAATTTAGAGTCTAATAAGATCAACTTGATTTTTGATGAATAGTAAATTATGAATAGTGATTTTATGATTAGGATTAATAATGTGTTTAAATGGATTAGTAATCTCACTTAAAGAAAGTATTAAAATAATCTAGGCACTTTGATTAAGTAATGTGATTCAATAAAATGGTTAAATAACGGTTTCATAAATTATTATTCAAGTATTAGTTTTTTTTGGATGAATAGTGTTTTTTAATTAAAATTTTAATTAAAAATATTTAGAAAATTATTTTTATAAAATGGAATTCATTTTTCAACTCAGAGCATCGATATTATGTTAAGGTAATTTTTGGGGGTTTTTCTGAAAAAATAAATTTTCGATGAATAGTGTTTTTAATTAAAAATTTAATTAAAAATATTTAGAAAATTATTTTTATAAAATGGATTTCATTTTTGAAATCAGATCATTGATATTTGGTTAAGGTGAAATTTTGGGACTATTCTGAGAAAGTTGAATTTTCGATGAATAGTGAAAATACAGTTTTTAAGTTACGAGTGTTTAATGACATCATTAAATGATGTATTAAGTATGTAATCAATATGGTCGACTTATGAATAGTAAGATAAGGTATGAGGTGTCCCAAGTGGCCAATACCATGGGCAAATACCATGGGAAAGCCCATGGTTTTTCCAAAACCACTAATGAGGTGTCCCTTGGCCATTAATGCCTTGTCCCCTCACTTTCCCTATAAATACCAAGCCATCCTCTCATCCATTCGACTCCCCACTCTCCCCCAACGAAGTTCTGGTCTCCTTACCTCCCAAGGAGTCCTCCCAAGGTGCCCTCAAGCCCTCAAGGTCCAAACCTTTTAGTTTTAAGAGTTACGTTTTAAGGTAAGGGATCTGACCTCTCTCTTTCATTTCAAGTAATCTCTTTTATGTCATTCCTTTTATGATACATGTTCTTATGTTGGAGGATGTTCTTTTATACTCCTATTACTGACCTTTTCATGTTCATATAAAGAGAGATCCCCTCTTACTCTCATTATTTCGTTTTATGAAGTTTTAAGTGGCGCCGTTAGGCTGCCGAAATTTTTGTAACAGATTCTTTCTCCCTTCTCATTTTTCAAGATCTATTTTCATGTAAAGTATTTCAAGTTCCTTTTTATTATGTTGGGGTATGATCTATAAATTAATAATACTGATCTTTTATGATCACATGATTAGAGACCCCATTTGATCTCTTCAATTCAGTATTTTGAAGTTTTAAGTGACGCCGTTAGGCTGCCAAATTTTTAAGTGGTTCTTCACCCTTCTCGTTTTGAAGTTCTACTTTCATGTCAATTCTTTCAAGTTACTTTTTGTTATGTTGGGGTATGATCTCTATATATATCATACTGGACTCATATGTTCATATGATGAGAGAACCCATTTTATCTCTTCAATTCAGTATTTTGAAGTTTTAAGTGGCGCCGTTAGGCTGCCGAATTTTTTAGGGGATTCTTTCACCCTTCTCATTCTTTTCAAAGTTCTACTTCCATGTCAAGTCTTTAAAGTTCCTTTTTGTTATGTTGGGGTATGATCTCTATATATATCATACTGGACTCTTATGTTCATATGATTAGAGACCCCATTTGATCTCTTCAATTCAGTATTTTGAAGTTTTAAGTGCCGCTGTTAGGCTGCCAAACTTTCATAAGAGAAATCTAATTTTTGTCTTCCTTCCATGTTTTTCATTTCAAATGGTATGTCCTTGACATTTCATTACGATGATCATGTATCCTTATTATTCTGTCCATATACTGTTTTATGGGTCATTTATGAATGTTTGACCCATTTTCTCTCTCTTTTTAATGTCTTCTAAAACCTCGTAACATAGCCGTTATGCTGCAGAATTTCCGTCTCAAAATGTCTCTCTCTTTTTCTAAAGTTATTTTATATTATTAAGTGAATACTCAAAGCTCTTTCTTCTAAAAGGGGTATTCACATATATACCAAAATGTTCTATTTTAAATTCTGGGATTTACATACATGAGACCCACCTTCCTTTTCTGTGGGTTTTAAAGTGACGTAAAGATCATGTCTTTAAAGCAGTTTTTAAAACGTTGTGATTATGAAATGAAACCCATTTATTTTATGCTATATGGGTTATTTATGAAATGTTTGATGATGATATATGTGGATCTCATGATAATAAAGGAAAATTTAAGGGTGCGCCCTGATAGCGCTCCAATGCATTGGGTAATGATGTAACCACTAGAGATTACAATTTTCACGATTCCTTGGTGAATAACCTTGGTAATTTTCAAATGACACCTTGGGGATGGACCTTGGTTATATGTTCATGATTGTCTATGTTAAATTATGTAGCCACATCTTCAAGTTATGAAAAAGTTTTATTTTTATTATGATATGCCTCATGATTTCATTTTCATGCCTTAAAGTTCTTTTCATGACTTTATTGATGTATCTCAAGTTCATATGTAAAATGTTTCACTTGTTTCCCTTGCTGGGCCTTCTGCTCACCCTTCCTTTTGATGTATGTCCCCAGGTTATGAGATGCAGTAATGAGCCTAGGGTGAACATGAGGAGAATCCTTTCAAGTGTTTAAGAAGAATGTTTTTTTTGTTTCATGTTTTATGTTCCTAGTTTCCAAGACACTAAACCTTAAAGATCCTCAGTTCCGTGAAATGGAATGAAAGTTATGTTATAAAAAGACGGGATTCTATAGTTGGTATCAAAGGATGGTTTAGTTATTTGTGGAAATTAGGATATGAAAACTCTAGGAAGAACCCTATAGAAAAGTTTAAATATAGGAAATATTCCTGGTATTTTGGTGAGTATTGAGTAAGGGGTTGCCAAGAAAATACATCCCTGTCTGGATACGAGCAGGTAGAGGTGGCTCTGGCACAGATGTACATAGGGGTAAAACCCGAAAACACCGCTTTGAGCTAGACTCGAACGGGAACTGGTACACGACAACGGGCCTTGCTGCACTCTTGGTTACGACACTCCCGGGGGATATGCTTTGGTAAATTCATAAGCTTGGTATGAACCATTGTTAAAGGAACAAAGATAAAATAAAATAAATATTCACATAAGAATATATGATCATGGATAACCTAGATGGGAACATAGGGGATCACAAGTTAGGGTATACTTTCCTTCTACAAGTTATCCTTATATGTTTTAAGTTCCTTTTCATGATTATTGGTTAAGTATTTAAGCCTCTAATTATACTTTATCTTCTTAGTTAATGGTGGGAAATGGAATAACATGTCCCAACAACCAATATGATAGGAAATGCGACAATTTCCGTATTATTATGACAGAGATGATTAGGGGATTAAAAGATGATTATTATTTTGGAAGACGTTCACTATTTTGGGGACCCTATATGATCGATGTAAATAGATTACTATAGTATTTTCATTGAGGAGTAAGGTTTACTTATATTTTGAAGAATTAATGAATTTAAGGTGGACTTATAGTAATTTAGGTTACTTATTGGAATGATTAACCTATCTTGGGTAAAATATGTTTAGGTTAGATATTTTTGTTATAAGATGTTAGGAGTGGTTGATGTTGTCTGGAGATGAACAATGAAGTTGTTTTGGAAGACTATGTTATCACATCCTTCTTGTATTTGGGTTTCAATCTTAGTTTCATTTATTTTGTGGAATTTTAAGGACCGTTATTTATGGAATGGTCTATGATGAACTTTGCGTAGTACCATGGAACTTTGGAGATTTAAAAGTAGTTTCCATTCCTATGGGATTCTTTCTTTTTGAAGAGTTGTTTTACCTTAACCTTTCTATTTTTGGGATAATGTTTAAAGATAGAAGAAATAGATAGGTAATCTTTTGTAGATTATGTGATTCTCTAGAAGATGATTCTTGTGATTTTATGAGAACAAGTGTTTTTGAAGTCTCATCATTTGGAGAAAAGATTAGTGTTGGTAGGGACTTATTAAAGGATGAAACACTACTTGAAGGTAGGTATATTTTCTTATGTTTTTGTTCTATGTAGTAAATGAATTCCTCAAATTATGTAAAGAAACGTAAAACAAAAATGTTGTTGGTTTACATTTCCTACTAGGTAATCAATGACCGTTTACACACATCATAAGTTTGGGATTTTCTTAAGGTTAACTTTCTCCTAATCATGTTCTCTATCACTCTCCCTCAGAACTTGACCCTTGGTTTTCTCCTCCATGTCCATGTTTTCCTACATGGAATCCTAGTGTGGGTTAACTCGGGTGACCTTTGTACTTCCCTTCCTTTCTTTTAAAGTAATAGTTTTACTGACTCCTTTTCCGATGTGGGACTTTCAATGAAATTTCAAAACCCAATTTTAAAAAATTGTGAGGACGCAATTTCTTAAGGGGGGAAGATTGTAACGACCCGAAATTTTAAATAAATATTGTTTCCTAATTTTATGTGTTATTTTATTTTATTTTATTACTCAACAAAAATGTTTCATTTGATAACATGAGTATAATTAAAATGAGACTGTTGGGTTTTGACTGTTATTTGACCATTGGTCAATATGATCGCTGGAAACTAAACGTTTTGACTATTGTCTCTAAATACAAGCAATCTTGGTTAATTAATATAGAAAGAAGATTCGATGGCCTCACCCAGTAGTCTTGGACCGATCGAAGCCCATCTAACAGAACTTGGGAAGGAGGTAGCACCACTGGGATTTGCTCTGGACCAAACCCAAGCTGAACTTCATCGTATAAAGCTAGAATGGGATCGCCTTCGCGAGAAGTTCAAACTGATAGAAATTACTACTCGTGCGATGTTGGCCGAGCCTCCCTCGGATTCTCTCACCTTAGCACACCTTACACTTAGGTCCTATGCTGGTGTGATAAGGGGATATGTAAGGAGACCGTAACTGTCTTGTGTAATCCTTTATTTTAAATAAAAATTTCGATTTCTTTTATGAATTTTCAAATGACCGTATAAATATAGTATGCATATTTTTGATGAATTTTAGAAAAAGGATATTTTAAATATGTTTATGTAAACCCTAAATAATTAAAAATGTGTAATGATTTTCAAAAAATGGTCTTCTACAATTATGTTCAGTACGAAATTTAGAGTCTAATAAGATCAACTTGATTTTTGATGAATAGTAAATTATGAATAGTGATTTTATGATTAGGATTAATAATGTGTTTAAATGGATTAGTAATCTCACTTAAAGAAAGTATTAAAATAATCTAGGCACTTTGATTAAGTAATGTGATTCAATAAAATGGTTAAATAACGGTTTCATAAATTATTATTCAAGTATTAGTTTTTTTTGGATGAATAGTGTTTTTTAATTAAAATTTTAATTAAAAATATTTAGAAAATTATTTTTATAAAATGGACTTCATTTTTGAACTCAGAGCATCGATATTATGTTAAGGTAATTTTTGGGGGTTTTTCTGAAAAAATAAATTTTCGATGAATAGTGTTTTTAATTAAAAATTTAATTAAAAATATTTAGAAAATTATTTTTATAAAATGGATTTCATTTTTGAAATCGGAGCATTGATATTTGGTTAAGGTGAAATTTTGGGACTATTCTGAGAAAGTTGAATTTTCGATGAATAGTGAAAATACAGTTTTTAAGTTACGGGTGTTTAATGACATCATTAAATGATGTATTAAGTATGTAATCAATATGGTCGACTTATGAATAGTAAGATAAGGTATGAGGTGTCCCAAGTGGCCAATACCATGGGCAAATACCATGGGCAAGCCCATGGTTTTGCCAAAACCACTAATGAGGTGTCCCTTGGCCATTAATGCCTTGTCCCCTCACTTTCCCTATAAATACCAAGCCATCCTCTCATCCATTCGACTCCCCAATCTCCCCCAACGAAGTTCTGGTCTCCTTACCTCCCAAAGAGTCCTCCCAAGGTGCCCCAAGCCCTCAAGGTCCAAACCTTTGAGTTTTAAGAGTTACATTTTAAGGTAAGGGATCCGACCTCTCTCTTTCATTTCAAGTAATCTCTTTTATGTCATTCATTTGATGCTTCATGTTCTTATGTTGGAGGATGTTCTTTTATACTCCTCTTACTTACCTTTTCATGTTCATATAATGAGAGATCCCCTCTTACTCTCATTATTTCGTTTTATGAAGTTTTAAGTGGCGCCGTTAGGCTGCCGAAATTTTTGTAACGGATTCTTTCTCCCTTCTCATTTTTCAAGATCTGTTTTCATGTAAAGTATTTCAAGTTCCTTTTTATTATGTTGGGGTATGATCTCTAAATTAATAATACTGATCTTTTATGATCATATGATGAGAGACCCCATTTTATCTCTTCAATTCAGTATTTTGAAGTTTTAAGTGACGCCGTTAGGCTGCCGAATTTTTAAGTGGTTCTTCACCCTTCTCGTTTTGAAGTTCTACTTTCATGTCAATTCTTTCAAGTTCCTTTTTGTTATGTTGGGGTATGATCTCTATATCTATCATACTGGACTCTTATGTTCATATGATCAGAGACCCCATTTGATCTCTTCAATTCAGTATTTTGAAGTTTTAAGTGGCGCCGTTAGGCTGCCGAATTTTTTAGGGGATTCTTTCACCCTTCTCATTCTTTTCAAAGTTCTACTTCCATGTCAAGTCTTTCAAGTTCCTTTTTGTTATGTTGGGGTATGATCTCTATATCTATCATACTGGACTCTTATGTTCATATGATTAGAGACCCCATTTGATCTCTTCAATTCAGTATTTTGAAGTTTTAAGTGGCGCTGTTAGGCTGCCAAACTTTCATAAGAGAAATCTAATTTTTGTCTTCCTTCCATGTTTTTCATTTCAAATGGTATGTCCTTGAAATTTCATTACCATGATCATGTATCCTTCTTATTCTATCCATCTACTGTTTTATGGGTCATTTATGAATGTTTGACCCATTTTCCCTCCCTTTTTAATGTCTTCTAAAACCTCGTAACATAGCCGTTATGCTGCAGAATTTCCGTCTCAAAATGTCTCTCTCTTTTTCTAAAGTTATTTTATATTATTAAGTGAATACTCAAAGATCTTTCTTCTAAAAGGGGTATTCACATATATACCAAAATGTTCTATTTTGAATTCTCGGATTTACATACATGAGACCCACCTTCCTTTTCTGTGGGTTTTAAAGTGACGTAAAGATCATGTCTTTAAAGCAGTTTTTAAAACGTTGTGATTATGAAATGAAACCCATTTATTTTATGCTATATGGGTTATTTATGAAATGTTTGATGATGATATATGTGGCTCGCATGATAATAAAGGAAAATTTAAGGGTGCGCCCTGATAGCGCTTCAATGCATTGGGTAATGATGTAACCACTAGAGATTACAATTTTCACGATACCTTGGTGAATAACCTTGGTAATTTTCAAATGACACCTTGGGGATGGACCTTGGTGATATGTTCATGATTTTCTATGTTAAATGATGTAGCCACATCTTCAAGTTATGAAAAAGTTTTATTTTTATTATGATATGCCTCATGATTTCATTTTCATGCCTTAAAGTTATTTTCATGACTTTATTGATGTATCTCAAGTTCATATGTAAAATTTTTCACTTGTTTCCCTTGCTGGTCCTTCTGCTCACCCTTCCTTTTGATGTATGTCCCCAGGTTATGAGATGCAGTAATGAGCCTAGGGTGAAAATGAGGATAATCCTTTTAAGTGTTTAAGAAGAATGTTTTTTTGTTTCATGTTTTATGTTCCTTGTTTCCAAGACACTAAACCTTAAAGATCCTCAGTTACGTGAAATGGAATGAAAGTTATGTTATAAAAAGACGAGATGTTATAGGTCTCATTAAGGTGTCACGTAACCAGAGACAACTACATAACCAAGAGCGATCACATTATGAGATTTTAATTGATAATATACCTAAAACATCATGTGATAATGGTCACATAAATCATGATCACATAACTAAGAGTGATCACTTGAGAAGTCCATCTTCGATAGTATCCCCAACGGTGACACATGACTTGGTGCAATCACATGTTCAAGAGCAACTGCATGAGTGAGGGTGAATAAAGGTATCTCATAACTATGTCGCATAACCAGAGCCACATGAGGGATGAGGGGTCATGTAATCACATAATGGACAGGAGGTAATTGGTGTAGTGACTTGGTATTTTTTACTTATATATTATAAATTTTTAAATGAATATCCATTACATTACAAAAACACAATCCTGAGGATTATAAAGGTATAGTTTTTTTGAGAACCTGGACATATAAATAACTTGTCCATAAGTGAGATACATCATCTACCACTATTTTATTCATAATTAAAAACCTTATTAGATATATCATACATTATATATTTCAACATATCTTGGAAAATGTAAATATAAGAAAGTGTGAGATTAGGTGATCAATAAGGGTAAACAAGGGAGATATCAATATAACTTGAGAATATGGGTATGAGAACATGATAATAACATATGAAAATGATACCCTACATATCATATATCATAAACAAGAGTCATGGAATAAATATTTACAGTTCATAAGATATGAATCATAATGAAATCAAGGTAAATGAGTCATGAGAGCATAAAATTAGCATGATATATAGATTTATGTAATATATATAATTATAGAAAATATTATGTCAAGGCTACTTGCTAAGAAATTCATAAAATGTTAGGCTTGGGATAACCACTAATGTATGTACTTCAAGCTTGGGATAATCTTTAATGTACCCTCTTTGAGGCTTATAATAACCTCCCTTGTACCCTTTGTGATTATATAACATTAATCATTACCCAATTAATTAGAGGTAGATATAGGTCTCACACATCGCATGATGAAAATAATAAACAGGTGTTATAGAATATTATAAAATATTCATCATATCAAAACCCATGAAAAGAAATGGGTTTCATAATCATTTCATCATTTCCTTAAAGAATAACCTGTACAAAAAGAAGCATGTTTAATAAGTAATTTATCATAGTATAACCCTCGGAAGAGAAATGAGTTTCATAAAAATCTCTCCATCATAAACATAAACCATCTAAAAAAGGAAAAAGACTAGTATCCTTGGTTTATATCCCTAGTAATGCATAAGTAACATCAAATGATATTATCTTAGATGGAAAATTATTTTTAAAGAAAAATACCTTGGAATTATTCTTGAGGAAAACATACTTTCCTAAAAATAAAAATTTTAAAAATAAAAAACAATAAAAAATTTTCTAAATCACTTTCTTTTAAAAAAACCTTTTAAACTTATAAATGAATTTTTAAAAATCATTTAAAACAATTATTGAGTGAAATATACTTTCCACTTTGTTTTTTTTAAAAATAAAACATTTTGAAAATAATTTTATTTTAAAACGAAATTTACAACTTTTAAAGGAAGCTTCAAAGAAAATAATGTTCATGATGGAAAGAAATTTTATTCTTTCTGTACACATTAAAACAAATATTCCTTTCACATTTTCGATAAAATACAAATGGAAATTTTTTAGAAAATGAAAAAAATATTCCTTTCAATTTTTTAGATGTAAAAAATATGTAAAACTATATTTAATAAATAATTTGAAATTTTTTTAAATTTTTTTTGAAAATAATTTTAGAAAATATTGTTTTGAATGAAAAAGGATTTTCAAATTAAGAGAGAAATAAAGATTATTTTTTTTAAAAGTTAATTTTTAACTATTAAGTACATAAATAGAGGAAAATGAAGGGAATACATGTTTTCTCCTTAAATAAACATAGGAGAATAAAATTCATGAGTTTTATGAGATATATATCATAATATTATTTCATTGGAATCATAATCATAAACAATCTTGATGAACGATGAAATTGTAACATAAAACTCTTACCACTTTGGTAACTTTGAATCACAATCCCCATGAAAGAATAATAATAAATGACACTTAAAATATCATGAAAATAAATATATTCATGTTATTACATTTCAAATGGGAAATATATACACCTCATAGAATAAGATAGGTTCATAACATAACTTAAGTCCCCAAGAAGGAAATTTGTGATAAAAATCCCTTATTACATTGGTAACTTTTGAACCTTAAAGACATGAAAGAGTGATACTAAAATTTATATGTAAATCACAATAAATATAATTATTATAATCATAAAATAAATTCATGGTTAGTATATACACCAAATAAAATAAATAGGTGGTGAATTCGGTATGTGTCTCATAGAAGTAAAAAGTGAGGTTGAAATCTCGTACTATAAGTCTCAACTTCCTTTGTAAACATTATAAAATCATGTATAATAAATATAATTTTATTATAAATCTATTAAATAAACATAATTATAAATATCATACCATATATGATTTACTTATGACCTTTTATTACCCGTTTATTAACAATTCCAAGTTAAAGTCATGTTTTGGGCAATAACAGATTTGTTTTTCATGTATGTTTTGATTTTTTATTTTTGATATTATTAATTTGATCATGGTTACATAATATCAAGAATGTTAAAAAAATTTATAAAATTTTTATCTATTTTGTATATATGTTTTTATAGTTATTCATAAAAGATATAGATAGAAAATTAAATACACTATTCCTGGAGACGGTAGACCGTACGTACACATGGATGTTGTTTAAATTTTTCTAATAGAAATAATGATATAAAGGTAAATAATATATTACCATTAAAAAATCAATTTATGTAATATATATAATTTTTCATTAAACTCATCCTTATTACCTTCCATGTAATGCATTAATGAATCACATCACTTTACAATGTAGTAGTCTTCTATACACAAGAGCATCCCTATCGTATTCCCACAAAATGGAAAGTAAGAAGGAATATGTGATATAATAATATCATAAGTATAATAATATAAAAAATATCATATACAAACATTTAATCCATCATTACATCCATCCATGAGAGGTGGTAATGAGAAAATTAACGGCATTAGTTCGCAAGATGGTAGTCCGCTATACACATGAATGATGATTTCATAACCCATTTGATGGAAGAAGAGGTGGTTTTAGGTCATTCCATTAAAATAAAAAAATAAAAAAATATTGAAGATACTGATTTTATTATATAATAATAGTTTAATATTAATTGAATTATGTGGAGTAATAAATAACATAGAAATGATTGCTGAAGAACGTTACCTCTTCTTCAAGTAACCTCATTAAGTGTGCACCAAAATCCTTCGAAGGTTAAATTTATAACCAAAATAACGCAAAAAAGATGATAGGAGGGAATTAATTATGTGATTTTATTAGTTCTTGGACAAATCAATGGGTTTTAAAGTGTGAATATGAGATTAGAGGGGAAAGCCTTTTATAAGTGAGGTGAGTGGTACACTTGTAATTTTTGAAAATAGAAAGGAATACCCACATTTTCCTCATGACACAATGCTAAAAAATAGACCATTATCGATAATAAAATATATAAGGTTGAAATATGGATATAAAATTAGTTTTGGAAATTTTTTGGTTCATTTTTAACCCTTAACATTTTATTTCATGTAACTTATAGAAATTCTAAAAATCCAATTTTATATTTGATAGTGTATATGACACAAAACACCAAGATTAGAAGAAAATATAAACCACTGAGACTTTATGATATATTTAATTTTAAATAAGTTCAATATATTTAGTATATTTCATTATACACAATACTGAGTTTATCTTATGTTATACAGAGTACTAATTTAGCTTGCATTACATTCAACATTGAGTTTATCTTATGCTACACGTTACACTGAGTTTAAAAGAAATGTGAAATATTATTAAAATATTATTATTTAATATAACTGTTATAACATATCCATTTAAATGGAGGGTATGAATAAATTATAAAATTCTTGTTATCTATTTATTAGAAATAAAATAAGAATCATTTGAAAGAAAAATAAATGTTTCTTGAAAAACATTATTTTTCTAAAAGATGGTTTAATCACGCTTTTCACACACAATTTAAAAATAATTTTTACCAAATTTATAATATTTGAAAAAATAGACATAATTTTTGAAATTGGGATTTCAAAATTATCTTATGGTACATTTTTGACATTTTTCTGAGACGTTTCAATTTTTGATAAATAGTAAAAAATACTGAACTTTAATTGAAAAATGTATTTTTGTTTAAATAATTTATAATGTTAAATTATATTTTTAATTGGTTATAATGTAAAATATGTTAAATTATATATCAATTAATTCAATTTTTTTCTTTGGAATCACTTTTTTGTTGTATTTTTATATAAAAACATTGTAAACTTTTTAACATTTTATTTTTGAAAACCCACTTTCTCGTCACATCTATGGGATTAATTTTAAATTAAAATTTTCCAATAATTTGAATTAAATTAGTAAAAATGGATTCTATATTTTTTTATCATAATAATTTATAATTTATAATAATTTCAAATTAATTTTTGACCCTAATGAAAAGTTAAAACAATAAAAATTAATTATTATGGTTAAGGTAAAAATAGATTTACTAAGGGGTTAAACTAAGAAGATAAGGGTTAAAAATGACCTAAAAACTTTTTTAAAATCAATTGGATGGACAATTACCACCTTATATCTTTTATTTTTGACAATGGAATATTTATTAATATTTTGGAATGATAAAAAATGTGTATGATTGAATCTTTTCAAAATATTACAAGTACGTCACTCACCTCAATTATAAAAGGACACCCCCTATCCTCTCTTCTTAACACCATAAAGCCTATTTTTCTAGAAAAATACATACCTAAATAAATTTTCAGGTTTCCTAATATCATTATATAATTCATAGTTTTGGAAAAAATAAATTCTAGGAAGGATTGAGTGAAAACCTAAGGAGGATACCTAAAGAAGAGGTAATGTTCTTCAACAAGTATCTTTATATTATTTCTTTCTCCACCTTCATCAATTATTATTAAAAAATGACTATATAGTAACCTAATTATATTAAATATAATATGATTTTTTATAATAAGGTAATTACCTACAATCATCTCTACTTCCATCAAATTAGTTACATAATTTTCATTCATTTGTACGACGGACTTCTGCCCAGTGAACTGATGTAATTCGTTCTTCTATTACCACATTTCAGGGTTGGGTATGATGATGGATCTAAATTATATATATGATATTTATAAAATATTTATACCTTTGTTATTATTTATAATATATATATATATATATATATATATTTTACCTTTCATTCCCTTGGATATATGATAATGTCGCTCGTGTGTAGGACAGACTGCCACCTCACGAAGTGATGTGATTCCTCTTTCACTAATGCTTCACAAGGAAGGTGATAAGGATATAGTTAATGATTATATATGATATAAATTACATAATTATGATATTAATTAAATATTTATAATTATTTAAAGATAATATATATCATTTTATTTCTCACATTTCTACTCACTTAAATATGATAACATCATTCGTGTACGTGTGAAGTACCGCCTTCACGAAGCGATATGGATCTCTTTTCCTAAACAAAACACATATATGACATATATAATTATATAATATGTTATATATTATATTATTATCATTTTTAAATTTTATATATTAATTAAATTCTTTCCATAATGATCATTTGAAAATGGAAATGTTAATCATGCATATGTATAACCTACCATCTCCATGATCGTAATGCACTTCATTTTTCATAACCATATTTCATGATTGATTTTAAAAGTAAAATTCATATAAAAATATTATAATTATTTCATTATTATCATTTTGGATATGATTAAACTATGTAATATGATTCAAAACTAGATCTTTCATGATGAGACACACATGAGAAAACAAGGCCATTAACACCTGAAACAATGAAACAAGGCAATTGAATGATTATTAATGAACGAGTAATATGATGTTATAAAAGGATAATATATGATATTATAAATATCAATATGGTTCAAATATATATTAATATCATGTTTAAAACCTCTATAAATGAGGTTAAATAATGTTGAATTAAAATGAATCATGAGGTAAGGGATTTCTTAACTCAATTTCAACTCACTGGGTTAAACTTCACTTCGTTGATTATTTATTTATGAGATTATGGGTGTAATGAATTTTGATTATATTATTTTTTATTTAAGGATTTTTCATGTGTATTTATATTTTATAATCACAATTTATCCATGTAATAATTATCACTTCAACGTTATGATCATTTTAAAAGGTTTATTTAACAATGTCTTATAATTGAGATTATTTATTCTTGAATATCATTGATGGAAATTATTTAACCATTTCCTAATAGAAAAATTTAATTTTCTTATACTATTACTATTCATTATATTTTCTAGTAATATGACAATTTTACACCATTTTTTACTTAAAAAAATTTGTAAATATTTTTAATGAAAATCTGACTTTATTTATCTCTTTGGTCGGAAATCTGTTTTCTTCCAAGACCATGTTTTCTAAAAATATTTTTAACCTTTTAAAAATAATTTATTAAATAAAATTTTACCTAATTTTTATTTTTAAAAAACTCCTTCAAAAAGAATCTTATTTCATTTTAAAGACAATGTATTCTTGGCTTTTAATGAAAATGTGAAAGGAATATTCTTATCATTTTCTAAACAAGGCACTATTCTAACCTTTTTATAATGAAAAAGGAATGTTATTTTTTAACTTTAAAATAATGTATGGAATTAACCACTATCATGGACATAATTTCTCTGAGGTTTCCTTTCCATGTTTATGAGGATATTTTTAAAGAAAATGTTTTAAAAAGTGATTTTCAAAGAAAAGGATTTCCATTTTTTTTCAAAAAGAAAAGGTAATTTTACTCAATAATGTTTTAAAAGATATTTTTATGGTATTTATATTAATATATTACCAAAATCCTTATTGTAATTATACTCCACTGAGGATATCTTGTATCGATACTATTCTTATTCTCCCTCTGAATATTTTATGATTATTTTGACCAAGGAAAGTATTGAAATTCACTTTGTTGATTCATTTTTGTAGTAATTAACTTTCCATTGAAATATTAACTATCCTGTGATTATTAGACATTAAATTTCCCCTAAATATCCACATTATTTATTATTGATATGTTTACTTATTAAATTTTATCTCATTTCAACATATGGTGTTTTACTTTGAAATTTATTTTATTGAGTGGGGAAATATTGATAATCTGTATCCTTTTCTTAATAAAGATATTTAATAATAAGAAACATTGTCCATGAATTAAACAAATTATTAGATTTATGAGTAATTATTTTGAAATTAATCACATGGGTGGGGGCCATTTATATAAATCCCCTCGATGTATAAATAGGTCTCATGAGACAAAATCAGTTGGCCCAACACTATGAGTTTGTACCCTATAGTTTTAAACTGTATTGTGAATGGTCCTAATTGTAGAAGTATAGTTGGACAAACCAGATTAGTTTGTACCTAGTAGTTTTAAACCATTACATGAAATGTATTGATGGTAGAGGTTTTCCTGTTCCCTGTACATGATGTCCTATAATTAAGAATTTTCTTTTAATAAGAATTCATTTATTATTATCCATGATATTTTCACAATGATATTATTTATGGATAAATTTCATTCTCAATTATTAATTAAATGGTATGTGTTTTCAAATATTTAACTTTTCCATATTAATTCTTCCTAATCATACCATGATAGTCAAGTTATTTTAATAGAATGTGTGTTCAGTTATTTACCTTACTATGTTGATTATGTTGATTTATTCATGATAGATTCCACTGTACATAACCCTTACCGAGAATTTTATATCACCCTTATTTTGTTTCCTTTTTCATAAATCCATGAAATTTACTATGTTTTATATTCAAGGATATTCTAGGGGGGAAATTATTATTCACAAAAAAAATTATGTTGTAATTTGTGTTTTTAAATACAATGTAATACTCAAGTATGCATCAAGTTTACTAAGGTTACTAAACTATTCAGGCATTTGGGATGTGATTCCTTGTATCTTATGCCAATGTAATAAAGTAGACACTAGATTTGGGATACTGGGATTGGGATCTCTTAAATTGGTATCATATAAAGTTTAGTAGATACTTGGGAACTAGATTAAGGATTACATAGATTAGGGAATATAACCCTATGATAGACTTTGATGATAAGTGTAGAAGAACATAATAATGTTTTGATAAGTTGGGGACTATGTTGGGTTTTGTTGCAATACAACCTAGTATTATTACTACAAGTGGATGTAGTTCTATAATATATGTGTGTAGTAGAAATAAATCTGAAAAGGGTGCATTTGGCTTGACACTATCATCACCTAGTGCATGAAAAAGGTATTTACTTCATATTTGGTTTAAAACTCCTGGGGGATATGCTTAGGATAATTCACATTTTATTTAAGAACCATTATAAAGGATTTTAATATATGATGATAGTGAATGGACTAGGTTAAACCTAAGGTGTATTATATTGAAAATAAGGTGTCTCAAATTAATGGGAAAATGTTTTATGTGTGAAAAAAAGGGAATATATTAATGAATTGATGATGAAATATGAAGAGTATTATGAAACAAAATAAATATCATTTTAGGGATCTATTTATATTTTGTCTTACAAATTGTGGGGAACCTGGGAATGAAAAAGTCAATTCCCTCTTCTAAAGTTTAAAACCTATAATATAAAGGACTTATGTTGAAATAAAATGGATGAAGTATTTATGTATTGGGATTCAAATTTTTTTGTTTTATAAGTATTTTTCTAATGGTATTTTGGTGATAATAATCATAAGACATCTAAGGATTATGTTAAGTTTTATAATATCATGTGTATTCTTTAAATCAATAGATATAGATACCATTGTGAGTTAGTGATTTTAATATTGATCATATGTTCAAAGACATAAACACCTATTTTTAGGTTTTATATGATGAGAGCCTACCAAGATTAAGGATATTTTGGGAGAATTTTATGGTAATATAACCCATTGGTTTAATATATGTTTTAGTGAAAAAATTATTTGAGGAATAATGTCTTTAAATTTTATAGACATAATTTTAAAGGTATTGATAACCTTTAGGGTTGATATAATCATTAATTACATTTTAACAATAATCAAATAATATTATTAGCCTTTGTGAAAATTTTTTTTATTGAAAACCATAGAAAAAGGTTATTTAATGACTAATTTTATTTCAAGGATGTCCATTATATTTTTTGGAATTTTATATGAACTATATTAATATGGGTTAGAGAAATGATAACCCATATGTTGGGTAAAAACCCATCGCATTCGGAAAGGCCACGAGGCTTGAAACCATGACCGAAGGATGATAGGGTTTAGCGACTTCCACTAGCCTACATGATGTCTTGGTAACATGTCATTTTTTAGTTAAATTATTTGAAAAATAAATATTAATGTTGAACCTGGGGTTTTACTATTGAGGTTTATAGATTAATGTATTATATTGGATAACTTATGCTAATCATATTGGTTTTGGAAAATAGTTAGAGATATAAGGAAATACTTTTTAATCTTTTGTGGATATTATGATCCTTTAAAAGTGAATTTTAGTGCTCTAGGCATAAAATATTCATTTTGGATATTCATTTTTTCGAAGTAAGCGATGGATCAGAAATTGATTAGAGCACAACCAAAGGATTAAATTATTCTTATGAAATAAAAACATACCAAGTTAGTATATTTCCTTATATTGTTAGAAAATAAAATAATTCCTTAACTCTTGGAAATTGATATTCGTATTTTTTATATCCAAATACCTTTATTCAATTTGAACCAATGGTATTTTAGATCATCAAAGATTTATGTCTTTGAGGACCATAACTTTACATTGATCATTCAATTGCTTGTGATAAATGACATCTATCACTCTCTATAATTATTTATTATTTTCTTCCATATCTTCACTTGACACAAATTTTATCCTATGTAGAATTCTATTTATGTGTTATTCCATATGGCCTTTGTATATCCCTACCTCTATTATTAAGAGGAATCTTTATTATTTTTTTTTATGATGTGGGTTTTCAATAAAAGAATTTTCAATTATCAAAACCTTGATTATTGAGATCAAGTTTAAATTTTGAGGATGAAATTTATTTAAGGTGGGAAGAATGTAACACCCCAAAATTATAAAATAAGAACATTTTATTCGATAGCGTATGTGACACACGACACCAAGCTTAGTAGAAAATATAACACCCTGAGACTTTATGATATATTTATTTTTAAATAAATTAGACCTCTTAATTATCTCACATTATATGAAAAAATGATTTTATCTTTCATTACATGCAACACTAATTTTAGCTTGCATCACACGCAATATTGAGGTTGGCATGTGTTATACACAACACTGAGTTTAAACAAAATGTAAAATATCATTAAAATATTATTATTTAATATAATATTTATCACTTAGAAATTGGAATAAAATTTATGAATAGTAATGAATAAATTATGAAAATTTTATTTTTCTATTGATTATAAATAAAATAATAACCATTTTAAAGAAAAAGAAATGTTTCTGGAAAACTATTTTTTTCTAAACGACGATTTAATCGTGCTTTTCACACATAATGAAAAATTAAAATTTACCAATTTTATAAATTTTAATTGAAATAATAATAACAATTTTTGACATTGGGATATAAAATTTATCTCAGGGAAAATTTTTTGGATTTTTTTGAGAAGTTTCATTTTTTGATGAATAGTAAAAATACATAATTTTAAATGAAATTCACCATTTTTATAAATAATTTATAATGTTAAATTACATTTTTAATTGGTTTTAAATTAAAATTAGTTAAATTATATATAAATCAATAAAATTTATTTCATTGGAATAATTTTCATATTTAATTTTTATATAAAAAGATTGTAGCTTTCGAACTTTTTCTCTTTCAAAACTAGATTTCTTATCATGTTTTCAGGATTAATTTTAAATTAGATTTTTTTAATTATGTGAATTTAATTTTTAAAATTTTATTCCATATTTTTATTAATCATAATATATAATTTATAATATTTACATTGTAGAGACCCTAATCTTGATGTACATGGACATTACATTACTTTTGCGGAATACTTAATACATAACAAAAACAGACACACAAGGACCGTAATACTTTAGTGTCTTTGGAAACTTGGAACGTAATCTTCTAATCGTGGTGAAAGATCTTCGACATCTCCCATAAAGATCTTCCACTTTTTGTTTCCTGACCTAAAACCTTTCTTTTGATCCTGGGGGAAAATAAAACATAAAAAGGGTGAGATCAAATGCTCAGTAAGGGTAAGCATGGATAAAATAAAACATACCTTTTAAATTGGAACTTAAAAACATGAACATAATGTTTAAACATTAAAATATTGAGAAACGACATAAAACATGGAAGTAAATAAGACATAGATTATAATGGAACACAAACCATGATAAAATAGCATGGGAATAAAACATGTAATTGTGGCATCCATTAAGCACATGTAATGATTTCCATAGTAGCCAAGGCATTGCTGCCAAGACCATCTTAGTGGACAAAGTCACTTTCTGAATCGAGTTCACTCCTCATTTCAGTCCTGTTTTACCGAACCGGTTTAACCTGCCGTTCCAGCCATGTGTATCTCATGAGATATAAATCTTTACCCAATGAATTGGAGGGAGATATAGGTCCCACCCATCTCATAATGAAATCATTCTTACTTGTGCCACAAAATAAACATACATCATTCATAATAACCCAACGAATAAAATGGATTTCATAAAAATCATCCCATCATCACATAATCCATATAGAAGAAATGGATATCATTTCATAATAAGAAAAGTGAAAACATGTAAATCATAGAGACATTACACTTGAAACATACACATATGAAATAATTTCATCTTAGATGGAAAATGGTTTTGATAAAACACTTGAAATGAATTCTTGAGGAAAATATCCTTTCTTCTTCAAAATCAATTTCTTTTCACAAAACGTCATGCAATTTTAAAAGAAAGAGATTTTGTTGAAAATATTAATGAAATATTTTAGAGTAAGCTTCATGAAAATAAGTCTTTATAAAACCGTAAAAATCCATTCGTGCCATATAAGTTAAAAAAACATTTTTTTCGTACTTTTGCCGGAAAAGTCAAAAAGTACCTCGTAACGTAAACAAAAGAAAGATTCCTTACATACCATGTAGTAAAAGTCAAAAATGGGTAAAAAGGACTTTAAAAATACATGAAAACACTTTTATAAAACATGGACATGGATGATATAAATAACCCCAATAAATACTTACGAATATGCAATCTCGGATAAAAATGAGATTTGCAAAATTATCCCTTACCTTATGTCCGATATGCTTCGTATGTATCCGAACCACCTGTATAATGATTTAAATAATTTCATTTACTTATTAAAGAATCATATTCATTGTTATGATATCATATATGGTTCACTTATGACTTTATATTACCCGTTCTTTTGTAAATTCCATGTTAAAGAGTGTTTTGGGTAAAATCGTTTCATTTGTCGTCCGTGTTTTGACTTGTAATTATTCATATGATTACTTAGATCATGATTAAATAATTCCAGAATATAAAACATGATTTATATATAATATATATTCAGAATATACATATATATAATAGATCGATAAATGGAAATAAATACACCGTTCATGGAGACGGTAGACCGTACGTACGCATGAACGCTGTTTTCGTTTCCTTATTGAGTTGAATGGAATTAAGTAGATGAAATAAATATATACATAAATCCAGTAGATTTATTATGTCATATATTTCATTATTATTGCTTATATATACTTTATAATCATTTTTAAATGGTTAACATGGAGAATGAATCTCATCGCGTCGTGGAGACGATAGTCCGTACGTACGCACAAGCGATGATATCATTTCCATAATTATTGAATTGAATTGGAGTGGATGATAAAATATATAAAAATCTGTATGATGTAATAATAACTATTTATAGTTATTCTTTACACCATTATACTCATCCATGTAAGGTGTTGGTGGAAAAACAGATTACACCACGACGTGGAGACGGTATTCCGTATGTACGCACGCGCGGTGATTTTGTTTTCCGTAGGATGGATAGAAGGTGAAATGGGGTTGTTTCATATTTATAATAAAAAATAAGTATATTAGTGATACTGATGTTATTACTTTATAATGAAACAACTAAATAAGAAGAAGTTGAAGAAGAAAGAAGCTTGAAAGAATCGGGAGAAGAAATTACCTCTTCTTCGATACGCCTCTTTGAAAGCTCCTCTTAGGGCACTAAGATTGGTCTTTAAAGTAGACCAGAACCTCTAGGATGTTTCTAGGGAAGTGGAGAAGATAATTTGGCAGGGTTTGGCCGAGCTTGAAGGCTCAAATTGGTGTGAGGTGGAGAGGGAGGAGGTTCCCTTTTATAAGGGAGGAGAGGGACACCTTTGGAATTCTTAAAAATATTAATTTATAATAAATCTAACCCCACTTAAAAACCTCCAAAAATGACTCATATTCAAATATTAGATGAGACAGGGTTGTAATATCATCAAACAATCAAATTTAGACATGTTTGGATCTTATTTTAAACCTTATCATTTTGATTTATCCTTATTTAATCTATTTAAGTTTATTTGTGGTAATAAAATTCTAAATTTTAAATTATAACAAATAATTACTTATTTGTTGTGAATTTTCCATAATTGTTTAATTTATAACATTAAAGACCATATAAATTTAAATTTATAATTTTTAAATATTTTTGGGATTTTAAAACAATTTTATAATATGTTATTTTTATAAAATAACAATAGTGTCAATTTTGACACTATTCATTTATTTGAATTTAAATAAAATATATACATAAGATATGTTCTAAATAAAAGCTTTAATAGATTCATAAAAGGTCATATGTATCTATAAAATTATTGTATCACATTAAATAGTTCATATAATATTTATTTTATTATTTTTAAAATCATTTATTTGGTTTATCTCTTAATAAAATAATTACTAAAAGTATAATTATTTAATATACTGATTTGTTTCATAAAAATTTAAAATAAAATCCTATGATGAAGATAAATATATTACCTTTCACAATAATACTTTTACTCGAATTTATCATCTGAAAATCACAATATTTAAATTGTTATATTTATTAAATTATGAAGGTGACAACTTTGGCATCATTTAAAATAAAATAATATATGTGTCATAATCACTTTTATAAGGATCCAAACGGTTATATATTAGGTCATTGGATGATTAAGGTGTATATATAAAATAAAAATAAGTTTTGGTCAGGTTTGTGGGCCTTTTATTGGGTATTATTATTTCAATAAAAACTATATTACTTATTTTCTACTTAATAAATAATTTCTGTATCATTAATGTATCACCATTAATGACAATTATTTAATCCCTAAAAATTCTAAATAAATTATCACGATTTAGATAATTTTATTAGATTTCTGTAGACTATTAATGTTCGAAGTTTTATGATATTTATCACTAAATTAAAATTATTATACTTATAAGATTTAAGAGAGTGACATGTTGTCACTTTCTTTGGTTTTAATAATAATTAAATTATTTTCATGGTCAAAAGACCATAAAATGAATCTAATCTGACCCTTAGTTGATATGGGTTTACTTTTAGCCATCCAATTGAATTTTGGCATGTGTTAGGGTAATTTTATAATATTATATTTACCCTTAATTACCCGATTTACCTTTAGCTATGGTAAATAAAATTTACCGTAGTTACTATTCATAATTCCCAAAAATAAAAAGTAGCCTATTAACATAATTTGGACCCACTGATTCCAAATATGGAATCCATTTTTTCAAATTCAATACACAGAAGTTGCAGAAATTAAATTAAAATTAATCCCGTTGTCGAATGAAAACAGGTTTTTGTTTAAAACATTGCAAAAGATTGAATTGATTTAACTTATGAATTCAATGTAAAATCAATGATAATGACATAAATTATATTAAATGGTAAAAATATATTCTATTTATACTTTAAAACCATTAAATATTATAATTTAACCATATAAATTATTATGATGAAAAAAGTTGTTTTTCATTAAAATTTAGCGTGTTTTTACTATTCATCAAAATATGAAAGTTACCAGAATAATACGAAAAATTTATCCAAAGTAATTTTTTATTTCTTGATTCCAAAGAAGAATTTTATTTTGTCAAATTGAACTTATAAACATGTCAAAAACTAGATTTAAAGTGGGTCGCCATCAAAAGGCGGCAAAACTGCATTTTTTGAAAAATACTTATTTTACCCGAAAAATTTATTTTGTTCTTATACCATGTTCTAGAAAATGTGTAAGATGAATAATAATATTATAAAATTAAAAATTTAGGTAATAATATTCATAACGGCTAGTTCATAATAATATTATAATAATATATCGTTGTTTAGTAAAACCTGGTATTGCGTACAACACACGCTATCGAGGAAGGTCGCGATTGCGTGTAATGCAAGCCAAGTCAGGGTTGCGTGTTGTGAAAGAATCCTTCGTTGTTTCGTATAACATAATCTAACCATATTTCATTTATACATTGAATATATATATATATATATATATATATATATATATATGTATACTCAATGTTGCGTAGAATAACTATTATCAAAATTGTGTGTTACACGATCCAAGAATAGTGTTGCGTATACTGCAAGCTAATACGGTGTTGCGTATAACACAAGGTAATCTTAGTGTAGCATACAACACAAGAAATTAATGAAATTAAAAGAATATTTTTCATAAAATCTCGGGGTGTTACATACATCTTAATTTTTCACCAAAATGAATAGTGAAAATAGAAAAAATTAATTATCATGGTTAAGAAAAAATTTGATTTACTAGGGGATAAAACAAGAAGATAAGGGTTAAAAATGACTTATCAACTTTTACAACACCCATTGGATGGTCATATTTACAAATTATATTTTATAGTATTAAAATTGACCCATTTTGGAATCTTTCTTCATGATTAGAATGTGGGTATGATTGAATCTTTTCAAAATATTACAAGTGTGCCACCCACATCACTTATAAAAGGCCACCCACTCTCTTCTATTTTTCACACCTTAAAACATATTTAGATCATAAAATATCTACCCAAATCACTTACCAAGTTCCATACTCTCATCCTATATTCCATAATTTTGTAATAAATCTAACCTAGGAATGATTTAGTGTAAACCTAATGAGGATACCCGAATAAGAGGCAACGTTCTTCAATGGGTGTCTTTATTTTATTTCTTTACGAACCTCCATAAATTATTATTAAACCATGATGATATAATAAAATATGTATCTTCCATTTTATGGGATATTTTTATAATAAGTTAATGAACTACAACCATCTCCCCTTCCATCAAACAGGTTACAAAATTATCATTTATTTGTATGATGGACTACTGCCTCGCGCACTGATGTCATTCGTTCTTCCATTACCACTCTTAACAGTTGGGTATGATGACAAATATAAATTATATATATGATATTTATTACATATTTATAGCTATTAATTCATTATATCATGTATATATTTTTTATATTCCATTCTGTAAGAGATATGACAACATCGCTCGTGTGTATGGGAGCCTACTGCCTCGCTAAGCAATGTGATTTGTCTTTCAGTAATGCTTCTAATTAAAGGTGATAAGGACATATTTAATGATTATATGTGATATAAATGAAATAATTTTGATATTCAAGACATATTTATTATTATGTAAATATAATATATGTCATTTTATTTCTTACCTTTCCACTCACATTAAGATGATAACATCGTTCGTGTACGCGTGGAGTACTACCTTCTCGAAGTGATGTGAATCTATTTTCATCACCAAAACACATGGATGATATATATAAGTATATAATATGGTATATATAATATTATGATAATTTTATAAATATTATATATTATTTACCTTCTTTCCATAATGATCATTGCAAAATGGAAATTGTAATCATGCGTACATAAGACCTACCTTCTCTAGGATCGTAACATACTTTATTTTTCATAAAAATATTTAATGATTAGTTTTAAAAGTAAAAATGATGTAAAAATATGATAATTATTTCATTATTATTATTATTTAAATGATGAAACTATGTACTAAGAGAAAGAATCATATCTTTCATCACGAAACACGCATGAGAAAACTAGGGAATTAACACTCGAAACAATGAAAATAAAGAAAGATTATTAACGAAAGGGTAATAAGATTGTTGATCCCTCTGGGAGAATTAGTTGAACTTATATTTTGATAATCCTAACTATGCTCAATTATATTATGATAATCTCAGCTATGCTCAATCATATTTTAACTATGCTCAATTATATTTTGATAATCTCAATTATGTTCAAGTTCCAATATTAATTAATGATTAATTACTTATTTCATTATTTATGTACACCATGCACATATTCATATATTACAATATTTATATTATCTTTAGAGAATTTGGTTACTAAATGGATATATATTCTAACATGACCCATTCTGCCAATAGAATGCTTAAACAGACAAGTGGTCACCGTTATATCAAGTCTACCGATATGTGAAGGTCACCGTTACATCAAGCCTACCGATACGTGAAGGTCACTATTACATCAAGCCTACCGATACGTAAAGGTCATCGTTACATCAAGCCTACCGATACGTGAAGGTCACCGATACAAAAAGGATACCGATACGAAAAGGCTACCGATACGAAAAGGCTACCGATACGTGAAGGTCACCATTATGCAAAGCCTACCGATATCTGAAAGTCACCGATACAGACAAGTCATCGGTACAACAAGTCTATCGTTATGCAAGCCTACCGGTTCATCAAGTCTACCAATACAGACAAGTTACCGAAGGAAGTCTACTATTACACGAAAGGTCACCGGTACATTATGTTTACCGACAGACATGAAGTCTACCGATAGAAAGGCTACCGTTACACAAGAGTCTACTGATACAAATCCTACCGTTACTCAAGGCTACTGATATCCAAAGATACCATTCTAGAGAATCCGACGCTGCCTTAATTTCTTTATCTTTATTTAATCTAACCAACGGTCATATTAGGTATATTTTAATGCTCTGTCATTTATTTAATGAAGGTTGTTGGATGTCAGGGAACTATACCTCGTACCTGTAAAAAGAATCATTTCTTTTGCTGGAGATCGTGCTATAAAAGTCCCTGTTGCTGTATGAGAGACACATATATACATACGACGTTCTATACACACATGCAGAATACACGTGGAACATATACAAGATAGAAGAAAACACGAAGAAGAACATACAAGAAGAGCTTAGAGAGATATACATGCACGATCAAGAAGACACAGAATCTCATACACATTCACGAAGATTTTGAAGAGCTTCATCGACTACATTTCACTATATCTGAACCTGAATGTCAAGAAAACGACACTCTGTTTTTCAGAAAAAAACCAGAAGAGGACTCAGAATCATTTCTGATCAAATTTGAAGGAGTCCAGAGCTACACTGCAATCACTAGAGCCATTCTAAACTCTATATCTTCCTCAGTGATTTATTATTTACATTACGAGCAGTGTGTATCATCTAGTTTAATTTTTTTTACACACACTGTCTCCTGGACCATAACTGGAGGATCTATAAATCCTCATTCAAACTCCTCAAATTTTCTATTTTCCCACTGTGGATAGTGGTAGAGGTCGTGTGTGACCTGGACAGCTGTATTTGCTATTGTTTTGTTTCCCACGTAGAACTGTGGTAGAGGTCTTTGACCTAGACAGTTGTAAACTGTTGTGAACCCCGATCTAGGGTGTGGATCCAATTTATATAAATTGTTGAGAGGACTAAGTCTCGGCTTGAGACTGAAACTCTTGGTTATATCTGTTGTGCTTTATTTAGTTTTATTTAAAACCTTTTTATTCTGCTTCTAAGTGCTTTAAAACTTAAACAGTTTTCAAAGTTACTCTGATAATTGAATTAGAAAGTATTTGCATTATTTGTAAATCATTAGGTTAGTTTCAAAAGCTAATCTGATCTTCTGATTAGATTAACTGGGAATTAATCAATCCCTTGAGAACCTAGATGAAAGTTTTCTTTAGTTCAAATTCACTACAATTCAATTTGTATTTTAAATTGGGGGAATTTGGTAAAGTATTTTAAAACAGAAATTTTAATTGGAACTCAATTCACCCCCACTCTTGAGTATCCACTCCGACCAAAATTTGGTATCAGAGGTGTTTAAAATATTTTCTGAAGTACTCTGTTTTTCATCTGTGATTGTAGTTGCATTTTAAAGTTCTTAAAATTTCTGTTATTTCTAAATTTTTATCTCTTTAAAATTTATGTTTCAACCTAGTTATCATGGATAACAGACTTGGAGGTGTTTTTACTAATAGACCACCATTTTTTAATGGAAACAACTATGCTCAGTGGAAGATTAAGATGAAAATTCATTTAGAGAGCATGGGTTTTGATATTTGGGATACCATAGAATTAGAATATAAAATTCCTACTACTATTAGATCTACTTGGAAAGAAGCTACTAAGACAACCTACAATAATAATTGCAAAGCTATGAATGCTCTGTATTGTGCTCTAGGAGATGAGTAATTTAATAGAATATCTGCTTGTAATACTGCATATGAAATTTGGGATACTTTAAGTGTTTCTCATGAAGGAACAACTAATGTTAAGGAAATGAGATTGAACACCTATAATATTAAATATGATAATTTTAAGATGAATCCGGATGAAACCATTTCTGATATGTATCTCTGGTTTAATGAAATTTTCAATACAATGATCTCACTAGGAAAGGACATTTCATCAAAGGAGCAGATCATGAGAATTTTGAGATGCCTACCTGAAAGATGGAGGGGCACTTCTGTTTCAATCAGAGAATCTTGTGATATTGGTCAACTGCCAGTCAAGGAACTTATCGGTAAGCTGATGATGTATGAATAAGAACTAAAGGTAAAAAAAGAAGAAGAAGATGAACCAAAAAGGAAGTCAGTTGCCTTCAAGACATCTACTTCAAAGAATAAGGTCAAGGAGAAACTTTAAGCTGTAAGTGATAGCTCAAGCTGTGAAGAAAGTGAAAGTGCATATGACAGTGATGCAGAAATGGATCACATAGCCAGAAGGTTTAAGAAATTTTATAGGAAGAAGAAATTATTCAGAAAATCAAATTACAAAGGAAAGTATGACAATAAGGGACATTGGAAGAAGGATTGGAAAAAGCCAGATAAAAGTGATGAAGTTGTCTGCTATGAATGTAAAAGAAAAGGACATATAAAAGAATACTATGCAAAGATGAAATACAAAAAGAAGTATGAGTATAAAGATAATAAGTATAAGAAATCCATGAAGGCTACTTGGAGTGCTTCTGAGGATAGCTCCAGTGAATCTGAAGCTTTTGAAACTGAAATCAGAAATAAGGAAAACATGTGTTTTATGAAAAACACTTCTGAGGTAACATCTGAAACTCTTTCTTTAAATACATATTATTCTGGATATGATTCTGAATCTGAAAATTTGTCAAAATATGAATTGTTTTAATACTGTGATATGTTGGAAGAAACCTGTAATGAGCTGAAAGAAAAATACAAAGGTTTAAAGAAACAGTATGCTTTAACTGTTAAACATAAATCTAATCTTGACATAGAAATAGAAAATAATGCTCAGTTACTTAAAGAAAACACTGAACTGAAATTGTCAAATGAGAAACTTAGGAAGGATTTAGAAAAGTTTACAAATCGCAAAGACACTCTTACTCAAATTCTAGGTAAGCATATTGCACCTAGATATACTGCTGGTATAGGATACCAACCTGGACAAAGAAAAATTACCAAAACTAGATTTATTCCTAAATCTGGACAGAATGTAGATAGTTATAGTTCTGGAAGTTCATATGATTTAACTAGTTATATTCATAGTTACGGATCTAATAAGGTTTATCTGTCTAAATCTATTGATTCTGCAAACCTTATGAAACCCATAAGACAAATTTGGGTACTTAAAGTTTTATTGGCTAACCTGTATGGACCCAAGAAAATATGGGTACCAAAATCATTTCCTATCTAAATATGTTTTGTAGGGAACCTGCTTAAAGAGCTCTTGTAGGAAGACTTGGTACTTGGACAGTGGATGTTCAAGACATATGTCAGAAGACTTTTCATGCTTTAAAAGCTTAGTCAGAGTTGATGGAGGTTTTGTCACTTTTGGGGATAATTATAAAGGGAAAATCATCGGCTTAGGCCAGATTGGTAACACTGACTCAGTATTAATTTCTAAAGTTCTATTGGTTGATGGACTTAAGTATAATTTACTAAGTATTTCTCAGTTATGTGATAATGGGTTTAATGTTAAATTTTAAAATTATTCTTGGAACGTTTTTAACTCTAAAAATGATTTATTATTTTCTGCTCTGCGAAATGAAAATGTTTATGCTGTTGATTTAAATTCTTTAGCTATGAAAAATATTACTTGTTTAAATTCTTTTCATAAAGAGTCTTGGCTTTGGCACAGAATATTAGGACACTGAAATGTACATTCACTTAGAAAACTTACTAGGAAGAACTTAGTTAGAGACCTACCAAAACTTGAATTCCCAGCAGATAAAGTTTGTAATCCCTGTCAAAAGGGAAAGCAACATAAAGTTTCTTTCAAATCAAAGAAAGAAGTGTCAAATTCTCAACCTCTCGAGTTGGTTCACATGGATTCGTTTGTACCTTCCAGAGTTTCTAGTTTAAATGGGAAGCACTGTGTCTATGTTCTAGTAGATGACTATTCTCGGTATACTTGGGTATATTTTCTAGCTCACAAAATTGAAGCTTGTTCTTACTTTGTTAAATATTCCAAGTCTGTAGAGAACCTTAGTGTACTTAAGATTAAATCCTTGAGAAGTGGTCATGGCCGTGAGTTTGAAAATCATGAGTTTGAATACTACTGCTCACACAATGGCTATAGTCACAATTTCTCTACCCCTAAGACACCTCAGCAAAATGGTCTAGTAGAGATGAGGAATAGAACCCTTCAAGAAATTGCCAGAACCATGCTAAATGAGTATGACCTGCCTATTTATTTTTGGGCTGAAGCTATCAATACATCTTGTTATATTATCAATAGAGTCTTGATTAGACCTATTCTTAAGAGGAACCCTTATGAGTTGTAGAACCATAGGAAACCTAAGGTTAACTACTTCAGAGTTTTTGGTTGCAATGTATTTATTCTTAATACCAAAGATAATCTTGACAAGTTTTCATCCAAGAGTGATGAAAGAATTTTCCTAGGCTACTCTATTTCTAGTAAAAACTATAGAGTTTTCAATAAAAGAACCAAATGTGTGGGGGAATCTGTTCACATCAAATTTGATGAAACTGATCCACATGTACCTAACACCTCTCTTGAAGATCTTGAAGACGATCTCTCTGTTTTGAACCTTAATGATAAATACAGTGGACCTATAGTTAAAACATCCAGTTCTGGAAATTTTCCAGAACCTACTTCTGTTGACCCCCAACCTATTGATGAACCTGAAATCTCTAGCCCTACCTTTTCGAGACCAACTAGGATCTTAAAGAACCATCCTTTAGATGTTGTTGTAGGTAATCTAGATAGAGGAACATAGACTAGAGATTCTCTAAGAAATCAGGTTGAACATCAAGCTTTTCTTTCACAGTTAGAACCTAAAAATATCAATGATGCTATCCATGATGAATTTTGGGTAATAGCTATGCAAGAAGAACTAAATCAATTTGAAAGAAATAAAGTCTATAAATTAGTAGAAAGACCTAAGGACACTTTAACCATAGGCACAAAGTGGGTGTTTAGAAACAAAGTTTATGAATTTGGAAACATCATTAGAAACAAAGCTAGACTAGTTGAACAAGGTTACAATCAAGAAGAAGGAATTGACTATGGGGAAATATAACCACAGTTCCTACCGGCACAATAACTGTAAGGACCCGAACCCAGTTTCCCGGAGTCGGTGCCTTGTTTGATTATGTTGGCATACATACAAGGAATACGAATCCTTAAGGACCGAGTAGTTTAGTATTATTGGAAACAAGTTACATACATAAGTTGATCATTAAAATATGAATGAAAAAACAACACTAATTTATTCCACTAGAAACATCATGTCTCCGTGATTATGATTAAATGTCATTCATAATTTACTTCTTCATATCCTGAGAAAATGAAACATAATAAAGGAGTGATCTCAAACTCTCTTTAAGAGTAAGCAATACAGCAGAAGATAATATAAACATTAGACAAGGGGAATAATTGAAAACAGATGCCTTTAACAATAAATATGAACACATTATGGCAGGAAAATGAAATGAGTAAATAATGACATAATAAAACATAACCATGAGTATTCTACTAGTCGAATAACCACATGAAATTTCAATTACTAGCTTCATAATTAGGGGAGTTCATATTCTGGACATTCTGAATCATTTTGTCATGGCCTTGGCCAAGGCATCTAGTGATTAAGGCCTCGACCAATTCCACGTCTATTTGTTTCATGAGACCTATCGATGCATCGAGGGGATATAGAGAGCCCCACACGTCACATAATAATTCCAATTCATTCCTCATATGATCAGGGATCAACATAAAAAACATATACATTCATATTGAAACTATCATATGAAATGTAACTAACTTTCCCCAATCATTAAACATAAAACACTAACCATTCAGAATAATATGGTGAATGGTTTTAGGACATATCATCCACAATAGAGTTAGTAATAAACCATTAAATAAAATATGGTAGATGAATTCATAAATTATTAAACCCAATAATACCATGGAATCAACAAGAGTGTTGAATTAGATGAAAACACTCTTATAAAACCATTAAGCAATTCTTGAGATAAATACTCTTTTATTTTGAAAAGAAGAGTTCTTTTTGGAAAAATCTTTGTATAAAACCAGAAGTGAATTAAGATATTATTTTCATAATAAAACGGGTGATTTTATAAGGATAATGGTTTCCAAAAACATATTATAGAGTTCCCTTGAAAATAGATAAGAATTTGAGAAATTCCCTTGAATCGGGCTTGTATTTTGGATACAGTTTTGAAAGTTCCTTTTAAAGTGTGTAACTATCCATAAAATAAGGAAGGATTCTGGTTTTTAAACATATATATGATAATAAAAAAGAACATATGATGATTACATAACAATACATAAGAATTAAATCGTGGTAATTAGACAATGAAAGTATCCCGAATGAAAATGGAAGTTCGGGTGGAAAAAACCTTACCTTAACTCCAAACGTGTTCCTATCTTGTACTTAAGCTCCTAGAATATGAAATTATACTTGTTAATAACTTATTTAATAACATATTATACATTTATTTAGTTTAACATAATTATGGTTAGTTCATTTATGTCATTATTGACAAGTTATTGTACTGACTTCCGTCGTTATAGAGTGTTCGTTTCCTTTATTTTCATATTTGGTTCACTTGTTTTTATGTAATGAAGTTCATATGGAATGGTTATAAATCTCCAGGATTGGAATTATATATTATTAATGAACATAAATAATTGATAATGGTCATTTCTATAATTTGGTTACATGGAACGAGGATGAACCATTAGATGACAACCACTTCGATTATTCGGCGGTATTTGGAATATTATGAACTTGTTTTGTCATATAACTTAATCAAATGTACATATTCTGGTTCTTGAAGGTTAATTTAGTTATAAAACATATATTATAGTCTGTTTCAACCATGAATATGGTTTCATGACTAGTAATGAAGAATAAATTGAAGAACGAAACTTCTTCGTCCATGAAGGTTATAAATCGGAACCTCGTGGACGTCGATTTCGTTTATAAAATAAAAGGGAGGGAGTAAGAATATTTATGATGGTTATTACATTCACATGATATAAATCCATTATATATATTTTACTGGAGTTATAATTATCATTTGAACCGAGGAGGTGGGGATAGGATAACAAAAGTAGATAAATTGAAATAAAACCAAATGAGAAAGAAGGGTGCTTTACCTCTTGAAATAACCTCCTTGAGAAACTCCTTAAGGGAAGGGGTTTTGGTCATTTGAAAAAACTAAGAGCTTCTTAGTCGTGGGGAGTAACTAGGGAAGGGTAATTGGGAATAAAATTGAGGATATTCAAGGCTCATAGGTGTGAAGAGAATAGGTAGTGGTGGGGGGTTTTTATAATGGAGGAGAGGAGTAATTTTTGAATATTTAATTCATTATTTTATTATTTCCCTCAAGACAACCAATAGTATTGTTTAATGTAACCCATAATAGTAATAATTGAATGTGAGTTTGAACAAAGTGGGCTTACATCATCCTTGCATCACCTATGATGCAGTAAATCAAGTATTTAGCATTTATCGTATTTTATTGTATTTTACTATTCATCAAAAATTCAAGAATTTCAGAAAAATCGCAAAAATTTACCCCTACCATTTTTCAATGTGTAGAATTAAAAATTTAAATCAATTTTTCAAAAATAATTTTCTAAATGTTATTAATTTAAATTTTAAATAAGTTTATAGTTAATTCGAAAAATAACAATGTTGAAGTGCAGTTAGTTTTATGTGACATTGAAAAATTAATTAAGATCCCATTATCATGTTGCCTTAAGAAAATAAAATAATATCAGTATTTACTATTCAAGGGTCATATTACTATTCATATTACTTTTCATATTACTATTAATAAGGGTATGATACTATTCACCAAAAATCAAGTTTGTTCTATCAGACTCCAAATGACTTACTGAACACAACTCTAGATAACCATTTCTTGAAATTCAAAACATAGAAGAGAAAAAGTTGTGTTTAATGGCTAGATTATAAAATTGCATTCTATATTTATTTTTAAAACCTTGGGGTGTTACATTCTCCTCTCCTTACAAAAAGTTCGTCCTTGAAATTCACAGAATATTACCTAAAAATATTCAGGTATGTCTTTAACATAAGCTCCTCAGGCTCCCATGTTACTTCCTCCATCTTATGGTTCCTCCATAGAACCTTCACCAGACGAGTCATCTGATTTTTCAATACTTGTTCTCTAGTATCAAGAATCTTGATAGGCTCTTCACAGTAAGATAGATCGGGCTTAAGTTCCACTTCTTCATAAGTGAGTACATGTGTTGGGTCTGGCATGTACTTTCTTAACATTGACACGTGGAACACATTGTGAACCATGGAGAGACTTGACATCATTTCCAAACGGTAAGCTAAGGATCCAATATGGTCCAAAATTTCAAAAGGTCTGATGTACTTGGGACTTAACTTTCCCTTCTTACTGAATCGTATAATACCCTTCCATGGAGATAACTTTAAGAAAACGTGATCACCTTCTTGAAACTCCAAATCCTTCCTTCAGTTATATGCATAGCTCTTTTGTCTAATTTGAGCTATTTTGATATGGTTCTTGATAATCTTCACCTTTTCCGTTGTTTCTTAAACAAGTTATGGGCCCACGAGCATTCTTTCACTAACATCATCCCAGAATGTTGGTGTACGACATCTCTTCCCATATAATGCTTCATAGGGTGCCATTTGTATACTTTAATGGAAGCTATTATTGTAGGAAAATTCTACGAGAGGTAAATAATGATACCACATGCCTTGAAAATAAAGTGAAAAAGACCTCAACATGTATTCCAATGTTTGAATAGTCCGTTCTGATTGTCCATCAGTTTGTTGGTGGTAGTCAGTGCTCAAACGAAGAATAGTATCTAGGGCCTTCTGAAGAGTTTTCCAGAATTTTGATGTAAAACGTGGATCACGATTAGAAAAAATCTATAGGGTTACTCCATGAAGTATCACAACTTCATTAATATATAGTCTTTCTAGACATTCAAGTGGTAGATCTTCTCTTATAGCAAGAAAATGTGCTGACTTGGTAAGACGATCAACAATGACCCATATTCCATCGTTCCTTCTAGGAGTCTTTGGTAGTCCCATGACAAAGTCCATCGTGATATTATCCCATTTTCACTCAAGTATGGGAAGAGGTTGCAATACTCCTCCAGGTTGTTTCCTTCCAACTTTCACTTGTTGACAAACCATACATCTTGACACAAAATCAGCAATCGCCCTCTTCATGTTATCCCACTATAAATGTTCCTTCAAATCTCTATACATCTTAGTGCTACCAGGGTGTATAGAGAAATTGTAACTATGAGCATCATCTAACAATTCCATTTTTAGATCAGGTATATCGGGAACACAAAGTCTGTTCCCAAATTTTAAAATTCCATCTTCATATATGAATTCACTCAATCTCCCATCATTCACAACATTAATCTTCTTTTGAAACTCCTCATCATAAGCCTGAGAAATTTTTATCCTTTCTAGTAAATATGGTTTGGAAACCATTTGAAAAATAATTGATGTTTCACCTTCCATGGTTATTCCCATATCCATATTTACTAGATCCATGAAAATAGGATCCCTTTCAACTCTCATCTTGTTCAAAACTCCATGATCCTTTTTGCTCAAATCATATTCCACCTTATTTTCCTTCCCCGGGTGGTAGTGTATCATGCAATTATAATCCTTAAGTAGTTCAATCCATCTCCTTTGCCTCATGTTGAGTTATTTCTGTGAGAAAATATACTTCAAAATCTTGTGATCAGTATAAATCTCACATTTTTCACCATAGAGATAATGTCTCCATATCTTCAAAGCAAAGATTACAGCAGCTAACTCAAGATCATTAGTAGAATAGATTTTCTCATGAATTTTTAGCTGTCGTGATGCATAAGCAATAAACCTATCATTTTGCATAAGGACACAACCAAGTCCTTTCTTTGAAGCATCACTATAAATAACAAACTCGTCATTCCTCGATGGTAGAGTCAATATAGGAGCATTGACTAATATTTTCTTCAGTTCTTTGAAACATTCTTCACAATATTTTGTCCAAACAAATTTAACCCCTTTACGTGTGAGCTTCGTTAGCAGGTTAGCCAGTCGGGCAAAATTATATACAAAACACCGATAATAACCTGCTAAGCCAATAAAACTGCGTACCTCAGTTATGTTTGTTGGTATGGGCCAATCTTAGATTGACTTTGTATTTGTAGGATCAAATAGGATTTCATCCTTAGAGACAATATAGCTAAGAAAAGAAATCTGCTGAACCCAGAATTAACACTTTCTAAACTTAGCATATAATTCATGTCTTCTAAGAGTATTTAGGATAATGCGCAAGTGATTTTCTTGATCTTCGCATCTTTTGGAGTATACCAAGATATCATAAATAAATAACACTAAAAAATCATCGAGATATTCCTTGAAAACTCTGTTCATTAGATCCATGAAGACAGAGGGTGTATTAGTCAATCCAAAAGGAATTACTGTAAACTCGTAATGCTCGTACCTGGTTCGAAATGCTGTTTTCGGAATGTATTCCTTCTTCACACTCAACTGATGATATCCAGATCGAAGGTCAATCTTTGAAAAGTATTGAGCTCCATGCAGTTGGTTAAATAAATCATAAATGCGAGGTAGGGGATACTTGTTATTTATTGTTATAGCATCGATCTCCCTATAGTCGATACATAACATCATAGATCAATCTTTATTCTTAACAAAAAGGACAGGGGCTCCCCATGGAGAAACACTAGGGCGGATAAATCCATTATTACTCAATTCCTCTAGTTGTTTCTTTAGTTCCACTAATTCCATAGTGGCCATTCTATAAGGGGTCTTCGATATGGGCCTTAAAGCAGGAAATAAATCAATGGAAAACTCAATTTGTCATTCTGGAGGATGTTGAGGTTAATATTCTGGAAACACATCAACATATTCTTTCACAATAGGTACATCCTCTATTTGAACATTCCTTTCCTCACCCATAGTTATTTCATTCTATTCCTTCCCAATAATTTAATTTAGTTGAGCTACTAGGGGTGGATCTAGATAAGAATCAGGTGGTGATGATTCTGCTCTAAAGATAAGGTGTTCTTTATCATCATCATTAAAAATCGTAACCTCCTCCTTCTTACAATAAATTTTTGCATCATGATCTGAAAGCCAATCCATAATAAGGATTATATCAAATTAAATCATGGGTATGATGATGAGATCAACAGATAACGAACATTTATATGTCTTAATGGGAACTGATTGACAGAAGTTTGTAGCAATGATACTTCCCTTAGGAGTTTTGACTGACAACTCCCTTGTTAAATCAAATTGGAAATATCTAATTTTATTAGCAAACTGGGAAGATATGAAATAATGTGATGATCCAGAATCAAATAAATCATTGGCTAAACTTGAGGAAACAATTAAAGTAGCTGCCACCACATTATTAGGAACTTCAACCTCTGCAGTTGTGATTGCATAAGCTTGTCCCTGATCCCTTGTCCTTTTTTGTTTCATATTTCCTTGACGTTTTAGACAATCATTAGAATAGTGTCCCATCTCTCGACAACTATAGCATTGAACATCATTGGATTCCTTCTTCCCTTTGCAATCAACAGAAATATGGCCTTTTTTACTGCATGTGTAGCATACTCCTTTTCCATTTAAGCATGCACTAGGGTGTTTCCATCCACAATTTTCACATGGTGGAAATTTGACTCTTCCCTTCTTCCCTGTTTCCTTATTTCCTTTCCTAGGGTTTTCAGTAGCCCTCTTCTTTTCCTGCTTTCCCTAAAAGTCATAAGACTTAGAGAATTATTTTTCTATCTTGATGGCACATAAAACTATATCCTCATATGATGAAAAACTTTTGGAGACTAGTTCCCATCAGAGGAATGGCTTTAGTCCATCAAAGAATCGATCAATTTTTCTCCTTGGATTTTGTATGTAGTCTACAACATGTCTTGCTAATCTTGTGAAGTTAGTTTCATACCTTGAAACATTCTCATATTTATTCTGCCTCAGATTCAAGAATTGTCTCTCCATATCTGCTCGCTTCTCATGAGGGAAATATTTTTCTAAGAAGATTTCCTTAAAATCCCTCCATTCCATCTCTTCTATCTCTTTCTCCTCCTTTGTGTTTTGTATTAATGACCACCACTAATCCAAATATCCCAATAGAAGATATAATTCCATGACAATATTCTCTCTTTCATTACATCCCAAAGTGATAAATATCTTCTCAAGGGAACATATCCATTGCTCTACTACAAATGGGTTTGTAGTCCCGTTGAATGATGGAGGCTGTTGTCGTATAAAGAAATCTAGCATGGCTCCTCCACATGGTGGATTTGGATGCTCCATACGGGTAAGGTTATTATTCATAAACTGAGTAATTCATCCTAGTGTAGTTATGAGTTTCTCAGCACCAGTCATAGCACCAGATCCAACATCATTATCTTGCGTCGGGGGAAAATCCCTACAGGGGACACGTGCATTCGTGTGATTTCTATTCCTTCCACTAGGTTCCATATCTAGATAATGGAATATACTATATTAGGTTATGAATCATAATGTATAATCTTAACTTAAAAATACTTAGAAAAAGATCCTATGCATAGCTAATTCCATATTCACAAAAATGGTTTCTTTGAGGAATATTTACATTAAACTACTTCATAATGGCTTGTAAAGAAAATGTGAATTATCCTAAACATATACCCTGGGAGTGTCATAACTAAGAGTGCAGTAAGTCCCATTGTCATGCACCCATTCCCGTTCGAGTCTAGCTCAAAGCGGTGTTTTCGGGTTTTACCCCTAGATACATCTGTGCCAGAGCCGCCTCTACCTGCTCGTATCCAGACATGGATGTATTTCTTAAATGATCCACATAATCTACTTCTTACCAAAATACCAGGACGTTCTTGTATGTTTATCCTCAATGAATATCTTAGGTACTCTTCCCTAATTCTATGTTTTCTAAATCTATTTTCTATGTATTCTACTAAACTTCCTCTAATACCAACTATAAGGACCCGACACCAGTTGCCCGGAGTCGGTGCCTTGTTTGATTACGTTGGCATATATACAAGGAATACAAATCCCGAAGGACCGAATAGTTTAGTATTATCGGAAACAAGTTACATAAATAATTTTATCATTACAATATGAAGGAAAAAATAACACTAATTTATTCCACTAGCAACATCATGTTCCTAGATTATTCTTGCATGTCATTCATAATTTACTTCTTCATATCCTGAGAAAATGAAATATAAGAAAGGACTGAGCTCAAATCCTCAGTAAGAGTAAGTAATACAGTGGAAGATCATATAAACATTAGAAAAGTGGAATAATTGAAAACACAAGCCTTTAATAATAAATATGAACACATTATGACCGGAAAATGAACTGAGTAAATAATGTCGTAATAAAACATAACCATGGGTATTCTACTAGTCGAATAACCACATGAACTTTCAATTACTAGCTTCATAATGAGGGAAGTGCATATTCCGGACATTCTGAATCATTTTTTCATGGCCTCGGCCAAGACATCTAGTGATTAAGGCCTCGGCCAAAATCCATATCACATTGGGAAAGGCCTCGGCCAATTCCATGTCTATTTGTCTCATGAGACCTACCGATGCATAGAGGGGATATAGTGGGCCCCACCCATCACATAATAAGTTCAATGCATTCCTCATATGAGTGGGGATCAATAGAAACAACATATACATTCATATTGAAACAATAATATGAAATGTAACTAACTTTCCCCAATCATTAAACATAAAACACTAACCATTTGGAATAATATAGTGAATGGTTTTAGGATAGATCATCCACAATAGAATTAGTCATAAACCATTAAATCAAATATGGTATATGACTTCATGAATTATTAAACCCAATAATACCATGGAATCAACAAGAGTGGAGTGTTGAATTAGATGAAAACACTCTTATAAAATCATTAAGCAATTCTTGAGATAAATACTCTTTTATTTTGAAAAGAAGAGTTATTTTGGAAAAATATTTGTATAAAACCAGAAGTGAATTAAGATAGTATTTTAATAATAAAATGAGTGATTTTTTAAGGATAATGGTTCCCAAAAACATATTATATAGTTCCATTTAAAATAGATAAGAATTTGAGAAACTCCATTGAATCGGGCTTGTATTTTGGATACAGTTTTGAAAGTTCCTTTTAAAACGTGTAAATATCCATAAAATAAGGAAGGATTATGGTTTTTAAACATGTATATGATACTCACACAGAACATATGATGAGTACATAACAAAAAAATAAGAATTACAACGAGGTAATTAGACAGTGAATGTATCCTGAATGAAAATGGAAGTTCAGGTGGAAAAACCCTTACCTTAACTCCAAATGTGTTCCTATCTTGTACTTAAGATCTTGGAATATGAAATTATACTTGTTAATAACTTATTTCAGAACCTATTATACATGTATTTAGTTTACCATAATTCTGGTTAGATCATTTATGTCTTTATTGACAAGTTATTGTATTGACTTCCGTCGTTCTGGAGTGTTCGTTTCTTTTATTTTCATATTCGGTTCACTTGTTTTTATGTAATGAAGTTCATGTGGAATGGTTATAAATCTACAGGATTGGAATTATATATTATTAATGAACATAAATAATTGATAATGATCATTTTTATCATTTGTTTACATGGAACGAGGATGAACCATTAGATGACCACCACTTCGATTATTCGGCGGTATTTGGAATATTATGAACTAGTTTTATCATATAACTTAATCATATGTACATATTGTGGTTCCGGAATATTAATTAGGTTATAACACATATATTATAGTCTGGTTCAACCATGAATATTGTTTCATTAGTAGTAATGAAGAATAAATTGCATAACGAAACTTCATCGTCCACGAAGGTTATAAATCGGAACCTCATGGACGTCGATTTCGTTTATAAAATAAAAGGGAGGGAGTAAGAATATTTATGATGGTTCTTACATTAACATGATATAAATCTAGTATTTAGATGTTATTGGAGTTATCATGATCATTTTAACCGAGGATGTTAGGAGAGGATAACAAAAGTAGATAAATTGAAATAAAACTAAATGAGAAAGAAGGGTGCTTTACCTCTTGAAATAACCTCCTTGAGAAACTTCTTAAGGGAAGGGGTTTTGGTATTTTGGAAAGACTAAGAGATTCCTGGTCGAGGGGAGTAACTAGGGAAGGGTAATTGTGCAGAACTTTGAGGAACTTAAAGTCTTAGAGGTGTGAAGAGAAGAGGTAGTGGTGGGGGGTTTTATAGTGGAGGAGAGGAGTAATTTTTGAATATTTAATTCATTATTTTATTATTTCCCTCAAGAAAACCAATAGTATTGTTTCATGTGACCCCTAATAGTAATAATGGCATGTGAGTTCGAACCATGTGGGCTTAAATAATCCTTGAATCACCTATGATGCAGAAAATCAAGTATTTAGCATTTATCGTATTTTATCGAATTTTACTATTCATCAAAAATTCAAGAATTTCAAAAAAAATCCCAAAAATTAACCCCTACCATTTTTCAACGTGTAGAATTAAAAAGTGAAATCCATTTTTAAAAAATCATTTTCTAAATATTATTAATTTATATTTTAAATAAGGTCATGGTTAATTCGAAAAATAACAATCTTGAAGTGCAGTTAGTTTTATGTGATATTGAAAAATTAATTAAGACCCCATTATCATGTTGCCTTAAGAAAATAAAATAATATCATTATTTACTATTCAAGGTAAATATTACTATTCATATTACTATTCATAAGGGTATGTTACTATTCAACAAAAATCAAGTTTGTTCTATCAAACTCCAAATGACTTACTGAACACAACTCTAGATGACCATTTCTTGAAATTTAAAACATAGAAGAGACAAAGTTCTGTTTAATTTTTAGATTATAAAATTTAATTCTATATTTATTTTCAAAACCTTGGGGTGTTACAATAACTACCAAGAGAAGAGATCAGGGACAAAGGGGTAGTCATCCATCCATCCTCCCACCAGAATGTTGGGGAAAACACCCCCAAAGGCTCAGAATCTCCAAAGTGTCAATCACCCTAACTGAAAGGGCGAGGTAGCATATATAAACACAAAAAGTAATTGATATAATATAGATCACAACCACACTATGGGAATAAACTATTCTTATACTCAACTACAGCTAATGTCGCTCAGAATCCCAACTGCCACTACTAAGACTAGATATCATATAAGCACACAACCATTTAAAGAGATTAATTAAATCATACTGTCCCTTTTAATGAGTTTCACTTTATGTTGATTGACCTCTTTGTCATGACATTTCAAATTGATTATGATTTTAAGGTTGATTTATAGTCTAGGGTAGACCCTAGGTCATCTCTCAAGGAGCGTTGGTAGGTTTAGAGTGTGTATTTTTAATAAAAATGACTAAGAGAGGGGGTGGTTTTGAAAAGAGTTTAAAACAATGACTTAGTTGAAATAGCTTAAAAGTTGAGTGACCTAGTGGATTTTGAAAAATATGAGATAAAAGGGTCGATATGATTTCACTACACACATATCAAGTTCATTGTTCATAGAGATTCATCTTAGGTTTAGAGTAATTCTTTGGTTGGAGTTAATTGGAATCCCGATTAATTCCTAAGCTTTTATTTCAATGCTTTAAGGACCAAACCTTGACGTAACAATCATATTGTCAAGGTCCAGTACTTATGCATGGAATAATAGATTCCAAAGAAGATTGAAATCTCAATAAGGTGGGTATGAAAAGGATTCTTGTGATGTCCAACCGGAACAACACAAGTCACGCACTCAAAACCTCACACCGATCAGTTAGAAATTAAGAGCATAACACTCACATGCATCAAATCAAGCATTAAAATCTGAAATAAAATAAGATACATGGAATAAAAATTTTAAACACCCAAATTACACCAAACCAGTACCTAGTGTATGCATCAGAACTCCCTTGACATGTATGTAGCTCCCTCACAACGAACACCCAACTTTTAGCTCGACATCGGGAGGAGGAGGAAGCTCGGGTGGAACTCCTTCTTCATCCTTGATTCCCCTATGAGGATATGAGCCTCCAGAACTTCTTGGATGGTGATAGGACTCCTTTGGGTCTCCAAAATGGCAGAGTGTGTCTCCTTGGCCGAACTTGCAAATGAGGTTCCCTTGGTGCCCTTTTATATGAAAATTGGAAGGTGGTTTTTGGCACACATATTTCATCAATCTAATTGTACCATGAGTTTAGGTCTTCATATAGCCTTATATCGCTTTGGAGAAAATAAAAAAGTTGTATCCCTACCTCTTGACTGTCTCAACGGAAAGTTTGGAACCATTTGGACAACTACATCTCAAGATATTGATAAAATACAGAACACCGCATTTGACTTGGTCTAAATTCGGTGGCTTGGACAGATCAGTTCGGATGGGCCCCATAGAAGCCGAATCAGGATTGTGTTACTTAATATGAAATGTAACCTATTAGATTATGGAATGGTACAGAAAATTTCAGCCCATTTGAATGCACGGATTTTGTGTAATATTCAAAACAGTGGACAGATGTCCATGGATTCATGCAATTTTGGCCCATTTTTCTTCCACTTCATCAAGGGCCCTCCAAATCACCTCCACCTACATTGAAATAATAAAAAAAGTAACATTGCCCATTATAATGTTGATTAAAATTAATTAAATTATTCAAACATAAAGTTCAATTTATTATTATATTTGAAATATTCATTACAAAACTAGTTTAAAACAGCGGTGTAAGGGTGGAATAAAACAGTGAATCGTGGTACGATCACACCCCCACACCTAAACATTTACACTCCTGGGAAAAGTCACATATCCAAATAAAATGATGCATATATATATATATATATTTCCAACATCCTGAAGATTTAGAATTTGAGGAAATTTTATTTAAAGTAAAGTGTTCAATGCACAAACCACACCAAAGAGTTCTTCCTAGTGAAAATAGAAAAATATGTCTCATAAATCATATCATAGCGAAATTCAAAAAGATTCACGATACCCAATTGAGAAAGGAATTCAAAAGTAAACCATGACACTAACTCTCCATGTGTGTGTGTGAAAACCATTCCATGATATTCTTTCCTCTTGTATCCAATAAATATATGTTATTTTAATATTTTTCAGCTTAAATGATTTTGTCACCGAACCTGTCCTACATCCTTTGCAATAATATTTCAAGACCCACTCATTTAAGAATTACCAGAAGTCAAACCATAAGCTCCCGACCTAGATATCCCCATATGTTTCACATTTCATCACTCCTATCATTTATTATATTTTTTTTGAAGTTGCAATTGGAAAAAATCTCACACTCATCTCTCAACCCTTGTTTGATCTCCTCATGACACTAATTGCAATAATTATAACAAGATAAAAGGTTGAGGATGAGTGGTTTTTGACTTGACCAAGACACAATTTCTTTTTGAGGGCGTACAACAGTCGGAAATTAGGTACACACGCATAGGTCAATCTGGTACAGTAATGAAACAGATTGGATAAGGAACGAACATATGGAAATATCATTTAAAGATGAAAAATATTAACCCAACATATATTTACCTTATATTAAGTAAGAAATATTCACACTTTGTGGTTCAGTGGGTACACAACTCCTTCAGAAACATGGCATATCTCAGAATTTTCTTGACGGCATCAATCAATGGAATGTTAAACTGCACTTTTTTGAAAGTCTCCACGATTTCTTTATCAAGTTCAGTTTCCTTTTTTTCCTTGGTTGCGTGGCTCTTTGGGGAAATGGTTGATGAATTATTGGGCTTGGTAACTCATCAATAGACACACTCTTTACTTTGTTAGGAATTCTCTCAAGAAAAGGTTCCACCTCATTTGAACCTTTTTTAGTGGTTGGGATAGTGGTTTCCTTAGGAGAGGATGACTCTAATGGAGGGTTCATTTGGATTTTAAGTTGAGTTCCACTCCTAAGGGTGATGGCACTAACATTTCCCTTATCCTTAGGGTTGACAAGTGGTTGAGATGGTAGTTTACCAGACCCATGGCTTTGGATTTCACCCACTGAGTTAGCTAGTTGGCACAATTGGGTTTTGAGGTCTTGTATGGCTTCTTGGGTGGTTTGTTGGAACTGGAGATTATTGTTAGCCATTTGTTTCATCATATCTTCTAGTCTAGGCTCGAGTTTTGGAGGGGGTTGTTGGAAAGGCCTTTGGGGTGGTTGAAAATTTCTGGGTGGTGGTGGTTGATGACTACTTTGCCCTGGTTGGTTCCATGGTTGATGAGGCTGGTTTGAATTTCCCCTTTCCTATAGGCTTGGTTTTCTTTCCACCTAGGGTTGGATGGATAGTAAGGTTCTTGCCTAATGGGTTGGTTATAGGGGAATCCTTGGAATATTGCCTCACAACTCTTAGAAGTTTCTCTCAATTGGGGGAATTGGTCAGAATAGTTGGTATCAGAAGAGCATATACCAAAATTTATGGGAGGAGGAGATTGGAATTTCCCTTGGGAAAGAGCAAGTTTTCGTAGAAGGGTACTCACCTCTTCAAACTTTGTGTCCACCTTCTTCTCGAATTCAGTACTTTGCACCTCATGGACACCTCGAATGGGTACACTGAACCTTGAACTGAATTTTTGAGTGTTCTTTGCCATGGTCTCAATTAGGGTCCTTGAAGCGATTGGTGTTTTATCCACTAGTGCACCACCTACAACAGCATCAATCATGTTACTATTTATTGTAATTAAACCTTCATAAAAATATTGTATTAAAAGTTGATCGCTTATTTGGTGGTGTGGACAACTTGAACATAATATTTTAAAGCGTTCCCAATATTTATGAAGGGTTTCTCCTTGAGATTGTCTTATCCCACATATTTCTTTCCTTATTGTTGCAGTTCAAGAGGTTGGGAAGTATTTTTCAAGAAAAAGTCGTTTCATGTCCTCTCAACCTCTAATAGGTGAATTAACATAATACAACCAATCTTTAGCCGTGTCTTCTAATGAAAATGGAAATTCCCTAATTTTAACTTATTCTTAATCCACATTATCAGGTTTTAATGTTGAAAACACAGTATGAAATTCTTTTAAATGATTATGTGGATCTTCTCCAGGCAGTCCATGAAATCTTGGTAATAAATGAATTAAACCAGATTTTAGTTCCAAATTGGGTGTCTCGCCTTGTAATTGAATGTAAGTGGGTAGGATATCAATATTAGGTGAGGTGAGTTATTTTAGTGTTCTATTATTTTCAGCCATGTTATACAAGTTATGTTCAGTTTTAACTTTGGTTTCAGAAGAATAATAAGGGTCAAGAAGAATTTTAAGATGTGATGTCTCCTCCTTCAAAGTGTTGTCTTGTGTGTCTCAGTTTTGTTGATGTAGGATCCTCTCTGGTTCGGGTTAGAAAGTTTGTAGGTGTCCCGGATTAGAACACGTAATACACAGAACCTACACAATAAATAAATTAGAACACAAAAATAAATTCAAAGGTAGAAGATAAAACAAACAAATATTCACAAAAAATATAAACATTTTATCAAAAACACGCACAAAAAACCAAAGCGCTCCCCGGAAACGGTGCCAAAATTTGACCGCGTTGTTGTGACACGTCAAATTGATTATGATTTTAAGGTTGATTTATAGTCTAGGGTAGACCCTAGATCATCTCTCAAGGAGCGTTGGTAGGTTTAGAGTGTGTATTTTTAATAAAAATGACTAAGAGAGGGGGTGGTTTTGAAAAGAGTTTAAAACAATGACTTAGTTGAAATAGCTTAAAAGTTGATTGACCTAGTGGATTTTGAAAAATATGAGATAAAAGGGTTGATGTGATTTCACTACACACATATCAAGTTCATGTGTTCATAGAGATTCATTTTAGGTTTAGAGTAATTATTTGGTTGGAGTTAATTGGAATCCCGATTAATTCCTAAGCTTTTATTTCAATGCTTTAAGGACCAAACCTTGACGTAACAATCGTATTGTCAAGGTCCTGTAATTATTCATGGAATAAGATCTTCCAATGAAGATTTAAATCTCAGTAAGGTGGGTTTGAAAAGGATTCTTGTGATTTCCAACCGGAACAACACAAGTCACATACTCAAAACCTCACACCGATCGGTTAGAAATTAAGAGCATAACACTCACATGCATCAAATCAAGCATTAAAATCTGAAATAAAATAAGATACATGGAATGAAATGTTTAAACAACCAAATTATACCAAACCAGTAGCTAGTGTATGCATCATAACTCCCTTGACATGTGTGTAGCTCTCTCACAACGAACACCCAACTTTTAGCTCGACATCGGGAGGAGGAGGAAGCTCGGGTGGAACTCCTTCTTCATCCTTGATTCCCCTATGAGGATAGGGTCCTAAAAAACTTATTGGATGGTGAGAGGACTCCTTTGGGTCTCCAAAATGTCAGAGTGTGGCTCCTTGGCCGAACTTTCAAATGAGGTTCCCTTGGTACCCTTTTATAGGAAAATTGGAAGGTGGTTTTAGGCACAAAGATTTAATCAATCCACTTGTACCATGGGTTTCAGTATTCAGAAAACCTTATATCTATTTGGAGAAAATAGAAACTTTGTATCCCTACCTCTTGAATGTCTCCACAAAAAGTTTGGAACCATTTAGAAAACTACAGCTCAAGATATTGATTAAATATAGAACACCGCATTTGACTTGGTCCAAATTCGATGGCTTGGACAGATCAGTTCGGATGTGCCTCATATAAGACGAATCAGGATTGTGTTCCTGAATATGAAATGTAGCCTATTAAATTCTGGACAGTCCCACAAAATTTCAGCCTATTTGGATGCACGTATTTCGTGTTCTATGCAAAACAGTGGACAGATGTCCATGGATCCATGCAATTTTGGCCCATTTTTCTTCCACTTCATCAAGCGCCCTCTAAATCACCTCCACCTACATTGAAATAATAAAAACAAGTAACATTGACCATTATAATGTTGATTAAAATTAATTAAATGATTCAAACATAAAGTGAAATTTATTATTATATTTTAAATATTCATTACAAAACTAGTTTAAAACAGCGGTGTAAGGGTGGAATAAAACAGTGAATCGTGGTATGATCATTGATTAATTATTTAACCATTAATTAACCATTATAAATTACAAATTACATTTCATTAGAATCATAAAAAAGTTAAATTCCCTCCATGAATAACCAACCAAGTCCACAGTTCCTTTAAATTGTAACCTCACTGTTGCATCCTACAAAGCTCTAACCCCATGGGTTGTCATCATTTATTAAATAATTTATTAACAAAATTATAATTTTCCTTAATTCCCAATAATTCTAGAAAATAATTCTAAGCTACCAAACACAAGGGGCTCAACATGGTGAGTAGGTGAACTACCCATCGAGTCTTTGGTACCTATACAAAGAGCATAGACCCATCCATCTTTGAAAAGCTAAACATAGAAATCATGTGACATACCCTTCACTTATTCACCTCTTTTCGAAAGAGATTAAGAAAAACCATATAACTTAAGTAGTAGGGAAATTAAATCTGATAAACAAACAACAATATTCAATTAGCATCCGACATTCACATCCAACCCATTTCACCATCTCCGGTGTCATCCCTGACACCCACATGCATAAACTGATGCATCTTGCCACTCTAGGTGTCATCATCTACCACAACCACTGGGCCTCCCTACCCCCACCTATCACAATAGCCATATAGGCTCACATCACAACACAAGAAGCATAAAAAAATAACATAGCATCTAAGATCTTGGCCTAAACAAGGCATTCAACCTTCACATACAACGATCACTCATAGCTCCAAAGAATAAGGTTCTTGGCCTTTACCAAAAAGAGGGTAACTCATAACCCTTCAAGGTATTATCTTTATCACACAACCAATCCTTTATTCCATATTTAATTAACTGATTCAATTAAACTTGAATAACTGCATCCATTTGATTATCATAAAATTACAACAACAAATGGATTCATTTACATGCCTCTTTATCTTTATCCAATTAATTTATAATTAATCCCAGATTTACATTCTTTACCAATTCCATTAAGAACAAATTTCTAAAAAGAAAATAATAGATATAACATGATCTAACAATCAAGAGTAAAACTGTTATCATGGTATAAAGAAATAATATATGATCGATTCTGATTCTTTAATCCAGTTCAAATATTTATTATGTTAGTTTCATTGTTATCCAATGGCTAAAACATGATAACTATTGTACTTCATGTAAAATAATATATAATCCACAAATTCCCTACCTCAAAATCTTTCTGATGTTCTTTTCATGAGAACATTCCAATAAAATGGATTACAATCACCTCTCCCGCAATGACTGCATCGACCCGAGGTCGACATGACATGACTGCATTAATCAATACCCAATAAAGCTCTATTAGAAACATGGAAATCACATGCCGTAACATGGAAAGGATAAAAGGAGTAATCAGATCAAATAACCCAAGGTAACTGAGATAGAAGATACCTTCTATGCAAGACAACTCGATATTTGCTGCTTGCACCAAAATAGGGGCACTCGGGAAGTGAAAACTCAATCTAAGGCTACAACAAAATTGCACATCCCATCAAGAAAGAAAGGTCTGGGTCACCCCATAATAAGGAATAAAATATGTAAGAACAAGGTGGAATTTATTCGGCCTTTTGAAAATCAAAATGGAGCAGTGGTTTAGATACAGTTTAGATTTTCCATTAAAGGTGGATCTCACCAAGACTATGGGTTTTAACCGAGTAAAGGAAACCAGAAACTTATGAATATTAAAATAGTATTTATGGGAATTGAATCATCCTTAAAAACCTTAAAAAATGATTTAAGAATGTTTTATGTCAAAGAAAACGTTAAATAGGTGAAACTATAGAAAGCTGGAAACATGGTTCACTAGTTGATCTAGAAACACTATAACACCTACTGAACGATGAAGATGACTCACCAAACTCGATAGTTGAAGTTGAATCCAAGAAATATGACTCACCGATAGTTGAATATGACTCAATAAAAAATGAATCATTGATAGATGACTCACCGATAGTTGAATATGACTCAATGATAGATGACTCATAGATAGTTGAAGATGACTAACTGATATATGACTCAATGATAGTTAAAGATGAATCACTAATAGGTGACTCACCAATAATTAAAGATGACACAATTAAAGTTGAATATAAATCACCAAGATATGACTCACCAACAACACTATTCACATATGTCTCACCGACAACACTATTCACAAAACTGGGAACACTATTCACACAACTGGAAATTTGGTAAAGTGTTAGAAATAAGTCACCTTGGCCCCCCAAAACATCTCAATCACCAGAGTTTCACAAAGTAATGGACTGAAGAGGTCCGTGAAATTATATTAGATACCTCTCAAAACATTCTCATCCTTAAGAATCCAAAACCAACCCCAAGAGGAAACAAAAAATGGGTCCAAACAACCACCCTTCGAGATACCTCTCAGGGCTCTCACCACCAAAGGAGATCAACCACTTCTTGAAAGAAAAAATGTGAAACAACATGAAAACTATAACTAGATCCTAACTACTCTCCTGAGGGAGATACCTTTCAAAAGAGAGAAATCCATAAAAAATAAACAAGATAAATCCATATCATATACAAAAAAGGTCTACAACCACAAAACAAACATTGTTACTAGAAAAGAGCTAAAAATAAAAAAATAGGGTACTGAGAATGTATCTACAAATCAAATTCCCAATTAATATTCTTCGTGCCACTGTTCTGCCAGAAGACATGATATGAGGGGATTCCATGCCCACAAAAAACCTTCTCCTTGTGGTCCTGGATCTCTATAGGCAACTCCTTGAAGATCGCATCATCGTCAAAATAGATCTCTCCCCAACTGATGACATAAGAGTTGTTATAAAGATAATGATAGAACTTTGAAAAATGAAAAAAATTATGTATCCTTATCATCTATGGGGGAAGTGATACCCGATTCACCATGACTCCAACATGATCCAACACCTCAAAATACCCAACAAATCGGGGAGAAATTTTACTCCCATGACCAAACCTTTGCTGCCCATGATGGGAATTACCCTTAAGAACAATGTTATCCCCAAAATAAAACTCTAAAGGCCTCCTCCTATGATTAGCATTGGATTTATAAAAATCATGTGCTGCTTTCATCCTCTCATGAATCACCAGAACCATCTCTATCGTGTTTTATACTAGTTCCAGCCTGAGAATTGATAACTCTACAACCCCAGTCTAACACACTGGAGAATAGAAAGTTATGCCATACAAGGCTTTAAATGAAACCATACCAATGGTGGAGTGGAAACTATTTTTTTATGAAAACTCTACCAAGGGAAAGTGCCTCATCCACGAACCTCCAAAATCCAGAACACAAGAGCGCAACATGTATTTAAGAGTCTGGATGGTCTGCTCTATCTGACTGTCTGTCTGTTGATGAAAAGCAGTGCTAAGGCATAAATTGAAATCGAAATCATGTTGGATACCTTTCCACACCCTTGAGGTAAAATGAGGATCTCAATCAGAATTTATCCTCCTAGGGACCCCGTGGAGTCTCATGACTTATTACAAGTATTTCCTTGATAAAACCTCGACTGAGATTGAGTCATTGATTGATATAAAGTAGGATGATTTTTTCAAATGATTCATAACTACACATATATAATCATATCCTCCCTTAACTTGAGGTAAACTGGTAACAAAGTCCATCAAGATATCCTCCCGCATCCACTGAGGAACATCTAACAGCTGGAGTAACCCACCATGAACATGGTGCTCTGTCTTTACCTTTTGGTTGACCAAACATTGAGACACAAACTATGAAACTACATGCTTAAACCTAGGCCACCAAACTAACTTATCAAAGATCAATTCATTTATGTCACGCTAGGATGTAACACTATGGGCGAACTATGGAACTCTTTGAGAACCATCTCATGTGACACCAAAGTAACGAAAATACTTCCCTAAAATAACACTCTATGTTGTTCATGCTCAGACCAAACATCAAGGGCCTCAGCACAAAAAACTCATTCTCTCCAGACCTCCACCTCTAAGTCTCTCAACTAGGACTCTTCTACCTGTTGCACCAGATATGACTGCACCATCATCTAAAAGAGACAACCTCTTCCCCCAACTTCTCCCATATCCAGATTTAGTGCCGAAAGCTCTTCCATTACTCTCCAGTAATCACCTAATTCACACACTACATCACTATATGACTTTCTTCTTATCACATCAGCTACAATATTCCCCTTACTAGGTGTATACAAGATTTTGATTTCGTACTCTTGTAAGAACTTCATCCACTGATGTTGTCGCAAGTTCAATTCACGCTGGGAGAAAACATACCTTAGGATTTTATGATAAGTGAAGACCACAAATCACTCTCCGATGAGGTAATGTCTCCAAAAATTCATGGAAAACACCACTGCTGCCAGCTCTAGATCTTGGGTGGCATAGTTACAATCATGCGGAAGAAACTGTCGAGACCCATAATAAATTACTGATCTCTACTGTATCAGAACATATCCTAAACCCAAATGAGAATCGTTATATAAAACAAAAAACTAAACTCGTTATATTGGGAGAAAAATAATTGGATCCCTAACCGAATTCTTATTTAGATACTCAAAAGCTGCCTAACACTGATCGATCCACATAAAGGCCTGATACTTTCTGGTCAATTTTGTCATAGGAGTTGCAACCTGAGAGAAATAGGCTACAAACCTCCTATAATATCCCGCAAGACCCAGGAAATTTCACATCTATGACATCGTCATGGGGGATTATCAAGACAAAACTACTTCTATATTTGACAAATCCACATCTACTCTTTTATAGGATACAACATTCCCTAATAAACAGTCTTCTCAAACCCAAAACTCACACTTCAATAACTTCCCAAATAGCTGTTGTCGATGAAGAACTCCAAAAATGCATTAATATTCTCTGCATACTCCTCCTCAGATGTGGAGTACACAAGGATTTTGTCAATTAAGACCACCAAAAAATTATCCAAAGACTCATGGAAGACAATATTCATCAACCCCATGAACATAGCTAGAGAATTCATCACACCTAATGACATCACCATGAATTCGTAATGCCAATGATGATAATGGAAAGAAGTCTTTAGGATATCCTCATCCTTCACATGCATCTGATGATATCATGACCGCAATTTGATCTTTTATAACCTACTTTCACACTTCAGTTGATCGAACAAATCATTAATCCCCTCAAGAGGGTAGTAGTTCTTCAATGTCACTTGGTTCAAGTAATGATAATCTACACACAACCGTAAACTGCCATCATCCTTGTTCATGAAAAAAATAAGTGCACCCCACAGTGACACACTCAACCAAACAAAAACACACTAAAAAATTCCATCAAGCTATATACGTAGCTCTCACAACTCAGAAGGGCCCATCCTATATAGAGAAATTGAGATAGGAAATGATCTTGGCTATAGATCGATCCTGAAATCAATCTCTTGTCAAGGGGTAATGCTACAACCTATTCTGAAAAGACATAAGGGTAATATTCCACGAACCTAGGAAATTACAACTGCTGAACCTCTAAATAACTCATCATCAAGTCAGCCATAATGGATGATAAGGATGGAACATGCCTATGACCCATCTGAGTGTCTTGCTCTCCAACAAACATCGCTTTCTCTCCATCAGCATTGAAGAACAACAACTACCTCCTAAATCAATCCATGATATCTTGCACTGAATACAAAAAATCCATGCTAATGATGAAATCATTTGGTTGTATCCATAAAAATAATAAATCTACCCAAGAGTTGTGTTGCCCCAACACTAGCTCATAGTCTCCACGTACTCCAAACAAGTCAGCTCGACCTCCAACTAGCATAGTCAATGACAAGGACACTGGAAGACTATCTACCTCAAGTATAAAAGAAAGGAAAAGGGTAGGCGATATGAAGGAGTGCATCACTCCTGAATCAAAAAAGGCATACAACCAAGTATAAAATAAGAAAACATCAGCTTGAATGACGTTTGGCTTCCCCGACGTTGGAAATGAAAAAGCATGAAGCTGATCATGACCCACTCCATGACCTCTCAGACCTTGCTAATAACCACCACCATTACTGAACTCTACTCTATGAGGATGGGGAGCATCTTGGGGCTATCCTATTCTTTCCCCATATTCTCTCTGCTGATCCAAAGCTGGTGCAACCAACTGGTGCTGCCTCAGCTGAAGTTTACTCAATGAAGGAACTTTAAGTGGAACACCTAGTGCACGCTGACTTCCCAGAAAGGCCAGGCACTCTCAATACTGAGGACGTTGACCTATATAAGAAATATAATAATCTGACCCCTTAGCATAGTTATAAGAGCCTCTTCCCCCATAGAAACAAGACATTGTGGGCTGGGACCTACCCTCGGTTGAATGTAAACTCTTCTTCCCTAAAAATTAGGAACCCTAGACCATAGCTCAGCTTTGTGAGTAATTATTATGACTCCCCTATCGTGATGATCTAGTTATGGATAAAATCATCTCGATTACCTCTGTCCTCACCAGCACCTCAAGATACATCTTAAGCATAAAAGGGGTGACTTGGAGTTGGATCTATGGACACAAAGCCTCCTTGAAATGCCTCAATCTGGCCTCTTCATTAGGAAACAAGTCCAAAGAATATCATAAAAGTTTCGTGAAATGGATTCCAAATTCTTACACACTGTAGATCCTCTATCTAAGGGTAAGAATCTCTTGGAGACTGGCCTCTTTCATGGTCAAAGAATGAAACTCGACTCTGAACTCGTCTCAGAACTCCTCCCATGAAACAGTCGACTCCTCATGGTCCCTAAGGAACACGAACCACCACTGCTTTGCTGCTCCATGAAACATTGTGAAAACTAATGACATCCAGTGGTCCTTTTAAGTACATATCAAGCTGAAAGCTATCTCAACCTCCTCCAACCAGTCTTCCATGACCGCATCTACAATGGATCCCTCATACTTAATTAGACTCTATAACTGAAACTCTTAGTGTTCCCTCCTCCAGGTTTCATCATTGTCAACCTCTATTTTGTATTGATCAAATGGAACAACCTACTGAAAATATTCTATGCGAACTTGATGAAGACATCAACCCGGAGCCATACCTACAAAAGAACAAACAGTTCGAGCTCCTAAACCTGGAATACAGAATACTTAACATTAATTAATTAATTATTTTCTTTATTCTTTTTAGGTTAACCTATCTCAAGGTCTACCCATTAAAACACAGGTGCAAAGAAGATGATGCATGATCCTTTCATAGGTCTCTACCCTGCAACAAGTTTCACCTTGTTTAGTAGCCACTATAAACTTAATGGCATGTGCATTAAATCACAGGGGGGCCTAAATACCCATGTATCATCTGATCTCTTGTGTTTACAATGCTTACTAAAATTAGCTAAGACTGTTTCCCTAGAAACCCATGAAACCTCACTTGTTCCTAAATACAAACTCCATCCTATCCATCAACCAGAGCTAGGATACCATTCTGTCACGACACCCTCCCCATAAAGTGTACCCCTCCTGGGCTGGCAATGTGAGTAGAGAGATAGTGACCCCTGAGTCCCGCCTCTAGTAGGCATCGGGTTGGTGACTAGCACCAAGGGTATAGTAAGCACACAAATGGAAGACATTACCCTCTAAGAGAACATATGTGAAAGCGATATATAAGAGAGACATCGAACAACTCTTGCTCAGACTATAGTATAAAATAAATCTAAATTAAAAATATGTAATGTCATGAAAATCTACTACAACTAAAATGAAAAACTGTAAGTACCAAAAGAAAGTAAAATGATAGTGATCACGAAACCCAAATAGCTCCTGTAACCCCAAGCTAGTAGTAACGAGCCTGATCTCCAACTTGATCCAAGTGACCTGGAAAATAGTTTATATATATATAGGGTGAGTATAACAGTATACTAAGTATGATCCTCCCCAGATCCTCTTGTGCAAAAGTAAAGAAATCATGCTATATCACAACGAACAACACATGAAACTAACTCATCACCTAAATAGATATACTATGTTTCCAGCCTCACCATACTCTCACCAAGTATCTCATACATTATTATATAATATAATAAATAATATGAAGGTTACCCCACTACCACTTCCCCACTGGTTTCCCACTTTCCCCCAACATCGCACATTGTAAGAATCTCTCTCAAAAAAGGTTTTCCTACAGACACCTGAACATAACACCACAACATGAACCTTGTGCAACACAAACACTATGTCCATGTAACCAAAGTAACAAGGTAGTTTCTAGGATCCCCCACATCTTGTACAACATTTATCATACACTGGGTATTATACCTCAATCCATTACAACCCATACGCCAAGTAAGGATCCTCAAGCCATCACAACCTATACACGTTACAACTATAGTAGTACATAGGAAATTATATTCCGAATACATGTGTGTGAATAACTCCAATCCATTACAACCCTCTACAACTGCAGATGGAGAAATCTAACTGCCATGCCTATGAGAAAAATAACTACCAAGAGAAGATAATAGGGCCCAAGGGGGTATTCATCCATCTATCCTCTCATCGAAATGTTGGGGAAAACACCCCCAAGGCTTAGAATCCCTATGGTGTCGGTCGCCCTAACTGATAGGGTAGGGTATCATAAACAAAAACAAAAAGTATAGGATACAATATATCTCACAATCACACTATGGGAATAACCTAGTCTTAGGATCAACTACATCTAATGTCACTCGGACTCCCGACTACCACTACTAAGACTAGATATCCTATAAGAACACAACCATTTAAAGAGATTTATTAAATATTCTTGTCACTTTTAATCAGTTTCACTTTACTTGGATTAATTATTTAACCATTAATTAACCATTATCCATTCCACACTACATTTCATTAGCATCATAACAATGTTCCATGCCCTCCAGACATAACTAACCAAGTCCACAGTTCTTTTAAATTGTAACCTCAACATTTCATCCCATCAAGATCCAACCCCTTGGGTTACCATTATTTATTCAATCATTTATTAAAAAAATTATCACATTTCCATAATTCCTAGGAATTCTAGAAAATCATTCTAAGCTACCAAACACAAGGGGCTCAACACGGTGAGTAGGTGAACTACCCATTGAGTCTTTTCCACTTATAGAAAGAGCATAGACCCATCCATCATCAAGAAGCTAAACATGGAAAGCATGTGGCATTCCCCATGCATCTTCACCTCTTTTAGAAGGAGAGTAAGAAAATAAATCTACCTCAAGCAGCGGGGAGAGTAAATTAGATAAACAAACAACAAGATTCAACAAGCATACAACATTAAAATATAACATGTTTCATCATCTCTGGTTTCCTCCCCAACACCCACATGCATAAACCGATGCATCTCTCCACTCTAGGAATCAAATTATGAAAAAACTACTAGGTCTACCTGCCCCCACATATCACAATAGCCATCTAAGCTCAAATCACAACATAAGAATAAAAAAAACAAACAACATAGAAACTGGGATCTTGGCCTTAAATAAGGCATTCAACCTTCACACACAACGAGCACTCATAGCTCTAAATAATAAGGTGCTTGGACTTTACAATCAAAAGAGTAGCTCAGAACCCTTCAAGGTATTATCTATACCACATAACTAGTCCTTTATTCCATATTTAATTAACTTATTCAATTAAACATGGATAACTGCATCCATTTGATTATCATCAGATTACAACAACTGGATTTGTTGACATGCCTCTTTATTGTTAGAAAATTAGTTTATAACTAATCCTATATTTACATTCTTTACCAATTCCATCAATAACAATATTCTAACAATAAAATAATAGATATCACACGATCTAAAAATCTAGAGGAAAACTATTATCATGATATAAAGAAAAACATACGATCAATTCCAATTATTTAATCCAGTTCAAATATTTATTATGTCAATTTCATTATGATCTAGTGGCTAAAACATGATAACTCTACAACTACATGTAATTGAATTTAGAATCCATGTATCTCTTACCTCTAAATCTTTATGATGTTCTTTTCATGAGAATGTACTAACACAACATATTCTGATCACCTATCCCGTAATGAATACATCCACCCAAACACTCTGTGACACAACCGCATCAATCAATACCCAAGAAAGGTCTAATAGAAACATGGATATCAAATTTCATAACATGGAAAAGATAATGGGAGGAAAGAGATCGAATAACCCAAAGTAATAGAGATAGAACATACCTTCTATCCAAGATAGATCGACACTTACTGCTTGCACCAAAACATTGGCATGGAGGAAGGGAAAAATTGGTCCATGGATACAACACAGTAAAAAATCTCCCCATGAAAGAAAGGTCTGGGGAATCCCATACCAAGGAAAAAAAAGATGGAAGAATAAGGCATAATGTATTCAGCCTTTTGAAAATCTAAACGGAGTAGCGGTTTAGATACAGTTTAGATTTTCCATTAAAGAGGATCTCATCAAGACTCTACGGTTTGACCGAGTAAATTCCCCAAAACACTTAAGAATATTAAAATAAGAGTTATGGGCTTTGAATCGGCCTTAAACAACTCAAAATAAGGATTTAAATGCGTTTTACGTCAAATAAAACGTCAAACGGGTGAAACTATATAAAGCTAAAAATATTGTTCACTAATTGATCTGGAAACAATGGAGCACCTACCGATAGATGAAGATAACTCACTGACACCGACAGTTGAAGATGACTCACCAATAGATGAATCACTGATAGTTGAACATGAATCAACAATAGATGAATCACCTATAGATGACTCACTGACATATGACTCACCAATAGTTGAAGATGACTCACTGATAGATGACTCACCGATATATGACTCACCGATAGATTACTCACCGACAGCTGAAGATGAATCATCGACAAATGAAGATGAATCAATGATAGATGACTCACCGATAGTTGAAGATGTCTCACCAATAGATGACTCACCGATATTTGAAGATGACTCACCGATAGATGACTCACTAACAACACTGGTCACAACTGTTTCACTTACAACTCTTTTCAAAAAATTGGAAACACTATCCACATAATTTGAAATTTGAAAAGGTGTTAGAAATAAGTCACATTTCCCTCACAGAACACCTAAAACACCAGGTTTTCACAAAGGAATGGACCATATAGGTCCATGCCATTACAATTTCACTAAAGGAAGAAAAATAATATTTTCATATGGATTATTCATACCAAATAAAATATAAAATTCCCTTCTAGGGAGTGAAGGATAAGTGTTCCCTAATGTTCACGATTCACTTCAACCATCATGATTGAGTTATCTTTCCCTTTTTCCTTTGTCTTAAAAAGTTATTATGGATTATCATACTCATTATCCCTTGTATTGGGGCATTGGATCACGTAATTCCCATACTCCTTGAATTTGAAACACTAGAGTGTATGTGGTGTATTTTTGTGTAGATTTATCTCTAATTTCATCATTATCTAAATTCATCCCATCACTTCGGCATTTGATTTCACAATGATCTTCCCTTGAAAAATTAAAACATTTACTAGTTCCATTAAGAACATTTCCTCCATGTTTCTTTCTAAACTTTTAGAATAAAGTAAAGATCAATTTCTTTCCCTCTATGGTTTTTAATTTTTCCTTTGAATTCTATTTTTCACTTCTTATCAAAACCATGAGATTAATAAATAAATTTAAACTTCATTTCTACATTAATAGAACATCGAACAATATATTCATAGCTAAAAAAGTATCTTTTGACTAATTCCATTTGAATACTTGGTTTTAAGCCACTAAAGAATTGAGAAACCTTAATTTTAGGTTAGATGATAATACCAGAAACATACCATTAATCAATAAAAATTTTCTCATAGGTACTAGAAGTTTCATCATCCTTTATAATTAGCTTAAAGAACCCCTTATCTATATTCATACTAAGAATATGAGGAAAGTAATTATTGAAAAATAAGTTATTGAACTCATCCCAATTCATGGAGCAAACTTCATAAAATTTCATCATTTTTTTTATAAGAGTATGACATTGATTTACTTCACCTTCCAAATGGTAGACAACCAAAATGAATTTATCATGCACTAAACACTAGAGGATGGAAAATTTATTTTCAATGGTACTAATATATTACTCAGAAACTAGTGGATCTTAAGGCCCACTAAAATATGGTGTAAGTTTCTTCATGAAGTACTCATTAAAATGTTGTTCCCACCTTTTCTTATTTGAAAATCCAGAATGATTAAAAGCTTGATAATGTTGTGTGATCATAGAAATGAGATTTTTCATTCTATCTCCCAAAACATTCAGTTACTTAGGATGAAGATTATTGTATTTTCCATCACATTCAAAATTAATATGATTTCTTTGTGTTATAACCATCAAATAAAACCAAGAGTATAGTGTGAGTAACAATAATCAAAGTAGGGAACCACATAATTTTGAAAAATAACTTATAGGATATATAAATCATGACACATACTTTTTAATATATGAAACATTAGGTTTATCCTATGTCATTCATAGTCATAATCTATTTAAATCCTTAATGATGGTTCATAAAAATATTATGAATTTCCAAAGATAATCACCTGAGTATTGTCAAACTAGTTTTACAGTAAGTCCCCTTATCATGTAATATGAACATGTGAAGAGCATATGAAAACCATACCGTTCATATCATAGATCATTAACTAAATTTTTGACATAAATCTTGGTAGTTCATAATATATGAATCATAATGTAATTAAATAAGGTGATCCATGAGTGCAAAAAATTGGAATAAGACATATATTTGTGGAATATACATAAACATAGAAAATCTTATGTCAGGGAATCCCAACAATACATTAATAACATGTTAGTCTTGGACTAACCACCCATGTACCTAGTTCAGTCTTGGGATAACATTCTATATACTCTCTTTTGGGATTTGGGTAACCTTCTGTGAACCCTATTTCGGTCTTGGGTTAACCTTTAGTATACCCTTTCATCTCATATAACATTATTCATTACACAATGAATATGATGGATATATAGGTACCACCTATGAAATGAGGACAATCAAACATTTGTGTGACATAAGATTATAAAACATTCATTATATCAGAACCTATGAAAATAAATGGGTTTCATAATCATTTCATCATTTCAATAAAGTATAACTTGTAGAAAAACTGGGTTTCAAAATAATTTTATCATGGTATAAATAGTGTAAAATAGATGAGTTTCATAAACATATTATCATCACAAACATAAACCATTTAGATAATGAATAAAAATTTTATCCTTAGTTCATATCCTTAGTAAATAATAAGTAACATCACAGGATTTCATCTTAGATGGAGAATTATTTTGAAAGAAAAACCACTTAGAACATTTCTTGAAGAAAAAACCATTTCTTTGGAAATCACATTTATAAAACTAAAAAATCATAAAGTTTTTTGGAAATTCTTCTCTTTGAAAATAACCTTGAAAACTTATAAAGTAATCTTTAAAAATCAATTAAAACAATTCTTGAGGAAAATATCATTTCCGCTTTGATTTTTTATCAAAACATAAAACATTATAGAAATAATTTTCTTTGAAAATAAACTTGAAAACATATAAATTAATATTCATATAAAATAATTTTCATGATATCAAGAAATTCCTTTCATGTTGTACACATTAAAACAAATATTCTATTCACATTGTAGGTAAAAACATACAAGAATTGTTTGAAAAACGAATAGAATATTCCTTTAATTTTTTTGTAAAAATCAAAACATGGGTAAACATGAATTTAACAAATAATTTTAAGAATTTTAAAAACAATTTTTAATAAATTTTTAGAAAACATTTTTTTTAGAATGAAAAATGTTATCGACTGAAGAGGGAAATAAAAATGATTTTTCATAAAAAACATTATTTTGACCTCTTGATTACATAAATAGAGGAAAATAAGAGGAAAACATGTATTCTATATAAATAAATAAAGTAGAATAAAATACATGAGTTTATTAATATATATATTATAGGATTTCATCATTGGAATCATAATCATAACAATCTCGATAAACAATGCGATTATAACATAAAAATCTTACCACTTTGGTAACTTTGAATCGTAATCACCATGAAAGAATAAAATAAAATTAAAATTATCATATCATAAAAATAATTATATTAATGTTATTAAAATTGAAAGAGGAATTATATACACCTCATAGAAGAAGATAGGTTCATAACATAACTTAGGTCCCTGAGAAGGCAATTTGTGAAAAAACCCCTTACCACTTTGGTAAATTTTGAAACTTAAACCAATGAAAGAGTGATAATAAAATGGATATGCAAATATGAATAAATTTAATTATTATCATCATAAAACAAATTCATGTGAAGTATATACACCACATAAAATAAATAGGCGGTGAATGTGGCATGTGGCTCATAGAAGTAAAAAGTGAGGTGGAAATCCCTTACCGTAAGCATCGAATTCCTTTGTACATGTTAAAAATTTCTATAAAATAAATATAAGTTTATTATAAATATATTATAGAACCATAATTATATATATTATTCCATATATTATTTACTTATGAACTTTTATTACCCTTTTATTAACAATTCCATGTTAAAGTTGCATTTTAGGTAATGACTGCTTTGTTTTTCATGTATGGTTTGATTTATTTATTTTTGGTAATCTTAATTTGATAATGGTTCCATAATATAAATAATTTTAAACATTATATAAATATTATATATATTTTTTATATATTTTTTATTGATCCATAAAGGGTATATATAGAAAATGAAATACACTATTTATTGAGACTATAGGATGTACGTACGCATGAACATTGTTTCCATTTTTCTGAAGGAAAGAAATAAATAAATATAAATAATAAATTAACATTACATAATAATTTTATGTCATATATATCACATATTTTCATTATATCCATACTTATTACCTTTCATGTAAAGAGTGAATGAATCACATCGCCTAGCAAGGTGGTAGCTCATCGTACACATGAAAGACATTATCATATTCCAACAGAATGGAAAGTAAGAAGTTAAATGTTTTAAAACAATTATATAATCATAATAATGAAGTAAATATTATATATAATCATTAAATCATTCATTATATCTAACCTTTATAGCTGTTAATTGGAAAATTAATGACATCGGCTCGTGAGGTGGTGGCCCACCGTACACACGAATGATGACTTCATAACCCATTTGATGAAAGTATAGTTGGTTTTAGGTCATGAAATTAACATAAAAACATCTTATTATATTAAATATACTAATGTTATTATATATTTATGGTTTAATAATAATTTATGTAGGGGTAGGAATAAATAAAATAAAAACTCTTATTGAAGAATGTAACCTTTTCTTCGAGTAACATTCTTTTGTTTGCACCAAAATCATTCCTAGGTTATATTTTTAACAAAATTAAGTATTATAGTATGAGATAAGGTAATTAAAAAAGTTATATGGCTAGTAATTTTCTAAAACAATGTATTTTCAAAGTGTGAAGAGGATAAGAGAGGGGGTGGCCTTTTATATGTAAGGTGAGTGGCACACATGTATTTTTTTTAAAAAAGATGTACACATATTTTACAGATGAAAAAGGCTCAAATGTGGAGTGTTATAGATAATATAATATATAAGGTTGAAATATTTATATAATGTGTTTTTTTGATAAGTTTTGGTTCATTTTTAAACCTTATATATTTTGTTTAACCCCTAATATACACATTTTTACCTTAACCGTGATAAATAATTTTTATTATTTTAACTATTAATTATGGTCATAAATTTAGTTGAACATATTAGATAATATAAATTATTTGGATTTAAAATATTTAATCCATTTTTAAAAATTTAAATCACATAATTGAAAAAATTTAATTTAAAAATAATCTCGCAGATGCAATGAGAAAGCAGGGTTTTCAATGAGAAAATGTTCAAAAGTCTACAAAGTTTTTACATCAAAATTAAATATGTAATTGATTCCAAGGACCTAAATTGGATTAATATATATATTTAATTGAAATAATTTTACTTTTAAAACCATATTAATTTTTTTTTAATTTTTTTAATACTTTAAAAGAAATGAAAATTATTAATAAAAACCAGTATTTTTTAATATTCATTAAAAATTTTATCTTTTTAGAAAATTAAAGAAACATGCCCCTATTAAAATTTTAGTTTTTTGATTTGAAAAATAAATTTATTTTTTTCATATATATTTTCAAATTTTTTCATAATTTAATTTTAAAAATAAGTGCACCAAAGGTGACAAAAACATTTTTTTAGAAAAATATAGTTTTAACCAAAAAATTGGATTTATATTTATCACTTATCTACAAAAAATAAATAAATTGAATTTTAAACATTTTAATGAATATATAAAATTTAAATTTCATTATAATCATTAAAAAAAGTTGATTTTTTAATTTATTAAGGTATAATGTGTTTTTTTACAAAAAAATAGTTTTTCATAAAAAGATTTCCTTTATTTTCAAGTAGTTATTTTCCTTTCCAATTATTTGAACACCAAATAATTAATTTTATATGTATGTGTAAGAAAATATTTTTATAATTTATTTAATCCTATCCATATATTCCATTCCAACGGCTGGGTGATAACTATTATATTAAATAATAATATTTTAATAGTATGTCATGTTTTGTTAAAACTCAATGTTTCATCTAACACAAGCTAAAATCAGTGTTGCAAAAGGCATCCAAAGTGTTGAATGTATTGAATTCTAAAATCACTATTTTTTAAAACTGAAAATATTGAAAAGATTAAATTTATTTGGAAAAAGATCTCACAAAATCTTAGGGAGTTATAATGGGACTAGGTCTGACATGGTCACCATGAGGGTTTCTCTGAAACTGTTAACCACACACTTTCTTTTCTCCTTATTCGGGTGTAATATGTGTATAATATAAAGGGTGGAATGAGAGATTTTTGATATGAATAATGATTTTTAATTGGTTCCAATTTATAAGGAAATAAGTGCACATGCATATTATGAGGTGGTGGAGGGATATCAATCAAGTCAGACCTATCACCTGTTACTCATCGATCACATGATCGAGTTGCATGTCCTAGGGGTGGGGTCATGTAACCCATGAATAATTCCGCAATCATGTAATATATTTCAAGGAGGGTTGTGTAATCAAGATTGATCATTAATCCCTCCATTATGTAAATCTATCCTTTGGTGCATTGCATGATGCTATGAAGGCTAAGTGATCGCATAACCAGGAGTGAGAAAAAATACCCTCTGTCGTAGACAACTTTCCCTGGGTGCATTATATGATCCAAAAAATATCTCATGATTATATTACTAGGGATTTTTATATAAAAATTAATTACATAACATTATTTCATTATTGATAGTCCTTTAAAATCCCATCATGTGATCCAAAGGGTGCCTCAGGATCACCTGACCGGGGGTGTTGTGTGATAGAAAGGGTGTCTCGTGATCACCTATCACGAATTCAAAAAAACACATGAATGAAATATGTAAATCACATTTTTGGAGGTTGCGAAATAAATCATGACTCATTTCCCCATCATTATCATCATAGATGACCATATGTCAGTATGCATAAGCCTTCATGCAATGAAGGCTAGGGTTTGCGCGGTTGAAGACAACAATACTTTTGATCAAAAGGCATGGATAAATTCAATCGAGTTGCTATAATTATATTTATATATTTAATATTAGAATAAAAGTGATTTGGAATACACGTGTCACACATAAAAGTGGTGAGAGAACTAGATTATGGATTATAAAAATATGTGGAATATATCGGCCACATGCGAGTAACTAAGTCTACTTCGGGAACCATGCTCCATATGCGGGCTGCACCATCCCATTACATAGTACCATGATACCTTGTGTTCCTTATGTGTAGATATATCTCCTATATGTGATTGATCAAATAATAACTATCCTAGTGTATTGGCTAGTTTGGGTTATGGTGTCTCCTATCTAGGCAGTCGAGCCGCCTTTCTTAGCTAGCTAGGATTGGCCTAATTTTTTCCCATAAATCCATAATTAAAAGTTTGAGAAATTATAATTGAAAGAAGTAAAAAAAGTCTATAATACTTTTAAAAAGAAACATATTTACCAATTTCAATTCAATTATTCATCAAATTCATTAATCCCCTTCATTATTAAGGATAAGGACATAATCTTGTGCGATGAAAACAATGAGCACTTCCAAAAGTATCAATAAAACATGTTCTTAGATTTTTAAGAATAGCTCACCAACTATCACAAGTTACCTTCCATAGAAAAGGTAATGAAAACAATTTAGTGTTTCCAATATAATTAAACCATAGTATTATATTTTTTATGAAAAAATAATTTTATTCTATAGTTTATTTCGGGTATAGGACCCCACCCTTCACCCAGTTATGAAATCCATCCGTTTTTGCTGAAACCCATTGAATTTTTCAATAAGGAAGTATTCATGGGGTTTGGGGGGAGTTAAGGTGTGTTTTGGAAGATTGATAATAGTATCTAGGACTATAGAAATCTACTGCAGTCCCAACAGCTATGTGGTAGCCAGCCCGTGGGACTTCAGTTCTGTCTGGGCTCACTGGTTCGTCAGTGAACCTAACATCAACTAGCCTATGGGCTCAGGGAAGATATATTTTAAAATGGTTAAAAAAGTTCATTTCATCATATTTAAACTTCCTAATTCATTTTATCACCCTGATATCTTCAAATATATTTTTATTTAAATAAATTTTATGTGTTTGATAGCTTTCTTGACTCACAACACTGATATTAAAATGTTCCGTGATATATTATAACCAAGAAATTAAAATTAAATGCATGGATTTTAATAAGTAAATTATTAAAAAAATGTACAATTTTTTTAAATAATTATAATTTTTTTATTAATGCATAATTATAAGTACTCAATTTTCAATAAAATCATTTTATGCATTAAAAATATATTTCCTTAAAAAATGGTTTTATTGTATTTTGTGTAGGGAAATTATGTTTAATTTATATAATTTTTAAAAATTATATTTGAATAAGTTAATTTTATTTTTTAAATCATCATTTCAATATTATATTATTCTGAATTTTAGGATTCTTCTAAATAGATTAATTTTTTAGTAAATAGTGAAAAATACCAATTTTTTGTAAAAACTACCATTTATTTTCATGTGAAATTACCATTATGTTTTGAATTTAATATTAAACAAATATGAGTATCATTTAATTATAAATAATATAATCAATTACATAAGAATTTTCAATATACATGACTTTGGTATAAGTTCATTTTTGGGATTAAAAACACATTTTTCTAAAAACTGTTTTATATGCGCAATATGTTTTTATCTAAATAAATTAAATTAATCTCTATTGATTAATTTTTTAAATGAAATTTATATATTATATATTCAATAATATATTTCTACATTAATTTTTTGGTTTTTATAAGTAAAGGAATGGAAGTAAATTAAATTTTATGCTTTAAAATCCATTTTTCAAAATTGGGTTTTCAATACAATTTGCGTGCTTATTTAAAGATAAATTAAAACACTTATAGAAATTGAATTAGATAAAATGGATTCAATATTTTTAATATTTTTAATTAATATAATTTATTATATTAAACTTATTTTTTTCATTATAAACAATACAACCAGTAAAATTTTGGTACTAAGATTAAGTTTAAAACGGGTTTACCAGGTGGTGTTAAACCAAGAGATAAGGGTTGGATTTTCATCAAAAATTGATTAATTTTTATTTATTAAATATATTTAATCCTTATATTATCCTAACTTATAATTATTTTCCTTTTTTATCTACTTTCCCAAGAAAGTGACTTATGTAATTGAAATCTTTTAGGGAATTACATATGTGTCCCTCCCCTCATTTATAAAAGGGGACCTCTTTTACTACCTTATTCACACCATTTTATCCTTATATAATAAAAATTACTTACCATAAAACCTTCCTATAATCCTTAAATTAATCATATATCTTCTATTTTTATCCTATGAGCAATCTTTTAGGGTTTAAGGTGTAAGCCAAAGGAGGTCTCTTAATGAATAGGTATAAATCTTAACCAAGATCTTTCAATTTTATTTCCTCTTAAAAATTATATAAACCTATAGTATCTATAAAAAATGATAAATACAGTATTATAAATATACTAATATGTTATTATTATGATGTTACAACCATTTTTTACCGCTTCTCCATCAAATGGGAAATGAAAGTATCATTTCTGCGTACGTGTGGACCACCACCTCCATGTAGCGATATTATTAATTTTACATCACCATCATTAATTGGTGGTTATAATTATGGATTTAATATTTATATATGATATCTATAAAATAATTATTCATATATAATTATAATATCTTATATACCTTCTTACCTTCCTATCCATTGGTAAAGGATAACGTCAGTTTTGTGTATGTGTGGACTATCACATCCTCGAAGTGATGCGATTTTTTTTTCATTTAATATTTAATTGGATGGTAATAAGGATATATTTAATAAAAATATATGATATTTATGATATAATAATAATTATGTAAACATGAATTATCATTTTCCTTTGCTTTTTTCCATCTATTGAAAAGTGGAAACATGACTCTTGTGTATGTACATATTAATGTGTCCATAAAGTGATATAATTATTTTTCATAAAAACATTATATTAATGGTTATAAATATGTATATAATAAATATATATGATATTTATATAATGATTAAAATTTTATATATAGAGGAACCATTATCAAATTTTAATGACCATAACTGCCGAACTAAAACATTCATGAAAAACGAAGTAGTTAAAACATGAAATGAAAAAATTAATAGTGAATTGTTAATAAATGAGTGTTGAAATGTTAAAATTGGATAATATATTATATTATAGGTTTTATTAGTTTTTTTAGTATAATTATAATACATTTAAATTTATCATATAGGATGTTGGAATTCTTACAAATAAAGATGGAATTGAGGAAAGAGTTTTGTCTTAATTTTTCTTAATCGAGACATGTTTTGTTGTGATGCACCAATTTATTATTTATATATTGTATATAATTAAAAATAATGTATTTTGGAATAATACATGATTTAATTAAATTTATTTAATTAACCATATAATTTTCAATCTCCCAATTATCTTCGATTAAAAAATTACTAAATTCCTAATGGCACTTCATCTCAATACTGTTTTATAGAGAAATGTTTGATGTTATAAACCTATTTATATATATGAGGTGTATATAAATATAATTTTACATGTTATATTATGGAACCTTTTTAATTTATGGTTTTTAATTTTTTTATTTATATTATTTTATCAAAGGTTTTTTGATTTGAATGTTACCAAAGTGATAAGTGTTTACCATCTCAAATTTTCTTCTTTCAGACATATATTATGTTATAAACCTATCATATTTTATAATATGTATATACTACCCAATTGGTATATTTTATAAAAAATATACTTATTTTCATGGTATTTAATGTTTCATTTTAATTTTCTTCAATCAGGGGTTCATGTATCAAAAGTTACCAAAGCAGTAATGGTTTTATGTTACAATTGTTTTTTTTCATTGGGTTTTTTTATGATTAATTTATGATGATGAAATTATATTATCTATCTAAATAAAATATTTTTTAATTTATTATCCTCTATTTATTTTTTATTATTACATTATTCTTTTCATTTTCTTCTCCTTATGTACATGAAATTCTGAAAGAACATTATTAAGTAAAACTGAATTTATTTCTCCATTCAATCAAGAATATTTTATTCCATATGTATATTTTCTTTAAAATTTTATCAAGAATATTTTTAACATTATAAAAAGATTTATTAAATTAATCTTTTATTTTTTTTTTAATTTCTATAAAAATGTTTTAAATTATTATTCTTTTCATTTTATAAACTTGTTACTTTTGACGTTTTATAAAAAAATGAAAGGAATATTTGATTTTATGTAAACTATATGAATAGATTTTCCCACTATCATGTATTATCTTTTATTTGAATCCACCTTAACGAGTTTACATGGTTATTTTTGAATAAAAATTTTTCCATAATATTTTGGAATTTTTTATATTTTAAATATGTGATTTTAAAATGAAAAGGCATTTTCCTCCAGAAACGTTTTAGTGATTTTAATGTAATTTGCATCTATAACAATATCCTTAAATGTTTCTTATGGTTTACTATGGATATGATTCAATTATACCATATTTATACTTTCTATGGATAGTTTATGATTATAATGGTAATATAATTATAAAACATTTTTCTTTTATATGGGTTATGCTTTGATGCAATAATAAATATTTTCATGATATTGTTGTATACATATGAATGTATTATGAGTATGTGATGGGTGGTTCCATTATAAACCAAGGATGGGTGGTTACATTATAATCCAAGGATGGGTGGTTATGTTATAAACCATGATGGGTGGGTTTATTACATCACTCTAATGAATTGTTTAATGATGATAGAGTTGAGAAACTACTAAGAGATGATGGAGTTGATAAACTCGTAAGAGATGATAGAGTTAACTAGATTGAAGTTTCTTCTAAGATAATGTTATAAATAACCAGATATTCATTTCAATTAGGGGACTATGTACACAATGATAGTCTTGGGAGTGAACCTTGACTAAAGATTTGATTTTCTATGCTAATTTTAGTGCCACAAACTGCTATATTTTTCTTATGATTTGTTCTCATGGATCATGATTGATTATTAATGATTCAACACTCTTATGTATTGTGTATTTTGATCGAAAAAACATTATGACATGATTAATGATTAATATATATGAATTTTTGGATATGATTTTATAATATTAAGTTTATGTTCTCATACCCTTATACTTATCTTATACTCCCTTATAATCATTGATTTATATCTTCTATGTTTACCATTACTAAGCTTCTGAGATCACACTTTCTTATGTTTCCTTTCCCCAGGTTAAGAAGAATGGTTTTATGTATTATATTTCTAAGAAAGTTTCTAGAAGATAAGAACTAGGTGGTATATAATGTTGATCTTTTATGTACCATTTTTATATGTATCAAAGTTTCTAAACACTAAACCTTTATGGTTCTTACATAGATAATAATGTAATGTAATGAATATTTATCTATTAAAATGTAATAATTATGTATAAAAATTTTGGGTTGATATAGTTGGAATCAAAGAAAGGTTTAGTTAATATTATAAAATTGGATGAGAACACTATAGTAAGAACCCTTAGGATAACCCTAACTATAGGATAATGTCATGAGTTATAGTAAAGAAAAGATTATGGTTTTCCTAGAAAATTGTCACGACCCGCCTTCACTAGAAAGAGGGAAGGGTCAGCAGACTGCCAAGCCCTTCCTTCTTTAAGTTGAAGGAGAGATAATGACCCCCAAAACCCACCTTCTATAGGTCCCAGAGTTGCAAAAAGAACCAAGGGTATGGAAATCACACACAAATGGAAGGAATTACCCTTTTTGTTTTAATAGGATTGGGAGATAAGATGAAAAAACCCAACAACACCAAAATTGAAAGAAAAGTAAGGCCAAAAGTAAACCATTACCACATGCATGTTCAAAAGTAAAAGATACATGATACAAGAACTCCAAATATAAAGTACCAAAAGAAAGAAAAATTACAACAGCAACTGCCCCAAAGGTCCGCGCTAGTATGGTCCCGCACGATTCCTGAAGTCCTCCTGGAAACCTGAAAGCAGTTTTATATACATAGGGTGAGCATACAAGTATACTCAGTAGGGAAAAACCAAAGACTCTCGTGCACAAGTGGGTAGACGTACTAAATTCCCGTGAGAAACAGACAACCAAACACCTAACAAGTTAACTAACCACCCAAGCCTCACCAAGGCAAACTCCCCAAATAACACAAGTCAAGTAATATATAATAAAAGAACATCGATGTTTGGGTACCCCGCACCACTTTACCACTGGTTATTGAGGTCATCCTACGCATCGAACCAATCCCGCCATTCTCACCACAGTCCCCCTATCACACCCGCCCACACACACTTGGGACATATCCTCATGCTGTCCCACTTCCAAACCTCGTCCGCAAACACCTGGGCCACAACTGTCACACGTAACCACACCCACAAACACCTAGTCCAGAACAACCACCATCACACCAAAAGACACCTGGGATAGAAGATCCACTACCACGCTCGAAGACACTTGGGCCTCATCCTAAAGACACTTGGGAAACCACCTGCCCGCACACACCTGGGCCAACCACCACACCACCCCGCCCAAAGGTTCTTGGGCTAATAGTGGACTTCAGGACAACACAGCCCGCCTGAAGATACTTGGACTATCCGGGAAAGGGAGCAGAAAGGATCTAATAACCAACCACTAATATAAGTGTTGGGAAAACACCCTCCCCCATGAAATGGGGGTGTTCGACACTATGTTCTCAACTTGGGTGGGGTGCGAATAAGAAACACAAAACTACAAGTATATGTATAGGTAACAAGCACTCACCCAAGTTTAGGTTTTTATTCAGCTAGCCTAAAGAACACAAACAACACCCCTGTCCACATCACAACTCACACCAAACAAAACCCATATGTCCCATTTTCTTTCATGTTCAGTAATGATGTTTAAATAAGTTTCTGCACCTACTTGGGAAACTAGTAAGCATAAGCACAAGTCAAGGAAAGAAAACAGTCAAGCATCAACTATAACATCCCCATTCGGTTCTCTTGTAAAGTCACAACAACAAAAGGGATAAGAGATCCCTCAAAGTACTGGAACCAAGGAAAACCCCAAGATATTGCCTACACCTTCTGTAATCAAGGGGGGCTAGTAAAATCCCTCTAAGTAATGGAAGCAAAGGAAACCCCGAGACACTGCCCCGTGTCCCCCCCAAATGGTTTCTCATCAACAGAGGATCCCACCCTAATTCGTGATATAAACAAGGTAACCACCCGGTCTTAAAATTCACAACCACTGAATCCATATCAATAGGGGATCCCATCCCCACCCACATCACCCAGAAAACAGCCCGCGAAGGAAAAACAACCAGACCACTACTACCAACACAAAGCAGGCCCATGCCGGTATTTTCATATTTATAAGATTTAACACACTCCATGATTTCAATTTCCGTGCCTTAACCGGGGTTATCACATAAGGGATTGATCCTGGTGATTTCAATTTATTTATCCGGATATACATGATTAACCAAATTGATTTTCACAGCATGAGTTCAAAACTACAAAACAAGCCATTTAAAACATCACCAGTGGTTCATTAGTTCACAGAGAAAGACCACCAATGGCCATGATTTTCAGTGGGCATAAGCCCGCACAATTCATAAATCATTAATCGAAAGATAGAAACAGAGCAACATCATCGGTCACATCCCTACCATTTCATTCTTTAGAATCATTTTATATCTTTATTAGGGTTTGGTTCATCCAATTCTACAGAACCAGTAGCACCCCTACCCCGCATGATACACAAAAAAGAGAGATGATGGATATATTCCCTACCTGTTGATCAACGATCGAAGTTTATCTTTACACCGCCAGGAATCGGGGACGTGCAAAACTGAAGGCTCGGGAACTCAAGAATGAGCAGACGAATAGACCAATCGATCGGAGGGTGATTGAGAAAAAAAACCTAAGGGGTACCCTTTTAGTTTATAAGGGCCTAGGACGGTTGAGATAAGAATACAAAACTACATAAGGAGTGGGGTCGTGGGTTGACCACACGGCCCCACACGTCATTAAAGGTAGGGTGGTTTAAATCGACGCACACAATATTTTAATTCATTCAATACTTCATTAAACGACATTTATGGGCGTTGCTGGGTTTAAGGGGTCAAAATAGTGTTTAAAACCCAATTTGTGCAAAAGGGAGGCGCTACTGGACCGGTTAGCCAAGCTTCTGGTAGACGGAGCTACCGGATGCCTACGGCGACCGGTCGACAGAGCTACCGGTAGACCGAGCCACCGGTAGGCTGCAGCTACCGGTAGACCGAGCTACCGATAGGCTGCAACTACCGGTAGACCGAGCTACCGTTAGGCGGAGCTACCAGTAGACCGAGCTACCGGTAGATAGAGCTACCGGTAGACCGCGCTACCAGTAGGCTACAACTACCGGTAGACCGATCTACTGGTAGACAGAGCTACCGGTAGGCGGAGCTACCATTAGGCTGCAGCTACCGGTAGACCGAGCTACCGGTAGGCCTACTACCGGTAGGCTAAGCCTACTGTTAGGGGTCAAAACTTCACTGAGAATCCTTGATAACTTTCCCAGACTACCTAGAACACCCACCATCAGATTTTTACAAAGTAATGGACCCCCAAAAACCCGGGCCATTACCAAAATACACCCCTTTGTGAATATGAGAATGTCGGTGTGGATATGGAATATATGCACCTAAGGGTAACAACTCTAAATGGGGTAGATTTGGTATGACTAGATCACCACTAGGGCATGGTTAGCATTCTAATAACACATACTTTTCTAGAAACTCCTAGGGGATATTCTTAAGTAAATTCACATTTTCTTATGAACCATTATAAAAGATTCGAATAGATAATGACCATGGATAACCTAGGTTAAAATTGAGGTGTCATAGATTGAGAATAATGTGTCATGATATTGACATCATATGAATAATTTTCTTGATTACATGATTACTCAATGTGATTATTGCTGGTCACAATATGCTATTTTCTGCTAGTCAACGGTTTGATCCAGAAAAACTTGTGTTAATGCGAAATGTGATAGATGGTTAAATGGTTTCCCTAATGAGAAACAAAATCAAATGGGATATGTAATTTAAAAACATGAGATCACGCCTAACTAGTTATATCAATATATTATCAACAACATAAACTTAGGTGAGTTTCTGAAATAAATAAATAAGAGAAAAATGGAGTTTTATGAAGATTATGGAGGAAAAAATATTTAGTTTCCTACATTTCAGAAATTTTGGGAGAATAATCTGGGAAAATGTATCAATGGAATATAAAGACGTTTTATTCATGGAAAAAAATTGAATCAAGAAAGTAATTATCAAGGAAAAATGAAAATTGTAGTTAATTATATTAATGGGAATAATGGTTTTTATAAGTTATATTCTATGGTTGAACATTTTAAATATGGAAAATATGGGTATTATGAAAATGTATATCCTAGAGGGAAATATTTTGAAGAGGATCAATAGGGTTGCATGAGTAACTTTTTTACTATTGAAAATGAAGAGATTGTGAATGATATATGAACAAGGTTTCGTGAGTAAAATTTTGCATGAGTAACTTTCCAAATTAGGTAATTTTAGCTACAAGGCCATACCAAATCATCTGTTATGATTTTTATTTTTATCTAGAATGTTAGGAGACTAGGGGCCTATATTAAAAAAACCTTAATTTCTAGAGAATATTATCTCCTTTACGCTTCAGTATTGGCTGTTTTGGAGCCAAAACATGGAGTGGAATGCATGTATTCCTTCACCAAGAGTATGGGGTTTAGTTACTGGACGCATGCTAACCCATACAATATGTATGTTTGGATATTTTGGAAGAAATGAGTCTCAGTGGAACTCTTTTAAGCATCGTCTCAACATGTCACCACACAAACCATCTATATAGGTAGTGAAATCTTATTTTATTTTGTTTATATGAGATGTGAGGCCTCATATAAGATTAATTTGTGGAATAACCATTGTAATATTAGTCTATCCAGTCTCCCATTGTTTATTGGAGGTGATTTTAATACAATCATAAAGAGACCAGAAAAAATAGGAGGATTGGAGTTCTCCAGTAATTCTATGCATGAAATTAAGGATTTTATTGCAAAAAATGGTTCAATTTTCATGGTCTTTGAAGGTAATAAATTTACATGGTGTAAAAGTAGAATTGGTGGGGGGGAGACAATTTGGAGCAAGTTGGATAGATTCTTGGAAAATTTTCAAGGCTTAGACTATTTTCCATGGGCTAGTGTCACCCATATTTCCAGAAGTATTTTAGACCATTCACCACTTTTGGTTACTCTATAAAAGGAGGATCTACAGGGAAATCAATTTTGTTATTCTCGTAGTTTACATATGGAAGATGTCTTCATTCATATGGTGAAAGATTCATGGGAGCAGTAGGACCATGGTGATTCTTGGGAGGGTATAATGCATCGCCTCTAGTAACTAAAAAGGGACTTGTAGGCCTATAGATCTAATCGTATGGTCAATAAAAATTATCTAGATGTGATCAGTTGGGAAATTATCAACCTTTAGGAAAGTCTACAAGAGAACTAGGATGATGAAGCTTTTGAAGTTTTGGTTGAAAAACAAATTTTTATATCGGAGAAGTTCCTGGAGATCTAGTGAGGATGTAGTGAGAAATCAAGATCATTATGGATCAAGGAATGGGACCAGAATACCATGTTTTTCATGCTTTCTTGATTGAGAAAAATGCGGTTCAAAAGAGAAATTTAAAACAGGGGGATGGTTCCTACACAACTGATGTAAATATTGTTGGATGTTTAGCACTTGATTATTTCAAGGACTTATTTTCAGGGCCCAACTCATTCATTGGGACTAGGCAGAATAAGGATGACATCGAGGAGGTATTCATGGGTTGTTTACCAAATCTTTTAGAATCCATGGATCATAACATCTTCCAAGTTATACAATAGGATGAGGAAATTAAAATCATGGTTTTCAGCATGAAACAAGAAAGCACACTAGGGCTAGATGAGTTCCTAGGGGATTTTTATGTGTTTTATTAGGATGTTATTAAGGTTTAGGTGGGAGATGTAGTGTGTGATTTTTTCAGAGGTGGTGAAAGCAATAGGGTGGTTAATGCAGCCAAGGTGATTCTGGTTCACAAGGTGAAGGGCCCCTGAAGGTTAAATCAGTATAGAAATATCTATATTTTCAACTTTTCTTACAAAATCCTCACCTATATCATCAATAGGGGTCTCTCTATTGTTATCCCAAGTCTGATCTCTGATGAACAACACCATTTTGTTCAATGGAGGAATATCTAGGGGTGATTGGTATTTCACATGAAATAGTATAGGATCTTAATAAAAGTTCTCTTGGATCTAATTTGATGATTTAGGTGGAAATGAAAAAAATACTTTGACCAGCTTGAATGGAGTTTTATCTTAAGATTCATGTGTTATTTTGGATTCAGTGAATGGTATATGATATTTGTTTTCATTTTTATGCTTCTTTATTTCCCTCTATCTCCTTAAGGGGGAGGAGTTTTGGTTTCTACAAGATGGCATGGGGTGCTAGGAAAGGTGACCCCTTATCCCTTAGTCTCTACATTATGGATTAGGATGCCCTAATTAGAAATTAAAAACTCAAATTGGGGGAGGTGAAGATCAAGACATTTTTTAACAATTTTAGTGTCAATATGGTGTCTCAACTCATGCTTGATGATGTTATATGATTTTTCATTAATGAGAGGCAATGATATTTTAAAGGTTTTAATAGAGTTATGGAACATTATGGAATATTAAGTGCTAGTAGATTAGTCAAAGAAAAATCAGTGTGTTCATGTACAAAAAAATGATTAAGAATTCAAGGAAGGATAATTCAAAATACAATTGGAATATAGAGGTGAAAACTTCTTATAACCTATCTTGGAGCTCTTATTTATAATGGTCAGATTAAAAAGTCTCTTTTTAAGAATATCATCAGCCATAATCACCAATTTGATTTTTTGTTAGAATAATATATTTCTTTCCCTAAGAGGTAGGATTTCTTTAATTAAATGTGTACTTACCTCAATACCAATGCATGTGTTTTCAATTATCAATGTTCCAAAAGTACCATTTATATGATATAAAAACCGATGAATACATTTTTATGGGATTAAAATCAAACTAGATATTGTCACAAGGCATCGTGGAAGAGATTGGTGTGTCCAATCATTGAAGGTGGCATTTCTTTATGTGGTGTGGTAAATTCCATGTATGCCATTTAGGAATAGTTGGCATGGGATATCATTGTTGGTAACTCGATTTGGGATAGATTTATGATGAGTAGATATGGTGAAGACTAGATGGACTGGAAAAACCACACTGGGTGTGAAACTGGAATTATGTGGTGCATTTATGATCATCTGGGATCACTATCATTAGAGTCTCGGTGGGTTTTTTTTCATGGGAATATAAGATTCTAGAAGGATAATTGGGTAGGGAACCTGTTTTTTTTTCCTTAGGTTTTCTGATGCTAAACGTTTTGTACATGGATGCTTTTGGTTTCCTAGAGTTCCTTTGTAATATCTTGAACCAGGACCCACTTGAGTTTTACCACAATATTAGCTTGAAAAATAGGGCACATAGGTGCATTTATTTGGGGTCAACATCATCTAGCTTCATCTCCTATGCATTCTTGAATAAGAGACATGTGACTGGAAGGGATTATGTTTGAGAAAAAATTATCTGGTGAAAATATATTCCAAGAAAAATGAATTTATTGGTTTGGAGACTAATGATCCAAGCCATTCAGAATGATGAGAACATGAAAAATAGGGGGTTTGTCTTGGAATCCAAATTCCATTTTTGTTCTTAGTCGCAACAAGGGGTGGTATTGAATCTCTTTTTTCAAAGTGAGCGGGCAGAATAAATTTGGAATCATCTTGAAATCTGCAAGGGCATCAGTGTGGGGGGATGTGCTATTTCAGAGTTCATTGTATCCTAGTTTCAGAGAATCCAAGCAGAAAGGTCCGAAGATGTACATAATAAGTATTATCTTCACAACAGTGTGTTGTGAATTATGAGAGGTGAGGAACATGGCACACAAAGGCCATAAACTGGCATCTCTCTTCTTCTAGTTCTAGGGGAAAATATTAGTGGTAGAGTATGGTGTTCTCATCAAAGGTGGGGAATCGTTGGTATCCTTATGAGGGATTGTTCCAAGGTTTAATTCTCGGTTTGACAATGGAAGATGAAAAAATAATGGAATATGGGTTAAATGGAATCCATAAACCTCTGGTCTTAATATAAACATGGATGGATCATGTATCTCTGGTTTCATGCATGGAGGTGGATTTTTGAGGGACATCAGGGGGTCAATTTATATGGGGTTCGACTCTTTCTTCAAGGATGGAAGTTAAATTGAAGTTGAAACTAGAGAAATGGTCACCAGACTCTTACTCTATAAATTCTTCATCATCTGAATTATTGAGGCTGAGTCATATTCAAGATTTCTAGTTGAGTTACTTTAAGGGAGGTTTAATCCAACATGGGATCTTTATTTTCTCATCAGGAATTAGAGGAGGGTGTTCTACCATTTTGTTTATGTGGGTCACACCAAGAGATAAGGGAATTGATCTGTGGATGTGTTGGGCAGCAAGGGGAGTCTAGATGAGCGTATAACTTTAAATACATGTGTGGGGTGCCTCCCTAATTAATGTAAGCTTATTTTCATAGGTAATTACATCTACCTTCACAATTTCTTCCCACCATTACTAGGGTGTCATGGTTGTTGTTATGTTCTTCATTATTTTAATAAAAATTCAAATTTAAGTAAAACAAATACTATTACCTAGGTTAAAATTAAAACGATTTATTAAATTGAGTTTGATGAATCTTAAAACATGATTAATATTTTATATTTTAAGAAGGAATTATTAAGGAATAAGATGATGTAGCATAGTGAATTAATTAAGAAGGAAGAAAAATAATTTAAGTGTTTATATATTTGGATTCGAGTATTATTTTATATAAGTTTTTAATCCATGATATTTAGGTTATAAGAGTCAGGGAACACCTAAGGATTATTTTTTAGTATCTTTTCTTTAAGAATTTTCTAGAATATTTTGAATGGTATCGATAACCTAGAAAATTGGTTTAGTGATAAAGTTATATTTTTAGAGAACACACGATTAAGGGAAAGATAACCCTTAACAAGTGTCTGATTTTGAGAAAGTACTATTTGATTGAGATAAATAGTTGATTAATATTGATAAAGTAAACTGGATAGTATTGGAGACCTTGAAATTAATTAGTGATTTGATGATAGAGTGATTTTTTCTATCTTTTATGTAACTTATTCCATTTTTGGATATATAGAATATAATCGATAGTTTGTGATTTTATATAAGGAATACGTATAGAGTTAATTTTTGGAAGAATTTATGTTTTATTAAGTTTTTATAGTGATGAGGGTTATTTTGGGAAAGATTAGCATGTTTTAAGAGAATATATGATCATTTCCCATATTTTTGGTGTTTGATATTAACATATACCTTTTTTGGGGGATAAAAGTTAAAGTTGATATTGAAAAAATATGTGATCAAATCATTATGTTTTTTTTGGGTTTTGAATTTGATCAGAAATATTATAGAGGAGTTTTAAGGTTAACTATTTATGGAATAGTTTAAGTTGAACATTGGGTGTTATTATAGAGGTTTTAATGATTAATATACTATTTCACCACATGAATGTTTATCCATATTAGATAAATTGTGCTAACCATTTTGGTTTTGGTTAATATATATAAATAAATGGAATTGTTTTTAGAAAAGAAATCAACAAGGATTAACATTAATAAAAAGAAGAGTTACACAAGTCAGAAAGATAGAAATTTACATTTATCATGTTGAAGTGTGGTCGTTAACACATTGGGTATTCTGGATTAGTGAGTACAATTTGGTTCAGAGGCCCTTTTATGGGAAAGCCAGTCAACAAGTTGATTCGACTCATTATAAATGTGTGTGATGATGTAGTTAGTTGAAGCAAGTGTGCTTAGGCAGTTATTCCATTTGTTTGTAAGCATCGAGGCAAGATGAATTTGACCCTTCCAAACTACTTTCATGATTTCAGTTGAGTCTCTTTTGAACTAGACCGAGTTCTAGTTTCTTTGCCGAGAAATTTCAACCGCATTAATAAGACCATGCATCACTGCCTCAAGTGTTGTGGTGCAGCCACATGTACCATGTTCCCCCTTGAGAAAGTCACCATTATGATCTTGGAAGACGATTCTATATCCATATGGTCTGGTATTACCCTTTGAGGAGCCATCCATGTTGCATTTATGCCAACCTACAAATGGAGGAATCCAGAAAACTTCTATGGTTCCAAGGGGTTTTGGGAAGTTACCATGAATTTGGAGCCTTCTTAAGATTTTAAGATATTCAACCAAGTTGTCACAGCATTCAACATGAAAGTTATTATCTCTTTGAACCACAAAAAAAAGATACTAGATAGGAAAGTGTTTCAGTTGGGAATAGATTTAGCATGCATACATTTATTTCTGCATGTACATATGGTTTGAATAACCTCTTCACAGGCTACCAAGAAGAGAATACACACCTAATTTGAGAGCTGTATAGCCGCCATATCTAGTAAAAAAATGAGATATTTCAGTAGTGTGTAGAGGATTCACTTCGAAGAGATCAAAAACATAAATCCAGAGTGAAGTAGTTGTTTTGAAGGAAAAGAAAATATGATTCACATCTTCCCAGTTTTGCTGGCATAGGGTACATCTGAAACACAAGTTGATGCCAACATGCTGGAAATTTTTTGAGATGAAGGCGCCAGAGTAATGTAAAACGGAAAGACATCAAAATTTATTATTAAAGGATTTAATCCCAGTGTTATCTCCATGAATGAGGTGTTCTTTGTATACTTTATAATCAAGGAACCCATTTTTACTAGGTTCCCACAATAGTAAATCATTACCATACAAGAAGTCATGGGCATCAATCATTGTAGCAATTTGAGAAGGAAGAGCATTGACATACTCTAGATGATTCTTCATAGAGGAGTAATAATCAGTATCTTGATCAGTAATGTCAACATTATCAATAAGTGGAGAGCCTATCTAGTTGTGTTTCCAGAGTTTGAGAGAAGATTGAGCACTAACCATCCAACGAGACTAACGATTGATATTCTGAAATATTTTTTTTCAGTATAGGCCAGATTGAAGATTGAGCATAACACATATTACCATCGATAAGTATTTTGAGTAACCTGTATCTAAGGAAGTCCAAGGGATGTGACATGTCATTGATTATCCTCTATATGAACTGTGCTTACAAGGAACGATTAAAGAGATCAAGGTTATTGACTCCAAGGCCTCCCTCAGCATAAGGCTTACAACAAATCTTCCAAGGATCGGAAATTACCTTTCATTCTAGAATACTACCACTCCACACAAAGTTTATCATCAAGGAGTTTAAAGTATTTATAACTGAGGCAGGCCAGGAGTAAACCATGAAGGAGTATAACATTTTTTAGGGGGATACTTGTTTAACTAAGCATTGCCTTCCTGCCATTGAGAGTGATTTTCCTTTCCACAATGCAAGGGTCCTTTTAACTTGACTCAAAACATCTACAAAGTGTGAAGGGAGATGTTTAACAAATAACATGGGGACTCCAAGGTAGGTGAAGTGGAGAGACCCTTCACGAATTCCTAGATCATTTATCATACATTATTTCTTTGACGCGGAGATATTTTTTCCAAAATAACTAAATGAATTTCTCTAATTAACCACCTATCCCGAGACCTGCTCATAATGATTTAAAAACTTCTTGAGGTTTTGGATATTTTTTCTTGTCACCCTGGATAAAGATAATAATATCATATTCAAAGAGAAGGTGTGAGAGGTAAGAGATGACCCTTGCTTCTCTGATTGTTTTAAAATCACCCAAAGTTTTCATATGAAGGATAATTCTACTAAGGTAGTCTTCAACAATAGCAAAGATAATGGCAGAGAGAGGGTCACCCTGCCTCACTCCTCCTGAGAACTTGAAGTAAGCCTCTGGGGATCCATTAATAATAATTGAGATGTTTGCAGATCTAATAATAGCCTTGATCCATTGTATAGACCTCTCATCAAAACCAAACTCATAGAGAATGCATCCAATGAAATTCCAATCAATTGTATCAAAGGTCTTTCTGATGTCTAATTTGAGGGAAATATTACCCCCAATGGTTGACTACTGTAGAAAGTTGAAACATTCATAGGCAGTGAGAAGGAAATCCTTAATTTTCCTCCCTTTGACATAACTAAATTGATTCCAAGAGATAAGTTTCCCATAGACATGAGTAAGATGATTAGAAATAATTTTTGTGATGATCTTGTAGATAGTGTTGACAAGAGCTACTAGTCTAAATTGAGCAATATCACTGGCATTTTCTACCTTAGGGATTAAGGCAATATACTGAGCATTGCAACTTTGGGAGAGGGAGCCTCCAGTAAAGAAGTGTTCAACTAGTTTACAAACATTATAATTGATAACCTTCCATTAGAATTGAAAGAAATGATTAGTAAATCCATCAAGTCCCAGAGAACTACCTTTATTGAGCTCGAATACTACATCTTTGATTTTAGTGTCTAGAGGGATAGAGGTGAGAAATATATTATCAACCTCAGTGACAAGATTGGGAATAATGCCATTTATAATAAACATATTTCTTCCAAAAGCATTGAAAAGGTTGATGTAATAGGAAAAAATATGATTAGAAGGACTTTGTCAATCATCCAGGATTTTTTCACCATCCTTTATTAAAGATAAGGGACTTTGGACATTTTTAACTCTTTGAAGGGAATTGAAAAACATGGTATTACGATCCCCATATTTGATCCACTTGAATTTAAAAAGATTCTTTTGTATGCTATCTCGAAGTCTGAGGAGATCATTGAGTATGTAGGACATACTAGATTCATAGGCTCTATCACTAGAGAAGTTGGTTTTGGTGGTATCTTCTTGAATCTCATGGAGATCTCTCTCGAGATAATCAATTTCTTAGTCAAAGAGTGTTACGACCTGTCCTAGTGGGGCCCGCACCGTGACTCCCCAAGCCCGCCTCCAATAGGCCAGGGGCTGGTGACTAGCACCGAGTAGGCATATTACTAACATGGGAGGCATTTCCTATGTACATGTACACACACACACACACATCTCTAAGCCCACAAATGCTGAAATGTAAAAATCACTAAGGAAAACGAATGCATGCATAAAACTAAACCCAACCAACAGAGTACGATGAAAGTTAGAGTACTGTAAAAGTAAACTGGGCCAAAATACAAGCCCACCAAAAACAAACAAACAAGAGTCTCAAAACTGAAAAGTCCAACCTGTAAGCACAAAAGGTACTGGGACTACTGCTCATAGCCAAAGGAACGCCTCGACCTGTAGGGAACTCAGAAAGCTCGGTCCTGTCCTGGTCCACCCTGGACTCTGTCAAAAGGCTGCTCGTTTTCACAAGACACCAGACGTGCGGGCAAAGCCTGTGCAGGGGTGAGTATAACAATACTCAGTAGAGGACCCCGAAAACCACAAAGCAATACAAAGTAAAGGTATAGTCAGCTATGCACATTATATGTCTATGAAACATATAGAAAAAACCAAATATAATCAAAGCCCAGAACCGTGGTCTACATACAAGTCACACAACCGCATAACCCTGTAAGAGATTCTGTTCGAAGATTTCATGATGCACTCGTTCCGGGAGAACACACTCCACGAGTCTTATAGATCTGATGATGTCCATCCAAGAAGTGCAATTTTTTCGGGAACCTTCACGAGATATAGCTACACTCATTATTGGAGAAACACTCTTGAGTGGAAAGGTTACACTAGATAGAAACACTCATTACGGGAGACACACTCCTGAGTGGGAAAGATTACGATACACAGATGAGGATCACTGCCAGGGCCATGGCGGATACCGCGACTCATCTGGATTCACCAGTTAGGTGATACACCAGGTAGGTAGAGAATAAACGCCTGGTAAGGTTGGTCCCATCAATTCATGACTCTACCTAGGTTCAATAATGGATAGAGGATCTCGATCTGGGCCTCTCGGATGGATGCCTGACTCTATCACAGAAAGTCCTGCGGAAGGGATCATACTCTTGAGTGGGAAATGATGCCTGACCTTCAGGGGAAAGAGAATAAGGGGGCACTAACCCAAACTAAATATGTCCAAGGTACGGTGAATGAAAGGACCATGCCGTTTTCCAAAAAGTACACAGTGTGTAGAAAAGATACACGCCGTGTTGTCTGACCCCAGGAACTGCCTGTGTACAACGGACCGTGTCATAGGCTTGTCATGTAGAAAAAAATAAGTACACGGCATGTAGTATGGTGTAAACGCCGTGTCTGGGTAACTAGGTTTGGCTCCATTTACTCTAGCCATGTGCCTGTACACGGTCATCAACTTGTGTACTCCAACCCGTGTAATCTGCACATGGGGTGACCCGTGCTGCTGGCCTCGCCTAGCCGTGTGATGGAGTACACGATCGTGTAATCCATCCTGTGTCCGCGTATCCCCGAGATGAACGCTGAGTCCCACACAGCCGCTTCTTCCAAGTTGCACATGACATGTCACCTGAAGTCATGTAGATCATGCCGTGTCCCTGTACTACCCAAAGTACATGCTGAGTTTCGGGGAAGGTCCAACACACAGTGTGACCCGGGTCACACGCCATGTGATTCTTCTCTTACCCCGAAACCCTAGCCACCACCGCCAGTACTACATGGCGTGTTCTTCGGAAGTACACTCCGTTTATTCTAGAAATTTTTAGAAACGGCGCTCTTCGCCAGCGCGCCTCTCGTACTATTCTGATCATTGATCCAGCCGCCCGATCTCCACGAAACCTTCAGGTTTTGGTCACCCCGATGCCACGAAGCCTCTTCCGGTGTTTTCGGACCTCCGATCAGCCCCAAAAACGTGTTTTGATCTTCCCGCATAAAGAATGCTCGAAGAACGCTCTTTCCGGTCCTGTCCGATTAGTCATCCACCATCGTTGCCGCACCTCCTCAAGGTCATTGCAGTGTCGAACCTTCAATTTGGGATCGTTGCATCACAGAACGGATGTGCAACGATCTGTTGTTCGTCGCCCCGCGAAGAACGTGAAGAACGCATGAGGAAGGAAGGGGGAAGAAATCCAAATAAACAATCATTCGTCACGGTGTTGATCCGCTCCCATTCATAGGATTAAACAGAGCAAGAATCAACAACATAAAGCATGGATCAATTATCCAAAATCAACCCAAAGAAATCCCTCCCGCAAGGACGCACGAATCCGAGGGTCAACTTGTTCGTGGTTGATCCGCGTTTGTGGTTTAAACTCAAAATGGGGAAAGGGAATTGAAATAAAAAACCCCTACTTTTTGAAAGGATCGATTGTTAATGAAGGCGTCGTGCTGCCGTTGTCATCGAGATCCTTCAACATTGTTGGTGTAGCGATTCTCTACTTCGATCTGTCATCGTTCATCGTCGAGAGTTTTCTCCAACGCGCCACAGATTCACAAGAGGTTCCTATCAAACATCGCCAATGATCAACAATTGTTCACCCCTTTAAAAAGGGAAACAAGATTGACACTTAATTACGCGGTGATATTAATGAATCCTACTTTCCTAATCTTGAGTCATTATGATGCACCATTAGTTAATGAAACAGACGTCCCATCACTGTGTATTAAAGAGTCCAACATTCCATTTATTTTCCATTATGACACAACATTTAATTAAGGAAACAACTGGCCTTTTAACTCGCTGTAGCGCTTGTTTCCATAAAATAAAACAAACATTTAGATTTTTATTTTATTACTAAAACGTCCGAAAATTAACTTTTTCCCTCGACCCACGCTGTTCAGGGTTAGCCTCATTCTTAGGTAAAGTCGTTGTCTCGGACGCAACGGTGTGCTCATATTTTTAATCCGGGCATCCATTTGGAAACTGCCACAACTGCACACAAGTGCAGACTCACTTAACTTAAAAAGTTCAAACCACCATTCCGGGCTCACTGGACCTCGTAATGATGTGTCTTCTTCATGACCGGTCTTGAAAAAATTCCATATAATATTTAAATATAATAAAAAGAATATCCGAGACATTACATTCTCCCCACCTTGGGTCTTTACATCTCCAAAAAGCCAAAACAAGGGCTACTCAAAAAGATGTGGGTACTGGGAACGGATCTGAGACTCCCGCTCCCACGTTCTCTCCTGAAGATTCCCATGTTGCCACCGGATGTGCACCAAGGGAATCGATCGCCCACAAGGGATCCTCTCCGGCCGATCCTCGATCTCCACTGGGTACTCAGTAAAGGTCACTCCATCTTTGATGTCCAGCTCGGCCAAGTCGATGACATGCGATGGGTCATGCACGTACCTCCTCAGCTGCGACACATGGAAGACATCATGTACCCGATGCAACTGTGGTGGTAGATATAGGTGGTATGCCACCTCTCCAACTCTGCACAGAATCTGGAAAGGTCTAATGAACCTCAGAGATAGCTTGCGGCCTCAGCCAAATCTCCGCTACCCTCGTCGAGGTGAGACCTGAAGAAAGACGTGGTCTCCCTCTTCGAACTCCAGAGGTCTCCGTTGCCTGTCAGCATAAGACTTCTGCTGGATCTGTGCAGTCTTCATCCGCTCTCAGATGACCTACAGCTTCTCTGTGGTAGCTCGCACTAACTCTGGACCCTTGAGTGCTGACTCTCCAGGGTCGGTCCAACGAAGCGGTGACTGGCAGGGTCTCCCATACAAGGCCTCGAACGGTGCCATACCGATGGTGGAGTGTTAGCTGTTGTTGTACGAAAACTCCACCAGTGGTAGGTGGTCCTCTTAACTGTGACCAAAGTCCAAGATACAGGCTCGCAAGATATCCTCCAGAACCTGAATGGTCTTCTCCATCTGACCATCCGTCTGGGGATGAAATGCTGTGCTCAAGCGTAGATGAGTCCCAAAATCCTCCTGCAATCCCTTCCACAGCCGGGATGTGAAGCGGGCATCTCGGTCTGAGACTATAGTCGAGGGAACTCCATGAATCCGAATTATCTCATGCACATAGAGGCGTCCCAATCTCTCTATGGAACTCTGATCCCTGAAAGCTAATAAGTGGGCCGACTTGGTGAGTCAGTCAATGATCACCCATATGGAATCATTCCCCTTGGACGTTTGTGGTAAGCCCATCATGAAGTACATCAATATTCCATCCCACTTCCACTCTGGGACTTCCAGGGGTGAGCTAATCCCGCTGGAACCTAGTGCTCAGCCTTCACCTACTGGCATGTGAGGCATCGAGAAACGAACTCTGCTACTGCCTTCTTCATGACTGACCACCAGAACTTCCGTCGGAGGTCCTCGTACATATTTGTCACTCCAGGATGTACCGCTAAAGGGGATGTATGAAACTCCCTCAGGACCCCCTCTTGCAACGCCATTGGTACAACAGTGCGTCCTCTGAAAAGAAGTACGTGCTCCCCACCTTGTGAATATCCATCAGGAGCATGTCCTGTGGATAACTGAGCACGTAAAGCCACACATTCGACATCCCCAAGCTGTGCCTCCCTAAATTGCTGTAAGAGTGGAGGGGTGACAACCATCGACTGTAGGTAAGCTGTAACCTCTCCATCCATGAAGGATAACTGTAACGCAACTAACTGCTATGTCGCCTCACTCAACAGATGTGAGCTCGACCTTTTTCTAAGAGAATCTGCCACCTAGTTCCCCTTTCCAGGAGTATAGATAATCTCAAAATCATAGTCCGGGAGGAACTCTAGCCAATGCCTCTGCCTCATATTTAGATCCTTCTATGAGAATATGTACTTGAGGCTCTTGTGGTCAGAGTAGACAATGAACCGCTCGCCCATAAGGTAGTGTCGCCACATCTTCAATGCGAAGACTACAGCTGCTAACTCGAGATCATGGGTCACATAGTTTTTCTCATGTGGCCTAAGCTGGAATGAACCATAAGCAATCACTGCATGTCGCTGCATCAGGACACAACCGAGCCCGGTCCCTGATGCATCGCAAAAAACAATGTACTTGACACCCTCCTCCAGAAATCTCAATACTGGGGCGCTCGTCAAACTCTGTCTCAACTGCTCAAAAGCATGATGGCACTTTTCTATCCACACGAAGGGTTGCCCCTTCTTGGTCAAGGCCATCATCAGTGCTGATATCCAGGAGAAGTCAGGAATGAACCTCCGGTAATATCCTGCCAACCCAAGGAAGCTTCGCACCTCCATTACACTCTGAGGTGGCTCCCATGCTAACACAGCCTCCACCTTGGCTAGGTAAACAACCACTCCATCTACTGAGATGACATGTCCTAGAAAGTGGACTTCCTGAATCCAGAACTGACACTTCGAGAGCTTTCCATAAAGCTAGTGCTCCCGGAGTACATCCAGAACCATCCGTAGGTGTCTCGCATGCTCCTCCTCTGACGCCAAGTACACAAGGATGTCGTCGATGAAGACCACCATGAACCGGTCCAAGTACGGCTGGAAGATCTGGTTCATCATCCCCATGAACACTTCGGGGGCATTCGTCACGCCAAAAGGCATCACCAAGTTCTCTTAGTGACCGTAGCGGTATCTGAAAGCCAGCTTCGGTTTATCCTCATCCCGCACTCGTAGCTGGTGATAGCCTGATCGAAGGTTAACCTTCGAGAACCACTGTTCCCCTCTTAGATCATCGAAGAGGTCATCAATTATCGGCTGTGGATACTTGTTCTTCACCATCACCTGGTTCAAGTGACGGTAATCCACGCATAGTCTCAAACTCCCATCGGCCTTCTTGGCAAACAAGACCGGGGCCGCCCAGGGTGAAACGCTGGGTCTCACAAAACCCTTACTTTGAAAATCCCCCAACTGCACCCTCAGCTCGCGAAGCTTTGCAGAAACCATCCGATATGCCGACGAGGAAATCAGTGTCGTCCCGGGGTGTAAGTCGATGCGGAAGCCAATTTCCTGGCGGGGAGGTAATCCTGGAACATCTTCAGGAAAGACTTCCTCATACTCTGCCACCACTACTAGAAACTAAGAGCTCACAACATCTACTGCTCCGAGGGTAAGGCTAGCCAACTCATGAGTGATCGGCTGCACCCTCCTATGCATGATCCTATTCTGTGCTGCCTGGGTTTCCCTTTCTCCGACAAAGGAAAACCTTGTTCCATCATGGCGGACACACCACACCCTTCGCCTAAAATAGTCAATATGGGCATGGACCAAAGATAACCAATCCATACTGAGAATGACATCGTAAGGACTCGACGCTACCACCAAGAGGTTCCAACCAAAACTCTCACCTCCAAGGGTAATATAACACTGTCTGCAAAGGTGTGTGATCGTCAAGTCTCCTCCCGTAGGTGTCTCCAAGAGTAAAGATCGAGTCAACGGTTCTACCGGAATCTCGGGGTTTTGTACAAGACATGTTTCTATAAGGGAGTGACTAGAACCTATGTCTATGAGTATGGAATATAAGGTATAAAAGACACAGATCTTACCTCGAATCATCCCTGGAGCCCCTGGGTCATATGCCTCAACCCCATGCAGCTATCCTCGCCCCTGTCCCCTAGCTCCCTGAGCCTGGTGCAGACCTCCTGGTGGTGGTGGTGGAAGTAAGTCGAAGCATCTTCCACCACCTGCAGCTCTCCCTGCTCCTCTTCCACGTCCGCCGCCTGGCGGGTCTACCTGCTCTATCCTCTGCCTCTACCTCGGTGGCACATCCACCGCTTCCCTATCAGCAGCTCGACGGGTCGGAAAAAATCTAGCGAGATGTCCCCTACCGTCGCATGCGTAGAATCGCTTCTCCCTAGGCTGACTGGATCTAGCCTGAGAGCCCTGGATTGTCGATCCCCTGTCCTGGGTCCTCCTATGATGTTTCCCATGTCCAGATCCCTGTGCCTGATGTCGGCTCCCTACTGCCGGTGTCTCTGCACCTGTATGCGTGCTGCTGACTACCAGCGGCTTTCTCTGATCCTCCAAGAAGCTCTCGATCACCAAGGCCTGCTCGAGCACTCCAGCATAAGTGGAAATGCATAGGGGCACGACACTAGCTTGGATGCGTACAACTCTCAATGAAACTGGAGAGAACTCCTCCCGGAAGAGTCTTTCAAACTCCATCCACAAAAGAGTCTCCTATTTATGAGTCTATGTGGTCAAACTCCACCATCGTCCAGCCGAACCCTGAAGAAGGCTCTCTCCTAGGATCACCATCTGGTCTGCTGGTGTCCTCACTAGACGGAAAACCCTGGTTACCGCCCCAAGCCAGTCCTCAGCCGCCTGAGGGTCGGGCTTTCCTCAGAACCTGAGGGGTCTCTGTCTCTGGAACTCATGGAGCGCGCTAAGCCTGCGCTCCTCGTGGGTTGGTACCGCGGGCACCACTGGCTGCTCCACTGGTGGTGGTATAGAAGGTGCACCACCTGGTGGCAACGCCTGGGTAGCTGGTCCCTGTATCGAAGCCTCGTCACTGAGGGGGTCATCCTTGTGATCGTGCTACTGAATCCTAGAGGGTATGCGTCATGGAGGCATCCTGTAAACAAACAAGATGTACTATGGTCAATGAGTATATCTAGATAGCTGACACAAAGGGCGTGGAAAGCACAACTCATTCCTATATGATGCATGTACCTTTTTATTTCCCCGCAACCAGTTTTTTTGTGTACCGAGTCGAAAATAAGGTTATCAGAGTCCTAGTGTATGGATACGTCAGCCGCCGCACCAACACTGGGGTCCCTGGCCTAAAAGCCAAACCTGAAACACTTAACACTCTTTCCCCAAACCAAACTCATAGACTCTTGGTCCTAAGGTAGAACCGACCACCTATAATACCACTCTGTCATGACCCATCCCAGTGAGGCCCGCGCCGTGACTCCCCAAGCCCGCCTCCAATAGGCCAGGGGCTGATGACTAGCACCGAGTTGGCATATTACTAACATGGGAGGCATTTCCTATGTACATGTACACACACACACATCTCTAAGCCCACAAATGATGAAATGTAAAAACCACTAAGGAAAAAAGAATGCATGCATACAACTAAACCCAACCAACAGAGTACGACGAAAGGTAGAGTACTGTAAAAGTAAACTGGGCCAAAATACAATCCCACCAAAAACAAACAAACAAGAGTCTGAAAATTAAAAAGTCCAACCTGTAAGCACAAAAGGTACTGGGACTGCTACTCGTAGCCGTAGGAACGCCCCGGCCTGTAGGGAACTCAGAAAGCTCGGTCCTGTCCAGGTCCACCCTGGACTCTGTCAAAAAGGATGCTCGTCTACACAAGACACCAGACGTGCGGGCAAAGCCTGTGCAGGGGTGAGTGTAACAATACTCAGTAGAGGACCCAGAAAACCACAAAGCAATACAAAGTAAAGGTACAGTCAGATATGCATAGTATATGTCTACGGAACATATCGAACAAACCAGATATACTTAAAACCCAGACCCGTGGTCTAGAGGCAAGTCACACAACCACATACCCCCGTAAGGGATTCTGTTCGAGGATTCCATGATGCACTCGTTCCGGGAGAACACACTCCACGAGTCTTATAGCTCTGATGACATCCGTCCGAGAAGAACTGTTCGTCAGGAACCGTCACGAGAGATAGCTACACTCATTACGGGAGACACACTCCTGAGTGGAAAGGTTACGGTAGATAGAAACACTCATTATGGGAGACACACTTCTGAGTGGGGAAGATCACGATACACAGAAGAGGATCACTTCGAGGGCCATGGAGGATACCGTGACTCATCCGAATTCACTAGTTAGGTGATACACCATCTAGGTAGAGGATCAATGCCTGGTAAGGTTGGTCACGTTAATGCCTGACTCTACCTAGGGTCAAGAATGGATAGAGGATCTCGATCCAAGCCTCTCGGATGGATGCCTGACTCTATCAAAGAAAGTCCTGCTGAAGGGATCATACTCATGAGTGGGAAATGATGCCTGACCTTCAGGGGAATGAGAAGAAGGGGGCACTAACCCAAATGAAAGATGTCCAAGGTATGGTGAATGAAAGGGCGATGCCGTTTTCCAAAAAGTACACGGCGTGTAGAGAAGATACACGCCGTGTTGTCTGAGCCCGGGTACTCCCCGTGTACAACGGCCCGTGTCATAGGCTGGTCGTGTAGGAAAAAATAAGTACACGGCATGTAGTATGGTGTACACGCCGTGTCTGGGTAACTGGGGTTGGCTTCGTGTACTCTGGCCATGTGCCCATACATGGTCATCAACCCGTGTACTCCAACCCATGTAATCCGCACACGGGGTGACCCGTGTTGCTGGCCTCGCCTGGCCGTGTGATGGAGTACACGGTCGTGTACTCCATCCTGTGTCCGCATATCCCCGAGATGCATGCCGAGTCCCGCATAGCCGCTTCTTCCAAGTTGCACACGCCGTGTCGCCTGAAGCCATGTAGATCATCCCATGTCCGTGTACTACCCAAAGTACACGCCGAGCTTCGGGGAAGGTCTAACACGCCGTGTGACCAGGGTCACACACCGTGTGATTCTTCTCTGACCCCGAAACCCTAGACCTCGCTTCCAGTACTACACGGCATGTTCTTTGGAAGTACACACCGTGTATCTTGGAAATTTCCAGAAATGACACTCTTCGCCGGCACGCCTCCCGTGCTGCTCCGATCGTGGATCGAGCCATCCGATCACCACGAAACCTTCAGGTTTTGGTTGCCCCGATCCCACGAAGCCGCTTCTAGTGTTTTCAGACCTTCGATCGGCCCCGAAAACGTGTTTTGATCTTCCCGCACGAAGAATGCTCGAAGAACGCTCATTATGATCTGGTCCGATTCGTTGTCCGCCATCATCGCCGCACCTCCACAAGGTCGTTGCGGTGTCGAACCTTCGATTTGGGATCGTTGCGTCACAGAACGGATGCGCAATGATCCATTGTTCGTCGCCCCACGAAGAAAGAGAAGAACGCGCGAGGAAGGAAGGGGGAAGAAATCCAAATAAACAAATTGAGGGACGAACCTCCACCGTCGTTCGTCATGGCATTGATCCGCTCTCGTTAATAGGCTTAAACGAAGAAAGAATCAAAAACAACATAAAGCATGGATCAATTCCCCAAAATCATCCCAAAGAAATCCCTCCCGTAAGGACGCACAAATCCGCGGTTCAACTTGTTCGTGGTTGATCCGCGTTCATGGGTTAAACTCAAAAACGGGGAAAGGGAATTGAAATAACAAACCCCTACCTTTTGAAAGGATCAATTGTAGATGAAGGCACCGTGCTTCCAATGTCGTCGAGATCCTTCAACGTTGTTGGCGTAGCGATTCTCGACTTTGATCCGTCGTCGTTCGTTGCCGAGAGTTTGCTCCAACGCGCCACAGATTCGGTATAGGTTCCTATCAAACGTTGCCAACGATCAACAATTGTTCACCCCTTTAAAAAGGGAAACAAGATTGGCACTTAATTACGAGGTGATATTAATGACTCATACTTACCTAATCTTGAGTCATTATGACGCGCCATTAGTTAAGGAAACAGACATCCCGTCGCTGCGTATTAAAGATTCCAACTTTCCATTTATTTGCCATTATGACACAACATTTAATTAAGGAAACAAATACCCTTTTAATGCACTGTAGTGGTTTTTTCCATAAAATAAGATAAACATTTAGATTTTTATTTTATTTTATTTTATTATTAAAACGACCAAAAATTAACTTTTTCCCTCGACCCGTGCCGGTCGGGGTTAGCCTCATTCTTAGGTAAAGTCATTGTCCTGGATGCAACGATGTGCTCAGATTTTTAATCCAGGCATCCATTTAGAAACTGCCACAACCGTGCACAAGTGCTGACTCACTTAACTTAAAAAGTTCAAACCACCATTCTGGGATCACTGGACCTCAGAATGATGTGCCATATTCACACCCGGTCTCAAAAAAATTCCATATAATATTTAAATATAATAAACGGAAAATCTGAGACATTACAAGGAGGCTGAATTTATTCTTTCTCCACTGCTTCATAAGGACCTTAAGAGCATTTAGCTTGGAAACACAAGCAAGAGGGTTACCATTAAGATTTAGAAAATTCCAGGTAGCATTCACTAGTGTAGAACATTCAGGAAGATTGGTCCAAGAATTATTAAACCAAAAAGTAATAGGCATATTTTCAGCCTTAATAGTGAAGGTAGTGATAATTTGATGATGGTTTGAATTATGTCTCACAAGAGTGACACATGAGATAGTTTTCCAACTTCAAAGAAGAGAGTCATTAACAAAGGCACGATTAATTCTACTCGCTCTGGTACCAGTTAATATCCTCCTATACCAAGTATATTTGGCACCAATTAGATTAAATTCAATAATGTTTGACTCCTCAATACAGGTTCTGAAATCTCTCATAGAAGCAACATTCGAATCATGTCCAATATTCTCATCCGCATGTAAGATAGAATTGAAATCACCCATGACCACCTAGGGATCTAAGATCAAGCTGGATAACTCTTTGATGTGTTTCCAAAGAGATATTCGTATGATATAATAGTTGAAGGCATAAACCATTGAACATAAGGAGATCTGACCCGCATTGAGGAAGCTGTAGGTAATAATTTGTTCGTTTAAAGTTTTATTGTAATAGTGTACAATGTGGGTTTTTAAAAAATTTGTTTCCAAATATCAAAAATTTGATTAAAAAGATAAAAATTATGAAGATGAAAATTTTTCAAGGGGGAAAGAATGTAACACCATGCTATTTTAGAATATATTTTTCTATAAATTAATTTTAAGCGTTTAATAGTTTTCTTGACATGCAACACCGAGCTGAAAACGAACCATTATATATTATAACCTCAAATTTAAATCAGAAGGTATGAATAATAATATGAAAATTATGAAAAATATGTATAATGTTTTTAAATAATTAAAATTATTTATTAATTCATAATAAATAAGTACTCAATTTTCAGTAAACACACTTTCTGCTTCAAAAATATGTTTTCTTCAAAACTGATTTTATTGCATTTTTGTATGGAAATTATAACTAAATTATATAATTTTAAGAAATTATATATAAATAAATGGATACAAATTTTTAAAATTATCATGTCAATATTATCTTATGGTGAATTTTTAGTATTTTTCTAAAGAAAATTATTTTTCACTCCATAGTGGAAAATATAGATTTTTGTAAAAATTGTAATTTATTTTTAAGTGAAATTATAATTATATTTGAAATTTGATATTAAATTAAAACAACCCCCCTTTAATTATAATTATTTAATTAATTACCTTGGATTCATTATTATAATTTATTTTGGTATAAGTTCTTTTTTGGGTTAAAAAACATTTTTTTTCTAAAAACTATTCTTATGTGAAGAATGTGTTTTTAACTTAATAAATTAATCTTATATCTATTGATTAATGGTTTTAATGAAATTTATATATTCTATATTAAATATAATATTTTAACATTCATATGAAGAGTTTTAAAAATAATGTAATGGAAGTAAATTATGCTTTATGCTTAAAAATCCATTGTTATACAATGGGTTTTCATTGCGGTTTGCACACTTATTTAAAACTAAATTCTTCAAATTACAGAAATTTAATAAAATAAAATGGATTAAATATTTTGAATCATTATAATAAATATAATTCAATTGTGTTATTTTTTTATAATAAATACTAAAAATAGTAAAAATTTGTTACCATAGTTAGGGTTAAAATGGGTTAACTGAGGGGGCTAAACCAAGTGATAAGGGTTGGATTGTCACAAAAAATTGTCTAATTTTTTACTTTTTAAAATATATTTCAACCTTATATTATCCTATTTGCTAATAATTTTCCATTTGGAGCCACATAACCATTAATATGAACTTATATAATATATTTTTTAAGAAACTCCATCTGTTTTTGTTCCCTCACTAATAAAAGGGCTCCTCTTTCGATGAAAAAGTTTCATGATCTACCTATCAAGAATACTAATGAATTTTATTCTCCTATATTTATTTCTTCAGACTAAATATTTTCTTATAATTTTACTCTCTCTATTTACTAAAGATACAAAAATAATGTTTTTAAGGAAAACCAACTTTATTTCTCTCTTCGGCCGAAAATCACTTTTCTTCCATGTCCATGTTTTCAAAAAATTATTTCAAGAATGTTTTTACTATTATTAGATAGTTATTTAATGACATTTTTACCATGTATTAAATTTTAAAAAATGGTTTAAAATGAATAATCTTCTTTTAATTTTTATAAATAAGGTATTTTTAACTTTTTATCATAAATGTAAAAGGAATCATTATTTTAATGTACATGGAACAATAGAAAATTATTGAAATTCTAACCAATCAATGTTTTTAATATTTAGATACTATTTTACGGTTATTTTTAATGAAATTCGTTTCCATATAATTTTGTAAATTATTTGATTTTAAGGAAGTGATTTCAGAATGAAAATTGTATTTTCCTCTAGAAATATTCCAAGTGATACTTTTAAGGAATTTTCAACTAATTTGGAATACTTTTATGTTATTTTAGATATGATGTAACACCCCAATCTTCCATGGTATGCTTCTTTTTTAAATATTTCAATAGTGTGCGATGTATGCAACACTGATTTCAACCGCAACATGACCTATCAAACAAGCCGTTTAAAAAGCAGTTATGAATAGTATTAACCAAAATTTGAATTTTATATATCCCATATAATTTGAAAATTATTCTTTTGTGTTTATTAGACATAATATGAGGGCAAATTCAATTTTTTAGATAAAAGAAGTATTTTTTAAAAAATGCAGTTTTTCGACCTCTTAATGGAGAACCCTTATTAAATCCAATATTTGTAAATTTTATATATTAAATTTGATGAAATTAAATTCTTCTTTAGAATAGGGACATAAATATTTAGTTTGGATAAATTTTTGGTACTTTTCTGATAACTTTTATATTTTGATGAATAGTGAAAAATACTAAATTTTAATATAAAACAACTTTTTTAATTGAAATAATTTATAATTTTAAATTATAAATTTAAGTAGTTATAAAGTATAATTAGATTATATTTTTATCATTTAATATAATTTAGGTCATTGGAAGTAATTTCACATTTAAATTGGACATAAACACATGCCAATCTTTTGATAGTTTTATTTCTTAAAAACCCGTTTTTTGGTTTTGACAATGAGAATTAATTTTAAATTAATCACTTCAAATTATGTGATTTGAATTTTAAAAAATGTATTCCATATTTTAAATGAGAAATTATAAATTTTCTAAATAGGTACCTTTTATTTTTGGACATTATGAATAGTAATTTGAGTAATTATTTTTATATACCATGGTTAAAGGGTAAATCAGGTAAATAAGGGGGAAAATAATATTATAGTAATATAAAACTAACCGAAGATGTATCCTAATCCTATTGGATGAGATATATTGGACCATGAGCATCTTTAGGCCTAATTGTTTTCATTTGGGGACCACTTGGGTGTGATAATGACATGTTATAAAAATTAATTTAAAGCAAAGGTAATTATAACATAAACATATATCTTTTACTAAACAAATTTTAATATAGGATTATGAATAAGATAAATTATACTATGAATATTAATTTGAAATATAAAGATATTTCATACATCATATTATTTTATTTATAATTTTTAGACATTAAATAATTAAATTTATTTATGACAGAACAATGATGCATGAATCACCTTATTAATGAAAGAATCAAATAAATGACATTATAAATATTAAAATAAATTTTTTTTGAATGTTTTAATGCCATAAAATAATTTTATGGATGAAATTGAAATATTAGGTATGAGTTAATCCCTTTATTGCAAAGGAATAAAGTTTTTTGAACTCTAAAAAAATCAATTACTAAATAGTGTCAAAATTGACATAAATGAGTTTTTAAAACAAATACTATTTTATTAAATGATATAAAAATCCTAAAAATATATAGTTCTGCCAAATTACTTGTATAATTATAAAAATTTCATAAATGATCCAATTTAGGTTCTCTTGTAATTATATAGTAATGATATTAACCACGCAGTATAAAAATACAAGAGGACATGGTAAGAGTTACCTTATTTTACAAAGGGTTAAATCTAAAAGATAAGGACAATTTTATGACCTAAACATGTCTAAAACCTATTGGTTGAGAAGATTACGACCCATAATAATCTTATACTATGAATAAATTAATTTTTAGATATTATAAACTGATAATAAATTTATAATAAATTAATATTTCAATCTTTTTCTAAAGTGTCCCTCACCTCTCTTATAAAAGGGCACCTCACTTTATCTTTAGTTTACACCTCCAAATTCCTTTGGCTAGGCCAAACCCAGCCCAAATATCACCAAAACTTCCCTCAATTCATTCTAGAGGCAAAAAAATTGAACATAAAGCCAACTTAAGGAGTCCTTTTGTGCGAATCAAAAGTAGACACACGAAGAAGATGTAATCGTTTTATCGCTTCTTTCAAAGTTCATTTCTTCTTCTAATTCCTCTTACTGAGTTGTTACCATACTAAAAAAATAAATCTAGCATATACTAAATTCTTAGATGTTGTTAAGACTATGGGACAACCATATTACTCTTTTTACCCATCCTGTGAAAAATAATACCACCATGCGTGCGTACGTACGGCTTACCGTCTCTACGACGTGGTGTAAATTGTTTTTCATGTACACTTTATTTATATGGGTATAATGATGAATATAATGGATATAAATAATAAATATAACATGATATTGATTTTTTTTAAAATTCTTATTCCATAAAATTCAATACCATTTTACCACTAAGGAAATGATATTGTCACTCGTGCGTATGAACGGTTTACCGTCTCCACGACGCAATGAGACTCATCTTCCATGTTCACCATCCAAGAATGATTATAAGAATAAATATTATTAATAAATATGAAATATATGACATAATAATTCTACTAGGAGGATATATATATATATACACACATATTTCATTCACTTACTTCCATTCAATATGATAAGAGAATAGAAACAGTGTTCATGCATACATGCGGACTACCGCCTCCAAGAACGGTGTGTTCCATTTTATTTATCTATCTATTATATATATTTATATAGAGAATATATATGATATATAAATCATATTTTAAAATTTTGAAGTATGTAAATTATGATCTATGTAATATGATCAAGAATAAAAAGTCAAAACACATACGATAAACAAAGTGATTATAACCCGAAATAATGCATTAACTTGAAATTGTTAATAAATGAGTAATATAAATACATAAAAGAATCATATATGATATCATAAATATTATTATGATTATGATATAGGTTAATAATATGTTTAAACACATTATACATGAGTTTGGGACACGTATGAAGTGTATCAGACCTAAGGTAAGGGTTAATTCCCCAATCTTATTATTATCCGAGATTGTTTATGTGTAAGTATTTACCGAGACATATTTATCATCCATGTACATGTTTCATAAAAATCCTTTCAAAATAAATATTTTAAGGTTTTATGGAAGAGACTCTTTAAGTAGATCATCGTTTTAAATGTTTTCAATATTTATTTTTCTAAATCTTTTTAATTAATTTCCATATTTTCAAATGATTTTATGGATTTATTTATATGGACATGATTGTTTTAAAATGTTAATTCCTTTAATAGGTTTCTAAGTGGCACATAACACTTTGATTCAAAAATCTCTTTTAAATTACTTCCTTTATAAATTGTCACTACAGGAAATTCCGTTATTTGCGACGCGTTATTTGCAACAAGTTGGTCAACCCATAGCAAATAACCTATTATTTGCGATGGGAATAGGCGCTCCGTTGCAAATACTGGGAAGCGAAAAGACCTAGTTGCGAAGGGGGATCCCCCGTCGCAACTAGTTCGACCCCCGGAGGGTATTTGCGACAGGACCCGTCGCAAATAACCAGCGGCAGAAAAAACCTATCTACGACGGGATGTTGTCCCGTCGCATATAGTGTGTCGGCAGGTTATTATTTGTGACGGGTCCCATCGCAAATAACCTTTTAACAGCCGACCGTAATTAATACGGTTGAACTTATTTGTGACGGGACCCGTCGCAAAAAGTACTATTAGCGAAGGGAATCTCGTCTCTAATAGTCTTGTCGCCACTAATCTAAACTATATATACTCTCCCTCCGTTTTTTCTTCTCTCCTACGAAATTCCTTCTTCCTCTACTTCTGTAAACTCTAATTTTAGAGTGAAAATTTTTTAGAGTTGGTTTTTTTACGAAGAAGTTGTGAAATCGTCCACAATTATAAAAGATCAAGTTTAAAGGTATTTATGTTTTATTTAATTTAATATTTATTTCATTTCTTTATAATAATTTTAATTATTGTGGATTAGTAGTAATTAAGTTAGTTTTAAATTGTTTTGTCATCAATATTTATTTGTAATAATAAAATTAAATTATTAGTACTAATTATTAGCAATTAGTAATAATTAATAATTATTAATGATAATTAGTAATGCATATAAATAATTAGCGGTAATTAGTAATAAGTAGCTGTATTTTGCAGTAATTAATAGTAATTAACACTAATTAGCAATAATTAGAAATAAATTGTAATAACTAGAAAAAATAGTAATAATTAGAAAAAAATAGTAATAAATATTAACAATTAGTAATAAATAATAATAATTAGTAATAAATACTAATAAATAGTAATAAATAGTAATAAATACTAATAAATACTAATAAATAGTAATAAATACAAATAATTAGTAATAAATACTAATAATTAGAAATATATACTAATAATTAGTAATAAATACTAATTAATAGTAATAAATACTAATAAATAGTAATAAATACTAGTAAATAATAATAAATACTAATAAATAGTAATAAATAATAATAAATAGTAATAATTAGTAATAAATAGTAATAATTTTTAATAATTACTAATAAATAGTAATGAAGAGTAACAATTAGTAATAATTAGTAATAATTAGTACTAATTAGTAATAATTAGTACTAATTAGTAATAATTAGTAATAATTAGTACTAATTAGTAATAATTAGTAACAATTAGTAATAATTAGTAATAATTAGTAATAAATAGTAATAAATAATAATAAATAGTAATAAATACTAATAAATACTAATAAATACTAATAAATTGTAATAAATACTAATAAATAGTAATAAATACTAATAAATAACAATAATTGGGAATAATTAGTAATAATTAGTAATAATTAGTAATAATTAGTAATAAATAATAATTAGTAATAAATAGTAATAAATAGTAATAATTATTAATAAATAGTAATAAATAGTAATAATAGGAATAAATAGTAATAATTAGCAATAATTAGCAATAATTAGTAATAATTAGCAATAATTAGTAATAATTAGTAATAATTAGTAATAAATACAAATAAATACTAATAAATACTAATAAATACTAATAAATAGTAATATATAGAAATAAATTGAAATAAATAAAATAATTAGTAATAATTAGTAATAAATACTAATAAATACTAATAAATACTAACAAATAGTAAAAAATAGTAAAAAATAGTAAAAAATAGTAAAAAATAGTAAAAAATATTAATAAATAGTAATAAATAGTAATAATTAGCAATAAATAGTAATAAATGGTAATAATTAGTAATAAAAAATAATAAATAGAAATAAATAAAAATAAATAAAATAATTAGTAATAATTAGTAATAAGTACTAATAAATAATAACAAATACTAACAAATAGTAATTAATAGTAATAAATAGTAATAAATAGTAATAAATATTTATAAATATTAATAAATAGTAATAATTAGTAATAATTAGTAATAAATAGTAATAATTAGTAATTAATAGTAATAATTAGTAATAATTACTAATAAATAATAATAAATAGTAATAAATACTAATAAATACTAATAATTAGTAATAATGAGTAATAATTAGTAATAATTAGTAACAATTAGTAATAAATACTAATAAATAGTAATAAATAGTAATAAATACTAATAATTAGTAATAATTACTAATAATTAGTAATAAATTCTAATAAATAGTGATAAATAGTAATAAATAGTAACAAATAGTAATAAATAGTAATAAATATTAAGAAATAGTAATAAATAGTAATAATTTGTAATAAATAGTAATAAATAGTAATAATTATTAATAAATAGTAATAAATAGTAATAAATAGTAACGATTAGTAATAAATAGTAATAAATAGTAATAAATAGTAATAAATAGTAATAAATAGATATAAATAGAAATAAATAGAAATAAATAGAAATAAATAGAAATAAATAATAATAAATAGAAATAAATAGTTATAAATAGAAATAAATAGTAATAAATACTAATAATTAGTAATAAACACTAATAATTAGTAATAAATAGAAATAAATACAAATATATAGTAATAAATAGAAATAAATAGTAATAATTTGTAATAAATAGCAATAAATAGCAATAAATAGTAATAAATAATAATAAATAGTAATAAATAGCAATAAATACCAATAAATTACAATAAATAGCAATAAATAGCAATAAATAACAATAATTAGCTATAATTAACAATAATTAGCAATAATTAGTAATAATTAGAAATAAATAGCAATAAATAGAAATAATTAGCAATAAATAGCAATAAGTAGCAATAAATAGCAATAAATAGCAATAATTATCAATAAATAGCAATAAATAGCAATAAATAGAATTAAATAGAAATAAATAGCAATAAATAGCAATAAATAGCATTGAATAGCAATAAATAGCAATAATTAACAATAAAAAGCCTTAATTACCAATAAATTTAAATAATTACAAATAATTAGTAATAATTAGCAATAATTAGCAATAATTAGAAATAATTAGAAATAATTATCAATAATTAGCAATAATTATCAACAATTATCAATAATTATCAATAAATAGAAACAAATCGTAGCAAATAACAACAAATAGCAACAAATAGCAACAAATAGAAAAAAATAACAATAAATAGCAACAAATAACAAAAAATAGCAAGAAATAGTAACAAATAACATGAAATATAAAAAATAGAAAAAATAGCAAAAAATAGCAAAAAATAGAAAAAAATAGCAAAAAATAGCCAAATTGCAATAAATAGCAATAAATAGTAATAAATATCAATAAATTGAAATAATTAGCAATAATTAGCAATAAAGTCAATTTTAACAAATTGTAATAAATTGTTATAACTTGGCACAATTTTTAGTGGATTGACGACACTCCTTTTGCTCGATGACTCTTCTATTTTCAACTCTCACCGACTCAAAACACTATGAAAAGTATTCTTCTAAATATGCATATCCAATCTCGTATGCACGAGTTTTAATATGAATTCGTAGGACCACATTTTTCATAATGTTTTTAGGCGGTGCCATTTGCAAGAAAAAGATTCATCGACGAAAAGGGGGCTCTTTTGTCCAACAGCTCATTTACGTACATCTTTGTCACACTGAAATCACAAAGAAGAATCTGCTTGGAGGTATGCTTATGCATTCTTGTATGCATGAGAATGAATAAGGATACCTCCGAAGAGATTCTTTTTGGGATTTTAGTGTGAGAAAGTTGTAAGTAAATGAGCCGTCAGAAAAAAGAGGAGCCATCAATCCACTGGAAATTGTGTCGCCTGTAATTAATGGTAATTATTAAGAAGTATTTATAATAATTTATCTTCTTTTTTTGGATAGTGTTTTTCTATTTTAAAAATTATTCTAAGACATTAATGATTTTATATTTTGTAGAAAAATATGGAACAAGGAAGTCGACGACAATCATTATTAGATGATCGCACTAGGATAAATCAGTGCAGAAATCCAAACGGTTCTTATTTAAATCCTTTATATATTGAGGGTGTTGAAGATTTCTTATAATTTTCATAATCAAAACCAGAATTTGTTTCAGAAGGCACAATTAAGTGTCCTTTTAAAAATGTGCTCTGAGAACTTTTGACACATTTGACAAGGTTGGGGGATATCTCTTGTGGTTTGGTTTTCAACCAGATTATGTTTTTTGGTATCAAGAGAGTGAACACAGTTCCCTAGAAGATACTAATAACTTGATTTTTGATCCATCATGGTTTCAAAATTTAGTACATGATGTTGCAGGTCCATCTGTTCAACAAACTGAAACTCAGAATGCTATTGATTTAACTCCTGAGTTGGAACCATCCAAATTTTATTAGTTGTTGAGGTCTGCTAAGGATGAATTATATCCTGGTTGCAATATAAGAAAATTAGAAGCAGTTGAAAAATTTATGGCTATTAAATCAGATAATTCAATGTCAAACAACTATTTTGATCAGATATTTTCTTTGGTTAAAACACAATTACGAGAAGGAAATGTGTTACCTGTAAATTACTATGAGAGCAACAGGCTGGTTCGTAATCTAGGCCTTAGTTATCAGAAGATTCATGCATGTGAAAATGATTGCATATTATATTATGGTGAAAATGATTCATTAGATATTTGTCCCACATGTGGACAATCTAGGTATAAAGAAGCTCAACTGGGGAAGTATGGATCGATTCCTGTGAAACAGATGAGATATTTCCCCCTTACACTGAGGTTGCAATGTTTGTTTATGTCTTAGAACACAATGTCATTGAGGTCATGACACAAAACCAAGATTTCAACCGATAAAATCTTGAATCATCCATCTGATGGTGATTCATGGAAACATTTTGACCGACTTCATTCGTCTTTTTCCATAGAAATCCAAAACATGCGATTGGGTCTTTCTACTGACGGTTTCTGTTCTTTTGGTTCTTATGGTAGTCAGTATTCATGTTGGTCTGTCTTTATAACCCTGTAAAATTTACCTCCATGGATGTTGATGAAGGAGCCCTATATCTTTTTGACCTTATTAATCCCAGGACATAAGAAAAAGAATATTTATTTTTATTTGAAACCATTGATTGATGAGTTAAATTCATTATGAAGTAACGGTGTTAGTACATATGATGTTACTGCGAAACAAAATTTCATATTAAAAGCTGCATTGATGTGGACAATTAGTGACTTCCCGACATATGACATGTTATCTGGCTAGAGTACACATGGTCCAAAATCATGTCCTTACTGTATGAAAGACAAAAAAAATTTTATGCTTGTCAATGGAAAAAAACCTTTTTATTTTGACTATCATTGAGGATTTCTTCTAACCGATCATCCTTTTTAGAGGAACAAATATCATTTTAGAAAAGGCACAATTGAAAGGGATGAACCTCCAAAAATGATCTCAGGTAAAGAGTTAAAATCAGTTATATTTTCATTACCTCCTATCACATTTGGGCCAACAGTAAACCAACAAAAAAATCATGGCTTTGGGAAAGAGCATAATTGGATAAAACAGAGCATTTTTTGGGATCTTTTATATTGGTCTGATTTGTTGGTCCTCCACATGTTGGATGTCATGAATATTGATAAGAAATGTTTTGATAATTTATTTCATATAATTTTGGATACACCAGGTAAGACCAAAGATAATGTAAAGACACGATTAGATCTTACCCAAATTTGCAGACGACCAGAACTTGAACTATTTAAAAATGTTAGATAACAGAGGTTAATGAAGCAAAAAGAAACTTATACACTTTCCAAAAACAATCAATTATTATTTTTTCAGTGGATTAAATATTTGAGACTTCCAGATGGCAATGCTTCCAATTTGGGAAGATGTGTTAAGAATGGTCATATTACCGGATTAAAAAGTCATGATTGTCATGTTATAATGGAAATACTTATGCCGATTGGATTCAAGGGTTTGTTTAATTATATGATTTGGGATTTGATAACATACATCATATTTTTTTCCAGACATTTTTGCGGTGACAATATACTATGATGCACTAAGTAAAATAGAAGAAGATGTTGTTTTCATTATATATAAACTGGAAAAAATCATCCCACTGGATTTCTTTGACTCAATGGAACATTTTATATTACATTTTTCACATGAAGATAAATGTGGAGGTCTAGTACAGTTTCTATGGATGTACCCATTCGAGAGATGCATGTAGAAATTGAAAAAAAATTACCTAACAAAGCATCAGTTGAAGGCTCAATTGATGAAGCTTATTTGCAAGAGAAAATTTATTTTTTCTGCTCTCATTATTTTGAATTTGAATATCCCTCAAAACAAAACCGCATGGGATGGAACGAGGGGAATGATGATGATGAAATGGACAGTCAATTATCAGTTTTTAATTAGCCAGAGCTTGGATTCAGTTGAGTTCATGAACGATGGATTTTCAGATGATGAACATCACAGAGCTCATACAAATGTTCTTCTCAACTATGAAGAAATGAAATCTTTTTTACTATGAGTGCTTCTATCACTTATTCTATAATTTATGTTACATTAAGTAAACTTATTTTATTTGTAGGATATATGATAATCATATAAAAAAAATAGCTTCCACAAATTACAAAAATTGCTCTTGAAGAACACCGACCGAAAAAATTTTCTCAATGGTTTCAAAAATTGGTAACATAAATTATTGATGGTTTAACATATCAATTTTTATTATTATTTATTATATTGATAATTGTTTCACAAATTTTCAGGTGTCTCAACATGCTGATAAAATTGATAAGCGACTGTGTATATTGAGTTACCCACCATCCAAAATGGTTAAATCTTACAATACATATGTGGTGAATGGTTTTTGATTTCATACACGTGCATATGGGGAATAAAAAAACAATGAACAGTGGAGTTTTATTGAGAGGATCACATCATAGAGAAACTAAATTTTTATTTTTACGGCATGATGGATGAAATTATTGAACTGTGTTATCTAGGAAAAAAACACATAATAATGTTTAAATGTTGGTGGTTAAATACTAAGAGAGGCTTGCGTGTTCATCCAGTTCATAGAATCATAAATATTAAATATAAAAGTATTCTTGTAGTAAATGAACTATTTTTACTGTCTCAACAGGCATATAAAATATATTATACAAAGTAGTATACTACTTCAAGAGACCTGAGTGATTGGTGGAGCATAATAAAAATGAAATCTCGGGAAAATCAGTTTACTCAAACTGAATGTGGTTCCAATGAAGTACAAGGAATTGAAATTTTTCAAGAGAGTACCCAAAATCCATCCTTTTCACAAAGAGTCATGAATATCAATGATGACACCACACAATTAAGGGTCGATGGTGATGATGATGTTACAAATGAATTTGAAATGGAAATAGATTTTGAAACTGAAACTCATTTGGATATTGATGACGCCGATGATGAATATGAAGACATTGACATCGTCAGATATGAAGATGATGATGAAGGTGAACATTGACATAGTTTAATGATGCTTATAATCATAACTAATATATATCTATATGTAATAGTTATTTTCAAATATCTGCTAACAACAATAATTTTGTGTTTCAGATTTACCCTGATCTATTTCGTGAGTTGGAGGAGGCTGAGCTAGCTTTGGATGAGGAGGATTTGGGATCATGTAACCCTCAAGCTACTGGCAGTTCAGGGGGTACGTGGAGGGGGCGTGGTCTTGCGCGACTGAGGATTCCTGACCCTATCCCCGAGCGACATCCACATCTTGGTTTCGATCCACACACACGGAGGTATGATAACCTGTGTATTCTAGTTAGTTTTCATTAATTTATTTATATACAAATTGTTTGATTATTTGTTCTTTTTTCACAGTTTTGCGTATGTAGCTATTGGATGAGGGAGCACTATCTTGGATAGTTATTTTTCGTGGTAATGGATCACATGGGAACAGATTCTCGTTGATGTGCGACTTGTAATGTTCAATCATTGGATGATACGTACATAAATAATATTTATTTAGAAATTTATTTCATTAATAACTTGATATTATAAATTATTTGTAGGGTTTATGGTATCCCATCAATGATAGCATGAATGTCGCTATCAACGAGGCATAGGAGGTGTTTATGGGTGAGAATTTCCGTCAGTTTTTTCACAATTTGAGAAAGACAACCATTAAGAAAGCAGGAGTGATAGTATTTGATGAGTCATGTAGAGCCCACTAACCAGAGTACATTTCATCTCACGTCTGGGATGGATTATGTTCACACTAGTTGTGTGGTGGATTTCATAGGAGATCTTCATTGGGCTGATAGAACTGGGGGAGACAGGAGGTGACACATCGAGCTGGTAGCCGTACATTCAGTATACATAGAGAGCATCTGGTAAGTATCTTTTTTAAATATTTAATAAAACATTACATATAAACAGTTTATTTTATATCCATATAGGCAGTTGAGCATCCTGATATTACGGAGTATGACATTTATCAGAGGATGTACAATGATCCAGCCACTAGATAGATTAGAGGTGATTTCCAGCATCAGATTGTGGTCAGTATTTTTTTTTCAGTTTGAAAATTAACTGCATATAATATTTTCACTATTTTAATTTCAAATTGAAATTGAAGGAGTCATATAAAGCTGTGACCACTCAGACATAGGATGAGAGTCAGGCTGAGATAGCTGATTAGACTAGTGCCCATCATTTTGATGAGACGACATGGATACAAGCGACCCATTATGCCTTCAAGAAGGGCCGAGTAGTTGGTATTAGCTCTCATTTGACTCCTGTGACTTATTATGGTACTACTGTGATGTCAGCGTCCAGCTCGAGAGGAGCTCATGGAGAGGCATCATCTTCTGGCTCACAGTATTAGGAGTAGTTGCAAGCTCAAACTAAGCTTATAGAGAGTTTGCATAAGCATCAGGAAGAGATGCGTCACCAACAACAACAACACAAGGAGGACATGCTTCGATGGCAGCCGCATCGCAAGGATGACATGCATCGATGGTAGCTATAGCATCAACAACAACATGAGGAGGACATGCATCGATGATAATAGCATCAGCACAAGCAAATAGAGTACATGCGCCGTCTGACTTGTAGTTTAGGGATGAAGTTTCCTCCACCATCTCTTCCAGCTCCTCCAGCTCCTCCAAAAGACTATCCCCCCAGTGATTTTTTTATTCTGTTAAAAATATTTGAATTGAACATTTGTTGTAATATAAACTATTTACAATTTTTTTCTTTTATATTGGTGCAAATATTGCATAATTTTTTTTAATATTTTAATATTTATTATTAATATTATATTTTTTAATGTTTTTTTATTTTACTAATAAAATAATAATATTTTATGATATTTTAATATTTTTTTTAAATATTGAGAATTTTAATATTTATGTTTTATTTTAATAACATTAAATTATTTTTTCATTAATCATAATTATATTATTATTTTTATTTTATTAAGTATTTGCGACGATGCCTTTTGTGAAGGGGGGCCTTTTGTGATGGGGGTCCCATCACAAATAGATTATATATTTATATATTTTAAAAGTTTTTGTGATGGGTTGCTTTATCGTTGTAATAAATTTGTTGCGACGGGTCCGTCGCAATAGGTTTATAACATATAAGTTATTTGCGATGGGCCGACGTCTCATTGCAAATAAGTTTTGCGATAGGACCATCATGAAAGGTTCTTGTACATATAATTTATTTAATTGGACATCTATTTGCTACGGACTCACTTCCCATCGCAAGTAGTATTTTTTGCGATGGGCTCGTTGCAAAAAATACTAGTTGTGATGTCGTTTTCTACAATGGGCTATTTGCAACAGGACCCCGTCGCAAAAGGGTTTTTGTGACGGGCTCCCATCGCAAATAACCTCTCACAAAACACCAAAATTATAGAAGTGTGTGTGACTTTTAAATGATTTCATGAAAAAGGGATATTTATCTCAAAGATTTTTACTGATCATTTTAAACCATGTCAATATCCTTTACTGGATATTATTATTGATTGAGGTTGATTTATTATAATATAGTCTTCGATATTATATTTAATAAGTTATGATATGTTCAATTATCGATGTGCTATTTCTATACCATTCATGGTTTATGGTTAAAGTGTTGACATTTTGTATTCTAGTTTTAATACGAATGATTATGTTATGTTTCATTATTTTAATATGAGGAATGCATTAGACTTAGTAAGTCATGGGTGGGGCCCTCTATAGCCCTTAGATACATCGGTAGGTCTCATGAGACAAAATAGTGTCTTGGAACAAGGCCTCAAAAAAATATTTGTGAATGGTCTTGGCACAAGGCCTTGACGTAGTAGTTATTATGTCCGACATTATGCATTTCCTCATTATAAAATTAATTATTACATGTGATTATTTTATTAGTAGAATATCCATGTACATTTTTATATGGTAATGTTTAATTTATTTTTTCCTTATTAGGTTCATGTTTATGTTTAAAAGGCTACTGTTTTTATTATACATCTTGCCTTAAAAGTTTATAGCTTCTGCTGAATTATTTACTCTTAATGAGTATCTGAGATCACCCCTTTTTTATGTTTTATTTTCCCAGGATGCCAAAAAGTGTATTATGATTGATATGCAAGGTTAATATAGGGGAATAATGGAGTTATCAAAGTATTATTTATGTTGTATTAGAAAGTTTAATGTATCGTTCATGTATGTAATCTATTTTCCAAGATTGTTAAACTGATCGGTACTTTGAGGCTTCATTCCTTATAATCATGCCGATGTATTAAAATAATGCACCGTCTCTAGGTAACTGGGGTCAGGGTGTTACAGTTTTTATCAAATGAATTTTAGAAAAAACCTTGGAAATAGATTTAGAAAACTTAGATTAGGGATCATAACCCTAAGATAGACTTTGAGGATAAGTATAGAGGAACCCCCTAAAATTTTAGTAAGGGATTGCATGGATATTCCAAGAAATACATCCCTGTCTAGATACTACAAGTGAACGTGGTTCTGGAACATATGTACCTAGTGGTAAAAACTCCAACATGGTGTTTCAGGCTTGACTCGGGGTAACCTAGTACACGATAATGTGCCTTACTGTGCACCCGATTTGACACTCCCGAGGGATATGACTAGGAAAATTTATATTTTCATTACAAACCATTATGAAGGATTTATGAGTAAATATGACCTCAAAGGAACTAAATTTATTATTATAGATTAGAGATGCATTATTTTTTCAATTTATGTTAAGTATTTTACTAATTTGGAATTATCAATTGTGATTCATAACCTAATATAGTGTATGCCATTGTTTTGAAATGTCACCTAGTGTAAGAAATGGAAATCATATCAATGCATGTAATCCATATAGGAATTTCCTTCCTATGCAAGATAATGATAGTGGAGTTGGTGACACAACTGGTACTGAATATCTTATTACCATAATGAGGTAGCTGACACAGGTTATGAATAATAAACTTACCTGTATAGAGAATCCTGATCCACAATGTGGAGGATCAATGTTAGACTTCTTCATGATACAAGAACCTCCAACATTCAATGGCACTAAAAATCCTTTTGTAGCTAAGCAGTGGATAAGTTCCTTAGAGAAAATATTTCTTGCTTTGGTGAGTACTGAGAGGGAAAAAGTTGTTATGGAAGTCTATCATCTTTTAGGAGATGCAGATCAATGGTGGTCATTGATTCAAAAAATAAAGGAGGATGAAGAAGTAGGAAAATATGGAATGGAGGGAGTTTAAAGAACTTTTCCTAGAGAAATACTTTCCTCGTGAACAATGAGCTGATATTTAAAGGAAATTTCTGAGTCTGGGACAAAAAAGAGGATGAGAATGTATCAAAGTATGAGGCAAACTTTACAAGGTTAGCAAGGCATGCTGTAGACTACATACATAACCCAAGATGTAATATTGATCGAATCTTTGATGGGTTAAAACCATTCCTCTGACGGGCATTGGCCTCACAATCTTTCTCATCATACGAAGATATAGTCTCGTGTGATATCAAGACAGAAAAGGAATTATCTAAGTCCTATGACATTAAAGTAAAGTAATATAAAAAGATAATGGTGAAGAAAGAGGTAGATAAAGGGAAAAACGGAAAGAAGTATTTTCCCTTATGTGATAAATGTGGGAAGAAACACCCTTGTATTTTCATAAAAGGAATGGGAGTTTGTTACAAATATGGAGAAAAAGGCCACCAAGATTGTGATTGAAAGGGGAAGAAAGAGGCTGTCAATGTTCAATCCTACAATTTCAAAGAAATTGGAAATTATGAAAATGATTTTCCAAATAGTCAAGAAAATATAAGTCAAAAAAATCAAATGGATCAAGGTCAAACTTATGTTGTTACTATTTTTGAAGTGTAATAATTAATGTATTTGTGTTTTTGGATTCAAGAATTATATTTTAGTTATAAGAATAATGTGATATATATAAGGATGGTACTAAAGTACATTTTTTTTTTCATTTTGTTTTTAATATGATGAAGGTAATCATATTTTCAGCATATAAGAGAAACTTTATGTTGTTTTGGGAATATGATGTTACCATTGATTTTGGAAATTTAGAGACCTTTTAGAGAGAGTTTGGAGAGAAGTATTTTGGAAAACTCTAAAGGTTGGAATAGATTAAGTTTAAATTTGGATATTATTTTTTATGGTTAAAACATTTCATAGTATTATTTTTGGAATGTTATAATACAATAGTTTTGGAAAAAGGACAACCTATAGGTCGGGTGATAACTCGTCGTGTCAGAAATATCTGTGGGAATCGAACCCACAACCAAAGTGCGACAAGGATTTATCTTCTACCACTTAACTATAAGAATTACCTAGTTATTATAAAATAGTTTTCTTCATTTAAATGTTAAATATTTATATTTTTAACCTTATACGATTGAGATAAATAAATTATTTTTGTGTTTAATATTTTGAAGAGAAAGAGGAGTTTGTGGTAGACGATAGAACTCAACATATGCTTCCTTGTGTTCTTATTATATGAATTAAATTAATTCTAAAAAACTAGGAAAATGATCATAAAACCAACAAAAATTCCCAGTACCTTCTTTTGCGATGAATCAAATGGTCCCTTAGATCTCCCCAAATTTATAGCTTTCTGGTTGTTAAATTTATCCTAATAATATTCTCTATCACTTTATATCAGAACTTGATGGTTTACATTCACTTTCATATCCATTTTTTACTACATGGAACCCTAGTATATATTATTTTCATTAACCTTCATACTTAACTTTATTTATTTTAAAATAGAGGCCTCATTAATCCTTTTTTCGATGTGGGATTTCAACTAAGATATTTTCAAATGTCAAAACCCTAATATTAAATAATTATTTTAAATTTTGAGGATGAAATTTATTTAAGAAGGGGATAATTTAAAACCCCAAGCTTCCATGGTATGATTTCTTTTTAAATAATTCAATAATGTGCAATGTATGCAACACCGAGTTCAAGCGCACCATGACCTATCAAACGAGCTGTTTAAAAAGAAATTATGAATATTATTAACAAAATTTTAAATTTTATATATCCCATTTAATTTTAACGTTCATCTATTGTGTTTATTAGACTTAATATGAGGAAAACTTAAATTTTTCAGAGAAGATATGTATTTTTCAAATAATGCAGTTTTTCTACCTTTTAATGGAGAACCCTTCTTAAATCAAATATTTGAAACTTTTATATATTAAATTTTATTAAATTAAAATTTTCTTTATAATTAGTACATAAAAATTTAGTTTGGATAAATTTTTGGTACTTTTATGATAACTTTCATATTTTGATGAATAGTGAAAAATACTAAATTTTAATTGAAAACAACTTTTTAAATTGAAATAATTTATAATGTTAAATTATACATTTGAGTGTTTTAAAGTATAATTAGATTATATTTTTATCATTTAATATAATTTTGGTCATTGGAAGTAATTTCACATTTAAATTGAACATAAACACATGTCAATCTTTTGATAGTTTTTACTTATTAAAAACCCGTTTTGAGTGTTGACAACGGGAATTAATTTTAAATTAATTACTGAAACTTATGTGATTTGAATTTGGAAAAATTTATTCCATATTTTTAATCATAAGTTCCAAATTTTGTAAATAGATAACTTTTATTTTTGGACATTATGAATAGTAACTTCAGTAATTATTTTTATTTACCATGGTTAATGGGTAAATCAGTTAAATAAGGGAAAAAATAATATTATAATAATATAAAACTACTCTAACACATGTACCAATCCTATTTTATGAGATATATTAGACCATGAGCATCTTTATGCTGAAAGTTTGGAATTTGGGGACCACTTGGGTGCGATAATGACATGTTCTAAAAATTAATTTAAAGTAAAGATAATTATAACATAAACTTATGTATTTTACTAAACCATTTTTAATACAGGATTATACAGAAAATAAATTATACTATAAATATTAATTAGAAATATAAAAATATTTTCTACATCATATTATTTTATTTATAAATTTTAGACACTAAATAATTAAATTTATTTATGACACAATGATGATCTAGTAATAACTTATTAATGAAAGAATCCAATAAATGATATTATAAATATTTAAATAAATAAGATTTTTATGTTTTGATGCCATAAAATAATTTTATGTATTACATTTACATATTATGTATGATTTAATTCTTTTTCTTCGAAGGAATCAAGTTTTTAGGACTTTAAAAAAATCAATTACTAAATAGTGTCAAAATTGACATAAATGAGTTTTTAAAACAAATACTATTTTATTAAATGATACAAAAATCCTAAAAATATATAGTTCATCAAAATAACTTTTATAGTTATAAAAATTTCATAAATTATCCACTTTAGGTTATCTTGTAATTTTATAGTAAAGATATTAACCATGTAGTATAAAAATACAAGAGGACATGGTAAGAGTTAACTTATTTTACAAATGGTTAAATATAAAAGATAAGGATAATTTTATGACCTAAAAATGTCTAAAACCTATTTTTTGAGAGGATTTATACCCATACGATTCATATCCTTTAAATAAATTAATTTTGAGCTATTATAAACCTAAAATAATTTAATAATAAATTAATATTTCAAGCTTTTCCTAGAGTGACCCTCACCTCTCTTATAAAGGGGAACCTTCCTTTATCTTTAGTTTACACCTAAAAATCCATTTGGATTGACCAAACCCTGCCAAAATATCTTCCAAAATTCCCTAAATTAATATTAGAGGAAAAAAAATTGGCATAAATCCAACTTAAGGAGTCCTTTTGCGCAAATCAAAAGGAGACATCTCAAGAAGTGGTAATCATTTTATCCCTTCTTTCAAAGTTCATTTCTTCTTATACTTCATATTACTGGGTTGTTACCATACTAAAATAATAACTCCAGAATATAATATATGATGATATTTTTTTAAGATTATGGGACAACCATATTTTTCTTTTTACCCATCCTATGAAAAACAATACCACCATGCGCGCGTGCGTATGACTTACCGTCTCCACACTGTGGTGTAAATTGTTTTTCATGTGCAGTTTATTTATATGGGTATAACGATGAATATAGTGGATGTAAATAATAACTATAAAATGATATTTATTCTGTGAAATTAATATTATATCCAATTATATACCACTTAATCATTAAAGGAACGATATCATCACTTGTGCATATGTACGACCTACCGTCTCCATGACGCGATGAGATTCATCTTCCATGTTCACCATCAAAGAATAATTATAAGAATAAATATTATTAATAAGTATGAAATATATGACATAATAATTCTACTATGATGATACAAACACACACACACACACACACATTTCATTCACTTACTTCCATTCAATACGATAAGAAAATGGAAACAATGTTCATGCGTACGTGCGGACTCTCGCCTCCATGAAGGGTGTATTCCATTTTATTTATCTATATATTATATATATTTGTATACAGAATATATATGATATATAAATCATATTTTAATTTTTTATGTAATTAAATTATGATCTAAGTAATATGATCGAGAATAAAAATCCAAAACACGTATGATAAACAAAGCAATTATAATCCGAAATGTTGCATTAACTTGGAATTGTTAATAAACGGTAATATAAAGTCATGAAAGAATAATATATGATATCATAAATATTATTTGGATTCTTATATAAGTTAATACTATGTTTTAACACGTTATACAGAAGTTTCAGACACGTAAGGAGAGTATCTGACCTAAGGTAAGGGTTAATTCCTCAATCTCATTATTATCTAAGATTGTTTATGTGTAAGAATTTACTGGGAAATATTTATCATCAATGTAAATGTTTCATAAAAATCCTTTCAAAATAAATATTTTAACATTTTATGGAAGAGACTATTTAACTAGATCATCATTTTAAATGTTTTAAATATTTATTTTTCTAAATATTTTTATTTAATGTCAATATTTTCAAATGATTTTAAAGATTTATTTATATGGACATGATTGTTTTAAAATGTTAATTACTATCAAAAGTTTTGAAGTTTTTTGTGACAATTTAATTCAAAAACCTATTTTAAATCATTTCCTTCATAAATTGTGTGACTTTTGAATGGTTTCATGAAAAAGGGATATTTCTCTCAAAGAGTTTTACTAATCATTTTCAACTATGTCAAAATCCTTTACTGGATATTATTCTTGATTGAGGTTGATTTATTATAGTACAATATTCCATATTGTATTGAATGAGTTATGATATGTTTTACTATGGATGTTCTATTTATATACCATTCATTATTTATGGTTAAAGTATTGACATTTCGTATGTTAGTTTTAATATGAATGATTATGTTTCACATTTTTCATATGAGGAATGTATTGGACTTAGTAAGTGATGGGCGGGTCTCGCTATAGCCCCTCGATGCATTGGTAGGTCTCATGAGACAAATTAGTGTCTTGAAACAATGCCTCAACAAAATATTTGTGAATGATATTGGGACAAGGCCTTGATGTAGTTATTATTATGTCCAACATTATGCATTTCCTCATTATGAAAGTAGTTATTACATGTGATTATTCAATTAGTATAATATCCATGTGCACATTTATATGGTAATGTTTAATTTATATTTTCCATATTATGTTCAAGTTTATTTTTAAAAGGTTTCGGTTTTTATTATACATCTTGCCTTAAAAGTTTATAGCTTCTGATGAATTATTTACTCTTATTGAGCATATAAGATCACCCCTTTCTTATGTTTTATTTTCCCAGGATGCCAAGAAGTGTATTATGATTGATATAAAGGGTTAATCTAAATGAATAATGAATTTATCAAAGTATTATTTATGCTGTATTAGAAAGTGTAATGTATCGTTCATGTATGTAATCTATTTTCCAAAACTGCTAAACTGATCAGTCCTTCGGGACTTGATTCCTTGTAATTAGGCCACTGTATTAAAATAATGCTCCCGCTCTGGGTAACTGGGGTCGGGGCATTACATATGATCCAATGATGCCATATTTATTCTTTCTCAGGAGGGTTTATCATTAGTATGATGACATGTTTATAAAACTTTTTTTATTTTCCATAGGGTTTTCTATGATGAATTTTAGATATGTTAGTGAAACATTTTTTCTTTCCACAGGTTATGATATATGATGAATGATTTACAATCTTATGGGACACATATGAATAGATTATGGTTATAATAGGTTTAACTAAAATTATATATCCCTCCAATACATTGAGTAAAGATAGATATCTAATGAGATAAATAAGACTAGACTGGGGAGTGAAGTGAGTTCAATAAGGTACTCTATCCACTATGATAGTCTTAGGAGTAAACCTTGAATAATATGATAGAATGAGGAGTGAAAACATTCCACTATCAGAGTCTTATTAGTGAGCCTTTGAAACTACTGAAATTATTTTATATTCTTTTTTATATGCCAGAAATCTATGTTTTATGCCAATGTTGTGCTCTCATTAATCATGTTATTTGATTACTTCAGGATTTATATCTTATGAAATTCTAAGATTTATTCCATGACTCAAGATTATGATCTATGGTATGAAGGTTATGATTTTAAAATGTTATTCTTAGGTTCTTATACACTTATTGTCATGTTATGCTTACGTGATTATTGATATCTCCCTTTTTAAACCTTACTGAGATTCCAATCTCATTGTTTTGTTGTTTCAATTCCCCAATATGTAAAGGCCATTTTTAAGTATGATGTGTATAAGAAGGGTGAAAATTGTGAAGAATTAATTTAGAGATAATGTTGATATTATATGAAAAATTTGTTTATATATACAAGTTTCTAAAGGCATTAGAACTATATGATTTTTGGCATAGGTCATTATGTAATGTAATGAATATTCATATAATAAGATTAAATATTTATGTATGAAAATTATGTGTCACTATAGTTGGTATCAGATAAAGGTTTTGGTTACCTTTTAAAACTAGGATGAGAAAAATTCAGTAAGAAACCTTTGGATAATCCTATATATTATAAATATTCTAAGTTATGTTAAATAAAGAAGTGTGGTTTTCTTAGGAGAACATCCCTATCTGGATACTACAAGTGGACATGGTTTTCACATAGATACAATTATAGATAATAAATACAAAAAGAGTTTATTGAGTATATTTCATCCATTATTTTCTTACACGGTGAGTGTGATCTTACCACACACCTAGTTTTACACTCTTGGGGGATATTCTTAGGTTAATTAAAGTTTTATTTATAAACCATTATTAAATATTTTAAAAGATGATGACCATGGATGGTCTAGGTTTAATGTAAGGTATAATAGATTGAAAAGAAGGTGTCAGTATTTATATATCCTATAAATTATTTTTCATGATTATGTGGTTTCACACTATGTTTTTTTCACACTATGCTTTTTGTTTTTATTCAATGTATGGAACTCAAAGGAACTGTGTTAATGATGAATATGATGGACAATGTAATGATTTTTTTCCTCATAAAACAATTGTTATGGGACCTGGAATGAAAAATATCATTACTATGATTACAAAAATTTCTTAAGATATGAATCATAAAATGATTCAAAATGAACAAAGGAGGGGAAAAAATTCTTTTGAGTCCTTACTTAGGAAACATACACATTATTTTAGTGGATTTAATGATCCATTTGTTTCTGAAAAATTGATCAGTACCATTGAAAATATATTTTCCATTATCGAATGTTTGAAACATGAAAATTTTATTTTAGATATATATTATTTGTAAGGTGAAGTAGATTAATGGTGTAATCCTATGAAGAACACATGTCAAAAATAATTAATTGAATCTATGGGCCGAGATGAGTTTAAGATATTATTTTTCAATAATTTCATTCTTTGTATTATTCATATAAAAATAAACAGGTAATTCATTGAGCTAAAGCAGAAGTATGAATAATCTATTAGAACATATGTTGTAAATTTTACAAGACGTGTGGGGTATGAATCTGGTATTATCATCCAACCTGAAATTAAGGTCGATCAATTATTTAGTTGATTAAAACCAACTATTCAAAGGGAATTATACATAAGGGCCTTTAGTATCTATAAAGAAATCATTCAATGAGATATCAAGGTGGAAATGGATATTGGAGTTACATACCAATTTTATTATTTTGATAATAAAATAAAGATATAGTTCTAAGTAAATTCTAAAAAATATGGAGATAAGAATATGCGATTTCCCTTATGCTTAAAGGTTGAAATAAAACATATGGAAATTATCTTAAGGGGACTAGTAAATGTTTTATGTTTTGAAATTAAGGTCATCATGCAATCAAATATCGAAGTGATGGTAAGAAGAATATAGATAATTATATATATAAATAACTACAAAATAAACCACCCAAACTATAGTGTTTCAAATTAAAAGAGTATGGGAATTATGATAATTAGAGATCAACCCCAAAGGTCAATGATGATAACAAAATTCATTAACCTCTCAATCCCAGAGACAAAGGAAAATCTCATGTGACCACTATTGTCGATGTGTCGTATGATAACTAAGTGGATAAAGGTACACTTACCATACAATATATAGCTAATAATATCTTATTTGATTCTAGATCTACTCACTCTTTTATATCTGAAGAATTTTATAATGGAATCATAGTACCACCTCAACAATTAGATGTTGAATTAGTTGTGAAAATTGAATAAAGGTATAATGATCTCATCCGAAGTTTATAATTATTCAATGATTGATGTTTTTGGGAATGTGATTAATGAAAATATTATTATTCTCCCTATAGTTTAATTGAATGTTATTTTGGGTATATATTATCTTTATTTACATAAATCCTATATAAATTTACAAGTATGGTAAGTCACATTTTATATTATGAAATAACCTATGACTTGTTTGATCAACTACTTGGAGATCAATACTTTTCCAAGACTAACCTTCATTTTGGATATCATCAATTGTGCATCAATAAGATCATATTCCCAATAAAACATTACATACAAGGTTTGAACCTTATTAATTTATAGTGATGTCATTTGGTCTTACTAATTCCCCTATTATATTTATGGATTTAATGAATATAGTCTTTAGAGATTATCTCAATTAGTTTTTGGTAGTATTTATAGATGATAGTCTTGTATATTCAAATAGAAAGTAAGATCATGAATATTTGTAAAATATTTTATTAAAGGCCATAAGGAAGGATAACATGAATGAAAAATTTTATAGGTGTTAAGTTTTTCTACATAAAGTTCAATTTTTAGGTTATATAATTTCAAGAAAAGGTATATTGGTTGATCCATCAAAGATGGAGGTTATTGAAAATTGTACTAAACCAATAGCTATGACTAATATCTATAGTTTTATTCTGTAGGATGTATATTATTTATTATTTATTGATAATTTCTCATTGTTATCAAATTCACTCACCAAGTTAACTTTAAAGGGAGACAATTTCTTTTAGATAGATTAATGTGGAGAAAACATCAAGGAACTAAATAGAAGGTAAGTTATCACATCCATGCTTATATTTCCCTATAGTGGAGAAGGGTTTATAATAAATAGTGTTTCATCAAATAATAGACTAAGATTCATACACAAGAAAAATGATATGGTTATATCTTATTCCTCATGAAAATTTAAGGTTCATGAGAAAAATTTCTCAACTGACAGTATAGAGTTAGCTGTAGTAAGTTTTCCATTATAGATATTGAGGAATTATCTTTATAGATAAAGTTTTTATATATATAATTATCATAAAAGTTTAAAATATATATTCCATTAGAAAGATATGAATATGTTCCATAGAATACGGTAAGATTCAATTAAATATTATGACTCATCAATACTATACAACCTAGGGAAAAAACATGGTAGAAGGTGCTCTGAGTCAAAAGGTGCATGCTACCATTTTTATAATGAGGAATAAATAAGATAAAATATTTCTAGATTTATAAAGGATGTATATGGAAGTCATGATTAAAGTGGATAAATATTATATTGCTCAAATTAGTGGTAAATCATCTATCAATATGATGATTAAAGAGGCGTTGAAGGAAGATGTGTAACTATATAAGAAAGTCAAAAAATTTCTTATGTTCATGCTTTATTATGATGGATTGGTAAGGTTCAGAAACCATGTATGTGTCCATTTAATACTATAATTGAATAAGGACTTGTTGGATTAAGCTAATAGTTCAATATTCTCTATTCATCTAGGATGTAGGATGATGTATAGAGATATGAGAGAGTATTTATGATGGGACAATATGAAGAGGGATATTGTAAGCTATACATGTCATAAAGTTAAGTATAAGAGATATAAGTCAAATGGTATGTTACAATCATTACCCAAACCATAATAGAAATGGGAAAACATCACCATGTATTTAATCATAAGACTCCAAAAAACATCTAAAGGAAATAATGATATTTGGGTTATAGTCAATCTCCTTATGAATTCAAAAAAGTTCATTAAAATTATAGAATATTTTCCCATTTACTAGGTTACCATAATATAAAATAAATAAGTGGTAAGGTTACATGGATTACCACATACTATTATATCTGATTGGGATCCAAGATTTACCTCAAAGATCCTGTGAAGTCTTCATCAGAATTTGGATATAGAGTTTAGTTTCAGTACTTATTATAATCCTCAAATAGATGGTCAATCCAAAAGAAAAAAATAGAAACCAATAGGATATTCCAAGGTCTAGTTCCCTAGATTTCAAAGGTGGTTGGTATTAACACTATCATCTAGTCAAGATTTCTTACAATAATAACATTCACATGAGTATTCAGATGGTTCCTTATGAAGATCTATATGAAATTAAGTATAGAAATAAAACATGGTAGGATGAAGTTGGATAAGTAAAGCTATTATGGAATGATATATATGAATGAATTTTATATGAATTGATATCTATTCAGCAGTATATCAAGGTAGTTCATAGTTGATAGAAAAGTTATGCTGACGATCGTAAATGAAATCTAGAATTCAAAGTCGGTGAAAATGGATATCTGAGAATTTATCCATGGAATAAGATAATGAGATTTGGGAGGAGGCTAAAGTTGATCCCTTGGTATATTTTTCTCATTTATATTATTGATTGAGTTGGGATAGTATCTTATCACTTGGTACTTTCACTGAACCACCCTCAAGTTCACGACGTGTTTCATGTATCTCTCTTGAGAAATTACATACCTGATCATTCACATATACTAAAATAAGAGGTTGTATGACTAGAAATTGATATTTTCTATTAAGAACAACTATTATAAATCTTGGATCATAGAGATATTTTTCTAGTGAAAAATAATACTCACATGGTTAAAGTTCTCCCGAAGAACCAGAAATTAGAAGAAGGGACTTGAGAAACTGAGGATGTGGGGAGATAGAGATATACTCATTTTTTTTGTATTGAAGTGACAAAATTTTGATGGTGAAATTAATTTTATGTGGGTATAATTAAACCCCTTGAGATTATATGCACAATTATCTTTAAATAAATATTATCTCGTTGGTATCTTTCCCTACATGAAACTCTGAGTTCAAATGAAACATGACATGCAATTGAAATATTATTATTTAATATGACTATTACTACATATCAATTGGATTGGAGGTTATGAATATTAATAACTAAATTATGAAAAATTTATGGTTTAAAAATATATAAAAATAATTCATTGGTTATCAATTAACTAGATATGAAAATAAAATTCATTTGAAAGTGAACGTGTTGTTTTTCTAGAAAAATATATTTTTTGAAAAATGTGGTTTGTCTTAATAAATTAAATTACTCAATATTGGTGAGTTATATTAATTAAATTTATATATTATATATTCAATAAAATATTTTAACATTTATACAATGTTTTTTCTAGGCATGAGATAAGAATAAATCTAGTTTTATGCTTAAAAATGTATTTTTCTAAAAAATAATTTTCCTTGCGTTTTGGACATTTGTTTTAAAATAAATTTATAAAAATTATAGAAAATGAATATTTATAATTATATTTCTTTATTTTGAATCATTAGGATCAAATTTGGTAAATATGGAGCATTTATTTATGGTCAATATGAATAGTAACGATCAGTAAGGGTAAAACATGTAAAATAACATTAAAACATTAGGATAAGCCTTTAAAATTTATCAAAAACTTTATTTTATCCAATTTTATGAGTGGATATTGTCCATTTACATTACATTATTTAATATATGGTCGTTTCATTCCACATTTCTTTGATTATGACCTTTATATTAATTTAAGAAAAGAATAATTGCAAAATATCAGTCTCTTGATTTTAATATTTCTAAATTTTTTATATAAGGATGAAAAGAGGATAAATTTGGTTATATAAATTTATTCTAAAGATAAATTATTTTTTTATCATTGTAATTTATTTATATATTTTTTAATTTAATAATAAATTGAAATTCAAATGTAGATCGATATAGTATTTATTGAGTTAATCGAAAAATAAAATAAATGATTTTAAAAAAATTAAACATAATACAATCTGGGTGAATTGTTTTTTTCCATGATATTTATAGATTAATATATCATATTAGTGTTGCATGAAAGGTTTATATTCAAATTCAATTACTCTATTATTGTCTTAAAAGTCAAATTAAATGAATAGTGTCAAAAATGACATTAGTCATATATTATGAAAATAATAATTTGTTAAACTATTTAAAAATTATTAAAATATTGAAATAATAAAATTATGATAATTATAGTAGAAAATTTCATCAATTTACATTTATGAGCCAATTTTTACTTTATACGTAAAATAATAACCCTTTCATATTGAAAAAGTTATTACCTTGGTTAAGGATAAAATTAGTTAACCAAGGGGTTAGTAAAAAAGATAAGGTTTCAAATGATAATAAAACACATCTAAATTCAATTTTTTGATTATATTTTGACCCTATCCCTCTTTTATTCAAATATATATCCATTTTTAATCATGTTTCTTATGAATGACTCAATCATATTTTAATATTTTTTATAATTCAAGAGTACCCCTCCCCTTACTTATAAATGGCCCCCTTTTATCCTCTCTTTCTCACACCTTTTGAGCCCTATATATCATAAAATACCTAAAATCACACCTTTATATCTTCCTTAACCACATCCTAGAGCTTATTTTCTTTCCAAAATACCATCCTTTCAAGGATTAAGGTTTTAGTTAAAAATGGCTATCAACAAAGACGTACAACAGTTAGCCAAGAATTGTCAATTTGATTTATTTTTCATCATATTTTAAATACATTGTATCTATTATAAAATAAATAATTCCGTATCTTAAATATACTTAATTAATATTATAATTATGAAACAACCATTATCCACCTTCATTCAATCCTATAGAAAGAGAAAACATCGCTTGTGTGTAAGTACAACTTTCCGTCTCCACATAACGGTGTAATTAACTTTTCATCATATCTTTACTTGGATGTTTATAATTATGTATTTAATAAATACATATGTTACTTGTGGTATTATTATTATACTACATATGTTAATTATTATTCACCTTTCTTTCGTTCCATCTATTGAGAAATGGAAACAACATTAATGAATCCGTATGATATACCGTCTCTAGGAACGATGAAATTAATTTTTCTATCAACAATTTTTTTGATGAATATATATATATATATATATATATAATGAATATAAATAATATTAATGTCATGTTTAATATTTTTGATATGACTGAACCATGATAAATGTATAAATACCAAGACTGTCGTACCGAAACTAGCATGAAAAACGAATCAGTTATCACCCGAAACAGTGATTTTAATAAATAATTTACAATAAATGGGTGATAAGATGTTATAAGAAAATAATATATTTTATGATATAAATTATTTTGGTTCTGTAATAAATTTATGAAAAAATATATTTATTATACAGTAGTTATCAATTCCTACTAAGAAAGATGATACTTAAAATAATGGTTTCTTGTATCACTTTTATATATATGGGAATTATTCCATATTCAATACTTGTTTCCATTGTGTGGTGTATATAATTACCATAAATGAATTTTAGGATGATTTCATGAAAATTATGGTGATTTAAAAATCCATCTATGTCTTTCTATTTCATTATGCTTTGATATATAGATTACCAAAGTTGTAAGCATTTTTTTGTTACAATCTCATTGTTTATCAGGATTGTTTATGATTAGTCTTCTGACGATGAAGTTTCATAACATACCTATCAGGAATCCTAAAGAATTTTGTTCTACCCCAGTTATATGTATATATATATATATTACATGTTTTAATTTCATTTTCCTCTCATTATGTACTGAAGAGACCAAAAGAAAGTTTTTAAGGAAAACCTATTTTATCTCTCTCTTCGATTGAAAATTATTTGAATTCTATATATATGTTTTCTAAAAATGTTTTCAAGAATATTTTTAATATTCTTAAATGATTTTTTAAATTCATTTTTATCAATTTTTAATTTTTATAATTTTTTTTAAAATGAATCTTCCTATCTTTTTCTAAATGAAGTACTCTTATATTTTTACTGAAAATGTGAAAGGAAGCATTGTTTTAATGTACATGAAATAAATGGAATATCCAGCCATCATGAGTGCTAGTTTTTTTGAAGATTCATATAAAATTTTACATGGTTATATTCAATGAAAATTTTCCATAATATTTTGGAAATTTTTAGATTTTAAAGAAGTGATTTGAAAATAGAAAAAGGTATTTTCCTCAAGAAACATTACTTGTGATCTTTTAAAAGAATTTTCATCTAAGTTGAAATCATTTGATGTTATTAGGGATATTATCCAATGATACCATCCATATTATTTCTCTATATGGTTTATGATTATGATAATTAGATTTTTATGAAACTCTATTATTCTCCATGGGCTATGTTAGGATGAATTGATGAGATATTTATGAAACCATTTTCATTTCCATGGCTTACGATATATGATGAATGATTTATGATATCATGGAAAAAATATGAATGGATTATGATTATGTGATGGGTGAGACCATAATTATATATCTATCCAATGCATTGGGTTAAGATGGATTTCTCATGAGATAAACAAGATTTTAATAGGGAGTGTTCCCAGTTTAGTAATTAAATATGTCCTTTATGATAGTCTATGGAGTGAACCTTGACTAATATGATGGAATGTGGAGTGAACTCAATCCACTATTAAATTTTTGTTACTGAGCCTTGAATAGTGAGGAAATTATATTATATGATTATGTGTTTTCCAAAAATAATTATCTTATGACAATGTTATGCACTCATGGATCATGTTCTTTGATTCCTTTATGATTTGTGCCTTATTAATTTCCATGATTTATTCCATGACTCAATATTATGATCTATGATATACATGATATGGTTTCCAAATTTTAATATCATGTTTTTATAAACTTATGCTCATGATATGCTTATGTGATCATTGATATCTCCCTAGATTACCCTTACCGAGCATATGAGCTCACCGCTTTTTATATTTCCCTTCCCTATGATATGAAGGTTGTTTTTATGTATGATATGTTTAAGAAGGTAGAATGTTTTAAATAATTAATTGGAATAATATTTAGATCTTTTATGAATAATTTGTTTATGTATCCAAGTTTTTAAAGGAATTAGACCTATATGATCATGGAATGGAACATTATGTTATGAAATGAATATTCATTTAATATGATGTAACATATATGTATGAAAAGTATGGGTAACTATATCTACCTTATTACATTATGATCCACTGGTAAATGATAATTTTGGTCATGTGTACATATGAATTACACCCTAAGTACATGATGTTTTGTTATTTTGAGAAGTGGAGGTCTGGTCTGAGTTTCCATGGAGCTCTGGCTCGAAGCTTGGAAACATTGGAGATTTAATTTCTATTAACCGTTAGGGTGCAAGATTAGGGTAAAATAGTGAAACCTACCTTTATGAGGATCCATTATAGTTCATTTTTAACTATGCATGGTTTATTATCACGGGATATGCATATTTTGGTCCAAACCATGTGACCCCTAGGAGAAACTATGTGGGTTATTTTGTGTGTCAAAGAATTGGTGCATAGTGTCATGACCCAACCCATGAAGACTCAAGATGCAACTGACCCAAGACCACCTCCACAAGTCAGAGGGTGGTGACAAGCACTGAAGGAACAAAAAACTTAGAGAGTCCATTTCCTAAGTACTTTTACACACTCACACAACCTACTCAATGAAAAAGTGCAGAGGGAAAGAAGTAAAAGATGAAACACTGCTGTAAATAAACCAAAAATGCATGGACCACTAAATAGTATAGGTACATTAATGTAAACTGGAAGGAAAAAGGGAAACAATACAAGTGAAATAAGAAAAGTGTCTGAACCTGAAAAAAAAACTGGAAAATTAAAATAGTGGAGAGAGCCCCCCACTCTTGGATCCCAAGCTACAACAACCGTATGTGGTCCAAGAACCCATATCCTAAAGCTCTTATAAATTCATGATCTAACTTGTGTTTTGTCTGTATAAGGTACAATCTGTATAGAAAAATCCCATGTAGGGGTGAGTATAAAAATACCTAGTAGGATTCCGCAAAAGATGAAGGGGGAGAAGAAAGAGATACAATAGGACATGAAAGTATTAGATAAAACAAGGTATAGTGAAAAAGTGCAGCTCAACCAAACAAGTGATCAAAGTAAGATCATCCAAAAACAGTGATCTAGAAATGTTGATAAAATATAATTCTCATCGAGTCTTCACTACCTATATTAGAAGAGTAGACTCATCAAACCACGAGAAGCTAGACATGGAAAGCACATGGCATACACTGCACATCTTCGCCACTCTTGGAAGGAGAGAAACCAAAACACTTGGAGTGGGAATTGAAATTGAATATATATATATGTATATATATATAAATATATATGCTGAGTCAAAGAAAACCAAACGAGAGATTAAGGGGATATCCATCTCATAGCTCATCCCAAGAAGAAGAGTCTCCAACAGTTCCAGAAGTAACCACCAATGATGCCTAGCATCCCTCACGTCTACCCTGAACATGAAAGTCAAATGGACTCAATCGCCAAACCTTGATACCATCTGCTTTGGGCAGATCTGTCTCACCCGCACTGTGTTAGGTCATATCACAAGGACACATCTCGGTGGGGAAAGATACCCTCTTACTCGTGGGTCCAAAGTTACATCAAAGTACATCACATCACTGATCTATAACTAGATAGTGTAAACTCGAAGTAGAGGACCTGCACCCTAGTGCATCGGGAGGGTTCCACTCTAATAGTAGTCATAAAGGACCCACACCTTTGTATCATAAGGGGGTTCCACTATATTTCGTCGAGGACTCTAACCCTACCTGGTAGGAGGATTCCACTTGAAAGTAACTATAAAGGACCCATGCCATGCCGATGGGGGGTTCCACTCTGATATCACCGAGGACCCCGCCCTAGTGCATTAGGGGGTTCCACTAAGGAATATCTGATATCATATCTTGATCACTACTATCATTGAACATCCCTAAAGATTCATCATGCTCAAAACACCTCACATCATAACCAACCATATCTAAGGTCACCATCATGATCTATAAGGAAAAACATGTAGGTTATGCTGTTTACTTTCCCAAAATGGATAACTTGGGAAAAGGAAACTTTTCACCGCAACATGATTGATCGTGACTTTGTGAGGCCTGTGTCTCTACCCCAAACATTAAATCCCCAAACTGACCTCAAAAGGTCCATCAAAAATAGAGGTTCATGTCACCATATATGAAACATCAATTAGATTATTTTTTTAGAAGATATGGCCTATTGAATACAATGTACAAAGATCAGTCAGGAATTGCTTGATCGACTATGGATCGACCACCACAGTCGGTCCACTTACCGTGGCGGTCAACCATCAACAGTGTGGATTCCTCTCAACTAATTGATTGGGAATGGTCATAGTCGTTGGTCCCGTGGCAGCTCCTGCTATTGTGGCTTCACGTTTGACCATGGCTGTGGTCCACTTTATCCGACCTGAGTTCAACCCAGGTCTCACCCACTAGGTTAGTTCCGACCCACTTCGGCTGGGCCCAAACCACTTTGGCCCGACCTTCCTGCCGATGCCTCAACCCAACCCGCACCGCATCAACCGACATGGTGGATAATGTCAAAGCAGCCGAACACCCTCGTGTTCCATGGTGGGTGTCACTACCTTGAGTCACGCTTCATGACCCTGCTCGGACGACTAGCTGCCAGTGGTGATTCCTTGATGCTGGTCCCTTCTGTGGACCACCGGGCCTCCTTCATTTTTTTGAAAAAATGCAAAGAAAGAATATATGGGATCCTTGGGTTGAATTCTTCACAGATCCAAGCTTCTCTCAATGATACATTGATGGTTTGACGTATCCAAAAGTTATCTGTAATTTCTATGAAGAAACAATGAAGAACGCGAAGATAAAATGGATCCAAGAATAGGTCGATGGCCATGTTAGTTAGGCCATCGATGATGGTGTTCAAAAATGAAGAAACAATTGACAATGAATTAATTTTCAATCAAGAATTTTAATCAGAACAATTAGGAAATAATCCTACCTTATTTTGATCCGTTCGTCACCGACAATGTGTTCACTATGCTTCAGCTGCAATCCACCAAAGCCTCATCAAAGGTTCTCCCTTGATCCACTGAAGGGAGAATATGAGGAGGGATTTAGCATGGAGGGAGGATTATGATTCAAACCCTTGCATAATACTCATAATCCAATATTTATATAATTTTAACAAAACATCTTCCAATGGTCGCAGGATCTAAACATCCCACACACTCCCACTTTAGGTCGTGCTTAGGTAAAACACCCCTAAAGAACTCAATGATGATATCATATTTCTAATCTAAGACCCCACTTAAAAGTTATTTGATATGATGCTCGAGATAAAATTAAATAATTTAATTATTTTATTTTGAAATACGCCCTTGGTGACCTTTTTTCACAAAAGTCCCGCGATGATAAAAGATATGTCCCGCCTAGGGTAAACACCATTTTCTAGACTCAACTGTGCCCTCGTATTTCTGATCCGAGCTACCATTTGAGAGTTATACCATTTCCTTCTCATTCATAGTAAAAAATATACTTAATATTTTTATAAAATGTATTTTGGGAAATACAGGGCTCATAATGAAATGATATCTCAATGCATAGGTCTGGAAATATATATATAAATATTTTAAAGTATTATGAGGAAAAAATATGTTCTATAAATCATTAAATCATTAAAGATTTTCATCCTTGAAAACCAAAACTAAGAAAACAACTTCAGATACTGAGCCCACATATGGATCTTCTATTCCTAGGAACTCTCCTACACGTTTCCGTGCTGCCACAGTATGAAAACCAAAGGGATGGTCCATCCATATAAGTCCCACTTCTATAATTACTCAATCTCCATCAGGTGATCTACAAAGGTGGATTCATCTTCAATGTCCAGCTATCCCCATTCGATGAGGTGCATAGGATCATGCACATATCTCCTCAGCTACGAAAAATGGAAGACATTGTGCACCTTCTCCAGCTGTAGGGGTATAGAAAGTCAGTAGGAAACCTCACCAACCCTATGCATGATCTCAAAATTCCAGATTAACATCAAGGATACCTTTCCTCCCCGACCAAACCTCCACATTATGTTTCATGGGGAGACCCTGGTCTCCCTTATTTAACTCCAAGGGACTACAACGATGGTCTATGTAAGATTTATGTCCACTCTGGGCCGTCTTTATCCATTAACTGATGACTTGCACTTTCTCCTTCATCATTTTCACTAACTCTAGGCCCACGAGCGATGAATCCCCAACCCCTATCCAACATAATGGTAACCTGTAATGTCTTTCGAATGGGGTCTAAAAGGTTTCATGCTGATAGCAGTGTGGTATCTGTTGTTGTTCACAAACTCTACCAAAAACAGGTGATCCTACCAGCTCTATCAAAAATCCCACGCACAAGCCCTCAACATATCCTCCATCACCTGGATAGTGCACTTGGTCTTTCAATTGGTCTAGGGGTTGAAGGTTGTACTCATCCACAGCTGGGTCCCAAATGCCTCCTATAGGCCTCTCCACAATCATGATGTAAACTACACTTCACATTAGAAGATAATCATCGAGGGTGCCCCATGAAGGTGGATGATATCCCATATGTACAATTGACCCAAACTCTCCACTTAACTCTACTACCATATATAAAGGAAGCGCGTCAACTTTATGAGTTATTCCATTATCACCTAGATGTCATCATGGACCTTCACTATTCATGAAATCCCCGTGATGAAGTCCATGGATATGCCATCCTATTTCCACTCCAAAATATCAAGAGGCTGTAATAAAACCTTTGGAATATGATGCTCAGCTTTCACCCACCAATAGGTGAGGTATTGTGAGATGAAATCAGCTATGATTTATCTCATACAGGACCACCAAAACATCTTCTAAAATCTATCTACATCTTCCCCACATCGGGATGTACAACTAATGGAGAAGTGTGGAACTCCCACATCACCTCCTCCCTCATTGCGACTAAAACCACCATTTTCCCCTTGAACAAGAACTTGTGAATCTCTCCTCTATAATATCCATTTGGGACATCACCCATGGATATTTGATCACACAGAATTTCATAGTCACTTTCTCCCAGCTAAGACACTTTCACATGCTTATGTAGTAAAGGAGTCATCACCATTAACTATAGAAAAACTTTACCCTCCTGTTCCACTAGGGTCAGCTCTAGGGAAGCAAACTACTCTGAAGCTTTCCACACTAGGTGAGACTGGGACTTCTCTCTAAGGGAATTTTATTCAATGTTTCCCTTCCCTTGAATATAGACTATATCTAAGTAATACTCCTATAAAAATTACAACTGCTTTGGTTGCCTCAGATTCAGATCTCTCTGGGTGAAGATGTACTTGAGGCTCTGGTGGTTTGAGTAAACCACAAATCTCTCTCCCATGAGGAAGTGCCTCAACATCCTTAGTTTGAAGACTACCACTGCTAGATCTAATTCATTAGTCATATAGTTCTTCTCATTGGGTCTCAACTACCTCAAACCATATGCAATGACCGCCTGTCGTTACATTAACACGAAACCAAGCCCATCTCTTGAGGAATCAAAATACACTATGAACTCAACACCTTCCTCTAATAGTATCAAAACTGGAGTGCTTGTCATCCTATTCCTCAACTCCTTAAAGTCCATCTAGAAATGATCAGACCAGGTGAATGACTGCCCCTTTTGGTCAGAGTGGTCAAAGGGGTTGTGATCCTAGAGAAGTATATCAAAAATATTCTATAGTACCCTGCCAAACCAAGAAATATTCACACATATGATACATTCTTGGGTGGAAACCAAAAAAGCACTACTTCGATCTATACTGGATCCATGACTAAACCTTTTTCTGAGATAACATGACCCAAAAAGTGAACCTCATGTATCTAAAACTAAAACTTAAAGAGGTTTCCATAAAGATGGTTCTCTTGAAGTAAATCAAGAACCATCCTCAATTTCTCTATGTGTTCCTCCTCTGATGTAGAGTAGATGAGTATGTCGTCGATGAAGAAAATAAAAAACAAGTCCAAGTAAGGCTAGAAAATCTTATTCATCAAGGACATAAAAATTGAAGGGGAATTTGTCACACCAAAGGGAATCACTAGAAACTCATAGTTCCCATAATGACATAGAAAAGTCCAACTTGGAATATTAGCCTCACGAACCCATAACTGGTGGTATCCGGATCTATGATCGATCTTGGAGAACCATCTCGCACCTCTTAACTACTCAAAGAGGTCATTGATTCTTGACAATGGGCACTTTTTCTTTCTCATGAACTAGTTCAGGTGATGATAATACACACAAAGTCATAATCTCCATTCTGAATTCTTCACAAACAAAACACGATCTTCCCAGGGGACACACTTGGTATGATGAAACCTTTCTCGCAAAGGTCATCCATCTATAACCATATCTCCCAAAACACGGTTGGTACCATCCGATATTCCATAGAAGATATCGGCGCAGTCTCTAGTTGAAATTAACGCATGCCTATCATAGGGCATGGAATTTTTTTCCCAATGCAGCACAATGGCTGACCAGGGTCGTCTCCCTTGAGGAGAGTAGCATTTGGTTAAATAAATAATTATATTTCACCTAATCAAGTTATTTTTGGTTTTTTAATACTTATTGAAAACAATGTTTTTGAGGGTTTTGGAAAACACACAATTAAAATAATGCAATGCAGAATTAAAATCTAAATGTTGATGTAGAAGAAATGAAGTTTAGAAAGAAAGTTCTTGGTATAGGGTTTGATAACACAGGTTTGTTCATTATTAATTTATTTTTTAAATTCAATTTGATAATTCATTTTATGAAACCTCATTAATGAATTACATCCGTTTGATTTAAATAGTGTGTGGTTTTATCATGCCCCTGGCACACCAAACCACACCTCTTTCAATAGTCAAATAGGATAACACCTCAACCGAGAATGCTATCCCAAAATGAACCAGCTCCAACATATGCAGTTTCATCCTTCATAGAAACCCCAAATCCACTGTATGAAGGGTTTTCTTAAGATAATGGAGGAAAAAATGAATGAGTCAATGGAAAGGAATGGATTTTAAAATAGTGTCATGGTGGATGACCACCACACCCATGAAATACTCTTCCATACACCACAAATAAATTTAAAACATTTTGAATTGAAGCAAAATAATGAATAACACCATGAAAACCTTCCCCGAGTTAAAGCCTCAAGTTTGTCACTTTCCATGGAGAAGTGTATAGAGATCATGATGGAAAGATGGAAGAGAGAGAATGAGATTGAGATTGAAAGATAATAGGGGAGGAAAAAGAATGATAAAAACTTTAATATAAAAAATATGAATTAATTACATGAGAAAAGAAAAATAAAATAAAATAAAAATAAATAAAGAAAAAAAGCTCTAAATTTCCCTTGGCCTCTTCTCCTTGGTGCCCTGGATGGTGTGGGGATGGGAAGGAATGATTTGATAGGTAGGAACACCTCTCCTTTTACAGGAAAAATATTTCATCTACAAGTTGTCACACTGTTCACCCACTAATTGGATGATTCATATGTGGACCCTTTCATGAATGTTGTTCATAAATGTGTTGGACATTCATTCTCCAAATTTAAGCTTATTTGGACACCGCTTGTATGAGTTATTATTTTTTTCATTGGAGGTTTCTTTTTCTGGATGAAATATCCAAGATGCTTCCCCCAAACGTATAGCATCCAATGGAACCCTTAATGAATTCAAAACTACCTAACATTCTTTTTGGATGTGATAATATGTGTCCTCGTTCTATCCTAGGTAGAATCACATTTATTGAAGGTGTTTAGGATAAGATTTGGATCCTTTATGGTGGTGGGGTTCACGTTGTCCACCTGGAAACATATTCAAATTAATTGATTTTTAAGGACTATAGATAGTATAATAATCCCCTAGTACAGTTGATAAAGTTGAAGAAAATAAATTAAGGATTCTAAAAAAAATAATCACTCAATTTGGAATTATATTTTTCATGAAATGACTAAAATAACCTTGACGTAAAAATCTATGAAAAATCCAGAATTAAGCACTTTTCACAATTTAGCTCATTTTCATTATATAATCCAAGTTGCCCATTATTTTGATAAAACATTTAAATACTGAGGTTTTATCATTTAAAAGCATAAAAAATTCATTAGTATTGGATTAAAAATATGCACATAAATTTGCTCTATAAGCAAGTTAATTCAAAACTCCAACTCCCACCTTATAGGTAGTTCCAAAATATATATAGGGAATATGATCATATAATCCGACATAATTTAAGTAACATAGATACCTAAATATTTTTCCGCAACAAAGGTTATGCTTGCTAACTGATGGGTGAAAGGATGTAGCCTCCTTCTTGAACTTCCATGCCCTGAAGTAGCCAATGCAGATCATGTCTAGAGAGTACAAAGTCAGGTCTGTGAACCTAGTGTAGTACTCTAAAATTGTAATACCTTTCTACTAAATCTCCAAAATCTATTTAATCTGAAGGAAGCCTAAGCTGGAGGGGTAGTACTCCTCATGAAATAGTTGTTATAAGTCGTCCCATGTGAGTGCTGACTCATCGTGCATCTTGGTAACTAAGATACACCAATGTATAGCCATACCATGGAAAAGAATGGATTCCAAAGCAACTATTTGACCCATCAACGTCTGAACAATCCTAAAGAGGTGAACCACCAACTCCAACCAGTCTTCTGCTGCCTGAAGATCTGGCTCACCATGGAACCTCAGTTGTCTTTGTCCCTAGAACTCGTAGAGTGCGCTCAGCTTGCACTTATCCTTATACTAATCTACTAGGAATATTTTCTTCTAAATAGGTGGAGGTGCTACTACTAACCCACCTAGAAGAAGGGGATCTCCTGATGGATCCTGAACCGAGGCCTCATCACTCACAGGGTCTTTGTCACAAGCCAGAGCTGGTATCCTGGTTGGCTGTCATCACAGAGGCATCCTGAAAGTTATCAAGGATTACCATGGTCAGATGAGAATATATATATATATATAATATGTATATATATATCAATAAAAATGTGGAGCTAACTCAATAAGTATAGCTAAATACTCAATCCTGTATACTGCATGTACCATTGTACACTGCAAAAAGTGTCTCAAGGTGTTGGGTCGAAAAGCAGGTAAATCACATATAGGGGTGAGTATAAACATACCCTATAGGATTCCCTAAAAGCTGAAGGGGGAAAGGTAAGAGATACAATAGGAAAGGAAAGAAGTAGACAAAACAAGGTACATTGAAAAAGCGTAGCTCAACCCAACAAGAGAGTGAAGTAATCTCATTTAAAAACAAGGAGATAGAAATAGTGAGAAGGTGGACTTCTTGTCGAGTCTTCACTACCTATAGTAGGAAAGTAGACTCATCAAACCATGAGAATTTAGACATAGAAAGCATATGGCATACCCCGCACATCCTCTCCTCTCCTAGAAGGAGAGCAACCAAAAACCAAAGAGTGGGAACTTTAATAGAATATATATATATAAATATATATATATGATGAGTCCAAGAAATCCAAGTCAGAGAGTAATGGGATCTCAATCTCACATCTCAACCTAAGAAGACGATTTGCCAATAGTTCCAGAAGTAACCACCAATGATTCCTAGCATCCCTCAAGTATTCCCGGAACATGCAATTCAAAGGGACTCAATCACCACCCCTTGATACTATCTACTTTGGGCAGATCTGTCTTGCTCACATAGTTTTAGGTCATGTCCCAAGGAAGCATCTCAGTAGAGAAAGCACCCCTCTTACTCGTGAGTCCAAAGTTACGTCAAAGTATGTCCGGTCACTGATCCATAGCTGGATGGTGCGAAATCTAAGTAGAGGAACCTTTACCTAGTTTGTTAGGGGGTTCCACTCTGATAGTGGAGGTAGAGGACCAATGCCTTCATATCACAAGGGGGTTCTATTGTAGGTAATCAAGGACCTACACCCTACCCAGTAAAAGGATTCCACTAGAAAGTAACTGTACATGACCCATACCCATGATGATGGGGGGTTCTATCCTGATATCATTAAGGAACGATTCCCTAGTGTTTTAGGGGGTTCCACTCAGAAATCTCTGATATCATCGACCAATCATTTTTATAGTCGAACACCCTTGAAGATGCGTCATGCTCGAAAAACCTCACATCATAGCCTAAAAGATACATCAAAGGTCACCATCATGCTCAACATTGAAAAACAAATAGGATAGGCTATTTACTTTCTCGAAATGGATAACTGGTGAAAATGGAACTTTTCACTACATCATGGTAGATCAAGACCTTGTGGGGCCTGTGTCTCAACCTAAAACTTTAAATTCCAAAACTAACCTCAAAAGGCCCATCTTGAAGAGAGGGTCACGTCATCACGCATGGAACATCAACTGAATGCTCCATTTAGATGATGTGACCATTTGAAGATGTCGCACGAAGATTAGTTTGTACCCACATGACCGACAGTGGAAAGACCGCCATTATTGGTCTACTTACCTCGACAGTCGACCTTCTATGGTGTGACCTTATATGGAACGACCTCTGTGGTCAGTCCACTAGCCACACCGATCGGTTGACACGGTCAGTCGTGGCTGCGGTCCACTCTAGCTGACCCTGGTCCAACCCAGGTCCCTTCCAATGGGTTGGGACCGACCCACTTTGGCTGGTCCCAAACCATTTGGAGGGTTCCAGACCGCTTTGGTTGGGATTTTTCTACTTTGTCCGTGCTTGGCCTGCTTCTGCTTGGCCTACCAGCCGACGCCTCGACCAGTCCTGCACCGTGTAAACTAACATGGTGGCTTGCGTCAATGTGGATGACCACCCCCATATTCTGTTGTGGGTGTTTCTATCTCAGGTAGAACCCCACGATGCCACCCAGCCGACCAGCTACTACCAGTCCATGTGGCCCCGCCACGCCATGACCTGCCACTGCCACCACATCCCAGTGGCGCTACTGCAGCCCGCCGCACTGTAGACACCAACATGCATTACTGTTGGCCACCACTAGCTCGGCCTCACCTGTGGTCCCTTGTGAAGACCACCGAGCCTCATCTGGTTTTCCAAAAAATGCAACAAAAGTAGATCTGGGATCCTTAGGTTGAGATCTTTACATATCCAAGCTCCTCTTGACAACTTGTTGATGATTTGACTTATCCAAAGGTTATCGGCAATTTCCATGAAGAAGTATTGAAGAATGAAAATATAAAATGGATCGAAGTATAGATCGATGGATGTGTTAGTTCGTCGTTAAATGATGGTGTTCAAAAATGAAGAAACAGTTGAAAACAAATGAATTTTCAGTCAAGAATTTCAATTGGAAAAAATCGGAAAGAATCCTACCTTATTTTGATCTATTCTTCATCGACAATGTGTATGCTATGCTTCCACCATGATCTTCCAAAGCCTCATCTAAGGTTCACACTTGATCCACAAAAGTGGGGAGAGGAGGAGGGCTTTAGAATGGATGGAGGTTTATGAGGCCAACCCTTGCATAATCCTCATAATCCCATATTTAGAGAATTTTAAAAAAACACCTGCCAACGATTGTGAGATATGAACATCTTGAACCCTACCAATTTTGGTCATGATTAGGTAAAATACCCCATTACAATCTCAATGGTGGTATTATATTTACAATCTGAGACCTCGCTAAAAAGTTATTTGATACGATTCTCAATATAAAATAAAATAATTTAATTATTTTATTTACTGTTATGCCTTTGGTGAACCTTTTCCACAAAACTCCCATCTCGATAAAATTTATGTCCCACCTATGGTAAACACCATGTTTTGAGCACAACTGTGCCCCCAAATTTATGATCTAAACTATCGTTTGAGTGTTATCCCATTTCCTTCACATGCATATTATAAAATGTACTTAATATTTTTATAAATTTTTTTATGGTCACACTGGCCCTCGGAATCACACACGTTCTCTAGGAATAGCTCTGTATATATATATATATATATATATATTTAAAATTTTTATAAGGAAAAAACTATTTATCTACACACATCTTGCACACAATTAAGGAAACCATTTGAAAATCATATAGTTTCCTCCACAATTTTGATAGTGCCAGATAAAATAGTTGGAAAATGGGTTGTCCAAATGTGTGGTGCCTAGGGTGAACCACGCAAGGGGATCTTGTCTTAGGTGGTTTCTAGCCAATGATTGACACATGATTTGAAAAAAAAGATTCCAAACCATGCGACCTATCTCGGTTTTTAAAAATTTGGGTAATTTCCATTTCCCTCTTGAATTAAGAGGGGTTTACCCATATTATCCCCAACATGAGTTAGCCAACCGTTAGGAGATCTTGGAGGAGTTAGAACCTCCACCTCTCTTTATTCTTACCCTCTATTCAGTGTTTTTCAAGTCAATCCAAGGTATTTCTCCCTCTTTTCCTTCTCTACCCCTTCTTCCTCTCCCCACTATTGATTTTGGTTTCCCCATGCACCCTATGTATCTCTTGGATGATTTTAGGGTTCCAGGTGGACCTAATGTAGGTATTTTTGGTGTATAGGTGTTGCAGACACCATTTTTATTCTAATGGGAGTGGTAACCATTGAAGGCAACTTGTTTGGAAGATTTTCAGTTTGGTTATCATCTCTTTGAGGTAGGCGTTTCTATGAAATTTTTGAATTCAATGAGTGCTTGTGTTTTCTAAATTCATTTTTATTGAAAGTATAAATATATGTGGTATATTTTTAATGTTTTAAAATCATTTTATGGTGTTTTGAGATTGGAATAATTGGGTTTTCATGTGAATTACATGTTTTCATATTTGAAATGGAATGTTTAATGGTGAAAACATTTTGTGAAATGGACATATAGTTTTTTTAAATGGTTTCCATGATGTGCATTGGGTTTGACCCGGTTTTGGTTTTCAATGGGTGAAAACTATGTATAAATAGGGAATTTGGATTTTTATTGAGGTGTTAACCTCAAGGTGATTTATAAATGAGTTATTTAATTGATTTCAAAAGGTTATTTGAATTGTTTGTTCATTTTACCCATTGTGAACATGCGATGGTGGTCTACTTTAAATGGTTTGATGAAAATGATTTTTATATGGACTTTTTTGGTTTTAAAAGGGTGAAAACAATGTGTACTGGGTGTCTTTGAAATAATTTAAATGGTGTGAGTGATTTACATAATTTTAGAGAAATTATTTAAGTGGTGTTTTATGAAATGTTAAAGGTATTGGAAATATGAGCCATGTTTTAGTGTTAAATGCTGGGTTGGTAGTTTGGTTTTTAAAATGTTGAGAGACACTCCTTGATTTCCCCTTACTTGTTTTCCCCTTGTGTGGCTTTTTGATCACTATGTGATGTTTTTACTCCCTTTTGTGGTAATGTGATTGTAATTCCTTGTGTATATGTGGTTCTTGGAGCTATTCTTTATTGGGTATTAGGTGTGAGGGAAGTTAAGGTTGTTCCATTTGTTATATATTTGGCCTGTTTTTGCCACACCTCACTTGTTTTGTAATGGTTATGGGAACCAAGATACTAGGTGGGAGTCTAGATATCTGCTATACTAGGGATCCAAACACTACTAGTGTCCCCTCTATCATGAAAAAAGTGAAGATGTGGCATGCCATCCGACAAGGCTGGTCCAATCTACTCAGATGGGTTATTGTTAGGACCCAATATAAGTCGGAAATTTAGTCCATTTTAAGCTGGTATAAGATGTTCTAACATTAGGGATATTTGTTATTTCCCCTAAAACATTTAATTTTTTGGTTGGTTAGTGTTTTATGGGAGTTTAATATAGTGATTTATTGCATCATTTCTTATGATATCATTGATATAAATCCTCTTTTTGATCAATATATATTTTATTTTTATATGCCTTGGGATATATGTGTGGTTACATATTCATTGTGATTAACCCACATGTGTTGGATTGTTTCCTTTGAAAATGGGTATTAAAAAAATATTTTTTTGGGAAATCCATTTTGATATTAAAGACTCTTGGGTGGGTGTTTTAAATGGATTTTCAAAATGGGTGTTTCTATTTGAAGAGGTATTTGACTAGTTGTATATTTACAAAATGGTGTCCATTTCATTTAAGTACAAAAAATGTGTTGTATTGAGAAATGGAAAAGGTGGTTGTTTTGAAATAGCTTTGGACAAATTTCCTTGATTATCATAACATTGTTTTCATTTAGAAAATGTATTGTTTGAAATTGAATTATGAAATAATTTTTTTCCATAGTTATATGTATATAAAACTTAATTTCTAGTTTATTTTCAAACAAGATTTGATGAATTGACTTATGAAAAATATTACATACTTTTTGTGGGTTGTGGTAACCTACTGAGCTATTTAGATCATGCCCATATATATTTCTGGTTCTAGGTTCTCGGTTGGATTCATTCTTGTTTTTCATGGCTAACATGCGAAGAGTTAGGAGGTGGTAAGAAACCAGAGGTTTCATGGGGATGGTTTGGGTTCAGCTCAAGTTTGAATGATTTATTTATTTTTAGTTATTGTTTTTTCTATTATTCTTTATAATATCTTTGTTTGGGCTTATATATATATATATGGGTTGGATCAGCACAACTGGTTATGAACTATTTTCATATTAATTTATTTTGGATCCTGTGTTTATTTATTTATTTCATTGTCTTTATCTTTAAATCAAGGGAAATTATTCCCAAAGAGATTACTATGATTCCCAAGAATGAGTTATCAAAACACGGGGAACTGGAATGACCTTCATGAACTATGGAAAATCAAGTCTGATGTCGAGTTTTGTGGAAGCCTAGAATGGTTAGTTACAAAATGGTATCATATCTTTTGGTATCCTTTAATTGGGGAATAATATTTGTTTATAGATCTTGTTATTTGGGGATGTCCAAGTAAAAAAAGATTAAGGTTGTCTGAGCTTGAGAGGTATGGATGGGAAGATTCTAGCTATCTCTTTCTCATTATGTTCCTCAAATTTCTAGGGGAAATTTAGGTTTAAATTCATGTATTCAACTTGTATTAATTTCTTTTGATGGTTTTTAATGTGATTTGATGTTTTGACCCCATTTGATTATATATGTGACAATGGGGGGGGGTCTCTCTTTGATTTTGGGGTGAGTAAGAGGGAAAATAGAGCTATATAGATAGCTTTCATGGACTAAGAAACTGTGTGGAGCCCATGTGGTTGAATATTCCATCTTTTAGGGTTTTTTTTGCGATTTCCAACTGGACTCCCAACTCATGTGGTCAAGGCATACACAACATTACCTCTTCCCTAGTTATCCAGTTTGGAATCCTATTAATTATGAATTTCTCTATAGGTTTTTTCCACCTATTTAAGGTGTAATTAAGAGTGTTTCAATGTTTTTTTGGATATGGTTCTTATAGGCATCGTGTGAATGCATGTGTAGTGTTTTTTTCACCTAGTTTTCAATCCATGTTTTAGAAAGTGAAGAGTTTTTCTTGTGAAATTTCCATTTTGAAATTGTGTTTAATGGGATATTTCAAAGGGAGATTTTATTTTTTAAACAAGTTTAAAAGGTGATTTAGAAAAGTAAAATGAGTTTATTAGTGTTCTTAAGATGTTTGGTTATCACAATTAATGATATTTTTTTAAGGGATTTTTGTGTTGTGCCTTGATTAGGTGTTGTGTGTTCCACTGAGGTTGTTATGTTTTAAAGGTTTGTTTTGGATTGGGTTTAAGCATTTACCTTAGTGGAGGGTGTTTTTTTAAAATTTCTTGATGATTTTTGTGCCTTTTTAGGGTTGGTTGTTTTGGTTTTATTTCTGGTTGTGAAGGAATCATTTAGTTCATTTTAAGGATTGAATTGCCAACATTCATGTATTGTGTTATTGTTTTCCCCTTGAATTGTTTAATGGTTTTCTCTAGTTATGGTGCCAAACCATATTCCAAGTGGAGTGGTGGATGTGGAAATTTTCATGGGTAAGATCCGTCAAGAGTTTTTTATTTAGTTTTGCCCAGTTTGGTGGGAATTAATGGTTACTCCTCTCCTACATAAAGGTTTTTCCTGGGAGCCTATGGTTCTTACCAGAGACTATAAAAGGGAAGATAAAGCATGATATTATGAGCCTTAGCCAGGGTGAATTGTTATTAAGGGAGTATAAGGATAATTTTTTGGAGTTTTACATCTTTTATTTGAAGTAGGTGGTCAGTGATTTTTAGAAAGATCATTTCTCTAGGGGTGGTCTTCAATGAAATTATGGTTTAGCTATTTTCATGTCTGGTCTAATGTCTTTTTAAGAGATTTTTAATGATTCAAATGAATTAGAAACCAACTAGTTTGGGAAACTGAAGGTGGGTGAGGACTTAGTTCCATAGAGTATATAGTGGAAGTGTGATAAGCACAAGGATAACCTGTTTGGAAAGGAGTAGAAGAAGGATGAGCTAGAGCTTTGGGGAAAGGGTATTTCCCATGCGAATAAAATTACATTGTTTTTCTTCAAGTATAAGGTTCCAGGGAATTCTAGGATTTTCCATCTTAATTTTCCTCATTTTTTTCTCTATTATGGCCATTTGGGTCTTATTTAGTAGTTTTTTATTCCTAGTTTCAGATAAGGTCTTTGGTTGTGTCCCTTGTGGTTAGTTTTTTTTTATTTTGGGACCTTTCCTTTATTGGATGTTCCCTTGTTTCCTTTTTGTATCTTGAAACATAGTTGTTGGAGATCGTGTGAATATTCCCCCTTTTTTGGTGAGTTTTGATGGATGGGTAAAATACTAGATAATGGTCTATTTATTTTCTTGTGGAATGTTTCTTCTTCAATATTTTGTGTATGAATCTATGGTTTCCTTGATATTGGTTAGCTGAGAGTTCCCTTATTGAGAATTATTTGTTTTGGAGGACCTATTTGTAGTGTTTTGGTTATGCACCTTCTTTTTTCTATCCTTGTGTTTCTTGTTTCATGAACATAATATAGACCTTGGGTGAATGATTGAGTAACTAGGGTGTGTGTGGTGCACCCATTGAGTTTGGTATACTAACTAGTGTTTGTCTTGGGCTATTTGGGATACACTGTGTGAGGGTGATCTATTTTTTGATACGAGGTTATCCTCATGTGTTGTGACTTGAGGTGAGGGATCATGCAATTCTTTTGGGGATATTTTTTGTTTTTCATTCCCCCATTTGGCTTTGGAAGTGTTTGTGGTTGAGAGAGTATTTATTTCCTGGTTTCTTGGTTTTCAGTGGATGCATTATCAATATTTTATTTTTGTATCACCATTTTAGATGAACTCTAAATGGTGGGGGGAAGATGTTTGGTCTTTTGTTATTCACAGAACTTTTGGATTGAGTTTACTATTTTAGTTATGCTTCTAGACATTTGGAATATTGTAACCGATCAGTTTTTTTGTTTTAAGAACCATGGTCATTGGATTTTAGGTTAATCAATGGTTAGTGTTTCATTGGGATGGATCCACCTTGGATCGTCCATTATTCGTTTAAACTTCACTTTTAACCATGGACATTATGGGGGAAGAAAGTGGTATGGTGGTGAGTTTGTGACACCCCCCATGTCACGATGTTGTGTTCTTTTTAGAATTGGAGGTTTGGTATGAGTTTCTATAAAGTTCTAGCTTATAACTTTGAAGTTTTTGTTATTTTACTTATGTATATCATTAGGGTGCACAGTTAGGGGGAAACCCATGTGACCTCCCTTTGTGAAGAGACCTTATAGTTCATTTTGAACTATGCATATTTTGTTAGCATCAGATGCACATGGTTTGGTCTAAATTGTGAAACACCCAAGAGAAACCATGAGATTTCTTTGGGGGTATCAATGTTCTAGTTCACAACCTGTGCATGAATAAGGAAACTATTTAGTAAGAATGTAGTTCACCCTATAATTTTAAAATTTCTACATTTCATGGTTGGAGTATGATTTTTCCAACTTTGCGGTGCCTAGGGTGAACCATGTGAGGGGTTCCCTTCCTAGGTAGTGTCCAGTGATTGGTTTGGTATATCATGTGGAAAAACTTTACAACTTATCCATGTTTTTAAAAATTTGGCTATGTAACGTCCCCGCATGACTAACCACTAGAACAACAGCTGGATAAGAAGGTCACATGGACTCAAGCACGCCTCCCCATATGGCAGAGGCTGCCGAATAGAAGCAAGGGTCTAAAGATATGATAATGGGGTGAATATACCCTCATATCAAAGTATCATAATGATATATTAGATAAAAAATAACAGACAATAGTGAAAGAAGTAATAAATTAGTGACATATGAGAATAAGAATAATATAAACTAAATAATAAATTATATCCATGAAAAAGTATAACAATGCATGCATGTCCATAAGATAGTACACAATCTAATACAGTATACATACATCAGTCAACAAGATATAGTACAATACGAAAATAAAGAAAAGAAGTAAACTAAAATCCCAAGGGTGTCTTTATGAGCATACTAAGATCAAGCTCGGTCTTATGCTCCTAACTCCACGGAATAAGAAAAATAATACAATCATAAATCCATAGTCTTACAAATATAAGGCCTAATCAAGTATCCTAATATAATGGCAGCATGAGCAGGGTGTGAGATATAAATCCCAGTAGGTTACCAACCATGGTGTCTACAACTAAATTTATTACTTGAATATAAAACAAGTAGTTTGAAGGTAATATGAATAAATAAATAGTGTTGAATAGATAAATAAACATCAGTCGACTCATGTTCTGATAGGAAACTTTGATGACTCTACCTTCTTTGGATCATAGCTGAAATAAGATTCTGAATAGTAACCATATGTATATAGTAATAGTATATACATAGTATATTTATATATTTCATTCACCTATATGAACTAAGTATGTGTGTACATAAGTATCAATATTCCTGGAATACTAGTTTCTGGATGGAATGGGCATAAATCCGTCATCCATGACCAGTCTAAACAAGCCTATAAGCTCTCGTAAAGGGTATATGCCTTATATCTCATACTGAGTGGGAGTCATCATGCTCATCACTCAAGATGGAGAGTAGAACATCATGTCAACATTCAATACAATGATGAGTGTTTCTTTATTCTAATAATCAACATGGGATGTGGTGCTTCATGACCCCAATCCCAATAATGTTAATGGTGTGAGATGCTATAACTCAACACCTGATGTAAGGGAGAGTGATACTGCCATTCTCAACAGAACCCCTACCTTCGTTCCACATCCCATATCAAGGTGCAATCCTATTTTAAAAAAATATCCATGAGGCATCACCTCTCATGCTTTACCTTTATTAATCCCATTATGAACAAGGGAATCACAATTATAACAAACACATAATCCGTTCTTATTTAATTATAACAAGAGGTGTGGCCATACCACCAAATTCAATTTTATTTCAAAAAATTAATTTAATACGTTCAATGAAAAAAGCTGTCATGAAAAAGATAATCAAATCAATTCATTCCATTTAAATCACTCAAGGAAGGAAATTCATCATGTAAATCCATCAATTTTATTTAAATACAACAACCATCATGAATAAACTACTCAATTAATAACTTTCCATTGAATCTATCAAAACATGTAAATTAATTTAACAAGGCTAAAGGAGGTACTTAGAAGGTACCATGGTCTAATTGAAAAATTACATACTTGGGAAATCATATTCATTAAGAAATTCAAGCCCTTTGGAGGAGCTTGGTTATTTGTTAATTTAAATAGGTGTGGGGAAATCCATTTATTTTAAGAAATAGACTAAGCACTTAAGAGGTTCCTTGGTTAAATGGAAATTTATATATAATGGGGAACTCCATTTAAGAATAAAAAAGTGTAAATATAAAACATTTCAATATGTATAACCTTAACATATCCCAGGAAATAATCAATGCCATAAGGCAATGAAATATGTAACTCACTAAACACCACTTTGTTATTTTGAAGACAATGCATCTCATCTGAGTGGTTTTATTATAAAAATGAGACATTGTTTACCAACAAATATTTTATTCATAATTAAACATCACATTCAAAAATCAATTATAAATTCACCACAAAAAAAATTCCACAAAGATACCATATAAGGAAATTCAATTATAGGGTCCAACATGGAACTTAGGTGGTTCCATTACCATTTGGGTTGTCACCTTTAAGGGGAAAAACCATTTATACTTCAAACCTAATACTGAGAAGACATTATAAGAATTTAATTCATTTAATTGTAAAGGGGAACAATAATCCATCACACTTAATGGGTGTTTGTGATCAAGGTTGACATCCTCTATTTAAAAAAATATATCAAAAAGAGCAATACAAGGTGCGTAGATCAATTTAACATGAAGTAACCAATTAAAAGGCAATGCGTGAAAAAGGATAGCATGTGGAGAAACATTGATATTTATGAAACAATGGAAAATTTAGGAAAAATATATAGAATTATTACCTTATTCTTAGGATATTCCACTCATCTAATATCAATGTCTGATTCGGTCTAGTTTGGAATAAATCTAATAAATGAACATCCACCATGAAAATAGGGAAAATGATCTTTAACCTCGATACTTCGGTCGAGGGATGATTAAATGAAGAAAGTTTCAAAATGAGTTAAGAGGATACCTAGAGGAATCCATAAGGGCCAATGATGCTTGAGTCCGATGATAGAAGGAGGAGATCTTAAAAATCCTTGAATAATATTGGAGGAAACCCATGGTTCCATGGAGGATGAGGCACCCGAGTTAGGAAGAAGAATGAAAAAGAAAAGAGTTTAAAATATCGCATTAATGGAAAAACTGTAATTTCAACCTAAAAATTGGGTAACACTATTTGGCTGGACAGTTTGGCCAAACTTTTCACTAATAGTGCATCTCCCACTACCTAAGAAACCCACCTCGCATGGTTATGCTACACGATTTTCCTAACAGTTCGCAAACCATGCGATGGATGGTTCTTAGGTACTACTTAAGTAGAACTAACTATATGGGATAGGTTTACAGTTTGGGAAAATCATTCTTAGCCCTTGTTGGCCACTTATTCTCCTCTCATAAAGGCCACATGATTTCTTACTGAGGGCTGCATGATTTTTGACAAACCGTGCACCCTTTTTAGACCACCAATACGTGAGATTTCATATCCCAACACTCCCAAAACTCAATGGATCACCTGAGGAACCTCTCACTCCTTTAAACAAGTCAAAAAATAACACTTATAATTGTTCCAACTATCATAATTACATTATAAAGTTCTATTCAAAGAACAACTTGTGAACTAAATTACAAAATTAAAATTCCATTGGAATTTTACCTTGAATCAAAACACGGGTTGTTATAGGATAATTTCCTTTTTATTCTCTCAAATTAAGAGTTGGTTCACCCCTATTATCCTCTACATGAGTTGGATGACCATTGGGAGCTCTTGGTGGAGTTCCAACCTCATTTAATCATAACCCTTACTCTCCCTTTGGGGTTCTCAAGTGGATCAAAGGCATTAATCACTCTTTTACCTAATCCTTCCCTTATCCCTCCCCTTTCTCTAGGTTTTGGTTTCCCCCATTAACCCTAAGTCTCTTGGACAGTTTTATGGCTATGCGTAAACCTAATATTTGGTTTTTCAGTGTTTACGGGTTGCAGACACAATTTCTATTCATGTATAAGTGGTCTCCATTGAAGGATACATGTTTAGAATGTTTTTGGCTTGGTTATCATCTCTTTGAAGTAGGTGTTTCTATGTAATTGTTCATTTTGGAATTAAAAGTGTGATATTTTTCAAAATACATTTTAATTGAAAGTATAAATATACATTTTATCTTTGTGACATTTTAAAACCATTTCATGGTGTGTTTTGATATGGCGAAAAATTATTTTTCATGTAAATTTTATCTATTCATATTTGAAATGGAATGTTTAAAGGTGATAATATTTTTTTAAATTCTTGTATGTTTTTTTGAATTTTTTTTCATTTTTTGAATTAAGTTTGATCCAGTTTTGGATTTCAATGTGTGAAAACTATAATAAAAAAAGAATTTGTCTTTGGATTGAGGTGTAGACCTAAAATTGATTAATAAAGGGGTTATTTAATGGATTTCAAATTATGATTGAAAATTGTGTGTGGTTTACCCATTAAAAAAAATTCCATGATTGATTAATTTAAATGGTTTGATGAAAATGATTGTAATTTGGCCTTGTTTTGGTTTTCGATGGTCGTGACCCTTTTGTGACGGGTAGCTTTGAAATATTTTAGATGGTGTGAGTGATTTTGAAATTTTTTTACAAATGTTTTAAGTTGTGTTTTATGAAACATTAAATGGGTTAGAATTGCAATCCCTGTTTTAGTGTTAAAGTCTTGGTTGACTCTTTATATTTTAAAATGGTGAGAGACACCCCTTGATTACCCCTTTCTTGTTTACTCCATGTGTGGGTTTGTGATCAATATTTGATGTTATACCTCCCTTATGTGGGAATGTGATTGTTATAAATTGTGTTCATGTGGTTATTGGGGTATTTATTCATTGGGTTTTATGGATGAGGGTAGTTATGCCTGTTCTATGTGCGATAGACTTGTCTTGTTTTTACTACACCTAATTTTCTTTGTATGGGTTAGGAGAACTCAGATAATAGGTGGGAGTGTAGATATCTGCAACCCTAGGGAGTAAAATATTACTAGTGGACCCTATAACATGAAAAGGTATTGATAGTGTGTTCCATACAATGATGCTGGTGTAATCTATTCAGATGGGTTTTTGTTAGGATGCAACAGTCACAGGAAAGTTGGTTCATTATAAGAGAGTCAAGGATATCCACACATTAGGGATTTTTGGTAGATCCCATGAAACATTTTATTGATTGGTTGGTTAGTTATTGGGGGGGGGGGAGTTTGATATAGGGTTTGATTGTATTATTTCCCTTACCTTCATTGATATTGAACCTCTTATCATGCGTTTTTATATTTCATTTTTATATGCCTTAGGATATATGTGTTTCCTACTTTATTGTGATTAATCAATTTGTGTTGGGTTGTTTCCTTTGAAAATTAGTTTTCAAAGTTGTTTTTGTGGAAATATATTTTATAATTAAAGACTATTGGGTGGGTGTTTTTAATGGATTTTCAAAATGGGTGTTTGGATTTAATGAGGGATTCGATTAGTTATATGTTTAAAAAATGGTATCCATTTCATTTATGTAATAGAAATGAATTATTTTTGAGAAATGGAAACTGGTGGGTGATTTGAAATAGATTATTCTATCTTGGATGGAGGACTAAATTATTTTTTCTAGTTTTGTTAAACAAAAAGGATTAATCTAAAGTGAATTATGTAATTTTTTTGGGTTTCCATAGTTATTTGTATATACACGTTACTTTCTAGTTTATTTTCAAACTAGCATTGAGGAATTTTCTTATGAAACATATTTTATAGTTTCAGTAGTTTGTGTTAACTTAAATTTTTTTTAGATCTTTCTTATATATATTTCAGTTTCTAGGTTCTTAGTTGGATCCATTCTTGTTTTTTGTGGATGATGTGGGGAGAGTTGGGTGGTGTTGAGAAACCATAGGTTGCAAGAGGATAGTTCATACACAACTTGAGTTGGTCTATTTTATTTTGTTTTAGTTATTCTTGTTTTTTCTGCCTATTGGTATCTTTGTTTGGCATTTTTCATATAAAAATGGGTTGGATCATTATAGTTGGTTATGACCTGTTTTCATGTTTATATATTTTGTCTCAAGTATTTATTTATTTATTATATTGTAATTATATTTGATTCGAGATAAATCATCCCCAAAATGATTTCTGTGATTCTCAGACACTAGTTTCCATCCCATGATGATCATGAATTCCCTTCGGGCATTGTATCTAATTGAGTGAGGTGATGGTTTTGGTTGTGGTCTGGGATGTTTTATTATGGTATAGACTTCCACCTCTATAAAGAGACATGATTTGTTTCCTTTTTTGATTTAATTGGATCGTTATAAGGATATAATTAATGAAAATATATGATATTTATGATATAATAATTATTCTAAAAAGGTGAATTATAATTTACCTTTCTTTTTTTCTATCCATTAATTGTGGAAATATCACTCGTGTGTATGTATGGATTACTATCTTTATAAAGTGATGATATTAATTTTTCATCACCACTTAATATGAATGGTTATAAATTTATATCTAATGAATATATATATGATATTCATTTATTTATTAACATTTTTTAGATAGAGGAACTTTAACACTGAGATGTTTTTATGAAAAATTTTCTCTAAATAAATTTAATTCCTCAAAAACTTTCATTTCATGAAATTACAAGTTTAAACGATCCGTGAGATGCCCTTAGTATAAAATAACCATTTTAACCTATCCATTAGGTTAATGGATATAAATATAACTAACTTATGAAAATGTATGGTGAAGTCATTCACTAAAAATTATTTATAAAAAATAAAAATCAATTATATTTTTCTATTTTTGTATTAAAAAATTGAGTGAATTACTATTAGTAAATTAAATTAATGAAATATATATGTTATATAATTAATAAAATATTTTTGATACTCATCCAATATATATTTTTGTCATAGGGTACAAATAAACCTTATTTGATGTATAAAAACCTATGTTTATAAAAGGGAAATTTTACCTCCTTTTAATGGAGAACCATTTTTAAATTACGATCTGGATAAATTAATTATTTTTATTTGATAAAAAAATTGTTATTTGGAAGTAGTACATAAAAATTTTCTTTGGATTAATTTTTAATATTTTTTTGATAACTTTCAAATTTTGATAAATTGTATAGATACACTAAATTTTAATTGATAACAATTTTTTTAATTGAAATAATTTATATGGATAAATTATAATATTGAATGTTTATAAAGTATAAATAGAATATATTTTTATCATTAAATATAATTTATTTCAATAACATTAATTTTATATTGAATTCAGATGTAAAAACATTTCATTCTTTTACAATGTTTGAACATTTAAAAACCTGTTATCTCTTTCTGACAATGGGAATAATTTTAAATTAATTACTATAACTTTTTTGTTTTGAATTTTGAAAATTGGATTCCATATTTAGAATCAGTTGGTCCAAATTATGTAAATATCTTTATTTTGTTTTTGTGAATAATATCATTGGATGAATGTGTTTCGACCTAAATCATCCTTGGTTCAAAATTGTGTCCTCTCGAAGCCACTTGGATGAGATTAAGACATTTAATTTATTTTATTTAAAGAGATATTTAAATATATATTACTCAAATTTTAATAAATATATCATTTTTATATAATTTTATACAGAATATAAATTCAATTATAAATACTCTTTTGAAATATATTTTTTTTTCTTTATCATGGTAATTTATTTTTAATTTTTAGGAAATAAATAATTACCTTAAAGGCCTATACTTTGATTATGAAATAATTAATTAGTTGATGAGAAATAGATATTTTTTTTATTAAAATCATAATAACCATAAAAGGATCAAAACACTTGACCAAATCTTATTGGTTGAGTACACCTCAACCATAACCATCCAAGGGTTGAGTTAGGGACAATTTATATCCTTATATAAGAGACTGTTCCACTTATATTATTTTATTTACAGTGATGCTAGAGTTGTCACATTCAAAATTTAATAAGTATAACATTTTAAGTGTTGGATTTTCCAGAATATAAATTTGACTAAAAATACTCTTCTAAAAGATACTATATTTATCTTCATAATTGTTTTTTTAATTTTTATTTTTATTCAAAAATAAATATATTAAATAATTACACAAAATTGATGTAGTCATTATTTTATTAAGAAAGAAAAAAAGAAATGTTATTAAAAATATTAAAATAAATATAATCTATGATAATTAATATTTCTAATGAATTTAATAGATTACATTTACCTATTAGGAATATGATAAAATATTTTGTTTGAAGTTAAATTGTTATCATAATATTTTTCAAAATCATTGAATTGAATAGTGTCAAAATTGACACTATTGATTGTTTATCAAAATAATGTCTTATTAAATTATTTAAAAACGAGAAAAAATATTAAAAAATATGGATTAATTATAATATGGTATAAAATGTTCAAATGTATATATTTATTGTCTAATTTACATAAAATAAGTATATATTTCACCCTTTTAATATTGAATTATTTGTTACCCTAGTTAAAAAGTGAAATGAATAACTATGTTTTAATTAAAATGATATGGTTTAAATTGATATAAATACCTATCAAATTTTTTTGGCTAATGATATGAAAAAATTATCTAATCTCATCTCATAATTTGGGTGATTTTGGAGGTTTTTGGATGGGGTTTTATTTTAGTATAAATTAATATTTTTTTTGAGATCCCCAAAGTGCCCCTCACCTCAACTATAAAAGGGCACTTCCTCCCTCAACTATTCACTTTACTTTGAGCCTTAAAACTTTCACATACTCTACGATTTCCCTTTATAAAATTATTTAATTACATTCTAGAGGTTCTTTTATTCTTCAAAGACTAACTCTAGTGCTCTAATAGGAGATTTAGAGGAAGCATGTTGATGAAGAGGTAATCGCCTCTACCGATTATTTCAAACTTCTTTCTCCATATACATCCTCTTCATGAGTTATTTTATTATTAATTAATTACTCTCATATAAATTATATACCTATATGTTATTATAATTATCAAACAACCATATTACACCTTCTATCAATCCTATGAAAAATGAAAATCACCACGTGTGCGTACGTATGGATTACCATCTCCACGCCATGACGTAATCTATTTTTCACCACCTTACTTAGATGGGTATAATGATAAAAATAATAACTATATATCATTATTATAACATTATATTAATTCTTATATATTATACACCCTTCAATTCAATACCATTCAATAAATATGGGAATGATATCATCGCTTGTGCGTACGTACGACCTACCGTCTCTATGATGAAATGTGATTCATTCTACATGATCTTCATTAAAACATGATTATATAAATTAAAACAATGAATAAATATGGGATATATTATTTTAATATCATTTTTAATGATATAAATATGACCTATGAAGGATAACTTATTCTACAAAACATGCATAAGAAAATGAAGCATCTCATACCCAAATAATAAGTAATAATAAAATGCTGTTAACAAATGAATGATAATATGATCATATATGATATCATAAAAATGAATGTGATTATGAATTAATTAAATTAAATTATTTAAATCATTATAAATTAAGATATAATACATACAAAGGAAATCATACCTAAGGCAAGGGATAATTTTTTAATCTCATTATTATTCGAGATTGTTTATACGTAAGTATTTACTAGGGTATATTTATCATCCATGTACATGTTTTCTAAATATGTAATAATATTTATATTGTTATAAAATTTTTTAAAGTCAATTTTATTCATTGGTTAATTTTTATCAAATGGTATAAAATTAATCTTTTTTCATTATTCGATACAGGGTACTTTTTGACTTTTTTGGTAAAAGTACGAGGATATTTTTTTAACTTATACTTCATGAATTTTTTACATATTCATAATGATTTATTTGCATGAATATTTTTATACAAAATTTCTAGTTTATTTTAAAATATTTTATTTTATTTTAAAATTTCATGACATTTTGAGAAAATAAAACATTTTTGAAGAAGAAAGGATAATTTCCTCAAGAATTAATATCAAGTGTTATATCAAAATTATTTAACATCTAAGACGTAATTATTTAATAGGGTTATGTTTAAAGTATAATATCGTAATTATTCATATGATTTTTGTGTGTGTTTATAATGGAATTATATTTATGAAATCCATTTTTTTACATGGATTATGTTATGGTTGAATGATGTTTTCAGAAACCCATTTTATTCCTTGGATTATGATGAATGATTTATGTTATTATGGAACACATAAAAATGATTTCATTATGATATGGGTGGGACCTATATCACCCTCCAATTAATTGGGTAAATATTTAAATCTCATGAGATAGACATGGGTGGAATGAGAAATGATCTCAGTTTAGTTTTCTTAAAGGTTGGGGTCGAAGCCTCATTTTATTATTAAAGAAAAGCAAAGACCTCTTTTAACTTGGTAGAGGGAGACCGATTACATAGCCTGAAGGCACAGTGGGCATTTATCCCATTACATGGCCCGTAAGCCCAAATTTTTGGCCCAAGTTCCATTCTATGAATAGTACTGCTTCAGTACTCCACCTACTGCAGTACCACACAGTACCCGCCGCTGCTGTAGTGCCCTGCCGCTGCTAGAGTTCCCGCCGTCTCTACAGTTCCACCGCTGCTATAGTCGCTACAGTACTACTATGATGGTCTTGGAAATGAGCCTTGAATAATATGAAATTATTTACTATGATTATGTGTGTGCCATAAAACTTCATGTCTTATATTATGATTTTTTATGTTCTTTGATTCTTATTAACTTTCATGATTTATCCCATGGAATGATATCATGATCTTTCATATGTAGGATAATATTTTCAAATGTTATGTTCTTATCTCTTATGATTATAATATGATTGATATCTACCTTTTTTACCCCTACTGAGCATATAATCTCACCCTTTCATTTGTTTCTTTTCCCCAGGTCATGAATAAGGGTATTAAGTAAGATATTTCAAAAAGTGGTCTAGTTATGAAAAAATAAGTGGGAGATAATAAAGATGTCTTATGGACCAATTGTTTATGTTTCCTAGTTTCTAAAGACTCTATAACTATATGGTCCTGGCATGGATTTGTTTTATTTTATAATGAATATTCTTAAACTTTGAAGTAATATCAATTTATGTAGAGTATGGTTCATTATAGGAATCATGATCAAAGTGCAAGGACAATAACCATTGAACTAAAACATACATGATAAATGAAGCAATTAACACCCAAACTGAAAAAATTAGTAGATAATTGTTTATAAACTAATGTTTAAATTTTATAAGTGGATGATATTATAGGTATGTTTATGGTTGGTTCATATGATTTTAATAAATTTAAATTTGTTACATAAGACTTTAGAGGACTTACAAAGCACAACGAACATGGTGTAAGGGGTTCGTCTAAATTTCTATTCATTGAGACATGTTTTATTATTATACCAAAATTTATTATTTATATGGTGTATATACTTCCCAATATTGTATTTTTCATAATACACGGTTTAATTAAATGGATTTTTAGAACCATATTATTTTTAATCTTATAAAGATGTTCAATTCAAAAATTATTAAAGTTCTAAGTGTTCATCTTTTCAGTATTGTTTCCTTGAAACATGATAAATGTTATGAAACTATTTTTGTTTATGATGTGTATCTAATAATAATTATACATTTTATATCCTTTATAATTATTAATTCATGGTATTTAAAGTTTTAATTTCTATTATTTCATCAAAGGGGTTTTTATTTAAATGTTACCAAAGCAACAAGGGTTTACCGTCTCAAATTATCTTCTATGGGATATATGTTATGTTATTGACATATATTATTTTATGAGGTGTATATAATACCCATTTGATATGTTTTTACCATGAATATACTTATTTCCATGGAATTTGATATTTCATATGAAGTGATTTCTTTCACGGGGTCATTAATCAAAAGTTACCAAAGCAGTTTTGGTTTTATGTTACAATCATTTTTTTCATTTGGATTGTTTATTCTTAATTTATGATGATGAATGTATATAATATATCAATAGAAAATATTTTTTTATCCTCTATTTATTTCTATATATTACACATTTTACTTTAATTTTCTTATCTATATGTACTCAAAAGCTTGAAAGAACATTTTTAACCAATAAACAACTTTATTTCCCTCTTCAGTTAGGATTGTTTTCTTCCATGTATATAATTCCCATAAAATGTTTTCAAGAATATTTTAACTATTCAATAAATATTGATTAAATTTATTTTTACCCGTTTTTTACTTTATGTAAAAATGTTAAAAAGTTTTTTATTCTTGTTATTTTCTGAATGAGGTACTTTTTACTTTTTAATGAAAATGTGTAAGAAATATTTGTTCTTATGTACACCGCATAAATATATTTTACCACCATAATGTATTATATTTTATTTTATGTTTATTTTAAAAGTTTTCAGGGTTATTTTTGATGAAAAATTTTTCCATAATATTTGGTAAATTTTTAGATTTTAAATAAATGAATTCAAAATGAAATGTATATTTTCCTCAAGAAATGTTTCAGTGTTTTTTAAAGGTATTTTAATCTATAAAAAATACTTTGATGTTTATTTTTATTTACTAGGGATATGATGCAGAGTTATAATATTTATTATTTCTCTAGATGGTTTATGATTATGATGATGAAATATTAATAAAACCCAATTTATTTTCTGTATGAGTTAACATTTTATGTGATTATAAATGTTTGAACGATCTTGTGGCATATATATGAATGGATTATGATTATGTGATGGGTGGATATTTTAAAACCAAGGTTAAGTTATTATATTATAAACCAAATATAGGTGGTTACATTATAAACCAAAGACAGGTGGGTCCGTTACATCCCTATAATGAATTGTGTAATTATAATGAAGTTGAGAAACTCTTAATGGAAGATAGAGTTAATATAATTCTATGATATGGTCGAGTTAGCATGATTGTAGTTACTACTAAAGGAATGTAGGAAATGATTGAGTCATATTTTCCATTATGGTACTTTTTCCACAATGATAGTATTAGATGTGAGACTTAACTAAATAAGTTACTTTCTATTCTTATGTGAATTCCATATACTTATGTGTTATGATCATAATATGATCTTATAGCTCGTGATTGATTATTGATGATTTATTACTCTTATGTATTGTTTCTTCTAATTGAAGAAACATTTTGTGATGATTCATTATTATGATCTATGAGTTATTTTGTATTATTTTCTAATTTAATGATCACGTTCTTATACCCTTATTCTTATCATATTCTCAGTTACAATCATTGATTGATATCTCATATTTTTACCCTTATTATGAATCTGGTTTCACCCCTTATTATGTTTCCTTTCCCTAGGTTATGTTAAAATGTCTTATGTTTGATATTTATAATATGGGTGCTAGTTATGAAGAAATAATTGGGATATGATTTAGATATTTAATGTAATATTGGTATTTTATGTTTTATTTGAAGTTATTTCTTTCACGAGGTCATGAATTAAAAGTTACCAAAGTAGTAATGGATTTATGTTGCAATAATTTTTTTTTCAATTAGATTGTTTATGATTAACTTCCAATTATGAAAGTATATAATCTATATATCACAAATATAATTTTTTTATACATTGGTTATTTCTGGATATTAAATATTTTCATTTAATTTTATTCTCTTTATGTACTCAAAAGTTTAAAAGAACACTTTTAAGGAAAAACATATTTATTTCTCTCTTTGGTTGGGAATCTTTTCTTTCATGTCTATAATTACCTAAATATGTTATAAAGAATGTTTTTACTATTATCCAAAAATTTATTAAAGTCACTTTTACCCATGTTTGACATTATAAAATATTTTTTATAAGATTATTCTTATTGTTTTCTGAATAAGGTACTTTCAACTTTTTTTCCAAAAATGTGAAAGAAATATTTGTTTTTATGTACACCACATAAATATATTTTTACACTATCATGTATCTAGTTTGTTTGAAGCTTATTTGACATGTTTCCATGGTTAGTTTTAAAGAAAACATTTTTCATAGATTTTTTTAATTTTTATGATTTTAATTAAGTGATTTTAAAATTAAATTTATATTTTCATAAAGAAATGATTTCCTGATTTTTAAGATTATTTTCATCAATAACAATAACCTTTGATGTTTCTTATGATTTAATAGGGATATGATCCAATGTTACCATATTTATTCCTTCTCGTAAAGGTTTTTGATTTTATGGATGAAATACTATTAATTTTTTTTACAGGAGTTAAAATTTAATGTAAAGATAAATTTTTTCATGTTATTGTGACATAAATATGAATTGATTGTGATTATGCGATGGGTGATTTCGTTAAAAACAAGGATGATTGGTTATATTATGAACCAATTATGGATGGTTATGTTATAAACCATGGATAGGTGGATCTGTTACATCCCTCCAATGAATTGGGAAATGATAATGGGGTTTAGAAACTCCTAAATTATGATAGAGTTAATATACTCCTAAGATATGTTAGAGTTAACTAGGTGCAATTTATAGCTAAAAGAATTTTGGAAATGATCTTGTATGATTTTTGATTATGTAACTTTTTCCACAATGATAGTCTTAAGAGTAAAACTTGATTAATGAATTGATTTTCTATTCTTATGTGAATAGAACAAACTTATGTCCTATGCTTATAATATGTTCTCATAGCTCATGATTGATTATTGATGATTTCGTACTCTTATGTCTTATGTATTTTTATTAAGGAATCTTTTTCCGATGATTCATTATTACGATCTAAAAATTCTTGGGTATAATTTTATAATTTAATGCTCATGTTATTATACCCTTATTCTTATCATATGTTAACTTATGATCATTGATTTATATCTCCTATATTTACCCTTACTATTATTTGATCGCACCCTTTCTTATATTTCATTTCCCTATGTTATGTTAAAAGGTTTTAAGCATGATATTTCTAATGTAACAAACCAAAATATTTTCAATGAAATTTACCTTATTATAATTATGTCATGTTTTATAAATTATATAAATCATATAGAGAACCCAGTAGAAACTTTATTCTTACAAATGAAGAATGATATAAGAGGTATTAAAGAACCTATACTAAAGGAATAGTAACCTAACCTTTGGAACATTAATGTGACTGTTATGAATAATAATCTTTCTGTTAGAATAGTAAACTCACCTATAAATGTGTAAATAAAATTTAGGTATCCTATAAATAAAAATATGATATATTTATATCATGGTATAAGTAAATAATTTTTTTAAAAAAATGATAAATTAAGAGCTGGTATTTTTATGAAACGTAATTTTATTTGCAATTTTATAAATAATATATTATATAAAAGAAAATTTATTTTCATAAAATAGATTCATAAATTAATATTATATTGTATTATAACTATAATATAATTTAAGAGACCTATATTATTTTTTAAAGGGTCATGAAATCGATTTTAATATTAAAATAGGTATTTTTGGAATAAATGACGATATTATTTAAAAATTAAATTTCTCTTATTTAAAAAATTATTTTCATGAAATGGATTAAATTTTTAAATCTACACTTTGAAAAATGGTTAGTTTTAACTTTTGAAAATTTTATAAAATAGTTGAATTTTTGGTGAATTGTCAAATACGACAATTTACGCTATTTAACAAATACATGAATTATTGAGTCATGGATGATGTATGGATGTGGTATTAATACATTATTTTGGAATCCCCGAAACAATTAACTATATTTTTTCATAGTAATCAACACTATTAATATTCTTGAGAAAAAATAATAAGAAAATTAATAAAATAATCAAAAACACCCCTCTCCCCTACTATAAGTACCTCCCCTCACAACTGCTTCTCGTCACACCTCCAAATAATTGAATATTTTCTAAATTCTTCCCAACTTAATTCTCAAGACTCTTACCCACATATAATAGATTCTTATGTCAAAAAAATACCAAACCCATGTTCCTTAAGGAGGTCATCAAGAAGATGATATTCCAGAGGTAAAACTCTCCACCTTTTTCTTTTAAATTATTTCTTTCTTATACCTCATCCTTTACTCAACTATCCAATGTGAAATGATAACTAGAGTATCATAAATATAATATAATATAATATTTTTAATTTAATATCTATCATTAAATCTCTTCTATTATACTTTTATTCTAAAAATTAGAACATCGTCCATGATGTGTCGATCCACCGCCTTTGTGGACGATGAGTTTTGATTTTTAATTAACACCTTCAAGGATGGTAATAAAACCATTATTATGGTTAAATAATTTTATAATATGTAAATAATAACTGTTTTAATGTTCTTTAATTAATATATAATCATAATATTAAATAAAATGATACTAGTTTGCGATAGTGGTAAAACCACCAAAATAAACTCATCATTTTTCGTTAACATTTTATATAATGAATCATTATCATATATGTAAAAATGATATATGTGACCATTTAAAATTATGGAATCATATTAATATGATTTCATTTGAATTCTATAGTTTTACTTCTATTTTAAAAGAAATCCCAAAATTAAACTAATGGGAACTGACTATAAAACCATAGAACAAACACTCCAAGAAAAACAAAATTAAGCATTATAACTCATCAAAATAGACATAAATGAACTTAATAAGATTTTAGTAAATATAATATATGTTTTATAGGTTATTAATTAAATTATTAATGAATCTATTATCTAGGAAATTAAGTGCAAGTGCAGAACACATTGGACATAAGGAAAGGGATCCATCCGAACCTTGAAATCACATTTGTGTTACACTTTCCCTATATTTGCAGCAATGTATTTATTTTTTATTATTATATAATTATTATAAATTTTGTTTATATGTTCCAAAACTATTTATATAAATAAGTTCATCTCTATTTAATTGGGAAATACATATTTTATAGAGTCCCCTTTTCAATTCCTCTCGATAAGCAAGCCCAATTAAAGGAAGCTTCCCAATTTCTTACCAATTTTCAAGTACACTTAGTAATATGTTTTAATAAAAAAATGTTTTCCTAAAATTAGAAATTTTATCATGAAAAAATATCTTAGTTAACTTTTGGATTCACACAAACAATTATTCCTTCATCCTCTTTAAATACTCTTTAATATTTTCCCTTAAACTATACTAAAATGTCTTATTTCAAAAGTTTCTTGAACACTAATTTTATATGGTTTCACATTATTTGGAAACAAAAAATTATTATATATTCCTAATTTCCCTTATTAATGTCCAATAATGAATTATATCTATTATTTCATGGACACCATTATGATATTATTTTTGGTTCTGCTTTATGACATGATTATGATACCCATTACTTTCCATGGGAAACCCTTACATTTATTCCTCATAATTGATTATTTATGTGGAAAACATATTCCTGAAATATTTATGATGGGTCCAAATAGATATCTATCCAATTTATTGGGAAATTTTTATTCCCCTGAGACATCATGTATGGGATTAAGGAGTAAACCTAATCCCTTATGAGAGTTGTCCACTATGTGATATTGTCTTGGAAGTTATCCTTGACTCATGTTTTTATCATTTTTTATGTTGTGGACACATTATTATGTTACCATGATCATATGATTCCATTTTATACACATTATAATTCCACATGTTTATCCATGAGCCATGAATTTCATGTTACCATGTTATTCCTTCTAACCCTTGTGTTATGCTTATTTTCGATGCTTATTCCCTTATTGGGATTTTTAGCTCATAACTTTTGTCTATGTACTCCCCAGTTTATCCTATATAGATGTAGGAGATCAAAGGATGTTAGGAGTTCATTATGGAAGATTAATAAAGAGATGTTTTATTCTAGTTTCATGTTTTCAGTTTTATGTACCTAATCTTCCAAAGACACTAGAATTTACGATCCTTGGTTTATATTTGATGGATAAATATATTTAAAATCATGTAAAATATATTTAAAAGGATTGGGTCACTATATTGAAGAATGGTTTTAGTTCTGAAGAACTAAGAGCGAGATTTTGTAGATATTTTATGTACTTGTACTTTATGAATCCAAGTTTCAAAGACACTAAAAATTTATAGTTTTGGAATAGATAATAATTTGATTTAATTAATATTATTATATTAACATGTAATACTATTCTATGAAAAGTCTGGGTTACTATAATTTATATAAGAACAAGGTTTAGTTAACTTTAATGAAAAAAATTTAATAATTAACCTTAAGAAAAGACTAATTATAGAATAATTTCCTAAGTTATGGTATAGAAAAAAGTGTGGTTTTACTAGAAAATATATCCATAATTGTATACTAGGAAGTGGATGCAGCTATGAAACGTCAGAACATTGGGGTAATAACTCTTAATGGGTCAGATTGAATATTAACTCAATTTTCACTGGTACATGATGTGTGGACCCAAGAATGCAAACCTAACAAGACACTCTTGAGGGATATGCCTAGGTTAATTTACATTTTAATAACATATATAAACCCAAAGTCCTAGATCTGATTCTAAAAACAAAATCTTTACATTTATGGATTTAATACAGATAAAAGAGACCTAATTTTTACTCTTAAAAACATGTAACATCAAATTTTAATATTGAACCATTTACATTACCAAATAATTTTTTGATAGAAATATCTCCTAAATCCTTATATTCAAATTATAATTTTCATGTGATGATAATCAAATAGAGTCCTTGATTTTCTATTTAACTACTTCCATGTGATGTAAGTGAGGGTTTTATTTATATCATTCCTAGAAAAACCTCCTTGGATCCTGAATATCTCTTCCATCTTCCTTCTTTACATATGAGGTACTTGCATACCGTGGTGAAACGATGAATCCCACTAAAATGTTGAGTGATTCAGAGTAGGCCATGGATACAGCATATAGGTGGGATAATTTTGTTTCCCACTTTTTTATCTCTATCAAACTCATATGAAGGATAATGATTTATAAAGTTTCTCTTCAGAGTAAGGTGAACCATTTTATAGTATTATTTATTTTTGGATTTCTATGTATTTTATATTATCTTGTATGGAGATCCAAAAAAAGGTTTTTTAATTGATTTTTCTTGATATGATAAGTATTATTAGACTCCAAAAAAACCCTTCAGTGTTATGAGAGGGATACATTCTTAGGTTGTATGAAACTTTCGATGGAATAAAGAAGAAAACCATAAAAATAGATAAGATTTTTCATTTTTGGGAAATTCAGTTTTTAAAATGGATTCACCTTATATAGATGGGCTATGTAATGGTAACCAAAATTTTTCCTTTATTAATATGGGATTCATAAAGGCAACCAATTCATTACCCTTATGTAGATAAATTGTGTGAGGGTAACATGGCATTACCTTTACATGAAGGGGTTCACATAAGGGTTATATTTCCTTATACTTATGTAGATCAGTTGACGTAAGGGTTATCACAACTTACCCTAATGTGTATAGGTATATGAAACCTACCTTTATACAAATAATATATTCATAAAGGTCTCATGTAGTTACCCTTATAGAATATAGACTATATAAGGATTATCCCATATTTCCCTAGTAAAGGTTATCTGAGACTTACCCTTAATTAGAGTGGTCATGTAAAGGTAATGAAATGTTTTAAAATATTTACTTTAAGGTAGATTTTTACTCATACTTATGTGAATAGTTTACATAAAGGTAATACTTTCTGTACCCTTAATAAGAATATGCTATGAAAGGGTCATAAACATTAACCCTTATGCAAGGGATCTGGAGCCCGATTATCCTTATGAAGAGTTTATGCATAATGGTAAAGGGAGGATACCCTTAAACATGAATTGGTTTCTTTGTAAGGGTAAACATAAAGTATTTTTAATATTTTTTTTAAAATCGTTTTAATTTTTTATAAAATGTTTATAAATCATTATAAATGGAAATTTTTGATATTTTAAGTTATAAAATGTTTATAAATTAATTAAATATAAATTATTTAAAATTAAATGTTTATGAAATTTTTTACTCCTAAATATCAAATTTTAATATTGGAAATACCTTTTAAATAAATTTTATGGTATAAATTATGATCTATAAAAAAAAATTAATTTAGAAATCTTAAGTAATAATTTATTAAGGGTTATAAATTATGAAATATGGAAAAAATAAAAATTGTTTAAATTTAAGTTATGATTTTTTCATAATTAATTATTTTGAATTGTTGAAAATAAAGGGGTCCTTATTTAGATATTCATAAATCCACATAAAAAATGTTTTTATGATTGATATGATCGAGGTTTAAATAATAATTAAGTATATGATTTTTAGATTAAGTAAATTGATTAAATAAAAGAGATTTAATTTCAAATTACTTAGAATTAATATAATATCATATATCTAAAATGTATTTTCCATATAATGTTAAGTATGAAAGTGTTAATATTGGAATGAATATGAAAATTTTATATTCAAAATTATGTAATGTACATAATGTTATAAATGAAATTATAAAAGGTTTCATAATTAGATTTCATTGATGAATAGTTCATAAATTTTTATCCCATGTTTAAATATTTGTATTGTTAATTTAATTTAATGTTTATTATCTTCTATATTCTTGTTTATTAAATTTTCTACGAAATGTGAATATTGTGTATGATTTAGTTTAAAATGTTAAACTGCTTCTAAGATACATCCTTGCATTACATGGTAGGATTGAATCCATAATGAATTTAGTTTTTTTCAACCTTGACCTCAGTTTAAAATTGGATCTATTGTCGTGAATTTTGTTATTGAATATAGTTTATGTATATTATGTGTTAGATTTATGATGAATTATATTATCTTTTGGTTAAAGTCTCATCAAGTTGATGGTATTTAGTCTAAAGTACATACATACCTAGAGTCTTATACCTTGTCTGGGTCGGTGATTGGGGTTGGAAATCTATTGATCTAAGATTACACATGTGGTGTTTTTAAATCTACTAGAACTCTATGAATTTCCATGAATTGTTCATGTACCTTTTACATATGATACATTTTGGACACTTGTCAATATATTTGACTTTTATTTTTGGGTGAGTAACAAAAACCAATGTGTTTTGTTATTAGTTACACATCAATATGGTTTGAACATATTTATTTTTTGGATGGAATTAGATTCCAAACTAAATAAATAGAATCATGAATAGATAGAGGAAATAACGTGAGATAATATGGTAAGATTAAAACCCCCTTCAAATACTAGGAGTAAGATTCCTTACAAAACAAAACTTCTCAAGACCTCAATAAACCAATTGGTTAGGTCATGCCATAACTAGGATCTCCTAGATTATCCTTTTTTAGAATTTTATTGTTGATTTTTTGGGTTACACAAGCCAGGAGACCCTTATAGGATTAGGTTACTAGAGGAATAAAGTGCTACTTTTAGTTTCCATGGAAAACTAGATATCCCTATTTCCTAAAGGATTATACCTATTTATGATTATTTTTTTCACTCATTATAAAAAAATGTTTAGGATAGTGATGATAAAAAAATATAAAGAGTTAAATTTACATTTTAGTTAAAATGAAAGACACTATTTATTGAAGGATTATACTAATAAAAATGAAAAGTGAATTAAAATTTATGTCATAAAATGTTTTAGGGGATGGAGGTAAAGAAAAATGAAAAGAGTTAATTTAGTTATCATAACAAAGTGGTTTTCAATTTTTCCTAAAAGAGTTTATGATGACCAGTTAAAAATAATATAAGTAGTTACATTATTTCAAGGAAAATTTACGATGGAATAGGGTTTCAATGAATATGATGATGAACATATAAAGATTTATAAGTAGATAATATAATTTGAGATCATAACATTTGATGTTGTAAAGTTAAGAAGTCTGAATATGTTCAAGAAGTTGAAAATTTTGGAATATGATTCTAAAATCTCACTATTATTCAAACTATATTTATTTATAAATGTTTATCGCTAATGAGTTACTAAGATTGGTTTATCAGGTGGTCATGTAGAGATGTTCTATGGATTACATGTGATTTAACGTGTTAACAAAATCTAGAATGTGTTGTAAACATAAGGATAATATGGAAGTTTATCGTATATGGTATGATAAACTTTTATTTATATTGGTTTTGTTAAATATTCTTAAAGAGTTTAAGAATATTAAAATTTATCGTATTAAAGGAAATATTGATTTTATAATTCTTTCACATTTTATACATAATTTCACATACAAAGATACATTTCAAGAGTTAAAATTATAATAGACCTCTCAAAGCATGAATTTGAGTTTATCCCTAACATATTTCTGTCATTGAGTATTATTGGTTATGATGAAATAGCCAGGTTATAATGAGTAATATTATTTTATAGAGATACATACTATTCACATGAGGCACAAGAATAAGAATATGATTCATTGTGCGCATTGTATGACCCACTTAGTATACCACTAAGTATACCACATAGAGTGTCATACCCTACATATGTAAGTCTCTATATTGACTTTAGCTAATATGGTGTCATTTGGGTATGATGATGATCATGTCATCGATTCGAGCTTAAAAAATATGGAATTTTTCCTTTCATATAACAACTATGGAATAATGAACCTTGATTGAGATATATGGACTATGCAGCAGCACCTAAATATTATATATTTATTTGGAAAAGTGATAAGTGGCATTCTTATCAATAAGTATGAATGACATGTGATGTATTCATAAATAATATTAGTATGAACACAAGGAGTTGAGAAAATATGAGTTGGCTATATAGGATTGATATTCTTCATGTCCCATGGTCACTTGATGCCCTGGAAAAATGGAAAATATGAGAATACACGATTTCATATGATGCAGACTGGGGAACACATTTACCAAGATACATGTGTTTGATAGAGATCACGCCAGATCCCTTTATTGCTTTAGTAGTGTTGATTCTTTACTAGAGGATGATTTTTTCTTAAATATATGATTCCAAAGATCTGTATTAGTTTTCAATGCTATAAAGACCCTTGGGCTTACACTTTATGGTTGAATAAAGGAGGATTTATTTTTTACATTGATAGAAACTCTTAAAGTGTTTTGGAGTTAATCCAAATTCTATTTGGATGGGTATTCACAGAATATTGCATATGACATGATACAAGGTAAAATTGATGATATATTTTAAAAAGTGTCTTGGATGATATCCAAAAGGATTTTTTGATATTGTTTCACAAGTTATTATATGTGATACAATATAAGGTTAAATTTCACATAACCTTTTGAATTTAGTGAAAGTAGGATATTGATGTAGATAATCCTTAAAATATTATATGAAAATTATAATTTCCATGAACATAATGGTAAATTATTTTATAAAACATATGATTGTTGCAAAATTATCAATTGTTATCCTTTATTTTTTCAGACATAAGTTTTTATTTAATGAACCATTTCATGATACGAAACAGTAGACAATAAATTCATATGATACATGAACCGACCTGGTATTTATTCATGCATTTTAACACATGAATTGATGATAAGATAACAAAGGTTAATTATTGATTTATTATTTAACTACTGACGTGTAATGACAAAGATATTTTTAATTATATCATTCCTGGATGAACCTACTAGATCATAAACCTCTATTTAATCTTTCTCTTTTTCTTACGTGGTATTATAATACCTCAGAGAAAAGATGAATTCTGCTCGAACATTGAGTGATTCAGATTATCCGATAGATACACCACATAGGTGGAATGATTTTGTTTTCTACTTTATTATCTCTATCAAAATTATACAAAGGAGATTAAGATTTATTAAGTTGATCTATGATGTAAGGTATCATTGTCTTACAATATTCATCATTTTTGGATTTTTACATAGTTTCATATTATTTTTCATGGATATGATCATACAAGGTTTCTTAAATACTTTTTATTGATCTGATAAATACTATAATACTCTAACAAAACCCTTCACTTTTAGGTTTAGAGTTTTTTAGAATTAATAAAAACTCTTTCATGGAAACTTGGATACATAAAAAAACTGGTTAATAAAAATATAAACTATCTCCCACTAACTTCTTTACATTGAGTAACCTTTTTAGTGTAACATACTTAATACATTTCTTCACTAATTAGGGAAATGAAAATTTATGAAGTGTGAGTTTAAATTTTTATTAAGGTTAAACATAAGTATTAAAAATTTAGTGTCATCAATGATGATAACATGATTATATTGGTATAATGATATAAATAAGGAGCATGATGATAACATAAGATAATTAATACCCATCAAAATTAGGATTATTAAACATGTGATAGGGCATAAAGATTTAACAAAGGCAAGATGCATAAGAACCAATAATCATGATCCATGTGATGTTAATGATTATCAAAGTAACCTTTAAAAAATCACAGAAGTCATAAATAAAATTTAATTGTATCTTGGAAAGTCGTTATCATATTACTCTTATAATCATTCATAAAAATGGAACAATTTACTTGGTAAATTCCAACAATCGCTTAGGGTAAATCTATAATTGTTTAAATATGTCTCTTTACCCAATGCATTAGAGATCTATATCAAGATCAATTATGCTTGGTTTATAATGGAGAAAAAATTTCCTTGGTTTATAATTGAACCGACCATCATAAAAAAAATCCCAATAACTATAACCTGAATAATGTATATGGAAGTTTTATTTTATCATAAAACTCCTAGAAAAAACCATTATTCATTGCATAACTTGATCAACCTTTTGAAAATAATGAGATTCATGAAAATCTATTTGAATAACTCATAATCCATCCATATAAATAATGATGACGATATTATTACAACATATACCTAGTCGAAAAAGTGACATCAAGGGTTTTAGTTGTTGATAAATAAAAATACAATTTAAAGATCATTAAAAAAAATTCGGAGGAAAATAACCTCTCTACTTTGAAAATAAAATTTAAAAATTAAAAATAAAATATATATATTCTAAAAATAATTTTCATTGAAAATAAACATGTAAACTTATGAAATATGGTTAAAATAAAATAATGGTCATGAGAGCGGAAAAATACATTCTTGGTGTAAATATTAAAAATAAATATTCTTTTTAAATAACTGGTAAGAGATTCTAAAGTGATGAATTCATAAAAAATTAAGAAATTTACTTTTAAAATATTTTAAAAGAAGGAATAATTTAATGATAAATAAATTTTTTAAAAAATTTCTGTTTATAAATGAACATTCTTGAAAATAGTTTAGAAAACATAAATATGGAATAATAATTTTCCTTTTCTAAAAGAAGATACAAGATCAATATCACTTGAAAAAAACTTCTTGATGTCTATATAATAAATAAGAGATGAAATTGTAACTAAAAATGTAAGAAACATTCATAAAAAATGAGAATTAAATATATTTGGTTCATTATAATAAGAGAATATTATTTCTGAAAAGTTACATTGAACATAAATAATCTCAAAAGGAAATGATATTGTAACATAAATCCTTTACCGATTTGGTCACTTTTGAATCAATTTCAATTGAAAGAAAGAGTATGAAATGGATTTTAATACCCAAATATTTTCATTATGTAATATGTAAAAATTCATTCACTAGGTAGTAAGTAAAATATATAAATAAATCATGGATCACAACATGAAACACGTATCAATAAAAATGAGGCCGAGATACATAAAACCCTTGAAAAGATCATAACTTTTGAAGTGATAATTAATCCATGAAGTGATTATGTTAACATATATAAATCATTATAAATAATGACTAAATATAACATAAAAAATATTCATATCAATTCACCCAAAATCATGGCATAAAAAATCAATGACAGAGAAGTATAACTCAATGAATGAAAATTGAGTTAAGAAACCCCTTACCACTTGGTAACTTTCAAGTAAGTAATTTGAATTGAAACATAAAATTCCCTAAAGTATAAAGGATTAATGATATAAAATTTAAAATATTTATTACATAAACCATATAAAATAAATTAGGTGAATAATATTAAAACATGACTCAATGAAGGGAAATTGAGATGAAATTTCTTACCTCAAGTTTGATGTGTCACATACATTTTTTAAATATATTATAATAAAATTATAGAAATTATTTTTTTTTCTTAAAAAATTTTCTAGTTTTAATCACTTATCCTTAAAACATTTAATTGATTTAATTTGTCAATAAATTTAATTACTTAATTAGTTATGTTTATATCGGGTGTTTTGAGGACATTCAATTCATAACTTGAAAATCACTTTGGTATGTTGACTATGGTCAAAGGGATATTTTATAAATTATATCAAAAATAATAATCATGACACATTTATAAATTTTATAAATTAAATATTATTTTAAAATCAACCATTAAAGGTGGATATAAAAAATGAATTAGGTTACAATCCTGGAGATGGTAGGAAGTACATATGCATGAGTAACGTTTCTATTTTTCAATGAAGAAGAGGGAAAGAAGGTAAATATTATTTTATTTTTAAAGAATGATTTTTTATTACATGAGTGAACATATGTTATAAATATAATTTTCTATGATTATTACCAGGGATTAAGTTTCCTTTTTATGGGATTTAATGATTTTATTTTAGAAAAAAGTTTGTTTCTAAGTCGATAAGATTTCTTTCAAATGTTGAATGAATATCATGAAATGGTAAAATATTAATGGGTTTTCATGTTATTCACTGGAGTAAGGGATTTCAATATTTTATATCCCATACTAGGACTTTTTGTATATATCCCACATTTTCAAAATGCATTTCATAGGGTTTAAGGTTGATTTATAAAAAATGAGAAGTTAAGTTGAATGTTATGAATATTTTTAATGAAAAAAATGTGTTCCATATTAAATGTTTTATAGTTTTCGAAAATAGATACTCAGTGGATGTGTATACTTAGTAATATATGGGGTTTTATGTAATATTTTTGTCCAAATTAACCAAAACACTATACATTAAATATCATTGAAATGTAAGAAAGTTAATTTTTTTCTAAACATAATAGATTATGTAATGATTTTTGGTAGGGTCCTTATAACAATGATCAATAGAGCTGGAAATATAAATTAATAGATAAGGATATTAACATGTGATAATGGTTATGGTTATATTTTTCCTAGGATAATGATTTCTGAAGATATTATCATCATGAGATGGAAAATAGGGTTGTTTTTGCTCTGAATAAGAAGGATCATGGTACTATATCAATGATGAGAATTCAAATGGACCCAATCTTAATACATATGAAAATGGTAGATATTGAAAACCTAACAGTGTAAATAAATTCTATCATTCCAAAAATTATTTCTCAACCATCCATATATATATAGATATTGGAGGAAAAAATGGATGATATTAATCTATAAATGATGTTAGGAAATATTCCAGATTTTAGCATTGAAAATGAGTGAATTGTATGATTTATTTCATGGATATGGGTATTATACATGTAAAAACTAAAATGGATCTTCTAGATGATTCAAAAATCTCATAATTCTCTATTCACCTGGGAATCCAAAATATTTATAGGGATCATAGAGAGAAATACTATTGGGAAAACATGAAAACTGAAGATTTAAATTATTCAAATTTATTCTTGGTTTTCCAAAAATCTAGAGATAAAAATCTATGTCTAAAAGGATGATACAACTATTACCCATAAACATGTGGAAATGGGATAACATCACAATATATTTCATTATAGTTATTCCAATTACCTATACACTAACAAATTCTATATGGGGTGTTCTTGATGGAGTTAAAAAGACTTTGAACTGTATTTCTATTTGGTATGATTTATCAGCAAACCAACTTTAGAAGATACACATAAATGAAGTTGTGAACCATCCTAAAGTACCACTTCTAATTAAATTTTATCAAGATCCACTGTTCACATAAATTTTTTGTAGAAGTATTCAATTATTATTAGATTCCAAACTGGACTACATCATTGGTTATCATTAAAAAACTGATTTCAAATATGAATGGACCATTTATCAATTAGATGATATGTCAAGATATTTATCACTGGATTTTAAAGGATTTATGGCTCTTTATCATCAGTATTTCAAGTTCTCATAAAACAATAGTTTCCACCTAGTCATTCAAATGGAACTATAAGAGGGTCTATTTTGGAAGAGATGTAAAACTTTGGAATGCAAGGATGAAAGTAGAGAGATGCTGTTATTGGGACCAAATCATTCTTAATAAATGATATAGAATGTTCAAACCATTTAGTGACAAAATAAATAACCTCACAGTTAATAATGTAGTTATTTAAGTAATCATCAATGAGATCTATATATTAATGTTTCTGAAAATGTATTCCTAAAATATCACCGTGGAAGTAGATCCTATGACCTATGATGAAGTAAGATATGATCTCAATATAAGTTTCCCCCTTAGAGAATCTTGATTGCATGGGGAATATAGCTTATATATTTTCATTTCCACTGAGTCATTCCCATGTGAATGATGATTTCTACGTATAAATTTTGATGAATTATGTACAAGAATCATCACATAAAATAAACTCAATGTTTATACAACGAGAACAAGATATACCTTTTAGGGACCAACCATTAGAGATCTTGTATCATAGTTATAAAGTTCTGTGAAAAAAGAAAAATCACTTGGTCAATGTCTTATATAAAAATAATTGTTTTGGAAGAAACATATGGACCATAGGATGTAATGATACAAAATCACACACATATATTTTAATCTATTTAATTAAATTTAAATGTTATAATTTTTTAATGGGGAGATTGTAAGAAAACATAATTTACTCCAAATTTTTATTAAATGAATTCAACATTTCTTTGTTCACATAACGTTTAACTAAAATTATAAAAGCATTATTTAATGAAATGAGATGTTATAAAAGGTATACATGAATCATAATTAAGATAATTACAAAATTAATAAACCCAAAAGTAAAAATAATACTATATGATTGAAATATTCATCAACATGATCTCTGATGTAGATCATACCATAGATCGTAACTATTTAATGGATATAGAGCATTAAAAATATTATAAGATTCTTAAGAAAGAAATGATGAGATTGGATAAATGATATTATAGAACTGTTTAAGCCTATATATTTGACTATAAAAAGGGTTATTTGGATATTATATAACCGCTATAAATATATAATTAATAGGAATACCTTGTCTTTGGATATAAGTGAATAATGTGATAAATTATATTAGTATTTATAATAGTTTGTACTTAATTAAAATAATTATGATATGTTTCCATTATAATATATCCATTAATATGAAAAGAATAAATAAAAGTATTCACACCAAGAAATTAATGAAGAAATGGATATTTTATGGAACCAATTAGAATATTCCTTCCCTATTAGTCTCATTTATCAAATATAATAATGGAGCACATTTCACTAGGTTTTTCCCATATAAAATTCCAAGATAAACATAAAAATTATCACATGAGAATAATCATCAGCGGAGGGATTTAAAGATTTTATAAATACCTAAGAGATCCATGTTAGCTAAATCTCTACCCATGTCTACCACCACTTCAAATGTCACCCCTATGTGTTATGTGGAGGTGTTGAGGGTTTTATAATAATAATATATGATAATTAACATGTAATTAATACTGTAACTATTGAAATTTTATAAATATGTATTCTCAGTAATATTCTATATATATTTTTATAAATTTTGAAATTTTATTAAAGTAATAATGTTTATATAATGATTTAAAAAAATGGATTGATAAAATTCAAGGTGATATAGATAAAATAAATAAATAAAATCTATTAAATAACTATGTAATTATATTGAATAAAAATTTAATATTTTAATTATGCTTTATTTAATTTTCTTAAATATATATTATATTACTTATTTAAAAGTTATATTTGTCATATTTAGAGTATTTTATTTAATGAAATTTATTTCTTATAAATTAACAATGAATTAATATTAATTTAATTATTTTAAATAAGTTTTAAATAATAATAAATTTATTTAATTATAAAAAAAGATATCTTTCAGTAAAACTATTGTTATTGAAGTATACATTTTTATTCTCAATATGTATTAGAAATTGAAAAAAATACTTTTACTATTTAGAATCAATTTTTTTAATATTTTGTAGCATAGTTTATTTTTTAAAAGAAATTTTTAATGAAAAATTATGTTACACCAGTAAAGGGAAAAATTATGTAAAGGGTTTATTATAAGTACTAAAGGAAAAAAATATATAATTTTTTTTACTAAATTATGTGTATGTTGGAATTAATTATATATAAGAAATATTAATCCACTTTTGAGTAACATTCATTGTAATTTCTCATTCGTTATACCTTAATGAATGATTTTTTTAAAAATATGTCACTCAAACCCACCTATAGAAGGACCCATCCTCTACCTACTATAAACCACACCTTTCCTTATGTTCCCTCTCCAAAATCTACCCATGTTATATAATTAATAGTGAACCACCCATTATTAAGAGCCTGGCCTCATGAAGGATCCTCAAATCCTTTAAAACCAAATTAGGTTTCCAATGGATGTAAAGTTCCCATAGAGTATGTTGCAAATTCATTTGTCTAATTTACTTTAATATTATCTATAAAACTCTAATTATAAACTTTTTAACCATTTAAAAATATTTAATGTATATTAGTTTTATTCTAAACAAATATATTTTAATAATAAAATAACATATTCTTAATCATTTATTCATTATAACATGTTCTTTTTTGGGTAATCTTAACCACTTACATGAACGACGCTATAACATTTGCATCATAAATGATAAAACAAATAATGGTTGTATGTATTTTTAATTATGAATTTTATTTTTTATCTATAATTTATAATGAGAGTATATATATATAATCATATATAATTATGAAATAATTTTTTTTATTAATATAATATTCACAAAAGCGAGATTTTTTAACCATTTTTTATGAACCATTACCATAATGTCCTTAATATAATCATTATAGTAAAAAATATATCAAGAAAATAAACATCATTTTTATGACCACTATAGGGGATGAATATATGATAAATTTGGAGAAACCCAAAATATTATACCAAAGAAAGAATAAAACAAATAGAATAATCATGACTTAGTGGTTAATTGTAACTATGAATGATTAATAAATCTATGACTTGAAAGTATAAGTGAATTGTAACTAATAAATTAAATATAAATAAAGTTATTTAATATTTTCCTTATTTACATAATGTGATTATAAGTATATTTATAGAGCATTTGAGAAAGAAATAATTGATGGAAATGGTACTTCTTAATGTTATATCCTTCTATTGATTAATAATTTTTATTTTTTGACTACAAACTTATGAATTTCACACATTTATCCACAATTATATTTTGTATTTTATTTGATATTAATTTATATTAGAATTACCTTATATTATAAAAATATTCTTTTTTGTTTCATTATAATATCATAAAATAAAAACATTTTAAAGGATAATCCACTCACACTATATTCATTATTTTTCTCCCAATATAAAATTCCTTAAAATAAAGTCACAATTTTAGTTATATTTAAATTAAAATATTTATTTTTTCTATATTTTAAATATTTTTTATCACTAATCTAAATTAAATCATGTAACACATTTTATGAAGGTTGGTTAATTTAAAATCGTAAAAAATATTTATAAAGTATTTTTTTTCAACTTTCAAAATATTTTATATATTCCATATTATTTATTAGTAATTTTCAACTATTTGGATGTTTATTATAAATATAATGTATCAAAATTCTTTTTTCACCTTTTTAAAAATTGTTTTTAAGAAGAAATTAATTTTTTTAAACTATATCACTAATCATTAAAAAATGCATTTTTTATTTATAGTATTCTATCCTTTAGTTATCTAGGAGATATATCATCTATTTCTATTTAATATACCTAAACTGTTTCCCAATAAATTATCTTATGAGATATTTTTATTTTGTTGGTGGAAATTTTGGTATCATTAAATCCAATTCAAAGATACTTATTATATGAAACCTCATTAAAATATTTTGAAACCCATTAATTTCAATGGGATAATCAATATAGGATATGTGATTGATATCGTGTGGAAGACATATCTATTGTTTATTATTTATTGAATGGTGTGTTGGGAATTATATATCACACTAATTCATTGTGTAAATATTTATATCTCATGCAGTGACCATGATATGAATTGATATAATATGGCTAGCAATGTTGACAATTTTAGGAATGGACATGATATTGTTAGAAATGTTCATAGATTTATACATGAACATGATGTGGTTTGTTTTGTTCACTATGTTATTAATAGAGATTATAGAGTTATTTGTTTCAACTATGTAATAATTTTAAAGGAATATTCTTGTTCTACATTTGGGATTTATGTCATAATGGATCATAATTATTCTCATACACTTTTACATTCTTATGAAAAGGCATATTTTATTATTTCATATATATACATTTATGGTTCATTATTCTTATTTAATGATCTTTGTTTTTCTACCTTTCGATCACTGTTTATGAATCAATGATCTCATTCCATTAGTCCTATCATTTGTTATATATTGATGTCCCACTAAAAACATGATAAAATTACATGTTCCCTATGACCCATTGATATTATTTTTCCCCTACTTATAATATTTGCTTTCTCTTTTCCCATTTTTTCCATTTTTCTAAAGTATTGATGAAGAATATTATATATTATGAGTATAGAAAGTAATTAATCATGAGGAAAGTTTATGGAATAAATTTATTCTATGTTGTAAAAAATTATTTTTAAGTATGTAATATCAAAAAACATTAACACATTTTCTTCTGCGGGTCTATGTTATATATGAGATGAAATGTGCAATTATAAGAAATTTAGTAAAGTTTATGTATGTCATAATTATTTTATGTCATTTATTTGTCAAATATGCAATATATAATTTTTTTAGGGAGTTGGGAATGTAAATAATTAATTATGTAGAGTTAGAAGCGAGTTATTGTGTGGGGAACTCATGATTCTAGGTAATGGGATGATAAATAAGATAAAAAAACATAAATCTATATTTTATTTAAGGATAAAAATTTGGTTTGAGTTTAAAATAACATAAAATTTTATAAATTTTATTATTTCATGCATATAATTTCTTCTTCATCATTTTTATCCTAAAAAAACCATCCATAATAGTATCTTTTCTCATTACTAAGACAACACAATATTAAAGCCATTATTTTAGGGTTTTTTTATATTGCACAAGCACTTGAGTTTATTTCATAAAAACTTAAGTAATAATTATTTTCTATTATTTAATTTGTATTGATAAAATCGATCTTATGAAAAATTATTATTTTTTTATATACTCAAATTAAAAAATGTATACACTATTTTCCACAATACTCTCTAGAAAAAAAATTATATGATTTATTAATATTTTCTAATAAGCCTCATTCAAAAAACACCATTAAAATAAATATTAATAATATTTAAATTAAATTATTCATTATTTAATATATTCTTATGTCTTATATTATAGTTAACATATTATAATTTCTACATACATACTATTTTATTTAAATGTTTACCGTGTTTCACTATATATCAATTTATTAGGAAACATAAATTATATATATATTTCCACCATTACTTAATTTTTTTGTATTCATTAAATTTTTTAAAACCATTTTATTTAAATAAAATATTAAATACCTAAAATTTATTTATTAATTTAAAATAAATAATGGAATTAATTTTTTTTCTTGTGTGAGAGATATTTTTACTATAAAAACACTATCCAAATTTCAAAAACATCCACTACCATTTCATGATTAATAGTTAGTTATTTACTAATTAATTTTTTCAATCTATTTTATAAAATTAATATTCCAATCAGATTAAATAAAATTTTCAATTAAAAACATTATATTCCAAAAGATAATAACATAATAGATTTTAGAATTTTTTAAAGTGAATTTTTACAATAATACTTGAAACTAAATAATCTCCAAAGTCCTAGTTATCTAACCCTTTATTATATATTTAATTGTTACCCTATTGATTATCCAATACTAATATAAGACTACCCATTTAATAATTAATACCAAATATTTTGGGGTTTTTTAGGTAAAAAAATTCTCAAAAGATAATTAAAACAACCACCAAAAATCAACACATATATGGTGTCACCATGATGGGTTTAGAATAATTTATATAAAACAAGAAAATAATAATTTTTTTTTAAAATGAAACCTTTGATCTTATTTATTGACGATGGAAATCCCTATTACAAGAAATTTTGGGAGATATCTTAATGTTAGACAACTAAATCATATCTCCAACAGTTTACATAAGATATATGAAACACTAAGAAAACTTCTTGGTAAGATTTATTAAACTTGAACGACATGATGGGGTCTTGGTGTTTATGATAAAAGAGAAATAGATATCTGTATCTTGGAGTTTCATAAATATAAAATATATTTGCACATAATGTTTTCCCAAGGTTCTCACATCATTTTATAAACATCATAGATGTTCAACAACATTAAATTTTAATATCAAAAATTTTATAAATGTTTATTTTATGATACATTTTATTATTCCAAATATTTATAAAATGTTTGAATTATGAAATATGTTACACAGACTGTGTAATGTTAGGATAACATTGAATGATACATTTAACACTTAAATGTTACCTTCATTTAGTTCTTTGTGCCTCTAGGAAAATTTTTCATGTAAGGGTTCAATATCAACGAACATAAAAATATGTATTATCTAGAAATTAAAATATGAAATTAGTGTTTTATATGAAATTATAATACTTAAATGATAGTTTCTAAAAAATGATCATAATGGTTGAATTTAATATTACGTTTTTCATATTGTATTATGGATAAACTCATGACCAATATACTGCTCATGTCACTTCTTACTTGAAAAATATGAGAACATATATACATACATACATTAATTTACATCATTTTTCATTACATATCATAGTAAAACACACCCTAGAAACTATCAATTATATTATGGTGAGACAATATACATAATTATCTAATTTTATAGACATTCATTGATATATCTCATAATATTCACACATTATACCACTATATATATATAATATACAATACTCTTCTTCATAACCTAGGTAAGTGAACACATGATAAATAGTGGGAGAAAATTATCAATAAAGGGTGAACATAAGAGATATTATTTGAAAATCATAAGTGAGAATAATATGAACATTTGGGTATGAAAACATTGTAGCGGTACATGTGAATAACACAAGAAAAACATACCCAATAAAATATGGACCATAAATCCAAAGTAATGATATAAAGATTTAGGCATAACATAAGTCACAAGTCAAAGTATTTTGGAAACATGAGTTAATAAACACGAGCCAAGAGAATATGAAAGAAGTTGTGTTACATTATAAAAAATTATAGAAAAAATTAAAGAATAAAATTGATTATAAATTTTAGGTGAAACCTCCAAGAAATTCATATCATAATGGAAAATTCTAACAAACTACCCATAACATAATAGACTTGGTCTGTCCAGTCAAACCCCATAACATTTTCAACATGAGATTACCACCTGTGACCATCCCGATCTCATGAGATATAAAATTTTAATCAATCAATTTTATGTATATATCAATCCCCCTAATCACTTATTTAAGAAAAATTATTCATATATATTAACTATTATAATATGAAATTATAATAATTTATTACACTTATATTATATTTTTATTGTTTATTTTTATCATCGGTTGTTAGTAATTTTGATTATTTATTACATGTTTCAGAATGTTGATGTTGATCCAAATTATTTTATAATAAGTTCATCATTTATAGATTATCCATATTTGTGGAATAATTATTTTAGATTTATTTACCCAATCATGTATTCGTTTGATTAATTTTATGGGTATAGTTCCTGATAATGTCATCCGTAATGAACATGTTTTTGGTAATTTAAAGATTACAACAAGTTGCAATATAGTGGACACTAATTTTTATATCATAATTATAGAAACATATTCATAACATAAATTAATTTTTAATATTAGGTATTATAAATATTAATTTCTTGATTCTAATTCATTATGAATTTTTTTTAGTTGGTATAGAATCATTCATGTAGGTGGGTGAACTGATACAAATAAGACCATGTAATTCAAATTAAATGAGTAGGAGTTTATAGTTGTAGTATAATAATATCATTTTCATAGAATAATAATGATGTTAATAAAAATAATTATAGTTGATGTTGTTATTTTGAAATATTTGAGTGTGAAGGGAATTCGAAAGGTTAGAGAATAAAATTGATAATAACTTCAAGGAATTGTTTCATTCTCGAAACGGGTTCCTTCAGAATTATGGATTTTTGAATCCATATAGAGACCAAAAGAAACCAAAAATATCATTTGTTTTTTGGATATGAAAAGGTGGTATGTGTTTAAGTGTGAAAAGAAGTATGTATAGGTTTCGAATGGGTCGTGTGGAAGACCATTTATAGCTGATTTTGAGTGCTGTTTTTACAATTTATCTCTACTCAATAGTTAAGGAATGTGATTTTTAAATGAAAATTATCCCCATAAGTGGGTAAATAAAAGAAAAATATATGTTAACTTCACTAAAAACTTTTGGTTTTTTATTTTTAAAAGTATTATACAACATTTTAAGCATATAATGTATTTTATAGTTTTTACACTTCATCGATGTCATGCAATATTTACCCCGGTAACATATTGTTTTCCCTTAAAATGAAATTTACCATATCACCTAATATCAATGTGTTAATTAAATTTTTTAATCCAATTAAACTAATTAAATATCTTAATATGATAAATTTATCTTTTTATGGAAATATATCATATATGGAAAAACTATTCTTATAAGATTTTTTTTTAAAATTAATGTTTCCATAATATTAATTCATATAATTTACTAATCAAATTAGTTTTAATCAATTTTTAGTATATTTAAACAATAAATGTTATTATAATCATCCTTAATAAGTGTTCAATTAAAATTATTAAGAAAAATATATATATAAAATTAAATAAAATGTAATAAAAAATTATATTTTTAGTATTAAATGTTTTTAACCACATCCCATTAAAATTATTTGACTTCTAGACAATAAATCTTATCAATCCATTTGGTATTGAATTATTTATTTAATTTTTAATCATATAAAATAAATCTTTAAATTTAATAATTGAAGTAATAATACGCAATGAAAAATATATATTCTTATAATAATATGTTTCAATTCATTATTTTTTTTCATTGTTACATTTTTTTAAATATATTACTTTTAATTTGTTAATAAAAATTACACAACCTTAATATATCTAATATATACAACAACCACATATCCAATGGTCATATATACAATAGCCATATATATGTCCAACAATCATATAATAGTCCAAAATATATCTTTATTTACATCTTGAGAATCACTCATCTTATTCATTTAATTATTTCTCAAAAAGCCTATAATTATTAAAATGTTTTTTATTATTTATATAGTATAACATTCAGTCCTTTTATTTCAGGTATGTATTTTGGTTCATGATGTTTTCTTTTCTTTTAGAGGTGTTAGATATGTTTTGTAATTTCTCTAATCTGTATAACCCCCCTTTTTTATTTACAACCCCATTTGAATGTAAATTAAATAATTTGTAAATTATTTTTCATCATTATAAATGGTATAAGGTCTATGTAAGTGTATGTGCCTTTTACCCTCAAATAGGTTTGTTTTTAGGAGTTGTGTAAGGGTAACTCATTATTTTCGTAAGGGTGGGATAATGATTCTATAATCTTCATAACGATAAAGGAAATATTCTATAAACTATGTAATGGTAATACTCTATTTTAAGAGTTTTTATTTATAGGTAGCTATATTTTTATAATGGTTGAAAGGGTAAAACCTCACTCTTTAAGTTTGACCTCATGTTTTCAAAGGTTGCATAAATGTAGCCTTTTATGTCCAAAGGTTATGTAAGATTTACTAAGATTCAGCAAAAAGAAAGGAAAAGTTTTATAGGGGTAGTTACCTAGATTCAATGTATGCATAAGGGTAACTATAATATTTCATGATTTTTAAAGAATCGATATATTAAATAATGTATACAATATACAACACCAAGATTAAATGAAATAAAAAATATTATTATTTTAATATGTCCAATATAACATAACCGTTGAATTAGAGGGTATGAATAGGATAAAAAACAATATGAGATATATGAATATATAAATTTCTTAATCAATACAAATTTATTGATTATATATTGTGAAATAAACACTAAATGTTTAGAAAAGTTATTTTATTCTTCAAAAATAAATTTTCTTAAAAAATGATTTTTTATTCTATGAGAAAATATTATAATTATTTTCTAAAACATATTGATTTTTTTAATAAAAAAGATTTATTTTTTGGAATAATCACATAAAAATTATATAGTGGTGAAATTTTGGTATTTTTATTTTCATAATGAATAGTGAAAAAATAATGATTTTTATTGAAAACTATGTTTTATATTAAAGTATTTATAATTTATAAATCTAATTTGGTTTTGTTTTAGAATGTCATTAGTTTTTTATGATTAAATTGAATATAATTTTATTCAGTGTAAATAATTTTATGGATTAATTCAGTAGGAAAATTGTTTTGTACTTAAAAAGAGATATTTTTTAAAAAACAATTTGTCAAAATTTGTTTGTTTTATTTTCAATTTATTTTTTCTAGTAATTTGTTTAAAAACCTGAAGAATGGATTACATATTTGGAATTATTTGGTCTAAATTTTTTAAATATAACCCTTTTATTTTTGGACATTATGAATTGTTACCTTAGTAATTTTTGTTTCCAATATAAAGGAAAAATCTGGTAATTATTGTTAAAGGTAAAATGATAAGGACTAAAATATGACCCTATAACTTTAATTAATTTTATTTTATGATTATATATTTTAAATAAACTTATAAAAGTAAAATATATGACTTTTTTCCATTTACCATGATTTTTATCTTTATAATATCTTTTATGAAGAAAAGTAGATAAATTTTCATTCTCTTTGTTTTATCATCACTATATTTTTTACATAGGGATAAATCAAGGGTATATTTTTTTAATAATTATTAATTTTAAAAATAAATGAATTTGTATCATGGTAATTTATTTTTATTTCTTAGTGATGCAATAATCACCTTAAATGATTCTGCAACATTAACATAATGCCAATGAAAACTAAAAAAAATGATTTTACAAATCATAAAATATTATTTAACTAATATTTTTTGGTAAATTATTTTTATATTCAAATGAAATATAAGAGAGGTGTGGATAAATTTTATTCAAATAATATTGTTATCATGTAGATATAAATTATAAATAAAATGAATTATTCTATATTTTTCATTATTGTTGTTTAAAATAAATAATAATTTACTAAATGATTTAAAAATCCTAAAAAAATATATTTTCCAATTTTATGATATATGGTTTATTACATAAAAAATTATCTATTTATAGAACTGTCTTTATTTTATAGTAACTGTATTAACCCCTTAAGGGTTAAACACATTGATATCACCATAATTGTCAAAAGTCATAAAGAAGGGTTAAAACAAAAATATAAGGGTAAAAATATATTACTTAACTATAAAATCTTTAATGGATTAGTTTATTTAAAACCATACTCATATTATCTTTAAAATTATCAATTAGGATACCTTTGTAAATTAAAATTAATTTATATGAATTTAATATATTAATAATTTCCATGAGTTCCCCTTCCCTATTATATAAAAGGAAACCTCATCTTCTCATTTATTCAAACTTAAAAAACCATTTATATCAAATAATCCCTACCCAAATAATTTCCACAAATCCCCCAAAAAATATCATCGGGTAATTTTTTTCATTATAAAAACAACATAGGAAATCTTTTTATGTAAACTTTAAAAACTTGTTTGTAAAAGATGTATCATTCTTAACCAAATGTTTTTGTTTTATTTTCACTTCCACATCCTTAAAATATCATCCAACCATTATTATATAGTAAAATAAATATCTCACATATAGTCAGAGGTAATAATTTCAATGTAATATACAACACCCACATTCTATTCCGTCAAATGGAAAATGAAACTATCATTTGTATTTACGACGAAAACTACATCGTGAACCGATATACATTATTTTCCCTGAACACCTATCATTTATGGTTATAATGTTGGAATTAAGGTACATATATTCTAATCAATATTATTTTTATTCAATAATGATAATATATAACCCATTTTCTTACCTTATCATTCACAAAAAAATGAAAACTTTCTTAATGCGTACAAGTGTACTACCACCTCTATGAAGCGATGTGATTCATTTTTCATCACCAAATCAGATGGATGATAAATATAACTATATTTAAATATATAATATGGTATTTATTATATTATTATAATTATGTAAATATAAAATAATACTTACCTTCTTTTCATAATGATCATTGAAAAATGGAAACGTTGTCCATGCATACGAATGACTTACCATATCTATTATTATAATGTAGATTATTTTTCCTAAATATAATTTAGAGATGGTTTTAAAAATATATTTTATTTTTAAAAATTAGGATTATTTCATCATTTTTATTATTTATATTATGGATTATTGATATCTTTGACTATAGTTAACCTACTAAATCCATTTTGAAAATATGAGCTAGATGTCATCAAAATGTATGATCTGAACCTAATTGATTATGTAAAATGAATATAACATGGTAATGAATAAAAAAAATAATTAACATTAAAATGGTTATTAATAAAGTAAATAATTATCACAATTTTATTATTCATGATGATAAAGGATGTACGTGATGAGCGAGAGACATGTTAAGGGACTTTCTTTTATGAATCATACAATAATATTTTCATTAGGACCCTTTTTCTTCAATATCCATATTTCTAAAAATAATTTATTTTTTATTGAAATAAAATAATATTAAATATTATTTTATGTCTCTTTTTTACCTTCAATCAAAGGGCTTCAATAAGAATTTGTTTCTCGAATGTTTTGACCCTTTCTAAAAAAAGAAAAATGAATGTTCTTTTTTAATATATGTAGATAAAATGAATTTTATAGCTATAAAAACCATCATTTTATGTTTTTATTAATTTATAATATTTCATGTTTTATTTTAATAAAAATCCCTCAAACTAATTATTATGGAAATTTTTTGTTTGAAATGGGTTTTGGAAATAAAGGGTATTTCTATATTTTAAAGTGTTTTTCAATTGGGTTCAAAATAAAATTTCAGTGGTTTTATGATAAAAAGGTGGAATAATAAAATGATTTATTCTTGATGTAGTACATGAATATTATATTATTATAATGGGGGAATAAAATATAGTTATATGATGGGTTCTCCCAGATAGCACTATAATGTATTGGAAATTATTGGAAGTAAACCACATGATTATTCAAATTTATAAGGGTTTTGTAAGGGTTATATGAAGATGGTGTTACAAGGAAAATATATTAATTTTATAATATCTCTTATGAGTTTTTCATGGAAATTTTTTCATTTAAATTGGTAAGATAAATATTATTTGTTTTAGTGAAATTGTAATATCTTTTTGGATAGAAAGTTGTGTTTGAAGAAAATTATTTTCATGGGTTCTCATGTTTTATTGGAAACACCCATGGTTAGGATATTACCATAATGTTTTATTATTGTTTTTTTATAAAAATATTTGGGAATTAATGCTGATTTCATTAAGGTAAATGATTACATGACAAATATTTTTTATTATATCATGGTATTTAAATAGTCTAACAAGTTTCATTAATTTTCTTTTTATATTCCTTACATAGTTTTCTGTGAAAAAACCACATTTTACAATAATTTTCATTAGGTTTAAGGATGGGTAAGAAAAAATAAGATGTTTTTTAAAAGTCATGATGTTTTTAAGGAAAATAAATCATATATTTTTTAAAATTTTTATACTATGTGCCAAATTGATACTGATTATAAGTTTCCACTTTATAATACATGAGATTGTAATGTAAAACTTATGACATAATTCTCCAAAAGAATAAACCTAAAAATTAAAGACCTAAAATTTCCATGTAATTTTATTTAATTAAATGGGAATTTTATGTGTCTGAAAAAATTGACGGCGCGTGATTCTGAGGCCCTGTGTGCTCAGAATGAATTTCTGAACTTTTTTGGGTACGTTCAGTATACGTGCGAGTTTGTTTTTGTAACCTTTGTACCAGTGTACGGAATTGAAATCCGAGGGCACTATTGAACTCGTAGCGCCGATATTCCCTTAAATGGGACCTTCACCTCGACCATAGTAGGTCAAGGGTGAAAGATAAAATTTGGGTTTTTCATGGAAATAGAAATTAAATAAAATAAAATTTTGTTTTATTTTCCATTTTGTTGAAACCTCCCAAGTGGATGGTTTAAAGGTGGGGACCACCTGAACTAAAACCTCCCACATGGGTTATGATGGTGGGGACCACCTGAGACTAAAACCACCTTGAACTCCCCTCTTAATGGGAGAAACCCGTTTGAACTCCGTCATTAATGAAGAGTTAACCCACGGAATTCCTCCAATTAATTAATTATTCCTTGTCAATTGATTAATGTTGCCAACTTTTTTTGTGCCAACAATTTAAAATCGGAAAGAAACTTTTTTATTTTGGTTAGATATTCTTTTGAGATCATTCGTTGGCAAAGGTAGAAGCTTGGATAGAACTTTGGAGAAACATTCTCCAATGAAGAACTCTTCTCCTTCGAAGAATATTTCTCCAACGAAGAACACCGTCAAAGGATCTTCAATGACAAAAGAACTGATGATCGGGTAAACGTCGATGTCACCAACTTCACCCCTTCCGATGTCAACAAGAAATCAAGGTAGTCTTGTTGTTTGAATTTCTTCCCCTTACCCATTCTTGACAATTCATCGTAAATTAGGATGAGATTGTAGACGCTTTCTACCGCTCCAACGCGGAGGGTGAGAGCCAAACAAACATGGCCCGACCTCTCCGCAATTCTAATGGTAAATTTTTGTGTTCTTCATGATGGTGGATGATTACAACCAACCTCGGTGGGGCACAAGAATGGCATCCAACACCACCACCGACCGTGATGAAGGTGACAAACGGTGGGCGGCCAGTCAAGCTGGCCACCGACGAAGGTACGACGCGCAACCGCACCGCACAACCAACCACAAAGGATTTCTGCCCCGCGACCTCATCGATCTGTCCTGTGGACTCACCACCCAAGGCCACCGCTATCCTGTGACCTCATCACCCATGGCCATCACCACCCCACGGCCTCGCCGCAATGGCCCACAGCCGCCGCCGCCTTACGTCCTTGCCGCGCAGCCCTGTGGCCTCACCGCCCGCGGCCACCACTGCCTCTCGTCCTCACCTCCCTATGGACTTCCACGCCTCCCCTGTTGCCTCTCAGCCCTCCGCAGCCTCACGACCACCCGTGACCTCTGCAAACCCTTCTCGGCCCCCTCCGTGGCCCTCTGCGGCCTCGCGACCACCCAAAACCTCTACGACCTCCTCTACGGCCTCGCGGACACCTGCGGCCACACCGCGCTAACCAGGTCGGGCTGCACCGTGGGCTGGCCCAGACCCAGTGGGTCAGATTGGACCCCGACCCACTTTGAACCATTTGTGCTCTTTTGGCCATAACGTTGGCACCATGCGTCTGTTTGACAAACCGTAAATTACACTGTAAACCTTGGAGAGATAAAATACCTTTAGTATACCCCAATGTAGTTAGGGATAATGTTTGGGAATGGTTGGGTTGGATCGAGCACGAATCCAACCAGGCCCTCGGGAGTAGAAGGCTAACAACTTACAGACCAGGCGTACGATTGATGCACCGTCTGTTGCGTTGAGACCCCTATGACATGGTGGTCCTTTGAGATACTTATTCATGGGGGTTAATGGTAGTTAGAGTATCGACCAGTGGCTTGAGGAGAAGACCCTCCCGAAGACGAGAAATCCCATTGCGGTAACCCATTAGCTGGCTGTGACGTGAAGAATGAATAGTAATCCTATTTGGGATAGTACCAAGAGATCCTGTGTGGGTCATCACCTAGCGATCCTGTGTGGGTCAGCACCGAGTGATCCTTTGTGGGTCAGCACTGAGCGATCCTGTGTGGGTCAGTACTGAGTGATCCTGTGTGGGTGAGCACCTAGAGATCCTCTGTGGGTCAACACCGAGCGATCCAGTGTGGGTCAGCTCCTAGCGATCCTATGTGGGTCAGCACCAAGTGATCCCATGTGGGTCAATACAAGAGACTCTTAATAGAGTAATAAGATTCAGTAGTTACATCTAATCATCTCTACTACTTTACTTAGGTTATACTTAATGTGAGCTGAGTTTGTACCTTTTGGTATTTTCCTTCGTGGTAATATCTTGGTGGTCTTATTCTCTGTGGCGTACCTGTGTGGTACTTTCCTTTGTGGTATTCCTTCCTTTGTGGAAGAGTTGAGATTTGGGCTTTGAGTTGGACTCTTTGTTTTCCTCATGATTGAGATGGGTATACTTGATAACTTAGGTGTATGTATGGACATATACTTAAGTAGGGTTGTCAGTTCATTTCATGCTGGGTGGTTTATCCTTGGTGGATTTTGTGAGACCTTGAGGGTATCGGGCTTCATACTGAGTGTCATTATACTCCCCCCTGCACGGGCTTTGCCTGCACCCTATTGTGTTTGGTGTAGACGATGAACATAGCTGAATGAGGAGGAGAGTACCAAGAATGGATGTGGATCAGAGGTGGACGTTATACGAGGTGAACCACAGAGATAACCGTTCATGAACTGTACCTAACCTTCAGGTAGGATTCCTGGTGGACGATCCAGGAGCTGCTTTTCACCTATCATCCATCTTGTATTTTCCAGTTTTCCTTGTACTTTCTAGTTGGACTTGTATTATGGCCCCTTTTACTTACTGTACTCACTCTGTTTACTATTAAATTTACTTGAGTTTATATCTTGCCGAGTGCTTGGTTGTGTGTGTTATAGGTTATACAGGAAATTCCTTCCCAGTTTTAGGGAATATGCATTCGGTGCTAGTCTCCAGCCCCTAATATATGGAAGGAGGGATTGGGGTAGTCATGACACGAGCCCTGGGGGACGAGTCATGACAAATTGGTATCAGAGGAGTCGGTTATACCATAGAACATAGGACTCTTATCTTTCTTTTTAATGAAAATATTGTTAAGTGTAGTGAGTGTGGTTATCAGTTTAGGGAATCCAGTGTTGGTGCGGCGGCCGACGTATCCAAAAACTAAGACCCTAACTTCTGATTTCTAACTCAGTGCACAAAAACACTGATTGTGTGTGTGTTTTGAAGAGTTTTCTTTGTGATATCTTTGATTCAACTCACCAGGTATAACTTCGGGACTGTGGAGCACATATTTATTTTTATGATGCCTCAATTCAGATAGCCACATCTAGGGTTCCAAGAGTAGTGCGCACTGATATCCCACCAAGCGACAAGGCCTCGGTGCAGGGCCCTCTTCCAGTAGAGGCACCAGCGGTACCATTACCCGTTGGGACACCGATGCCACCGGCCCCAGTAGGAGAGGGTGCACGCCGCTTGAGCACATTGCACGAGTTCCAGTGCCAGAGGCCTCCCAGGTTTAGGGGAGATATGGACCCGTAGGTAGCTGATGATTGGTTGGAGGCCATAGTGAGATTCTTCTGACTAGTAGAGACACCAGCTGATCTCATGGTGATCCTTTCTGCCAGTATTCTACATGCAAGAGCAGGCATATAGTGGAGCTTGATGCTTCAGGCTCATGATGAGGTGACTCTTATCTTGGCATACTTCGAGAGCTTATTTTGAACAGAGTTTGTCCCAATGACAACTCGCGCATTGCACATTCAGGAGCTACTTCATCTACAGTAGGGCAACATGACTGTGGCTAAGTACTTAGAAAGGTTCCCTGAACTCTCATGATACTCCAAAAATATGGTTCATGACCTATTCTTCAGGGCCCTGAACTTCTACCAGGGACTTAGGCGGGATATCAGGGCTCCGATGATAACACTCAACATCCCGACGTAGGGGGGGTGTTAGAGAGATCCCTTTTAGTGGAGAGTTTCTTTGCTAAGCAGTCACGAGAAAAAAGACCCAATACCAGTCATCACGTAGTGGAGTCTTTTGCAGCTGGCAGCAGACAGATGACATAGAGGTCCAAAAGGACCAGACATATATTTGGATGACTGCAGGATTCAGGGTCGGTTGTGCTGGGCACCCGAGGCAGAGCCAGTCATGCTACGAGCGGGTAGTGTTACACATGCGGTGGGAAGGGTCACATGGCTTGTGACTGTCTGAAACACCATATGGATGATCAGCAGATGGTCTAAGGACTTCCCAGGCAGAGACAAAGATTCGACCGAGGAGGTCCGCAGGGAGCAGGAAGACATGGAAGAGGAGCTGGCTGTGCAGATTGTGGTGGGCGACGATTCGAGATGTTACCGCCACCACCACCAAGTGGTCCACCCCGACCATAGGGAGTAGGAGGACAGGGGTGAGCTTAGCTCAAGGCAACTGAGGCCTAAAATCACGGCGCTTCAGAGATGATATGAGGTATGATCTGTGTCTACTCTACCTTAGCTATAGTACTTATAGAAATATGTTCCAGTCATTATTTTATTGCCATAGCCCTCGTTTGGAGATCGGATATTCGACAAAGTTGTTGGATGGATCCTTATGGATAAAAACTCCTAAAAGAGCGGATTCGATGATTACGCACTGGTGCCGGCAGTGTGAGCTTACTCTAGGAAGAGCGAACTTAGGGTGGGATCTCCTAGTAGCGGCGTCGAGGCCTTACGACATCATCTTAGGTATGGACTGGTTATCTACAGTCCATGCTTAGATAGACTGTATTAGGCCCAAAGTGCGGTGTGTCACCACAGATGGGACCAGGTTTACCTTCACCAGCGAGAAGGGAGCCTTTGCAGCGTAGGATGGACTTACCCGAAGGAGAGTGTAGTCGATCACTCATTAGTTGGCTAGCCTTACCCTTAGAGTAGTTGATGTGGAGAGTCTGAGTTATCCTATAGTGGTGGACCAGTACATGGATGTATTCCCTGATGATGTTTTGGGTCTACCTCCTGGTAGAGAGGTGGAATTTTACCTTGAATTGTACCCCAGGACGACACTGATATCTACACCATCGTATCGGATGTCTCTTGTGGAGCTTCGTGAGCTAAGGGTACAACTTGAGGTCTTATAGGGGAAAGGGTTCATTCGGCCTAGTGTTTCTCCTTGGGCAGCCCCAATTTTGTTGTCCAAGAAGGTGTATAGGAGCTTGAGGCTTTGTATTGACTATCGAAGCCTGAACCAGGTGACTTTGAAGAATAAGTACCACTTCCGTGGATTGACGACCTCTTTGATCAGCTGAAAGAAGCACAGTGGTTCTCGAAGATAGACCTTAGATTAGGATTTCACCAGCTGAAAGTATGAGATGAGGATGTGTAGAGGACGACTTTCAGTTGTCGGTACAGACACTACGAGTTCTTTGTTATGACATTCGGCATGACCAATGATCCAACAGTGTTCATGGGACTCATGTACAAGATACTTCATCCATACCTTGATCTCGTTGTAGTAGTCTTCATTGATGACATTCTTATCTACTCGGTTACTGAGGAGGAGGATGCCTATCATTTGCAGGTAATACTGGACACACTTCGAGATCATCGACATTATGGTAAACTCTCGAAGTGGAAGTTCTAGATTCGAAAGGTTCACTTTCTAGGACATGTCATATCAGAGGCTGGAGTTGTAGTTGATCCAACAAAGATTTAGGCAGTACATGCTTGGGAGCCACCCAGGAGTGTGATGGAGGTTCAATGTTTCTTGGGTTTGGCTGGATACTATCAATGGTTTATACCAGATTTCTCTAGAGTTGTAGCATCTCTATCAGCATTGACAAAGAAAGGGCAACCCTTCATGTGGTCGGAGAGATTCCAGTAGAGTTTTAAGGAGCTGAGGTAGAGGCTGACTAGTACACCCATCTTGAGGCTACCGAAGGAGGGCGTAGGGTGCGTAGTCTACTGCAACAGATCAGAGACCAGGATCAGATGTGTCCTGATGTAGGAGTGAGAAGTGATCACTTATGGTTATCGACAGCTGAGACAACATGAGCAGAACTATGCTACCAATGACCTGGAGTTAGCAGCAGTGGTCTTCGCCTTGAAGATGTGGCAACATTACTTTATGGGTGAGCGTTTTATAGTGTACTCTGATCACAAGAGTCTCATGTATATCTTCTCTCATAAGGACCTAAACCCGAGACAATGACATTGGCTTGAGTTTCTCCAAGAATTTGAATTCGATATAGTCTACACTTCTGGGAAGGGGAACGTTGTAGCAGATGCACTCAATAGGAGGTTAGGTATACAACTGCTAGGCGAGGCGACGAAGCAGCTGACCACTTTGTAGATATCCTTTGTGGATCGGGATGGGGAAACTTTTATTCAGTCTATTACATTAACTCCCCCACTTCTTCTGCGATTCAGGGAGGCACAATGTTGGGATGCTGACTGTGAGACTCAACATGCTCAAATATCCATAGGGCAGGCACCTGATGGAATTTCTAAAGGTGGGGAGCAAGTCACCCTCTTCATAGGATATACCATGGTACCGGTATTAATTCAAGAAGAAGTATTTAAGGAGTTCCACACATCCCCTCTAGCAGTACATCCAGATGTGGCGAAGATGTACCATGACCTCCGATGACAACACTGGTGGCTGGGAATGAAGAAAGAAGTAGCAGAGTTTGTCTCTCGGTGCCTCACTTTCTAGCAAGTGAAGGCAGAGAATCAGGTACTAGCAGGCTTAGTTCAGCCTTTAGAGGTCCCAGAGTGGAAGTGGGATGAGATATCCATGGACTTCATGATAGGACTTCCATGTACATCCAGAGGTCATGACTCTATCTGGGTGATCGTCGAACAACTCACCAAGTCAGCCCACTTCCTACTGATCAGAGAGAAGGGTTCAGTAGAGAGTTTAGGTTGCCTATCTGTATAGGAGATTGTGCGGATACATGAAGTAACCCCGATGATTGTCTCCAATCGTGATACACGTTTTACTTCCCGGATATGGAAGGTGTTGCAAGAGGCTTTCGGGACGCAACTTCATTTGAGAACCGCCTTCCATCCTCAGAAAGATGGCCAGACTGAGCGGACCATTTAGAACCTTAAGGACATGCTTCGTGCTTGCGTCCTCAACTTTGGTCACAGTTGGTAGGATCATTTTCCTTTGGTGGAGTTTTCATACAACAACAGCTATCACTCCACCATTGTGATGAAAAATTTTGAGGCGTTGTAAGGGTGACCTTACAGATCACATTTGTGCTGGACTGACCTAGGGGAGTCAGCACTAGTGGGACCGGAGATGGTACATGCTACCATAGAGAAGGTTTAGATTATCCAGGAGTGGATGAAGACTGCATAGATAAGGCATAAGTCATATGCTGATAGGAGACAGAGACCTATGGAGTTCGAGGATGCCGGCTAGGTCTTTCTATGGGTCTCACCTCGATGTGGTTTGCAGAGATTTGGCCAAGGTGGAAAGTTATCTCTAAGGTTCATTGGACCCTTTCAAGTCCTCAGCAGAGTTGGCGAGGTGGATTACCACTTAGCGCTTCCACCTTAGTTGCACCGGGTGCATGATGTCTTCCACGTATCCTAGCTGAGGAGATACGCGCATGACCCTTCTCACATCATCGACCAAGGTGAGCTGGACGTCGACGATGAGCCGACTTTTACGGAGGTTCCAGTAGAGATTGAGGATCAACAGGAGCGGGTCCTTCATGGGTGGTTGATACCTCTAGTGTCCGTTCTTTATTAGCACGGAAACCTCCAGGAGAGTACCTAGGAGCGGGAGGCTCAGATTCGTGCTCAGTACCCCCACTTGTTCCCTTAGTTTGAGTTGTGGATTATAGGGACGCAAATCCCTATTGTGCGGAGAATGTAAAGACCTAGAATTTACATGTAATTTTTTAATTAAATTGGAATATTACAAGTCCACGAAAATTTACATTGCATGATTCCGAGGCCCGGTGTGCCTGGAATGAATTTCTGAACTTTTTTTAGGTACGTTCTGTAAACGTGCGAGTGGGTTTTTGTAACTTTTGAACCAGTGCTCAGAACTGAAATCTGAAGGCACCACTGAACTCGCAGCGCCAATATTCTCTTAAGGGTACCTTCACCTCGACTACAGTAGGTTGAGGGTGAAAGATAGAATTTGGGTATTTTGTGGAAATAGAAATAAAATAAAACAAACATATATTTTATTTTTCTTTTTTTTTGATTCCTCACAAGTGGATGGTTTAAAGGCGGGGACCACCTGAACTAAAACCTCCCAAATAGGTTATGGTGGTGGGGAAAAACCGAGACTAAAACCCCCTTGAACTCCCATCTTAATATGAGAAACCCCTTGAACTCCCTCATTAATGAAGAGTTAACCCATGGACATCCTCCCATTAATTAATTATGCCTCATCAATTGATTAATGTTTCGAACTTGTTTTGTGCCAAAAATTTAAAATTGAAAAAACACTTTTTCTTTTTGTTATCAATTCTATTAAGAGCATTCGTTGGAAAAGGTAGATGATTGGGGAGACCATTAGAGAAACATTCTCCAATGAACAACTCTTCTCCTTCGACGAATATTTCTCCAACGAAAAACACCATCGAAGGATCCCCAATGAAGAACAAACCAACGATCGGGGGAACACCGACGTCACCGAATTCACCCCTTCCAACGTCAATAGGAAGTCAAGGTAGGATGGTTGTTTGATTTTCTTCCCCTTACCCCTTCTTGGTGATTCATTGTAAATCAGGATAACATATTTCCACTTGCTACCACTCTAACACGGAAGGTGCGGGCCGAACAAACACGGCCCGACCACTCCGCAATTCTCGAGATAAATTGTTGTGTTCTTCGTGATGGAGGAGGACGATAACCAACCTCGGTGGGGCATGGGAATGGCAGCCGACACCACCACCGACCATGAAAAAGGTGACAAACAGAGGGCAGCCAGTCAAGCCGGCCGCCGGTGAAGGTACGGTGCGTGACCGCGCCGCACAACCAGCCACGACGAATCACCGTCCCATGGCCTCGCCGCGCCGCCCCGCGGCCTCACCGCCTGTGGCCACCACCTCCCCGTGGCCTCGCTGCCCGCGGCCACCACCTCCCCGCGGCCTCGCTGCACCGCGGCCTCGCCGCACCGCGGCCTCGCCGCCCCGCTCCTTGGCCTTCCACGCTGCCCCACGTGCTCGCGGCCCTCTGCGGCCCTTCGCGTCCTCGCGGTCACCCGCAACCTCTACGTCCCCCTCCGCGGCCCTCTACGGCCTCACGGCCACCTGCGACCTCCGTGGCCCCTTCGCGGCCCTCCATGGCCCTCCGCTGCCTTGCAGCCACCCGTGACCTCCTCATCCCCCTACGAGGTCTCGTGGCTACCCCCGACCACACCGCGCAGCCCAGGCCGAGCCGCCCAGTGCCGGCCGGACCGCCCAGCGTGGGTCGGGCCACCCAGAATGGGTCAGGACGGACCCATCGGGCCAGGCCGGACCCAGCGGGTCGGGCGAGGTTGACCCAAACCTGATCGGCCCAGGTTGGGTTGGGTCGGGTCAGTCCGACCGGACCCGGACACACTTCGACCCATTTGCACTCTTTTGGCCATAACTTCGGCACCAAGCGTCCATTTGACAACTGTCAACGACATTGTAAAACTTGGAGCGAGACAGTCCCTTTAGTATACCCCACTAGAGTTTTGGATAAATTTTTGGAACGGTTGGGTTGGATCGAGCACGAATCCAACCTGGCCCTTAGGACTAAAAGGCTAATAACATACAGACGAGGTGTCCGATTGATTCACTGTCTGTTGCGTTGAGACCCCTATGGCGTGGTGGTCCTTTGAGATACTTCTTCATTGGACTTAGTGGTAGTTGGAGTATCGAACAGTGGCTTGATGAGTGGACCATCCTGGAGACGAGAAAGCCTAGTGCAGGAACCTAGTAGCTGGATGTGACATGAAGAATGAATAGTGATCCTATCTGGGACAGTACCGAGCGATCCCATGGGGGTCATCACCTAGATACCCTGTGTGGGTCCGCACCAAGCGATCCTGTGCGGGTTAGCACTGAGCGATCCTGTGTGTGTCAGCATCGAGTGATCCTGTGCGGGTTATCACCTAGCGATTCTATGTGGGTCAGCACTGAGAAATCCTGTGTGGGTCAGTAGTAGGGCCTCTTAAAAGAGTAATATGATTCAGTAGTTACATATAATCATCTATACTACTGTACTTAAGTTATACCTGGTGTGATCTGAGTCTGTACCAGGTGGTATTTTCTTTCATGGTAATACCTTGGTGGTATTATTCTGTGTGGTGTACCTATGTGGTACTTGCCTTCGTGGTATTCCTTCCTTTATGGAACAATTGAGCTTTGGGATTTGAGTTGGACTCTGTGTTTTCCTCATGTTTGATATGGGTATACTTGATAAATTAGGTACATGTATGGTCACATAACTAAGTATGGTTGTCAGTTGATTTCATGTCGTGTGGTTTATCCTTGGTGGGTTTTCTGAAACCTTGAGGGTCTCGGGGTCCCTACTGAGTATCGTTATACTCACCCCTGCACGAGATATGCCTACACCCTGTTGTGTTTGATGCAGACGACAGAAAAGGCTAACTGAGGATGAGAGTACCAGGAATGGAGGTGGCTCGGAGGTGGACGTTAGACAAGGCAAACCGTAGAGATGACCGTTCGTGAGGTGTACCTACCTTTGAGGTAGGATTTGTGGTGGATGATCCTGGAGCTTCTTTTCACCTATCAGCCATCTTGTACTTTCCAGTTTTCCTTGTACTTCCTGTTGGGCTTCTATTCTGGACCCTTTTACTCACTACACTCACTCTTTTTACAATTTATTTTACTTGAGTTCGTATCATGTTTTGTTCTTGGTTGTGTGTGTTATAGGTTATAAAGGCAATGCCTTCCCAGTTTTAGGGTATACATCTTCGGTGCTAGTCACCATCCCCTGGCCTATGGAAGGCGGGCTTGGGGTTGTCACGACATGGGCCCCAAGGGATGGGTCGTGACATAAAATATCTTTAGTAATAAAAGAAAATGAATTATTTTCTAAAGATAATAGAATATGAAAATTTTAGGTCTAGGTCCAAATATTTGGTATTTGTGGAAATATTTATACAACTTTGGAAGTTTTGATGTTTTAAAGCATAAGTTAAAAGAACTCTATAAGTTGGTTTATTATTATTTTATTGATATCCCTACACTAAAATTTTGGGTTTTAGTAAATAGATGGCTCTAGAAGGCACCAAAGTAATAATGGATTTGAAAATGAATTCGATAATTGTTTGAATGAGAAACAAAAAAATATAATTGATTATGGAAATTCTAATGGTTATTCTTAACTACATATCATGATTTATGATTAATAACTAGGAACTAGGTTATTTACCCAATAAATAAAATAAAATTGAAACAAAGATATGTGAAATTCTAAGTGATAAAGGTAATAGAGTTAAAAATATTCATTGACATGTGTTTCAATAATATAGGAAGAAGAACCTATGAAAATGTATTAATGGAAAGAGAAGAATATTTTTATGAGTTATTATTGGGAATAAATAAATAATAATACAAGGAAAAAGGAAGTTTTAAGCTTACTCTGTATAGAGAAATAAAATTATTTCAAAGGAATCGATTGAATTTTTTTAATACGAGGAGTTTTAGTATTATGTAAATTTATTTATTAAGGGGAAAGATCAAGAATGATATCCACAAAACAATATAGATTATTTATTATCAATGCATAATTACATTATAGTCAAAAATGAGAAAACAAAAAATTAAATATTAAAAGTTTTAACATTAATAATTTATTCATATTTTTTATTGTGGGAAAGAAATATTTTGGAAAATGTTGGAAATTTTTGGTCAATGTATTATGAAGAGTTTTGAATGAATGAGGTGCATACTTATATTAATTTAAGAGTTATGATATAAGGATGATATTAAGTTGAAAAAAATTACTACACTTTTTATAGTTTGCGTGATCATATTTTAATGTGATTAATAAAATTTTGGGAGATCTGTATTGGAAAACAGCCCTATACCCACGGGGTTTCCAATACCATGGGTATAGGTATAGTATGTGCACCTATACCCAAGGTTTTGGAAAACCGTGGGTATAAGTTGTTTTTCAAGACCTATACCCATGTGGTTTTCTAAACTATTGGTATAGGGTTGGTTTTCGAGCCTATTCCGATTGTTTTTGTAAAACTATGGGTATAGGTTTGTTTTTTGAGGACCTATACCCATGGTTTTCCAAAACCGTGGGTATATATTTCCCACGTCATGGCAAGATTTTTTTTTTCAAGACCCAATATTTATTTTTCTGGACCACATTATCCCATTATTTTCTACCTATAGCCACATTTTATATAAACATATATAAGTAAATATATATTTATATATCAATAAGCTAAATAGGGTAGTGGTAAGGTGCCATAAGAGTAATGGGGAGGTATCGAGATCGAATCTCATGGCCGCATATTTTTCAAAGTTATACCCACAGTTTGAAAAACTCTGGGTATAGGTTAATGACATGGTGGAGTGGACCTAAACCCATGGTTTCCAAAACTTTGGGTATAGGTCATGGCTATACCAATGAATCAGTTTCCATAATTCCATGAAATCATGGGTATAGGGAAATTTTCTTGTAGTGGATGTCTTCCTGGGTTGAGGTATATGTAACCCTTAAATTTAACATGAAATATCGTTTAAAAAGAAAGAATTTAAATATGGGGGACATAAATGTGAAGGTATTGATGACATTTAGGGTTAATATGATCTATGATACTGATGTAATTTTTTTTACAATTTTAAAAAATATGTTTGGGCATATAGATAATGACGGAATTCAAATGTAATTGTGTGACTAATTGTATAATGCTATTTTGATATAATACCACTGTATATTTTGGGAAATTTATATGATTAAGTTAAAAAATATATTATTAGATTTTATCTGATGAACAAATTTGAATTATATTTTGGATGTGTGTATTATTTTAATGTGTCTTCTGGTGATTCAGGTTTTTTATCTAAATTATTATAATATCATAGGTATTATATTATAAGGGAATATATATTAATATTGGATGGTGTCATTTTGATATAAATATAAAAATTTTATTGGATGAATATGTGACCACATCATTATGATATTTAGGTTTCAAACTTTATGAAGAATATATTGAATTTTTTTAAGCATGCTTACTTATATAATGATTTAGTTTGATGTTCGGTTATTGATGTTGAATTTTGGATATTAATGTTTTATCTAATCTTGTTATAAACATTTCTGATTTGGATGATATTTAAAGACTATATGAGTTCCTTGTTATATTTTTTTTATGTATTTTATCTGATGAAATTTTATTTTAGTTCTACTGCCATAAAAAATCATTCGAACACTAATTGTTTGGAGAAAAAGTTGATATTGTGGGGGAATTAGTTTAAATTATGAAATTATATATTCTAATTAAATATATTGATTTATGTTATTTTTTTGGATTGTTAAAATATAGAAAAATGATATGAATATAAAAATTTTATCCTATTACTTTCTCTTCAAATGAATAAATGTTCCGTTCACACATATTTGGTTTATGATTTTTTGGTCATTGACTTTCGCACAACCATTAAATTTCTTGTAATCAATGATCTATATCACTCTCCAATTTTTTTTGACATTATTATTTTATTTCATATCTATATTTTAACTTTAAATTAATGTTTTCTAATTCAGGAACCTAGCTTTTAGGTTACTTATGACGAAATTTTTATTTCCCAATCCCCATTTTTATGGCGAAGTTTCATTAACAAATTTTAAGAGGTCGGTTTTAACGAATAAATTTTCAAACATCAATACCTTGATTCTTAATACCATGTTCATATTGAGAGGATGAAATATATTAAAGGTAAATACTATAATATTCTGATATTTTTAAAGAAATACTATTGGATATCGTACAAAATATGCAACCCCAAACTTAAACAAATATCTAAATATTATTATTTAAATATAACCATTATAGCCTAGAAATTGAGTTATAGAGTCTTAATAAGAGTAATAAAATTATTAAATCTATATAATTTTCATAATAAATACCAATTTACTTATTAATTATTAGGAATTAATCACTCATTTTTTTATAAAAGTCATGTCATTCTTCAAAAATACTTTTTATTCAAAAATGATGTTTTTTGCATGAATATTATAATTAAATATTATAAGTTTTAGATATTTTATTTGATAAAAATGATATAGTTTTTGAAATCATATTATCAAAATTATATTATGGAGAAATTTTGAATTTTTTATTTTTTCAATGAATATTGAAAATACTGATTTTTATTGAAAACTATATTGTCATTTAAAAAATTTATAAATTCATAGTCTATTTTGGATTAATTTTTAAATTTTTATAGTTATTTATTATTATATAAAATACAATTAAAATCAATTTAATGAATTTTATACTTTAATTTAATATAAAACATTTTTTTACTCAAAAATTGAATTTTTTGTAAAATTATTTTCATCACATTTTTATAACACAATTTAAAATTAAATTTGTCCACTTATGTGTTTTTAATTTCAAAATATTTATTATATATCTGAAATTAGTTTTTTTTGAATTTTTTAAATAGGAACCTTTTATTTTTAGTTGTTATTAACAGTAACCTTAGTAATTTATGTTACTAAGATAAAGGCTGAATCAAGTAGTTATGGTTTAAAATAAAATGTTAAGTACTAAAAAATAACACTAAAACATGCCTAAATTTTATTTTATTATTATATATCATCTATAATCATAAAAATTAAAAATATATGTCCTTTTTTCCATTTTTCAATGATTTTGACCATTATACTAATTTATATAAAGAAAAGTAAAAAATGTCATTATATTTGTTTTAATATATCTAAATTTTTTACACATAGATAAAAGAGGATATGTTTAGATTTAAATATTAATTTATATGATGAATTATTTTAAACCATATTAATTTATTTATAATTTATTTGATGAATTATTTTAAACCATATTAATTTATTTTTTTTATAATTTCTATGAAGATTTTCCCTTTATTAAATGACAAATGGAATTTTTTTAACATATACAATGATAATAAATTTTCCACCATCATGACCATTATTTGATATATAGATTCCTCTATAAGTCTTAATGTTTTTTAAAAGAAAAATAAATTTCATATTACCTTTTCAAGTATTATTGGTATTGAAAATAGATTTGATAATGGATTGATTATATCCACATCTTAAAAAGATAACTTATTATTCCAAAGTGGAAATGTTAATTTTACTTTATGCTTATTTTATGTGTTGTGATTATGTTATGGTCCTTGGGAATTTTTTATGGGTACAGGTGGTTCCATGATAAACCATGGCCATGTGAGCCCATGATTAGTCTCCAATTCATTGGGTAATGAGACTATGTTAATTGGGTGGGTTTCTCCTTGAGATTTATGGAATATACCGTGATGAGTATTTGAAATGTAACCATGAAGGTTACTCCATATATAGCCGTGAAAACTAAAATGTAAGAATGATATGGATTACATAAGTTACCTTTATTATTTATGATTTATATTTAGTTTTATAGGAATATCATGATTTAATGAGGTAAGATAAAGGGATTATATTTTATGGGTAAAAATTATGATTTTGTGAAAATGTTTTTATGTGGTATAAATATTCATAGATTAACAATTTATTTCCATCTTTTATGCCCCTTACTATGGTTTTTTGGCTCATAAAAAGTTTGAAAATGTTTTTCATAGGGTATAAGGATGGGTATGATAAAAGTGTATGCCAAGATGAATGTTGTGAGTATTTTTATCAAAAAAAAAAAGAAATGATGTTATATTTTAAAAAGTTTTATATTTTTTAAAATGGATACTATTTTAGTTTTAAACCCCTTTGTATGTATAAGGGATGTTATGTATGAATGATGACCTAATTCTCTAAAACTATAAACCGGAACAAATCCTTAATTTGAATGAACATAAATTATTGAATTAACTTAATATTATGTAATATTTAAGTTTGAGGCACTATAGTTGGTATCATAGGCCAGTTTAGATAAATTTAGGGGTTAGGATAATATTAATAGAATATACATAATTTTTTTTTACATTATGGTAAAATTGAAATTATAGATAATATGAATATAACCACATCTCTTCATCTAAGATCATTCTATTTGGAATGGTTTTCCACAGAGAAAATAAGGCAGCTATACTGGGATGGAATCTAGAGAAAAAAACCTTCCAAATTAGAAAACTGTGGTGGTCGGAATTGAAACTAAACAGTTTGTTGCAATGATGGCACTGTTGACACATGTTATAAATTACAGTCGAATCTATACATGAGATCAACTAGATCAACCATAGAGGAATATTTCATCAGTGGAGTATTTCATGAGGCAACATCCGCCATATTTCAGAGGATCATCTGACCACATTCAAGATGAAGGGTGGATTAAAGGACTATGAAATATTTTTAATGTCATGGGTTTTTCATACAATAAAATAATTTTCTTATTGTTTACTATGTTGAAGGTAAATCTAGTAAGTGGTGGTAAATGGTAAATAATATCAAGGAAAATGATGAAATTATTTCCCTAGAGTGGGATTTATTCAAAGAAATGTTTCTTGAGAAATATTTTCCTAAGGTGGTTCAACATAGGTTGGAAATACAATTATTGGAATTGAGGAAGGATGATGAATCAGTGGCTACATACAAATCAAAATTAACTCAACTGTTTAGGTATGCTCTAAATTTCATCGGAGATATTTATAGTAAAATCAATCCTTTTTTACTCAGTATTAATGAAAAAATATCAAAGGGAATTGGCTTCTCGTGAATTCAATCGTTAAAAAAAACTTGTTCGTTGTGCGGAGAATGTGGAAATGGGGTTTGGAAATAATCATGTATTCTCTGAAAAATTATAGAAAATGAGTTCCAGATGAATGTATAAGGGGAAATATTCATTTAAAAAAGTCTTATTATAAGAGAATTAAGTTTACAATTTGTGAGAATTGTTGTAAACAAACACTAGGGAATGCTTTCAGTATTCTGGTAAGTGCTTCTAATATGGAAATATGGGATACAAGGAACATAACTACAATGAAAACGATCATGTTAGTGATAATAAAAAATATTATTTATAGTTATTAAAATGTTTTAAATGTAATGAGATCATTTATTATGAAAATGGGTGTCCAAAGAGGAACCCAAATGATAGGAAGCAGTCAAATTTTAATTAGAAAGTTGTGAAATTCACTGAAACTACTTCAGAAGATGTTGGGACATTAAATGAAGTGTTACTAGGTACATTGTTCATTTATTCATATTATGAAAACATGTTTTTTGATTAGGGACTACACATTCTTTCATTTCTATTTTTTTCAATATATTGAAAATTCCACCTCAATAAATGAAGTCATAACATACGATAAAAATGCCCCGAGGATGTGTTAAAGAAAAAAAATGAAAGTATAATAATCTTATTATCATTTAATATTTAAAGAATCAATATAAAATCCTTGTTTTATTTCCTCTAGTAGAGTTTATGTTATTTTTGGAATGTATTGGATTTCTATTCACCATTATTATATTTAATATAGAGCTAAAGATGATTCTTTTCATAAATACTTCATCTTGAGTACATGAATGAAAACTTTCCATTGATAACATTTCATGAAGCTGAGAAACTATTAAAATATGGGAATGGATGTTATATTTAACATTTTATTAAAAAAATGATCTATTTAGTTTAATGATGTGATTATGGTAAATGTTTATCTTGATTTTTTTCATGATGTGTTTTCTTGTATTATATCTAGTCGGGAAGTTTAATTTACTATTAACTTAGTTTCTTATTCTTAGATAATTTCAATACCCCCTTATTGAATGTCTCAAATTGAAATTTTAGAGTTGAAGTTTCAATTTCATGAGTTATTAGATAATGGTTTCATTCGACCAATAAAATCACCATGGGGTGCTCTTGTCTTGTTTGATAAAAAAGAAAGATGGTTCAATGAGAATTTTCATTGATTAAAGAGACTTGAATAAAATCATTGTTAAGAAAAAATAATCTTTTACCCCATATGTATGATTTGTTTTATCACCTAAATTGTGAAAAAAATCGATGGGTGACATGAGGTCATGATACTATCAGTTGAATGTAAATGAACCATACATTCCAAACACTTTGTTTCATACAAGATATGGGCATTATGAATTTGTACTTATTCCATTTGGGTTACCTAATGCACCTATTGTATTCATGGATCTTATGAATAGAATACTCCATGAGTTCTTGGATAAGTTTTTCGTTGTGTTTTTTGACGAAATTTTGTTATATTCTAAAAGTAAAGTGTGGGATGCAAGTCATCTAAGAATTGTTTTTTGAACCTCAAAAGAAAATAAACTACATGCTAAATTTAGTAAGTATGAATTTTTGTTACACAAAATTTCATTACATGGTCACATTTTTTCTAAATTTTATATATTGGTTGATCATTATAAAAAATGTTTTCTAAGAATGTCCAAGACCCATAAATATAATTAAGATTCATAGTTTCATTGGTTTAGTAGTATATAACTGAAGGTACTTTGAAAAATTTTCATGGTTATCTAGCCCACTAACTAAGTTTAATCAGAAAGGTGTTCAATTAACATGGACAAAATAATGTGGTCATTTTTTCCTGAATTGATAAAAGATTGGTGAATGCTCCAGTTCTGTCCCTACCTTCCAGAAATGGTCAATTTTTCAACCGCAGTGATTCTTCATTGAATGGACATGGTTGTTTCCGAATGAATAATGATTAGGTAATTGCTTATTCTTCAGTCTAGTTGAAAACTCATGAGTTAAATTACCCTACACTTGTTTTGGAATTAGTTGCTGTTGTTTTTCTATAAATTTTTGGAGGCATCATATTTATAGAGTAAAATGTGAAATATATACTAGCCATAAATGTCTGAAGTATATATTCAATCAGAACGAATTGAAAATAAGGCAGATATGATATTTGGAACTACTTAAGGAATATGATAACATGATTCATTACCATCATGGAAAATAAAATAATGAGGTTGATGATTTCAGCTAAAAAAGTAATGAAACATTAATAGTTTTGTGTTTGGAATATGACCCTTTTGTTAATGATTTGATACAATTTTTCTTGGAATTTAATGGTGCAGGAAATTCATTTATTTTTTTTAGGTTTTAGTGTAATCTCCTATATCAAAGAGAATTAAGAAAGAAAAAAAAATTATTCTGAATTGTAGAAAAAGGTAGAATTGGATCAAAAGGGATAGTTTAATATATTTAACACTGATAAATACCGTTTTTTGCAAGTTTGGAAGAGATTATTTGTGCATTGTGATTCATAGTTGAAGAAAGAGTAGTTATGTGATGCTTATATTTGTAAGTTTTTAGTTTGTACTAGGATTTCCAAATAAATATCATGGTAAAAATATGATCTGGGTTATTATTGATCAACTCACTAAATCTTCTAATTTTCTTCATATTAAAGATACACTATCTCCAGATCAAAATTCTTGGCTATACCTTAAAGATATATTATGGTTACATGGAGTTATTCTTTCCATTGTATCCAATCATGATCAGAGGGTCTCTTTTTTAGTTCTGCAAATTCCTTTTAATATTATTAATAACTTAATTAAATTTTAGAATAGCTTTTAATCCTCACTTAGATGGGAAGTCAGAATGTAAAATTCAGAAACTGGAGGATATTCAACATTATATTTAAATGGATTACCAAGGATGTTGGGATCAACATATTTTTTTGAGCTTTCTTATAATAAATTTTTTTCATTCTAGTATACATATAAAACTATTCTAGGTATTATTTGGAAAGAGGTGTTAGAAACCATATTTTTTGAATGATGTAGGGGAAAGAAAGCTGATGAGACCAGAGTTGGTAGAAGAGTAGATAAGGAAAGTTTGGTTGATTTAGAGACACACGTGGACAACTCAGAGTTGGCACAAAATTTATGCGGATTTTTGAAGGATGGATCTTTCTTTCGAGGTAGGTGATCATATTTTTCTCAATGTTTCTCCATGGAAAAGTGTAATGTGTTTTTCTAAGAATGGGAATCTTAGCCCATTGTTTATTAGACCCTATTAAATCCTAGATAAAGTTGGATCAGTTTCCTATCATGTGTATTTACCTCTAAGTTTATCCTACGTACAATTTTCTTCATGTTTTAGTTTTAAGAAAGTATATTTTAGATCCATCTCATGTTTTGAGTCTAAAAGTAGTTTAACTGGAAGAGAATAATTCTTTTGAGGAACACCCAGTTCATGTTCTTCACCACAGAGAGCAAGTGTTGCCGAATAAGGTGATTCATCATGTTACAGTTTTATATAAAAACCATGCAGTGGAAGAGGAAACATGGTAATCTAAAAATTCTATGAGAAAAAATACCCCCATTTATTTGATAAGTGAATAAAATTACGCACACACAATTATCAAAATGGGTAAAGGATATAACACCCCAGGTAATTATAGAATAATACATTTTCATGTGTATTAATATTTATGAATTAGATAGTAATTTTAATTTAATAGGGAAACTATGTCTAATAGCGTACCTAACACAGAATAATGAGTTCCTTTGAAATATTACTTTTCACACAATAGTGAGTTATACTGAAAAATAATATACAATTAATGTTATTATTTAATATGGTACTTATCACCTAGAAATTGTTTTAGAGGAAATGAATAGAACTGAATATATTATATATATGAATTTTTATTAAATGTTTTTACTTTATTCTGATAAATTTTATAGGCTTAAAATAAAAATAATTTCAATTTTAATCATGAAAAACTTTAATATTTTTTAAACGTAGTTTTACAGCCTATTGAAAGAGAACCTTTTTAAAATATATATTATTGTCACTTTTATAATTTTTATATGAATAATTAGACTTATTATTAATATGAGGAGTATTAACATTTACTCTGGTTTAATTTTTTTTATTTTTTTTGATAATACTGATTTTTTAATCAATAGTGAAAATACTAAATTTTAATTCAAATTTTATATTTTTTATAATTTATTTATATAGTTATATTATCGTTTCAATTGGTTTTAAAGTATAATTAAATAAATAATTTATCAATTAATTCAATTTAGGTCATTGGAATGAATTTCCAATTGAAATTGGATATAAAAACATTTAGACCTTTTGAATGTTTTTACTTTAAAATCATGTTTCCTCGGTCCATAAAAAGAGTTAATTTTAAATTAATTTCATCCACTTGTGTGAATTAAATTTTGAAAAATAAACATAGAATGTTTTAATAATTATGATTTTTTTCTAATATAGTTAACTTAATTTTTTTTAATAGTAACTTTAGTATTTTTTTACCATGACTAAGATTAAATGAGGCAATTAATAGAAAAAAAATAATAATACAACATTACAAAGTTACCCTAATAGTTGTCCTAATTTCATTGAATGAGTGGGTTTCAACCAAAATAAACCTTAGGCTAAAGTTATATCATTTTAAGCCACTTGGGTAAGAATATGGAATTTATTTTATTTTATATAAAGATAAGTTAAAAATTCCATAATAATATTTTTAGTAAGTAAATAATTTTTAATATAAATTTATATAAGGGATAAATTAAACTAAAAATAGTAAATTTAAATATTAAATTTTTATCTAAATCATTATAATTTATTTATCATTTGTAGAAATTATATAACAAAATTCAATTCTGAAAAAATGAGGTTGTATTAACTGAATTATTAAAGGAAAAAGTAAATAAAAGATATAATAATATTAAAATAAATATAATTTTATATTTTTTATTCTAAAACAAATTTTATTGATGATTTTGACTTGTTAGGGATGTGTTAATGTAGTATTATTAAAGTAATAAAGTTGTTATCATATTCTTTAATTGTAAATTACTGAATAGTATCAAAATGGACATTTATGATATTTTAAAATAAATAATATTTTATTAAATGATATAAAAATCATAAATCACCATCTTTCAATAAAATGATTGTGGTAAGTATAAATATATAATTAATGACTCATTTATTGGTCGTTTTTAATTTTATTATAATTATATTTACTCTCAATGTGTAGATTACATAATGTCACAATAAGAATTAGTAAGGATTTAAATAAAAATACAAGGCATAAGAAATTATAAAACAGTGAATAATTTTAGTTGGCTGAATTTATTTCAACCCAAAATTATTCTATATTATAAATAATTTAGTTTATAACCATTTGGAAATGAAAATGAATTTATATTAATTTATTACTTTGTATAATTCCAAGAGTTCCCCTTCACTCTCTTATAAAAAGGCACCCATTCATATATATTACTTACTCTAAAAAACCCATACTGTTTGGAAAATCAATTCCCAAAACCTTTCCTAGAATAATACCCCAACCCCTCATTTTAGAGGCTTTATTTTAGGTTTAACACCCTCCTTATAGGTGTTATTATGTTAAGAAGAGGTGATCATCTAAAGGAAATTTAACGTGTCTATTTACCAATTTCTCTATTATTTCTTCTTTATATTCCTTAAAATAATCACCAACCTTGATGAGAAAATTAATGTAGTACCCTAAATATTCTTAGATGTTTTTATGTTAATATTGTCACCTAAATACATCTCTTATTCCATTAAATGGGTAAAGCATTAATCATTCATGCATATGTGTGAAATATCACCTTCACGAACCGATATAATTAGTTTTGCATTACAGTATATCAAGACTTGTTATAAGGATAAAATTATTTTTTATATATGATATTAATGACATATTTATCATTTTACTAGAATAATATATCATTTATGTTCATTCCATCCCTAAACATAAAAATAACAATATTGTTCGTGCATATGTCTGAACTATCATCTTCATGAAGAGATGCGATTATTTTTTCTTCACCACATCACATGTATGATATATATAAATATATCTAAATTACTAATATGATGTTAATAAACTTTCTGTAATTATAAAAATATAAAATTACAATTACCTTTTTTTTCATAATGATCATTGAAAAATGGAAATGTTACTCATGCGTACTTACAACCCACCACCTCCATGATTACAACATTATTGACTCTTCATAACCATACATAATTTTTTTGAGATTAAAGTATAATTTATAAATTAAATTGATTATTATTTCATTAATTTTATTTTTAATATGATGGAATATTGGCTACTTTGACTATTGACATCAAGAAAATGTCATATTGAACTTAAGTACCAAATATTAACAAAACATCCTATGTGAGTTTAAATAATTAAGTAAATGTAATAACATTGTAATAAGTGATATGAAGGGAATAATTAACATTAAATAGGATTCAAGGAAGTGTTATGTCTGAATATACAAAGTAAAATAATAGGGTGGGGGGATTGTGTATTTTCAAAAATCTTCCACAATTCTGGATGTTGACACCCAATGTGATTTATGTGGATATGTAATGTTTTTATTCTATAAGAAAATAAGAATCTGATGAAAATAAATAAAAAACACTAATTTTCATAGAGTTTCAAGGTACAAATATCCCTAAGTACACTCTTCCAATCACTCTCTCTTCAAGCTTGGTAAATTTCAATAAAATGGTCCTCTTATCAAAAGACCAAGACACCAAAACTATGTGAAAGATGTTCAAACATTTACCAAAAGACTGAAAACAATGTCTTTTGGTTATTTAACAAAGAACTGGTTATAAAAATCATAGATCAAGAAGTTGATACTCCACCAAAACTGATTACGAGTAATTGAAAATTAAATAAATCAAAATAATTTGATTTGAAGGGTTTGGGTTGACCGTCACAATTGCAGCAATAAGAAACTGAAAATTGATGGATCTTCTTCTCTAAAAAAGAACATCATCAATAATGAAATATTATGAAACAATCCTTGTTGAAAAACCAAATTCATTTAGGTATCAACTTATACAACGAAGTAATACTATAGTAGTAAAAGATTGAACATACATATCTTCAATGTGTTTCTTCTTTTAGAATAGATCATTCATTGTATCATCACTCTAAAAGATAATCATAATAATAAAGTCGCATATATGAATCTCTTATCACACACACACACACACATATGTATTTTAATAGATACTCTAAAAGTATATATAGAATAGAAATCATTTTTTGGTATTCCAGATCCGAAAGAACAACCAGATTGATTGTGAAAATTCAAATTATAAATGACCACAAGAGTGGAAACTTCCCTTATAAATAGGAATGATTTTCTCTGATGAACATAGTTCTTTGAAACAAACAAAATGATCCTTGAATTGGTCTTTAATTCTTACTTGGCTATTACTGCAATCTCAGATTGAAAACATGGCTTCAAAAAAATCTCCATTGAGAACACAATGCAGGGTTGATAAGTGTAGCATAGGTTTATTTTGTGTAGCATATGGTTCCTTTGCATAACATAGGGATGATAATCCCTATGTTTTTCCTAGTCAGCATAAAATCCCAAGCGTTGCATTAATTAACCATACATTCAACTTTTCCTCACATAGGGTATGTAACGTAAATCCGGAATCCAACGTAGGGTTGTAGACCTATATGTTTGATGATTCCAAAAATGTAAGGATCTTGATAAAAAAACTATTTTAGCATAAATCTGCGTTGATATCATAAAAAATAATTTCACTTCTTAGTGTAATGTAGAGTTGATACCATATACAAGCATTTCACCTCTCAGTGTAATGTAGGGATGATACCATACATTCATTTACCGAACGTAGGTTTTGAAATAATGATTCTATAATCATTCGGATAAAAATAAATTTCTTAAAACATATTATATGTTCATGTAGAACTCACTAAACAAAACTTAATTAGAATTAAAAAAATGATATTTATGAAAAAAAACATCAGAAATTATAGAGTATGGTTGAGACCATACATGCCTAAAAATCTCCCCCTTTTTGAGATCACAAAACCCATAATATAATCCATACAAAAATTTAAAGAGAATTTAGGATTTGTAAACATACAAAAAACAGATACAAAGAATATTTTGATATTTAGATTTCAAAGTATTATTTTGAAAAAGAAAAATAGGTACCTGTAAATTAATTATTTTATCTAATGAAATGTTGTAGTTTGGAAATATTCTCCCCAAAGGGTATTTATATATATTGTCATAGATATTATACCTTCTCACCTTATTCCTATTATTAATTTTTTTCAACATTTAGTGATATCAAAAAGACGGTTTGAAAGAATAAACAATATAAACCATATTTAATATATCATTGAACCATTATGAATAGTTATAATTACTAGGATAAGAAAAAAAATCTAGTATTGGAAGTTTAAACATTAAATTAAAATAAAAGACACTAAAAACAAAATAAGAATTTAAATACAAATTAAAATTAATTTATTTTTTTTGAAAAATAAATTAAAATCATCAATCAATGAAAAGGTCATCAAAATGAAGGGCTTTGGTCTGAAACAGTAGGGTCATAGTGATCATCTGTATGAGGAAGGGCTTGAAATACACCATTAATACCAAGAAGATTCAAAAGTAGCCTCTTGAAATCTTTTTTGAATACTTCTGACCATTGATTAAAGTTTCCTTGAATCATTTCCATCCTTCAAATTAGTAACCAGATTGACCTTTACAAACTAATTCATAGATTTTTTTGACTAGATGAATGAAATCAACTTATCTTCAACTTGACTAATCACTTGTCCTAACTAGGATTCACACTATGTCACTTGTATTATCAGATGTATTTGATTTTCCATTATCACACTTAAAAGAGCATTATCAAACTAAAGAGTTTATAGTCTATCATTTAACTCAATGAGTGCAGTGTTAATAGATTCCAACATTCTGAGTAGTTCTTACGATGTCTATTGAAAATATTTGGATTATCTATTTTATTCATCGAGAGAATCAAATTATCTCCCAATAATTATCTTAAACTCATAAAACTATATCTTCTTGAAAGACTCATCCTTTAATGAAAACAGGCTCCTGACATTTTGAACATAATTCTTTTATGACCTCCAATAGAAATGAAATTTTCTTTGAATTCTCATAAATGAAGGTTATGAGCTTCGAACTATGATCTTTCCACTGAAGAAACCTTGTATTATTCAAAATTTTTCTCCTTTTCTTCCAACTGTTCTCTTTGAAATGAGTTATGATCCTATAATAGATTTACTTTTATAACTAATTCTTCAGTAGGGGAATCATAAGATTCAGAGGTCAGAGTTACAGGGTTAGGAATACCTTCCTTGCGATGAACTTATACTAAGGCCAAATGTTGCTCTTCATTATCAGTTTATCTATTTCCTAATGTAGATAATTTTGTAAATTCCGAATCAAGAACAATAATAGTTCTAGTATTAGTGATATCTATCCTGAAAAGATAATGACTTTGTGTCTCTTACTTAACATGCTCATCCACTGAATTCTCATGCTCACTTCTAATATCCACTTCAACTAAATTTTATGGAAAATTGACTAAAATTATTCTGATTTTCTAAATTATATATTCTTCTCTCCTTGAATCTCATTCTTATTTATACCTTTTTTTGAACAGAGCGAACTGATGTAATCATCAATTTCTCCAATGATAATCTTCAAACAACTTATGTTTTTGTTCCACACCAACTAGGATAAAATTATTGCATGAATTGCTCCAAAAAACCAATATTCTTCATAGTAAACACATTCAAAGTGTTGATTTGGTGACAAGATATAGAAAAAAACATGTTGGACATATTTCTTTTCCTTCACAAAAAATATGTAATAATTCTTTCATAGGGATAATATCTCATCTTTGCATTTGCATGGCAGCAATGGTTTAGATATCTTATCAGAAACTGACTGAAATCATACTTAACATTATTTAGAAGAAGAAAAATTATATACATGTTTGAGTAAAATAATTTCTAAAGATTACAATCCTAGAAAAAATCATAGATTTAATAGACTTCAATAACACTCGACGGTCTAGATAATGTTCATTTGTAAATATATTCTTGATAGTTCTTGTTCCAAGAAAAGAATTCATAATATCCTTTGACAATTTCATTCCATTACCAATACTCATTAAATCAAATTGAAACTCCCACTCATGGGGACAAGTTAAAATCTCAACCACATCCATAGATGACAAAGAAAACTCAAAATCGTTATTATTAGTGAAAATAATGTCTTATTAAAATCCAAGACTAAATGAATCATTTCGAAGAAATTCATTTACTTAAATTTCATATACCATTGGAATATTATCTTCTCCAAAAGAGTAAACCATACCTTCAAACCACATTTCATCATTATGTTAATGATTTATAGAATCTAAATATCCAAAATCAATTATCTTTCTCGACAACACCTTGCAAGATTTCCCTGAAGCATAAACATTTTTATCCAATTCAGAATCAATTTCTCTTCATGATGTTTCAATATCTAAAGATTTTGAGACTGAAGGTATTTAAGGTTTAACATTTCAGCACACGAGAATTGAAAGAGAGATAGATACTCTGTTAGTCGAGAGGATGTGTCAGATAGGAGGAAGAGAGCGGGATAAGTCAAATGGGTTTTTCATGCCGATTGAATATGTACTCGTTATGTTTTTAATTTTGAAAAGTCAAATAAAATAAAATTGAAATGAATTTTTAAATTAAAACATAATAAAATATAACATATTAAATAAAGCTTACTAAAATAAATAAAAAAAATATTATAAATATATTAATAAACATTTACTCAAAATTAAACATTTTTAGATCCCCCTTAATAAAATTTGAACTACCATTGGGAAGTGGTTTAGTAAAAATATTAGTTAATTGATATTAAATAATAAAAAATTCTAAAGATATATCCTATTTAAGGACATTATCTCTTAGAAAATGACGTCGTATATCAATGTGATTAGTATTAGAATGACTTTTAGGATTTTTTAAAAATATTTATGGAATTGGTATTATCACATAAAAAAAGTTATACTAATAATGTTTATCCCAAAGTCCAGTATAGTGTTTTTCATCCACAATACTTGTGCACAAAAACTTCAAGAAAAAACATATTCCTCCTCAACGGTTGACAAAGAAACAAAGTGTTTTTTCTTACTAGACAATGAAACTAATGAGTTTACTAAAATATGATAGTTTCCCAAGGTAATTTTTCAATCTAATATACAATATCCAAATGCATCATCTGAATAAGAAATTTAATTAAAATCATAATTTTTGGGGTAAAGAAGATATTGAGAAATTTTTCCTTTTAAATATCTAAAAATACTTTTAACAGTAGTAAGATGAGCCACTTTTGGATTTTATTGAAATCTTGGACAAAGAACTACAGAAAACATAATTTCTGGTTTACTGGAATTAATATATTGAAAACTACCAATATTTCTTCTATGTAGCTTGTTGTCAACTTGTTTTCCAGCTTTATAAAAAAAAGTTTTATATTTGTACACACAGGAGTTGTATATCTCTTGATGTTCTCAAGTCCAAACTTTTTTAATAAATCAATAATACAATTTCATTGATTTAAAACATTTCCATTTTTTTGGTAAATTTGAAATCCTAAAAATAAATTATGTTCTCCCATCATACTCATCTCAAATTCTTTTTTCACTGAATTTAAAAAATAATGATAAATATTTTTATTAGTTGAACAAAAAATAAGATCATCAACATAAATTTTAACTAATAAAATATTAGAATAAAGTTTTTTATTAAAAAGTGTTGGATCTACCAATCCAATTGTAAATTTATTTTTAAAAATAAAATAACTTAATCATTCCTACCAAGTTATAGGTTCTTGTTTGAGGCTATAGATATATTTATCAGGTTTAAAAATAGAATTTGGTTTTCAAAAATTTTCAAAAAAATTGGGTTTTCAATATAAACTTTATCCATTAAATAACCATTTAAAAAGAAAAAATAACATCCACATAATATAATTTAAAATATATATGATATGCATAAGCTAAATTTTTTTAATGGAGTCTAATATAGATATAGGGGAAAAGGTCTCAACACAATCTATAACTTTTTTCTAGAATATATCCTTTAGCTACTTATCTGAGTTTATTTTGGTTTATGATCCCTTGATCATCTTGTTTATTTCTAAAGACCCACATGGTTCCTATAATTATATAATTGGTTGGTTCTTCTACTAGTTTCCCAAACTTCAATTATTTTGAATAGGTTTATCTATTCTTGTATGGATAATATCCAATTCTAATCTTTTAAATATTCTTCAAATTTATTTGGTTCTAATTGAGGTAGAAAGGCAGATAATTCAGATAGGTTTTCAATATTTCTTCTACATATAGTTTATGTTTCTAGGTCCCCTATATAAGTTTCTATAGAATGGTTCTTTAGAGTTCTAGAATTTCTAGGGAGGACACATCCAGGTTCTTTAGTATCATGTTATTTTAAACTAGACTTAATTTTTTTAATATCATTTTCAAAATCATTTTTAAGGTTTTTAAGTCTCATGTTATAAAAAGAGTTAGTAACATCATCAGTTTAATCTTTCTCTTTAATAAAAGGGTTGGATTCATAAAAATTCACATGAACTTATTCTTCAACAATCCTTGACTTTTTATTAAACACTTTATAAGATTTAGAGGTAACAGAATATCCCAAAAATACTCCTTCATCATCTTTTGGATTGAACATACTAAGTTTATCCTTACTATTCAAGATATACACCTTGCATCCAAAAACATTAACATACATTACTTTTGGTTTTCTATTATTCAAATGTTTATAAGGTATATTTTTGAAAATAGGCGTTATTAAAACTATAATAATGATATCATAGGTTGTGACTATATAATTTCCCCTAGATATGTATGAATACTTATTTATTCAGAATAGTCCTTTCAATTTCATCGATCAACCTATTTATCCATTCAACAATTCCATTTTGTTGTGGTCTTCTTGGTGTATAAAAGGTATTTTTATTACCCATATTTGAGTTAAAAAAATGAATTATTGATTTTAAAATTTTTCATTATTATCACTTCTTAGTGAAATTATTTTATTACATTTTTCATTTTTGAACTATTTTATAAAAAAATTCAAAAATAGTGAAAGGTTCACTTTTGAGTATTGGAAAATAATACCAATTAAATATAGAATAATAATATACTAAATCATAAACATATAATTTACCATCAAAACATTATACCCTTGATTGTACAAATAAATCAAAATGCACATGTTCTAAAGGTTTAGATGTAACAATTTTGATAATAGATTTGAAAGAAGATTTTGGATTCTTCACAATTTAGCATGCGACACAGAATCTTTCATTGTCATAATTAATACTAGGAAATTCAGAAACTAAATGTTTCATTTATAATTTATATAAATCATGTATATTATGGTGTCTGCATATTCTATTCAAAATACATGATTCATTTGTCTTAGCAGTTAAACAATTCAATTTAGGTTTACATAAGGAATTTAAATCCAAAGTATAAACATTATATGTTAGAGGTACTCTAAATTTAACTAACTTATCCTTAATAATGGAGCAATATTTTTTAGAAAAATCAACCTAAAAACCATCATCAACTAAGTTGAGAAATAATTATTAGATTTTTATTTAACCCTTGCAAATTCAATAATTTTTTTGATTGATATAGTTTTTGGATCTCCAAAAAATTCAATTCCAATTATTTTTCCTTTGTCATTATCACCAAAAGTGACTAATCTTCTATCCATTTGAGTTAGAATATTAAAGTTTGATGGATCTACACATATATTCCTAGAACAAACACAATCCATATACTATATAGTGTTTTTTTCATTTGAATTGTTTCCTACCAAACCATTTAAATTGATGTTTTTTTGGTACCCATATTTTCTTGGGTCCAACAGTATTAGTAAGAAATGATCTAGAAATTCATATCTACTTTATTTTTCCATCAGATCTATCACTTTGTTCAATTTTTTTAGAAATTAAGGCTCTTTTAATATGACTAATGTGGGGATTTTTCAAATATAAATTACATGTGAAATATCCTTTCTTCCACAATGATAATAGATTAATTTTTTTGAATTAAGTACCAAATAGTTTTTATATAATTTTAATTTCTCACTGTTACTTCATATTCCAAATCATTCCCTTTTAATGACATTCTTTCCAAGAATTTAATTTAAATAATTTTCTCCTTTAATAAAAACAAGTGTAACACTCTTATAGGATTCTAATTCATCATGTAATATTTTTATCCTTATTTCATGATCATAATTGTTTTTAGTATTTGTGTTGAATTTTTAACTCAACTCTTAAAGTTGTTTTAAAAGAGTGTCTATTTAACTTAAAACAGAATTATGAATTTTTTTTATGATTTATTTTTCTTTAATAAGGAATCATATTTTTCTTCTACTATAGAACAATAGGCTTTTAATTTTCCATTTGAGAAACTACTAGTATCGGAATTAGAAGACTAATACGTTTGTACCTTTTCCTTCTCGTCCATAAATCACAAATTGGCTTTTATATTTAATTTCCCCTTCTCAGAATCATAATTTTAGAGGATTTTGGATCTTTCAGATACACTCCCTATAGATTTCATTTCACTTTTTCATATGTTCTCATAATCACCATTCTTCTGATATTTAATTTATTTAATTTATCTTTCATCATTCAGTTGAGGATAATCAGGTCTATTGGGACCCAATTTCTTAAAATCATATCATCCAACTCCTCTTGATTCTTTTTCATCCTTCCTAAAGGATTTTATGAAACTTTTTTTCTTCTTTTATAACTTGATGAACATTATGGATAGTCAATACAATTCAATTTCAGAATTATATGACTCTGGATTCTTCTCTATTTTTACTTCTTTGTTTTATATTATCATACGTTTCAGATGTGTTGCTTTAAGAGAAGTATTTTCTTTCATTACTATAATTTTATTATCTTCAGCTTCAACCTACATTTCTGCTCCATATATCATCAGTGTCCCAATTAGTGATTTCTCTGTCAGATATTTTACAGGTGATGGTTGGTGAATAACAATATATATTTCATTCCATTTTGAATGTGGTAATATATGTATTCTCAAAGCTTGATCATCTTGATAGATGGGTTCTCATAAGGTTTTAATATTGTTCAATAATTTTATAATGCTTCTATTCATTGGTGTGATGATTTCACCATCAGACATTCTAAATGTGTAAAATTTTAGCTTTTCTATAGAATATCTCATCTGTATAACATAATTTGTTCCTTCATAAGAAACCACAATAGTTTTCACAATTTCATAGGATGTTGGATATTGTGATATATGATTGAATTCATCTAATTCAAGACCAAAAATAATATCATTCATTACCTTTGAATTTATATCATATTCACCTTCTTCTGTTTCATCCCAAGTTTCTAGTTTTTCAAGAATCTAATAAGGTGTAATAATTTTGTAGTAGAATCTAAATCCATGATTCTTCATATACATAATCATTCTATATTTATAGAATCTATAATTTTCACAATTAAAATATGGATCACATACCATTGAAATTCCTTCTCTCGGATAATCCATTTCTGTCATTGTATAGACCTTATACTTTACATATTGCTATTGATTTATCAAATAGCTCTCATATGATACCAATTTTTTGGTCAGAATATAAAAAGTAACATAACAGGTGGGGAGTGAATTGTGTCTATTTAGAAAATCATCCACAATTTTGGATTTTGATACCCATTTTGACTTATGAGAATATTCATGTTTTTTTCAACTATATAAAAATATGTAGCGGATAAATAGAAATAAATAGCATATATTTTTATAGTGGTTCAGGGCACAAATATCCCTAGTCCACTCTACCAATCACTCTCTATGCGAGCTTTGTAAATATCACTAGAATGGTCATCCTACACAAGATGTTGAATCCAAAACTGAGTGCAGACAGTTGACACCTTTATAAAAGAATAATAACCATGTCTTATTTTTCTTTTATTGAGAACTGGTTGTCCACATATTAGATAGAGAAGATGATACTCCACCACAACTAATTAAGAGTAGTTAAAACTCCAATAAATAAAAAGAGTTTGATTTGAAAGGTTCATGTTAATCTCCACAATTGCAGTAGAAATAAACTGAAAAATGATGGATCTTCTTCTTCAAAAAAGAATATATTAATGAATTAAATAGTCTAAAGTGATACTTTTTAAAAAAATATCTTCAATAAGGTAGAAACTTAAATAGTAGTAGTAATAATACAATAGTAAAAGATATAACATATATATCTTCAATGTGTGGCTTATTTCAGAATCGATCATTCATTGTAGCAGCACTGTAAAAGATGATTTCAATTATATAGTCACATATGTGAATAACTTATCACACAGTCATATAAATATTTTTTAAGAGATACTCTGAAGGAATATATAGAAAAAAAACTTTCTTCGGTATTCTAGATCCAAAAGAATTGTCTTATTGATCGTGGAAATTAAAATTATAAATGACAAGGGGAGTCATAACTTACCTTTGAAATAAGAGTCATTTTCTACAATTTAAATGGTTCTTTGAAGCAATCAAAACTATCCTTGAATCAGTATTTAATTTTGACATGACTGTTTCAATTATCTCAGATTGAAAACATGGCTTGAAATACATCGTCGTTTAGAACACTACATTGGGTTGATATGTGTAGTGTTGGGATGATAATACATACATTTATCCTTATCAGTATAACATCCTAAATGTAGCATTGAATAAAAATATGTTCCACTCTTCCACACATAGGGTATGCGTATAAAATATAGACTCAAACATAGGGTTGTTGATCCATATGTTTGATGATTCTATGAGAATGAGGATGTTGATACAAACAAAAAATATTTTAGCATAATATAGGTTTGGTACGATATGCATGGATTTCAATTCTAAGTGTAACATAGGTTTGATACCATATGCAATAATTTCACTTCTCAGTGTAACATAGGGTTGATACCATTCACAAGCATGTCACTTCTCAGTGTAACATAGGCTTTATAACATACGTTCATTTACCGAATATAGGGTTTGAAACAATATTCCTAGATTAATTCCTATAATGCTAAATTTCTTAAAATAGAATAAAAATTCTTGTCGAAATCACTCAACAAAACTTCATTAGAAAACAAACAAGTGTATTTGTGAACATCAAAATCATCATAAACTATAGAGTATTGTTGAGACAATATATACACAAAACCTAGTATAAATTAACATATGTTTATTATTCTAGAAGATAAATAATGTACAAGATGAGTCAAAATCGAGGTAATATACTTCATATTAATATCCTTTCATTGAGGCATATTTTGACGTTATAAATGACCTTATTTTAAAGGGTGTATAATCAACACCTTTGAATTTAAATTTCATTCAATGGGTTTCAAAAGGAATCTTTTTATATGAAGAGATACTTTATTAAATGAAAAAAATAATGTTTTTAATGTATCCGAAAACAAATAATTTTCCACCATTATAACCATTATTTGATATTTTTCTTACTCTACAAGATTTAATGTTTTTAGAAAGAAAGTAAATATTGTATTCCCTTTTCATGTATTTTGGTATTGAAAATTGTTTTGGGAGTTGATTGAATATATGAATATCTTGAAATGATATCTTATGATTGAAAAGTGGATATTTTACTTTTCCTTTATTCTTTTTTTAAGTGTTATGATTATGTCATGGTACATGGGAATTGTTTACGAGTAAAGACAGTTTTGTGATAAACTAATTTTTGGCAGACCTATTATAGTTCTCCGATGAATTGGGAAATGAAATTGAGTTAACTGGTTTGGTTTATCCTATGAGATTTAGGAAATATAACATGATGGGTATTCCAAATATAAACACAAAGGTTACTTCATATGTAGCCATGAAAGCTATAGTGTAAGAATGATCTGGATTCCACATGTTGCCCTTATAATTTATGATTTATATGTATTCTTCCATGAATCTTATTATTTCATGGGGTAAGATAAAGGGTTTAGGTTTTATGGGTGAAAATTATGATTTTGTGACAATATTTAACGAGTTTATAATATTCATGACTAATGGGTTCTTTCCTTTTTTATGCCCTATATTAAACATTTTGTTCTCATCCCAATTTTTAAAATGTTTTTCATTGGGTATAAGGATTGGTATGTGAAAGGAGGATGTTAATATAAATGTAATGAATATTTTTATCAAGATTGTTTTTAAATGTTTTATACTTGGAAAAACTGGATACTATTTCAGTTTTACCCACTTTGTATGTATGATGGATGTTATGGATGAATGCTAATTTATTTCTCTAAAACTATAAACCTAAAAATATCCTAAATGTGAATGAATGTAAATTATTCACTTAACTCAATATGAAGTAATGTTTAAGGATGTAGGATTGTAGTAATTTTTTTTATCTAAACATAAAAACATTATTAATAATAGGATATAGATTAACAAAATTATTATATTTTTATATTATCAATTTGGATAAATTTGTATATGAAAATAAATTTATATTAATTTAATATTTTAAGATTTTCTGTGTGTGCCCCTCTGCTCTCTTATAAAAAAGGACTATTTTCTCTCATTTATTCACACTTCAATATCCATTTGGTTAGGACAATACCTACTCAAATCCTTACCATACATCCCTCATAATATCATGATGGATTTTTTAATCATAAAACCTAATTAAAATTTCATTTGATGTCAGCCTGAAGAGCTTGTTAGATGAAAATGTATCATTCTTAACAGAGTATTTTTTTGTTTAATTTATTATTCCACTTGAATAAAATATTATTGAACCATGATGATATAAAAAAATTATTACCTCTTATAAAAATTTATTTTTTATTATAGTGTTATAACCTACATCTGTCCCCTCTTACATCATATTGAAAATGAAACCAGCATTCGTGTGTATATGGACAACTACCTCACGAACCAAAGTAATTTATTTTCCATAAACGCCTCTTAAGGCTAGGTATAATGATGAATTTAATTTCTATTTTTGATATTATTGACAAATATGTAATTTTTTAAAGATAATATAACACATTTTTTCTCCCCATTTCATTCAATAAAAAATGATAATGTTGTTCGTGCATACATGTGTACCGCCACCTTCACAAAGTGATATGATTCATTTTTCATCACCACAACACATATAATATATATGAATAATTATATTTTTAGAAATAAAATAATATGTTTGTTATTATTAGCATTTATTAAAGATACAATTATACTTTAATTCATTCCATAATGATCATTGAAAAATAGAAACATTATTAATTCTTACGTAAGGCCTACCATCTCCACAATCATAACATAGTTCACTTTTCATAAAACTATTCATGGTTTATTTTAAATGTATAATTTTTGTCTAAAAATTATAATTATTTCATGATTATTATAATGGAGATGATGTATTAATGAAATAATTGGGCATAGTGAACCTACTGAAGCCATTTTGGACATATGAGATGAATATCGTCAAAACATATGATGTGAACCTAGTTGATTAAGAAATTGAATATCACTTTGTAATGAATAAAATAAAAGGAATAATAAACATAAAAAATTATATAATAAGTCAAATAATTAACTTAATTATATAATTCCAGAATATAAAGGATGTATATGATTTGTCATACTCAAGGTAAGAGATTTTATTTTAAGAACACTTTTTTAATGTTTTCCTTTATAAACTATTTCCTCTATATCCGTATATTTAAAATAATTGTATAGATGATTTTATATAGTTATAAATTATTTATAAAATATATTTTAGGTATAATTTTATTTTATTCAAACTGATTCATAAGGAATATTTTTACAAAATGTTTTGAATTTAATTTCAATGACAAAATTAGGGTTTTATTTGAATGTATATGACAAAAAATAGATTTTCCAACTATCATAACAGTTATTTTATGCTTGACATACTTGTTTGTATTCTTTAGTTTAAAGAAAATAATATTTCCATTTTTCATGCGTATTTTGGCATTGAAATGTTTTTTTTAAAAAGAGTTGGTATTTCAATATCATAAAGTGTTTTTATAGGGATTGATAAGTGTTTTCAAGGGTTTTATGATGAAAATGAAAAAAAATAAAATGTTTTATTCAAAATATGGACCTGGATTTCTTTAGGATAATGGGTGAGGCCAATATTTTTTTATATGTTTAGTACTCCAAGATATCACTCCAATGCATTGGGTAATATTGGTGGTTAATCTTATGGTTATTAAAATTTGTATAGGTTTTGTAAGGGTTATTTTAAGGTTATATGAAGAATAATTCCCATGTAAATGGGTTAATTTTTCTTTCATTCTAAAAAGAATTCAAGGGAAATTATTTATTTAAATAGGCATGAAAAATGGAATTAATTTTAATAAAATTATTATACCCTTTTGGGGTAATGAGGTATGTTTTATGAATTTTTTTCATAGGTTCTCATGTTTTCTATGGGTGCCTCATTGTTATTAATTTATAATCATGTGTTGTTATAAAGGGTTTTATGAAAAAAATTAGGAATTAAATATTATTTCATTATGATAAAAATTTAAAGGTAAACTAATTTTATGATCCCTTGGTTTTGAAATTTAGTAATTATTATTTTTTTGATTCTATGTTTTTTAATAAAAGTTTTTTACTCATCCAACATTTTAATATGTTTTTAATGAGTTTAAGGATATGAAATTGAAAAGAATAATTAAAGATAAATGTTATGAATATATTTCATGAATTTAAAGAATGTTTGAATTTTAAAAAAAATATTATGGTAAAAATATTTACTGATTATATGTTTCCACTTTTTAATATACAGGACTGTCAGTTATGATTTTGACCTCATTATATAAAACTCCAAACATACATGGTCTTATATAATTCATGAAAATGAATTATTATCTCAAGATAATAGAATATATAAGGTTTAACACCATTTCAATAATGTAACATAGTACCCTATTTCATCAAATAAGAGTTGTGTAAGGGTTAACTTAGTTTACAGTTATGCAGTGCACTTTTTGGGGGAAAATTGAATTAAAACATGGTTTTTATTTATCCTTATCCAAAAATGATCATATAACGCTATTTTTACATTTTGAGGCTAGTAAATGTTGTAATTTAATCTTTTTATCTCATTAAATGTGGTAACACCTTTTTTAATAGAAAATGATCCATCTATATTAAATATTATAGTTAAATGATAAAATAAATGGAATTCTTAATTTTTTGGGTTTTAATGATGCTACTCATGATGCATTTATTTCAAAATAATACCCGATCAATTAATTCCCTTAATTTTCTAGAATCCTCCTATAAGCAGTTTATTTGTGTTTAACTACCCAGGAAGAAGATCCAATTCCTCTATATGGTTTTTATTATTCTCCATAAGGTAATCAATAGGAAGGGATAGAGATTGTTTTCTTTAACATTCAAACCTCTACTCTCTATCAGTGGGTTTTGTGACATTACAAAATCAATCCTATCTTAGTTAAGTGTCTATGTACATTAGTGATAATCCATGAGATACTATATGTTCATGATAATTTGTATATTTTAGTTCAATAAATTAATTTATCCATTTAACATTTTCAAAAAATGGATTGGTAATGGCCTTTTTTCTAGAAAATAGATTTGTGAATTTCTTGTGTTTTATGAAATACCTTAATGATGAATTTCATTCTAAATTGGATGTCTAAATAACAGGAGTTGGTGTCTATGTAAACTTTATTCATTCCTTTTATACCTTCTTTTACTTTAAAATACTCGTGGTTGTTTTTTTAAATTCATTTACTTAGTACATGAGGGTGATATTTTTTATAATTCCATATTGGATGATTTGAAAAATGTATTTAAAGGTATTTCTTATTTAAAATGAATTTATAAACTTCATTTGAAAGTAAATTATTTTTATTCTATTGTATATTTTCAAATCATGAAAGTCTTGATATTTTTATTCTCACAATTTTTAGTGAAATTTTTAGTATATCTTATATTTTGTTAGGAGAAAACATGGAACATGAAAATATTTGGGAACATTGGGATTATACATATACAAACTGTAGTGTTCGTAACACCTCTAGGGATTTAAATGGGCACTTATTATCTTGTGGATAAAAATGGGTCACTCGATTTAGATATACCATGGAAGGACTTGATATCATAGGGATTCACTTGTCGGCTTAGTGATCCTGATTTTTCTGAGTCTTGTATTCCCTAGTCTAGAGACCAATGATGTTTTATTAATTATTTTTTCATCAATATATCATGATTTAAAATATTTCTCAGTTATATTATTTGAAATTATTACTTTTATTAACACCCTTTAGGTTTTCACTAAGGTTGATTCACATATTCTTATGGATTTGGAAGTAGATTATTTTATGTAAAAAAATTTCAGAGGAAAATATTTCTGAACTGGTTCTTTTTTAAATATTGAACTAATTATTCCATGATATTAGATTTGTATAGATTATCTGGTGGTATCTTACTATGATTATTCTCACATCCAATTTTTCCATTGGGAGATTTTAGACCTTGTTTTTTATGTCTTTGGTAATGTAATGGGCATTATATAGTTCGATGGATTCTGTTCATTGTTTTTTCTTTCAATATAAAATGGTTTAGTGGTGGAAAATGGTCACATAGATGAAATATTTAGTGTTTTTTTGGATCAATAATGAGTTTATTATTATTTCACATTTATTTTATGTCTACTAGATGTATTTAACTTTTTTACATATATAATCTAATTTTATATATCTTTTTATCTATTCATGAGATGTGTTTTTGTTTTTTAATCTATATAATTTGGTGGGTCATCTCAGGTGAATTGTGATGTTCAACTTGGATTGTTGATTAAAAAATGGTATTATCAAAATTAACCAGATGGAATTTTTATGACACTACATGGGTTTGGTTTAGGATCTATGGTAGATAGGTGTCAAGATTACTTGAAATTGGGTAGTAAGTGTAAAAGGGTTCCTAGCTTGCTCACTTCTATATATGAACCCAAGTTACCTTGAGTGGCCCGAGATTATTATGAAACATGAGATTGGTTTTTAGGTTATTAGTTAATCTTTCTATGATGTTTATTTAAATAACATGCTCTTTAATATACTAGAACCCACCCTCCCATATCTTATTATGAAATCATTAATATTATCAAACCTTAAAACATCAAAAGTATAACTTAGATCACTTACATTATTAAGGAAATTTTAGGTTTAGAGTTTTAATGAATTAAGATAGGATTATAAATAAACAATTCTCAAGTTTTCAAAAGAACATTTCTCCCATGTTATCTATATTTTCATATTTCATAACAGGACATCAAAATCATCAATCTAAAATTATTTTATATACTAAAATTTGTTAAAATCAGTTCCATAAAGCCTAGGGAAATACAAACATAATAAGGGTGAGCTCAGATTCTCAGTCTAGGTAAGTATAATCCTTAATAATATACTTTTATCAATGAGCATTACAATTCATGGGGGTATAATGACATAATAAAAGTGCATGATAAAGTCATAAAATAAATTATAATCATAAATACATGGATCATAAAATATGAAAACTTGAAAAAGGGAAGAGTCATCATAAACAGTAATAAAAACCCATGTGATATCAATCACAATCTTTAGAATCATTATAAACACATAATAAGCATATAGATAACATGTACATAATTGAGATATCCTTTTCACACCACTTATACATTCACTCTTACAAATAGAATAACCATACAATCAACTTATGTACCTAAAACATTGTAGGATCATCCTAGACCAACATAACATGGGTTTGTCATGTAATGATCTATCATTAGTTTATCATCATACCACCCTTCTTTGGTTTATCCCATAATCACCCATAAAATGTGTATGTACCATTATAAATCATAAAACATAAAAGCTTTCATTTTATCAAAAATTAATTGAAAAAACCAACAACCCATTTATAACCTCATTAACCAATGGAAAAGAAATAGGATATTTTAAAATCTCCTTATAACATGATTAACCCATGTAAAAGAAATTGGTTCCATAAATTTTTATTAGAACATGGTTAAACCATATAAAATAAATGGGTTCCACAAAATTATCATTAAAAAATTATTAACCCATGGAAAGAAATGGTTTTACTATAAATATATTTGAAAAACGACTATCCCATTTAATTGAAATGGGCCCCATAAAAATATCTTTAGAACATGATTAACCCATAGAAAAGGAATGGGTTCAATAAGAATCTCATTAAAACATGATTAAACTAAGAAATAAAATGGGTTCAATAAAAATATATTTCAAATTAAAATTTCCCAAGGAAAAGAAATGGGTTCCATAAAATATCTTTTGAACATGATTATCCCATGGAAAATAAATGAACATAATAAAAATATCATTGAAACATGATTAACCCATGGAAAAGAAATGGGTTACATAAAAATATATTCCAAATAATTATAATCCACATAAATAAATAATGAGGATAGTATTAATAAAAAATATATACAATGGTTGATAACTGAATTTTTTTTTTTTGACCTTGATGCATAAAATTCCCTTAAAACATCATTAAAACATTCCAGAGGAAAATAATTTCTAATCATTACAAAGTGTCCCATACCACTTTTTTATTTTTAATCCCCATGAAAGAATAACATTAAATTAAACTTTTAATATCATAGGAATAAAGATATTTTTGATATAAAAATAAAAGGAAAACTATTTACACCTCAAAAAAGAAGATAGGTGTATAACATAACAAATTTCTCAATGTAAGCAAATTGTAACAAAATGATATTACTCTTTTGGTAACATTGAAATTATGAACCCCATAAAAAAGATTATAAAATGGATATCTAAATACCAAAATATTTAAGAATAATAACCATAAAATATATTCATAGGAATTATATAAACTACAAAAAATAAGTTGTGAATAGGGAATGCATATCATAGAAATAAAAATGAGCCTAGAAAACCCCTTATAAGTGTGGTAACATTTGAATCAGAAACCCAAAAATTAAAATCATCAAATGAAATATTTAAATAAAATTAATAAAATATAATTTAGGATATAATAAAAAAGGGTCACTATATACACCAAAAAAATAATTAAGTAGTGAATATGACATTTACATCGCAGATGTAAAAAAGGCAAATGAAAATCCATTATAATATTTATATCATTCGAGTGAGAATAAATCTACAAAATAATTATGTATGAAAAATTTGAATGCACACAATAAAGGTTTAAATTAATTATAATACAATAAATGGCCATTTCACACATATTCTAGCCATAACAATACCAATGAGATATAAGTTTAACCAAATGAATGGAAATTGAGTAAATAAATACCTTACAACTAAAGTAACACCCGAATCAGAAGCTCCAAATTTAATAATAATCAAATGATATATTGAAATACCATGAATATAAAGTAATACTTTATTTAATGTATAAAAATTAAAAGTATATACACCACACAAAATATTTAAGTAGTTAATATTACAATTATGTCATAGATATAAAAATTGATATAAAAAACCCTTACAAAGATAATATTATTAGAGTAAGAATAATTCAATGAAATAACTATGTGTGAAAATTTTAAATCTAAAAAATAAAATTTTCAATACAAATACATATATTATATTTCATTTCACACATATTATGGGTATAACATAACCAATGATGTAGATGTTTCACCCAATGGATGGAAATTGAGTTTATAAATCCCTTACCATGAGTCAAAATTATCAAGATTGTCTAATATCTTCCTGAATAAAAAACACATGTTAATTATTTCCATGATTTTGAACATTTTTATTTTTTATCATTACTATTATTTCATTTATTATAGTGTTCAATATATATTCTTAAAAAATTATGTTTATATTTAGTGTTTTGACCATAGTTTGTTTTTGTGTCAAAAAAGAATTTTATAGGTCAACTATGGTGAAATGGTTTGTTATTTAAACATATACTGAATAATAATAATGAAATAATTATCCTAATTTTAATTCAATTTTACTTTTAAAATCAAATAAGAAATATGGTTCTAAAAAAATTATCCAATGTTATGATCATGAAGTCATAAGACATATATACACATGAATAATGTTCCCATTTTTGAATGATCATTACAGAAAGAAGGTAAGTAAATTTTATCATTCCATAGTTAAAATTATATATTAAATAACATATTATAAAATTATATATACTTAAATATATAATTATTCTAATATGGTGTTGTAAAATTAATAATCACATTGCTTCTAGGATGTGGTGGTCCCCACATCCACGAACGCTGTTGTCAATTTATTAGTGTGTGAAATAGAATGAAAAAAATGATATATTATGTCTAAATAATGTTATTTATATCATGGATATAATATAGATTATATTTATTTCACATATTTTTGTTAATCCCATCCTTTTTACCTTCCATGTAAAACATGAATGAATGACATCACTTGGAGAAGGCAGTAGTCCACATGTACACAAACATTGTTATTGTATTCCAAGAAAATCAAAAGAATGAATTTATGTGTTATAAAATAATTCCATAAGTATGAATAAATCATAATGATCATATATATCTTATAAAAACATTTTTCCATCATAGTTCCCAATCATGAGAGGTGGAAAAGGAAAACCGAATGACATCGTTTTCCAAGTCGGTAATCCATCATACACACAAACGATTATTTCATTGCCCATTTGATGGAAGTGTGTGTAGGTGTAGGTATAAAAAATAAAATAAAAACATCTCAGTATATTTAGAACACATATTATATTAAATAATCATGGAATAAGAATAAATAAATGGGTGGAAAAAAAATAAAACAAAATTTCTTGTCAAATAATATTATATCTTCTTTGGGTAACATCTTATGGTTTTCATTAAAGGAAATCATTGTATTCATTTATGTCAAAAGATAGGATTATAATATTGTATTAGGGTTAATGGCGGTTGATTTTTTAGGGTTTTCATGATCAAATAATTATTTATTTGTGTGAAAAAACTAGGGGATGAGTACCTTTTTATACTAGAGGAGGACTGACATTTCTATAAATATAAAAAGGAAAACACTATTTGGAGGTCTACCATACATAATGTTCCTCAAATTGTGGACCTAATTTGATAAAAATGGATTTATGATCAAAATATATCTATAAATGGTGTTTTAGGAATATTTCTAGGTCATTTGGCCCTATTAGATTAAATTTTAAACACTAAGAAACCACATTTGTACATTAATCACTTTAATGAATTTTAATTCCATTCACCAATATTTTGGGTCAAAAAATAATTTTAACATTCTATATATTATAAATAATAATTATTAAAAATATTAAAAATATTTTTAGAAATTGTAATCATATTAATGTAAAATTTTAATTTAAAATTAATCTAGAGGACCTGACAACAACGTAGGTTTTTAAAGCACAAATATTGAAAGGTTGAAAAGGTTTTTATATAGAATTTGATCTTGTAATTTATTACAATGATCTAGATTTATTTTATTGGCATAAATTGGATATAACTATACTATAATACGAAACAAGAATATAATTTTACAAAATTAATTATTTTTGAAAAAAAATAAATTTATATTTATAATCTATTAATTTCCACTATTCAAAAAAATTAAAGTTATCATAAAAATACAAAAAAATTATCCCAATTAAAATTATATATTAAGATTTAATTTCTGTTTAATTTTTTAAAATAAAAATTTTAATGTATCAAAATTTATTTTTAAAATAATTATTTCATTAAATGGTTATAAAACTAGCTTTTACAAATATATAACCTTTTATGACTAAAATTGGGTTTATTCTTATCTTAAGCTAATTAATATTGTTGTATTAATTCAAAAACATTTTATTAATTTTATAGCATAATAATTTTACTAATATCTTTCACTAAGAGTGATTAATTTAATTTACTAAGACAAAATTCCATTCTTTTTATAAAAATATATGTCATTAATATACATCACTTACTCTCAATTCATATTTATTTTCATTTATAATTAATTGTTATGTAAAAAAATCATCTTATAATCTTATGTAGACTATAAATTCATAATTGTGTTAATGTCATTCATTACTTCCATTCTAATTTCTAGGTGGAAACCATCATAATAATATTAGTAATACATTATTGTTTAGTAAGACTTGGGTTTTTATGTAACATAAGTTTTCAAAGACACTCAATGTTATGATAAATTCAAGATAAAAATTATGTTCTATAAAAATAAATAAAAAATTTATATATTATGTAATAAATGATTACAATGAATTTAAATTAATTCGATACAACATATTTCTTAAAATCAAGTTATGTTACATTGTACCCTCCTAAAAATTATTTCCCCCTTAAATTCATCTTGGTAATCAAATCGTTAAATTTTTTTTCTATTTCATTATTGAAACCCAAATAATAAGAATGGTTAATAAAATATAATCTTAAATTGTGAATTTGGGAAATGTAATTTTCAACCGAAGATACACATAACTAGGATTCCACAAATGGAGAAAATTGGTGTGAAATTTAAAGATGTATTGGGAAGGGAAAACTAATTCTATTGGAAGAATAGATAGTTATAGAAACCATTTTCATGAGGTAGTCAATGATGAAAAAAACCGAAGCTAGATAGGTGTGTAAAAGGTCATATATATTTTCATAAAATATGGAATTTGGAAAATATTTTATTTCAAAATCCATTTCTAAGAGTTGAAGGATTCCTTCACCATCTATACAAAGGGAATAAAGAACTTTTATTATTTTATGAGTATAGATTCATAAATTAATAAATTTACACAATAATATTATATTTTTTAATTGATTATGAGAATTTGAGATGAATTTTCTTATTTTTTAAGAACAAAAATCAATTGTTAATGACCACATTACCATAAAAGGGATAGTAAAGCTATTCCACTTGTCTTTAGACCTTAACCAAAACCTAAATTTCTATCACATGGTAATTTAATTACCAAAATAATTGAAACTTCATATGATACACTAATATTCAAATTTTAGTATTAATACCCAAAATTTTAACTAAATTATTCCACAAATAACTATCCTTAACATTATTAAAACATTTCATGACTGTGTTTAAAACCCAAAAATTAGAATTATTTGATCATATATTAATCCAAGATAAATAAATCATTATTAATAAAATAAAATCCCATATGTCTCTATAATAAAAATTATTTACTAGAAAAAAATGACATGGTAACCTAGACATCATGTAGGTTAGTAGTAGTGTGTGAAACCCTTATCGGACTTTAGTTATGGGTTCAAGGCCCACCGCCTTTTGGGATGAAACTGGTTATCAATGAAAATATTATATTTTCTTTTTATCTTTAAAAATGAAAAATAATTCCTCCCTAAAAATGCTTTATTTGAATCATTGGGGTTAAAAATATAGTATCACAAAACAACATCTCAAAAAAACATTAAGATCTATTCTCTTAAAAACTCAAGTGGAGTGTCCTAAGACGTCGAACTTATGATCAAATTTAAGATAATATAACTTTTAAGGTTTCGATAACTCTTACGATAACATCATATGAAAACATATTAATCTACATTGTAATCTAAACTGGCCTTTGATATTAACTATAATAGTCTAGAACCCTCACTCCAAAATCCTATACTAAAATTCGTAATTTTACATATACACCATTGATGCCAATAATTGTGAGATAATTTTTTCCAATAATTATTACAACATAAAAAGTAAAACATAGTTCACATAAATTCTATAGGACCTTTTTTGTTTATATTTTTAAACCATCACGAAAAAATCTTATATAAATAATTAAGAAGCAGTCAAAATAACATTTCACCCATTTATCTCATATTTTTTATTTAAAAATAGGTTATTAATATCATCCATGTGAAATAATTTGTAGACACTAGTTTTTTCAAAATCATTTACTCAAAACATGGGGAAGGTGAGACACAAAAAGGATGATCTCAGATTCTTAGTAAGGGTAAACATAAGTACTAAAAATTTAATTTCATCAATGAGAAACAACTGCATAAGTTAATGATGACATAATCACAGTGGGTGAGAAAGTAACAATAGAACTGATAACCATCAATACATGGATCATCTAATATGAAAACATGGTATAGGAAAGAGTCATTAGAATCAATAATCAAAATCCATTTGATATTAATCTTTATCATTAAATACATTATAAACCCAATGAAAACCTAAATAAAACATGTAAGTACATGGGAAATAATTTTGAATTCTCTCATACATTCACTATTACAAATGGAATAAACATATTTCCAACTTCCACTCCCAATGCATTGGAGGGATATAACAGACCCACTTATCATTGGTTTATCACGTAACCACCCATCGTTGTTTTATGATAGAATAACCCATCATTGGTTTAGCATGTAACCACTCATCAAATTTGGATGTACCATTAAAAAATCCTAAAACATAACAACTTTTATTTCATCATAAACACACTAGAACAACCAAAAATCATTTCATAACATGATCAACCTATGGGAAAGAAATATGTTCTATAATAATATCTTTGAAATGTGATTAACTCATGGAAAAGAAATGGGTTCCATAATAATTTCTTTATAACATGATTAGCCCATGGAAAAGAAATGGGTTTCATAACAATATCTTTAAAAAATAATTAACACATGGAAGTACATGTGTTAAATAAAATTAACTTTGAAACAATATTAACCCATGGAAAAGAAATGGGTTCCATAACAATATCTTTATAACATGATTAACCAATGGAAAAGAAATGGGTTCAATAAGAATCTTTAAAAAACAAGACTAACACATAGAAAATAAATGGGTTCAACAACAATCTCTTTGAAACAAGATTTTTCCATGAAGAAAAAATAGGTTTCATAACAATTTCTTTATAACATGATTAACCAATAGAAAAGAAATGGGTTTGAAAATAATATTTTTGAAACAAGATTAACCGGTGGAAATAAAACGAGTTCCCTAACAATTTGTTCTAAGAAAATAATAATCAATCCAATGAAATAATGAGGATAGAAATAATAAAAAATAACCCCAGTGGAGGATAATTAGAATTTTTTTTTCAATGATGAATCAAAATTCCCTTAAATTATCATTAGAATCATTCTTGAGGAAAATAATATTTAAACATTCCATAGTGTCCCAACCCACTTTAAAACATTTGAAGTATAAGACCCATGAAGGAATAAAATCAAATGAAATATATAATATAAAGATAATAAGTTTATTAATTATATGAAATTTTAAATTATAATTATATAAACCTCATAAAATAAAATAGGTTTATAACATAACAAACATCTCAAAGAATAAATATTGTGACAATTATTTTTACTGCTTTGGTAACATTGAAATCATAAACCCAAAAAAAGATAAACTATTAATTATATTTTTAAATCCCCATAAATTTAATGATAAAAATCATAAAATAAATTAAAGTGTATTATATACACCAAAAAATATATATAAGGGGTGAATATAGAATATATAGAATATATATAAAAGTGAGACTATAAATCCACTTACAACTGTGGTGACATTTACATTGGAAACCACAAAAGAAAAATAATTAATTAAAAAATTTAAAAAACATAAATATAAAATAATTCAGGGTATAATATATCAAACTAATTAGTAGGTACACCACAAAAATAAGAAATTGGTGAATATTACTTGTATCTCATTGATGTAAAAAAAGCGAGATGAAAATCCCTTACAAATATCGTATCATTGGAATGAGAATAACTAAATGAAATAATCATTCATAAAAAATTTTAATCCAAAAAATAAAATTGGAAATCAAAAATAATACAATAATAGATAATTTCACATATATTCTTGGCATAACATAACCGATGACACCGATGTATAGCATAGAGTATGGAAATTGTGAGAAGAAATCTATTTCAATTGTGGTAACATATGAATTGGAAGCCCCAAAAGTAATAATAATGAAATGAAACATTTACATAAAATAAAGATAAATTAATTAGTGATTCAATATATAAAAATTAGAAGTATATACACCACAAAAAAATAAATATGTGGTTAATGTGACAATTATCTCAAAAATGTAAAGAGTGATATAAACATTACATACCAAGAGGATACCATTGGAGTGAAATTAAATCAATACAATAATTATGTGTGAAAAAATGTAAATAAAAAAAATAAATATTGAAATACAGAATAATAAAATCTTAGTTTATTTCACAAATATTCTTTGAATAAAATAACCAATGATGTAGAAGTTTAATCTAATGAATAGAAACTGAGTTATGAAATCCCTTTCCTTGAGTCTGATTTGTTATTCATGTCCTCTATCTTTTGGAATAATAAATACATGTTAATTATTTACTTTATTAAAAACATATTTCATGTTTATAATTACTTTTATTTCACTTATTATACTTTTTAATTCAATTACATAAAAATTTACGTTTTTATCGTGTGTTTTGGCCATATTTGGTTTGTGGGTCATAAAACATCAGATAGGTCAACTATGGTCAAAGAGTTAATTATTTAAACATGTCAAGAATAATAATCATGAAATAATTATCATTTTTTTACATAAATTATAACCTTAAAATAAATAAGAAAACCTGGTTATGGAAAATTAACCAATGCTACGATCATGGAGATGGTTGGCCGTACGTATGAAATAGTATCATCCGTATTTTTCAATAATCATTGTGGAAAGAATGTAAGTAACACATAACATTCATGAATTAAAATTATATCATATATATCACATTATTTAATTATATATACTTAAATATATCAATCTTGATATGTAGTGATGAAAAAGGAAGAATCACATCATTTTGAGGAGGCGGTAGTCCACACATCCATGAACGACGTTATCACAATTTCAATGTAGTAAATGGGAAGAAGAAAATTATATGTTGTATTTTCTAAAATATAATTATGTCATGAATATAATATATATTAAATTTATATCACATATTTTTATCAAAGCCATTCTTAATAAATTCCATGTAATGTGTGAACAAAACACATCGCTTTGAGAAGGTGATAGTTCAAACATCCACAAATGATGATATCGTATTACCAAAAAATGGAATGAATTAAGGTATGTGTTATATAATAATTTCATAAGTATGAATAAATCATAAATATAATATATATAATATAGTAATAGTGTTTAAATTATAATTCCTTACCATGATAAGTGGTAAAGAAAAATTGAACGACATTGTTTCGCGAGGCGGTAGTCTGACTTACACAAGAACCGTGATTTCATTACCCAATTGATGGATGTTTGTGTAGGTGTAGTTAGAAACATTAAAAAGAATAACTTTCATAATATTGAGTACAATGAGGTTATTATATAATCCTAGAGTAAGAATAATTGAAGTGGTTGATAAGTTAATAAAATAAAAGTGCTCTTTGAAGAATGTTACCTCTTCTTTGGGTAACACCTTTTAGTTTTCACCAAAGGAAATACATAGATTTATTTCATAATAAATTGATGATTCTAGGATTATATTAGGAATTTTTTGATTTTATTTAATTAGGGTTTGGGTGATCCAAAAGGTCTTGAGAGGTGTGAAGATGTGAGGGGGAGGGTTCTTTTTTATAGTTGAGGGAGAATGAAATTCTTGTAAATATAAAAAGGTTAAAAAATATTAGGAGGTATACCTTAAATCATGTGCCTCCAATAATATACCATTCTATATAAAAGTATGGATGTAGAATAAATGTGACATATAATGTTTTTCAGAAATTTTTTTACTTCATATGTCCCCTTAATATTAATGTTTAACCACTATAAAAACACATTTTTACCTTAATTGATGTAAGTAATTTTAATTTCATTCACTAATAATTTTGGTCAAGAAAAAAGTTTAACTTTATATACATTATAAATTATTCTTATTCCAAATATCTAAGACATTTTTTCAAATTAAAAAACATAAGTGGAATAATGTAATTTAAAATCAATCCTATCGATGGGACGTGAAAGCGGGGTTTTAATGTAAAATGTTCAAAAGTTTGAAATGTTTTTATATCCAATTTCAATGTGAAATTGATTCCAATGATAAAAATTTTATTTAATTATCTAAAATTTATTTAATTATAATTTATATAAAGATATAAATATATTATAACACTATAAAATATTTTGATGAAAAATATATTTTCCATTATAATCCAATATTTTTCACTATTCATTAAAAAATAAATGTTCTTACAAAAATAGAAAAAAACCACCCTAAGAAAATTTTGATATTACACTCTCAAAAAAGAAGTCCCTTATTTCCATTAATTTTTTTAAAAGCTTCAAAATTCTGTTTTTAAAATAGGTGTACTATTGAAACGTGTTAAAATAACGTTTTCAAAATATATAAATTTTTGTGCTTAAAATTAGATTTATTTTTATCATAATCTTATCCAATATATTGGATGAATTTAGAAAAATTCATTTAGTAATTAACATGTAAATTTCATTAATATCTTTCACTAATAACGATTAATTTAATTTATTAATTTAAAATTCCATTCCGAAGATAAAAATAATTTTTCATAAATACACATCCTTTATATTAAATTGGCCTATATTTTCATTTATAATTAATTAGTAACTAATGAAATTATTTTATAACCTTTTTTATACTATAATTTCATTATTTAGATAATCTCATTCACTCATTCTATTCCAACAGCTACGTGACAACATTCATAATAATATTAATAGTATATTATTGTCTGATAGGAGTCAAGAATGTGTGTAGAAGAAGTTATTAAAGTATATCAATGTTACATGAGATGTAAGATAAACTTGATTTCGTGTACAATTCATGATAAAATTCAGATTTATTTTGAAAACATATATAATATAATTTAAATTAATTTTAAATAAGATATTTCCTAACATCTTGGGATGTTATATATTCATTCTTTACATATTCTGTATCGTTTGTTGAAATTAATTTTATTCTAAGGATTTAATATAGATTTTAATTATTTTCATTATATTAAATAATTTCAATTATTTAAATTTGAAAATTTATTTTGTGTTTAATTAGCCTATTAGCCCTTGAAGAGAACTTATAATTCCACGAGGGTCTGTTGTGAGTCAAGATATTCAGTAAAATCCTATAATAGTTTATATAGTTTTGGAATACATCATTATAACTATTCATATTATGGGTTTGACTAGTGATAAAACCCAGGGATGGATAGTGGATCATGGAAAAAATTTTACCAAAAATAATCCACCTACTTTCTATGGTGAAAAAGGACCCCAGGATTGTAAATAGTGGCTTAAGTTAAATTAATGAATAGTAATCATTTTGAAAACTCTATAGGGAACTAATATAGGTTTTCTTCACTTACAATATAGAAGGATCATGAAGGAAATGGTGGAACTCCTTCATGAAAGCAATGTTACATGAGCATCACACTATGAGAACTATCCAAGGGATCTACATTCCATAATTCTATCTTGAATCTTTGAGATTGGAAAGGACCTAGTTGTTTCAGAATTTATAACATGAGGAATTCATTTATAGAGTACGTCACCCATTTCACTAAGATGGTTCAACTGATACCCGATATTTTTATTAATGGTTACATTAAATCTAATAGGGTTGATATGGGTATTAGAGCCTATATATCTAGTCAATTATGATTATATTAGGTCTAAAAAACTTTTTTTAGGTAGTTAATAAAGAGTCTATAGATGAGGTATACATATCTAGGAAGATAGGATTAGGTGGAGCATTATTTTTTTATTGGAATCCATGGTGCATTTCTATCATGAAATGGAAGCAGATGTGTTCACAATTCTTTAATGAATAGTTTCTGGTTCATCCTCAACATAATAACACAAGGTTTATATTTTTGTTTGAAGCATGCTCACTCAATTTTTATGTTTAATGAAGCACCCCTGATGTATCATTATTTTGGATGAACTGTATATCTTGTTCATTTTTGTAGAAAAATATTCCAATGTAATAAGGCGGGATCCATCTTCACTAACTGATCTCAAGTTAATTCGTTCCATAAAAGGGATATGGATCCAAATATCATTCCATGGGTAATGACCATTCAGTAATAAAAAAAATAAGTGGTTAGGCCAGACATCTTTATACTGGGGTTTTCTCACTAGAGGAATCTTATGTATGACCTGGTACTATTACTGGTACCATGTTCATTTCATCCTCTCTGGTATTATATTTATTTGATACTGGTGTAACACACTTTTTTGTATCATATGAGTTAGTTTATTCATTGGGATTTCAATAATAACTTATTTGAATCATGTTGTTACATTTCATTCCTTTTAAAGAGAGGATGGAACAAGGTTTTAAACTTCCTACATGTCAGGTGATGGTTGGTAACCTTTAAATATTATGGGATTTCTTAGTTCTTTAAATGGATATCTTTGATCTTATAATTGAAATGGATTATATTATAAATATTAAGTCTTAGATCAATTATAATCTATGAATAGTTACGTTTTGTTACATAATAGGGTCACTCATGCCTTTTTGTTATAGTGGTATTCTAGATCAGGGAGGGTGGGGCCCATTATTTTTTTGATGGAGTGATCTCTAATCAATTTTTAGATATTTTTCATGATAATGTTGGTCAAAATTTAAGTAGTCTGCTTCCTTAATTTGTGGGAGAGTACCCTAAGTACCTTCTAGATGGGTTTTCTAGGTTACTGACATAGAGAGAGGTTGGGTTCACTATTGGCCGACATCTTAGTCAGACAACTATTTCATTTCCATCATATGACATCACAAATTCTAATTTAAAGGATCATATGGTTCAATATATGAACCTTGAGGGAAAGGGACTTATTATTCATATTGTTTCACTGTGTGATATTCCATCCCTCTTTGAAATAAAGGATGACATAATACTCATTCACTATATTGATTACCAGAAGCCTAACCAGGTGTCTGTTAAGAATAAATACACTATACATAGTATTAGTTATATTTTTGATCAACTCTGGTAAGCCCGATGGTTTTTTAATGTAGAACTAAAATCGTGGTACCATTAGTTGATTGTTTGACAATTTTATGTACTTTTGGAAGTGTTTACGTTCTAGTGTGGGAATTTAATGTTTTTTATCCAATTCGGTATGAAAAAATCACTACTAAAATTTATAGATTTTATAAACTGAATATTTTATCACTTTCTAGACTCTATTATTATCATTTTTTGGGACTATAATTTTTTACTCTGAATAAGAGGAGGAACATTGGGATCACATCAGTATTATTCCAAGAATCATGACAGAAAATCAGATGTATGGGAATCATTGCAAATGTTACTTTTTGGTAAAATAAGTGATGTTTGTAGTTGATGTATTATCTGAGAGGGTAATCTAAGTGTATCTATAAAATATTGATTCAGTGAAATCATGGGAGAAAACTTTGAATTTGTTTGAAATTTAGATCTTCCTAGTCCTAGGTGGTTATTATAAGTGGTTTGTTCATTATTTATCTGGCATTGTATCCCTAATGATAGATTAAACCTATAAGGGTGTCCTGTTTCAATGGAATAGAAAATTATAGAGATTTTTTATGGCACCGATAGTGATTTTGACATTATCTCCTATTAGGATTATTCTATTATTAGGTTTAGGATATTACATTTTCTATGAGGCCTTAGGTATGAGTGTGAGGTGTGACATGATGTAGGTATTATATTTGGTGTTATACGACTCTCAATAATTAGACCCTCATAAGAAGAATTATCCTACCCATGACCTTGATATTTTTCTATGATTCACACTCTAGAGAAAATGAACATGTATCTTTTTTGGGAAATTCCACATAGAATACTATATTCATAATATTTAAAGTACATTTTTACTTAAAGTAATCTAAACATGTAACAAAGACACTAGGTTGATTATATTTAGAATTTCAACATTTATATTTCTCATACTATGAGAAGTGGTAATGTGGTGAATGATAATTTGAGTTGAAAATTATGGATCTAGGACTTTTATAAATAAGTGGAAGAGTGGACACTGATGAGTTTTTTTTTGATGAGATGATCTCAGAGGAGGAAGAGGATGATGATAAGTTGGGTTTATCTTCTGGGAAATATGATCATTTGATGATCAGATTCATCTCGAAAATGCATTGGAAAATGATATCTAGTACTTAATTAATCACTTAAATTACAAGGAGACCACAAATGAATGATTTTAGTCTCTTGTTTATACATTGTATTTCTAGGGAAATTTTGTCATTTTAGTATCATAGTAGAAAGATTTGATGGATAGTATACATTCATAATATTATTCTATTCACCCTGGAACTAACATGATGTATCATCATCTAAGACATCGATATTAGTAGAAAAGGATGAGGTGCTCTGATGCAAATTTTAATTCATGATGTCTCACTTTTCAGAAGATTAATGTGAAGAATTATGTACCTACCAATTTATTAGATCTATTTCCCATTATCATATGGAAGTGGGATGAGAAATATATAGATTTTATAATTGGTTTCCCATAGACACCTAATAAAAATATGTGATTTCAGTAATTATTTATTGACTTAGGAATTCAACTAAATTCTTTCCTATTATAGAGGTGAAAAAGGTGGAAGAACTTGGGAACGGGTACATCTAATACCTTAAAAAGATACAATGTGTTCCCTATGTTATTATGATAGAAAGAGACCCTTAGTTTACATCCATGTTTTTATAGGGTTTATAGGAGGTAATGGATATCCAAATAAAGATTATCACAACATGAACATATAGGTAGACTGAGAGGGCTATCCAGATTCATGAGGATACTATCCAATATTGTAGACTATACCTTGGGGGTTCATGGGAAAATCGTATACCTTTATTTTAATTTTACTATAAATATAATTATCAATATTTAATTAAAATGTCCCCTTTTAATGTATTGTATAGGTGTTCATTTATATCACCCTTATATTTGAAAGAGTTGGGAGAGCGGTCATCGGTTGCATCGAGTCTTGTAAACGGGATGATGTAATGGTTACAATTGTTTTAGATGAAGTTTGTGGTAGCTCATATTTTTAAGAAATCTTATGAAGAACATTTTTTCACATTCTAGATTATATTATTGGTGGTCAGGTCTTTCTCAGAGTTTCTCCTCTCTCAGGAAATCATCTGTCAGGAAAGCATGGTATGTTGACACTAAAGTATGTTGGACCATTTGAGATTGTTGAATTTCATGAATAGGTGGATTATTAGTCTGAAATATTCTCATACTTAACATCAATTATAAATATATTACCAGATTCATAGATGATTCGGTATCAACCAACCCATTCCCGTGTGATTAAATGGTAAGATGCTGTTATGGAACTTGATACCACAGAGGATGAACACCCATTTAAAATTTTTTATTGCCATGATAAGGTTATTTATGATAAACCCATTTTCATTGGTATATGAACTATGGAAGTTCTGGTGGGATATCAATTAGACATGGGACTGAGAATAATTAGTGTATAAGTGATGGACGTTTTATTTATGATTTTAGGATCATGACCACTTCTTTGGGTAAACATATTCATGATAGAGAGAACTATGACACCCATACCATTTATTTTTGGTAATTTATTTGGTTAATGATGTTTTCATTGGGTAACATAGGTGTTAGAAATGTTTTCTTTAATTTCCTTGATCTTTCTAACCCTTTGTGGTTATAATTTACAACCACATTTTAATATAAATTAAATAAATTTGAAATTAATATTTACCCAACACTTAGTATAGGGAATGGGTAAGTGTTAGTGCCTCCTAAAATTATGTTGGGTCAACATAACGAGTTTCTAAGGGTAACTCATTATTTTTATGAGGTTTATAAAGATATGATAGAGATTTTATGAGCTACTAAAGGGTAATGGGAACTTTATATACATTGTGTAAGGGTAATCCCCTATCTTCAAATGCTATATAAGGGTAACCATGGACCTTTGTAAAGGTAACTAAGTTATTTTAAAGGTTTTGTAACAGTATTCACTCACTACATATGAGAATCCTCAAGTATTTAAATGCTACGCAATGGTATCCTTTCTCTTCCAAAGGCTACATAAGAGTAAAATGGATACTGAAAAAAGTGTTGGATGAGCTGAAAAAGGTTAGTTATTTAGTTTCAAATGTTTAGTAAGGGTAACCTAGTACTATTAAGTGACACTTAAGAGTTGTGTAATGGCGAAACCATGTAACCCTTATGTAGTTCTATTTTATGGAAAAAGAAATAAAAACTTGATTTCTCATTTTTTTTTCTCTAGAACGACCTTGCAATGCCCTGTAGCCATTTTAAAGGCATAAACCCCTATGAGTTTAACATTTTTATCCTATTAATATTGGAAACTCCAATTTTAAAATAAATTTAACCTTATTCATTTATGATTTGAGTTAAACAATGTATGTATTAGACTTATTAGTTAAAGTTTTTTTAACAATTATACCCCTCATATATTTATTAAAAACACCCAAACCATCACTACTGATGATTTCCATGTATCATATTAGGAAGTTTTCTGAGCATTTATCTTGTAAAGACCCAGATTTTTCATGTAATGTTTTTAATTATATGAAATTATTATGAGTCTTATAAAATTGATGGCTCATGATTCCGAGGCCTGGTGTTCCCTAGAATTAATTTGAGAACATTTTTTAAGGTACGTTTAGTAAACGCGTGGGCAACGTTTTCAATCTTTTGAACCGATGCTCGGATAAAAAATCTGAGGGCACCATTAAATCTGCATCACAGAGATTCTCTTAATGGAGGCTTCCCTTCGACCGCAGTAGGTCGGGTGAAAAAGTTAATTTTTTTGGACTTTTGAATGATTAATAAAATAACATGTTATGTTATTTTATTTCCTTTTTTTCTCTAACAAATGAGGGATGATGGAGGGACCAATGAAACGTAGAGCCATTAAATGGCTTGGCACCCCTTTATTCTTGTAACCACACTATTGGAATTTGGAAGGTTCCTTAATTAAATGAACTACATTAATTCCACGTGCGTTACTCACCCCCTCTCCTATTTATATGGAGCTTGGGGTGGAGTGTTGGCACGACTTCACCAAGCGACGAAGCTCTGGAAAAGTACCATGACACCAACCACTTGGAAGATGAGACTGGTTTCAGTGAGTGGTGACGAGCACCACTAAATCCCGAACTGACACCAATGATGAAGGAGGTTCCATCAATGATCATCAGTGAACGGCTCTTCCAGGTAGGGGGTTTATTTTGAAGTTGTCTTTGATAAATTTAATTTTATCCCACTTGTTATCATGTAACGTGGATGGTGCCGACCAAACAAACAAGGCCCAGACCCTCCATTGCTCCGTTCTTGATGTGAACTTCTGGGAACAATTTACAACTCGAGAGAAACACGAAATAGCGTGTCATACTATGATAGCAGCATCCTAGGAGGCCTCTAGGCGCAGATGGGAGTAGAAACGGACCTCCGGAGCACTGCCGGGTTGGACCGGGCCCATACCTAACCGAACCCCTAATAAATAAATTCTCGTAACTAATGACCTGGGTGTCTATTTGACATGCCATTAGTGGAATTGGGACCCCTTTTTGGAAGCAGTCCCTTTGACATATTCTGGCTGGCCTGACTGAGTTGGGCCAGACCGAGGTGCGATCACCCCGTTTCACGGAAAGGGATCTCACTAACAGACTGAACATCTGATTGACGCGCGGTCTGTGGTATAAGGACCCTTGTGACAAATTGGTCCTTTAGAGATACTATAAGTGAGTTTTTATGGAGTTTTACATGAAACCTGGGTTGGATCAGGCTCGAATCTAGCTGGTCCCTTTTTAAAAAAGTGCCCATATCTCATAGACTGGTCATCTGAATGACACACCGTCAATCATGTTGGAAAACATATGATGGGGAGGTCCCTTGGGTATACTTATTTTATGGACTTCATAATCATTGAAATATGATCGATGGCTTGAGGAGCAGTTCTCCTATAATCAAGCGTGTTATGAGTGGGAATCTAGTTGCTGGTTGTCACATTCATAGTGACCACGTGTGGATCAACATTCATTGGAACCTATGTGGATCAGCATTCAGAGAGACCCTGTGTGTATCAGCATTATAGAGACCCTGTGTGGGTCAGCATTATATCGACCCGATGAGGGCCAAACTTAGAGCAGACCGTCATAGATCAGATTCATAGTGACCCTGTGTGGATCAGAATCATAGCAACCCTATGTGGATCAGCATCATAGCGACGCTGTGTGGATCACCATCATGGCAACCTTAAGTGGATCTGCATCATATAGACCCGACAAAGACCAGCCTTATAGCGGTTTATCATGGATCAACTACATAGCGAACCTATGTGGATCAGAATCATAGAGACCCTATATGAATCAACATCATAGTGAACCTATGTGGATCAACATCATAGAGACCCAACAAGGACCATACTTAAAGCGGCCCATTGTGGATCAACTACATAGTGACCCTATGTGGATCAACATCTTATTTTCTGTTTCACTGAGTTGTATACCTGGTTTGAGTTGAGTCTATTGCTTTGTGTTTTTCCTTTGTGGAATTATAAGAGACCTTCGGGGGTCTCAGGGTCCCTACTGAGTATTGTTATACTCACCCCTACATGGGCTTCACCCTCACCTTGTTGTGTCTTGTATAGAAGATGGGCAACCTTGATTGAGACTCAGGGAACTAAGAAATGATGGTGTATGGTGGTGAGGGTTGACATGGAGACATATAGATATGAGTTATACCTACCCTTCCGGTAGGATATTTGGTGGATGATCTCAGGACCTGTTTACAATTTTCTATTGTAGTTGTATCTTTTCAGTTGGGATTGTATTCTAGCCCCTTTACTTTCAGTACACACTTTTACTTCTTTAGTTTTACTTCATGGTTGCATATTTCTATGTTCTTGGGCTATGTGTTTGTACAGGTTTAAAGGCAATGCCTTCCCATTTTATGTATACACCTTTTCGGTGCTAGTTTCCAACCCTTGGCATATGGAAGGTGGGCTTGGGGTATTCACGACATGGGCCCTGGGGGATGGGTCATGACAACGTGGTATTAGAGGAGTTGGTTCTACTGAAGAACTAGGACTCTGATCTTCTAATAGAGAAATGGTGTTAAGTATTTTGAGTGTGGTTTTTAGTTCAGGGAGTCCATTGTTGGTGCAACAACCGACATATCCATACACCAGGACGCTGAATTCTAATTTCCGACTCAATGTAAGAAAACAGTGACTGCGTGTGATTTGGGAGTGTTTTATTTTTGATCTCTTTGAGTCATCTCACCAGGTATAAATTATTGACCGTAGTTCACCTGACTTTTTTCTAGATGCCGCCACATAGGTAGCCAGCTAAGATTCCTGAGAGAGTACACGATGACGGCCCACCGAGTGATGAGTCTTCACTACAGGGCCCTCTTACGGCGATAATACCATCGGGTGGTGTACCAGTAGCACCACTACCCATCGGGAAACCATTTCCACCATCCCCACCAACAGATGGTACACGCCGACTGAGCGCGTTGCATAAGTTTCAGCGGTAGAGGCCTCTGAGGTTCTGAGGTGAGATGGATCCATAGGCGGCTGAGGACTGGTTGGAGGTTGTGGCCAGAGTTTTTCGCCTGGTTGGGACACCAGCCGACTAGATGGTGATCCTAGCTTCCAGTCTTTTCTAGGTAGAAGCAGGGAGATGGTGGAGGGAGATGTTGATCCTAGCTTCCAGTCTTTTCGAGGGCCTCTTCAGGGCAGAGTTCATTCCATCTACTCTACGCTCTGTAGGTATACATGAGATGCTATACTTACAGCAGGGAAGCATGATCGTGGCCCAGTACTCAGTGAGGTTCACTGACCTTTTGCACTACTCTACCAACATGGTGCAAGACCCTTTCTTTAGGATCCAGACCTTCGATCACTGACTTCGACGAGAGATTAGAGCTTTGATGGTATCTCTCAGCATCCCGATGCATGCTGGGGTGCTAGAGAGAGAACTCTTGGTGGAGATCTTCCTTACAGAGCAGACACCGACAACGAGACCCACCACCATGCGACACATATCAAAGTCCACTATGGTTGGAAGTAGGGAGATGACACAAAGTTCCAAACAGACTAGACCTTCTAGTGGATGACCCCAGGACAAAGGGTCGAAGGTGCAAGGCTCATGAGGTAGAGCAGGGCTTCAGAAGAGAATACAATGCTTCACGTGTTGTAGGTAGGGTCACATGGCCCGCGACTAACCGACGAGCTGCATTGACGACCATCAGACAGTCGAGGGATCAATGAGACAGAGGAAGAGATTTGAGCAAGGAGCCCCACAGGGGGGCGGATGTGGTAGAGGAGCAGGTCGTTCAGAAGGTGGTGGATGACAGTTTGAGATTCTACTACCACTACCTCTAGGTGGTCCACCCCGACCAAAGGGAGCAGGTGGACCGGGATGAGCTCAGCTCCAGGCAGCTGAGGCCTACGACCATGACACTCCAAAGATGATTCGAGGTATGATCTATGTCTAGTCCACCTTAGCTGCAGTACTTATAGACACAGGTTCCAGTCACTCTTTCATTTCCACATCTCTCATTCGGAGCTCTGAGATTTCAGTGGAGTTTTTTGGCTCGATTCGTGCAATTAGAGACTCCTACGGGAGACGATTAAATGATTACACACTGGTTCTGGCAGTGTTAGCTTACTATAGGAGGAGAGAGATTCGGCTAGGATATTCTAGTAGCAACGTCGATTCCTTATGACATCATATTTTATATAGACTGGTTATCCAAAGTCCATGCTCATATTGACTGTATTGGGTACAAGTGTGGTGTGTTTGCAAGTATGAGACCAATTTTTCCTTCACCGGTGATAAGGGAACTTTTGTAGTGCATGATGGAATTACCCGGAGGAGGGTGCAGCCGATCACACATTAGCTGGATAGCCTTACACTTGGAGAAGATGATGTTGAGAGTTTTAGGTATCCTATAGTGGTGGGCCAATATGCCGATATCTTCCCTGATTATGTTCCACGAATACCTCCTCATTTTGAGGTGGAATTCTACATCAACCTATACCCAGGGACGAAACTGATATCTACACAAGAATATCATATGGCTCCCATGGAGCTTTATAAGCTATGGGTACAACTAGAGGACATGCAAAGGAATGGGTTCATAATGCCCAATGTTTCTCCATGGGAAGCCCTAATTTTGATCACCAAGAAGGTAGATGGGGGTTTGAGGATCTGTGTATATTATCAGCGCCTGCACCAGGTGGCTGTGAAGAACAAGTATCCACTTCTGAGGATTGATGATCTTTTCGATCAAATGATAGGTGCTTGTTGGTTTCGGAAGGTAGAAGCTATGCTTTCTTGGGAGCCACCTAGGAGTGTGACCAAGGTGCAGAGTTTCCTAGGGTTGGTTGGGTACTATCAAAGATTCGTACCTGAATTTTCTAGACTTGAGAAAAACTTGTCAACACTGAAGAAGAAGGGACAACCATTTGTGTGGATGAAGAGATTCCAGTAGAGTTTTTAAGAGTTGAGGTAGAGACTGATGAGTGACCCTGTATTGAGGCTTCCCGAAGAGGGCTTTGGGTATGTAGTCTACTGCAACGCATCAGGGAGAGGACTTGGATGTGTCCTAATGAAGGAGAGATCAGTGATTGATTATGGTTCACGATAGTTGAGAAAACATGAGAAGAACTATGCTACCCATGACCTGGAGTTAGCAGCAGTGGTCTTCGCCTTGAAGATGTGGCAGCACTAATTGATGGGAGAACGTTTTACAATCTACTCTGATCACAATAGTATTAGGTATATCTTCTAACATAAGGACCTGAAACTGAGATAGCGATGATGGCTAGAGTTCCTCTAGGACTATGACTTTGAGATATTCTATACTTTTGGGAAGGGGAACGTAGTAGTAGATGCACTCCCCAAGAGGTCTGGTGTACAATTTCTGAGTGAAGAGACATAGTAGCTAGTCGCATTACAAATATCCTTTGTAGACAGAGATGGAGCAACTTTCCTCCAATCTAGGACTGTCACTCCCCCACTTCTTCAGTGAGTGCGGGAGGCACAACTTGGGGACATTGACTACATGGATCGACGTGCTCAGATATCTATAGGATAAGCACATGATGGATTTTCTGAAGGTGGGGAGCATGTCATCCTATTTAAAGGACGCACCCTAGTCCTAGTGGCACTATAGGAGGTGGTGTTGAGGTAGTTCCATATGTCCCCTTTGGCAGCACATCTTGGTGTGGCGAAGATGTACCAGGACCTCCAGCATCATCACTAGTGTCCAGGGGTGAAGAAGGTAGTGGCAGAGTTTGTTTCATGATGCCTCACTTGCCAGCAAGTGAAGGTCAAGCATCAGGTTCCAGCAGGCTTAGCGCATCCACTAGAGGTACCAGAGTGGAAGTTGGATGGTATCTCCATAGAAATTTTGACAGGGATACCACATATGTCCAGGGGACATGATTCCATCTAGGTGATCATTGACCGACTCACCAAGTCAACCCACTTCCTACCCATCTGAGAGTAGGGATAAGTAGAGGGCTTGGGATGCCACTATGTATAGAAGTTTTTACAAATTCATAGGGTGCCATCGATGATCATATCTGACTGTGAGACACGTTTTAAATCTCGATTGTGGAAGGGATTACATGAGGCATTCAGGACCCATCTATGCTTGAGCACCTCCTTTCGTCCATAGACAAATGTTCAGATGGAGTAAACCATTCAGATACTGGAGGACATGCTTCATTCTTACATCCTAGATTTTTTCCATAGTTGGGAGGATCAATTGACCTTGGTGGAGTTCACATTCAACAAAAGCTATCACTCCACCATTCGTGTGGAACCATTTGAGGCCTTGTACGGTCGACCGTGCATATCACCTCTATGTTGGACAGACCTAGAGGAGTCGACACTTATGGGTCCAGATATGGTACAGACTACCACTGAGAAGGTGTATATCATCCAGGAGTGGATGAAAACTACACAAATTAGACAAAAGTCTTATGCTGATAGGAGACAAAGACCTTTGGAGTTTTAGGAGGGATACTATGTCTTTCTACAGGTCTCACCTCGACGAGGTTTATAGAGATTTGGCTAGGGCTACAAGTTATATTTGAGGTTCATCAGACTATTTCAGGTTCTCAGCATAGTTGTCGAGGTGAAGTATTGCCTAGCTCTTCCCCCACAGATGAATCGGGTGCATGACGTTTCCACATACAGTAGATGAGGAAGTACTTGCATGATCCATTACACGTTATTGACTGGGGTGAGCTTGACATTGATGATGGGGAGACTTTTATGGTGGTACCAGTGAATATTGAGGATAGACAAGAGCAGGTCCTTCATGGATGATCGATACCTCTGGTGCACGTTTGTTGGTAGCACGGGGACCTCCAAGATAGCACATGGGAGCATGAGGCTCAGATTAGTGCTCAGTACAACCCATTTGTTTCCTTAGTATATGTTATGGATTTTGGGGACAAAAAGCCCAAAGGTGTGGAGAATATAAAGACTCATATTTTCCAGGTAATTTTTTTTAATTATATGGAATTATTATGAGTTTGTAAAAATTGAAGGCGCATGATTTCGAGGCCCGGTGTGCCCGAAATGAATTACTGAAATTTTTTTAAGGTACGTTCAGAAAATGAACAGGCGGAGTTTTGCATCTTTAGAACCGGTGCTTGGATTTAAAATCAGAGGGCACTGTTGAATCCACAACGTCGGGATTCACTTAACAGAGGATTCACTTCGACCACAGTAGGTTGGGTAAAAAAGTTAATTTTAAGGAATTTTTAAAGACTAATAAAATAACATGTCATGTTATTTTATTTCTTTTCCTTTTCCTTTCCTCCAGCAGATGAGAAGAGGTAGTGGGACCAACGAAACATCAAGCCATTAAATGGATTCACTCCCCTTTATTCTTGTAATCACACCATTGGAATTTAGAAGGTTTCTCAATTAAATGAACCCCATTAATTCCATGTTCATTACTCACCCCCCCCCCCTCTATTATTTATATAGAGCTTGGGGTGGAGTTTTGGAACAAATTTACCAAGTAGTGAAGCTATGGAAAAGTATCATGATGCCAACCACTTGGAAGACTAGACTGGTTTTAGTGAGCGGTGACTAGTTCCACTGAATCGCGAACTGACGACAATGACGAAGGAGGTTCGGTCGATCGTCGTCAGTGAAAATATCTTCTAGGTATGGGGTTTATATTGATGTTGTCTTTGATGATTTAAATTCTCTCCTTCTTGTTATCATGTTATGCGGAGGGAGCAGGCCAAACGAACAAGGCCTGGACCCTCCGTCACCACGTTCATGATGTGAACTTCGCGGAACAATTTCTAACTCAAGGACAACATGAAATAGCGGGCCAAAATATAATGGAGGCATCCCGGGAGGCCCCTAGGTGCATACGGGAGTAGAAACAGAGATTTGGAGCACCACCGGAGCCCCGCAGATGATCTGCTCGTGCGGCTGCGCAGGCGAGCTATGGAGGCAGCTGGAAACGGCCAGACATGGCGGTAGTCGGCGCAGAGCTGTCACGCACCGTAGAGGGGTGCCATGAAATCAGTCCATAACCGATACCTTGGCCAGCTGTGGAGGTGGAGGCGGCACATCGTCATGTGCCACATTAAAGAGGGCCGCAATGTTATGCCATGACGGAGGAGGGGGGACCCACTTCCTATGGTCCCGCAGACCATATAGTGGAACCATGTGGCGCCGCAGATTAAAGGGAGGCCGAACGACTTGAGATGTTCGTAAGTTGGACCATGTGACCCATGTGGTGTATTCTAGCAGGCATCCAGCGGGTCATCTAAATGGGAAAGACCCACCCAGCAAGCTGGGCTGGACCCGCGGCCTAGCGGGCCAGTGTGGGTGGGCCGAGCCCCACCTAGCGGGCCGGGACAACCATGGAACGGGCCCGTTAACTAGGTGTCCCAACCCCAAAGGGATGGACCGAGTGAACTGGGTCGACCCTTAATGGGTCGGACCAAGGCGGGGCCAGATAGACCCTGGGACCTGTTGCGTCAGGCCGGTCAGACCGAGTCGGGCCGGTCAGACCGAGTCAGACCGGGCCCAGACCCAACCATCCCTCAAATAAATAAACGCACATAACTGATGACCCATGTGTTCGTTTGACAGGACTTCAGTGGCATTGGGATCTTTTTTGTGAAGTGGTCCCTTTGGCATATTTCAGCAGGCCCAACAAAGCCGGGCCAGACTGAGGTGCGATCACCCCGTTTCACAGAAAGGGATGTAACTAACAGATCGAGCGTCTAATTGACGATCCATATATGGATTAAGGACCCTTGTGAAAAGGAGGTCCTTTGGAGATACTATAAGTGGGTTTTAATGGAGTTTTATGTGCAACCTGGGTTGGATCAAACCTGAATCCAACCAGGCCTTTTTTAGAAAAGTGCCCCAAACTCACAGACCGAGCGTTTGAATGACACGCTGTCTGTCACATTGGGACCCCTATGGTGGGGTGGTCCCATGGGTATAATATTTGTGGGACTTAGTACTAGTTGAAATATGACTGATGGCTTGAGGAGCGGTTCTCCCTAAATCAAGCATGTTATGAGAAGGAATCCAGCGGCTGGTTGTCACATTCATAGCGACCCTGTGTGGATCAGCATTCATAGCGACCCTATGTGGATCACCATTAAAAGCAACCCTGAGTGGATCATCATCATAGAGACCTGACGAGGGGAAACCTTAGAGCTACCTGTCATGTATCAGCTTCATAGAGACCCTGTGTGGATCCACATCATAGCGACCCTTTGTGGATCAGCATCATAGCGACCCTGTGTGGATCAGCATCATAGAGAAACTATGTGGATCAACATCATAGAGACCCGATGAGGACCAACCTTAAAGAGGTACCTCATGGATCAACTACATAGAGACCCTGTGTAGATCAACATCATAGAGACCCTGTTGGGATCAGTATTATAGGGACCCTGGGTGGATCAGCATCACAGCGACCCGATGAGGACCATCCTTAAAGCGGCCCATCGTGGATCAGCTACATAAAAACCCTGTGTAGATCAACATCTTATTTCTTATTTCACTGAGTTTTATACCTGGTTTGAGCTAAGTCTATTTCTTTTTTATTTGTGGTCTTACTTTTTGAAATTCTAAGAGACCTTTGGGGGTCTCAGGGTCCCAACTGAGTATTGTTATACTCACCCCTTCATGGTCTTTTCCTGCTCCTTGTTGTGTCTTGTGCCGATGATGGGCAGACTTGACTGAGACTCAGAGAGATAGGACCTGATGGTGGATGATAGTGATAGTTTACGTGGAGACCTGTGGAGATGGGTTGTACCTACCCTTCCGATAGGATCCTTGGTCGATGATCTTAGGATTTGTTTAGTGTTTTCTATTTTAGATATATCTTTTCAGTTGGGCTTGTATTCCGGTTCCTTTACTTTCAGTGCACAACTTTACAACTGTAGTTTTACTTCGTGGTTGCATCTTGTTATGTTCTTGGGATATGTGTTTGTACAGGTTTAAAGGAAATTCCATCCCATTTTAGGGATATGCCTTTCCAGTGCTAGTCGACAACCCCTGGCCTATGGAAGGCAGGCTTGGGGTAGTCACGACACAAGTCCTGGCGGACAGGTAATGGAATATCTACTATGAAAGGATGTCTAGTTCTTTTTTCATGATTTCTTTCTACTCCACTAGGGAATAAATAATAAGGGATAAAGGTTTTTTCATTGAATGTTCAATCCTTGACTCTCCATTAGAGGTTTTTATGTCATCAAAATATCAATATTTTCTAATGTAGGTGTATTTGTACATTGGTTATAACCCATTAAATACTACATTTTCTTGATATTTTATATTGATTGGTTTATGAAATAAATTTATTGATTTAAATTTGTATAATTTTCTTTCAAATGGGGTATTTCTTTAAATCATATTTATACAGTTCTTGTGTTTTATGAAATGAATAAATGATAGATTTATTTCTATAGTTTATCATCATAGAATAAGAGTTTGTGTCTCTATACAGTGGCCCATAAAATACAGGATGATCTTGATATTTTATTTTGATTAGTTTATTAAATTAATTGATTCATTTTAGCTTTGTTTAAAAATAAGTTTTTAAAAGGGTTTTTTCTTTCAATCAAATTGATTCATTTATTGGGTTTTATGAAATGAATCCATGATAGGTTTATTTCTAAAATTAATTTTCATAGAATAAGAGTATGTGTCTCTATACAGTGGATCCATTCATTATATACCATTTTTTATTATGAAGTAACTTGGGTTGATTTATTAAATAATTTAATTTGGAATATGTGAGGGAGGATTTATAAAATTACATATTTGATTATTTGAAAAATGTATTTAAATTTCCATTTATTTAAAAGAAATCATTCACAAAATTTATAGATAAATTTTATTATTTTAATGTGGATTTGGAAATCTTGGAGTGGTGATACTTTAAATATGAAAATGATTAGTAAAAATGTGAGTATGTTTTATGTTTTTTTAGTGAAAACATAGAACAAGGGAACTTTTTGGAACCATTGGTGGGGATATATACAAAAATTAGTGTGTGTAACACCACTAGATATTTTAAGTAAGTGATCCTGAGGGTATAAAATCAAATGGGTAGCCTGATACTGATTGACTATGGTAGGACTCTATATTATTAGGATTCACTTATTTTCTTAGTGTTCCTTACTTGTCCATGATACGTGTTTCAATATTTTAAACCCCAATAACATTTTATGTGTGATGTTTTCAACTACGAATAACATTTTACATGCTCACTCAGTTATCTTATCTGTAATGATTACATTGACAAATTCTCTCTATATTGTCACTTATGTTGATACTTATATTCTTGCAGATTTGAGTATGGATTTTTTTATCCAATGTTTTTTCATAGGGAATGGATTTATTAAATGGTTATGTGTTATAGAATTAATTAAAAATTTCATAATTTTAGGAAATGTATATATTTTTTTGGTATCCTACTAATCGTTGTACACACAACTTACATTTTCCTTTGGGAAGTCATAGAAATTATTTTGAAGGGAAGAGGGAAAGGGAAGGGTGTAATGTATTTCCCTGGTTCATTTTTTCCCATCTTTATGAGATGGGTTAGTGGTGGTTGATGGTATCATGGAGACTATATTTAGTTCCAATTTTTTTCTACTAGGTTTAATATGATTGATCGTATTTTTTTATGTATCATGGATATATTTACCCTTTTCCTCATAAAATATGTTTATATTTCCATTTTAAATTATTAATTTTATATGTTTTGTGTTTTATTATTATTTATTATGTAGTGGTTCATCTCATGTTACCTATGATGTTATCCTGGGTAGGTTCATTATAGATAGTTATAATCAAAGTTACGATCTTCAACACAAACCGTGATGATATGTATTTCATATTCTGGATCATTTTATTTTATTCTGGTTTCATATCCATTGTACATTTATTTATTATGTTTTTAATTGAATTATAATAATGTATTTATGTTTATGTAACTCTTCATGTAACTCTAATTATTTTTGTATTTAATAATGTTGGGTTAATTTAAATTTATGAGAGTTTTTTAAATTAATTTTTTTGGATAATTTTTATGCATGATTTTTGCATGGTCACTTTATGGTTTGTTGAAATCACACATAAAACAATTCTATATCATTCTTGAGGAATATTGTTTAGGGATTATAGTTTAAGAAGAAACTAAAAATGATTCCCTTATATAGATCCATTTTACTTTATTTTACCCCCACAATTTATTCTATATGGGTAGAGAATTTCAAGAAGTTGTTGTATGTGGTTACACTAATATGTTTCTTGTAGAACTCATAGGTGGAGCATATCAAGAAAAAATAATTTATAAACATTGAAAAGTTTTATGTAGTTTATCAAATATATTTTTCAATGTTTCTTAATGGTTTTATAAACTATCTAACCAAACTGTGAGAGGGAATTTTATCAATTCTGTGAATCCCACACTGTTGGTTCATGGTTTACCAAGAAGTTATGTCTTCCTAGAATCAAATATAAGTGAGTTTTCTAATCTAACCCTACCCCATTTTCCTTTATTTTCCCTCCTCTATCCCACACATATTCTAGGAAAGATTATCACATTGAATAGGGATCCCTCCATTCTTCATCACTTGAATCCAAGACCCCGTATTCCTATTTTTAGTGGATTTATATGGGTAAACCCCTTATTACTTTTTTTCATTTTTATCCCCCTCTATTTCCATCTTTTCATTATGGTTTTACATTATTTCACAAACCCTACTAGATTAATGGTTTATATATTGTTTTCATGGTTCCAAAATCATGGTGTTTTTTTTGTAAGGGTATGCTCTGGACCCCTTAATTATTTTTTGAGATTCCTCCATTGATGGTGAAATCTTCCATATCGATCAATTTCAAACAAAGATATATGTTTTTTTTCATATTACTTTATATTTAAAATTTGATTTTATGAAATATTTTTTAAAATTACTTGTTTCTTAAATATTAATTATATATGATTGTTCTGATGAGTTTTTTAAGTGTTAAAATTAAATAACTCACTCAGAATTCAGTGGTTTTATATTTATCTGCATTTTATACGATCATTTTGAATGAAGAGTGTCATTAAAATGATTAAATGGTATATTTAAACTATGATTTTATTATTGAGCTATGTTGAACCTATTTTAGTCATGAAATAAATTAGACTAAGATGGTTTGGAACTTTGAGGGATGTTAATGAAAAATGAGTTAATTCTTTAACTAAATTATGAGTGAGTTTAATGTAATTTTTCAGAATATGTTCTAGAAAATAGATTTCAGTGGAATTGGTTTAAAAATTCAATTTAAATTAAATTAAAAATGACAGTGAATGACATGTTATTTTGTTTCAATTTATATAAAAGATCAATTGTAACTTTTTTATAGTTTTCAAATGATATGGGTGTGTGAGAGAAACAAGATCCCTTTTTTGACTTAATATGGGTTGTGACTATAAGGGAATTTTTTATATTCTTTTGGATGTGAGAAATGTGATGTGGGCTGTTTCTTGTGAGGGTGCTAGAGGTGAGGTACGATTTATTTGTTTTCGATTATGATGCATGTATTTATTCTTTTCTGGTTCCCATATCTTGTTTTTTAATTCATGGGGTCAGTTGGAACTATGTAATAGTTCTAGACATATGCTATTCTAGATAGTCACACAATTATAGTTTCCCCTCCAGTTGAGCAAGGGGTTGTTCCCGTGATGATGCAAGTTATAAGACAATCATGTGGATTTTGTGGGTAGGACAAAACATATTCCAAGAATTCATCCTGTATATTCAATAAGGTTTATATCTTATCAAAAATTAGAACCAAGTGATATTCCCATGATACCATTTGAAAATTGATATGGTACATCCTTTATTTTACCCATTTGTTCAATTGACTAGTAATGTACCATGATTTTTTTACTATTTATTTTTTTACTCATTTGATAATATTGTTCATTTTATTGTATTTCAATGTTCTTTTCCAATGGTTTTTTAAATAAGATTCAAAAATTTTAATAAATATTGAATATATTAAATGATTTGAAAATTGTATTTTAAATGAATGTTTTTATGGAACGAGATAATGCCAAGGAATTTTTTACAAGTTTTTTTATTATTTATGAAAAATATAATATTAATTATAAATTTGATTTAGATTTTATGTTAGATATCATATACTTATGTTTGAAAAATAAAATTTATGAATTTATTTACAACTAGTTTCAATGAATGTTCTTTTGAACATAATAACATAAACTATTTGGTGAAATCCAAATTGGATTAGGTTTTCTCATATCTTACATGCACCATTAGGTGTATATAGATCTTATGGTTTCTTTTTAGGTTTCCTATCCTTTATATTCTTTGTGTTGGTGTTTGGTATTTTTGGTATGGTTAGTTTGGTATGTGTAGAATGGATGTTGGTCACATGGATATTGATACCATTTGTTTTATTTGTTTCTCATGTTTGGATGTATATTCATTAGACTTAACATACATGGTCCCTTTTTTATATATCATGTTGATAATTTATTTATTCATCAGTTGTGATTTCATGTTTATTATTTTATTCAGATAATTTCATGTATCTTTATTTATCTATCTATGCTAATTAGAGATTTTTTTCATGGATCTCTATGTTTTAAAATTTTGGGTGAAATAATTCCAATTGATTATATTCTGAAACCCTGGAACTAGTCTCTATCCTAGGAAGATTGGGAATGCACCTCAAGTATGTCATGGGTAACTTGGGTGCCTAGACCCCAGGGTATCCTAGGTTAGTTTATGAAAAGATGGTATCAAATCACACCCTATTTATATTTGAGGTTCATTTGTGTATTTCTAATGTGAAATATGATGGGTCATTGGTAAATTTATATTTTATTTTTATTTATCCTTTTTTTCATTCATGGTATTCTCAAGATCCGTATATCCAAATCGTTGTTTTTCATTAGAAATATACCATGGCACATTCTTGATGTATGGTTTTCCTCAACTTGCAGATGACTGTGTGAAAAATGGTTTTTTGGAAAATGATTTTTTTTCTTTGTATGAGAATATGTTTTCAAGACATTAAATGCCTAAGAGAAACTTTGTGGCCTATTTTTGGGGAGTAATTAGCTCTAATACAGTTGGCCCATGGTTTACCTTACCATGTAATTTGTCCTGAAAATAAATTTTTTTTTTGTGATTTTACTGAAATATCCTTGTTACATTTTTAACCAATTATCCTAAATTTTACTCCCTTTCAAGAAAAACCCCTCCTAAATGGTTTAAAATATTCCTTATATCCTATTGGTGGAATATCCTTGGATTTATGATCTTTTTTACTTGAGGTAAGTTAAAATATTCTTATTTTATTCATTCTTCCCATACTCATGCATGTTCGTCTATTTCTATGGAAGGTGTAACCCCTAGATGGGGAGTTAGATGAATGTATGGTATTTAATGGGAGTGATTTTGTTTCTTTTCATATTAGGTTGGGTTGGGAGGCATTTTACTTCTTATTCAAGGTGTTCATCATCATAGACAATGAGGTTGGAAACATTTCTATGGTAAGTGTTCCTATTTAAGGATGTTTCTCAAGAATTACCTTTAAATTATAAATCAAATTTAGTTTTTTTTTATCAATTGAAAATTAATGGGTTATGGTTGATTTCTATAATATTTTTATTGATTTTAAGTTTTGTTATATCAATTTTGTTTCTAGGGTAATTTTTCCAAATGGGGGTGGCTCGAGTAAAATCCAACTGCTTGATAAAATATCTTAAAGAGACATTTTGGTTTCAAATAGATTTCAAAATGAATTTTAGAAATGTTTTTAGATGGTATAATTGTGTTTCATAAAATTTAAATGTATTTAATAAATGTGTCTCATGAAATGTCTTCTAATATGAGGAACATTGGATATGATTATGATTTGAATTATATAGAAAATGGGAATATATAAGGTGTTAGTAAGAGTTGTCTAAGGGACTGTGAGGTACTTTTGTGGGAATACCAAGAGAGAATTTAGTGGTATTTCAAGGGAATGTGATGGAATTTTTTATAAAGTATGTGAAGTCTTCTATTTTTTGGGTATTAGACCATGTGATCTCTTGGATTTGGGACTAAGGAAGACTGTGAGAGCATCCCTTTTGTTTAACCTGCTAGAAAACCTTATTTTTAGTCTCACTCACATTAGTGACTTTTGGTTAGAGCCCTTGGTTAATATTTCTAATATCTGGTTAATATTTATGCTTTTATTCATTATTTAATTTCATTTTTTCATTTTATATTACATGAAAGTTTCACATAATTTTATTTGGTTATATGTTGGTGATGTTAAGGATTTATCTAGTTGTTACTGGTTCAGAATGCGAAGAATATTGTGTTGTATGGATCTGTTTCAATATTTTCATTCATGTTAGAACTAATTTTTTATTTTATTTTAATGGAAACCAATGGGATTTCAAAGGAGAATTACAAATATTAGTGCCTTTGATGTGGTCAAGTTTTGAAAATATGTTCTAAAACTAGTTAATTAGTTTTGTGTGGTTAAAACGACTTATGTTGATTCATGGTGTATCATATTATACATTGTGCCTCACAACCTTTATATTACTTTGGGAATATATAGAAATTATTTATCAGAAAATAAATAAAGGTATGTGAACTATGTAAATTAGTGGATCTCCTTGATTACCACCATCCATCATTGTATTTCATAAGATGCGGTCTCACATTGATTACATCATGTAGAATCATTTTTGAACCCTCTTCTCTAGGATGTATGTATACACCATGTTTGTTCTTATTCCCATTATTTTTAGTTTTTTAGATTTATACTTGAGATACCACATATATTCCCATTTGAAGATTTTTTATGTGATATATGTTACTGATTATGGTATCTATTATTCCTTTTTGTGTTCCTTTAGATATTATATTTTTCTCCATTGACTCAAATTATATTGGTGTAGCCAGAATATTCCATAGATGGGTTATGCCAATTTACCATTAGTGAAACCATTCCAAATAGGTTATTTATTATGCATGGAGCTTGTTTCTATCCCTTGGTGATCGAGAATGTTCTTCAAGACTTATAACATGTTTTCTTATGTGATTAGTAAGGTAAAATTATTTAGGTTCATTACACAATGATATCCGAGAGGTTTTTATTTAGGGTTCATTGGTAGACTAAATATAGGACCATGGAAACTCAAGAGGTTCAAGGGAAGAAAGCATGGACAACACTTCTTCATTTCGAGGATCAGGTTACCATGGGTTCTTTGGGATTGGTTTTACATATTGATAATATTAATGGGTTGTTTTTATGACTTTTTTTTAGAAATTATCATTTTTTATTTGGGTCTTGGTGTTATCCCATGGTTTTCTTTGAGTTTGTGATGAAAATGAGGAGGTCTGTATCAAGTTCAACATTAAATAATCATGGGTATTAGTAACCATGCACATGCCATACGACCTTATCTACTAACCATCAGGAAGAAATACATTTTAGGAACGTTGTTTTCCAAACCATGTGTCCAAAACATGTATAATGGGAAACGATTGATATTTTTTTAATGTTCATTACACTTTTTCATTTTGGGTTTCTTTTGATGTTGATGTCTCTTGGTTCCGACCTATTATCATGCTGATTTTGGTTCAGTTGATGTGGTTTCAGATTATATTGTTTATTGACTAAGATTATGTTTAATGTCTTGTTTAAAATGACTTCTATATGTACATCATATAGTATTAGAGAGGGTTCTGTAAACAATGTAATGTAGTTAAACCCTCAATTTGATCTATCTATAGTGAATTCCATGATTCATTCACTCAAATCCTTGGTTCTGGTTGGTGGTCTGTAAAAAATGTGGAAGGTGGATCATGCCTATGAGTATACTATGTAACAAAACCTATATCTAAAAGATATCGATGAACCAATGATCCCATGGAGTGGTTGAATTAGATAGAGTAGATCATTGTGTTCCTGAAAACTATTGATTCCTCTAAGGTTGGATTTTCCATTAATATGCAAGATAGACTGGGCAGGAAGTGGTGAGGATCAATGGTGCTCAAAATAAATAATTGTGATCTCACATGGATAACTTTTAAAGTATCCTTCAATCAGTATTTATACCTGGGGACCTTGAGAGTGGTGATGGACCATAATTATTTGATATTAGAGCAAGGATACCATTTGGTTATAGAGTCTTACACTCATTTCACTGAGTTAGTTCATGTTTCTCTAGATATCCTCACAAACAACTACCACATGGATTGGTGTTTTGAGATAGGGTTCATGTCTGAGAACATATCCATGCCCATTCTTCTCTATTTGTAAACCTACTCATATTTAGTCGATAAATATGCAATGGAAGAGGCTAATTTTACTGGGAAGACAACTATCTGTGGTGTTACTTTAGTGGGTGGTTTCTATGTTTCTTCATAATTCCTAAATTAAATGTGGGACAAGCCTCAGTGAAGTTATATAAATAGTGGTCAACAATCATTGGGTTCAACTCTAGTGGATTCAACAGGGTGTATTCTAGGTTTCTTCTATCAGTGTGGGAATAGTGGCCACACTTGGACAAAATACCAAGAGACTCTAATAGAATTCCACCACTGTGGATGTCTATGAAATCTTAAGTGACTATACTAGATTTTTTCCATGGAGGAGTGGTGTAGGATCTATTTTTTCAATGGGTTGTGAGTTGAATTTTAATGATACTAAAAGTATAGAATATCACCCTTGGGGTAAGTGGTATTTTCACAAGGTAAAGAAGGCCCAGGATGGGATAGAGTATATGTGTATTAATGTAGTATAGGTAGTTCCAGGGGAGTCATATTTTGGGTTTTCCATCATGAGAGCTACATATTTTATTGATTCTTTCATTAAATTTTTTCTTTGTTTCTCAAGCGCATCATATTATATTATCTTTTAGAAATTTCTTAATTATTATGGAATTTGATAAGAGTTTATGCCTTTTGTTATGGATATTCTAACCACATTGGATATTTATAATGAGAATGGTTTCAAGTTACTATAGTTCTTTGTTTTGGTTACTAAAGTAGAAGTCATTGGGGATTTCTTTATTTTGGACCTAGATGTTATTCAACATATTATCGACATAGATGGGTTAATCATTATTATTGTTTAAATTGATTTCTACCATCACATGGTCCAATTCATTACCCTTAATGGTATAATTCATTCCATTCATGGTTAATGGGACTCATTATTAAGGAGGGAAGTTATATTTTCTATCAATTTGAGTATGATATTATTCTAATTTTCTTGGTTTTATTTATTTTGTTAGAGTAGACTTCATTGATGGGAATTCCAGTGGTCAAATATAGGTTCCCTAAAATATTTCTATTTTATATTTTTAGGGGTTTTTTCTAAGAGAGAGCTTTAGTTTACAATAAATTTTCTCCCTAAATGAGGCATATCTCATCAATGTCTTATCGAATAGATCCACTAATCAGATAGATTTAAAAATTCAACTATTGTATCTCAATGGAAATGTATTTATATGGTCAATTTTTCATTTTGGGCTTATCATCTGAAGTTTTTGAATAAGGGATATGGGAGCCTCCAACTATACATATACTATCATATGTTTAATCAGATTGTTTTAAATAATAAATATATATTTTAAAGAATTATTGCTCTCTTTGATCAAGTCATAGGAGAAGAGTGTCTATGATAATGATATTTCAGATGCCACATTTCGAAGATTGTATGTCCATTTTGAGTACTTTGTTGAACCTTTTAAGATTACTAGTTCTCCTAAAGAAATTTTGGAGTAGAGGAATTGGACCTTCCAAAATTTTATAGACTCTCTTTTGTTCATGTTTTGTGAAGATATCATAATGTATTCCAAGATGGATAAAAACCATATAGATGATTATGATGTTTTTTAATTATTGATGGTGAATCATCTATAATTCAAGATAAGAAATGTATGTTCTAGAACTAGTTAGTGATGTTATTGGGCCATGTAATATTTTATAGATGATTTTCAGTGGATCCAAAGATGGATTGAGAATCCATTTCCAAGGAATATTCCATGAATGTGTTACAGATCAAATGTAATTAGTATTATCAAACTATTATACACATTTAATCTATTATTTATCCAATATGTATTCTCCCTTAATATCATTTCCTCAAAAAGGGGTGATGTTTGAATGGGATGAAATGAGACAGTTCTATTTTAAGCAGTTGTTGGTCTATTTGGAATCTACTGTAATTTTGATTCTTCTCAAGACAAGTAATTCTTATTTTGTGTTATTTTATGCTTATAGTGTGGTTTTAGGGTGTGTGAGGTTGTATAATAATAATATGATTCATATGTATCATTGTTTATACATCCATATGAACATAGTTATCACACCCACATCCTTGAATTGGAATCCATGACACATTCCTTTTAAATGTTTCGACATTATCTTTTAAGGGAACATTTAACAGTGTCCTCATATCATAAAAGCTTATGTTAGAAATTTATCTAGAGGAAATTGAACTGTAGGAATAGCAATTGGATATAATAATTTTACAAATTTAATTTAATCATTTCTTATATTCCAAATAAATTAAATGTGGTCACTAATGTGTCAATCAGGGTGATTTTAGTATAGGATGTTGGAGAATCAGTAGATTAGTGGAACCTGATGGTCTAATTTTTATATCTAATAATAGAGATATTAGAGGATGGAGAGAAGGTGTTCCCAATTATTGTGGAGGTCACAGGTTCTCTCCTAAATCATGTTAGGATTTATCTGGTATGAAATCCTGAGTTCCAGTAGATTAATAGTGATCTAAATGATGGAAAGACCATTGGTGATTGGTCTTTGTTTCCGAATGGTTAATTCCTTTTTGGGAAATGAATGGTAGTTCCTTGGATCTTGAGGCTGGAGGGGATGTATGAGGCACGTGACTATATTTTTACAGACACCCTGTGGAAACCAACATGTTTTATACCCTCATGGGTTATTATTTGTGGGACCAGATGTGACAAGTTGTGGAGGATTTTGTTTTGTGTTGTTTTCCCTTCTAGAGAATCAAAACTGATAATAAGATACCACTACGGTGTCTACATCATATCCACATTCTAGTGGGTAAGTGGGATGACATATTAATGATTTTTCATAGTATTTTTCCTCTCACTATGAGTTGTAATGATTTTATATGGGTGATTTTTGATCTTTTAATAGAATTTGACCACTTTAATTCCACCAAACATATTTGTATAAACCTAGAAACTTTTATATTCAAAAGGTTGTTATTATCCATGGACTTACTATGGTAATATTTTATGATCAGGATACCTATATTTCTTATAGATTTTAGAATGTACTCTAGGATTCTTTGGGAACGAGATGAGGTTGGGCACTGCACATTTTAAATAGGAGGATGGTTAGTCTAAGTGGATTATGAATACAAATGAGGATATGTTTCAAATGTGTGTTCATTATTTAAAAGGTTTATGGAAAACAAACATGTTCTTGGAGGAGTCTTAGTACAATAACATTTATTAGGACTTGAGAAGGATGGACCCATTTGAGGTATTTTATGGGATGTTATTCCAACCCATGATTTATTGGGTCATGGTTGGTGTGGAATCCTTAGTTGGATAAAAATTAATAAAGGAGACAATAAATATAATATATATGATTAAGAAAATATTAATGACATATCATAGTTTCTATTATTCATATATTGATTGATGTTGTCTCCTATTGGAATTTTAGGTTATTGATCAGGTGTTTCTTCAGGAATCTATTCATTTGGGGAATAATAGATTGGTAATGTTTAAAAAGACGGTGTTGCATAATATTGGTAGATTTAATTTTTTAATGAATCTTGAAAAGGTAGTTTATTGGTTGGGGTTTTCACAACTAATGACCTTGATCCGTGATATCTTTTAGGACTTTCTATTAAAGAGATACCATTCAGACCCATCTCATTGTTAGAGTGGTATAATTTTATGGTTGAGCCTGATGCAACCATTTTGTAGTAGTAGGTTTTCATTCAAGATTTTGAGAATAAGGTTCTCCATAGTAAGTCTATATTATTGGTTCTTGTGCTATGGTAGTGTGTAATAGATCTATATGAGAAATGTTAGTTGGAAATTTAGGCGAGGGAGTAGTGTCCTAAACTTTTAATCTTTTGAGAATGTTGATGCAATTTTTGGGGGTAAAAATTATAATGGTTGTATGTTTTTTACACCCAATGAGTCATTATTATATTTATTTTGTGTTTTATTTAACCTTAATATCATTATTTGGTTTTCTAGGAGCTGATGGAAAAAATTGGATTTTTTTAGGTGAAGGAGACAAAAGTGAATTTTTGTCACATATTCTATCTAATCATGCGACTAACCATTCAATGGGATTTTTTGGGATATATCACATTCAAATTATTTGAGTACTCTTTGAAAAACAACATGAATCCTAAGAGAAATTATGTTCCTTATTTTGAGATGTAGTATGTCCCACATGGTTGGAACACGATTTTCCTAACCATGCAGAAATACCAAGTGGTTTTTCTAACACATTAAAATATTAGTGATTTTACAAGAATTACCGTATCGAATTTTTAACCCGTAGACATCATTTATCCCCCTTTTCATACAGAAACACTCCTCATAGGAATATATGATTATCCCTTCTCCACATGGTGGAATATCTTTATATTGAAATGGTTTGGTTTGTGGTAATTCAAAATATTATAGTTTTCTTCATACAACACACTTCCTCACGCATTCTATTACATCTTCATAGAAGATGAAAAAATTGGCAGGGGATTGGTTGTACCTAGGGTACATAATGGGGGGAGGGTTGGTTTATTTTCGGGGGAAATAGTTGTGTTTGTCTTTCTCCATCATATTTTGGGTGGTTATCATAAAATACGATGTGGTTGGAACTATTTCTGAGGTAGGTGTATCTATTTAAGGGAATTTTTATGGATTACAATTAAATTATATATATATTTTTCTTTTTTTTAATTAAAAACATATTATTTTATGTTTTATGTTTATATTATTTTTTATATTATCCAAAATTTGGTTTGTAAATTGGATGTTTAATGTCAGTTTTCTAAATGGGAGTTTTTTATGTGTACTCCAAATGTTTGATAAAATGTTAAAAATAGATTATTTTGGTCTCAAATGAATTTTAAAAGTAATTTTAGAAATGGCTTAACCTTTTGGGAAGGTTTTTCATAAAATTGGTATCTGTTTTATTAAAGTGTCTTATAAAATTTATTTTGACATATAGAACTTTTTGTGATTGTGATTGACATTGTGTAGCACATGGGAATACCTGGGGTGTGTGCATGGGTTATCCAAGGGACCATGGGAGCCTTTGGTGGTAATATCGAGAGATATTATTTTGGTTTACCATGGGAATATGAGAGCCTTTTGTTGGAATATTGTGAGAGATTTATTTTTTTAGCCAAGTGGTAAAGAGAGATCTTAGAGGTTAGGACAGGGAATACCATGAGAGATCCCATTTTGTTTAGCCATTTATAAAACCATATATTTTGTCCCACTCACCTTATACCATTGTGTTTAGAGACATTGGTTCACAATAATCATGCCAAGATGATATTTATGATTTTAAGCATTATGTTATTGACTTATTTGTTGATTTATCACATAATATTCCCAATTTCATTTATTTGGTTATATGGTGGTTTTGTGTTTTCTCACCATTTTTGGGTATATTAGGAATGTTTCTCTTTATGAACAAGTTTCATTATTTTGATCCATGTTGGAACCATTTTTGAAAACATGTATCTTTTAAAGGAAACCAAGGGTATTTCAAAGAATTCTTTTAATGCTTAATGTATTCAAAGTGTTTTGGCTTTGAATGTTTGTTTTCAAATTATTTTATTGGGTTTTATTTGTTTCAAATTCATAAATAGATTAATGGGTTATCCTACTAATATATTTGCCTCACTCCCAATATTTTTTTTGGGAATATATAAACTTTATTTTCAATGAAATGGGTAAAGGAAAGAGAATTATGTACATTAGTTTCTCTTCATGATTACTGTAATCTGTCATTGTGTTGGAGGATATGTGGTGTCATAGGGATTGTGTCATGTTTATTTATTTTAGGGACTTTTAGTTTAGATATATTTAAAGTCCAAGTCTAGAATTGTTCCCATACTTTTTATTTTTTGGTCATTTTACTTGAGATTCCATGTATATATAATGTTATAGTATTAGTTTTTGAGGATGCATGTTTTTTATAATTATTTTTATTAGTACATTTTTTTATAAATTTTTTATTGTAAATTTTTTACTCTCATGATATTGGTTTGTTCATACCATTTTAGGGATGTGTCATATTGGTTTAACATGGGATAATCTTTTCCCAGGGGATTTTTCACTGTGCTAGGTGCATGTCACCATCCCACGATGATTAGTAATGTGCTTCAATACTTGTGGAATTTTGTCTTGGGTGATGGGTTGGGTTGATTTAGGTTAGTTCATTACAGTGTATATAAGGATCATTGTTAGGACATTGGTGGAGGGTGTGGGGAAGTGTTTGACATTCTCTTCTTCCAATTTAGCATTGATATTCCATGTATAATCAAGATTATATTCATTATTTTGATATTTATTTTGGATAAACATAATTTATTTCAGTATGATATGATGATGAATTTTCCCTTGATGGTTATAGTGATGATTTTTGGGTTCATTTCATGTTTGAAGGGATAAAGAAGAGACAATCCAAGTCTGCATGTTAATCTCGCATGGTCTGGAAAACCATTTGAATCTAGTTAAAAATTGGTTTGAAACCATTGTATATCCAATTGCATGTTCCTTGCATGTTTTACCAACCCATGAGGCCCAGCCAATCATAGTGGTTCTCTAAATTTGGTGCATTATTTTTCTTCTCTTACATTACCTAATGGCCCAAATGGTGCCTACCATTATTATGATGTAAATTATGGGAGTTTCCTTATGTAATTAATGTTATTTAATATTGTTATCAAATATTGTTTTTGTTCTTTCACTGATTGTTCATATTGAATTCTTTTTTTTAATGTATTATAAATAATTTAAGTATGGAAAAATAAAATTTCATTGATTTTTTGAAAAAATTATTTTAAAAAATTGGATAAAATTTATGAACCCTCGTAGAATGTTTTAAATTAAAATTGATTTTTTTTCAAATGATGTTCATTTTGAAATTAAAATTTGAAATTATTTTGGGATAAAAATGAAATTTATTTGTGGGAAAATGGGATTTGATTTAAAATTGTAAAAAATTAATATGAATTCTTTTAAATATTTCTATTAAGAGAGAAACTTTTTTAGAATGGGTTATATATATATATATATGTTTCCGGGGTGTTTATTTTCTGTTTATAATGGAATTGTGTGATTTGATTTATTTTGATGAACCGATTAAATTTCATTCCTTATGTATTAAATTTATGTATCAAAGATAATATTCATAGATAATTTTAATGTTTGTTCATTGGTATGATCATCCTGATAGAGCCTCTAATTATTTAGGCCTAGTTATTTTGTTTGTCAACTTTACCCAAACTCAAGTTTGAGTGGTGGAGCTATGGGTTCTTATTCCATAGTCTATAGCTTGTACTAATTGAACCATATTGGTATTTATAAGGGTTTTGGGGTTTAAATGGTTTATGTGAGTGGATATTTTTCCACTAGTGAGAAGAAAGAGTTAGTTGATATTGAGATATAATAGAAGGATATTGAGGACCAATCTCATAGATAAAAAAGATACATCATGAATTATTCTTGTGTGGAGCACTTGGGAATTTCAAGCCATTTTATTTTTAATTTATGATAACATATTTTCATTATTTCCTCTTAGACCATATTCATATGTTCTAAAAATTGAATCTTGAGAAGCATATGTATTTGGAGTAATCGGGTACTTAAAAGACTATTGTCTATTTTTTAAATCTTACCTTGTTTGTATTGTATATTTGTTGATTAATTTATTGGGAATGTTAATGACATAAATATCAATGCATTACTTGTTTTTGGGTTTTCATATTTTGAGATTTTGGGTGTTTAATGATGATATGGTTAATATGAGGTCAATCTCTATAAAATTTGATCATGGGACATTATATGGTCCATACTTGGAGAAATGTGATGAGCATTTACTCTAAGACATTGAGTAAGGTTTGTGATAGTTTTGATCTATTTTTTTGACAAGGTACAATATTCCAATATTGAGTTTCATGTTTACCTACATGTGTATTATGACCTGGGTGTTTTGGCCATGTTTTCTCTAGTTGTGTAATTGTTATGAGTTTCTTCTTATGGATTTTTAGTTGAGATTCCTCTAGATCGTGGTGATTTTTTTTTAATTTTTTATATGTTGAATATCATTTGGGATGTGTTAAACTTATGTTTTAGATCTAAATAATTTGGATTTTAGATATGGTTGAGGGAATTATGTTTTTTAAGTAATTCATTGAGAGGTTTTCTCATGGATGATGTCTAGTCTTGTGGTGTGTTATTATGTTATTTATATATTTTATATTAATTCTATAAGGAGGGGAACCTATGCTTGATCTTCATCTCTATTTTTTCTAGTATTAATAGATATATATGTGTTTATCTTTTAGGTCATCAATAATTTTATGGATATGATCGATTAGATCTAAAGAATTTTTTTAATTTCTTTATCTATTTGGATTCTCACCACTTTTATCCTCACCTAAACGACCTCATTCTATGCGATGTGGTAAGACTTTTTTTAATACTTCATCTTTGAAAATGGAATTTTGGGGGGATAGTGGAATTATGGGGAGTTTTTGAAATCTCATTTCACTATAGTTATTAATATAGTAATTATTCATAGTGTAATTTAAAATTTGTGGGAGTTTTTGGGATTTATAAATTATTATTTTTTAAAAATTTATTTTTTTGAATATTTTTTGCATGCCTAGAAGAAAAACATTGGAAGAACCATTCATAGTATTCTTTAGGCACACAATTTAGAGAACACTATTTAGGAATTAACTAAATTTGTTACACTTCTCTATGAAATTATTAGTTAATTTTTAATGTGAATGATTTGTTTTAAATGATTAGTAGTGTATGGAAGAAGTTATGAAGTGTTAATTTTTTTTTGGGATGTGGAACACAAGGGTTGAAAATGATTAGTGTTGGACTCATCATGCGTTAATCATGTTTTAATGATCACAAATCCTATACATTATGTAAAGATTTCTAATCCTATTTAATCTATCTAAAATCATGTGTACAGACGATTAGTTTCTCTATGCTTTAAATAAACCTATCCAAGATCTTATGTGCTATGTTTAATGATTGTAAACTATTTTGAGTTTGTGTTATAATTGATTTCCTTGATAAATTATTAAGTCTAATCTATTCTATGAATATCAATGTTTATGTTTGTGAACAGATATTTGGAAAAGTCTGAGAAACGGTGAGTCTGCACCTGTTATGTTTATCTGGAAAAGGACCCAGACACCATGAACTAGACACCATGACCCAGACACCATGACTAGAAACTATGACCCAGACACCGTGACGAGACACCATGACCCAGACACCTTGACCAAATACTGTGATCTAGACACCGTGACCCAGATACTGTAACCAGACACAGTGACCATCCATACACCACGACCATCCAAACACCATGACTAAACACTGTGATAAAACACCACATCTGTGCTACAAGTTCCTGATCTCTATAAAAATATTCCTTCACAGTTATCTCACCACTCAAATACAAACAAGGAGACAATATTTTTAGGAGACACCATTTCGAGGAGACACCATTTCATTGAGACACTGTTTTAAGGAGACACCATTTCATGGAGACACCATTTCCAGATAGACTGTGACCCCATTTCTTAATCTATTTTTTAATTTTTTAATTTAATATCTAATGGTAATATTTGAAACATTTAAATATACTGACATAATTAATGTTTCATTGTATACATGTCACCTTACAGTACGAGGCTCGAGGTGTAGAATACATGCATCCTGTCAGCTCCAACACATGCATTCTAAGAATAAAAAGAACAGCGTGGCCAGAAGAAAAGAGTGAAAAGAACGAAAACAGTGACAGTAGAGAACCAAGTGTGTGTGTGTGTGATAATGAAGAATAATGAGAATTCATGAAAGAATAAATGACACATGAAACCTGAAACTTCTAAAGAACACACGAAGCATACTCGAATCCTAGAGTCAAGAACATTTTCGCACTATCAATTCCACGAAGAAAAATATCCAGATCTATCTAACTTGTGATACTATGTTTCCTGAAAGAGGACTCAATTTATACATTTTCTTTATCCTAGAATTCCAGAGCTGCATATACTAACACTCAGAGCACTTCTAACATTATCTCATCATTTTTTCTCTACTATGTATTATTTTTATCATTCGAGGAGTGTGTGTGTGTCTGTATAAAAACATGCACTATCTCCTGCATTAAACTAAATAGTACAAGATATCCTTTCTCATACATTATTTTACACTTGTTTATTCCCACGGATAAGTGTAAAAGAGGTCCTTGTGTGACCTGGTTGTTTTTACCCATGAAGAACTGTGGAAGAGGTCTTGTGACCAGGACATTCCTATGTACTGTTGTTAACCTCAATCCAGGGTGTGTACCTCGTTTATTTATATAAACTGCTTTGTGGTAGGTGATCACCAAGTGGATTGTAATAGGTCTCGGCTTGGGACTGAACCACTTGTTTTATATGCACTGTGTTGATTTATTTAGTTTTCTCTGTTTTACTGTATAATTCAAAAATCACTAAATTTACTTTGATAGTTAATCTTGTAAAGAAGTTATAATTGTTTTACCTTGTTAGAATAGCTTCAAAATTAATGTTAATAACTGATATTACGATTACTGAGAATTAATCAATCTAATGAGAAGTTATTTAAATACTCAAACTTTCATAACTATATTACTTTGATTAACTAGGTTGTATTTAAATTTATTGGGGAACCCATTTAAGAATAATTTTAAATAGAAATTTTTATAGATACTCAATTCACCCCCTCTTGATTACTCTATTATGACCAACATTTAGTATCTAAGGGTGTTTTTTATTTCTATTAAGACTCTTTTTGACCCTATTCAACTATGATTTTAGTTGAACTTTATGGATCTATTAATTTATATTAATTCTAAATTTATAGCTCTTTTATACTACTAGTTATCATGGATAATATATTGAAAGGTGATACAACAAATAGACCACCATTCTTTAATGGTAATAATTATTCCTAATGGAAAATTAAAATAAAAATGCATTTAGAAATACGAGTTTTGAAATCTGGTCTTCAATTATAGATGAAAATAAGATTCATGCTACTGATAGAATAACTTAGGATGACCCTACCAAGTCTTCCTACAATAAAAATTGAAAATCCATGAATGCTTTATATTTCACTTTAAGGGATGTGGGATTTAATAGAATCTCTGCATGTAAAACTACCCATGAAATTTGGGATACTTTATCTGTTTCACATGAAGGAACCTCTAGTGTGAATAAAATGAGACTTAATACTTATAATATTAAATATGATAACTTTAAAATGAAATCTGATGGGCCTATTTCTAACATGTATCATAGGTTTAACGAAATTTCCAACACAATGGTTTCTCTTGGAAGAGAAGTCACTGCCAAAGAACATATCATGAGGATTCTCAAATGCCTACCTGACAGATGGAGAGGAACCTCCATCTCTATTAGAGAGTCATGAAACATTAGCAAGATACCTATAAAAGAACTCATTGGGAAACTGATGATGTATGAAGAGGATTTGAAATTCAACAAGGAAGAGGAGGATGAACCCAAAAGAAAATCAGTTTTATTTAAGACCACCACTTCTAAACACAAAGGGAAATAGAAATTTTATGTTTCTGTAGAAATTTCCATTAGTGAAAAATCATCACCTAACATTGATGTAGATATGTCTCAATTATCCAAAAGGTTTAAGAGATTTTATAGAAGAAGAATTTTTTTAGAAATCCTAACTTCAAGGGAAAAAATGATCCAAAAGGAACCTGGAAGAAAGATTGGAAAAGAAGTGAAAAGTCTGATGAGATAGTATGCTATGAATTTAAGTGAAAGGGATATATAAAGTATAACTTTACCTAGATCAAGCAAAAAAATAAATATGAGGACAAAGATAGAAAGTATAAAAAGGAAATAAAATCAACATGGAGTGCTTTTGAGGACAGTTAAAGTAACTTAGAATCTTCACATGATGAACACACTAACAAAGCCAATATTTGTTTTATGAAAAACACATCAGAGGTAACACTAGAATATCCCATACACAATTCCTATTATTCTAGAGATGAAAGTGACTCTGAAAATATGTATAATGATGAAATGTTTTTGTATGGTAATATGCTTGAAGAGAAATTCAATGAATTAAAAGATAAATACAAGTTTCCAAAGAAACATCATGCTCTTACCTCAACTGTTAAAAATGAACTCACTATAGAATGGGAGAAAAATGCTCAATTACTCAAAGAGAACAATGAACTAAAACTATCTAATGAAAAATTAAAAAAGGATCCTGAAAGGTTAACTAATGTTAATGATAGTTTGGTGCAAATTTTAGTTAAATAGTTTTCTCCTAAATATACTACTCGCATTGGCTATCAACATGGTAAAAGAAATTCTGGAACAAATAATTTTGTTTCTATTTCTAGGACATACAGATTTACTCCTAGTTCTGGAAAACATTCATCTAGTTCAAGTTAGGATACACTCTCTACCGTTTCAAGAAATTTTGGACCCAATAGAGTTTATTTTTCAAGTACATTACATAATGCTTATAGGAATCCTATGAAGCAGATATGGGTACCTAAAACACTAGTCACTAATATTACTGGACCCAAACAAATATGGGTACCAAAATCTATTTTCATTTGACCATTTTGTAGGAAATTTGCATAAAGAGTTCCTATAAAAGATTATGGTACTTGGACAGTGGGTGTTCAAGGAAAAAGAAAGGGGACTATTCATGCTTCAAGATCTTAATAAAAATTGGTGGTGGACTTGTCACCTTTGGTGACAATGCCGAAGGAACGATTATTGGCCTTGGCCAAATCGGTTACTCTAACTCAGTTTTAATTTCCAAAGTACTTTTTGTTTATAGATTGAAATATATTCTATTTAGTATTTCACATCTATGTGATGATGGATTTCATGTTAAATTTGAAAATTATTCTTGTAATGTTTTAAATTATAAAAATGAATTAGTGTTTTCTGCTTTAAGAAATGAAAATGTATATTCTATGAACTTAGATTCTTTAGTTTCTCAAAATTTATCATGTTTAAGTGTATTTCACAAATAATCTTGGCTTTGGAATAAGAGACTATTACACTGTAATATTCACTCACTTATAAAGTTAACTAGAAAACATTTAGTCAAAGACCTACCCAAACTTGAGCTTCTAAATGATAAAGTGTGTAATCCTTGTCAAAAGGGAAAGCAACACAAAATTTCCTTCAAACCAAATAAAGAAGTGTCAACTTCTCAACCTGTTTAATTGATTCACATGGATTTGTTAAGACCATCTAGATTTTCTAGCTTAAATGGGAAGCACAATGTTTATATTCTCATTGATGACTTTTTTAGCTATACTTGGGCATTCTTTTTGGCACACAAAAGTGAAACCTACTCTCATTTTACCAAATATTCCAAAATTGTATAAAATCATAGTAGACTTAGAATTAAATCCTTAAGAAGTGATCATGGTTGTGAGTTTGAAAATCAAGAGTTTGAATCCTTTTGTTCACAAAATGGCTATAGTCATAATTTCTCTTCCCCTAGAAAACCTCAATAGAATGGAGTTGTGGGAAGAAGAAATAGAACCTTTCAAGAGATTTCTTGAACCATGCTTAGTGAATATGACTTACCTATTTATTTTTGGGCTGAAGCTATAAATAGAACAATCTATATTATCAATAGAGTTTTGATTAGACCTATTATTAACTGAACTTCATATGAGTTGTAGAACAATAGAAAACCCAAAGTTAGCTACTTCAATGTTTTTGGTTGAAAAGTATATATCCTTAATACTAAGGACAATCTTGAAAAATTTTCATCCAAGAGTGATGAAGGAATATTTTTAGGATATTCTATATCTAGTAAATACTATAGAGTGTTTAATAGAATAACTAAATGAGTGGAAGAATATGTCCAGGTCAAATTTGATGAAACAGATCCACATGAGCTTAAAACCACTCTAGAGAACCTGGAGGATGGCGTATCAAATATGGAAATTAATTCAAAATCCTCTAACCATCCTGTGAAGGAATCTGTGAAAACTTCTAATTCTATAAATCCTTTAGATTCAAGTCACAATGAACCCGAACCTATTGAAAAACCTGAAATCACTAGTTCTTTTTTTCTAGAGTTGTTAGTACTCTTAAGAACCATCCTTTAGATGCTATTGTAGGAGACATATATAAATGAACTCAAACTAGAGATTCTCTTAGAAATCAGGTTGAACATCAAGTCTTTTTGTCACAACATGAACTAAAAAACATCAAAAATGCTATCAATTATTAATTTTGGGCGATGGTTATGCAAGGAGAACTTAATCAGTTTGAAAGGAAAAATGTTTAGAAACTTGTTGATAGACCCAAAGACACTTTCACCATAGGCACTAAATGGGTGTTTAGAAATAAGGTATATGAAGATGGTAATATAGTTATAAACAAGGCCAGATTGGTATCACATGGCTATAGTCAAGAAGAAGGAATTGACTATGAAGAGACCTTTTCACCAGTAGATAGACTTGAAGCCTTCATAAATTTTCTATCTTATACTGCACATATGAATTTCAAACTATATCAAATGGATGTTAAAAGTGCATTTCTAAATGGGTATATAGGTGAGTACTTCTTTGTTGAGAACCCCCTAGTTTTATAAATCCTCATTTTCCAAATCATTTTTTTAAATTATCAAAAGCATTATATGGTTTAAAATAAGCTCCAAGAGCCTGGTATGATAGATTAAGTACTTTTCTTATTTCCAAAGGTTTTACAAAAGAAATATCTGATCCTAAACTTTTTATAAAATTAATTTCCAATGATGTTTTACTAGTTCAAATTTATTTAGATGACATTATCTTTGGATCTTCAAAAAATTATTTATATATTGAATTTTCTAAAATGATGCAAAAAAATTTGAAATGATTTTAATGGGTAAAATCAAATTATTTCTTGCATTTCAAATCCTTCCAAATAATGATGGTATTATTTTAAATCAAATAAAATATAGTAGAGATATTATAAAATTATTTGGATTGGATATCAATAAAAGTAGTGACACTCCAATGAGTACTACTTGTATATTGGATCTTGATGAAAATGGAAAATTTGTAGATCAAACCACTTACAGAGGAATGATTGAAATCTTATATTGCTTAACTTCTACCCAACCTGACATTATGTTTAGTGTGTGTATGTGTGCTCATTTTCAAGAAAACCCCATGGAATCACATTTAAATGTTGTTAAAAGAATCTTCAAATCCCTCAAGCATACACCCAATCTTAGACTATTCTATACCAGATGACAATCATTTGAGTTAGTGAGTTATTCTGATGCTGAATTCAGTGGTCGTAAGTTACATTGAAAAAACATCTCTAGAACATGTCACTTTTAGGAAAGTCACTAGTATCATAGTGTAGTAAGAACCAAAATTCTGTTGCATTATCAAATGCAGAAGCTGAATACATAGATGATTGTAGTTGTTGTGGAAAAATTTTGTGAATGAAATACACATTACTAGATTATAGATATCAATTTAGGCATGTACCTATAAATTGTGACAATACAATTTCTATTAACATATCAAAAAATCATGTTTCACTCTCTTGGAAAAAACATATTGATGTAAGAAATCACCATTTGAGAGATCATTATCAAAAATGTGACATCACTTTGAAATTCATTGGAATTTTATATCAGCTTGCTGATATATTCACAAAACCATTAAATTATAAAATAATTGATTACATCATACATGAATTGGGAATGATAAATCTTATGTAGTAAGTATATTGTTTCACAACATACTATTTCACAGTTTATGGTTTCACAAGTCACTATCTAACAGTTCTATAATTTTACTGTCTTAAGAAATGATGTTTCATTCTTACTATCTCACTGTTACTATCTAGCACTTACTGTCTCAAACAATACGGTCACACTGTTCATAAATCACATAGTTACGGTCTCACCATGAAAGTTGATTGTGGTCTCACCATAAATATGCTTTATTATTTTTTATACATTATAACCTGTATCACGGTAATTAATTATTTTACCCTTTTACTTTCTTGATTTTTTGATACCGCGACGTTTGATATCCTTAAATGATAAAATAAAAGAATTTTCACTTCTTTCTTCACTTGAGATCTCTTCTATCAAACTGTAAACCCTCTCTCAACCCTTCAATTTTCTCTCTCTCTCTCTCAAACCTTCTTTAAATTCCCCAGATGAAACACCCATCGTCGTCAAATCCTGAGAAGCACAGTTCAAAGAAGAAGTTAAAAATCGTGTCGAAGATAGCACTTGAAGGTCCCCTGAATCCAAAAATGGTAGACAGAATAGTGGTACCTGAAAAGGAGATATTCCCTAAGTGTCTTCTATCAAGTAAGTATTTGGTATTAAAAGTGATAAAAGAGAAAGGATGGTTGGATTGGTTCACAAATGAGGATAGTCCAATTTACCTGAAATTAGTTGTACAATTTTATAAATATGTTCAATTCTATATTAATACAAAAGATGGATATGATGTGAGAAGCTAGATAAGTGGCCAGATATATACCTTTTCTTCGAGGTTATGGGCTACATACCTTAGGATACCTCATGAGGGTATTTTTGATGACTAACAGAGTGGTCCTCTACCTTATAGTGAGATCTTTGTTTTGAAAGAAGCATTGGAAAGCTTAACTGGGAATGAAACAAAGAGAAGAGCCATAGCTGCTGAGCAAGATGGTGACACTAGACATATGTTTAAATTTTTTCAAAATCTGATTAGCCCATGAAATGGAGATTTTTACACACTCAATTATCAGGATATATTTTTGATAGATCTCATGAAAAATGGACATAAGATAAACCTATGAAAACATGTTATACTCTATATGCGCAAGTTGATCAAGACAACCTCTAAGTAAACCTCCTTGTTCTATTCAAGGCTTCTCTTATCTATGCTTCATGAAAAAGGGTTGGTTGGACCAGATGAAGAATTTATTAAGGATTATGAGTTTTTGAATTCAAAAGTTACAGTAAAGGGAATGAAAATTAGTTGGAATCCATAGAGAAAATCATGGGTATAAGATAATGACAGGGTTTAGGAAATGTTTAATCCGGTGGAAGACTCTTCAAGAAATAAGGATATTTCTGATCCTGGTTTGGAGCCAGATGATATTGTTGGTTATTCTAATGAGGAAGAAGAGGATGAAGTTGTTGTACCTTCAATATAAACTGTTCTGGTTGATAATGACAATGAACCTATTCTTCAAGAATTAACTGAAAAGGAAATACCTATTCCTGAAGAAGTTGCTGATTTGGAAGAACAACATACTAATGAATAAGAATCTGTTTCTATAGTAAATGAAAAGGATTTTGTAGAAGAGTATATAGAAGAATATATTTCTATTGTGCAAGAATTTTCTCTTGAAGAACACCCAGAGGAGAAAAGATGTTCCTTAGATTATTCCATATGCTGAAGAGAGAATGGAGAAATCCTTTCAGTTAGCTAAAAAGGAAATGGGTGAAGATATCAGGGATGAAATCTTGGAAATAGATCAAGGATATAAATATATTAGTACTGATAAAGATGCAACTATTGAGGGGGACCAACACCCAAATTTGGAACCTGTTGAAGTCCATAATCCTATTGATCCAAGATCAGTGGATAAATGGTATAAATTCCTTAGTTATTTTGATGTGACTGATTCCCAGGAAGTCTCCATTAAAGGAATATATCTGTCTACTATGTTTCAATTGAAACTGGAATCTTCAACTAATGTTATCTCTACCAATGATCCTAAGACTATCTAAACCCATATTCGTGAGACTTCACAAGAATCTCCAAACATGGTGAATAAGTATGATTTTAAAGCATTTGGAGCTACCCTATTAGCTGGACTTGAAATAATCATGAATACCAAACCTGCTACTGTAACCAATTTAAGTGAAAGAGATTCTTCCCTGTTGTTGGAAAAGATCATATGGTAGATTCAGACCAAGATTATTCATGAGATTTAAGAAGTTGGAGTTGAGAACAAACAACTCAGTGATGAATTAAAGACTCTTAGAGGTATGATTGAAGACATGCAGAGAGTGATAAACTCAAGATCAGAACCTGTTTCTTATCCTATTGAGGATGTTGTTAGTTAAATTCTACAGGAAGTGGCCTCCCTAATTAAACCTAATCTCACTTCCTTAACTGACAAGGTAGCTGAAATAAACCAACATATTGTTCAAGAGATGCATAAACTTGCTATTGGGCTTAACAAGTTGACTAAGGAGTATAAGGGTTTTCTACAGAAAGTTATGAATCAATTGAAATACCTTACTTCTACTGGTACTTCTTATCGTACTTCTGGACAATCATCTCAACCCTCTTTAGACAGTGATCTTCTCATAATAGTTGTTAAAGAAGAACTACAATCTATGCTCAGTGGTTTTGACCAAGAATCTCTATCTAAAGTTGTTAGGAACAGTGAAAAAGTTATTGATTTGGTGAGAATTTATTCCAAGATTTCCAATAATGCTCCGCATGAAATTTCTAAGAAGGTGGATTTCTACTTCAATCGGATCTTCTCTAATAATGACATGACCAACAACTTCAAGTACCTTGTAGAGGTTATAAGAATCCCTCCGATTACTCAAGCTTTCAAAACACCAGTCCAAAAGCTCTATGATTTCACTCCTTTGTTGGATAAGTTTATGGAGAACAAGGATGACTTTGGGAAATACATACAGTATGGTGGTGAGATCATTTCTGACTTCATCAAGCTTTTGAGGCCTTATCTTCATGTCCAGAGTACTGCCATTTTCGCTTCTGTAGCTGCACCCTTGAGATCAGGTTTTCCTACCTTCTCATCCTCTGCCATTTACCCTACATCAATGTCTGTCTCTCAGGATCTGAGTTAGATCAGTCCAGTTATCCTTAACCAATAATTTCCTAGTCTTCCACTCCACCTACATTGGCCCCTTATGTTTTTGAAGGACTCCCTTTACCATCTCTTTCCACTGGTTCACTTCATTATTCCACTTCCACCTCTGTTCTTATGGCTTCTTCTTCTGATGCTGCTGCTAGGGGAAAATAGAAGAAAAGCCAGTGATTAAGAAGAGTGACTACTATCTTTTTCTAGGGGTGATTTCTGTATTCTTGTTACTTACTATTTGTAATGACACTTTTTTATTTAATGCATTATGGACTCTTCTTATCTATTATTTTGTTTACTTTTGTACTCTTCTTGATAATCCCAAAAGGGGGAAAATATGTATTCTATATGCACACTACGGAAGAGACACATTACCTGATAATACAACTCTCACTCAAATGATTTGTGATCATAAAAAAGGTGGAGATTGTTGGACTCCCCATGTGTTAATCATGTTTTAATGATACCAAATCCTCTATATTCAATAAATCTTTCTAATCCTATTTAATCTATCTAAAATCATGTATACATATGGTTAGTTTCTTTATGCTTTAAATAAACCTATCCAAGATCATAAGTGCTATGTTTAATGATTTTAAACTATATTGAGTTTGTGTTATAATATATTTCCTTGATAAATGATCAAGTCTAATCCATTTATGAATATCAATGTTTAAGTCCGTGAATAGATATTTGGCTAAGTCTGAGAAACCGTGAGTCTGCCACTGGTTATGTATTTCGGGAAAAGGACCCAGACACCGTGACCCAGACACCGTGACCCGGACAACATGACCAGACACCATGACCCAGACACCGTGACCAGACACCATGACCCATAAACCGTGACCAGACACCATGAATAGACACCATGACCCAGACACCGTAACTAGACACTGTGACCATCCAGACATCTTGACCATCCAGACACAGTGACTAGACACTGTGATCAAACACTGCATCTCTACTACTAGTTACTGATCTCTATACAAATGTGCCATCATAGTTGTCTCACCACTCAAAGGAAAACAAGGAGACATTGTTTCAAGGAGACACCATTTTATGGAGACACCATTTCAAGGAGACACCATTTCAAGGAGACACCGTTTCATAGAGACACTATTTCTACACAGACTGTGACACCGTTTCCTAATCTATTTTGTCATTTATCAATCTAACCTCTAACATTCATATTTGAAGCTTTTAAATATACTGACATAATTAATGTTTCTTTGTAGACATACCACTTAACAGTATGATGTACGAGGTGCAGAATACATGCATCCTATCCAATCCAACACATGCATTCTAAGAATAAAAAGAACAGTTTGGACATAACTAAAGAGTGACAAGAATGAAAATAGTGACAAAAGTGAAACAAGTGTGTGCGCAGTAATGAAGAAGAATGAGCATTCATGAAAGAAGAACCGACACATGAAACCTGACACTACTGAACAACACACGAAGCATACTCAAATCCTAGAGTCAAGAACATTTTCGCACTATCAACTCCACAAAGAAGACAAGCCATATCTAGCTGACTTATGATACTCTATTTCCCACAAGAGGACTAGATTTATCCATCTGCTTCATCCTAGAAGTCCAGAGCTGCATATACTAACCCTCAGATCTCTTATAACCTTATCTCATCATTTTTTCTCTGTTGTGTATTATTTTTATCTTTCGAGTAGTGTGTGTGTGTCTTTATAAAAACACGCACTATCTACTATATTAAATTGAAGGATAAAAGATATCCTTTCTCATACATCTTTTTACACTTGTGTATCCCCATAGATAATTATGGAACAGTTCCCTATGTGACCTAGTAGTTTTTACCCACGAAGAACTAGGGAATATGTCATGTGACCTGGACAGTCCTATTTACTATTGTGAACCCCGATCCAGGGTGTGAATCACGTTTATTTATACAAAATTCTTGGTGGTATGTGATCACCAAGTGGAGCTTATTAGGTCTCTTCTTGAGACTAAACCACTTGTTTTATATCCACTGTGTTGTTTGATTTAGTTTTCTCTGTTTTACTGTATAATTTGGAAATCAAAAAATTTATTTTGATAGTTAATCTTGGATATAAGTAATAATTGTTTTTACTTATTAGAATAGCTTCAAAATTAATGTTAATAACTAATATTAAGATTACTGAGAATTAATAAATCTTCTAAGAAGTTATTTAAATAGTAAAACTCTCATAACCGTATTAATTTGATTAACGAGGCTGTATTTAAATTTATTGGGGAACCCTTTTAAGAAAAATTTTTAAACAGAAATTTTTATAGTTACTTAATTCACCCCCTTCTTGAGTACTCTACTCTGACCAAAAATTTAGAAAACCATGAAAAGTTTTCTACAATTTAATAAATCTATTTTTCATAGTTAAAACATGGTTTGGTTAAACATGTGGCCAAACCATGTGATGGACTCTTATCTATCTAATGAATCTCACATTCTTGGTAAAAGGTTTTGAAAACCATGTGGCTGATCCCTATTGTCTACCTAGAATAACATAAAAGTTACTAACCTATTCCACACATTCCACTTTTTACTAGATTTCCCAATCCTCCCTCCCCCACTAGGTTCTTCTAAGATTCCCATTTGTGAGAGGGATCCCTCTCTTCCCCCATCACTTTAATCAAACCCCTCATACTTTAATTTTCAGAAAATTTTTCAAGGTAAAGCTGATGGTTCCTCTTAATTATCTATCTCCCTCCCTCTTTCTCTCTTTTTAACTTGATCTCAGTTCTCCCAGAAGACCTTAATGGTTTACAAGCTCAAATATATGGTTATGGATGCCTTAATCATGGGGTTTTTACGTATTTATTATTTCTTATTTAGGATTTTTTTTGTGTATTCAGTTGAATTCATTGACTTTCTACATGATTATTGTTTTTTTTGAGTTTTGGTTTTTTTATCTTTCTTTATTTTATAGTCAATTTTATGATTCATTTTTTTAAAATGAATTTATTATAATGTTTTTATTATATGTCATAGTTATAATGAGTTTTATAAGTGTTTCAATTCAATTACTCACTTAGTATAAATAGTGTTTTATTGGATTTCTAGCTTTTAAATGATTGTTTTGATTGTCGAGTGTCTAAAAAAATATTGAAATGGTTTATTTTAGATACACTTTTATTATTAATGTTTATCACCTCATTTTTTCATGAAATAATTATAAAAGTTATTATTTGGACATTGAAAGGTTTTTAATGAAAAATAAGTTAGTCATTTATGTGATTTTTGTGTAGTTTTAGAAGAATTATTTTAGAAGATTCTTTATGAAAATTGATTTTAGAAAATTGATTTTAGATATTCATTTGAAATGAAATTTCAAGTGGCTAGAAATTACTTGGAATTAAAAATAATTTTTAGTGATGGAACAATAGAACTTTTGAATTTTTTTGAAATGATGTGGGCTTATGATAACCTATTGAGACCCTATTTAACACGATCATGGTTATGAAACATGGGAATAATTTATATTATAATAAATATAAACAATATGATCGGGGATATTTCTTGTATGGGAATTGGTGGTGAGGTGAGATTTATTTGATTATGCTTCTTATAAATTCATTTTTTTGTTTATTACTCACCACTTATTATTTATTTCATGGAAACAATAACCACTTAGTGAGAGGCATAAACTTATGATATGATAGATATTCACACAATTCTTGTGTCCCTTATGGTTAAGATAGTTGGTTGTTCCCCCAATGGTGTTGGTTGATAGCTATTTTGGATTCTTATGTGGGTGAAACACAACATATACCAATAGTTGGTCTAGTGTATTCCATAAGGTCGTGTAATAGTATAATATTTTGGCTAACTGTGTATCCCATTATACTAGTTGACACTAGATAAGAGATTTTATTTACCCCTTGTTTCATTTATTGTTACATCAAATTCATTATTTAGAGTATTTGGTTCTTTTTACTCCTTTGATGACGTGGTTATTTTTCTTATTTTTCAATGTTCATATATATTTATTGTTTTATAAACTAGATTAAAAATATCTTATAGAAGTTCATTGATTAAATTATTTTAAAATAGGATTGAAAATGAATTATTTTACGGATGAGGATTAGTCTAATGAAATAAGTTTCAAGTAATTATGTTCACTTCATAGAAAGAAGAGAAAAATTATGAAATAGTTTTATATATGATATTGTTTTTAGGATCATACATAAGAAAAATATATTTGACAAATATTTTTAAAATTATATTAAATGAAAAGAATTTTAAAATGATTATCTCCATATCTTTGGTGAAATATCGTATGGATTGTATTTTCTTAGTTTTTGAATACACCATTTGATGTATGAATCTTTTAAAGTTTCATTTTAGGTGTCTAAATATTGGTCTTCCTTGTGTGGGTTTTTGGTTTGTGTATAATGGTTAGATTGGGATGTGGATATTGATTAATGGTCACATAAAGATCGGTAAAAGGAGTTTTATTTTTTGTTTCTTTTTGGGATGTATATTCATAACCCTTAATGTTTCATAATTTGTTAAGTATCATTTTAATTTCATATTTATTCATCATCCATGTGTTTTTTCTCTTTAATTTCTGTATTTTATGGAAAGCCTCCTTTTTTATATTTATAATCTAATTTTATGTTTTATTATCTGTGTGTTTGTTTTTATATTAAGGGTAAAATAATTTCCATTGATTATATTTTGAGACCCTAACACTAGTTATCAACCTGAGTAAATTGGGAATACACATTGGGATGTCATAGGTCGGTTTTGGTGCCTGAATCTGAGGGTGGCCTTGGTTCAATTCTAAATGTTTGTAATATTTTGACTCAATAAAATGTATCATGTATTATTTAAATTCTTTTTTCACATAAAATAATATATTTAGAAAAATATTTACTTAAAATATAATACATAATAAAATCATTCGGTGTTACATTCTACCACACATAAAAGAATTTATCCCTTGAAAATGTCTTTCTTAAATGAAATAAATGGGGGTATTTTTTTCATAGCACATTTTTGGTTTCCCACCATTATTCTTCAATCTTTTTATTCCTCCCAAAATCCATTACTATGTATGAATTATAATTTTACAACACATTATCTCTATCATATAGGGATTTAACTAGTTTTTCCTTGTAAAATATACCATTACTTATTTTTAGCATCTCTATGTTTTGTATATGTGAACATTTAGGTTTGTGCTTCCTCAAAAGTGATACATGAAAAAAATCGTACATATAAGAAAATATTAATGGAAGTGAAAGATGTTAAACTACCATACCCACACAATTTAGTATTTTAATGGGGCCAATATATCTTGGGATTAAACTATATTTCTTCTTAAATCTAATAAAACTCATCTGTGGTTATATTTACCAAACTATAAGTCACATTATTAATTATAATTGTATCACTTATATTTAATTTTTATAGTTTTAATATGTTATATAATTGTATAAATATTCTATAATATTTCATTATAATATCTGGTCCCAATAGCTTATACACTCCTACACCATCCCAATATGTTGTTGTTCTATACCTCTTCCCCAATAGAGTTTAATATAGTTTAATTTTAATACTGGAGTGGAAAATGTTGTTATATTAGAACTCTACCAGGGGAATGTTTTATTTCAAATTCCTTTGAAATCTATTGAAAATTTCCTCAATATATACTATAGATTTTGAGTGGTACTTTATGTTTGACCATCAGTCTAAGGATGATAATCAGTTCTGAATAAAATCCCTTTATACAATTATTTTTGAAGACATCAACAAAACATTTAGGCAATCCATGAATATAAATTATATTCAATTAAAAATGAGACTCTTTACAACCTTACCAATTCCATTATATACATATATACTTTAGAAATTTAGTTAAAGTGATAAATATTCTCAAATATAAATTTAATGTGTAGAATTTTTTAGGTTGTAAGATATAACTAAAATATAATTATATCCATTAAATTTTTTACAATGACCAATAGAAAACACATATTAGTGTTATCTTATTTCCATAAAAGTGTGGGTAATGTTTCATTGTCTCCTTAGAATTCTGATGTTTTGCCTTAAATTTTTTTCCATCCACATGTTGAGATTTATACTTTACAATCCTACTCTTTATATGGTCCTATAATAAATGATTCTTGACATCTTAATATGTATTTTTACCTCTAGTATGGATAGATAATGATGATATATGCCCATTATCCAAAAAAAAGTTCATCAATTTTTCTATTTAAAGGATACATTTTTATTTAATGAATATTATAATGTTATGATTATCAAGTCTGAACTCTTGAATATTCCTTAACTTCTTTTATAAATATATATCCTTCTTTTATATGTCCATGATATAGATATGGATGGATAATTGGGAATTAATTTGGGAAGGATAATATTAATCCCCTTAACTTATGATTTAATGCTATATCATTTATAAATAAGTGAGTATTATATATCTTTTGATCCTTATCATGGATAAAGAAGCATTGTCCTTCTGTCTCAAAGCACAAACCACCTCTTTCACCTTCCCAAGGTGGTAATATATTGAGGATTCATAGTCCTTAATCAACTGAATCCATATCATTTGACAAATTTTCAACTCATTTGCTGTGAATGTATACTTTAGGCTCCCATAATCTACTTATATTTCAGACTTTTCACCAAAGAGATAATGTATCCTTATTTTTAATTAAAATATTACTGCTATTATCTCCCAGTCATGCATTGAGAATTCTTTCTTATGAATATTTAATACATGTGAGTCATAATCTACTACTATTTCATTAAACACGAGGATACATCACAATCCCATCATTTATGTGTCATTCTATGTCACAAAAAATTCTCCTCTTGAGGTTAGTGTGAGTACAAGTGCAGTAACTAACATTCTCATAAGATCCCTGAAAGTTTCTTTACATTTATCTATCCAAATGAACTAGAATCTCTTCTGAGTTTAATTGCATAGAGGAATTAAATTCCTGAGAAACATCTTGAAAAGTGCCAATAGTGTCCATAAAATTAAATAAATATTTATAAAACTATTTTAATGGGATTCTAGGAGATTACTCTATCACCTCAATCATTGAAATATTTATAGTTATTCCCTTTCAGATGATTAGATGACCAAAAAGTTATACTTATGTAACCATAATCCACTCTTATTAAATTTTTAATAAAATTTTTCATCACTAAAGGTATCGACTGAAATCATCTTTATTATCTTACTTGATCTTAAAATATATGAGAATATAAATAATAAATACAACCACAAGTATATCATGGTAATTTCTAATGACTCCATTAATCCAAATCATGAAGATATAAGGAAATTTTTTAAGTCTAAATGGGATAATTGTTAATTAATAGTTTTTATATCATCTTAGGTACATCCTTTCATTTCATTCACATTGGCGATATCTAGAAAAATAGTCAGTCTTTGAGAAGAATTGATCCCCTATAATTTGATTGATAAATACATCAATATAGAGATAGAATATACATTTTCTCAATAATAATGTTGCTAAGTACATTTTAACCAATACTGTTATGCATTGATACAAATTGTTTCTTATAAAAATGACTAGTGAACTCCATGGAGAAGCACTTTGGCATAAAACCCTTATAGTGACTCTTCTGGATTTTCATCTTCAATTACCCCAACTCAATCCGAGACATTATATAATGATTTTTTATATTCATATCTCCTGGTATTGTATCTATTGAAAACTTAACCTTGTGATTGGGGTGGAAACAAAACAAATATTTAGGAAAAGAATCAATGTAATCATTAAAAAATAGTTTTTACTTAATATTTTGTTTATCCCCTAGCATTTGAAGAAAGTAAATTTCATAAATGGGTATTAATACCTAAAATTGAATTAATTTTCATATAGTGTCTACAGTCATCCTTGTTCTGATAGATGGTCATATGTTGATTTCAGATACGAAATTTGGCATCCTAATCCCTATTCTTTATATGGTATCTATTTATAGAGAGCCATTATATTCCCAAAATCACATCAAATTCAACTAAAGAAAGAATAACAGTATTTTATGGAAGCACATTCAAAATAATTTCTATCAGAAAAGAGGTATATACCTTGGATTTAATCCTCAGAGTAGTGGGAGTTTTCAAGGATAATTTGATATGTAATAATTAAGTTGGGGAATTCATTCTCATAGAAAACATACAAAATAATAAGGTGTGTCTAGAATAATAGACAAATAGTATATTTGAATCTTGATAATGTATAACTAGTATACCAAAATCTATTTTATTAAATTTATAATAATTTACTAAAACCAAATTGGTTAGTGAGTTTAGAAACCTATACTTATACAGATATTACTACATGATTTTTAAACATAAATATCCAAATAGTATATCCCAAATATCATGAGTCCTAGTTTCTTTTTAATACTAGGTTCATATTATAACAAAAGTAAATAAAAACATGAAAACCTCATTTTATTTCCCATAATGAGATCTAAAATCCATATGTTCTCCTAAAACAGCATTGGGGAACTTGCGAAATAAATAAAATAATTGGGTGTGCTAAAAATTATAGTAATGGAATAAACCTGATATGGAAACGTAATATGCGAGTCAAAGTAAGAACATGATATCATAAAATATAAGGACAATGATTATTCACATTGAATCATAGCATAAGGAACATATTATTGCAAGATCATTATAACCAATTAAATTTTGTGGAAGAACAAAATATGTCATGAACATGTGTTAATGATAACTTCTTAAAGATTATTATATGGGGGAAAATTCCAATAATGGATTAGGTTTACTCCCTAATGCAATACATGATGTCTCGTGAGACTAAAACATTACCCAAATCATTGGAGTTATATCTAGGTACATCCGTCAAAACATGTTGAGGATATATGAGTTATATATAAATGAATTCAAAAATAATGAGTAGCATAATAATTTCTCATTGAAATATAATGGGTTGCAAAATCATGCCTGATATCAAAATCAATATAAATTTATAATCCTTGAATTTTAGAAATAAACACATGGAATTATTACCCTATAAAAATAATTTTATACTAATGAGGTTTTTTATGTAACATACATATATAAATAATTTATAATAATTCCATAACATTAATGAGACAGAGAAATTTAGTCAGGGAGAGATTGGTCATAATCCAATGAAAAGGGTGGTTTTGAGTGATACCTTTCCTTGAGACCAACTTGTCATGTGAATTATTTTCTTTCTAAATAATAAAAATATGCCAATTTCTTAATTTATTAAGATCATTTTTCATTTATTTTTTTCCTTTTATTTTTTTATTATAATTATATTTTCAATTACATAATCATCAAGGTTCAAGTCAAATGTTTTGATGATGTCTGGATCATATTTACAAAATAATATTGGAATACTAACTAAGGTCAAAGATATTATTATTAATCATATATAGATTAATAATCAAGACATAATAATCATTATTATACATAAATTATACTTTTAAAAACAATCATTAAGGGTGGTTATAGGAAAACAAAAAATGTAATAATCATGGAGACTCTAAGCCATATGCACACATGAGTAACATTTCCATTTTCCAGTGATCATAATGAAAATAAGGTAAGTAATATTTTATCTTTCAAGAATGATAATTATTCTATAAATTTAATATTATTTATTTAAATACACATAAATATTCCATCCATGTGATGCATTAATAAAAATGAATCACATTTCTTCTTGATTAAGTAATATATCGGACACACGGATGATATTATCATTATTGTATTGGATTACATTCTAAGAAGGTATATGATATATTAGATTTAAAAAATGATTTTAATTTAATTAATAACATATATTTTAATGAAAACCAACATCTTGAACATTTTTCAAAGGCGATAATGGAAAATGAGTTACATCGGTTCGTGATGTGGTAGTTTATCGTACACACAGATGATGGTTTTGTTTCCCATTAGATATAAGTGGAGATGAATTTAAGTTATTTCAATAAAATTTTAACATATTTTTATGTGGGATAGAATTATGTTATTATATCATCATTATTAATTAATATTTTATGGATTTCGATAAAAAATTTAAAATAGCATGATTGGTTAAGAATGATACCTCATCTTTACAGAACCTCATTAAGATTATAACTAAATCCTTAATAAATTGTATTTATGATAAAAAAGTATTATAAAAGATTATGAGGGAATAAAGGAATATATTATAATAGGTATTTGAAAATCCAAAAAGTTTTTGGAAGAGTGGAAAGGATAGGAGAAGAGTTGTCCTTTTATAAAGGATGGGGAGTGTCATTCATATAAATACCCAAAACTATTCAAAAATGGGAAAGAATCTCTCAAAAAAAGTTGGATAAAATTGAAAAATAAATTATTGTAGGAGATAAAGGTCTAATATACACCTTAATCATTCAAAATATAAATTACTTAGACATTTAATTTTTTTACCTCTTTAGTTTTCCCCTAGTAAAGCTATTTTAACATTAAATGCGCTAACATATTTTACTGTTTTTTTCTGTTAATTATGAACAAAAATTAAATTTTAATCATTATATAGTATTTTTTATGAATATTATATATATATAATCCATTTTTAATAATTTAATTCACATAAGTGGAAGAATATAGTTTAATAGTAACCCCATAGATGTGTCTGAAAAATGATTTTTCAAGAAATGATTTTTTCAGGAATAAGATGATCTTATAATAACTATATGAAAATTAATATTAATTAAATTAATTTCAGTTAATATATATTGATAGATAATATTTAATTTTAATTTAAATAATTCCACAATATGGATTATTTTAATTAGTTAAAATTGTAAAAAATTTCACATTAAAACTATTTATAGAAAAAAATTATTTTAAAGTATTAAAATAATTATAGTTTAAAGATGATTTAAATGTAATTAATATAATTAAATATATATATATTCTAATTTTTTACTTTGATATCATATAAAATAATAATGAGACTTTTAAAATATATAATTTTTTAAAAAGATATGACTATTTTACAAATATCAATATTTTTTACTATTCATTGAAAAATCAATCTCTTTCGAAAATAACAAAATATCACCATAAGTTAATACCAATATTATTATTTAAAAAATTATTTAATTTTATAATAAAAAATTTCTAAAATTTCCCAAAACAATTAATTATTATATTTTTTCAAATAAATATATAAAAAACATTTTTGAATAAAACGTATTATTTTAAAGAATAAATATCTTCATTAAAACTTGAGAATTTATTTCTTAAGAATTTATAAATTTATTAAAATAGTTATATCTATTTCATAAATTAGTTAATCATATTAATACCTTCTAATTTAATGGTTAGGTTATATCCGTCATTTTTAAAAAATCATTATTCTTTTGGGTTCATTGTCACTTGTGGGATACACTGTTGAACATAGTTTTGCCTTTTAATAAATCTGGGCATTAAATTCATAACCCCTTAAAAAATTTCATATTATATTTCAACTTGAAAATAGGTGAGGGTAATTTTTCTTCATTTCATTCTCCTGTTCCCAGGTTTCCTAACAGTATTTTTGGTTCCATGATAGAACTTTTACTAGGTGTGTCATCTTATTCCATACAACTTTTTCTCTAAAGCCCAAGATCTTCACTAGTTGATCCTAATATGGGATATCATTTACCAATTATATCTACAATGAATTTATCACATGTGAGGAATTTTATATTTACATTCTTATCAAGTATACATGGAATATATCTTGTACTTGAAAAAGGGTCGGTGGGAGTGCTAGTTGATAAGCCACAACACTAATGTTACCATGAATCTCAAAGAAGATGATGTACCTATGGACCAAATTTCCCTTATTCCTATATCTCATTAATCTCTTACATGGAGATATGCAGTGAAATAGTTTATCCCTGATCTCAAACTCTACGTCTCATCAATGTTTTCCTCATAGAAATTGTGTCGACTCTTACCACTCTGGATGTGATGTGTAATGGTCATGACCTTTTCTACATATCCTCAACCATTTCTAGTCCCAATTGTTTCTTCTCATAGATTTCATCTCAAAACACAAGTGTTCTACTTTAATTCCCATAATTTTATTCTATTGAATCCATTTTGATGATTTAGTGGTATCTATTATTGTACGAGAACTTTACTAGAGGAAGATATTGATACCATCCTTTTTTATATTCTTCAAAAAATATCTCAACATATTTTCCAATGTCATAATTTTGCATTCATATTGGAAATTAGGTTGGTTGGGAGAATCCATATTGAATATCAACTCATTATTTAATGTATATTGGATGCTATTTGATAACACAATGGTGAGTCTAGGATCTCAATCCAATACATGTTGTAGTGGTGTTCCATGCATCCTCATCACCTCTTTGATGTATATCCTTATAAGATAATTGAGTTAGAAGTCCTTTCAAATCAATATTAATTGACTAATCATTATAAGACAATCCACCACATCCCATATGACATTATTTTATCTTGATGTCCCAGGAAGACAAGTTATAATATCCTAGGTGTTGTTTTATCATTTCCATGTATGTATTGCTAATGGTTTCATCATCCCCTTAGAAATTTTCCTTTCATAAATCACTTTCTTACAAACTATACACATTGATGCATATTCTATGATCATATTCTTCATATTCTTCCCCCAATAGTGCTCTCAGAGTTCACGATACATCTTTGAACTCCCTGTGTAGATGGAGAATATTGATCTTTTTTCATCATTTAATAGCTCTTTCTTTATCTCATTATTTGTTGGTAGACATAGTCATGACCCAAATAATTCAACTCCTTATATGGAAATTTTAAAATATGAGGATTTTATTTCTATTATGGATTCCCCCTTCTTCTAAATTTTTACATTATCTCATTATGTATCCTTTTAATTACATAAAATATATTATTGAAATATAATTTGAGAAAAGAATAATAATGTTCCTTAAATCATGAATCCCATTTCTATCCATTCTAATTCTAAAAATATTGGATCCTTCTAAATTCTATTCATTGATAAATTCACTAGATCAATTTTACTGAGAGAATCTACCACCTTTTTTATATTACCATGATGGAAATATATTGAGCATTCATTGTCCTTGATTAGCTCTAACTATCTTTGTTAGTAAAAATTAAGCCCATTTTTTGTGAATATGAATTTTGGGAATTATCGTCCGTAGATGGTTCACAATTATCTTCATCCAGATAATGTCACCTAATTTTCAACATTAGGATCACTGATTCTAATTCTATATTTAGTGCGGTATAGTTCTAGTCTTGAAAATTCAATACCCTTTAGGAATATGATATCAATTTATCCATTCTCATCATTATATATCATAATCCCTTCATTGAATCATTGTTATATGTCATGAATATTTCCCCACATGTTGAAAGAAAGAGGATTGGTGCAGTGATAATACAATTTTACAACTCCATAAATCTTTCTTTGCAATCTATGGTCGAGAATAACTTTAGTCCCTTATTTGTTATCTTGTTTAGTGGTTTTTGAAACCATGAAAACTTTCAAACAAATCATCAATAATACTCATATAGTGGAATGAAACTGAAATCTCCATTATATAATCTGGTCTATGTGTGTACTCAATTTACATCATCTTATATTGTTCCAAATATATCCTTTTACTAGTGATAATATACCAGATGAATGATTCTAAATTTATCCATAATTCACCTATACCATAATTTTCATATAGGTTATAATTTCACAAAGCCTTTAGCATAGTATTCAAAAGTTCATCATGCTCCTCCTCTCTTATGTAGAAAGTATAAAATCATCTGTAATGACTTCCACCAATTTTTAAGGGTACTATCTAAAGAATATAATCATCATGTCTATATATATTGTTAGATAATTAGTGAGTATGAAAGGAATCACTATGAACTCATAGTGTTCATACCTTATTCAGAAGGCATGTTTTTGAATATCTTTCTTCTTAAACATTAAATGAAGATGTCCTAACCTAAGGTCCATTATAGAGAAATTATGGGCTCCACATAGTTTATCAAATAAGTCATCTATCCATAAAAGAGGATAATTTTTCTTTATTGTTATTTTTTTGAGTTCATGATAATAAATATAGAGAAACATTAACCCATCCTTCTTCACATCAAAGATGACCGGTTCACCCCACTATGAATCACTCTAGCATATAAAACCTTATTATATTCAATTGTAACTACTTATTTAGATCTTCCAACTCTATTATGGTTATTCTATAAAGGGTTATTGGATATGGGTATAGAATTAGGTATAATTTTGATTGAGAACTAAACCTCTCTATCAGGAGGAAGTCCATGTAACTCCTTAGGTAATACATCAGTATAATCCCTAAAAATGGGAACATAATGTTCCTATCCTTTTATACAAATATTTAACTTATTTTAACCATAATTAACCATGAGATAAAAAATAGGGATTGTGAAATCTAGTAACTTTGAAAGATTAGGTACTTAACTAGGAAGAATAAAATAAAAATAAAAATATCATTTATTTCATCTCTAGGAAGATATTGTATCTTCATTTTAACTCTTACATCCTCATAGGATATCCTGGGGAATACATGAACAATGTGATGATATAAAAATCCCAATATTGAAATAAACATTGGAATAAAGTATATAACATGGGTTATAAGGCATAACATGATGATATAAAAAGACATGCACCATGAGTCAAAATGGGATGCTTAACAGGTAGAACATGATATTATATAAAAATTGCATCATAGGAATGTGGTAATAATTTACAACATGAAATAATAACGAGTCAAGGAAAAATTTCAAAACCATTTCACATGGTAAACAATGTCCCATAAATGAATCAGGTTCACTCCATGACCTAACATGACGTCTCATGAAACTAAAAATTACACAATTAATTGGATATATATATGGTCAGACCCATCATCACATGTTCATTCATTTGTGTACTGCACGAAGAATCAATCCCAAGGAATAAACAAAAAGGTTCCCCACAAAAAGAGATGGGTATCATATTAACATCACAAAGCATAAAAAATTGTCATATCATAATGATGTTCATGAAATAAAGTATTTAACAAATATGTGGATATTCATTATGAAAATTAGGCATATAACATGATAAATGATGTTAAAATGATGTGAAAACTTGTAAAAAGAGTGCTCATGAAAATTTAGAAAGAGCCACTTGAGTGAAGTTTAAGGGAAAATATTAAAATCCTTTAGTTCTGAAACGGTGTAATTGTTTTAATAAATCCCAAAATAAAAATTTATAGTTTTTAATTATTAAATAATTATTTATAGAAAAAATATTGGCGGATTAAAATAGATTATGGGGTTGAAATGATAATGGGTAAGAAACTGGGATATTCCCTTAAATAGGGATTTTTTATAGGAATAAATTGTGAAGGAAACCATATAAAACAAGTATGTCCCTATCAAAGAAATAATAATAGATCTAGGTTCATATGTTTTGAAAATAAAAACACAATTTTGGAGGATTTCAAAAAAATAATTAATAATTACATTGGGGTAAGAAGAGAGAAAGTGTAACATGAATGAAAAATGGGAGTTCAGGGAGAACACCTTACCTTATGTACAAAAGTGTTAGAACCTATTCAAAAAGTATTGGTATTATTAGAATTATATTAATTTAATTTATGGACTTTTTTATGAGTTGTAATATTCAGTTTTTCCGTTTATGAGTGTTTTTTTCCTTGGGATTCACGGTTTGATCACATGTATACATGAATGAAGGATCTGGTAAAATGGGAATTGTTATCCAGAATTGAAATTACATGTTTCTAATGTACATATGTAAAATTAAATGGTCATATTTATCATTTTGTTTCCATAAATGGGGATGATTCATTGGATAAAATTCTAATGATTATCATATAGCTTATTTTAGTGTTTTTTAATCATCACGCATTAGTTTTTTTTATTAAATAATATTATGTATATATATCGGTTCAAGGAAACATAAATATTTTATAATATAAATTTTAAAATATGTGTTAACCATAATAATGGTTTTATGAATTTTTTTTAAGGAACTAATAGAAAACAAAAAACACCATCCATGATTGCGGTGAATCGACACCTCACGGACGATGTTTTCATTTTTAGAACAAAATGGGAAGCGTAGAGAATTAATGAAAGATCTTTGATTATAAAAAATAAAATTATAGTATAAGATATTTTATTTATTATGTCACATGGATAAGGGGAGGTGGTGTGGGAATAATAAAATCGAATAAATTGAAATGAAATGATATTAAAATGAAGTAGGATTTTACCTCTTGAACTTCTTCTCCTTGAGAACCTCCTTAGGGAAATTGGGTTCAGTATTTTGTTTAGACAAAAGGATATGGGATGTCAGGGATATACATGGAAATATTAGTAGGTAGAATGTTAAAAATATTAAAATACTGGAATGTGTGAGGAGGAGAGGTGGTGACAGGTCATATTTATAGGGGTGGAGAGGGGAGTTTTCTATTATTATAACCATTATTTTATTATTTTGGCTGAATACAATCAATAGTTTTGATTATTATCAATAAGTATACTAAATAATGAATTATATTTTGAGATTACAGAATGAAAATATACATACATCATCCATTATTTAATAATTATGTATTTGTAAAAGACTGTAAATTACAATATTTCACTATTCAAACAGATTTCATCTTTTTTATAAAAATCCAAAAAAATCACCCTAACCATTTTTTTACCATTAGAATTAAATAATTTACGCCATTTTATGAAAATAAATTTACGAATATAATCAATTTAATTTTTATTAAAAATCATCATTTATTTGAAAAATACATATTTTAAAATTATAACTGATTTTATGACACTTTGAAAAATTAATTATGGTCTCATTAAATTATCTTCTAATTATATAAAAAAATTTATTTTATGAATCTATTTTATGAAAATATAACTTATATTAATTTATTATATTAATTATAAAATTGTAGTTAAATATTTATGACTTCCAAATATTCCAACACTTAATTTTTTATTTTTATAACATTTATTTACTTATACCATGATATAAATATATCATATTCTCATTCATAATATGCTTAAATTTGATATATAATTTCCTTGATAAGGTTACTACTCTATTGGCCAAATTACTATTCATAATGGTCATATTACTATTCAAATGGTCATGTTATTATTATATTGGTAAAGGTTTCATAATTTCTATTATTACATTCATTCATAATTTTAAAAGTTTTTTTGTGTTCTCTATGTGATTTTATGTGATTTATACTGTATGGAATAATTATAAGAAGGAAATTTTCATTGATAAAATTTGGAATTGTTACATTTTTTTATCCTTTATAAAATTTATCCCTCAAAATTTTAATTTACATACTATGGTGAGAAAAAGTGGCGTTAATTCTCCTTCATCACTTAATTCGGTTCCCATGTTGCCTCTTTATACTACTGGTTTCACCATAGTACATTGACCAGGTGAGTAGTCTGGTTGCATAAAACATTATCCCTATAGTGCAAGATATTCACCATTTTCTCTTCATATGATATGTCTTTCTCTTATCTTACAACCTCCACATTCAATACATGTGAGGGGAATGGTAAGAGGGATACATAAAATACATCATGTAATTGAGACATGGTTAGTGTAAGTTATTTTCGATAGGCCAAATCACTGAAATAATAAAGGATCTCAAATTGGTCATTATACCTAGGACTCATCTTTCCTTTCTTCCCAAATCTCATGATCCACATCCGTAGAGATACGTAGTGGAATACCATGTATCCATCATTAAACTCATTATATCATCAATGATTTTCCATATATCAATTTTTTCATCTTTGGGATGACTTGATGTGTTGCTGAATGGTTTTCTCCTTTTGTACCATTTCCATGACCATTTTAGGCCCCAACATCTTACATCCAGTGACTTCATCCCAACAAGTCTATGTTATAAACCATTTCCCATGAAGGTCTTCATATGGATCCACATAGATGGTCGAGTGGAAACTATTGGTGTAAGAGAACTGAACCAGGGGTCGATATTAGTACCATCCTGATTCGACATCCATTGAACATGCCTTAAACATTTCTTCATGTGTCCAAATATTCTACTCATATTGACAATTTGTTTGTGGATGATAATCCATACAATCGAATACAATTGATAGTGGTGATCCATGCATCCCTACCAATTCTTTGATGACTTTTTTTGTATATTTATCCACTGAGAAGTCATCTTAGATTGTTCTAGAGTAATCTATCCTTATAAGATGACCCAAAACAACCCATATATCATTTTTTCCTCTTGATGTCTTCGGAATTTCAGCGACAAAGTCGTTGGATATATTTTCCCATTTCTATAGTGGTTTAACCATCCCCTTAAAATTTTGTCTTTTAGCCTTAAATTTCTAAAATACCAGGAATTTTTTTCTATATTCAGTGATATTCTATATTCAAGTTCTTAACAAATAGTTCTCTCATATATTCACGATACATATTTTTGATCCCCGGTTGAGTAAATAAGGTTGAGCTACATGCATCATTCAAAATATTTTTCTTTATCACTATATTTGATGGTACCCATCTTCGCAGCCCAAATCTTGCAAGTATTTTCTTATCATGCTTGAACTATGATGATTTCTCATTTTTGATAGCTTCCACCTATTTTAGAATTTTAACCACATTTCAATGAGAATCCATTATTTTATCCATGAGGGATAGTTGAGAAAACATTTTAGAATGGATTAATGAAAATCCTTCATTAATGATTCCCATGTCCATCATGTACATGTCTAATAATATTGGATCCATATCAATTCTCATCATAGATAAAGTTTCATGATCCTTTCTATATATAGCATCTACCCTGTTTTTTTCTTTACCAGGATGGTAGAGGATTGGGGAGTTGTAATCCTTCATGATCACTAACCATTTTCACTGGCACATTTTATTCTAATTCAATGTGAATATATACTTGATGCTCTTACGATCTGTTAATATCTCACACTTCTCCCCATAGAGATAATTCTTCTAGATTTTCGACATTGAGATCATAGCTGCCAACTCCATATCATGCATGGGATAGATTTGATCATGTGTTTTCAACTTCCTTGAGGCATAGCATATCAATTTATCATTTCTTATTTGCACGTAGCCTAAGCCCTTATTTGAAGTATCACTGTAGTTGTGTGAGTACTGGTGAAACAATAAGCCACTTTTTCAACTATTCAAAGTATTCTTTACATTCAATAGTCTAGAAAAACTTTTCTCCCATCTAATTCAGCTTGGTTACGTTTCTTGACAATCATGAGAAGTTCTTCACTAATCATTGTTAATACCTAGATTGACCAAGGAAACAATGTATCTCTCACTATAATAAAAACAATGTTTTAGCGGTATTTTTTTCATTACGGGTTTCAAAACCATTGAAACTTTTTTGATCAAAACAAATTTAGCGGGGTTTTTAAAAACCAGCCTAAAAAATGCTCCTAAATGTTTTTAATTTTATTTATAAATTTTTTAATTTTTTTTTGCAAAAAAATTAGAAATTTTTTAATGATGCTATTTTAAAAAACTGCAGCAAAATTCACAAAAAAATTAATTAATTAATAAATTATTATTTATTATTTATTATTTACAGTCAAATATTGTTTATTATTTACAATTTTAATTATTGATAATGTTTCAATTAATAAATATTCATAATTATTAGTTAATAATATTTTTAAAATGATAACAAATATTCAATAAGTTGAAGAACAGACTTTGGCATCAAATGACCATAACTTCTGATCTGGGAGTCCATCTTAGCACTAAAACCAGTCAAATAGAATCTTATCAAACGAGGTAAAACCAAGTGACATTTAAATCATGTGATAATCATAGGAAAAATATATATTCAAATTTCAAAAGTTGAAAATTGAACTCAAACTTCAAATGACCATAACATTTAATCCACTTTTCTGTTTGGGCTCTACGACATATCAAATCAAAGCCTACAATGATCTTTACACCATTTAGGTCCGGAACTAACTATTAATGTATTGTAACCCTTTTTATTCTTCTATAGAGGACCAGAAGGCCTCTAAAACATAAGTTTTAGTGGCACACCTTGATTTCTTAAAATTTAAACGGTTATAACTTTTGATACAGGTGGCTATTCAGCCAGTACCACATACCATATCAAAGATCATTTCATGATCTTCTATTTAACTAGCTGTGTCGCTAAAAAAGGAGTCCCAACTCAGATTTTATGGTCATTTTAGTGGTTTTAGGGTTCTTAGAGGTTCCTAATGTTTTATGATTTAATTAATTAATTAATTACTTTTATTTATTTATTTATTATTTATTATTATTTATATGTCAATTATTTATTTATTTATTTATATATCAATTTATTTATTGAAAACTTTATTTATTTATTGATAAATTTATTTATTTATTTAATGATAAATTTATTTATTTATTTAATGATAAATTTATTTATTTATTTAGTTATTTAATTTTTTATTTTTTATTTATTTATTATGTACACATTAATTATAAATTTATTTTTCATTAATTAATTAATTAATTAATTAATTATTTATTATTAGTTAATTATTCATTTATTATTTATTTATTTATTATTTATATGTTTATTATTTATTCATTATTCATTAAATAATTATTAATTATATAATAATTAAATATAAAATTTAAAAAATAAAATATCAAATATTAAGTATTACTTATTAATTTTCAATTATTAATAATTTTCAATAATTTATTATTTATTTATCTGTTTATTTATTCATTTATTTATTTATGTATTTTTTATTCTTTATCCTTTATTCTCTATTCCTTATTATTTATTATTTATTTATTTATTTTTAATATAATAAATATTAATTTATTATTAGTTTATTATTAATTAATTAATTATTTATTTATTGATTAAATAATCATTATTATTTATTTATTTTTAATTTTTTTTAATAATTTATGAATAATTTATAAATTTATAAATATTAAATATTAAATATTAAATATTAATTCTTAATGATCAATTATTATTAATTATTAATTATTAATTATTAATTATTAATTTTTTGTTTTTTATTATTTAATTCTTACTTTTTAATTTTTAATTTATTATTTAATTATTATTTATTTAGTTATCTATTATTTTTTAATTTATAATTAATTTATTATTTATTTATCATATATTAAATTATTTTTTAGTTAATTTATTATTTATATATTACTTATATATTATATGTTATATCTTATATATTATATGTTGTATATTATATATTATATATTATGTTTTATATATTTTATATTACATATTATGTATTATATATTATATATTATAAATTAGATATTAGATATTAGATATTATGTATTTTATATTGTATATTGTATATTATATATTATATATTATATATTATTTAGTATTTGGTATTTAGTATTTATTTTTTTCAAGTTACTATTTACTATTTACTATTCACTATTTATTATTTACTAATTATTATTTATTATTTTATTTACTATATACTATTTATTATTTACTATTTTTTATTGACCATTTATTTCCATATTATATATCTGTAAATTTATTATTCATTTATATTCTATTTATTAATTATTAATTTGTAAGTAGTAATTATTAAATATTTATAATTACTTATTACTTATTAATTACTAATTACTGATTAATCATCATTGATTAATAATTATTTTATGTGTATCTATTTGTTATGTATTATTTGTTTTTCCAACTAATATATATATATATATATATTAAATTTGATTTATTGACCACATGAAGATCCTATTACAGTGGTAAAGTTTTTGGAGAATAAGCAAGAGGAAATGAGTTCAAATCTCACCCAACATAAAATTTCTATATAGGGCATGGGCATGTGCATGGACATAGATTTGTGCATGGAGATGGGGATGAGCATGGTAATGATAAATAATAAATAGTAAAAAAAAATAGGAAAATAGAAAAATAAAAAAAATAAAAAAAATAAAAAAAATAAAAAATAGGAAAATTAAAAAAACTAAAGAAAATTAAAAAATTAAAAAATATATATAAATAATTTTAAGAAATAAAAAACGATTCAACAAAGTTTTAAACAAAAGCTAAAAAACCACTGCTAAATTGTTCTATGGTGGTTTTAAAAAACCGCCGCTAATTATTTCCCAACACATGATTTTGCGATGATTTTCCAAAACTGCAGTAGAATGATTTAGCGGCGGTTTAAACTGTCGCTAAATACAATTTTTTGTGCTCTATATGTTATAGATGTTGGAATGGGACACTTTTCTATTGCCTTTGTATTATAAGGGTCCAAATATATTTCTTTACTGATGATAACATTCCCCATGATTGATACTTCCACCAAATAGAACTCAGATTTACTTACCCATGCATATAGTTTTTCTCTTCCCAAGGTCTTTAGCATAGTATTCAAATTCCCCTAATGTGTCTCCATACTCTTTTAGTATATATAAATAAAATTGATAAATACTACCACAAATTTGTTAAGGTAATCTCAAAAGACTCTATTCATTAAGTATATGAAAATGTACGGAGCATTAGTGTGTCTTAAGGGAATAACTATGAATTCATAGTGTTCATACCTTGTTTGAAAGGTTCTACTGGGAATATCATACTTTTTCTCATTTAATTGGTGATATCCTGATCAAAGGTCCACCTTAGATAAATTCATTTCTACTTGTAGTTAGTCGAAGAAATCATTTATCCATGAAAAGGGATACTTTTTCTTTATCATGATTTGGTTGAGCTCACGATAATAAATATAGAGGTGCATCAATCCATCCTTCTGCTTGACAAAGAGGTCTAGCGCACCCCATTGTGAATCAATGAGGCCATTAAAACTATTTTCCAAATTCTCTTGTAAATGATTTGTTAGTTCCTCCAACTCAATGATAGCCATTTTATAAGCTGTACTTGAAATATTAAGAAATCTAAGAAAATATTCATTTCTAAACTCTACTACTCGGTCAAGAGGAAGACCATTCAATTCATTAGGGAACACAACCGTGTTGTCCCTCCCAATGGGAATGTCTTTAAGCATGATTATCTCTTTTTTATAAATAATATGAGATAGATATGATTTCTCATAAGTAAATAATATCCACTATTTAGATGAGGATTCTAAATGAGATTCATCCTCATCGTTAAACTTGTATATAATTGAAGAATGCCTTGGGATATGAAGAGTGATCACTCTTTCCCCAAAGTTGATATTGGATTTGTATAAAGATTGTCAATCAATGCACAATATAGCATAAAACTACACCAAAAGAAGTAAGTCATTATTTTATAAAAGTTTCTTCCAAAAAACATTAATTATAGAGAATTTATATACTTTTGATTCAATATGTTCCCCTTTCATTTTTCTCATAGATAACCCGACCTCTATATTTTGAGGTTGTTTTTGAAGATTTATACTAAACATAGAAGATACGAAAGAATGATTAAAACCAGAATCAAATAGCATGTTCTCTATTCTTGAATGAATAATCAACATAGTTATCACCACATCATTGCCAAGATCCACCATAGAAGTAGTGATGACATATGCCCTTTCTTGTTGTCTTGTGTAACATCCTGGTTCCAGAAGCCACCCAGAGGTTCCCCGTACCCGGTTGGTCACATGGCCCCAATCACATTTCCCCGAACTCTAGAGGCTGCCGACTAATAGTGAGGGCCTTGGGTGTGACAGTGGGGAAACTATTCCCTCATTGGCAGAGTACATAACTAAAGTAAACAATACATACAATAGGGGAAACAGTAAATATCCAACAACAATAAACAACATAAGACTGGAATAATAAACAACTGGAGCACATATATATATGAAAATGATGCATGATACATATGTATAGGAAAGCAGCCAAACAAGTCACAATGATTAAAATACAAACAGTTCTCAACCGAAGTACAAAAGGAAAGATAAACATCTCCTCAGTATAGCAAGCCATAGCTTGGTCCCATGCTCTCCAGCTCCACATCACTCAAGTACTTGAAGTATAAGGTCACTTTCCCTTATATATACCTGCAACTATATAATCTATTTGGGCCCAAAATCATGTCCCAAATAGGGTGTGAGACTAAATCGTAGTAGGAAACCACCCTAAGATCTATGCCGAACACTCAATGAATATATGGCATATAAAAGTATAGAAAGCTATAGACAGGAAAGTACTAAGCAGTAAACAATTCACATTTTCAAATCAGGCAACAGTGAAACAAACAGCTAAACCTCAAACAGGTATCCCTCTTGGGAAGTACTCATAGCCATCCTCTCTGGTCCTACCTAAAAAGTACAAGCAACCCTCTAGGCATCACACTCATTATATCCCCTCTGGTTCTGTATATGAATATTATAAGACTCTCTGAGGAATCTCTCATAGTCAATTACCCTTATAGTATAGGGTAGTTAGGAACTCTATGAGGAAGCTCACGTGGTCAATTACTCTTATAGCCCAAGGTCAAGGACTCTCTAAGGAAGCTCACTCGGTCAATTCCCCTTATAGCCCAGGTCGTTCATAGACTCTATGAGGAAGCACTCACTGTCAATTCCCCTTATAGTCTAAACAACTTAGGATTAAAATCAAAGACTCTATGAGGAAGCTCACTCAATCAATCTTCTTATAGTCTAAAGCAATCAAGGACTCTCTAAGGAAGCTCACTCAGTCAATTCCCCTTATATCCTCAAGTGGTTCTAGGCTCTCTGAGGATGCTCACTCGGTCAATCCCCCTTATAGCCGAAAGTGCTCAGAGACTCTCTGAGGAAGCTCACCCAGTCAATTCCCCTTATAGTATGCTAAAGCAGGTTCTCATGGCCCTCCATAGGTCAATGAGCATAGAAGTGTAATATGGACAAAGTAAACCTACAGAACTACTTGGCTAATTGCCTACAACTTATCAAGCATGTTAGAATGAAACTATCCATCTTTTAGTAACAGGAATGGAAAACAGACACGGCGACCAAACTGGCTAAACTGGACCAAACAGTTGTAAACAAAACATGCAAGGGATATACATAAAAAGCATATAAATTGTCCCTAATCATATCCAAATTACCTCTACTTAGGCATACAAGCATGGAAAGCCAACAACGGAGGTAAATCGTTAAACACGCAATACCCCGTTCAAGGGTACATGTAGAATTTGAACACAATACTCAAAGACTTCGAACGGAAAGGCACAAAACACCTAACTCGGGGTTAGGAGATCGCTATATGTGAACCTCGAAGCTGGAATCTTATTAGAACACTATAGATCTATGAAAATGTCTAAAACGTTCAACCCATGATATTTCATGGGAAAAGAGAAATCAGAAGATGATGCTCTAGGAGAAGAGAGAACTCACTGATGCGATTCCAATGCAATCGACGGTTCTTGATTCAGAGGATGGACATAGGCTTAGGGGCTCATTGAAGATCCACAACCATACGAAGATCTCATTTGAACGAGACCTAAAAAAGAGTGTTCTGGCAATTAGACGCAACCCAGATGCATTTAATGAAAAAAAATAAAGTACACGGTTTGTACTTTTGAAGTACACGACGCGTACTCGCCTTTTCCATACTCCGCTTTAAGCGGCCTCCAAGTCACCCCCACATGTCCGTGTGTGTGGCTACTACACAGCCAGAACATGGCCTACTGCAGCAAGGAAGTACATGGAATGTACTCATAAAGTACATGGTGTGTACTTAGAAAATTTCCAGAATTTCCTCTTTTTCCCAAAAATGACCAGAAAAGGAAAACATACCTAAATAGAAGGTTCGAGTTCTTAAAAACTTCACCCCTTAATGATATTCATCCCCGGATTTTTTTAGCATGACGTAGAATAAGAAACACCGAACAGTTCTAGCCACTGCGCTCGTACATCGGCCTCCCTCTCCCAAGTCTCATCCTGCACCCGCCCATGCTTCCATAGCCCTTATATGAGAGGAATAGACTGGCCATGAAGAACCTCCTTACTGTGATCCAAAATCCAGATTGTATTCTATTTAAATAACACATCCACTTCGAGCTCAACCTCCTCGGGTTGAAAGACATGATACAGGTTTGAAAAGTAACGTCAATGCTGAGAAATGTGGAAGAAGTCGTTCATAGCTTGGTACCTCTGAGGTAACTGAAACCAATAGGCAACATGCCCAACTCTCTCTAACACCTCAAACGGCCCGACACAACTCGATGAAATCTTACCCTGTCTCCTAATCCTCTTCTGTCCCAACCTAAGTGTGACATACTGGAAAACCTGATCCCCGACCTCGAACTTCAGTGGTCGTCTCCGCTAATCAACATAAGACTTCTGTCGAGACAGTGTAGTAGCCATCCTTTTCCGAATCAACTCTATCTACTCTGTGGTATCTGGAACTAGATGAGGTCCCAACATAGCTGCCTCTCCTGCCTCCAGCCAACATAAGGGTGATTGACATGTTCTACCATACAAAGCCTCAAAGGTGCCATATGAATAGTCGCATGAAAACTATTGTTGTAGGAAAACTCCACAAGAGGTATATGCTTCTCCCATGAACCTCCAAAATCGAAAATGCATGCTCGAAGCATGTCCTCAATAACCTGAATCGTATGCTCGGACATGCCTTCTGTCTGGGGGAGGTAAGATGTACTCAAAAGTACCTATGTACCCAAAGCTTTCTAAAGCCCCTGCCAGACCCGAGTAGTAAAACATGCATTATTGTCTGAAACAATGGAGTGTGGAACTCCATGAAGACGTATAATATATCAGACATACAACTGTCCCAGCTCATCAACACTAAAGGTCTCTTTGATTGACAAGAAGTGAGAAACCTCCATGAGTCTATCAATGACAACCAAAACTGCATCATTTCCTTGAGGCGACCTCGGCAAACCGGTCACGAAGTCCATCGCGACGTCATTACACTTCCACTCGGGAATGGGTAACTGTTGTAAAAGACCTTCTGGTCACTGATGCTCCACCTTCACCTGCTGACAAGTGGAACACCTCAATATGAAACCGTCTACATCCCTCCACATACCTAGCCACCAATATTGACGGTGTAGATCATGATACATCTTGGTGAAACCAGGATGAACTGCCCAAATTGAGGAATGAAAATCTCGCATCAACTCCTCGCGTATATCTTCTGGCACCCATACACGCCCATGGAAATTCAAGATATCATCCTTGCCTATGGTCCATCTAGGAATAGGATCCTATCCTGACAAACTCTCCCTTAGGACCAGGCCTTCAGAATCTGATATATTCCTCATTCGAACTTAATCAAAAAGAGTAGAGGTAACAACTACAAACAATAGAAAAGTCTTCTCTTATCTGTCATGCACCTCCAAATGCATCTAAGAGAAAAGAGCCATAAGCTTCCACTCACTGCTAGCCTCCTGAATTGCCTGTATCAGTGTCCTCCTACTCAACGCATTATCCACTACGTTGCCTTTCCCAGGCATGTAGGAAAGCTCAAAGTGAAAGGACTATAGGTACTCAACCCACCTGCACTGTCTCAAATTCAGACCACGCTGAGAGAAAATGTAATTGAGACTCTTATGGTCGGTGAAAACCACAAAGTTATCTCCTAGAGGATAATTTATCCGACAACGTAAGGCATGAACAACAACTTCCAACTCCAGATCGTGCATCATGTAATTACTCTCATGTGGACTCAACTGCCGAGACCCGTACGCAATGACTCCATCTCCCTGCATAAGCATTGATCCCAGCCCGATACCTGATGCATCACAGTTAACAGTATAGATCTTTCCTGGCTCTGTAAAGACTAGTATCAGTGTTGAATTCAACCTCCCTTTCAGCTCATGAAAGGCTGACTCACAAGAATATGACCATATGAACTTCACACCCTTCTCGGGAAGACCTGTAAGCGGTGCTGCTAAGCATGAAAAGTCTTGTATGAAACTTCTGAAGTATCCAGCTGGCCCTAGAAAACTGCGAACCTCAAATACATTCTTCAACTGATCCTAGGAAACTATAGATCTCACTTTCTCTGGGTCTACTGATACTCCTGCCTCTTAGATAACATGACCCAAGAAGTGAATATAATCCATCCAAAAGTGGCACTTTGAGAGCTTAGCATATAACTGACGCTCCCTTAGTGTACTCAAAACGATCTCAAGACGGGTAGCATGGTCGTGTCGAGTGTGAGAGTACACCAAGATATCGTTCATGAAGACCACCACAAAGGAATCCAAGTATGGATGGAACACTCTGTTCATAAGTGCCATGAAAACTACAAGTGCATTCGTGAGACCGAACGACATGACCAAGTTCTCAGATAGGCCATACCTACTCTCGAAGGTTGTAAGAGGTATATCTGATGGTCTAACGTGCAACTGATGATAATTAGACCTCAAGTCAATCTTTGAGAACACTCGGTCTCCACGACACTAATCAAAGAGATCATCAATCCTAGGAAAGGGATATCTGTTCTTGAACGTCAACTGGTTCAACTTCCAATAGTCCACACATATCCCTATGTTACCATCTGCCTTCTTCGCAAATAGGACAGGAGAACACCAAGGAGATGTACTGGGTCAGATGAAACCCTTTTCCTGCAACTCCTCCAACTGCTTCTTGAGCTCCTGCAACTCAGGTGGAGCATTCCTTTAAGGAGGAATAGACATCGGTGCCACTCCTGGCACAAGCTCAATCGAGAAGTTTACCTCATGCTCCGGAGTCAAACCCAAAAAGTCCTCTGAAAAGACATCTATGAAATGGTCCACCACTAGAGGAAGGTCTAACAGTGAAGTCCCCTGGTCATCTAGATATAGACTATAAATATGGGTTGTAAATCCTCCCAACCCATGATGCTCTTGACCCACTCTGCTCGCCTGGACATCCCATTCACCCCTATGAAGAAAAGATCCACCATCTGGTGATATGAAACTCACCCTATGGCGATAACAGTCAACGACTGCCTGGTATGGAACTATCTAGTCCATCCCAAGAATGAAATCATAACCTTTCATCTCTAGGACATATAGGTCCCATAAAAAGTGACACCCACCAACCTCTAGTGGGAACACCTTGCACTGAAGTACACTAGCCGTTCTAGTCCCCAACGGAGTGTCTAGTGTCAAAATATCGGCAGAATAAAAGATTCAGAGCCCAAGGATCTCCACAACAGCAACAGATATAAAGCTATGGGAGGCCCCTGTATCGAAAAGAGATGAAGAAAAAACTGAGGCAACTAGGATAGTACCTCGAACTGTAGAAGGTATGGGATCCTGCTCCAACTGTGTCAGCTCCACTACAAAGGTCTGACCTGCTCCATGAGCCTTTGACCCTACCTGACCACTATGAGCTGATCCACCCTGCTGTCACTGAAAACTGGGAGACTGGCTACCACGACCATGACCTCCACCTCGGCCTGAATGGCCGAAAGAACTCCACTTCCCAGACTGGGGAGAAACTGGCGACACTGCTTTTGAATGGGGAGTCATAGAAGAACCCATTTCACCAGCTGCTGGTAAAAAAAACTAACAAAAATTCTGAAGGTGACCCAAGTTGCTGCAATATTGGCACTCCACTAGGTCTCTCGGGTAACATTGTCTTGTATGCCCGCTTATCCCACACTTGTAGCACACCACCGTGCTACTGGATGATGCATCCCACCTGCTCTGATCTCCTCGTGCAACCTCCCTACTGCGGTTCCTGCTATTAGCTGGCAGAGCACTGACTCTGGATGTCAAACCACCCTGCCTCACCGCTCCAGAATCCCTCAGACTGCGCTCTGTAATCTGCACCTGTTTGACGATAGAATATATCAAAGTCAACCCAAAGATGTTCACCTACAACCGGATGTTGTGTCTCAGACCATCCTCAAACTTATGGGTAAGGAATCACTCATCACCTCCTAGAATAGGCGTGAAATGCTGCAGTTATGTGAATCGAGAGGAATAATTCATATTAGTAAGAGTACCCTGCTCCGGACTCATGAACTCTCGGGCTTGATCGGCCCTCAAGGTATCCGGATAGAAGTAATCGTATAAGATGTGCCAAAACTCATCCCAAGCCATATTTTTCTAGCGGCCTTCCTGTGAGATCACATCCCACCACCTCTTGGCAGAGTCTTGGAGTATGTAGGTAGAGAACTTCACCCTCTTCTATGAAATTATCTCCAGATGCTAAAAAACATCAGTGTGGCTTCTAGCCATGACTCTACTGCTTGGGTTCTTCAATCCCCTGAAAAACTGGGAGTATGTTGCTACTGGAAGACCCGCATCAAATCAACCATCGACGAGGAGGAGGAGGCGCTCCCAGAAAGGTCTGCATCATCCTCAGAAAGCCCTCCCTGAATTATGCATCAGCACCCATGTCAGGTACAATGGCTAGTGCTAAGGCTGACACAATGAGAGGATCTGTAGGTATTCTCTGATCATCCATGTCTGGTGTCTGATCACCATCTGGAAACTGGTGCACAACCGGAGGATGTCTCGGTGGCATGAATCTAAAAGCTCAAGCACACACCTTAGATCAAGATTATCAAGGACTGAAAACAAGAAGTGTAGGAAGGGAACAAGATAAATAAATCACTCATGTTATACAAAACATGACTACACGGCGTGTACATTTCCTACATGGTGTGTTCCCTGAAGTCATTTACATGGGCGTGTACTCCTACCTAAACTGGTCTTGTAACACCCCAAACACACGACATGTTGTCTTAACACACGAAGTGTACTTGAATCCTCTTTCCCTGCCTGAGTCCTTCTACACTGTTAAGCCACACGACTCTCCTAAGGTAAGACTACACGACGTGTACAATTCCTACATGGCGTGTAATAGAAAAGCATTACATGGCCCATGTTGTTAGTGAAACAGCCTAACACATGACTCAAACTACACGACATGTTCCAGATGGACACGGTGTGTATGAGAAGGGATAATACTGACCCATGTTGTTTGTGACATGCCCGGGTAAATGGGTAAGACTACACGGCATGTTCGAGGCAGACACGGCGTGTACGTGAAAGGGTAACAACAACCCATGTTGTTCGTGACATGGATGGGAACCTAGGTCGGACCACACGGTTTGTTTAGATGGGACACGACATGTATTAGACACAACTCAGCTAACCTGTGTTGTTAGTGACACGGGTGGCCACATGGTCGACACTACACGACATGTATGGACGATACATGGCATGTTCACAACAGGTTTTCCTTATACCGTGTTTCTACCCACACAGACTATGCCACAGTTTGAGACTACACGACATGTACATAAAGTACATGGCGTGTACTTAAGAAAAATTGTTTCTTCCCGAAAAGAAGAACATAGGGAGTGTACTTAACATTACACGACATTTATTCTGGTTTTTTATGGACAGTAAGCCTCAGAAACTACTCCAGAACCTAGAAAACACTAAAAAAAAGCATTGAAAGTGCCAAATTCCGATCCGTGAGGGACCATACTCCCCGTGAATCAAAGTTTGGAATCGTGTACACCTTATATCATGGAAACAAAGGTAATTATCCACAAAGTTCTGGTCCATGAGGGCCCATAACACCTCAAGAACCAATGTTTAGCATTCGTTCAAGCAAACCTCTACACAAGAAATACACTATCAAACAATAGGTATTTCTATTAAGGAAACTATCACAAAAACATTCATATTTTACACATCACCTTTCACAACAACATGCAATCCCTAATGAATCCTAGATAGAATGAAAAAAATGCATGACATGTGATTTCTAGCAAGTGCCTACATGATGCATGAGATGGAACACCCTCATCTCATCGGTTTGCAAAAAAATAGAACATCAATAATATCAACAACAACAACACAAATCATTTGAATCACTCAAGGTGAAATCAAATCAACTGTAATAATTGGAAAACAAGAAAAATTGCAATTAATGAGGTAGATTGTATTTTCTCTGTACATGGGTGAGCTACCCCCAAACACAACTTATAACCAAGTACCTATTCCGTCCTATCCCTGGCTAAGGCTCCAAATAGTAATTCAAGAGAAAAAAACCCTATGATACAACTTTGTAACATCCCGTTTCCGAAATCCACCCAGAGGCACCCCGTACTCGGTTGGTCACAGGGCCTGAGGTGCCTTTCCCCGAATGTCAGAGGCTATCAATTAGCAGTGTGTGCCTTGGGTGTGACAGTGGGGAAACTATTCCCTCATTGGAAGAGTACATAGTGGAAGTAAATAATATATACAATAGCGGAAGTACTAAATATAGAAAAACAATAAACAGTGGATGATCGAAATAATAAACAACATGAGCACACACACACACACACACACACACATATATATATATATATTTGAAATGATTCATGATACAAATGTATAGGAAAGCATCCAAACAAGTCACAATACTAAAAATTCAAACAGTGATAAACCAAAGTACAAAACGAAAGATAAAAAGATCCTTATCATCGCAAGCCATAGCTTGGTCCCATGCTCCCCATCTCCATAGCACTCATGTACATGAAGTAGAAGAGCACTTTCCCTTATCTATACCTGCAACAATATAATCTGTTTGGGCCCAAAAGCATGACCCAAACATGGTGTGAGAATAAATCCCAGTAGGAACCCACATTAAGATTGGTTCCTAACATTCAGTGAATATATGGTAGGTAAAAGTATAGAAAGAAGAAAATAGGAAAGTACTAAGAATAAAACAATCCACAGTTTCAAATCAAGCAACAGTGAAACGAACAGCTAAACCTCAAACAGGTAACCCTCTGTGAAGTACTCACAGCCATCGCCTGTGGTACTACCTAAAAAGTAAAAGCAACCCTCTGGGCAGCACACTCGATATAACACCTCTAGTTTTGTATATGAATATAATAAGACTCCTTGAGGAAGCACTCACAGTCAATTCCCCTTATATTCTAGGGTAGTCAGGAACTCTCCGAGGAATCTCACACAATTAATTCCTCTTATAGCCCCAAGGTCAAGGACTCTCTGAGAAAGGTCAATCGGTCAATTCCCCTTATAGGCCAGGTTGTTTATAGAATCTATGAGTAAGAACTCACCATCAATTCCCCTTATAGTCTATACAACTCAGGATTAAAATCAAAGAATCTCTGAGGAAGCTCACTCGATCAATCCCCTTATAGTCTAAAGCAATCAAAGACTCTCTGAGGAAGATCAATTAGTCAATTCCCCTTATATCTCCAAGTGGTTCTAGGAACTCTGAGGATTCTCTCTCGTTCAATCCCCGTTATAGCCAAAAGTACTCAAAGACTCCCTGAGGAAGCTCACCCGGTAAATTCCCCTTATATTATACTACACCTGGTTCTCACGGTCCTGTGTAGGTCAATGAGCATAGAAGTGTAATATGGACAAAGTAAACCTACAAGACTACTTGTCTAATAGTCGACAACATATCAAGCATGTCAGAATACAAATCTCCATCTTATAGTAACAGGCATGGAAAACAGACACGGTAGCCCAACTGGCTAAACAGGACCAAATGGTCGTATACAGAACATGCAAGGGAAATAAATCCAAAGCATAGAAATTGTCCCTATTCATATCTAAATGACCACTACACAGCCATACAAACATCGTAGGAAAATAACAGGGGTAAATCAGTAAACATGCAATACCCCGTTCAAGGGTATTGGTGGAATTTAAACATAATACTCAAAGACTTTGAATGTAAAGGCACAAATCACCTACCTCGAGGTTAGGAGATCGCTATATGTGAACCTCGAAGCTTGAATCTCTTTAAAATTTTGTATATCTAAGAAAACATCTAAAACTTTCAACCCATGATATCTCATGATAAAGGAGAAATCAAAAGATGATGCTCTAGGAGAAGAGAGAACTTGCCGATGCAATTCAAATGCAACCAATGATGTTTGATTTAGTGGACGGACTGAGGCTCAGGGGATCGTTGAATATCTGCGTCCGTACGGAGCTCTCAGTCAATCAAGACTTAAAAGAAGAGTGATTTGGTGATTATATGTGACCCCGGGGTGTTTAATGACAAAAAAGAAAGTACAAAACGTGTACTTTTGAAGTATACAACGTGTACTTGCCTTTTCCGTACTCCGCTTTAAGCGGCCTCCTAGTCACTCCCACACGGCCGTGTGTGTGGCTACTACATGACCATCACATGGCCTACTGCGGTAAAGAATTACACAGCATGTACTCATAAAGTACACGACGTGTACTTAGACAATTTCCAGAATTTCCTCTTTTTCACAAAAACGACCAGAAAAGGAAAACATACCTGAAAAGAAGGTCTGGGTTCCTACATCGTGGAGGTTGTTGTTTATTTCCATGACCAAGATTATGATTAGGGAAATTACTTGTATAATTCCTATAACGACCCAAAATTTTATCAATGAAAATTCTTCTTTATCTAATTAAATGTCTTATTATAAAAAATGGGAATATCAAATATGCACGTTTTTAGTTTTATGTTTTTGGATTTCAAAATATCGTTAAGAATTATTACCATTGCTAATATAGTCATTTAATAGTGATCACATGATTAGTATAAATATAGGGATTTAATAAATCCAATTTACTCAGAGAAAGGAAGTGATGGCCTCATCTAGTAGACTTGCCCCGTACGAAGCCCATTTGTCGGATCTCATAAAGGAGGTGGCTTCATTGAGCTTCACTCTTAACCAAGCCCAAGCCGAGCTTCAACACGTTATGCTCGAGAGGAACCGCCTATGGGAGAAGTTGAAGTTAATATATATTACCAGCCGAGCGATGTTATCTGAGCCACCCCAAGAGCCTATCATTATCGCACACCTTACCAGTCAATCTTATGCAAGTGTTATATGGGGTTATATAACAGGACCTTAACATTACGATTATGTGAATTATTTTTGTATATAATAAAGAGTATACATTCATAGTTTTTAAATCATAAATAGAATTTTTAGTTTAGTATTCAATTAAGAAATATATTTCGATGAATTAAGGTATTTTTAATTAAATAATATTTTAACAAAATGTTATTACTACGTTAATTTTATCAATTATAAATGATTGCATGATGCAAAGAATTGTAATTTTTATTAAGGTTTGAAAACTATTTTTTTCAAAACACATGAATTTGATAAATAGTGGTTTTTACATTAAATGTAAAAATTCAAAAATTTAGAAAATTATTTACATAAAATGAATATTATTTTTTGAATCTGGATGTCGGAATTGTCCAATGGTGAATTTTTTTATAATTTTCTGAGACAATCAAATTTTTGGTTACAAAAAAAATACCATTTAAATATATAATGTATTTTATGACATCATAATGAACCAATAGTGATGTGATAAAATACTATAACCATTATGTTCGGCTAATATATGTTTCACCATTAAAATAATGTGATTTATGTATTGTAAATTTTATTTTAAAAAGCCTTAGTGGACCCTCCAAGACTTATAAAACATTTTATCTTTTTAAAATGATTTCCTTGATAGTGTCACTCTACACCACATAATAAAGCCAAATGTTTTAAAAAGTTAGGCCATTGGCCTTATAAAATATTATTTCCAACCCCCTTTGGAAAAAACCATGGGAAAAAACCATGGGCTGGTTTGTGGTTTGGATTAGTTTAATGTGTGGTGACACAAACCTAAATAATAAATAATTCCCTCGCCTTTCCTATATAAACCCACCCAAGCCAACACTTCCTCTTTAGTCAAAGCTTTTGGAGTTCATCTAACTTATTCACTCCTCTCTCCAAAATCCTCCCAAGGCACCCCAACCTCCTAATAAGCCTCTCTCATGCCTCTCCCAAGCCTTTGGGATCACACTTCCAATTAAGAGATTCCTTCCCTTCTTATTTTTATCCATGTTTCTGTATGTTGTAATAAAATTTTATATTCAATTAATAATGTTGGGGTATGATTTAGAACCTCAATTATTTTCCCCTCCATGTGTTTTAAATGATTAGAGATCTATTTCTCTTTCATTAATTCTTCCCTTGTACACCCGTTACCATGTTGGAATTTCATAAGATATTTCTCTCTTCTCATTCACTTTGAAGCAATTGTTTTTTATTACGAGTATAAATTTAATTAAATTTTTGGTACATGTATCTATATGAACCTTTTAATTTCCATTTAATTCAAATATTATGAGACACCCCTTTCTCCCCCATCAACCAGTTTTATGAATTCTTATGTCATGTTGTTATGCTGCCGAAATTGCACAGTGATTTTTCCAAGACAAAGTCATTGTGTAGTGAATACCATGACCATTTCTCTATCAATGGTATTGACCTTTTTGAACATTTAATTATTGAATATGGATTTTAATATATGAATTCCACATTCCTTTATCATGGAATAAATGATGAACATTGATGAATCCATGTTGTATGATCTATGTGGCACACTTACGCATGAAATGAAATGTTTATGAATGGTGCACCCTGATAGCACTCCAACGCATTGAGTAAAGATTAGTATCATGATACTGAAAGTGCAATGAGGATTTAATCATGATAATTCAAGTTCAATGAGGGTTTAATCATGCTCCATGTGCAATGATCCTTGGCTCATGCTAATACCATGTTAAGTGTTGCTACCACATTTCCTTGTTATGATAATCATGCTATGTCATGCCTTTATGTTCATGTTTCTCTTATGCTCCATTGATATTCCTACTGCCTAAAATGTATTGTATTCTTCATGTTATTTTTTGTTTACTTCCTTAATTGGATTTATAGCTAACCCTTTTCTTATGCATGTTCTCAGTTTATCCCATTCAATGCTATGTACGAGGGAATATAGTGGTCATGTAAAGTAAGTTTTCAATAAAGGTGTTGTGTTTCATGTTTTAAGCCATTATGTAATGTTTCTAAGCCTCAAATAAACTAGAAATATTGATCTTATATATTGTATTAAGTTAATATTTTATGTAATAAATCATTTTTAAGTGTGTAATAAAGAGAAGGGTTGTTATAGTTGGTATCAGAGGATAGATTTATTTATTTTTTGGATTAAGATTGGAAACCCCTAGTGAAACCCTTCGGGATAAAACTAAGTATAATAAAAATATGCCTATGTTTTGGTGAGTATTGAGTAAGTGATTTATCAATAAAATACATCCCTTTCTGGATAAGAGTAGGTAGAGGCCGCTCTGGCACATTTGTACATAGGAGTGAAAACTCAGATAAGGAGTTTTGGGCTTGATCCGGGATATCCTGGTACACAACAATGGTCTTGATACACTCTTGGTTATGAAACTCCAATTGGATATGCTTTAGTAAATTCACAAGCTTAGTAGGAACCATTGTTAAAGGAATAAAAAAATTCCCCCAAGAGTAAATGTTGGGAAGTAGATCATGGATAACATAGATTGAAGCCCATAGATTCATAATTTAAGGAAGTAAAAGTTATTTATAAGTAATCCGTTCTTGTCCTTGGATTAGCCTTTATGTGTTACCCCTAACATTCCTTTTATTCTAGCCAATGGTTGGTAATATTAGGACTCGAGCTAACAACCGATGCAAATATCAATGTGATGACTATTCTAATGAGATACCCAATCCAATTGGAGTAGGAATCACGAACTTTGTCATAATACTCTCTCAGTTAACTCAGGATTTGAATAGAAACATTGTTCAAGAGGAACATTCAACCCCCTTAATAATGAACAAGTCACCATCGAGAGCTTCATGAGTCCAAGTCCTCATACTTTTAATGGGTCATCTGATCCCTCAATCACCAAGCAATAGATCAACTCCATTGAAAAGATCTTCTCCATCCTTTAATGTTCTGAACAAGAGAAAGTTATTTTGGCTGCTTATCGTATGGAGGGTGAATCCAATCAATGGTAGACGTTGATAAAAAATACAAAGCCTGGGGAATATATCAAGGAATTTGAATGGAAGGATTTCTAGAAAATGTTTTTCGATAAATATTTTCCGCACACCCTCTGACATTAGATGGAAAGGGACTTCCTTACCCTCACAAAAAAAGAAGACAAATCCATCGAAGAATATGAGGAAAAATTTAAAATTCTTGCACGATATGCCTCCGGCCTTGTCGTTACCCTAGAATGAAAGGTTGAACACTTATTTGGTCAGATAAAACCTAGCCTACGGAAAGCCTTGATGATCCATGACTTCGATAGCTATGTGGAAATTTTCTGATGTGCCCTCAATGTCAAACTATAGATCAGTGGATATCAAGGGTATCATGTGGATACAAAGCATAAGGTGGACTTCAATTCTAGCGGTCCTATGGATAAATCCAACTATGATAAGAAAATCCAACACCCCAGTTTCCAAAGGTGCCGAAAGAAGAACCCCGAAAATTGCTTGAAGAGTATGAGGAAATGCTTTAGGTTTGGAAGATAAGGTAACCTAGCCATTAACTGCCGACATGAAAAACCCAAAGCTACGACAGAGAAGAGGAATGATCCATTCGACTCTTAACACATTTTTCATTGCTTTAACTACAAAGAACCAGGGCACCATGCAAATCAGTTCCCTATAACAAGGGTTTTCAGATGCAACCAATAACTTCCAAAGCAGCAGGGGTGAGCTTTTTTCCATCGCTACCACTGAAGTGAACCCCGACTACGAAGTGGGGATCAGTAAGCTAGTTATTAATTCAAGAATAGAAAACATACTTTTTGAATCTGGATATATGAATTCTTTTACATCCTAAATGTTTAGTAGAACAATCCCAACACCACCAAAAATCATGGAAGAAAAGATGTTCGTGAATATGACATATGGGGAAATCATTACATCCCATGAATATAACTCCTCCCCTGTCATAATTTGTGGATTGAACTTCTCAGTGAACCTCGTCATACTCCCTTTGGTGGTATTTTATGCAATTCTCAGCATGGATTGGATTTCCTTATATAGAGCCAACATAAATTGCTATGAGAGAGAAATCACTCTCCATGTTGATAATTTACACACGATTCTATACAAGTTCAAGGATAAAGATGAATCTTCTTTAGCAACATCATCTCAAGCATGGATATTATTACTCTATGATCATGAGTATTTGGCTCAGATGATTGAGTCCATGGAAGCAACCTTCTTTGAAGACTTGCCTATTGTGAGGGAATTTACTGAAGTGTTTCTTGAGGAATTTCCTGGTCTACCTCTTAGAAGAGATGCTGAATTCCCAATTGACATTATACCTGGGGTGTTGCAAATACCCAAGACTTAGTATAGAATGGCTGTTGTGGAGCCTGAGTAGCTGAAGAAACAACTACAAAAGAATCTGGATAAAGGGTTTATACACCAAAGTGCTTAACCATGGGGTGATTTAGTCCTCTTTGTCAAGAAGAAAGATGGGGCAATGCGCCTTTGCATTGATTATCGTGACTTCAAAAAATTCACGTTAAATAACAAGTATCATATTCCTTGAATTGATGACTTTTTCAATCATCTACGTGGGAAAAAATACTTCTCCATGGTGTATATGTGGTCGGGATATTACCAAATAAGGGTGAAAAAGGAGGATATCCCCAAGACTGATTTTACTACAAGATACGAGCACTATGAATTCGTAGTAATGCCTTTTGGACTCACCAATGATCCAGAAATCTTCATGGAAATGATGAATAGAGCCTTTAGATATTACCTTGAAAACTTGTGGAAGTATTTATAGAAGATATTCTTATATACTACAAAAACAAGGATGAGCATAAGGAGCATCTAAGAACTGTACTACAGACCTTGAGAAAGGAGAACCTCTATGTGAAGTACAAAAAGAGTGAGTTCTAGTTGAAGGATGTCTCATTCTTGGGCCATATCATCACAAACAATTGGATATCTGTGGATTCCTCCATGAAAGATGCAATTGAGGGATGACGAAGGCCATCATCGGTAACAGATATATGTAGCTTCCTTGGGTTAGCTGGATATTATAGCCTATTTGTGAGGAATTTATCACAATTTTCCAAAACTCTTACCAAGATAACTTGGAAGGGAATAAAGTTTTCTTGGAGTGGTGAATACAAAGAGATATTCAAGGAGTTAAAAAGGAGGCTTATTAATTCACCTGTGCTCACATTACCCATAAGGGGATAAATTTTTATGGTATTTAGTGATGCTTCAAAGAAGGGAATGCATTGTGTGTTGATGCAGAATGACAAATTCATTGCCTATGCTTCAAGGAAATTGAAAGTTCACATGAAAAACTATCCAACACATTAACTGGAGTTGGCTGAAGTGATCTTCACTTTAAATATTTGGCGGCATTACCTCTTTAGAGAGAAGTGTGAAATATATATTGACCACAAAATCCTCAAGTATATATTCACACAAAAATATTTGAACATGCGATAATGAAGATGGTTAGAGATGATCAAACACTATGAATTCTCAATCCATTATCACTCTAGGAATGGGAAAAAGTTGGATGATTCTCTAAGTAAAAAGGATCATATATATTTATCAATGATGAGAATTGAAAAGGATCAAATCATCTTAGATTTGCAGAGGATGGACATGTGAATCATTATGGGAGTAACCTCATCAATCCTTTCTCAAATTATTGCTCAACCATCCCTCATGGAGAAAATAAAGGATGCTCAAAGATAGAATGTGAAAATCCTAAAAAGGGTGGAAGGTTTCAGAAATGGGAAATCCTTAGATTTAATGGTTTAGAAAGATGGAAATGTGATATTTGGGTCATGATTATATGTACAATACGATCCAGAGATAAGGAAAGAGCTTCTAATTGATGCACATAGCTCAACCATCTCTATTCATCCAGGGAGCACAAAAATGTATTGGGATCTCTGAGAAAACTTTTAGTGGGACAATATGAAAAGGGAGATTACTGAATATACATCAAAGTGCCTGGTATGTCAGTAAGTGAAGGATGAGAGGAAAAAGTCTAAGGGGATGATGCAACCACTACCCATACCAACTTGAAAGTGGGAGAACATTACCATGTACGTTTTTCACTAGACTTCCATTGAAATCTATAGGAAACAATGCTATATGGGTCATTGTAGATCGTCTTATGAAGACAACTAACTTTATCGTGATTGAAGAGGACTTCTCATTGGAAAAACTTTCATGGATTAACATCAAATAAGTGGTAAGGCTGCATGCAGTACCACTATCTATTGTATCTGATCGTGATCCGATATTCACCTAGAAGTTTTGGAAAAGTATCCAACATGATCTAAGCCCTGAAGTGAACTCCAGTACGGACTATCATCTTCAAAATGATGGGAAATATGAGCGAACAATTGAAAAACTTGAAGACATGTCAATATCATGTTCTATGGACTTGAAAGGAGGAAGGGACCATCATCATCCACTGGTTGAATTCACCTACAATAAAAATTTTCTCTCAAGCATACAAATGGAACCACATGAAAAACTTTATGGGAAAAGGTGCAGAACACTAGAGTGTTGGGATAAATTCGGTGAGCGTATGCTTCTAGGACTTGAAAGGGTTGAGGAAATTGTGGAGAAGGTGAAAACGATTCAATAGCATATCTAGGCAACCCAAATTCAACAGAAGCATTATGCAGATAACCATCGACAATACCTTGAGTTCAAAGTTGGATAAATGGTATTTCTAAGCATATATACATGGAAGAAGGTTATGAGGTTTGGAATAAAAGGGAAGTTAAGTCCTAGGTACGTCGGCCCCTTTGAAATTTTTGATCGTGTTAGGGTCGTGGCCTATCAACTTTCACTTCCACCTAACCTGTCCAAAGTACATGATGTCTTTCAAGTATCCCTCTTAAAGAAGTACATACCATACTCTTCACATGTACTCTATTCAGAGGTAGTACAGTTAGAGGATGGTATTTATTACGAGGATAATCCAGTGAAGATCTTAGATTTTAGGGAAAACGTTATACAAAATAAGACATTTTCCCTCATTAAAGTATTTTCTAGAAACCACAAGTTCGAAGAGGAAACTTGGGAATTAGAGGAAGTAATGAAGCAATGTTAACCTCATTTTTTTAGTGTGGTAAAATGAAATTTTGTGGGAGAAATTTATTCAGGGGGAAGATTGTAATGACCGAAACTTTTATCAATGAAAATTGATCTTGATATAATTAAGTGTATTATTTTTTGAAATGGGTATATAAAATATTCACTACCTTTGTTTTATGTTTTTAGATTTTAAAATATAGTTAATAATTATTAACGTTTCTAATATATTCGTTGAAAAATGATCACATGATTAGTATAAATATAGGGCTTTAACAAATCCAATATACTCAGACAAAGGAAGAGATGGCCTCATCCAGTAGACTGGCCCCGTACGAATCCCATTTTTTAGAGCTTGGAAAGGAGGTGACTTCATTAGGATTAGCTCTTTACCAAGCCCAAGCCGACCTTCAACATGTTAAGCTCGAGCAGAACCGCCTACAGGAGAAGTAGAAGTTGATAGAGTTTACAACCCGAGAAATGTTATCTGAGCCATCCCAAGAGTCTGTAACCATTTCAAACCTTACCCTTCAGTCTTAGGCGGGTGTTATAAGGGGTTATGTAACAAGGCCTTAGAACTATGATTATGTGCACTATTTTTTAATAGAATAAATTGTATATATTCATAGTTTTATAATCACAAATAGCATTTATAGTTAATATTAAATTATTAAATCTATTTTGATAAATTAATAAATTTTTGAATTGAGTAATATTTTAATAAAATATTATTACTAAATTACATTTATTAAATAAAAATGATTGTATAATGAATACAATTGCTATTTTTATTATGGATTGAAATCTATTTTTTTTCAAAACCCATGATTTTTTGATAAATGTCAGTTTTTATTTTAAAAGTAAAAATTCACATATTTAGAAAATTATTAAGACAAAATGAATATTATTTTTGGAATCATGATGTCAAAATTTTTCAATGGTGATTTTTTCATAATTTTCCGATATAATTGTATTTTTTGGTAAAAATTAAATACCATTTAAATATATAATGTGTTTTATGACATAATAATGACCCAATAGTGATGTAATAAAATACTATAAACATTATGTTCAAACAATATATGTTTCACCATTAAAATAATGTGATTTTATTTTTGTTTGTTTTAATTTACCAAGCCTTAGTGGACCCTCCAAGGCTTATAAAACATTTTATCTTTTTAAAATGATTTCCTTGAGAGTGTGATTCACCACTACATAAGAAAGACTAATATTTTAAGATGTTCGGAAATTGGTCTTATAAAATATTGTTTTACAATCCCCTTTATCAAAAACCATGGGAAAAATCATTTAATGGTTTTTGGTTTGGATTAGTTTAATATGTGGTGACCCAAACCTAAATAATAAAGAATTCCCTCTCCTTTCCTATATAAACCCACCCAACCCCCACTTTCCCTTCACTCAAATAATTTTTAGTTCATCCAAAATCTTACCTCATATCTCTAGAATCCTCCCAAGGCACCCCAACCTCCCAATAAGCCTCTATCAAGCCTCTCCTAGGCCTTTGGAATCACACTTCCTAGTAAGGGATTCCTTCCTTTCTTATTTTTATCCATGTTTATTTATGTTGTAATAGACTTTTACTTTCAATTAAAAATGTTGGGATATAATTTCACACCTCCCTTATTTTCCCCTTCTTATTTTTGAAATTATGAGAGACCCAATTCTCTCTCATTAATGCATCACATGTACTCCTGTTACCATGCTGAAATTTCGTAAGGAATTTCTCTCTTCTCATTCACACTCAAGCATTTATTTTTTATTATGAGTCTAAATTCCATTAAATTTGTTGGGACATGTATCTATATGATAACCCTTACTATCCATTTCACTAAAATATTATGAGACACCCATTTATCTCTCATAAACAATTTTAATTAATTCATTTGTCATTTCTTTATGCTGCCGAAATTACACCACGATTTTTCTAAGCTAAAGTCATTGTGTAGTGAATACCATGACCATTTATCTATCAAGGTCATTCAAATTTCTGAAAATTTACTTATTAATTATATATTTTCATGTATGAATTCAAAATTATGTTATACTAGAATAGATAATGATGTTTGATGAATTCATGTTGTATGATCTAGGTGGCACACTTACGCATGAAATGAAATGTTTAATAAGGGCGTTCCCTGATAGTGCTCCAATGCATTGGGTAAAGATTAGTATGATGATACATAAAGTGAAATGAGGGTTTAATCATTATAATTAAAGTGAAATGGGGGTTTAATCATTCTCCATGTGCAATGAGACTTTTCTCATGCTAATACCATGTTATGTGTTGTTACAACATTTCCATGTTATGATAATCATGATATGTCATGCCTTTATGTTCATGTTTCTCTTATGTTTCATTGATATACCTATTTCCTAACATGTATTTTATTCTTCATGTTATTCCTTTTTTAATCCCTTACTGATCTTTATAGTTCACCCTTTTCTTATGCATGTCCTCAGGTTATCCCATGCAATGCTAAGTACGAGGGAATGTAGTGGTCATGTAAATGAAATTTTCAATAAAGATGTTGTATTTCATATTTTAAGTCAATATATAATTTTACTAATCCCTAAAGAAACTAGACCTATCTATCTTATAAGTTGCATCAAGTGTAGATTTTATGTAATAAAACATGTTTAAGTGTATAATAAAGAGCATGGTAGTTTGAAGTCACATGTTCCTTATAGTTGAAACACTGTACTATTGGTTGAGTATTGATCTGAAACGTCCTTTATTCATTCAGATTTGTGATATTATTCATATCCCTTTAGAAATTATTATCCATATGCCCCTATCTTTAGAATTTTAAGCATCTACTAGTTCCCTTGAGGTAGTTTCTAGAATGTTTTCCCAACAATTTGGACACGTGGGCTATTGGGTTTTCTTTCCTTCATGGTATTTATCTATTTAACCTCCCAAATTAAACTATATTTTCCTATTTCAATATCTAGGCCTATGAGAAAAATAGGAGTCTCCAATATTCATTTCATCCTCATTGGAATAATGGAAAATATACTTATATCTTTCAAAGTATATAATCACAAATGATTTTCATATATATGGATTTAGTTCTATAAATAAGTGATACAACATTCTTTTAGTCTTTTTGAAAAATACAGAGGCATATCATGCCATCCTCTATAATGTTTTCCTCATATGCCCTGATAGACTCATCTTCCTTTTCCCTCTGTCTAAGGTACTTCCTTTCCATATTAAGATAGAGAGTTCAAGAACATTATTTACTCAAAATTATTTTCTTGAATTCATTGAAATCCATAGAATCTATTTTATCCTTGAAATTTTATTTTTTGATTAGTTTCCACCAACGATCAGCGTCCCCATCAAATTGATAGACCTCCAATATGAATTTCTCTTATTCTAAGCATTAGAGGACATAAAATATCTTTTGAATGTAGTCAATCCATGGTTATATGATGATGGGATCCAAATATCCACTAAATATGGGAGACCTTTTTCACATAATAGATTCAACCACAACTTTTTTTCTTAGAAGAAGGAGTGAGTTACACATTATTCAAGCTAATTTTTATAACTCGAGCTAGTTAAGAAAGTACAATCATGAATTTTGGAGTTCTTGTTTTTATTAGAATTAGAATTTAATTTGGGAAATAGTCACATTTGTTATCACATTGATTGTTCTTAGGGATTCTCGTATTTCCCTCCATTAACTAAGAAAAATAAATCACAATTAGGCAACTTAAATACATATATAATAATCATATAAAAAGGAAAAAATGGATATAGAATAAAAAACATGTAAATTGAATGTATATCCTATATTATGATTCCTTAAGATTAAATCTATGTTATCCATGGTGATAGAATTATTCATGGGGTTCTAAGTAGAGTTTTAAAGTCTAAATAATGAAAAATAAATTGATTATTCTCTAATAACAAAAATAAAATCCCTATCAATTAACACATATATTTATATGATTTTAGGCATAATTAACCATGAAATAAAAACCAAGGATCCTAAATTATATTGTCTTTGAAAGATTAGGTACATCATTATAAATAATGAAACCAAAATAAAAAATCATTTATTTAATCTCTGTAAAGATCTCATAATTCCCTTTTATATATTACATCTTAATAGGAAAACCTAGGGAATTCATGGAAAAATGGAAGATCTAAAAATCCCAATAAACAAAATAAACATAAGAAGAAAGCATTGTAAATGAGTTATAGGGCATAAAATGATGAAATAAAAAATCATAGGACATGAATAAAAATATAGAATCATAACATGTAGAACATGAGATCATGTAATCATGGTATCATAGGAATATGGTAATAACATACAAACTTATTAAAGCATCATTTTAGGATAACTAGAAAGACCATTGCACATGGCGAACAAAGTCCCTTAAAGTAATTTGGTTCCCTCCATGTCCCAACATTATGTCTCATGAGACTGAAAATTACACAATGCATTATAGTGATATCCCAGTGAACCCATAATAACATGTTTATTAAAATTCTCACCACATGAATAATCAACCATAAGGAATAAATATAAGGGTTACCCATGAAAATTGATGGGAACATAATCATATTATAAAGCATAAATAATGGGGGTATCATATTTATGTTCATGAATGAATGGATTTGAAACATACATGGACTTTGAAAAGGGTAATTACGTATATATCATGATAAATACTGTCCAACTAATGTGAAAAATTGTAAAAAAATTGTTTATAAAGCATTCAAAAATTGCTATTTTTGTGTGGTTTATGGGGAAATATAAAAAGTTTGTAATAATGAAAATGTGTAATTGTTTTAATTAAACCAGAAGTAAAAATATATAGTTTTTAGTGATAATAAATAGTGTTTTTATAAAAATATTGGTGGATTAAAATTGATTATGGAGTGTAATTGAAAATCGATATAAAATTTGTATGTTCCCTTTAATCGGGTCTACTTATCGGGAGAAATTGAGAAGGAACCCATACAAAACATGTATTTCCCCATAATAGAAAGAGGAATTGATCTAGGTAATAAAAATTGAACATAAAAATATAATTTTGGAGGATTAAAAAAGAATAATTAAGAATTATATTTGGTTAAGAAAAGAGAAAGCATAACATGATTGAAAAATGAGGGTTTAGAGTGAATCTCTTACCCTATGTATGATGTTGTTCTACACATGTACTTAATTTCTAAGATAATGAGATTAGATTCATTAAAAATTTCATTAATAACTAATTAAACATGTATTTTATTTTTTTATAATTTTATTAAATTCATTTTTGGGATTTTGGATGAGTTATAAGATTCAATTTCGTCATTTGGGAGTGTTTGTTTTCTTGGTTTTCCTGATTGGTTTACTTATATAAATGTATGAAAGACAATGTAAAATTATAATATGTATATGGAACTTATATTATATGTTTTTATTGAACTTAAAAAAATTAAATAGTTATATATGTAATTTTTTTCTTCAGATATGAGGATGATTCATTAGATAAAACGTTAATGATAACCGTTAGACTATTTTAGCCTGTTTCGATGATCACACAATACTTTTTGTTTTATTAATTAATGTTATATATATATAATTGTTCAAAATCCCATAAATAAGTTATAACATAAATTTTAAAATATGGGTTAACTGATATAGTGGTTTTCTAAATAGCCTTGAATTTTGTATTAGAAAAAGAAAATCATCATCCATGAAGGTGGTGAATTGACACCTCACAGATGATGTTTTATTTTTTAGAACAAAAGTCATAAGAGAAGAGAATTGAAAATATATATTAAATTTACACAAAAATTTAGAATATGATATTGGGTCTATCATGTAACTTGGATAAGGGTATGTGATGAAAAAAATAAGAAAACAAATTTGAAAAAAATTAAAAGAAAATGAAAAATTAATTCTCCTTGATAACATCCATAGAAAAATTGTGTTTGGTATTTTTTTGAGACAAAATTATCTTGGATTTGGAGGAGATACATAGTAAAATTATTGGTATGAATTTTAGCAAACTGCATGGCGTAGAAGTTGTGAGTAGAAGAGGTGATGAGGGGTGATATTTATAGGGTGGAGAGGGGTGTTTTTTATTATTATATTAATTATTTTATTATATTGGCACAAATATATCAATAGTTTTGAACCTTATCAAAAAATATTTTAAATAATTATGTATATTTAGATATTCGGGTCTTACATTATCCCAATATCATCCATGACTGAATAATTCATGTATTTGTAAAATACCATAAATTACAGTATTTCACTATTCACCAACATTTCAACTATTTTAGAAAAATCCCAAAAATACACCCTAACCATTTTTTATATGTAAAATTAAAAAATAGAATCCAATTTATGACAAAAATTTTATAAATATGATAACTTAACTTTATTTTCTTAAAATCATCAATTATTCAAAAAATATCGATATTAAAATTATAAACGATTTTATGACACTTGGTAATATTAATTGGGCTCTAATAAAATTATCTTATAAATATAAGACAAAAAAATATTAATTTATGAATCTATTTTTTGAAAATTTAATTTATTTTAAATAATTATATTAATTATAAAATTATGATTAAATATTTGTGACTTACAATAATACCAAAAATAAATTTATCAATTTTATTTACTTATACCATGATATAAATATATCATATTTTCATTCATAAGATTATAAAAATTTATTTACACTTGATTTGGTAAGGTTACTAATATATTATCCAAATTAATATTCCTAATGGTCACAATACTATTCCATTTGTAAAGTTTCTTTAATTTCTATTATTTCATTCATTCTTCATTTATAAAGTTTGTTTCTTGTTGTTTATGTGATTTTGTGTGATTTATTCAATATGAAATAATTTTTAAAATGGAATTTCAATTGATAAAATTATGGGTCATATAGGGAATGTATTCATGTATAATTATCTTCTTTACCTCAATTATTTAGGATAGATATTCATGATTATAGGGAAATAATATCACATCTTGAATAGAAGATTTAGTGAAGATTCATACACCACCTTAAACATGTATAAAATGGGAGTATTCCTTAGAATGTGAAGATTGATATCCCTATTGTAAACTTTTTTGATGGATTTATATAAGTATATCTAATCTTACCAATTATAATTTTAAAATCCACTAAGTAATAAAATTTATGTTTTTGTTGGAGATTTAGTTCAAAAACACTTACAGAGGATGAGTTATTTTCTTGGCATAAAAATATCACTCTATTTACTGTTTTCATAGATATCAAAACCCCTTTATTTTTAGGTCTATCTGGAATAGTTTTTCTAATCTTTAAAGATATGAATAAATTTATAGAATTAGAATCAGATAGTACGTTCTCTATTCGTGAATGAATAACTAGATTACCTATCACCACATCATTTTCTATACCCACCTTAGTCATAGTGATAGAATACTATCTTACCTTCTCTCTAGTCCATGGTGCTTATTGTTATTTATTGTCACCAATAAACCTTGGTTATGGGAATTGGATTTCGCATTTCCTATGTTATTTACAGTTGAATCAATTCATTATAGGATGAATGTGGATCTAAACAATTTTTTATTTTCTAATTCTATTAGGTTTATTAATTTCCTCCAACACTGGTTGGCCTGATGCCCCTCTTATCCACATTTTAAGCATCTATCGGTTCCCAAAATTTTGTTCCTTGGATTCCTATTCCCACACTATTGACAACAGGGATACTAAGTTTTATTGCCTTTATAGGATTTATCTATTGATAACCCTGAAGAAAACTCTATTTTATACTTTTTTCAAAACCCATGAGACCACTAAGATCCACTAATATACATTTAATATTTGAGAGCACACCATACAATATTTTTATAGTTTTCAAAGTCTTTAATGTACAAACCATTTCATAGACTTGGTTTTTACCCACTAAAGAAGCGGTCCACCTTTCATTTGATGTTGATGACAAAGTAGTAGCCATACCATGAAAGCCTCATGATGTTTTCCTCATAAAACACCATATAATCATCTTACATTTTCATCAGATTGAAGAACACCATATCCATTATAAAAAGAGTGTTTAGGAAAAATATATTTTGGAAAATAGTTTCTTAATTTCTTCCAATTCCATTTAATGAACATCCCATTTTGGACCATGTATTCTTGATCAGTGTCCACCACTTATTTACTTCTCCCTCAATGTGATAAAAATCCAACACATCTATCACTTTCGTTGATAATTAGACGATTTATAATTCCTTATCAATTTAATTAATTGATTTTTCCATGATAAGGGGATTAATAGTTCTAATAATTTTAAGAGTAAATTATCATATAAAATAATTGACTGTAACTTGAACTTTTTAGGATAAGTAGGGAGCTCTTCATGATTCATGTTATTATTCATAACTTTTTATATTAGATCTAGTGCTAACTATATTTTCTTAAATACCTCTAACATAATATTATCCGTTTCATTGGGAACATCCTTAGATTACTATAATATTTTTTTTGTTGAAATAGTTTCTTCTATCTCTCGTAATTAACAAAATGAAGAAGAATTAGATGAGATAACAATAAATAATTAACTTACAGAAATAAATAATACAAAATAGAGAGGAATAACTTATAAATAATTATTTTATCATAAATTAAGATTATCTAGGTTTTAATTTAGGCTATACCTAGTAATTTACCTATTAGGTTTTTAACATAATAATTTTTTCATGTCCTTCATAATGGTCCAAAAAGGGTTTCTGAATTTCCAAAAAACACATGTTGAGAGTTTCAAACAATATTTTCATCAAGGCCCATTTTCATGTACTAGGTGATGATAGAGTCCAACTTAATAGACACTTTTCATATTTATTTATCCTATATAAAACTATAAAAGATGAATATCCAGTAGTAGTGTCCAGACATGGATGTAATTTCATAGAAACCAATAACTCTATCCATCACCAATATTCTAGGATATTTTTATATACTTTTAGATATCATTATACATACTCATTGGAATATCACTAATTTTTTCTCATCAAAGATTCCAAATAATAACAAAACCTATGCTCTGACAAAAAATATAGTAACTCAATACTTTTATACATATTATTACTTGATTTCAAAACATAAATATCCAAATATTACATCACAAAATCATGAGGACTAGTGTATTCGGAATAACTGATTCTCATTACTACAAAAGAAATTTAAAACATGATATCCTCATTTTATTCCCTATAATGATATCAAAAATCAATATGAGGTCCTAAAACTACCTAAGAGAACCTATGACCATTATAAAATACCATGTTGAGATAAACAACAATGTATGGGAATAAACATGATAGGGAAAAGTAACATGTGAGTTAATGGTATAACATGGTATTATAAAATAGAATGATCATGAATAATCACATAGAATCCTAAAATAAGGAATATTGTGTCATGAGATCATGGAAACATAGGGAATATGGGAGTAACATCAAACCTGACATAAAAAAAAGATAAGGATAACTACAAATACAATAACATAGGGAGGAAAGAGACCCATAATGAATTATGCTAACTCGTTAATCCCATACATGAATTATCATGAGACTAAAAAATTGAACAATGTAATGGTGTTCTATCTTGGAAAAACTATCAAAAAAATTTCTAATATCTGTTTCCCACATAATGAAATTAAACGATATATAATTACATAATAATTTCCCATGTAAAGATAATGTGTTTCATAATCTTTACTCATATCGTAATCAAAAGAAAAAATCATAAAGAATGAATTTGATAAGTAAACATTTGAAATGTATTCAACTATAAAAAGGAGTGAGAATAACCTAGATATATATATGTGAGACACACACACACATATATAATTATAATCATTCTGATACCTTAATGAAAAATTAAAAGTCAATTAAAGAGAGGTAGTTCATAACTTGAAGAAAATGCTAGTTTAGAGAGATCCGAGACTACAAACCTGATTCCTCACATTTGTTCATTATTTTCATGGATAATAATATTAGGATATATATTAAATTTATTAATAACACTTTTTATGTTTATTATTTCTTTTTTATTTTAATCATTTAATATTATATCTAATTGTTTCATCATTAAGGTTCAGGTCCTACATTTGGGTGATGTTCATCTCATATATCTAAAATCCCCTTGGAAGGTTTACTAAGGTCAAAGAGATTATAAATTTATCATTTCATGAATAGTAAAAATTACATAATTATCCTTTTTATGCATGAATTATACTTATAAATCAATTAATGAAGGATATTTATGAAAAACGAACAACATTTCAATTATGGAGATGGCAAGCAGTATATATGCATGAGTAACATTTCCATTTTTTCAGTGATCCTAATAGAAAGAATAAAAGTATTATTTAATCATTGAAAAATGATATTTATATCTTAAATATTATATTATTTTATTAAATACACTTAAATATACTATCAATATGTTTCATTAATAAAAACATACACACCACTTCGTGTGGTGGTAGACCTCTATACACACGAACAACATTACCATTCATTTAATAAATGGTAAGGTATGAATGTATATGAAACACCAAAAATTTATAAAATAAGAAAAATGTATCCAATAGAATATGTTTCATGAAATAATGAGCTTAAAATAACATGAAATATATTTGATTAAATTTAATATCTTTGATAGCTTGTGAAACACAATGCGTGAGTCTAAAAAACCATAATTTGGTATACTGTTATAACATAGCCGTTAAATTAGAGGGTATGAATATTAATAAATAAATTTAGAAAATTATTTGGTTTAAAAAAATATAAAATAAATTAAATGTATATCTGTTTATTATAAATAAAACAAGATTAATTTGAAAAATAAATCAACTTTTTCTGTAAAAATGTATTTTTCGAAAAGGTGGTTTTGTCTCCCACTGCACTAATAATTTAAAATTAATTTTCTCCCACATAAATATTTTTTAATTGGTAAAATAAAAAATATTTTTTTAGTCCAAATATAAAAACAATATTATGTTGATTTTTTGAGATTTTTTAGAAATATTTCATTTTTTAATGAATATTGAAAAATACATAATTTTAATTGTAATCTGCCTTTTAGTTTAATAAATTTTTAGCATAAAAAAAAACTTTTAATTAATTATTAATTAAATTATATATCAATTAATCCAAATTATTTTATTTTATTCAATTTTTTATATTTCATTTGGATAAAATTTTTTGTAAATTTTAAACATTTTATCTTTGAAAATCAGCATTCTCCTTACGTCCGTGGGATTCATTTAAAATTAAAATCATACAATTATAGGAATTGAATTTAAAAAATATATTATATAATTATTATAATAATAATTTATAATTTATTATTTGTACAAATTAATTTTTTACCAAAATAAATAGTGAAAACATTTAAAATTATTAACTATGGTTAAGGTAAAAATGGATTTATTGAGGTTTAAACTAAAATGATAAGGGTTAAAAACGATCCATAAACTATTAAAACAAAAATTTAACAGAAATATTTACTACTAATGTCTTTTATGTTCAATAATGAACCATTTTGGATCCTTACTTAAAGATAAAAATATGGGTGTAATTGAATCTTTTCAAAAAATTACAAGTGTTCCTGTCACCTCACTTATAAAAAACCACCGCTCACATATCTTCTACACTCCTATAAATCAATTTTTATTTAAAAAAATCTCCAAAAATAACTTCTATACTTTTACACATCATTTTAGAAACATTTTTTTTGGAATAAATCCAACAGAGAATGAATTATGTGAAAATCTAAGGAGGATATACAAAGAAGAGGTAACATTCTCTAGTGAGCGTCTTTGTTTTATTTCTTCCTCTAGAAACTAAAATTATTATTAAACCAAATTGATATTAGAAAAAAAATATAATAAATATAATATAATATTTTTGTAATAATTTAATGACTCAAAACCATCTTCACATACATTAAATGGTTATTAAATCTTATTTATTTTCATAATATACTACCGTCTCAAGAACCGATATCATTCGTCTTTCCATTACCACCATTCATGGTTGGTTATGAAAATGGATATAAAGTATTTATATTATATTTATAATATAATTATACCTTTGAAATAAGTTTTTCTTATACAACTTTTTTACATTCAATTATGTATGATATACGATAGTGGTGCTCGAATATTAGGTGATCTACTACCTTGCGAAGTGATATGATTCTTCTTTCACTAATGCTTTACATTTAATGTGATAATTAAGAAGTTAATTATTATATGTTAAATATATGTAATAATTAATATATTCAATAAATATTTTTATATTATTTAAGTATAATCTATGTAATTTTATTTCTTCCCATTTCAAGTAATTAATGTTTATTATGTTGTTTGTGTATGTGTGGACTACCACCTTCAATAAACGATTTGACTATCAATTCATATTCACATCACATGGATGATATATATGAGTATATTTAAATACATAATATGTAATATATATTATATTATTATCATTATTTATTTATAGAATATTACTTACCTTCTTTCAATAATGATTTTTGATAAAATGGAAGCCTTAATCATTCGTACGTACAATATGTCATCCCCATGATTGTAACATACATGATTTTATAAATCATATGTCATGATTAGTTTGGAAAGTATAATTTATGTATAAATATTAAAATTATTTCGTAATTATATTATTTGGGATAGTTAATATATATAATATAAAAAATAATATGAAATTTCATGACGAAGCATGAATGAGAAAACAATACAATTATCACCCGAAACAATGCAGATAATAAATGATTATTAATGAAAGGGAGGTATGTTATTTAAAAAAGGCCAAATATGATATTAAAAATATTATTATGGTACTTTTATAAGGTAATAACATTTTTAAAACCAATATACATTAGGTTAAACCATGTTCAATAAAAAAGAAGTGTGAGTAATGGATTTGATCTAAATTTCATATCATTGAGGAATATTATAATGTTATTACACTAATTTATTTTATATGGGGCATATAATTAACCCTTGATAGGATATATCACGATTAATTAAAAATTAATGGTATTTTATGTTTCAATTATAATTATTTCATTCAATAGTACTATACTTGAAGAATAGGAAGTGGTAAAGAAATTGATAACTAAATTTCTTTCTATTAGGTTGTATTACATATTCGTAGGTATTGGTATTATATGATTATTTTTTAGTGAATTTTATTATCTTCATTTTAACTTCAATATTTTTATTTGTATTTACCAATGATCGACACAGTGGATTCATTGAATAATTCCCACTTCAATTTTATGATCATTGTAAGGGATAGTTTCACAATCTTCTTATAAATGAGATTGATTATTCTTCATTTCTTATTAAGGGGAATTATTTGATAATTATCTAATAAAACCATTTAATTTTATTCTAATATGTATTTTAACGATATTTTCACGTTATAATACCATTTTACGCACTTTTTTCTCAAAATAATTGATAAAATATCTTTTATGAAAATATGACATCGTTTTTTTCTTCATTAAGAAAGTCATTTTATTCCAAAACCATGTCTTCTAAAAATGTATTCAAAACTGGTTTACACTTTTCATAGTTTTTAATTAAAAATTTTTCTACCCATTTTAAATTTTAATTTTTTTTGAAATTAATATTATTTTAATTTTCCAAAAAATGAATTTCACTAACCTTTTTTCAGTGAAAAATGAATTGTATTTTTGACTTGTTCAAAATGAATGGATTATCCACTGAAATGAAGATCATTTATTTGAATATTACATAGAATGTTTAAATGTATATTTTTAGTGAAATTCCTTTCCATAATATTAGATAAATTAATTATTTTTAAATGTTAATTTCAAAAGAAAATGATTTTAAAAATATTTTCTGTTTTGAAAAATTATTTTCCAAATGAAAATGGTATTTTACTCAAGATTGTTTTAATGATATTTTTATGGTATTTATTTTCTTGAACTATAAAAACCCTTTATTTTACATATATTTCACTAATTATATGTTTTATTTATATCATCCTTATTATTCGTTGTGTTGGTTTATGATTATATTGACCAAGGATAGTATTGACATTCACTTCCTTGGTTCATTTTTTTAGTTAATAACTTTCCTTGTAAATGATCAATTTCCTATGTTCATCAGAAATTAAATTTACCCTATATATATATATTATATATCATGTCATTTTTATAATTTAAATAATATATCATTATTAGATGTAGTATTATACATTGAAAGCCATTTTTATATAAGGAAATATTAATAAATTTGAATTCTTTACTCAACAAGGATATATGATGATAATGAAATTTTTTTATGAATTAAATATATCATTTTCTATATGTGTAATTATTTTTAAATATAAGAAAATTCTCTAGGATGGGTATTTTTTGTAGAGGTTTCGTGTTCTGGGAAATATGATGTCCAATAATTGAGCATTTTCTTCATTAATTATTCAGTTATTAAAATCAATGAGATTATTTCTAAGATATTTTCTCTTGATACACTTCATTATATATTTATTGATTAAATTTTATATTTTTCTAGTTATTTAAATTTTCATATTGATTATTCCATTTCCAGTTATGATAGTCATGTTACTAAAAGAATTACATGTTTATTCTATTAATTATCTTTCCATATTGATTTTTCTTGTCAAATTATTTTAATGGAATGTGTCTTCAATTATATACCATTACATGTTGATTATTATCACTAATCAATGGTATATTCTATTAAATCTAACCCTTACTATGTATTTTAGATCACCCTTAAATTGATTTATTTCCCTGGATTCCATTATTTGTATTACAAAAGATATATAATAATATACAAGAGGGAAAAATATATTCTAAGAAAAATTATGTTGATTTTTTTGTTTACAAATTTAATATCGTAATCAGAAAAATATTTATTTTACCAAGAAAAATAAACTATATTGTACTTTTAGATGTCAATCATTGTATCTAATGCTAATAAAACAAAGTAGACACCGGCTTTAGGCGAATGGGGTTGGGGTCACTATAATATATGATGTATTTCATTTACAAAATTATTAATATTTCAGTAATATCATATAATAAAATTATATCCATCATCATCAAAATATGTTATAGGTCATTATAGAATATCATTTACATCGGTTTACAAGGCAGTGCTCCGCCATACACAAGAACAATGGTTCGATTTCCCATTTGATAGAAGTTGAATGGATTCAAGTTATTACATTAAAATAATAACATATTATTATATGAGATATAAAAAATTTTCTATAAAAATATTATTTATTCATATTTGAATGATTTGGAAGAAGAAAGAAGACTAGGATGTTTAGTTATGAATGATACCACTTCTTCAGACATGATATTTATAATTATACCTAATGCCTACCTAGAATGAAATTATTTTCAAAAAAGTTTTTTTTGGAAAGAAATAAGTATGATATTTTGGTATTTATTGGCCTCACCAATAGGTTTTTTCATTTTTTAAAGGATCAGAGAGGGGTTCCCTTTTACAATGGAGGAAGAGTGGGATTCTTGTAAATACAGAAGATTATTCAATAATGGGAAGTCACTCTTATTCGAAGTGACTAAAAAATTATAAAATTATGTATTGTAGGATATATAAGGATGAAAAACTACACATACATTCAAAATAATTTTTTTAAACATATAATTTCATTTAACTATTTAATCCCCCCCTCGGTAAACTGATTTGAACATTAACCATGATAACATATTTTTCCATTTTTCACTATTAATAGTGAAAAAAATTGGATTATGATATTTTTTAGTAAAAATAATTCTAATTAAAAATAAGTAATACATTTTTTTAAATTAAAATCAATTCATTGGTCGAATTTAATTTAAAATTTATCCCATATATGTGTCAAAAAAATTGATTTTCAAGAAATACATTTTTGAAGTATAAGGTGATCATATAATAACTATATGAAAGGTAATGATAATTTAATGAATTGAAATTAATATATATATATATATAATTAAATTAAATTTAAATCATTCCTCACTAGTTGTTATTTTAATTAGTTAAAATGGAGGAACATTATGCTTTTTAAATGAGTTTTCAGAAGAAAACAAATTTGTTTATAATACTAAAAATAACTTATTTTAAAATGATGTATAATGATGATTTAATTATAATTAATTGGATAAAATATAAATATATAAAAATTAATTTAATTTTTTATAATATAAGATTAATAATGGGAATTTTAAATTACATAATTCATTATAAAGAAATAATAGTTTTACCCAAATTCATTGATTTTTAAAATTAATTAAAAAATCATTATTTTTTTGAAAAATTATATAATTTAACCATAAGATAATATTGAAATTATGATATAGAAAAATATTTTCAGTTTATAAAAAAATCAAAGAGTTACAAATAATTTATTATAATTTTTCTCTGTTAAAAACTAATAAAAATTATTCTTGGAGAAAGTAATTTTTTTGAAGGATAAATGTCTTAGATAAAAATTTAGTTCTTATTTCCATATAGTTTATAAATATATTATAACACCTAAATATATTTTTTAAATTAGATAATACTATTCATTCCTACAAATTTTATAGTTAGCTTATAATAGCCGAATATAAATAATGACAGTTCATTTGGGTTTAGTGTCGCATATAGCATACACTGTCGAGAAAATCTTCCCCCTTTTAAAACTCAAGGAATTATTTTGAGAGTTCCATGAAACAATAAATAAAATAAGAAATCATATGTTGATTAAAATCACAATAAGTTCATCACAAATTATGACACCTTTATTTTAACCTATTACTTTTTAGTTTCATCATACATCACTTTTGGTTTATCATATTGTTTTAGGCAATATCCTCTTTTTATTCATTACCAAATCTTGAAAAATAACTAAGACACACTCCGATACCACCTAATAAAAACTCATCAAAATATAAATACATTTATACATCAATTTATATTATTATTCATTTCATATCATAATAAAAAACACCCACAAACCAACAAGTTTATAGTTTTTTGTTGGATAGATACATAAAAAAATTATTTTAAAACCATTATTTAGTATCACCCATAAATATGTACACCAATGATACCCTTAAAACAATTTAAATGAAATAATCATGTTTCTAACCTTGGAAAATTATGAAAAAATAAACGGAGATGTCAAATTCATAGTAAGGGTGAACACAATAGATATCAATCGAATATCAAAAGTGGGAATATGATAAAATGTGGCTATGAGAACACAGTCATGGAACATCAATATAAAATGTGAAAATAATACCCAATAAAATTTATATTATAATAAATAATCATGAAATAAATATTTGGGTATAATATGATATATAAGCTATATGAGTGTGGAAACAAAGTCAATAATCATGAGTTATGAGAATATGGCATAGCTAGGATTCTCAAATTAAAAATGTTTAAAAAATATAAGAATAGAAATAATAAAAAATTTCAAGGTTAACCAATAATAAATTCATAAAATAATAGACTATTCAAACCTCCTTCCCATAAAATAATGTATATAAGATAACCACCAAGATCCCATAAATTTCTAGACATGGGTTAACCACATGTGTATCATCCTAGTCTCAATTGATATAAAACATTAACAAATTAATTGGAGGTATATATTGAACATGTATATCAAACAATGATAAATGAAACATTTTTGTTCCATATACTCAAGAAAACAATCATAATTCAGTAACATATTAATCAATAGGTGTAAAAGAAATGGTTTGAAAAATATTTCCACAGGACATCGTCATAATCCATTTAGACAAATTTGGGGAAATTTATAATTAAATAATATCCTAAATAAATCCTAAGAGTAATTTAATGATATTTACATAGATAAAAAAAATTTAAAGGCATTAAAAATTACTTCTTGAAATAACAAAAAATACCCCTATAATTCATGATAACTTATATCATAAGAGAAAATAATTTATAAAAAAAAGTGAATAAAAATTCCTATAAAAAAACTATAACATGGAAAAGAATATTTTTAAATAAAAGTGAATAATATAGTAAGAAAATATGTTCATGTGTAAAGTGTTAAAAAAATATTCCTTTAAGACATTGTAAAAACAGTAAATAGAATATGACCCATGTAGAAACTTTACAAAATAGATTTTTTAATTTTTTTATGAACATACAAATCAGTATAAAATGACCATAAAAGTCATATAATAATTGAGAATTATATCTACAAAATAATATAAGGACTATAGAAATGTTAGAGTAATATTCACGATTGAAAATAGGTGATTTCATCAGTTACACTTATATGAATCCTTTCTCCTGATTATATAAGAAAAGATAGGTGTAATGGAAAGAAAACAAATTCAATAAAAAATAACTATTGGAATGAATATAAATTGGTTTCTATATAGAAATAAAATTTAATTTTTCAATGTGAGATTTAAAATAAACCCCTAAATTTAATCCTTATTTATATGAAGCTAATTTTACCTCTTGTATAATAATTATAACTAAATTAATAAATTATTTCAAAAATTTATTCATATATATTACCTTTTATAATCTTCAATTATAATCATTAATTACTTATATATTAATCAGTTATTTTTTATAAGATTTTAGTAATTTATATTATTCATACAAGTTTTGTAATGGGGATATTGAACCTCATTATTTAAAAACTTATTCAGAATTCCCTTATTATTCAAGGTAGTGGAATAATTGTGTTCATTTTTTTCAATCCCATATTCATTTGGGGGAATTAGTAGGCACGATTAGAGATAATGGAATCTATAATGATCATGTATTAAGTAAATTTCCTATAAAAAGTTACTTTTTAGTGACCATTCAATTTTTTTATTTCCTTTTCAATAACTAATTCACAATATCATGTAATCCTTATTATCATGTATTATAATTGTTTTTTGCAACACGTTAATTTTGGATGAAAAATGATGATGTTGGTGTAGCGTCATTCGTGTTGGTGGTTTAGCCGACCCAAGGAAGATTTTTTAAAAAAGTGAAATTGATTATGAGTTTGGAGTTATATAATGTAAATATAATTTTAATATATGATTCATTAAGTTAATAGAACATCATTATAATGGATAATTATATTTATACAGAGTAGATATGATTCAATAATGGAAAATTATATTGAATAACATAGATACTTAACTTGATGATATCACAAAACAAAAGAGGTTCCTTCAGCATGAAAGATTTAGGAACTCTTTTTGCTACCAAAACCAACCAATCATAAAATAAGAGTTTAGTTTAAGAAAAATAGTAATTAATTCAATATAGAACTGAAGTATATTGTATTAACATAAAATTTCACTAAGTATTTTCCCTTAAAAATATTATGATAATAATTTTTCCTACAATAAATATCGAACATGAACCAAAATATGATAAATTTTATTTAGAATAAAATATGACCATTAAAAACAAGTAATTGAAACAGAATATATGAATAGGAACAAAATTATAAAATGAATATATATAAACAAATATAAAATTTATTTTATAAAAATTTACATTGTTAATTTTGTGCTTAAAATTATACTTTCCTAAAATATTTCTTTTTATGAACTGTAAATGTTATTATAGAAAACTTATTATATTATTTTTCAGTGATCATGTTAATAAAATATAGAATTTATTGTTTAATTATAGATCTATTAGTTATTTTTAGAAATTATGAATATATAAAACTAATATTTTAAAAAGTAATTTTCCTATGAAAATATTTTTCATTATATCTCTATTTAAAAGTTAAATTCTAAAATATCAGAATTTTAGTTTTTCAAAAATAGAAATTTGTCCAAAATATAATTAGAATATTATCTTAGGATATTGTTTTTTTTCAAAAATTTCTTATTTTTAGGTGAATAATTAAAGATATCATATTTAAAATAACATGACCTTTATGAAACCATTATATTGTATGTGTGACATGGAAATTTATGATCCAATTTTTATTAATATATATATATATATATTATCATATACACTATAAATTAGTAAATATTTACTTTATTTTCAAAACCTAAATTTTTTATTTTAGAATATTAGTTAAATTATTCTCTAAACTATTTTACTACATTATAAATTTAATATTTTAAAATAAAATATTATAGAATTTAGAAATAGAATATAATAATATCGATATTAGAATTTCAATTATATGATCCACAATAAAAATGAAATATTTTTTAGGCATAAAAATTGAATTAAATTGTTAAAAACTAGTTTCAACGATAAAATCCAAATGGATAAAAGGGGGTTATCCAGTAGGGTAAAATGAAAAACTTGTTAAAAAATGTTGATAATTGAGTGTTTGAGGTTTTTCTCAAAAAATCAACAACTCCACTACATTATAGTATTTTTTTTCTGGACATGTGAAACTTGTACAATCTTTATATTACGATGAAATAATTAAAAAAAATTCATTCTCCCAACTTCTAAAAGTGGACTCTCACCATCCATTAAAGAATAATCTACACTTCAATTCCTTGGGATGTTATGCCATTTTCTATTTCAATAATACCCTTTTAAACATAATATATATTTTGGTCCCAGGAGTTCAGCAAAATCCCTCTCTATCCATTTAATCAACAAAGGGAAGACTTGTATTCTCATTGTGTGTACCAATATTTCCCTAATTTTTTTATTTTATTTACTAATTTTCTAGATATAATTTTCCCATTCTTATATAATGAAATAATTATTATTTTATATTTAATGTCATTACTCTTTGGAATAATTAGTAACCAAACTACCCATTCTTCCATTAAGAAAAAAGAAATCACCATTCTTACCTATGTGTGGACTACCGCCTTCACAAAGTAATGTATTTAATTCTCCTTCACCCTACAAATGGATGGTCCTAATTTGGAATTTATTACATAAGTATGGTATTTATAAAATGTTTTATATTCTATAATATTAAACATAATATACATTTCTCTCATTCTACAGAAAATGAAATCATATTCCTTGTGTATGTGTCTACTACCGGCTTTATAGAACAGTGTATTCCATTTTTCATTACCACATTTCATGGAATGTCATGAGAATAGTTAAAGTGGATAAAAATTAGTTTTATGAAATTATTAGAATTATAGAAATAAAAAGTGGATGACCTATTAATAATATTATAAATAAATGATCATTTTAAATTCAACTATAGAAAAAGAGTATACTAGGAGGAAAACAAAATTATTCAAAAAATGAAATAGTTTAATATCAAATAAAAACTATATTATTACTCTTAAATTATAATTTATCACTTTAATAAAACCTCAAAAAAATTCATTACTCTAATTTCATAAATATATTACAATTAAATGCCTTCATATTCCTCAATTAATTAAGGAATGTTCATGTTTGAGTCGGTCTAACCACATAATTGAACAATTATATGAAATTAAATTGAGGATCACTATGAGAATATAATTTATGATAATGTATGATATAAATAAGTAAATAGTTATTTTTTATGAAATTATAACAATATTATTAAACTAATTAATTATTTTATTAATATCTATTTATTAAAAAACGGAAACATACTCATAATCAATTTCATCTCTATGGATAGTAACCAGAACATATATATAATGAAATTATAACATTATGAATAATTATAAAGAATAAAATCTAGTACCTTTTATTATCTAGGAATTATTAAATTTCAAATAAGTGTTTTCAACTACACCACTATTAGGATACTTGTTCAAAATAATCAAGATTACTCACACTTGATACCGAAAATAAATATTAACAAACTAATGTAAAATTAGATATCATAAATAATGTTTATATAAGGTTATATATATATCAATGAGGTTCTGAAATAAGAGATTAATATGGTTATTTTTGTTATTCAAGTGATTCAATAAATTTAGTAGAATTCCAGAATTAAGTCAATGGTTTGTTTTTCTCGTTTTGAAATCCCTAAGACATGTTTTTTTATCACTATGTTATTTTATATGGTGGATAAAATACCCATTTTATATTCTATTTCATGAATTGTCCTTTATTTGTGGTCTTTTAAGTTAAATTTCAATTTCTCTGTTTAATATTTTTTTGATTAAAATGTTACTAAAAACAGTAATTGTTTCATTTTAAATATTATCTTCAAATCAAGATTGTTTTTGAAATATAATCCATAATTGGAATTTTTATTCTACCTAAAAAACATAGACATTTTATTTTTTTAATAATTGGGCTTTACATGTGCCCTCATAATTTCATTTCCTATTGACTCATTTTTTTGAAGTGTTTCTTGTAAGTGAAACCGACCCTTTCTTTACTTGTTAGTTAGGAACCTTGCTATTTTATTTTTGTGTTCGTTAGATTATTTTAAAAATATCCTTATTTTTTCCACTATAATTGAATATGGGAATTTTCTACGTCTTTTACTTTAATTAATAAGTTTTAGAGATTTTTTATTTTTATTTATGGAATATTTTTTATAAAATTTTTGAAACAATGTTTTTAATGTTTTCTTTGTGAACACATATTTTCACAATATTTTATTTTTCGATGAGACACCCTCTCTACACTTTAATGGTTTCTAATATATATTCTAATTCTTTATGCACTATGAAATAATTATTTACCTTAAATTAATATTTTTAAATGGTTGGGGACATTCCTTATATCCTATGTGATTTTTACAATGCTTCTAAAAATTGGTTTTCACCTACGTCAACAATTTTGAAAAATATTACACGGGATTAAGGATATTCTTTAAATGTTACCATGCATATTTTTTTGTCTAAATAACCTATGAAATATTATTCTCTATCATGTGAGTGATCCATTGTTTTCTTTCTCTTTCCTATCCATCCCCTATGAATTTGTATAAGTTTTCTTCCATAGTATTTCCATTGTAAATTCCATGTTTTAAAATTCATGGATTAAATGATGTTCAGCTCGATTCCAGACATTGATTGACTACAGAAGTTAATTAATTGACTTGATTCCTTTAATATATATGGTGTATACACCATATACATCAATGAATAGGTCCTAATTAAAAAATTATTTATTATGATTGGATGCACATTTATATTAAATTATATTATCCTATTAAATTATGAATTTTCCCTTTATATGATTCCATTTTAAATGGATATGAACCCAATATTTCCTAGGTATCTTTATGATATGATAATTACTGATTTTATATGGAACACATATGTGTGGATGGTTATTGGTGGGGTCCAATATAGCTATCCAATGAATTTTTTGTGGTTTTATATATCATAAGAGAATGTATCATGATTCTTAATGAATATGATCTAAAATTAAATTTTTATCATTCAAGAATATGATAAAAAAATAATCATTCATTATTATAGAATATTCTAACAAATTACATTTGGGCCTTATCTATTATTCTCACAATATGATGATACCTTGTGCTTTTTCTTATACCAAAGTTATTTATTGTGATATATCTCAAGGTAGTGTAACATTTCCATAAAATATTACTCGTGGTACATATTTATTTCTTCATGATTACACATTATTTTTACATGGTTTAGTTTTGTTCATTTGAGACTTCATGTCCTTTTTCCATGATCTATAAATAACTATTATTATTTATTGTTCTCATTAATAAGTAGTTTCTCCTCTTCTCATGTTTATCATTTGATTAATATCTAACCATTGATGACATGTTGATATGTTTTCCGTTAATAATAAATTAATCTCTACCCTTTATTTTGTTCCCATTCCCTAGTTTAGGAAGATGATTATAACTTATGATAAATTTAGAAGTGAGTCTTGTGTGGATCTTTTATAGAGAAACGTTCACATGCACTATAGAAAAAGTTTCTTATATAACTATTCCTAAAAGTCACTAAACCATTAATACTTTAGTTTGTGAGATTATTTATGACTCATAATGTTTATCTTATTTAAATTATGTAAAATAATTATTTGTTTAACTTGGGTTTCTATAGTTGGTTTCAGAGTAAGTATTACATATTTTTTAGGATTAGTTAAGTTAATTTTGGAGATTAAGATGAGATAAAATTAGTGAAAACACTAGGGATAAATATATATATAGGATATTATAATGATGATTTGGTAAAATAATTTTTTTTGGGTTTTTATGAAATTTCATCCCTATATATATGCTATAAAATCATGTAGTTGGGGAATATGTTCCCCTTGTGGTAATCCCCCTAAAAAATTGTAGTTGGTATCAAATAAATAATAACTCTTGTGTTTGATGATGGGTCCTAAGACTATACACATGGACAGAAACCCCTGAAGGATACACGTTGTGTAATAAAATTATATTTATAATAAATTATTAAGAACTTATTATATTAAGTAATTAGGTTACAGAATATGGGGGAAAATATACTAGAGAAAGCAAGTTTAAAATGGGAGAGATTTATGTTGAACCAAATGATAATGTAACAAATTGTATTAGTAAGTAATTATAAGAATTAATTTATCATGTATTTTTTCATAAAACAATTCTATTATGGTGTTTATCACTGAAATTTAAAAATTTGGTTTTAGAAATGAGTGAATCTTGATGGATATGAGTGAATAATGGATTCTATGGGAAACATTGAGATTGTCCTGAGGAAACTAATGGGTTATGAACTAAATGATATACTATGTGATTATGTCAAGATAGCTATCAAGATTCATGGTGTATATTTTGAAAATATTTTAATTCCCAAAAAAACCAATCAATAGTATGATGAAGTCTTATATAAGATTGAGTCACTAATAGGATAAAGGAATTAATTTTCAATTTACTTTGTGTAAATAATAAGGTAAGAATTACTAAGGTGAATGTATGAAAGGAGTTAAGATATTTTTTATATGTGGAAAATGGGGGAATAAAGAAACTAACTTCCTTGTAAAATTGAAGTGATTAGTGGACTTGATGAAAGGAAGTAGATTTCATCCAGAGGTACCACTACTAGATCAATTTTTTTAAATTTAGGTAACTTGGATATTGTACAGGTAAATACTCTAATCCGAGGGCTAGCAAGGATGATAGGAACCCGAATCATCCAAGAAAAGTAAAATTATATAAAACTACAACTATGGAAGTGTTTTTTGAAAATTAAATGGATTTAGGAACACTTATCACCCACTCAAAAAGGTTTAGTTTTTTATTTATATATTTTTCAACCTACCCCACTATACCTAGAATGACTACTAAAAACATTAAATGGCACCATAATGACTAAATGATGAATTATTAATAAAACATAAAGTTATTGGGTTATTTTATTTCAAGTGTATAACTTGTCTCTAATAAATATTTAATAATACATTATCCTTTATTTAGTCATGTTTTATGAGATATTAGGCATTAATTATATTTATTGAGATATATACCGTAATAATTTCTATAATAGTGAAATAACATCTAAAAATAATCCCATGAACATATATTAATACAATATCAACTATAAAATATCTATGAAATATTACTCCCACTATATTGGGGGTATTTAGCACAAATAGTTAACAGATTACTCAACATTATTTATATTACTGTTATGAGGAAAAAGATAAGTTCAATAGTTATTCCAAGGAAAGTGAGGATGAAACATCATTGTAAATAAAACCAACATTCATATTTAAATTATGGACACAATTATATATTTTATTATTTAGGAATAATTAAAAATTTTGTATGAAATGATTTATTTATGAGGGGGAGATACAATGAACCAAAATTGGAAATGTTTTTACTTTAAATAAATAAAATGTTAATATCCTATTCCACATGAAACAACAAGTTAAAATGAAATTGTGATATATTTTATTTAGAAAAAAATAAGTCTATTAAAACCTAGACATTTAATTTGTTGGTAATAACAGGAGTAACCTAATTGATATATATATATATATAAATATATGAAATTATATACAAATTTACATAGTTTATTTTGGACCTAAAAAACTATTTCACTTAAACTTATCATTTAATGCACATTACATTTTATAAAATAAAACAATATAAATTATTTTTAATGATGATGTTAATGATATATAATATTTATTAATTAATTCTAGGTTTTTATTATTTTATAGACATTTATAATTAAAAAAACAAGTATTTAGAAAATTTATTTTCTTATGAAATCATTTTCATTATATTAATGTTTAGACTTTATATTCTAAAATTTTAGAATAAAAATTTGAAATAATTAACTTTTTTGGTATTATAATATTCGTATTATCTTAAGATATATTACTGGTATTTTTAAAAAAAACATAGATTTTTATGTGAATATTGAAAAATATCGTTTTTAAAAACAATCTGACTTTTAGAGAATTATTATTATATAAATATTTCTTAGGAAATTAATAACCAATTTTCTAGAAAAAATATATATTTTATAAGATACAAATTAATTTTAAAAAAATTAATTTAAATTACTAACCGATGTTTGATATTTTCAAATGTATGTTACATGATTATTTTTTACTAATTTTAATATATTGTACATTTATTATATTAAAATTTTTTTTGACTAAATTTAACATATGAATATAATAATATGGATTTAAAATTTTGAATTATAAGCTCTATATTCGGCAACATGTATTGTTTTTTAAGGATAAAAATATTACTTCGGTAAAAAATGGTTATTTTGGTTAAAGAAAAACATGTAAAAAAAGGTTTTACCAATTGCGTAGAAAACCAAACATGTTAAAAACAAGTTTTTATGTGATTTATTGAGGGTTTTATTGGTAAAAACCTATCTTTACTCGATTTATTTCCACATTGGAGTTTTTTTAACATCTCAAACATGTGCTCTATTTATATTATTTTATAAGAATTACAAAAATATCATTCTCACCACCTATAAAAGGGGACTCTCACCACCCATTAATGGAAACCCTAAATTTCTATTTCTTATTTAAAATATACATTTTTACTTACAATCTAACAATTTTGAAAAAAAAATCTTCAAGAAATATGAATTAATCCTGAGAACTCAATTTCAAAGGATTCCTCAAAGTGGAAAATCAGGTTCTCATTGTGAGTACTAATATTTTCCAATTTTTTTCATTTCTTTTTTAATTAAAAAAATTTAATTTTATCATTCGAATGTAATTAAATAATATTTTTTATATTAATATTTATTATTCTATAGGAATAATAATAAACCATCATCCCCTTTTTGCATTAATATGAACAAAAACATCATTCGTGAATATGTGGGGACTACAACCTCCATTAAGAAAAAATGTTTCATTATACATAATAACCATACATTGATATCAATTATGTGGAAGTGAATAAATAATAATTATATTTACAATATGTTTTATATTATTAAATATGTAATCAAATTATAAATTTCACCCAATATACGGAAAATGAAATCATTATCCGTGCATAAGAATAAACTTCCACCTCCATGTAAGGGGGTATTCCATTTTTCATTGAAAAATTTAATTACCTTTAATGAGAATGGATTTAAAGTATAAATATGTTTTTTATGATTTTTTTATTTTTAAGAAATATTGGAAATTTTATTAAAAATGATATAAAAATGATTATTGTAAATTTAGTCGTCTAAAATGAACATACTAAGAGGTAAAAAAGTGTATTCATACATTGTGATAGTTTAATATATAATATCATTTTTATACCTACATTTAATTCTTATTTATCACATTAATAAAAACTAAAAAGTTTCATGATGACTCTTGAATAATGAAACTATAATCAAATCACTTCAAAATCATATATTAAACAAGGAATGTTCATATTTGGGTTAGTCTATCTAGATATGGAAAAAATGATATAAAATAATAAAATGGATGAATATGAGAACTTAATTATCGATAATATATGATATAAATAGGTAAATAATTATTTTATTGGGGTTCTATAAGGGTAACATTAAAATTTAACTCATTAATTAAGATACCGATGTCTATTCATTGAAAATCATTGAAACATGCTCAACACCATTTTAAAAATTAAGGAAAGAAATAAAAAATTTCATAGAATTAAATTATAACCATAGTAATAATTATAACGAATAAATTTTGGTAACTTTTATGATATTTTAATGATGAAATTTGTGATAAGATGATGAAAAACTGAATTATTATTAAATTCATTGAAAAAATCAAGAATACCCATACACGATATTGATAATAGATTATAACTAACAAATATAAATGACGATAATATTTATAAAGAGAGTTTATAAAAGGTTATATAGATGAATTATTGTTTTATATATTTGATTAATATAGTTAATTTTTAATATATATGATTTAATAACATTACTTGATATACATAATTATGGTATGAGTTCCTTGGTCTCATTTTCAAATCCATGATTAATGTTTGATTTTGCTATCATATTTTTCTGTATATTTTATACATAGGGCATTTGAGATATTATATCATTAATTACATTTTATTTATATTATTTTGGATTAAATTTGAAACTATTAACTTAAATGGTTTTCGATAAAAATGCTAGTCAAACAGTAAGGGTTTTAAGGTCAATCATATATTTAAATCAAGATTTTTTTAAAGATAATACATATTGGGAATTTTTCATATTTCTAAAACCCCATATATTTGTTATATTTTACCCATGGTGTTTTCAAGTACAATAATAATTTATTTTCTTGACGACTCATATATTTCATGATCTATTTCTTATATTTGAAACATACCATGTCATTTCTTTTCAACCGGTAACATCCCTTATCCACGTTTTTTATAATTGGATTCAATAGATAATGTAATTATCTATTACTCAATAATAAATTGAACCCTTTAATATAAATTCTAATTTTATGAAATAATTTTGACTAAATTTTTATTGTTTTTGTGTGTGTCCTGTTTTAAAAAAAGTGTAGAAAAATTAATTTTTCTTCATTTTCTTTGAGAAAAAATCTTTCCCCCATTTTTTTGAATAAAGAATCAACTATAAAATTTCTTAATTTATAAATGGAATTATAATTACCTATATTTTTTAAAATATTTTTATATTAACTAAATATTTTTAAAATTTCAAGGATATTTATTTTTCAAAAGTCATTTCTAATGTTCCTAAAAAGTATTTTCACCTACGCTGATATCTATTGACATATTTTATATTTAATTAAGAGTATTCTTCCAACACAACCATATACCCTTTTTTCACTAAATGAATTATGAAATGTTATTTTCTATCACATGAGTGATCCATTTTTTCTTTTTTATTTCCAAACCATCCACTATGAATATGAATAACTTTTCTTCCCAATCCTTTTTTATAAACACCATGTTTTCTATTTATTTTATTAAAGGGAGTTCAACTAGATTCAAAACATTGATTGATTAGGGAAAATCATTGAATAATTTATATATCATTTATCTATATAGTGTAAATAAGATAATCATAATTTAACGGTGTCTACCTTATAAATTTATTTAATATCATTGGATATTCATTAATGTTACATGTGTTTTTCATGTTTAATTAGGAATTATTTCCTTATATGAGTTCATTTTAAATGGATATAAAATCAATTTTTTGGAAGGATTATTCATGAAAAAATAATGATAAATTTTATGTTGAACACATATATATGGATGATAATGGGGGTACCATATCAACCTCCAATGAATCAGTAAAGGTTTTATATCTTATGAGATAATGTAGTGTAAGACTTCTTGGATATTATCCTAAATTATAGGCTGATCCTTCTTGAATATTCTCACAAATTAAATGGTGGGACTACTTTAATATGAATAGAAACTAAAGGGTCATACTTATTGGATATTCTAACATTATGAGAGTAATATGTTCTTATGTTTATTCCCAATTATATTGTTATTCTATGTCTCAAAGGAATATGACATTTCCATACCGCATTCCACTGATCATTCTCGATAGATCATGTTTATTACATCACGGTTTTGAATCTTCTTATAATGTATATGTTTGTTATTTTTAGATTGAATGGTCATATATATTGATTTATGAAAAAATCTTATTGTTTCATGTTATTATTAATAATATATTTATCACATGATCATGTTTTTTCTTATTCTTTCCATATAACCCTAAATGGCATGTTGATAAGTTTTCCCTTACTGAGAATTTATGATTACCCCAATATTACATTTCTATTCCACATGATATGAAGGTAATTATAACATATGGCAATTTTATATGGGTTTCTTGGGTGGATTAGTTGTGGAGGACTCTTCATAAGTGTTGTAGAATAAGTTGGTTATATATCTAGTTCTTTATTAAACAAAAACTTCTATTCATGGGTTTGCGAGATCATATATGAGTATAAATTTTTATATTATTAATGTAATGTAAGGTAAATATATTTTTATCTTGGTTCACTATATATATGATTGGTTTGGAAGTGGTGGTGGATAATTCCTTTTATTTATGAGTTTGAGTAGAATTTTATCTGTTAATCAATAGTTAAGAGTTAAAGAAAATTTCATTTTCAAATGAAATGTGGCACATAATTAAAAAAAATGGATTATATAGTATCCTTCCATTATATAATTTTAGTTTTATTTTATATGTTTTATATATTATTTAAATAAAATATATTATCCTACATTTTATAAAGTTTTCAGAAGTCATACACTCTTCACCGCAATTACTTAACTATTTCCCTGGAAATGAATTTGACCATATGACCTAATTTCAACATATTGATTAAAAAATGAACCAAATTCATTATAAAATAGCTTCTAAATATTATAAATGTAACTTTTAAATTGGAACATTAAATTGATAAAAAAATTATTTTTATATGAAAATGAATTTTTTAAGCAATACATTTTATTAATATTATTTAATGTCAATTAATTATTAAACTATTGTTAATATATTTTTTATACAATAAAAAATTTAATTATGTTATAATCATCCTATAAATGAGATAAAATTAATTTATTATTATATAAATATAAAAAATATATAAACATAACTTCTTTGATAAAAATATCTTTTTTTGGAATTAAATATTTTTAATCATATCTAATTAAAATTATTATTCTCTTAACCATTAAATCATATCAATCGATTCAGAATGAGAATATTTATATAAATTTTAAATACATGGAATAATTTTTTAATAATAGTAAAAACATTCAATGAATATATATATATATATTTATAAAATAAATTATTATAAATTATTATTTTTTTATTTTTTTAATGAATTATTTATAATCTGATAATTGAGTGACTTGTAATTTTTTACTGAAAATTAAAAAAAATTCAATTTCCCTATTGGATAATAATTTGTATAATAACCATATTTTCAATGGGGATATGTAAAATGTCCATATATATAATAGACATATATCCAATGATCATATTTACAATATTCATATATATAATGATCATATTTCATTCCTATATATAACCATAAATGCATCTCTAGAATCATCAATCCTATCGTTTACTTCATTCTACAAATTTTTATTATGTTTTTAATGTTTTTAATTTATAAAATTATATTAATTGAAGGTCTGATGATTAACCAAAACCATGAGGATAATGATTTTTCATTATTGGGATTTTTTACCTATGTTTTTATTACACTCATTGTTTTCTTATTGATATTTTATATTTCATTATCATTATGAATTAATTTTTTCATGAATTTTATTATTTTACATAAATATAATATTTAATGATTCATTTTAGTTTGATATATTTTGTGAAATAATATATTAAAAATATTATTTATTAAAAACATAATATGCAATAAAATATTAGGGGGTTACACATACTGTCACACATGCACTTTTGGTTTTAACACTTTTTTCCTGATTATTTTTGGATCACAGTTTTTCACTCGAGTTCTTGGTGTGATGGTTTATAAATTTTTAGGGTTTCTCTTTTTAATTTCACCCTATTATTATTCCTAATGTTTTCCCAGAGTTTGTGGTGAAAATGGGAGTTTTGGGTTGAAAGTATGTGGAACTTGATTGGTGTATGGTCTATAAAGCCATTTTCCCTTACCCAAATAACCATTAAGTCATGTGATAATTTTGGATAGTGCCAAATTGAATGGTTTGGGAATGGTTTTTAGACTGTACGGTCTAACCATGCAGCATATCCCTCCTAGACAGTGAGGGGTGCACGATTTCCACACGGTAAGGAAAACCATGCGGGAAAATCGTGGTCCATTTCGAGGAGGTTAAAAATTTTAAAATTACCTATGTTTACTCTCATAATTTTACCCCAAATTCTCCCTTTCATTCTTAATTTTACCTCTCCAACCTTAGGAACTTACCTCTCTCTTTCTTAGATCCCTTGACTCCCTTACATTGGTGTTTTTTATGGATTCATCAAGGAATCATCATGTAAGTGATTTCTCCCATGGTTTCTTATTTTCTATTGGGTTTATTCCCTTATATCTTTGGGTTCTTCTTTTCCAGCAGGTAAGTTGAACTATGGAGGGGTTGATCTGGTGTTATTGAGTATGATCTTGATGTTTGTTTTTAATTATGCTTTGTTAAGGTCCATTTGTGTTGAATTTGTTGTTTCTCTCCAAGTTTAGTAAGTTTCCAAGACTGAGTTCGGTCGTTTCATGCATTTACATTATTGGATGAGTTTAGCTTGCTTGCTAGGATTGTTAAATGACCCCTATATATTTTTTTGATGTGTAAACCACATTTTTGAAATTTTTTTGATGTTGATGTGATGAAAAGAAGTTTTCTATGAGAATTTAAATTTATTCCTTGTATTCCTTATATTTGTGTTTGTAAAAAAATTGTGCCTTGTATAGAAAGAGAGGAATGTGTTTTCAAAGGGATTTAATGGTGAAAATGTGTCAAAAGTGGGGTTTCCATGTGAAATGTGTTTGGTTGAATATTAAATTCCTTGTTATCCATCTTAAATGTATATTTGAATTGTGTAGTGTGTTATAAAAATGGTTTTGATTCAAAGGTGAATTTGAAAGGGGATTTTTCGAATGAAATGTTTGTTTTAATATATGATTACTTTTTTGTGTTTTTACAAATGGATCATCAAATTGTATAAGTGTTGAAAACTATATTTTCTTAAATGTTTTTCTGAGTATATAATGAAAGTGGCATTTTTTATGGAAAGTGGTGATTTCACTAGGTTCTTATTATGATTTGCATGTATATGATTAACTCTTTATCTATGTGATACATTGAAAATGATTAGAGAACAAAAGTAATCTCATGTATTTAGGTGGGAAGACTAGAACAAGTATTCTAGTGATTAAAAAGTTCATACTACTAGATTCATATAGAAGGATTTATGCTAGTTGAATTCAAAGTGGATAGGCCCAGATTCATATAGAAGGATTTATGATTAAAATACTAACTAAATTAAGATGATTATTAGACACCACTAGAAATTTTTATGGATTCATCTCTAGTGGATCATGAACAAGAATGTGGTGGGTTATGGTTTATGTACCATGTTTCACCAAGGAATGATGTTCTTAGTGTTCCACTTCTTTTATCTACCTGTATGGATTTACCTATGGTGTTATTTTTGTAACATGATTCTTATGATAAATGGTGTTATACATTGGTATACGGTATGCCTTATGTTTCTTTTTATTTTAATCAGTCTTAATTGTGAAAATTTGTTTTTATTATAAAGTTTTTTCTTGAGAAAGTTCTTGGTAAATGGTTTCTTTTAAATTTTCCAAATGTTCTAAATAAAATGTGCATATTGATTTTTATTCAAAGGTTATATAATTCAATCCCTCTTTGGGGTGGGATCCTATGGGGATTTGGCTCACACCCTATATGCACCTTTGGGTGTTTGTAGACTTTGTTATATATGACCCAGGTAAAGGAAAGATATCTCATGGTGGTGGTGTTTCCAGTTTTTAGAGTTCTACTTCTTATTGTTGTTGGTGGTGGTGAATTGAGGGTTATGATCCTCTCATTATTTTAGGTTCTTTGGATAGTTTGGTTATTCCATTTTGTTGTATCCCTCTTGGGTTTTAGATAAATTCATAAACATTGAATCTGAAAACTGTTGTACCATATTTTGTTATGCTTATCAATAGTTGTATTTTTTATTTTTTCAGTTTTTATACTTATGTAAATAGGGTGAAATCATTCCAAAATAATATCATGGATACCCAAGAACAAGTTTTCAGTCTGTGGGGATCAATAATTCCCATCCGTCCATGTCTCAGACCGGGTTGGGTGTCATGTTGGATGTTATACCATCTTGGTTCAGAAAAAAATGGCATCAGAGGAGGTTATTCCTTTAGGGTACATAGATTTTAGAGTTCCATTTGTAATTTGGGATGTCATGGTAGATAGAGTGGTAATTTCAGAACATGGGGTGTAGGTATTGGGGATTGTGTGGACAACACTTGTTGGACCAAACCTCCAGTTTACATAAGAAGTCAGGTTTCTTTTGGTTTATTTGTTTCTTGTGGTTTTTTATTTTTGGGATATGAAAAGGGACTTGGGATAACTATATTAGTGATACCATAGAGATTGTAAGACCATGTCCAACATGGAAGTTTTCCTAGAAAACTCTCTATGGTGGTGGTGTGATTGGAATATGGTTTCCACCCATATGGCTATACCAACCATCGACCATAGTTCCCCCTTATGATTTTTTTGAGTCTTCCTTGATTTGGAGAATTATTTTTAGAAAAAAATTATTTGGAAAAATGAAAAAACAATATTTTTAGTGGAAATGTTTTTATTATTGGAATGTGGTAAATTGATATTCAAAATTACATTTGAGTAAGTCTTTAGATTTTTTTTTGTGAAATAACCCTTTGGGATAAAACATGAATTGTCTAATGAGATTTTATTTTTATAGTCAAAACATGAGGTTTGTTGAAATTGGCTCTTTAGAAGAATATTTTCATTTTGGAATTTTTTGAAATTATAATAATGAGTTTTAATCAAATTATTTTGATGTAATGGTATTTTTAATCTTCTAAAAATGTATTTTATGAGATTTATTGAGTTTTGAATATAATCCATAAGTTTTTTATTTTCTATGTAACTAAAATGGATTGAATTGTAATATTTAGAATGTTATTTGACATGGTGGTTAATGATATTTTAGAAATGTTTTATGAATTTTTAAATGTGATGGGGATTGAGAATGTAAAAACATTGGTTGAATTCCCTGTTTTGAAAATTAAAAATGTTTTGTTTTTACCTTTGGTATTCCCTTCACTGATCACATGCATGGAGATTTATTGGAATGTACATAGTTGATGGAATGGTTGTATTAGTTCCTGTATTTAAATGAGAGGGTGAAAATATTGGGTGGAACTAGAATGTGTATTTGAGTGAGACTCTAATGAATACCAATGTGGATTGAGCAACCCACCAACATTGTTTTATTTCAAAAGTGATTTTAAGTAAAATTTGTGAGGTTTTTATAGCTAGTGGATGCATGGATTATTTCTCCATGATTTGGGAAAGATATTTATGTGGTTTTTTGAGTTTGGGAACCCTTTTTGAATAGTTTTTTTATTGATCTCTTGGTTCTCCAATTGGTTAGTATTTTCCACCAAAAAATCAATGGATGTTCATAGTGTGACAAAGGGTGGTTCATTGTTAGAAAACCCTCCAATTGATCAACCTACAGATTTTTCCTTGAGTGTTGAAAGTTAAATCCACCTCTCTTTTATTTTCAATAAGATCCTCTTGATGTGAAAGAGTGGATACAAGAAATAGAAAGGATATTTGGTCTCCTTGAGTTTCCTGAGTAGTAAAAGGTTATATTTACTACATTTTTGATTGAATATATGACCTATAAGTGGTGTAAGTCAACCATGCAAAGAAAACTGGAGTAATATATTATATAGGAGTTATTCAATGAATCATTCATCTGATATTTTTTCTCTAAGGTAGTGACAGTGAGAAAGGGAATGTAAATGTTCTTTCTGTAGCCAGGTGATGGAATGATGCAAGAATAATTTTTTCATTTCATAGAGCTAGTTCTTTTTTATCTATAGTGGGTTAGAAAAAATGTATTGAAATCAGAATGTTTTGAGAGTGGCCTTCATCTTGGTCTATAGTCGAAGGTGTTAGAGCTTATCTTATCCTCCTTTTCAGATGTGGTGAGGAAATATATTCTTATTGATGTTATTCTAGTGGGACTGCTTGATGCATCCAATCTTTCTCTGATATCTGAAATTGGTGAAAGGAATTCTAGTAAGGAGATAAGGAAGCAACCAAGATCTATTGGTGTTGATCATGGAATTAAAATACCTCTTTATCTTTTTCAGTTTCTTCTAAGAATGGGATCAAGGTGTGTCATCCATGTAGCAACAGAAATCATTTGAATTCAAGGTGACATAATGCTCAAAAGAGTAGTTTCACCTATGGACTCATAGGTTCCCTATAGTGATTCTTTCCACGTGTTTCTAATGGGTGTCATGGAGTCATTTTATAGGAGTTGTGTTCTATTTGGGATCGGTTTAGAATCTCTTTATAGGTATTCCTCTTCAGTTATAATGGTTGTGTCTGGTGGTGTTTTTATGTGGTGCTATCTCAATAAGTTTTAAAAGTGGGTGTTTTCGATTTCTATGACCTTTAATCTCAATGGGAGTGTGTTTTTCATTGGAAAATTCTTAATCATTTAATTTTTAATAGGGGTTTAATTTTTGAGTGTCTTTTCTCTACAATTTCTCAGTCAATGTGAAAGGGGAAGATGGCTATGTATATTTATGAATCACTTTTTCAGTGGAAATAAGAATTAGTGTGTGGGGATTTTTAGCTCATGATTGTGAGGAATTAGATTATTCAAACATTAGGGCTTCAAAAATAGGCCTCAAAGTGAATCTGGAGAATATTTTTGAATCGCAGGGTTGTGAGGGACCTTGGTATATCTTCTATCTCCAGTGTGTGAATGGGGGATAGTTTATGATTTTCTATGGTATCATCCTTATCATAAAATTTCCAATTTTATTGAAATGGGTGTAGATAACTCATTTAATTGTTGAAATCCATGGGGATTTAATATTTCCTCCTTGGTAAAAAGGAGGTGTGGTGGTTTCATTTTCATGGAATCCTAGTGTTGTGACTTTTTATATGTGGGTATTCAATTGGATTCCCATATGCAGATAGCCTTAGTGAGTTAGTTTTGGGTTTATCTTTTTTCATGGGTAGGTGTTTCCGTCATCTGATTCATTCCCCCTTATGGTGGGTTTTTATATCCTATGTGGAGAGTTCTAGGTTGAACCATATCAGGTTTCCATTATATAACTAAATAGTTGGTTTTTTATGTTAGGGAGACCCACCATAGGTCTCATTGTATTTTATTTTATCCATGATTAAAGATAATTAGTTTCTAATGGTGGGAAGTATGTTACAACCACCTATGTTGAAAATTTTGTTTGGTTTATTACATTGGTTCGGTGGGAGGTAGTTTCTTTTTGAATTTTTAAAATTTGGAGTTCCTCTCTTTTTGAGTGAATGTTAGGATTTCACAACGATGTGATTCAAGCCCTTTTAGGCTTCTTGGAAGTTTTCAAGCTTCATTGGTTTGTTTCATTTGGAGATGAATGTTTTTTTAATGTTGTGAGAGGTTGGATCTTTTGGGTGTGAAAATTGATAAAATTTTATTGATCAATAATATAATTTGGAGGGTTTATAATGGTAGAAAGAATTTTATTAGTGATAATTTTAACACCTGTGTTTTTGGTTTTAACAGTTTTTTTTGTTTTTTTAACTAAGTTTTCCTCTTCAGTTTTAGGCGTGACATGGTATATATTTATGGGGTTTATTTTGATTAATTTTGACTCTATTTTTATTCAATGAATTTTATTTTGTGGTTTTGTTGAAAGATGATAGTTTTGGATTGATATTATGGGGCACACAATTGACGCATTGTTTGGAAAATCATGCATCCTTACCAAAGAAACTATATATCTAGGTGAAATTTTTGGATAGTGGTAGACTACATGGGTTTTACATGGTTTTCAAACCATGAAGGCTAACCATGAGCCATGTCCCTCTTGGAAAGTGAGAGGCACAAGGTTGTAACACGATTAAGTACGTCGTGCGCGAAAACCATGTTCCATGCCCATGTTATTAAAAATTTGATAATTAACTTTTTTTTTCTATCAGAATTAACACCAAATCCTTCATTAAATTCCCTATTAGATCTATCCATCCCTAGGCACCTCTCTCTCCCATTCATGTCTCACTTGGACTCCCTTCCTCTATAGGTTTTGGGGTGGATTCATCAAGGAATCACCATGTATGTAATTTATACCTTGGAATATTCCTTTTTTTAGGTTATCTCATAATAAATCATTGTTTTTTTGTTTTCTAGAAATTCATTAGACCTAGGGATGGTTTGATCTTGTTTTGTTTAGTATTATCTTAATTTTTTGTTGTTAATATTTTCTTTTTAGGGTCTTCTGGTGCTGTAGTTGTGGTTTCGTAAAAATTTTCAAATGTTTCCAAGCATGAGGGAGGTGGTTCCATGATTTAACATTATTGGATGTGTTTAGATTTCTCACTATAATTGTAAAATGTTATTTATGGATTGTTTTTGAGGTTTGAAGCATGTTTAAAAAAAGATTTGAGATGCCCATGTGATGAAAATTGGTTTTCTAAAGGGAATTTTTTTATCCCTTTTGTTCCTTATTGTAGAAATTGATAAAAATGTTCTATTCCATAGGTGGAATGTGTCGAATGTCTTTTCATAGAGATTTAAATGTGAAAATATGTTCAAAGTGGGGTTTCCATGTGAAATAGGTCTTGTTGAATATTGGATTCCTTGTTATACACAATAAATGTATCTTAGAATTATGTATCATGTTATAAAAATGGGTTTTATGTGATGGTGAATTGAAAAGTGGATTTCCCAAAGAAATTCTAATTTTAATATATTCTTCCCCAGTGTTTTTTTTCAAAAAGGATTATTTAATTGTGCAAGTGGTGTAATGTAATGTTTATAAAAGTTCCTAGTGTGTGTTTAAAATGAAAGTAGATTTGTTTATGGAAAATGGTTATTTCCTTTAGTTCATATGATTCTTGGAATGCGTATGTGTATGTTTTCCTCTATGTGTTATGTTAAAAATGATTTGAGCACAATGAGAATCCCAGGTGTCTAGGTTGGTAGACCAGATTTAGAACTATAGTTATTCAGAAGTGGCTAAGCCCAGATTTATCTTGTGGGATTGATGCTAGTTGGCTCAGAAGTGTAAAGTCCCAGATTCATCCAGCATGATTTATGATTACAACAATAACTAATTTATTATTATTATTGGATACCACTAGAACATTAGATGGATTTCTCTATAGTGCCTCATGCATAAGAATATTATGGGTTATGGTTTCAATTAAATGTTTCACTTAGGTTCAATGTTCATAGTGTTTCACATATGTAGCTACCCTTATGGATTTACCCACGATAGGGTCATTGTGAAATGATGATTATAAGAAATGGTACTATGAATCGGTATATGATAGGAATTGTATACAATTTTATTTCATGAAATCATAATTTTGTGGAAAATGGTTTTATTTAAAAAATATTTTTTAGAGAAGGCCATCCTTAAATGTTATCTTAGAAATGATTCAAATGTTTAAATGGAAATTTACTTGTTTATTTGTCTTCTAATGTTATATCATGTAATCTATTTTTTTGTGGAATCATATTAGGATTTGGATCACACCCTATATACATCTTTGGGTGTATGTAGAGTTTGTTATGTATGATTAAGGTAAAAGGCTATATGTGTCCTGGTGATGGTGGGTCTTATTTCTAGAGTTCCACTTCCTAAAGATGTTGGAGGCCGTGACTTAGCGGTAATGCTCCTCTTTTTTCATGGAGGATCTTGGTATAGTTGGTTTGATCAAATTTTGGTGTATCCCTCTTGGTTTTTGGTTTATGTCATAAGCTTAGAATTTGAAAATTGTTGTACCTTATTTGGTTATGCTTCCCAGTTATTGTGTTGATTATTTTATTGATTATTTATGATTATGTAAATTGGGTGAAATACTTCCCAAATAATATTGTTGATATCCAAGAATTAGTTACCAGCCCACGAGATCAGTAATTCCCCTTAGGCCATGTATCGAACCAAGTAGGTGTCAGGTTTGATGAAATACCAGCTTGTTCATGACACTTAATGAGTGATTAATGAACATTGATCGCATATAAAAATATAATTTAATGAAAATCATTATATTCATAACACTATTAGGTTCATGTTATTTAGTATAAAAAACCCATCAATTTGATACTTTCAATAAAATTACATGGACTTCATACACATTTCACCTTATATAGAAACATATGTAATTTTTTTTGAAATTGAATTCAAAACTCTAATAGAATATTATCCAAAACTTATTTTGAAAGGCCATCACTAAACTATAAATTTTATCTAAAATATAATTAAAAAAACTAATTAGGGCACAAAAACCATTTTTTTATATAATGGGATATTATAGAGTTGAAAAATTACTGAATTCTCAAATCCATTGGTGAAGATCATCCTCTATAAAAGTATTTGGGATACTCAAACTACAAGTGTATTTTATGATATCTCCAACAAACACAAGTATATCAATACACATTTATACTATATGTATCATATATATGATGAATAATCATAAAATCACATTAAACATGACATTTATTGAAAATGATAAATTTTTTTCAATCTCATAACGTTTTACCCGTACATTCATTATTCTCTAGGTAAATACTATATAAGATATATAAACACATATGATGAAATTATAACAATTGATAAGTATATCACATGTTATATGAAAAAATTGAGAAGAACCCCAAATGTCACATATCTAGTTTAGGACGTGGACATCCTTATTATTTCTCAATCATCCACCCAGATTTCAAGTCACTAATACATGAGGAAAAATAAAATAATGATTGATAAAAATGTACCATAAGATCAAAAACCATACCCAGCCAACCCCTATTTAGCTAGGCTCAATGATTTCATAAGTCAGGTGCCTAAGAATAAGGTTCAATAAATTCATAACATTTCATTCTTCTTAAGCATATTATCAAATTAAATTTATTTCATCCTAATAGATATAAATATCAAAATAACCTTATCTATTTTGGGACATACACTTCCACAATCGTTTTTAATTTTTGGAATATATTTGATAACTGTCATATGAGAGAAAAAACCTATATTTGATAACCACATCTAATGTCATGATCATAAATATACTAAAATACCCCTTGATTAGATAACCCTGATTGACTATATAATAATGGTAACATATTATAATGGTTATAATGCTATATATATTTCGAACATTATCCATAGCATAAAAAAGTTCCCAATGAATAATGCAATTATTAAGAGTATGGGGTTGAATCAGTGTTGACCAATTTTATTGATTTATTCCAATTTTAACTTTTACCCCTTTTTTAACATTTATCATGGATAAGATTTAGGGATCTATTTATGGGTTCCTAACACAAATTAACACCACATGAAATGGAAATAATCAAATAGAGCACAACACATGGTATTTTTACAAGGATCAACCCTGTTGTGGTAATATACTCTTTATTGTGTTTAGTTTCCATACAGATATAGATTTTATCATTGTTATCATATTTTTTTATAGTGATGTAAAAATAACTTGACACCTAAGTGTTACCCACACTTTATGGAGGAATGGAATCACCCATAACACTTTGGGTAGTTTTTAGAATTACCCAAATCATCACCATATTTTGAAAGTGAAGTGACTATCTATCAATAGGTTTTTTATAGCAGGACCCACTAATTCTTAATCCCCACAAATGTTTGGTCTTATATTATAGAAGTATCCTCTAGTATTCAATGGTATTCCTCAAATAACTTCCGAAAATTATCTTTCATTAGCATATATATGACTTTACATCAAAAGTAATATATTTTTCATTAATATAATTTTTTTTTCTACCAACGAGTAATGAGATCCAACATCCTTAACATTGAAAATATAATCTACCTTATAAAAAATTAACATTTAGATCATCCTCTATAAATTGACAATATTTTTGAAACCTCACGTTTATTCTTAGAATCATATAATTTAAAATAATTAAATTATTCAACGTAAATGATCATAAAAACATCATGGTCAGTTACTCGATATTATTTCTTCTTATTTATTCATCAACACAGTCTTTATAATTATAAATCATTTTTTATTTCCATCCCATATTAATTACTCCTCCATTAAATATGGTTCTTATTAAATTCTAGATCATTCTTCAAATATATCTACCTTGAAAAGTATTTATTTTCATTTATGTCACTTGTCAAACTATCCTATGCTTCCAAAAATATTATAATGAATCCCAAATAATGAGATATGATATTTTAATATTTGATATCCATCTCATAATAAACAAATTTTATATATATTGAAAAAAATTATGTGAAATATCTTTTGGAATTATTTAGTTTTCTGACATCTATGAGTTCCACCATTTGCTTATGGTTATGACTTTTCCCACTAAAATGGTATTCTATAACCATTCAATTGTTGAACAAACTCCAAAAAATAATTTTATCATACATTATTATTCTTCTATTTCTCCAACACATCCATCGAACTCTGTATTATAGCATATCAACCTATAGTTAATTTTGTAATAATTTAAAATATCTCATATTTCAATCATCTTTGATTTATGAAATATGTAATTCCTTAGGTTTAGACATCGTAACTTCCAGTATTCAAGACTAGTGAAATTTACGAAATTTTCCTATCATCCAGTTATGAATCATATATTATAACATTTAGCTTCATCTCTCATTTTTATTTCTATTGAATACTGAGCCATTTACAATTGAATTACTCTATCATTTTGGATTTATATTAATAAAAGTTGCAATTATCAATCACTACCCAACTTTTTAGTCATCATATTCAACATTCTTAATTTTTAATTTTTATCAAAGACATATATTTTTTTTATGTTGCTGCAAGATAACTGTTACCATTAATTACATTAAATTCTAGCTCCCTCTTTTATACACCCTCAAGGGAGACCACCCAATTAATCTTTCTTTAACAACATTATTTGGCTTCAATTGTATATGAACTTATTCATTGTGATTTTTATTATAATGAAATAACAATATATCATCTTCATTATTTAACATTCAAATAATATTCTTGAATATCATCAATATCTTCATAATTTATAACTGTTAAAACATATATACCAAATAAAATTTTGTAAGAATCACTTTTGTCGGCTATAATTATCTCTTTAATGTTTCAAAAATATATTAAATATATTTTAAGGTTTCTCCCTTTTTCAAATACCTCTTCATGTTTCTTTTGAATAAAAAATATATTACACACCAATGTTAGATTAGTCCTTTTACCACATTCTTAAATTCTTGAATAATTGCCTTTTGTACTCAAAAAAACATACATATTTCTTGCCTTTTCTAGTTTCCAATAAACAAACTTAAAATCCCTTAATGTTATAATAAAAAATAGCTTGTATTTGTGACTCATATAACAATAATGTAAAGAAAATATTTTCCAATATATATATATATACCTTCATATACTATATTTATTTTTTACTTCTACGTTACATCAATACCTCTTCTCATAATGTCCTAAAAATATGTTTTGGACTACATAATTAGCATTCCTTTGTAAAACGTCCTTTCATAAGTCAGTCCAAGATAGTGTAACATCTAGAAAATGTAACATCACAATATTATTTCCTCAAACATAAATTCTTCACAATTCTCCATGGGTATTTATAATGTACTAGATGAATACATCCATATAAACTATCCCCTGACCTAGTCCACCATTAGCTCAATGGGATTTTTTGGTCCCCAAAACTTAGAAACAAGTGTCTTGGAATCATGAAAAAAACCATGGGAATCATTTTTCCTTAGTCACTAATATAAATATTAAGTTTTAAAAAAAATAAGCTAAAAATGCATGAGATAAATATATTGATCGTCAAATACATATTATATCACTAAAATATGAGAATATAGAGAAATAAAATATAATCAAAACCAATGAAAAAAATTCAATTGGCCAAAGTGGACGATATAAGATCTAAGATAAAAAAAATATCAAACCATGCCAAAAATTCTATGTGTGACCCATGGTCAGCAGCCAAATAAAATGGATCCATTGGATGGCCAATAGATATGATACACGGAGGACCTAGATCATGAATAAATATAGGCGTTAGATAAATAAACCTATTGGTTTCCACCTGTTGAATATAAAAAGTCACTTTCACATTATATTCTACAAATTCTATTTTTAAATGCAATATAAATATGTCTTATTTGAATAACAAAATAATAACGCATCAATGTTTTGTTAAAACTATTTCGTTATTTCCATTAAATAGGAACAATCCCATGGAAAACACCATACCCTAACAGAATCCTTATTTACCAAACTGATATTAAAAGTAATCTTTAGAAACAATAATAAAACATAATTTTTAAAATAATTAAATATCAAACATAAAATAATAACTTTTTTCAATGGTTTTCAAAAACATCATTGAAAAACTATTTAAGAATAATTTGAGATGTGGTGGCCTAATACCCTATTGTAAAAACCTACCACACTTGATTTACCATAACACAAAAAAATTCCTTCCCCTTTCACACAAAATCATTTCCAAGAACCCCTTGAATAATACCATTTAACATTAATGGGATTATACACTTTTCAAACCATCAATAAAATAGTTGTGAAACTAACAAAAACATCATATTAATTTTCTGTCACTCATAAATCATTCACAAAATACTCTTTTAAATTCTTTTGAAATGGTATCCACTTTATAAGAAAGTATATTGAAATTTAAATATGGAAACTATCATGATTTTTTTCTATTTAACTAACTAGGAATTATCAAGACCGGAGATATTAAAACTAATCATTGGGCCCTTTTTATATTCTCTAGGGCTACAGAGAACATCATGTTAGCCCATAATGTCAAACCAATTTCTTCCCAAAGAAGTACACTATAAACTAGGTATTTCATTCATACAAGTTTGGTATTATCTTCCTAGGATGCATACAACACCAAAAAGGTAGGTGAAAAAGAAATCAATCATATGATGAACACATGTCTCAAAAAAGAACCATAAAATAATATCACCTAACTTTTAACACTATCACATGAAATAGAAACATAGAAAATCACATAGTCTTGACATATAGAAAGAACCAACAATTAAAAAGAAGAATAAAAATGGATACAAAAAGGGTAACTCCACCTCCATGAAAACTAATTTTTTATATGTTTCCAAACATTCTTTTGTATAAAAAATCTTGGGATGTCAAGTCCCTCTCTTAATTTTAAGACCAGTATAAAAAACTCTTAAGAATAAAATGAAATATAAATTATTAAAATCCATTTTTGGGACTCAAAATTCTCTATAAACTATATTATAGATCTTCTGAAAATATAAAAAAATTCAAAAATATATGTCACATGTGTTAACATACCCCATTAAAATCAAAGAACCTATTTATAAAAATTGAATAATTTAAATATCTTAGAAAATTGGTTTCAATATCAATTAATTTGAGAAAAAACTTATAAAAACTCAAATTGGATCTTACTAACACTTCTAAAATAATTTAATTCCATTGAAAACAATTTATAATTTCATTCTACCACATGTTATAGAATCCATTCTATGATAAAGGTTAAAATAATTTGAAAATCACTCTTCATCCCTAAATGGGCACATATATGAGAATTATTTAGATTATGAACAATTTTGAATAAAACCAAGAATCTAATGAAAAAAATGGAAATAGTTTTTATAAAAACACACAAATTTTCCATCATAAAAAAATTAGAAGTTGTCACCTTTGATGGAGAAAACCACCACTATGCTATAAGAGGGCCTTCTCAAGACATAACAACCAAAACCCCAAAATTAGAACCAAATTGGTACCCAAACCTTGTCCATGATATCCCTATAGATTCTAAGTAATTTAATAACCATGGGGGTTAGGGTGGATAAGGATTTAAAATAAAACAAATAATCAATGATGAAGGAAAATACCTAAAAAATATGATTCATTAAAAGTAAAAAAACCATGAATCTGGGGGGAGGAATAAACATGCCTTGTCAGTTTGAGAAAGAGGGGGATAAGAGGAAGGTTAATATGGTTAAATCTCAGTTGGGAAAATCTGGACTTCAATTTTTAATAAACCTATGTATACCTCATAGTTTGGCATGAGGGTTTTCCAAACCATGCACCAATTGTGTGGGGGGAACTTCATAGGCCAATGTAGATAGCACAAATAATTATAAGGATTCATCTTGGTCAAAAAAATCATGAACAACCAACTTTAAATGAAAATATCCAAAAGTAGACCCAATTAGTATGTTTTCCACATGATCTGACTAATCTATGCATACATAATTAACTAGTATCCATGAACATAAAAGTTATCACATGACTTATCCTTGTTCTACTCGGTTAGGAGTGAACCATGTGTCACCCATACATAACAACCGTTCACAATAAAAAATTAACTGATAATCCCTTTTTTATGGTATGCACAGGGTTTTCTTGAAACCATGTCTGTCAACCATGAACATAATGAAAAGATTCCATTTCATTATGATTTATGATGAATCTCATAAACACTTTAATAACCTAAATATAGAATAAAATGACATAAAATAACTCTATAATACCATTCATGGTTTAATAATACTCCCCATTATCCCAATTTATACTCCTTGAATATCTTAGTTCAATGTAGGGGACCATAAGAAATAAATTATCAATTTTCCCTCAAGGTAAATGACAAATCCTCAAACAATCAGATGAATCCTAAAAAAATCAAACATAATTGGGAAAAAAATAAACCATATCTAATAATTTAAATCATTAAGGAAAAAGTTACCTAGTATAGGTCTCCCCACAATTTAGAACTGGTCTATTATATTGGAACAAGTTGGAACCATTTACTAATAAAAAAACACCACAAAATGGAATTACATACCTTTATTAATCATATCCAGCCACAAGTAATTGGCCCAAAACATTAATAGAGTAATTATTATAAAAAAAATTAAATGAATGCATTGTGGGATTAAAAAATCTATGTCATACCAAAACCATGAATCACTAAAAATATATTCATACCACATCAATAAAACCACGGTTTAATCCATTGGGGCCTTGAACTACATATAAAGGTAACTTAGTTTCATGCTCACAAAAAAATCATCCGATGGTGATGCTTCTAGAAATACTAAACCTTGAGGATCCTAAGGTCCAACTATAGATAAAATACACTACAATCTACTCATTCATATAACCTTGGTTCCCCTATATCTATAAAAATACACAAAAACTCAACCCATGGATTTTACCATGCATAAGTAACATAGGAACCACTCAAAAAACAAGTCATGGAATTCCCAAATCAACCACTACTAACAAATAGAAACCAATCATGAATCTACAAAACAACTAATTAAGTATTTCTGAAAACAAAAATTTACCCAAAATCATTATGAAACCCCAACAGTGGAAATCCTTTTATTTTATTGTTTTCTTGATTTTTGATCCTTTGGTTGAGGTTTTGGTTGATTCTCGGTTGGATTGTTTTGGTTTTTCCAACAAAAATGGATGTTTTGGGCTTGGAAGCATGTGGCGCATGGGCAGTGCACTCATTAGGGAAGCTATGAGGCTTCATCGAGGTAATTGTGTGGCTTATTTGGGAATGGGTTGAGGCACAGGGGTTTATCTAGTTTGGGAAATTGTGCACAAACCATGGATTTGGTTATGTCCATTTGGACATTGGCGACTACACGCCTTGCACACAGTTTGAAAAACCGTGTATCCAAACCATGCTAGTTTTCTAGAATTTTTAAGTCTCCTAATATATAATCTTACCTCCATTATTTTTACAAAAAATCGATCCCCAACTTGTTCAATTTTGGCATAAAAAAGGGTCTCACACCCCCTTCTCTTTCACTCTCCTCCCTTCGCAGATGAATCTTCAAGATTCTACGGTGATTTTCATATGGATTTTCCTATTTTATCCTCTTTCTCTTCTCATTTCTATGTTTCATAGTGTTTATTCAATTGGTTCTTGTTTGGATGAACCCTAGAGGTTTGGTTTGATGTGTTGGCTTGTGTTTCACTATTTTTAGGGAGTGAACAATATTCCTTGGGGAGTTCTCTTCCTTCTCTGAGAGTTTTTTCGCATCCAAACTCCACTAAGGTAGGTTCATCCATCTATTTCATTTCTGATGAATTCCATTTTTATGATTTTTTTTTCTAGATAATTTATAAATGTATGTCAAATCTTGTGATGTGTTTCTTTAGTTTTTTGTAGTTCTTTCATGTTGGTGTAAAATGTTTAAAATGGTTTTCAAATATATTCTTGAAAATTGTTTATTTATCTATGCACTCAAAATGTTTGATAAAATTCCAAGTAGCCTTGTTAGATGAATTTTAGGATTTTTGGAATGTTTTTTGCTTGGTTGTGTTTTTATGGTGTGTTTTGATTGTTATATGAGCCTTATGTGGGGATTTCAATGACTTTTATAGTTTGACACTTAGGTATGGTTTATTATGTAGGTGGTAGAACATGTTTCATTACATTAAAAATTGTTTTAGTTAATTTTATGGATACTAGTGGTGTGGATTTGTATTAGGTAACATCCATGGGTTCTCCAGGTGAACACGTGGATGGGTACACCAACGATAATGGTCTTGGATGGACTTGTTAAACTTAAGAACATAGATTTTTGAAACACTTTCCCCTCATCTTTCTTTCCCTCTTCAAACTTTTTATGTTTTACTAATGGTCCCTTCATTCCCAAATGACATTAAAGTGATTTCAAATTATATTTTAAATTATTCTCCATTTGGTACTTTTAAGTATTGTTGGATTTAAAATGGTATGAAATTATATTTTGAATCTTTAGGTATTTGTGTGTTTTCTTATTTTCATTGAATTGGTGTTTGAATTGGTGTTTGAAGTGGAATTGTATTTAGAGTGTAAAGGCCCATTTGAAAATTTCAACATAAAATTGGTGTTTGGTGTTGTTTTAGAAATGTTTAGGAAATATTTTTTTAATGTATTGTAATTTTTAATGTTGAAGGCCCAATTGTAAATTTATAATTTTTTGAAAATGAATTGTGGTTTTGAAAGTAAAAATTACTGGTTATTATATAAGTAGTTTTTGAGAAATGGGATAAAATTTCATGTGATGATAGAGCCCGTTTGGCACTCGAGAAATGATTTTTGTATTATGGGAAACCCGGTGGAGGATTTCCTATGAGAAGGTTATTCTATAGGTGGTGTCAGTGGTTGAGATAGGCAAGTGAGGTGGTGGCAGGTATGGTGATTCACATGGCCAAGGGCCTCCTTCTATCACCATGTAATATTACCATCGGTTTCCTAGGAAACATTTAAAGGGTCGAGTGATAGTTACTTGTCATCCCTGATTAGATGGGTTAGTACCACTTGGTTTTTTTAGAGGCCATGTGGCATTATGTCACTGTATTTGAAATTATAATATTGAGCGAGTTATTGACTATTGAGCAACACCATATACCAGAAGGTGATTTTGATCTGAGTATGTACAGGGATCCCTCTATGGATATTTTGGAAACTCCCATGGTTACTATCAGAATGTTATTGTCTATTTTTCTGTTTCACTTGGGTTCTTGTGTAGTATTACTTTATTTTATTTTCATCATAGCCTTATATCACTTTTTATAGATCCCTATGTGGAATTTGGTTTCTAAAATGGTATTTTTCTGGAAATTTGAATGTGGAGTGTAGTGTAGTGTTTTGAAAATAAAAAATCCAAAGTTGTTTATTAAAAACAATAAAAATAAATTTCATTAAATGTGTATCAAAATAGTGTCTGTGGACTATTTCAAGTAAGGAATTGTATGGATTCTGTGGTGGTTTAACACTGAGCTATTAAAGCTCACATATTTTATATACCATTCGATGTCGATAGACCTAAGCTATTTTTCTTATTCTGGTTTCTAGTTCAAGTTTCCTTTGGGTTAGGTTGGTCTTGTGGATAGTGGTGACCAAGTGGTCACATAGTGATTGTGTGGGTGTGGTTTTGTTTTAGTTTTGTATTTGTTTTTTTATATCTAGTAGTTTTTTATTTTCATCACTTTATATATTTATTGATGTTTAGTTGTTGGAAATTTATTTGTGTTAATTTTATTTTATTTGATAATGGTTTATTGGGTAAAATCTTTCTTATAGTGATTACATTTATGATCGACACTAGTTTAAATCTTTTGGGGATTAGGAATGCCCATGAGGCCATGTCTCGAACCAGTTCAGATGTTGAGTTGGGTGGCATCTTGGCTTGGTTTGTGAAAATATTGTATTAGAGGAGGAACTTATTATTTGCGGTGTTAGGTAGTTCAAGACTAAGAATTTTGGGGCTTGAGAGGTAGTTATGGGAAAGAAATCATGAACCCTTACTCATTCTGATCCTCAAGATTCCAAGGGTAGTTTCGGATTTGAGTCTTTTTGACCTTTATGGATTGATCAATGATAATGGAGGAGATCTAGTGTCATGTCATTATCTCACATAGAGTAGTGACCTATGAGGAGTCAAAGATCATGATTTAGGTTCCTCCTAGTTATTGATCCATACACGTGTCATTTCTAACTAACCCTATTTCCCGGATTGGCATGAATACTAGTTGTTCATTCCCATAGTTCGGTGTGGGTTGTGTCCTGTTTTGGTTTCTGTTGGTGCATGTGAGTTCTTAAAATAGAAGTTATTTATCTCAATATGTTTCTTTTTGAAATGTGAAATGGTTTTTTTAAAATTAAAAATATTAAATGAATTAAATTAGTGTTAACTACTGGGTTTGACTGGAAAATAGATTGTGTGACCCTTGGTACACCTTATAAATGCTCACATATGTGTGGGTGCGTATGGAATTTTGATGCAGGAACTTTTTCACAGATTATGTAAGTGGAAGTGGGGTTGACACATATGCAACGTTTCTTGGGATTCCTTGGGTATCACTTTAAAATATAAGGTTTGGCATGGTTTTCCTAAAATGATTTTGAGTGGGAAATGGTTTTATAGACTATATTTTCATTGAAAGGTGGGTTTTACTTTGTAAAAAAGTTGATTTTTTCATTTAAAGTTTCATTGGACGAAGGTGGGTGTGAAAATTAAAATTAAATGGTGGTTTATGAAAAGATGCTTTTTTTTTGTTCTTGTATGTGTTTGGATTTTATGTCTACTATTTCAGCTTGTGATTACCCTCTTGGTTATGTTTTGGGTTGATGTTGATTTTGGATCTCTATTTTTATTCTATCTAGAATATTACTTCCAGATAGGTCCCCAAAATTTCAGTGGGTCTTGTTTAGTTTCTAATTCATCTTGGTTGTTTCCTGTTATTCATATTGATCAAGGTCTGTTAGAGGAAGTGTAATGGATTTTTGAAGTTGAGAGTGTCTTCAGACTATTGGGATCTTCCAAGGTTTTAAGAGTGTGTTCTATCTTTGTTTTTTTTGAGGTTCTATGTTTGGATCAGTGGAATATGTTTTTCTTGACATCATTGTGAAATAGTATTTCTTGGGAAGTCGTTAAGACAAATTTCATCGAATGGTTCATACTTGAGGAGGTGAAGACGAGGAAGGTGGAAGAATTGTACAATGTTAAGTAGGTCCAATGATTAGTGAATGGTTATGTTAACAAATTCAAATATTTGGTTTCCTTCTATCTGGATATAAAATCAGAGGATAATTTGATATATCCTATTTTTTGGGTCTTCATATGTAGATCATGGGAGATGTATTTTTATCATGTGAAGTCTGTTTTGAGAAGTTGGTGGATAAGGTTTTTTTAGTCGAGTTGGTTATCGGGGTGTATTCAATGGCGGTTGGATATCATGATGTCTCCCCATCTAGATAGATTCATATGCCAAGAGAACCTATTCTAGATGGGTTTCCATTGTTGGTTTCATATTCTCATTCATCATACCACTCTCTTATGTGCTTTTAGTGTGGCCAGTTCTGGCATTTTAAGGTGTATTTCTAGAATCCTTTGAAGAATTTCCACCATTGTGGTCATTTGGGTCATCTGTAGAAGTTTTGTAGGATGTGTTTCCCAAAGAATAAGTATTGATTAGAGGAAGTAATCTACTTACTAAAAGGGAGAATATTATTTAAACATCAAGGATCTATCCATAGGCCCCAGAGTGAAGCTCATGTGTATTCAGGAATCTCGAGGTGTGTCTGTGGGAAACCATAGCCCTTTTTTATCCTTCAATGTTGGAGTGGAGACAATTTAAGATTCATGATGTAGTTTCTTGCCTCTGGTGGGCTCCAATTATCCTTGTAAAATCCTAACGGTTTTATCCTTATGTAATATTAGTGATTTTTTATATATGAATGTCTGTCATTAAATGGATTGTTTCCCTTTGGTGTGTGCTTATCCACTAAGATGATTCATACTGGTTTTAGATTATGATCTTTTAGAATATTATTGCATCCTGTGGAAACTATAAATTGTGGTTTGTATTCAGGATAAAATTTTGGTTCATGTTCTTTTGTTGGTTTCCCATTATGTTGGGGGACCTTGGACCATGTTTGGAGTTCATATTTTTCTTGTAGTGGGTTTTTCATGTCAATGTCGTTGTGATTGGGTTTAATGGTGGTGGTATTAGTTGTGTTCTTATCGTAGGGAAAACCCTCTCAGTTTCTCCAATTGTTCTTCATAGAATGATTATCTTTTGTATATGTCGGGTGTGACTTGGGAGTGAAGGGTCACCCTGAGTATTGTGGTATTTTTTCGATTTTGATCGGGCAAGTAATCCTATTCTGTTTATTATTCGGCCGGATGAAATTTTGGAGAAGAAAGTGTTTGTGGTGGGATGAATTAACACACACCAACCTTGGGAATCCTCTTATATTATTCATTTCCTGATCATGGATACTTTGGATGAGTTTTGTGTTCCTCATCAGCTAGATTTTTTTATATTTAGATGAAAAATGGATATCTTGGGCTTGGAAGAATGTGGTGCACGGGCAGCGCACCGTTATAAGAAACTGTACAACTTCTCCCAGGAAACTATGTGGCTTGTTTTGGGGTCTAGCTATGAGGTGATTGGGATTAAAATATTTTGGGAAACTATGTAACAACAATGCATGAGGTTCTATCCATTTGGATAGTGGTGACTATATGCATTGTGTGTGGTTTGGTAAACCATGCGAGTTTCCTAGAAATTTTACACCTTAAAATCCATAGTCTACCCCCACTCTTTTTAACCCAAATCAATCCCCCTCATATTATTTAGTTTTTATCGCAAAAAGGGTCCCAAAATCCCCATAACTTTTGTCCGCCTCCCTCTATGGATGAATCTCCATGCTTTCAAGGTGAGTTTCTAACGGTTTTTGGTATCTTTTCTTCACTCCCTCTTCTCCTCTTTTAGTTTCATTGATTCTATTTAGTGGGTTATTTTTTGGATGAATCCTAGTGGATAGGGTTGATCTGTTGTCATATGTATTTTGTTTTAAGGATTTCAGAGTGTTTCACGGGGTGTTCTCTTCCTTCTTTGGGAGTTTCATTACATCTTCACTCTATTTAGGTAGGTGTTTCTGTCCATTTACTCTTTGACGAATTTAATTAAATTATTTTGTGTGCCTAAATAATTTATAAATGTGTATCACATGCTTGTGATGTGTTTTTTTGTTTGTGGTGGTGCATTCATTTTGGTGGAAGTTGGTAAAAATGGGTTTCAATGAGATTCTTTAAATATTCACTATTATGTATGCACTTAACATGTTTTATAAAATTCCAATAAGACTTTTTAGATGAAATTGGGTATTTGTAGCCTGTATTTGTCTTGGTAATGTTTTTATGGTGTTGGTTGATTGTGATACGATCCTTATGTGTGGATTGAGGTGACTTTTATGGTTTGGCACTTATGAATTTATTGTTGTGTTGGTGGTAGAGCATGTTTCATTTCTTTAAAAATGGTTCTGGGAAATATCATGGATACTTGAGGTGTTCAATTGGATGTGGAAACATCCATGGGTGCTTTGGGTTCACACAAAGATGGGAAAAAATGATAATGGTCTTATATGGACGTTCTCAACTTAAAAACCTGTATTTTCAAAACATTTCCCTCCCATTTTTCCTTCTATAAACTCTTTCTTATTTACTAGAGGTACCATGGTTCCAAAATAACATAAAAGTGGTTTCAAATTATATTTGAAATTATGGACTATTTAGTTTATTAAAGGATGGGTATATTATAAATGGTATTAAAGTTTTTTTTGGAATATTAGGTTATTTTAATGTTTTTATATTGGTTTTAAATTAGTTTTGGAATTTGAATTGGACATAGGGCGTAAAGGCCCATTTGGAAATTTTTACATAAAATTAGTGCTTGATGTTGTTTTGGAAATGGATAGGAAACATGTTTGTAATATATTATAATTCATAATTTTTAAGGCCTTCTTGGAACTTCATAATGTTTTACAAATGAATTGTTGTTTTGAATTTACAAATGCCCAGTTGGAATAGTTGCACAGTTGGAACAATTGTTGGAAAGATCATGTGATGTGATGGCTCAGTTGGAACTTGAGTAAGGATTTTTGCCAGATGGGAACCCCTATGAAGGATTTCCCATGAGCTGGTTATCACATAGGTGGTGTCATTGTTTTGGGTAGGCAAGTGCGGTGGTGGAATATAAGGTGAGTCAAGTGTGTGAGGGCCTCCTCCTTTCACTATGAACTATTACTGTAGATTTACTGGTGTCTTTTAATTTTTAGTGTGAAAAATTATTATCAACCATGACTATACGGGTTGGTACCCATTTGATTTTTTTGAGGCCTGATGGTATTGTGCCACTTTATTAGTAGTTAAAATGATCTGTGAGTTATTTATTATGAAGCTGCACCATATTCTGATAGGTGAGCCTAATCTGAGTATATCAAAGGATCTTTCTAGAGATATTGAATAAATTCACATGGTTACTATATGTATGTGTTTGTTTATTTTTCTATTTCACATAGTTTCTTCTTTAGTATCACATTATTCTATTTCCAGCATAGCCTTGTACCACTTGTTCTGGATCCATGTGTAGAACATGGTTTCTAAAATGGTAATTTTATTTTAAAAAAGGGAATGTGGTCTGTGTTTTTTTTGAAAAAATGGAATGATGGAGTTGTTTATTAAAAAGGATAAAAACACATTACATTATATATATTTCAAGACAGTGTTTGAATTTTTTTTGGAATGGAAATTTATGTATTCTATGGTGGTTTCCTACAAATATATTAAATCTCATGCCCTTCTTGTACCATTCAGTGTTGGTAGACACAATCTGTATTATAGGTTCAGGTTTCTGGTTTGAGATTCATTTGGTGTAGGTTAGTCTTGTGGTTGGCGTTGACTAAGAGTTCATGTAGAGATTGTGCAGGTGTGGTTTTGTTTTAGTTTTCTATTTGGATTTTGTTATGTTCAGTAGTTGTTATATTTGGATCAAATTTTATATTTATTAATGTTAAATTGTTAAACTTTTTTTCATGTTCATTTTATTATGCTTGATCTTGTTTAATTGGAAAAAAACATTCACATAGTTATTACTTTGATGCCAAGAACTAGTTGTAGGCCTGTGGGGATCAGAAACTCCCTTTGGAACTTGTCTCAAACCAAGTTGAATTTCGGTTTGAGTGGAATCCCATATTGGTTTTTGACACTCATCTAGTAGAAATCCCAAATCATATTTTCATCAAAAAGTGAGAAAAACCAAGAATCTTAAGTACACGTCATATTATAACCACCTCAACATTTTCATGTGTCTCCAAGATAGCTGATCCACACTAATCCAATTATAAATCCATGTTAGACAAATATAAACCACCTAACATATGTAATTCCCAAGAAAAACCACATATAGAACACTACCTTGAATAAGATTATGATGCACCATTATAGAGAATATAGGACAATCCACTAAATATAGATCATGTGTATGGATAATTTTAGAAAGAAGTACAACCCATAAAGATAACCCCTCTACCATTACTATATACCTTTCTAGGAGGACTACATTATGACAACATGAGACATAAATACTATATAGTCACATCTTCAAAATCAAACCACACTCTAAAAAAATCCATAAAGTTTTAAAACCATCCCCATTTTAAAATCATAGGCCCCATAACCAAGAGTTCCAAATCAAAACAAGGGGTTAATCCTAAGAATAAAACTAACAAAAATTTAAACACATTTTAAAGATTTTTTTTTAAAAAAATACATTGTTTTTCTTCCAAATCTTTCATTATTTGGAACAATTTTAAACATCCACTTCTCAAATAATCTCCAAGGGTGAAAACATAATTGACCTAAAAATAATGTTTTGAAAAAAAATAGTTTCCCTTAAAATTTTAAACCAATATTTTAAAATTTCCACATTCCGATTTGAAGGCTAAGAAAACTCATTGCTCCACTCTTTTAGAGTCATGATATATAATGTTGTTGGTCTGTTTGAAAACCAAATACCACATTTAGGATTTCCATTTATTCTCAAAACACACTACCATATGGAATCCTAAAAATCATTTTGGGATCTTTATTACAAAATATGTTTCCCATGAAACACCTCTTATAAAATCAATTTTCATTTTAAAACATTTCAATTTATTTTAAAACCAGAACCCAAATAAATTTTCCAATTTAAATGTATCCTCTCTTGAGATACAATTCATTAGTGTTTAAATTCCTTTATAGAAAATAAATGCTACATTTCAAATACAAAATACCTCCTCGATTTAATGATTAAACAAATATTTCCCAAACTAAATAATAAAATCAACCCCATTGAAACAATTTTATGAAACCAAATATTATTTTGGAAACAATCCCTAAGGCCTTATTTGAAACTAAAAACAATATTTTCTCATGAAATACACTCTTCACAAACATGATTCTAATTTGAAATTATATACTATATCCCATGAAAAAGGAATTAAATGATACTCAGTCAAATTCCAATAAAAAATTATAATTTATTAGAATACCCAAACTACCCATTTCCCATTTCCATAAACCCACTAAAAAATCCTTACATCAAGAGGTCAATATGGTAAAATCAACTCAAAAGTGGAAACATACTCTACTTGGCCACATTTCAGCAACCATTTTCTAATCATTCAATGGTTCCTAAAACATATCTAAAAAATATATCATGATGCTTTAATGATTTTTAGGACCTTTAATCTAACCTTATTCCTTGATCCAGTTGTCTATTTCATTACTAAAACACCAAATATAACCCCAAGGAAATAAAATCTATGATAATGAGGGTAAAAAACATTTAATGGTAATTCAAAATCAAAACTAAAATCGAAACTATTTATGGAATCCCATGTCTCATGGAGAGAAGGAGCTCATGAAACATTTCCCACACAAACCTCTTAAGTCCCAACAACCTTATATCCAAAATACCAAATTACAAATAATAAGAAATCATGGTTATAACCTTGTACCCACTAATAACCATGGCTATGATATAATTTTTGAACCCTCTTTTTGTTTTGTTTAATTTTTCATCAATATGTGTCAATATGTTGAAGAATAATTAGAATCATGCGAGAGAATTATTTCGAGTTATTTAAGTATTGCATTGAATGAAATGAGAAAAAGAACAAATTTGAAGTAATTTTTCAGATCCCAAGAAAAAATTTATTATTTATAGAGTTGAAAATTGAAATATAACATTGAATATTGGATGTATAAGTGTCTATAATTTTTTTATTAATGGTGATTAATCAAGAATATTAGGGGAATATTTACATCCTTGTTAGGTATAAGTTCAATTGAAAATATAATTGAATTAATTTTAATTACATGAGACAATTGATGTTTTGTTCTAAATGTCTTGAGACATGTTCTATATAATTAATAGAAATGTTTCCATGTTCTAAAAAAATATGTAATTTATTAAGTTAGAAAACTATGTTTGTTGTTTGAGGGAGTCAAATGAGGTGGATTTATAAACCTATATTTTTCTATGTGTTCAAATTATTATACATTAAAAAATTGGATTCTTTAACCAGAATAAATGCAATTCATTAAAGAGCAAAACAGATTTTCCATGTCCATGAATCTAGAAGAAATGGTCATGGAACATCCATGTGATGAAGCTTTTTCCATGAGAAGACTTCATGTATATTCATGAAGTGTTAGGATATTTATTATAATGATGTTCTTTTGTGATATATTATATAGACCATCTTTCTCACTTTAGATATTCCATGAGTTAATAAGAAATTGTTGTGTGGTAAAAAAATTATACATTTCATATATTTGAGTAATCTAAATTTAAAATGTGTTTGATGAATAATATTATTCTTGGAATGAATGAGATCCCTCGATAAAATATAATTATTGAGATTTTAGAAGATGAGAACATGAGATAAAAATATTTATACACAAAAGTAACTTCTTATACAAACATGTAAATCCTTTTCATTCATACCAGAATATTGAAGTTGTGGTTATCTAAGTTAACGAGTCTTAAAAAGTGATGTAATTTCTTAGAAACCATGTGATCTATCTTATACCAAAATTACCGTAAAATTTCCTATACATTAACATATCCTTATACATATCCATATATGTATCCCTAGACACATATTTATATATATCTATAGAGATATCAAAAATATTTTTCACATCCTAGTTTCCCATGGTTGACTAACCCTTTACTCTAATACAAACATTAGTAACCTAGGATTTTCTTATATAGATAATACTATTTTATATGCATATTAAATACATTATAAAAACAAAAAAATAAGAACCAAAATAGTTTAGTGCCTTTGGAGACTGGGTACACAATCTTCTAATTTGGTGAAATATCTTCAACATTTCAATAAAGATCTTCTCCTTCAAAAATATTCAAAATCATACCCTACAAAAAACCTGTTTTCATAACATAGGTAAAAGAAACTTAAGAATTGGTGATCTTAGATACCTAATAAAATTAAATAGGGGATATATTTATCTAGAACTTGAACATGAGGGTATAAAAACATAATAATTTCATTTTAAAACCATTCCATATATTTAAAATATCATAATATTGATTCATGGTATAATCATTGAATGTTCATAAGACATGAATCATAAGGGAATCAAATAACATGATCCAACCGTGCATAAAAATTTCATGAGACATAGATTTATTGAATAAACTTCATATTATAATATTGTGATTAGGTATAAATAAATATAGGTTCACTCATTAAGTTAAGGACATGAAATTAGGACCTCAATTAAACTAATGGACATGAAACCATGTCCACAAATAGTATTATAGACATTAGAGATAGTCCCACACATAACATCGTGATCATGTAATAAAGTTCAGGAATGATATTTTGAACATGTAATCAGTTTGATGTGTAACATTGTGATCATGTAACTAGGTTTATTCATAAATATGTTAACATGTAATCATGATCATGAATAGCATATTTACTCATGAGTTATCCTTATTTACCCAATGAAATATAAGGATAAATAAGTCCCACCCATCACATAATGAAAATAATATGTATGTGTTCCACAATATCATTAAATTATTAATCATATCATAACCCAAAAATGAAATAGATTTCATAAACATTTTATCATTTCAAAACCTCTTAGAATAGATATTTTTCACAATAATTTCATTATGTCATCATGACATTACACATGGAAAAGGAATCGGGTATCAAAAATTTTTTATTACAGTATAACCCGAAAAAAAATAAATGAGATTCATACAGATCATTTCATGATAATTCATTTAGATAATGAAAAATAATGGTTGGTTTATATCACCAAAAGTTCATAAGTTACATGAATGGATAGTATGTTATATGGATAATGATTTTGAAGGATAATTTCAAACTTATCTTGAGGAAAAAAACATTTCATTGAAAACCTATTTTTAAAACTAAAAATTAATAAAACAAATTTCAAAATAATTTTCATTGAAAATAATCTTGAATAAAAATAAATTATTATTCATTGAAAATAATGTTCATGGTGGAATAAATTATATTCTCTTCATACATTATAAAATAAATATTTCATCTACATTTTGGTAAAATACAAATGGTCATTGTTTGGGAAATGAAATCAAGTTTACTTTTAAAAAATTATGTAAAAAGTCAAAATGGATAAAAATGTTTTAAATGAATAATTTTAAAAATAAAAATTTCTTTTTTGGAATTATGTTTTAGAAAAAACGATTTTTGAAGTAAAAGGGTTTTTGAAAGAAGAGATAAATAAATATGTTTTTTCATAAAAATATTATTTTTAACAATTGAGTACATTAAGAAAGTAAATAGAGGGAAAATACGTATTCTCATGAAATAAAAATAGAAGAATAAAATTAATGAGTTTCTTGAATGATAAGTCATAATATTTGATGATTTGAACCATTATCATAAATAATCTTTATAAATGATGAGATTTTATCATAAAACCATTACCATGTTAGTAACATTTAATCATAAGCAGCATAAAATAATAACATTATATGAAACATATAATATCATAAGAGTAAATATATTCCTGATATTATATATTATCAGATCTTTATATACAACTCATAATAGAATATAGATGAATAACAATACATATGCACCAAAGATCTCAAATAGAGACAAAAATCCATTAACTCTTTGGTAACATTTGAAGCATAAAGCTATTGAAAGATAGGTCTAAAATGGGATATTTAAATCATAATACATCTGTTGATAAGAATCATAAAATAAATTCATTGATATTATTCACACTACATAAAATAAATAAGTGGTGAATATGGAATGTGTCTCATAGAAGTAAAAAGTGATACATAAGTCTGTTATCATAATCCTAGACTTCCTTCATACATGTTTTAATAAACTATAAAATAAATATAAGTATTTAAAAATATAATATAGAACCATAATATATATATATATATATATTTATTATACAATATATTATTTTCTTATGAGCATTTATTACCTATTTATTACAAATCCATGTTAAAATCACATTTTGGGAAATAATTTTATTGTTTTTTAATATATTCATATTTTTCTTATTTTTGGTCACATAAAATTGATCATGGATAAAAAATATCCAGAATAATAATAGTGTTCTAATTCTCAAATTTATATATTAATTATTCCTTTATGACCAATCATGAAAATGGTTATGAGAAGTGAAGTATGTTACAACCATGAAGGTAATAAGCCATACTTTCACATGAGTAACATTTCAATTATTCTAGGATCATTTTTTAAAAGAGTTAAGAAATATTTTATACTTTTACAATATCATAAATAACATATATTGTTTTTGGTTTTTGGCGTAGTGGAATATTTCATTAGTGGGAGATATATTAAAATTTATGTTAATAATTCAAAGTGCGAAACCATGATTATGGATATTGAAAGTCAATTTTATAATTAATTAATTTAATACTAGATGTAGAGAATGCCTTGGATTAGGAACATGTCTTCATTGATGATGTAAATCATCTAAAAAGGACCCTTTTAGATTTATTTCATTGTTTTGAATGGATAGATGGATATAATAACTCTAGTAGTGATCCATACGTGTTCCTTTGGTCTCTGAGAGACGCCAATCAATCTCCAGGTGATAGTGCGACAATTCAATTGTCTTGCATTAATTGTGTTGATCACTCATCCTTCGATCATGAAGGTCACCCTATTACATTTTTCTTTCCTGATAGGAAGAGATAAAGGAGTTGATGAGGGACAATTCATTGTGCAAAACAATTCTCTATTCCTTATATTCAATTTCAATATAGATTAGATATAAATTTCTATTTATATAGATAGGGTTTATGTTAAAGTGGTATTTAATTTCATTTTATACATTAAATAACATTTAAAACCATTAATAATCATCATTCATTAAAATAATAATATCATTATTATTATTTTTTTGGTTCATTCCAACACACATAATAGTAAATATTATTTAACCATCTTGTTAATTAATATTTTTCACCAGACTCATTATTGGTCCATTAAAACTCCACTGGCATTTATTGAACACCTAGAAAAATATTTTATTCATAAATAAATATTTTATTCACTATTAAAAAAATTAATATTTATTAAAATATTCAATTAATAAAATCAATATTTTATTCACAACCAATAGAAGTAATAATATATATACATACAAATTAGAATAATAAATTATTTATTAACTAATAATTAATTAGTTATTCACTTATGAATATTAGTGATAAAACATGGATATAATTAATCCTTCATCTTGAGAATAATATTTATTCAGAAATCAAATTCAAATAGTATTTAATAAAGATCGTCAAAAAATAGCATTTGAACCACTATGATTCCCTATTTTTAGAATTATGTGGGATTATCTAAAGTCCCTGATTATTATCTAGAAACGAGTCAGGTTACCCAAGAGAAAGAACCCAATATTACAATGATGATAAAAATATATGAATTCTCACTGTGTAATATAATCCATTTTTATAAATATCTCATAAATAAAGTTGAAGATCCATGTCACCAACCTGTATGATTTATACATAATTCTTCGACTATATGAATTAAGAAAATTGTTGCACCATGTCCATGGAATTTAGGGTGACATTTCTATTCCAATCAAAGGGATGATATATCAGGTCCGATAAATATGGGAGGAAAAAATCCTTCCCCAAATTATCCATTCATGACATATCAATCATGACACACCTAATATATCAAACATCCTACCAACATATTTTATGATGGGTTGGGTCACTAAATATAGCTGTGGAGTCATGGAATTCAAAAATGATAATATTAATTCCTAATGACCATTACACATGCTCACTTGTAGGAATATCCAATGACACCAAAACATGTAGAATTCATACTAACAGGTATGATCTCAAAATCTCTCAACATGGAGATTAAGAAGTAAAAACATTATGAGATGAATCATCATCTACATATGATTACTCACAATTGACATGCTATGTACTATCTTTCTTATCTTAGTATGTTATACAAACATAGAATATTATTTAAGAATATCAGCATAGGACCTTGAGGTTCTCATTATAGCGTGTAAATTCTTTGAACTTATCAATGAGATGTATACTATAGGACATTATTACATTTGATTCATGTAGAAAAATGAATAATATACGATAACAAGTTTTATCTATATTCAATATATCAAATATACATGTAATCAAATTACAAATAGTTGTTCATAGGACACTAACTCCAAAAAGATCCCACTCGGAGTAGATCCAACAACCTATGACATTCAGTCTACTAGAAATCACATAATAATCATGTTTCTTTTTTTCAAGAATATAGTCATGGGGTCCTCCATGTTGTCTTCCATAGAAATAATTCCCACCAAAAACACTCCACATATTCCTTTTATTATGAATTCCATGTGATACTCGAAAAAATCCCCTCATGGATTATCCTATAGTGAATCTCTTTAGTATCATGTCAATGTATGTAATTTGACTTAGGTAGAGTAACACCTTGTATGTCTCATGATGTAATTGATCCAAATAATATAGGTTTCCTCTCCCAAGACTTTCATTAATGACTATTTCTTCAAAAAAAATGCTTAATAGACTATAAAAATAGTATTCGTGACAACCGGGTCCCAGTGACAGCACAACCACCCCGCCTTAACATGGTCGTCGGGTCCTGGCCCACTAATGGCTGGAAACAAGCACCAAAGGCATAAATTCTGATAATTGGGAAGGAATTGCCTTTATAAAAGTAAACAAAACACCACAGAGTACAAGAGGAATTAAAACACTAAGTATAAAAGAAAGTACTGAAAAGTAAAAAGTGCCAGAATACAAACCCAACTGAAAATTATAGCTACAACTGAAAGGAAGTACAACAGAAAAGACAAACAGCTGGAAGAATAGAAGCAGCTCATGGTTCGTCCACCTCGGATCCTACCTGAAGGGTAGGTACAGATAGCGCAGCTCCTGGATCGTCCACCACGGATCCTACCTGAAGTGTAGGTACAGATAGCGCAGCTCTTGGATCGTCCACCATGGATCCTACCTGAAGGGTCGGTACAGATAGGCTCCACAACTCTCTCACCCATTAACCTCATCTGAGTATCGTCACATTGGGAAGTCCACCTCTGGATACAGACTCGTCGTGAGATCAACCTCCGGGTACGGTCCAGTCCTCGAACACTCAGCCTCTGTCAGCGCTGCCCGTCATCTACAACCAACACAACAAGGTGCGGGCATAGCCCGTGCAGGGGTGAGTATAACGATACTCAGTAGGGACCCTGATACCCTCAAGGTATCACTAAATCCAACAAGGATATCCACAAATAAAGATCTCAACAGATAACCTCTACTTAAGTATATGCCAATACATATACCTAAGTTATCAAGTAACCCATCTCAATCATGAGGAAACACAAAGATTATGAAATCAAAGGATAACCACTACCCAGGTATATGCCCAAACATATACCTAAGTTATCAAGTGAACCATCTCAATCATGAGGTAAACACAAAGGTCATAGAATCAGCTCAAACCAGGATTTTAATTATCAAAACCGTAACTGCTGAAAAGCCCCGTCTCTGTCGAGTACAGTGATCCTGTCACGACTCCGAGGTACTCCTCACTAACCTAAGACTGCTGAGGTACTCCTCCTGTCGAGTACCGCAGGTCAGCCACCCAAACATAGTAGTGCTTCCCACCGGGGTCTTCCACCCAAACACAGTAGTGAATCCCCCCAAATAGCCTGCAGAGGTACTCTCCGGATGAGTACCGCAGATCTGCACCCAAACTCAGTAGTGCTCTGTCCTCCATGGGTCTACACCCAAACAAAGTAGTGCTCCATCCACTGGGCTAGTCGACTCACTCCAAGTTGAGTCGGTCAAATAGTCGTTAGGTCTCAACCAGCTACACGGTCTCCGTACTCCGTACGCTCGTCTTCGGGAGGGTCTGCTCCACGATCTACTGGTCAATACTCCAAGTATCAAAAAGTCCCACGAAGAAGTATCTCAAAGGACCGCCTCGTCATAGGGGTCTCAACACAACAGACGGCGCGTCAATCGGGCGCCCGATCTGTGAGTTATTATCCTTTTCGTCTCAGGGGCCCTATTGGTTTCGTGTGCGAACCAACCCGGCCGTATCTTTTCTATACCCCGAACTCTCATAGGGTATACTGATAGGGACCGTTTCTGAATGAGATCACCAACTTCGCTGACGGTTTGTCAAACAGACGTCCGATCTGAAAGTTATCAGCTTTTCCGTTCCAGGGGCCTGGTTAGATTTTGTGTACAATCCAACCGGACCACTATCCAACTGCATCCAAACCTTTGGAGAAGTATGCCAAATGTTCTATCTCATCAAGAGGAATCCAACAAAGATGACGGCACGTCAATCGGACGTCCAGAGCTCATGTTATAAGTGTTTTCACTCTGAGGGCCCGGTTGGTTTCGGGATCGATTCAACCCGGCCATACTCAAAGTTCTATGAAAACTTGATTGTAATATACCGAAAATACCGTATCGATCTAAGGATCGCATCGCAACTGATAGTGCGTCGATCGGAGGTCCGTAGCCCATGTTATGGGTGTTTGAATGGAAACTGTCTGAAAATAGGGGGTTCGGGCCCGGTCTGACCCGGCCCGATACCCCCCCCCCCCCCCCCGGGTCGGCCAGAACCGGGTCAACCCGACCTGGGTCCGGGTCCGGCCCATTAGGGCGTGGCCCGGCCTGGCACTGGCGCCGGCGCGGTGCACGCGTGGCCAGCGGGTGCGGGGGGGGGGGGGGGGGGGGTTACAACCACCTGCGGTCGACGAAACCGGCGCGGTTTAAAGCCGCGCCGCTCAGCCTCCGGAATGGCTAAGTCGTTCCGGTTCGGCCCGCCGCCGCGGCTCAGCCGCGGCGGTTCTGTTCCGGCGGCGCACCGCCGCCGCCTTCTGCGGACCACCGAACGCGCTCCGGTGGTCCTTTTTTCTCGCCGCCTTCGCCAACGGTCCTCCTGGGACCCGACTTTAACTCCAGAGGCTTCAAAATGACTTTGCGGCCCAGTTTTTCATCGCCCGTCAATCCGTGCACAACAATCAACAATCAGAGTCTTCGAATTTCCTCCTCGTCCCCGACTCCGGCTGCAGTTTCATTCGGCCTCAACGGCACAGCGCGACGGCGCCGCACATCCTTGTTGTATTTCTCCATGATTCCGTGTGGTGCCTTTGCACCGCGCCACCTTCTTTCAAACTGCAATAACACAACAACAAATGGGGGAGGAGAGTCGGCCGTGTTCGTGCGGTCCGACCTCCTACCGTTAAGTTGATATCAAGCGACCCAAATATATAGACGAAGAACGACAAAGGATAACTCTTGAACAAAAGAAATTAACCCCTACCTCAAAATTGACGTCGCACGTCGTCAGGTCGCAGAAGTCGAATGTCGTGGTAGAACGGCGTTGTGAAGAAAGAAAAGAGAGTGACGAAAGTCATTGGTGTTCGTCGTTTCCGTCGTTGTAGAAGTGCGCCTGAAGAAGAAGAACGTTGTTGTTGGCGTCGGTCTCCAGGGTCCGCGTTTCCTTCCTTGTCGCGGAAGAGGAAGTAAAAAACATTAGAGAAAAACGTAGTGCATTCTTCACCGAGTCGGAAGGCCGTTCTGCATTTGAAGATGAAGTTCTTCAAAAGAGGGAAGATCTCTCTCCCAAATTCTGTCACACAGAAAAACTCACAAAATAAAATAAGGCCTCTCTTTATTTTATTATTTTTCCATGCATTCAAACTTTTAAAATTAAGACACTTCGTTAAATTAATTTAAGAGGTTTAATCAATTAATTTAAGATGTGTGTTGGCAAAATTAAAGAGGAGATAGGGGAGAGTTACTCAATTAATTACAAGGGGTTTAAGGGGAAGAGTTAAGGGGGTTAGGGAATTTGAAGGGGTGGGGTTCATGTGGGCCCCACCTCACTTTTATTCACACTTGGTTAGTTCACCAACTTCCACACATGGGTTAAAACCAACTAGGCTAGAAATAAAATTGGAATACAATTTTAATTTATTCTTCACATAAACCTCAAATTTTTAACAACTCTTCCCGAGAAAACACACCTTCAGAATAGGTCTCCTTAAGCAATTACCGGCTCTGCGGTTCCATCGGTGCCCTCAGATTTTGATTCCGAGCACCAGTTCAAAAGTTAGAAAAACCCGCTCATTCGTTTACGGAACGTACCCGAGCTAACTTCGGAAATTGATTCCGGGCACACTGGGCCTCAGAATCATGTGCCGTCAGAAACTACGTTTTTGTAAAATCTCAAAGAAATTAAGAAAACATTTTCCTTGAAATTTCCGGGTCTTTACATTACTCTCACCTCAGGGATTTACATCCCTGTAAAGCTTTAACAAAAACTAGGGATACAAAAGTGGTACTGAGCATGCATCTGAGCCTTCCGCTCCCAAGTGCTTCCCTAGAGGTTCTCGCGCTGCTAAAAGAAGCACACAAGAGGAATCAACCTTCCTCGTAGGACCCACTCCTGTTGATCCTCAACCTCTACTAGAACCCCGCAAAAGTCACCCCATCGCCAACGTCCAGCTCCCCATGGTCGATGATATGCGTCGGTTCAAGCACGTATCCCCCCCAGTTGAGATACGTGGAAGACATCGTGCACACAGTGCAACTGAGGTGGAAAGTTCAAGCGGTAAACCACCTCACCTACCCAGCTGAGGGCCTAGAAAGGTCTGTTGAACCTTGGAGATACCTCTCCGCCTTGGCTACATCTCCATAAACCTCGTCGAGGTGAGACCCGTATAAGGATGCGATTTTCATCCTAGAACTCTAGAGGTCTCCCTTTCCTGATTAGAAGTGAAACTCAAAACTCCTGCTGCCATGTGGGTGAAGTTGGCCTACTCAAGAGTGATCGGCTACACCTTCCAATGCATGAGTTTATCTTGTGCTGCATGGGGTTTCCTTTTCTCTAACCAAGGAAAACCCATCCCGACATTTGCCTAATACCGTCAATTTGAGTATGAACAGTGATTTCCCAATCGATACTGAAACTAACGTCGTAAGGCCTCGATGCTGCCACCAAGAGGTCCCAACCGAGACTCTCGCCTCAAGGGTCAGATCACACCATCGGCGTAAGTGTGACTATCAAGTCTCCTCCCAAAGGAATCTCCAGATGTGAGGTTCAAGTCAACGGCTTAACCAGAAACTCTAGGTCTGGGACTAGATTCATGGAAGGAAGGGATGATTCGTATCGATGTCTGTGGCTACGAAAGCTATTAGAAGACAAATTCCACACTTTGAATCATCCTTAGAGCCCTTTCGGTTGCACTCCTTTACCGCATGCAGCTACTCTTTTTCTCTGCCCTCCAGCTCCCTGAGCCTGGAGGGGACAACAAAGGCGGGTGATTGTAACATGTCGAAAAGTACACTACCCCATGCTGCTCTCCTAGCTCTGCTTCCACATCTATTGCTCTGTAGATTCATCTTTCCTTGACACTTCCTCTTCTTGAAAAATTTTACATGTCCAAGTCTCTGTGACTGACGCCAGTTCGCATATTTCCACTATTAACATTCACTTTCTATAACAGATCATCCAAAGAACATTCAACCACAAAGGTTCTCTCTAACACCCCAACATAAGTAGGAATTCATAGAGGAAAGAGTTCTTACTCGGATATCATTTAAGCACACCTCGCTCTGAGGTCCAAGCTCTAAAGAACTGATCATATCGTAGTCATCAAGTACCAAGAATGATCGGTACGCCCCGATGAATTCTCGGCTTCCGACATGTCGTCCTGCCGAAGCTGTATAAGCCCTAGAAAACTCTCAGCCACCTCCCCAAGCTAGTCCTGAGTGGCCTGTGAGTCAGGTTCGCCTCAGAAATTGAGGGTATCTGATGTTAGGACACGTGTAAGGCCGTAAGCTTACATGTGTCACCTACTGGTCCTGCCGATTGTAACTGCTGACCAACAGGTAGTGATGTATAGCTGACACACTACCCGAAGGCACTATCTCAGGCATCGGTCCACGTACCGAAGCCTCATCACTATGCAGACCATCCTCATGGTCATTCACTGGAAATCACTAATGGCCAAGTCCACCATCCACTCTACCGATGTCTCTACTAGGAGAAAAACTCTAGCAATCGCCTCCAGCCAGTCCTCAGCTGTCTGGGAATCTGCCTCACCTCGTAACCTCGGAGGCCTCCACTGCTGGAACTCGAGCAATGCGCTCTGCCAGCGTGCACAGTTCGCTAGTATAACAGCTGGCATCTGCTGCCCAATAGGTGGTGGTGCTACTGGTACACCACATAAGGGTGCCAACATAGTAAAAAGGGCCCTGCACCAGAGCCTCGTCGCTCAGTGAGCCGTCATCGAGCACTCTCTCGGAACTCCAACTGACTGTCTGCGTGGAGACATCCTGAACAGATGCGACACGGTCAACGTCTTGTACCTGGTGAGCTGACCTTATTTGAACTGACTTTAAAACTATTGGAAACACACACGCAATCAGTGTTTTCATGCACAAAGTCAGAAATCAGTAGTCAGGGTCCTGGTGTACGGATACGTCGGCCGCCGCACCAACACTGGACTCCATGAACTGAAGACCACACTCAGTACCCTTAATACTATTGCTTCACAGAAAAGAAAATATCAGAGTTATAAGTTCTGTAGTAGAACTAACTCCTTTGATACCAACTTTTCATGACTCATCCTCAGGGCCCATGCCGTGACTACCCCAACACCGCCTTCCATAGGCCAGGGGCTGGCGACTAGCACCAAAGGCATAAATCCCGATAACTGGGAAGACATTGCCTTTATAAAAGTAAACAAAACACCATAGAGTACAAGCAAAAGTAAAACACTAAGTACAAAAGAAAGTAATGAAAAGTAAAATGGGTCAGAATACAAACCCAACTGAAAAGTACAGCTACAGCTGAAAGGAAGTACAACAGAAAACACAAACAGCTGGAAGAATAGAAGCAGCTCCTAGGTCGTCCACCTCGGATCCTACCTGAAGGGTAGGTACAGATAACGCATCTTCTGGATCGTCCACCATGGATCCTACCTGAAGGGTAGGTACAGATAGCGCAGCTCCTGGATCATCCACCACGGATCCTACCTGAAGGGTAGGTACAGATAGCACAGATCTTGGATCGTCCACCACAGATCCTACCTGAAGGGTAGGTACAGATAGGCTCCACAACGCTCTCGCCCGTCAACCTCCTCCGAGTATCGTCACTTCGTGAAGTCCACCTCCGGATACTGACTCGTTGTGAGATCCACCTCCGGGTACCGTCCCGTACTCAAACACTCAGCCTCTGTCAGCGCTTCCCGTCATCTGCAACCAACACAACGAGGTGCGGGCATAGCCCATGCAGGGGTGAGTATAAAGATACTCAGTAGGGACCCCGATACCCTCAAGGTATCACTAAATCCAACAAGGATATCCACAAAGAAAGATCTCAACAGATAACCACTACTTAAGTATATGCCCAAACATATACCTAAGTTATCAAGTAACCCATCTTAATCATGAGGAAACACAAAGATTATGAAATCAACAGATAACCACTACCCAGGTATATGCCCATACATATACCTAGGTTATCAAGTGAACCATCTCAATCATGAGATAAACACAAAGGTCATAGACTCAGCTCAAACCCGGATTTTTATTATTGAAACCGTAACTGTTAAAGATCCCCGTCTCTGTTGAGTACAGTGATCCTGTCACGACTACGAGGTACTGCTCACTAACCTAAGACTGCTGAGGTACTCCTCCTGTCGAGTACCGCGGGTCAGCCACCCAAACACATTAGTGCTTCCCACCGGAGTCTACCACCCAAACACAGTAGTGAATCCCCCCTAATAGCCTGCAGAGGTCCTCTCCGGACGAGTACCGTGGGTCTGCACCCAAACTCAGTAGTGCTCCGTCCGCCATGGGTCTGCACCAAAACAAAGTAGTGCTCCGTCCACTGGGCTAGTCGACTCACTCCAAGTCGAGTCGGTCAAGCAGTCGTTAGGTCTCCGCCTTCTACACGGTCTCCGTACTCCATATGCTCGTCTCCGTGAGGGTCCGCTCCATGAGCTACTGGTCGATACTCCAAGTATCACAAAGTCCCATGAAGAAGTATCTCAAAGGACCGCCTCTTCATAGGGGTCTCAACACAACAGACGTCGCATCAATCGGGCGCCCAGTCTGTGAGTTATTTGCCTTTTCATCCCAGGGGCCCGGTTGGTTTTGTGTGCGAACCAACCCGGCCGTATCTCAAATTTACCCCGAACTCTCATAGGGTTTACTCATAGGGACCGTTTGTCAACGAGATCACCAACGCTGCTGACGGTTCGTCAAACGGACGTCCGGTCTGAAAGTTATCAGCTTTTCCGTTCCAGGGGCCCAGTTGGATTTCTGGTACAATACAACCCGACCACTATCCAAATGCATCCAAACATTAGGTGAATTATTCCAAAAGTTCAGTCTCATCAAAAGGAATCCAACAAAGTCAACGGCATGTCAATCAGACGTCCGGAGCTCAAGTTATAATTGTTTCCACTCCGAGGGCCCGGTTGGTTTCGGGTTCGAACCAACATGTCCCTACTCAAGGTTCTCCAAAACCTTGAGTGTAATATACCAAAACGACCGTCTCGATCCAAGGATCGCATCGCAACTAACGATGCATCGATCAGAGGTTCCTATCCCAAGTTATGGGCGTTGGAACAGAAACTGCCCAAAAATAGGGGGTTTGGGCCCGGTCCGACCCGGCCCGATACCCCCCGGGTCGGCCCGAACCGGGTCTCCCAGACCCGGGTCTGGTTCCGGTCCATTTGGGCGCGGCCTGGGCGGCCCGGCCCGGCCTGGCGCAAGCGCTGGCGTGGCGCCCGCGTGGCCAGTGGGTGCGGGGGGGGGGGGGGGGTTACAACCCCCCACGGTTGACGATACCGACGCCGCTTAAAGCCGCGCCGCTCAGCCTCCGGAACGGCTAAGCCGTTCCGGTTCGGCCCGCCACCGCGGCTCAGCCGCGGCAGTTTCGTTCCAGCGGCGCGCCGCCGCCGCCGCCTTCCGCGGAACACCGAACGCGCTCCGTTGGTCCGTTTTGCTCGCTGCCTTCACCAACGGTCCACCCGAGACCCGACCTTCACTGAGGAGGCTTCAAAATGACTTTTCGGCCCGGTTTGTCATCGCCCGTCAATCCGTGCACAACGATCAATCAGCGGAGTCTTCGAATTGCCTCCGCGGCCCCGACTCCAGCCGCAGTTTGTTATGGAATACCATTTATCGATTTAGTCGGTAGTTGGTGCAGTATGTGTGAAAATATTTGTAATGAATATCCCCAAAAATGATAATGGAAGACTCCAATGACTCACCATTGATCTTGCCATGGACAACAAGGTTTTGTTCCCCCTCTCTCTTACACCATTCCACTGAGGTGTTTGAAGATGAGTGAGTAGGTATAGGATCCCAAAATATCATAAGTATTGAATGAAGACTTGATTAAGATATTCTCCACCACATTCTTAACGTAGTTTCATAATCTTCATACCAATATGGTTCTCAACATCATTAATTTATTCCTTGAATATATAAAAATAATCTAACAAATACATCATTAAATAGATATATCCATAATTACTAAAATGACCATTAAAAGTTATAAAGTATGAGTACTCACTCCATTCTTAAATAGGAAATGGTCCACACACATCGGTATGAACTAATTCAAGAATATATTTAGCCTTATCACCTTTCTCACTCAATGGGGATTTATTCCACAATCCTTTTTTTGTATTATTTAAAATCCACTTTTTTGGTAAATGGAAACCATACAAAAGAGCTCAAGAATATCCCACATCCACATCCACATAACCACAACATTCACAATTCTAAAATTCAACATTCAAATTCAAGAAGGAAAAATTCTAAATACTGAAAAATCCACCTAGAACCATGAGTAAACCCATCTCGATTCACAGTCCATCAATCACCATGACCTCAAAAATAGAGAGACTCCACCATTCATCACCACTTTCAACGTCCTTACCACTATCATCTCATCGTCGTCAACACTATCCTCGATGCCTACCAATACCACAATCATCATCGCCACTCAAAACGCCCCCAACGTTTTTGCCTGTCATCTTTATCACTGGAACCGCTGCATCCATGCCCACAAAACACCATCTTCGCAGACACCAAAATCGATTTCAACCAACAAAATATGAACCAGAGGAACCATCATTGCTTCACCCTCATAATCTTCATCTACATTGACTCCATCACCAAAACAAAAATGAAAATCACCGAACAAACCAAAAATCCACCACATCGCCGAGAGAGAAAAAATAACAGTAAAAAACTACACCAAGCATAACCATCCAAAACAAAGAAAAACCAAGAAACAAAATCGACACCACCGGACGTCGATAAGAACCGTTCACCAAAATAGTCTCCACCCACCAAAAATTTAAGCTAGCAAGAAAAAATGAAACACACCGAGCAACCTATCCATTAAAATCAAGAAAGAAGATGAATGCAGCACAAAACCCAAAATAGGACTAGGGATTGAACCCTAGGAAGGAACCCGATTCAGAAGGAAACAAGGAAATAGATCTAGAACCAGAAAAGAAAGCGGGACGGAACCCGAATAAGGTATTGGGATTGCCATTCAAACCCAAGGAAGAAGGACCAACTCCGGTAACGCCTAAAAATCTTCCTTCCACCAAACCGGTTTCCCAAAACCTCAGCGCATCCCATACTCCAAATCCGACCTGGAGAGGGAATGAGTAATGCAAGATAAGAGCACCGAGATTCAGACAGGGAGAAAACCTAACCGCTAACACAGAGCATGGAAAGGTGAGGGAGAGAGAAAGAAAATCAATAGAGACCGCAGCTAGAGCGAGTGAGAGAGAAGAAAGAACCCGAGAGGACTGGAGTAGAGGATTACCGTCGGGAGAAACCGAAACCCAAGATGGTGATTCCAAAGAAGGGTGTGTTATTATTCATTTGAAGGAAGATAATTATTTATTGACATTACTTGGTTCATTTAATCCAACACATAAAAAAAATTATTAAAATGTACCCTGCCATAAAATTTTTATCTTTATAAAGTAAGAATCGTTTATTCATAAACCTGAATATAAATCCATCAGTGTCTAGTTATAAGACAGAAATAATGTTTTTTGTTACTAAAGGCACATTATAACAACCCTTTAAAAGAATGATCATTTTGGCCAACAATGTGAGGTGGTAGTCCTAGATAGATATAATAGAAAATTTATTTCTTTTGGATACTTGTTAATCTACCTCCCCTTTTTCAATATTTCTAAAATTACATGGTTCCAATAATTGAAAACAAATGTGAGAACCATATGCTATATATAATACATAATTTTTAAAAATATATTAATTTCACTCAATAATAAACACACCTGAAGCATAGGGAATTTAATCCCTAGAACCTATAAGACTTCAATGTTAACAATGAACATGAATACATAAGGCTCATATGAAGAAACATTTCCAATATTTCATTGAGTGGGAACCTTGTATATATCAATCCATTCTTATATACCTCTCTACTAGTGATGTCCCCAGAGGTGCTAAAACATGCAATATTTATATAAGTTTTTATGAGATGTAATGAGTTCACAATGAATCAATGAAATCATTAAACATATAATGTTTACCTTTTTTGTTTTTTTAGACAAGGATATCTTCATCACACTCCTATTTAGTACGTGGATGTGGAATTGGGGATTTTAGCATGTAAGATTTTCATTCATTGAATAACACAACCCAAAGGCTTGTAAACCACTCTTGGAAGTTACTTCCAGTTAGGAAGTTGTATTTATTTAATAAGGATAATTTGGATAGTGTGGATGATGATCTAAATAATTTATTCTATAATTAAAATGTAAGATTTTTATAATTTTTCCTGATTAGAAGTTATGTGATAAATAATAATTAAATTAATTTTATCAATTTTCCTACTACTTTTCCAAGACCCAATATCCCTCACCATTGAATATATGATATCTAGATACATTATGATTATAGTAGAAATAATTTTTATGCCCCTTTTAATAACCCCCAAAGGGGTTGGTCACCTTACATGATGGTATTTATGACATTAGGTCTTTTCTAACTAGAGTCTTTATGATCCTTGATCTATTGAGTGGATTCAAAAATCCTGAAATCCTAACTTGGATTTCCTTAATACTTGTATCCAAATAACACCAAGTCTTGAAAGTTATAATCTTATAGATTTAAAATGATTAATTAGACACAAAACTATAATAATAACTCCCTATAACAAATTAAGTGCCCTAATAATGGTTGGTCAAACACTTATTTCTATTGATTTTCCCCTAGTCGAGTAATAGAAGGCTTATTTGAACTTAATATTAGGTTTAGGTTTTTTAATTAATTATGAAAAAATATCTTGTTTTATCATTTACATGGCTTTCTATTATAATGTGGATTTTTATTAATTAATTATCCATGTCGGAAAAACTACTTATGCATAATTTTTTTAATGTATTATGCATAAATTATTTTTCTTGTTTTATCCTTTACATGGATTTTTAAAATTAAGTGGATTTTACATAATTAATTAACCATGTTGGATAAAATGTTTTCAAATAATAAATTTATTTAAATTTTTTCTTTTCACATTAATTAATTTATTGAATTGATAATGTTTATGCATCAGGAAATTAATTAATTTCATAGATAGGAATAAATAAATAATTAAAGTATCTATTCATGAGCTCTATCAAATGGTTTATTTTCTAATCGAACATTAAATACTCCTTTGACCGGGAGAAAATAACTCCTATTATTTGTCTTGGCATGAGTTAAAATTTTCCATGAATCCACATGTGTATCACCTATATTGGAATCATAATGGATCCATCATGGAATGCCTCCACACACTTTGAGATACTCCATTAATTTCATGTATTCATGACTCACATATAATTTTAAGGGACCAAAGGAATATTTAAAATGGGATGGCATAAATATCATTATAAATGATGGTCCTACATATTAATTGAGTGAGGGGTGACTCACATGCCATCATATTTAATTTTTTAACAAATAATTACAAACTCATGAAATAAATTAAATTAAGACATACAATGCATACAATGGTCATTTTCAAGGTTTTGAATGACCATACATGCAATGAATACAAAAAATTAACTGGATGGAATTATTTAATTTATTATTTATTTATTATTTAATATGTATGCACTTGTATAAATTAATTAATTAATTAACTCCATTTCATTATAATGATCATAAAAATTTAATTAGATATACCAATCATTTATATAATTCATGGATGATAAATAGGATAACCAATAGAGAAATTTTAATTCCAATATATTAATTTAGAATTTAATATTTTTTAAAACCATTATTAAATATTCAAAAAAAAATTATGTTTTTAATCCGTAAAATTGTTTTTTAATAGGGAAAATTTCATTGTAATGTAATTTTTAATTCTATCCCTTAATGGGAGACTACATGGCACGCATAGTCCATCTATACATCATGTACCTCGATCTCCATGTATCTGAGTCATGCTCCTACATCTTTGGTGTGTTAACTCATCCAAACTACATGAAATGTCCATGAAAGATACACACCATGTATCTACTTGTCATGTTCCATTTTATCCTAGTCAAAACATGGTGTGAAATTAATTAACCACGTGTAATTCTCTGCTCTATACAACCAGGTAAAATTTACAGGGGTGGATGGACTGTACTCTCTCTACAGGTCCTGTAACTGAGTTTTACAAGAGAAATACGTGGCACTTCTTGATGGAATCTTCCATTGTTAATCATTTATTCTTAATCATTAATGACAATTAAACACTGAATTAACATGATTAATATATCAAATCATGTTCACTCAAATAAGATTTATGAATTAATAACAAGAATATAAATTTCAACCACGATTGCTGTTGGATCAACAATCAAATAAATTATTATGAATTTAAATGTGAAGACTCTGATACCCCTTCTTGGTTTTAGGTTCAATTAAATAATGAAATAGTGGTTGACATATTAAAAATTATTTTAATTTTTCAATGCCCAAAACCAATTGTTATGAATTTTCATGTAAAATTTATCATTAATTTTGTTAATATCGAAGGAAATGAGTACCTTGGGGTTAAGAAAATTTCTTATTTGATGAAGATGATCATCCAAAAAAGACCGTTTTGGATTGTATTTTTCACATTATAATGATCCAAGGATAGAATCTCTCTATCATACATCCACATGTTCTCATTTGACCTCTGATAAATTCAAATCGTTCCCCCGGTTCTATCATGGTGATTTGATTATCTTTTATTAATCATGTTGGGAGATCATCCGTTGATCCTGAATGGATATCTCTGATGTTTCTAGTTCTTGAGATGATGAGAAAATGGATGAGTCGAGATAGAATTCATTATGTGAAAAAATTCTTCATTCTCACTATTTGATTTAAATTTATAATATATATGACCAACTATGAAATAGATAAAGGGATTTCGTTACAATATTATATAATCTAATTTTTCCATTAAATAACATTTAAGACATTTAATAATCCCAATTCCAAATAATAATAATATGATTATTATTATTTTTTGGTGTGTGCCAACTTTCACAGTAAAAAATATTATTCAAGTGTTTTTTTATACACTATTTGTCCCCAAACTCAATCTTGGTTCACTATAACTCTTCTATCTTGTATTGAACACCCAAGTAAAAATTTTATTCATAAATAAATATTTTATAAAAAATCCAAAACAAAATATTTTTTGTAATATGAAATAAATAAATTAATATTTTTTTAAATATATATAGAATAAATATTATATATATCCAGGTAATAAATTATTTACTACTGAAAAGTAATTATTTATTACCATGTAAATATTAGCAATAAATAAAACATGAATACAATTATTCCTCAATTTTGATTATAATATTTATTCCAATAATTAAAATCAAATATAATTTATTCAATATAATTAGAAACAGTTATTTTATGACCCTCTAGGATTATTTTTCATTATGATTAGACATAATTTGCTAAAAATCAAGAATACTTTCTAAAAATATATCAATCCACCCAAGAAAACGTTCATAATATCTCAATGATGATAACCACATAAAAATGATCAATGTGATATATAACGACTTCATCTCAATATCTCAAGAAGGAGGATGCACAACCATGTCACCATCCTATATGATCGATGCATATTTCGTTGAATATGAAATAATAACATCATTACACTATGTCCATAGAATTTTGGGTGATGGTTATATTCCAATCAAAGGATAAAGATACAATCTTACATAAATATGGAAGGTATAAATCTATCTTTGAGTTATCTATTAATGGAATTTCAATCATGATTCTCCTAACATAACCTACTTATCACCAACATATTACATAATTGTTTTTGTTATTGAATCTAAGTGCACGAGCTAAGACATGTCACTACTATAAAAATTAGTGTATAACTACCTACACACACACACTCACATATTATAATATCTGATGACACTAAAACAACAAGAATTATGATATAAATTACTATTCTCAAAATCATCCATCATAGAGATTACCATGTGCGAACTTATGGATAAGAATACTCATCTAATAATGAGTACTCAGACATGATATTCTATTTACTATGTGAACCATCATAGCATTTTATGAAACAACATAACATTATTTAAAAATATAGGGAGAACAATTCAATATTTTCATCATGTTAGATAACTGTAATATCTTTGTCAATGAAACATATAGTCTTAGATATTATTACATTAGAGGCATTCATAACAATGAATAATATGTAATATGATGTTTTATTAATATTAAATATATCAAATATAAATATAATAAAAGAAAAAAGATGGTCCTAGAAAAATAATCCAAAAATTATTCCCTTAAATATAATTATACATATCATCCATATATATTTGTGATCAAAAGAGATAGTATTATCAATTCAGGATGGCAGTAGTCCACAGGAACATGAATAACATTACAATTTTTCATTGAGTTAAAAGTTATGAAATAAAATGATATATTTTCCTTTAAGAATGATAAAAATGTCAGGAATATCATAATTATTTAATGTATATCATAAATATTCATCAAATATATCATTATTATCATCCATTTAAATCATTAATGAATAACGAATTACATCGCTTTGTGAGGCAATAGTCCAACGTACACACGAGTGACCTCATCATATCCCCCATAGAATGGGAAGTGATATTTTATACAATATATATTGACTAATTATATATAATTACTTTATAAATATTTTATATAAACTTTATACCCACAATCATTCCCAACCATGATAGGTGGTATAGAAAAAACGAATGACATAGGTTCGTTTGGCGGTAGTTCTCCATACACATGAATTATGATTTCATAACCGATTTGATAAAAGAGAAGACGGTATTAAGACATTATATTAACATAAAAAATCTAAGTATATGGAAGATAATGATATTCTTATACGATTATGTTTTAATAATAATTTAAGGAGGTGTAGTAAGAAATAATATGAAATGCTAGTTAAAGAATATGACATCTTCTTCAGGTCTCGAGTTTAGTTTTTCACTAAATGCATTCCTATAATACATTAATGACCAGAATATGGATTTTATAATTAATATATAAAAGTTTTAAAGGTATTTAATCAAGTATTTTCCAAACCAAATGGGTTAAGAGCTGTGAATATGAGGGGAGAGTGGGTGGACTTTTATTAGTGAGGTGGGTGTCACACTTGTAATTTCTTAAAATTTAAAATGGGTGCCCACATATTCTGAATTAAAAAGGGATACATAATGGTTTATTAAAGAGAAATAGACCATATATAGATAAAATATATCCATAAATAATTTCTAATAAATGTTTTTAGGCCATTTTACTTCTGGTTATTTTAGATTAACCCATGATAAACCCATTTTTACCTTAATTATGATAATTATTTTTTAATTTTTCGACATATAATATGGTTCAAAATGAAGTTGATAATATTAAATAATATAAATTATTATAATGTATATGGAATCAATTTTAGTAAATTTAAATCGCATAAGTTGAATATTTTAATTTAAAATTACTCCCGCGGACGCGATGAGAAAGCTGATTTTCAAAGAGAAAAAGTTCAAAGGTTTACAACTTTTTTATAATAATATTTAGTTTAAAAATGATTCCAATAACCTAAATTTTATTAATATGTATAATTTAAGAAATTTTAAATAATAACCAATTTAAAATATATTTTAAATTTATAAATAATACATTTTAAAAGGTAGTTTTGAATTAAAATCTAGTATTTTACACCATTCATCAAAAAATTATTATTTTCAGAAAATTCCCAAATCATTAGACCAAAAATAGTTTTTACATGATGATTTGAAAAATTATATTTATTTATTGAATTTAATTTCTTAAAATTTTCTAAAATTATAATTAAAATAAGTGAGAAAAAAGAGGAAAAATGTTTTTTTATAAAATAAAGTATATATATGTAAAATTGGAGTAATTTTATCTATTTTATTTGAAAAAATAAGATTAATGTTTTATATTATATTTAATATATAATATATACATTTTTATAATAATTATCCAAAATTGGTAATTTATTTTATTGAGGTAATTTTTTTATTTAAAAAAAATAGTTTTAAAAAAAATCTTTTATTTTCATATAGTTATTATTTTCATTTTTAATAAATTGGTTACCAAATAATTCATTTTATAAACATGTGTAAACATATATTATCATAATTTATTTAATCCTATTAATACCTACCATTATAATGGCTATGCGACAACTATCATATTAAATAACAATATTTCAATAGTATGTCATGTTATTTTAAACATAGTATTTCATGTAATATAAGCTACACCGAGTGTTCCATGTAACGAAAGGTAAACTTCATGTTGTATGAAACATAATCTATGCTTTGTGTTATGAACAATTAAGAATAAAAAAAGATGAACTTTCTTTGGAAAAAAATATTTTTTTATAAAATCTAGGGGTGTTACACCTTATCTTCTCCAGAAAATAAGATAACACCTCAACATTCCTCTTACTTTGCCTCCTCTGCACAGAATACATCATTAGCAGCCACCTCAACCTCAAACATAAGGGTTATATTCATTGATCTAAAAAGTTCCTCTCACAGTTTATTTGATAATGGGAGAAGCTCATGGATCAAAAGCCTCGTGGGTATGCTGGTGAGGTTGTTTATCACATACTGCATTCATTCTAGGGAAATATTTTTTCATACATAGAGTCATTTCTCCATAGAAGGAACAATATATGTAAATGTATAAGACACTAGGGTTATTCTTGTAATAATGATGTTATTGTATCAGTGATATGGGATACACTGAATAGATGAGGGATGGGTGTTAGTCGACTTTGGGAGAGCTCTGGCTATATGCAGTTGATCAAAGTGCACTCATGGATGAGTTGTAGAGTCAAATAATTCTATTGGATGAAAGGTCATAATTAATGTAGTAGACCGTGAAGACTAGGCATGCTGAGCACTATATAAATACTTGTTTCTAGAATCAATAACATAAATATCATTGTTTAAAGCGCTATCCTGATCATTCTGATAGGTCGCATGTCCCATGCCTCTCCTCCATCGACATAGGTTGAAGGTGGATGAGATGTTCACATGTAGTTTCTCACTATTAGGAATTGTTAATTATTCCACAAGAACAAAAACATTAACATAGATATATGTTTTCTAATATTGAGTGTAATATTTTTTGGTTGAGAAAACCTGTAGTGCATCTGCCTATTTAGGAGGAATGAAATCACGAAGAGTGCGGGCATGCTTCAGTACTAGTGTAAGACTCTGATTCCCCTTACAATATAGATTCTTATTCTTCTTAGAAATACATGGGCGTGAAGTAAATGTATTGCAGTGGTCCAAGGAGAAATAGAAACTGTATAGTCTTTTTGGCTTTCTCAAGTGGGTATGAATAATAACATGATTGAGAAAGAGTTTTTTATAGGAAAACCAATCATCATAATTTTTCATCATACAGCTGGGAAACTATTTCATTTTGTTAGATTCTTCACTACCACTATCGAGGTAAGAAGGAATAAGTTATACATGCTTTTATACATCGTCCAATTTGACCAAGGAATGATATACGTCGTCCTAGATCCAAACTTTGAATACATATAATTATTAAATAGTGTGTATGAGGATCCTGTGATATGTTAAATGGTTAATCCAACCATTAGGTCCATCTTCTTAGGTTCTCTTACATTATGAAAACCTTCAGATTTTATTTTTCATGGGGTAGAAAAATATCCCATGACCTAAGAATCCCTAAATCAATATGTATTGTTACTTCTATCTGTAAAATAAATCATAGGATCCTGACCATAATGTGATGTTGGGGCCATATTCTCTCATCAAGGTAGGTGCGCATGGAGATGAAATTCTTTGTAGGGTTTCACCAGGCATGGTTTCCCTAGGTGAAGCCTGTATGTTAAAGCGGTCAACAAGTACACTAGCTTGAGGCCCTAGAATTCACAATGAAAGTTGTCTATTCTTTTATAGGCCTTCACACCGGAGTTAGAATGGAAAATGGGTGTGACTGTTGTTTATTAAGCTATAGGTATTCTTCCAAACAATGATCTTTTTTAGGGACTCCAAAAATCATCCTGGGTAGTTCAGGGAGATGAGTGTAGGGATAAGAACCTTCCTGAAATTCTCCATGAACATTTCACATAGTTGTTCCTAGGATAGTGGTATGTCATGTGAGAACATGAGTCCCTTCCATCTACAGATGATGTTGATGACTCACTCATTAGTCATGTTCATTCATTTAAAGAGGTTGGTGATTCATAATTTGAGCATGTTAGAGCTAAAATTGTATAGGAATTATGATGGACCCTATGGGTAGCTCGCTATTCCAGAAAAAATTGGTCAGTCCAGAGTTTGGATGAATCATTGGTGTATGGTGGATTCTTAATATTCAAGAGTTCCCTACATTAGATCACACCCTAAGGATAAGTGTTCCATATGTTGTAGCAGGTCACCCATCCCATTAAATATGTTAAATCTGATATTTTCAAACATTGGGGTTTCTCTAACAGTATCAAACCAAGATTTTTATTGATTTTATTCTCTTGAAATTTCCACCTATAATTATTCAAGAGCCTTGATACGGGAAATAAAAGAAGTTATCACATAAAAATGGTGAGTGTTTGTTACCAAAAATTAATTTAAAGGCTCATTGACATGGGGAGAAGCACATGATTGATCCCGAGGTGGATAATCACACTACTGAGGAAGGGTAGGTGGCTCATATCTAGGTCTTTTTCAATAACCACTAGTTTATACCTTGATTGGTTCCATAAGGCCACCAATATTAATTTAGGCCATCTGAACGAGGAGGATATGGTTCCACATTAAAGGATATACATGGTCCCTAATGATGTTTTTAGGGTCTACGATCTTCTCATAAATAATCATAGCTTGATCCTTTTATATCTCTTGAGTTCCTAAAGTATGAAAGCTATTATGGGGTCAGAATATTCATTTGGATCAACCTTATATGGGTCGGTAGGATTATATTATTCCTCAACATTCTCAACCTATCGATGTGCAGTCAATAACGTCTCATTAGGGGTACATATAAGGACCATTTATTCTCTTTATAAATGAGTACAAACACCTACCAAATGGTATTACTAAAACTAAATATCCCCTTGAAGTCTATTTCCCATATCATTCCCTATGTCGGAAACCATATTCACCTGATCCTATAGAGGTTCGATGGTGACCACATTCAACATGGCTGGGAAAGAGAGGAACCATAATTATTAGTTGATGCAATGAATTGATGGTCTCATCTATTTTTTAAGATTTGGCAAAAATGTTGCTTGAAATACTATCCAAAACCTATTATTTTCACATGTAGAGATGCCTCTATCATGACCTAGTAAAGAAAAGTGAGGCTATAAATGTATGCTCACATGACAGTCTTGTAGTAGCTATAGGACTCCAGATGCTGACTATTGGGATTGTTGTGAACTCAAGCCTCATACACTACTGGTGAATGGCATTGAGGTTTCTAGGGCTTACTGGGTAGGCCAGTTGATGGTCTCGAAGGTGGTAAAGTGTCACCTTGATAATATGATTAAAATTTAAATCATGGTCCACATAGATGTACTTTGGGATGAAAATATATGGTGCCTTAGTAGGTTAAAACATCAAAAATAGAGGGTTAGTGAAGAGAATTTCCCATTATTCCCCATGTTTTCTAAAAGGGGACGATCATTCCCTTGGTCATCCCAAGCCCCAATTGGGATAGGCTATGATAAGGATGAAGGAACCAATGTAAGACAGCTTTACTGAAGATATACTCATAGAGGGGTTATATCATAGGTCATACATATGCTACAAGATTGGTTATCTCTTAGATAAAAATAAAACATAAAAATTATAGCTGTGAAGTATGGTTTGTTTACTACATCCTCATGTTTGATGAAGGGAAAATCCATTTGATGCTCAGTGGAGTTCTCACCATCATCTAATGGTTCCAACCCAGACCCTGAAATCTCTCCAATTTCCTGCTAGGAGGTAGAGGGGAGGGAAATTTTTGGTGACAGAGATTGTTTCACTAAGAGTCCATGAATGGATGAAATAATTCCATGCACCAGCAGGTATCTGTGGGGGGATATTGGGATCCTATCGACCTCATATTTGTATATTTTAATCCTCATTTAAAAGGATTAATTCCTATAATCTAGTATTTGTGTGTTGTTTCCTTCACCAAGTCATCAATTACTTTGGTAACTAAAAGACCAATGATGAGATATTGATTCCTAGGGTTACACCTTTGATGGGAAGGGACTTATCCATTAGAGGATTTCTGATAGCAACAAGGATTTCATCCATGACTTTTTCATACTTCTCCATGGCCACGACCCCCCATGATGGTTGTTCTACATCCTACCTCATGATAGATATTCATAGGATGAAATTTCTTCTGAATGGGGATGACAACCACATTGGTTATTGTTGGTGTGAGGAGAACCCAAATATTGGTTGATGAAAGTGTTGGTAGGACCATAAAATTGGTTTTTGGCGGTATAGGGAGGACCTATTTATTGGACCGTGGTTGTGTAGGGGGGAACTCCACATTGGTATTCCTAATAAAGAGATGTCTTGTAATAGCTTCTAGTGATTCTAGTAACTAAGAGAGTTAACTAAAACATCATGTGAGGTATATGATATATTGATCTATAGAGGGTGAACATGAATCCCCATGGTTAAATTGAGGTATCTAATGAGATATTATGGTAGTGGTAGTGTCCATTGATGATTAAAAATATTTATATTATTCAGAAATGTTTTTTATATGCCTCTGGTGTCAACATTAGATGTTCTAGCCAAGGGATGGTGTAGTGGGGATAGAGTCAACCATCTCACTAATCTATGGGACTGGTCAGTATTGGTACTGACAAAGTCTTTTTAGAGCCATCATGGGAACCTCTTACATAATTCTAATTGTAGTCATTGCTGAAACAACACCTATCACCACTTCATAGTGGAGTGAGCTATCAGAGTTCTCTGGGGTCAGGATCCGGAACTAGTCTTCCAATAGAACATGGGGTTTTCCCCCAAATGTAGACCTTGAGGGCAGTGCTGTTGATGAATCCCTAGTTCCCCATGATTTTGGAGGACCATATCCCTAGTTTAAATGTCCATATCCTAATCATATCAAATAATAATGTAATTGATCGCCTTCCTCTAAACGAGCTTGGATGGTGAAATATGGCATGAGTTCCTTGTAGATGAAGGTGCAATGCTATCATAATTGAAGTATAGTCATATGGGACAACCATTCAAATGTTTCACATTCCCCAACACTTTGGGGTTCTATGTCACCATTTTCATATATATTGAGTAATGTAAGGAATGTTGATTCATTCATCAATACAGATAATGTGATAGTGATTCTGAATTTCCTAAGGTCATCCATTCTTCCTAAAACTAAGGGGAGATCTACATTTCTGATGTCACAGATCGATGTATCATGAAATTAACTACTCTAATCCACGTGGAAGTATAATTTTTGGTGCCCTTCTTTCTTGGTGGAAACTAGAACTGAATATCTTGATCTAATGTAATGAAAAACGAATATCCCCACAAAGATACTAGTACCTATATTTGAAGGGGTAGAAAATTCATTTTGGGTTCAACATTTTTGCTTCTCACGCCATCATTAGTGATATTTCATCATTTTTCTTATGTTTCCCTTCATTCCCACGATACAAAGGTGGGAATGTTCCATTACCTTAATTATTGATGTCATTTCCTTGATCAAAACATGATGATGGGATATCAGTTCCTCCTTCCATGGATTTCCCCTTATAGATCGTTACCTAGAATAAGTCTTCCTTATAGATTTAATTCATTTTCTTGAAACACATTCCTACTAACACTTTTATCTTGATGTTTGTTAATTACATTACATATATCTCGATAGAGAATCAACCTTTGATAAATGGATGTAGAAACATTGGTTGCCTTGGAAATTTCTGGACACTGGCTAGTTTTGTTACCTATAAATTATTCCCGTTTTGAGGGAATATCATGTGTGAGGCATCTTAGGTGTAGGAAAAATGGAATCATATGTCATTAATGAGGTAGTTGACTCTAGGGGAATCTTCTGAGGATAATTACCTTGGGAATCCCACTTTTATTATATGAATTTTTATTTCTAGGTATGGTCCAAAGTTTAATGTCTACTAGAGATAGTTCAGTAAAAATATTAAGTTATTTTTGAAATGGTATTTAGGTTAAGTGTGTTCCTCAGGGGTAGGGGGAAGATTTCATACTTAGGATTTAGTGGTGTGTTTCCCTAGGGGAATGATTTCACACATGAAATTTAGTGGTGTTTGTCCACTAAAGGGGGAATATTTCATAGTCAGGATTTGATGTATTTTTTTTCCTAAAGTGGTAATATTGAACACTTGGATTTGATGGATTTTTTCTTCCTAAATGGTGAATATTTAAAAAACATTGATAAGGGATTCTGTCCCTCAAATAGGGAATACATCACACTTATATGGGGGAGTGTTTCCCCCCATGGGGGTATATTTATAACTTGGATGGTGGAGTGTGTCTCCCCATTGTGGAGTATTTCAAACATGGATGGTAGTGTGTGTTTCTCTAATGAGGAAGATTTCATTGATGGATGGTGGAGTGTTTCTCCCTAGTGGGAAGATTTTACACTTGGGAGTGTGCAATGTGTGTTCTCCCATGGGGGAAGATTTAACATGTGGGATTTTATGGAGTGTGTACTCTCAACATAGAAAGCTGCACACTAGGAATTTGATGGAGAGTATCCCCACAATAAAGAAGATTTCAAACTTTTATTTATATAGATTGAACCTCAGGGAGGCATCCCATATACAATGTTCATGAATGGGGACCAAAACCCATGTAGTCTACTGCCCTATTGGAAGGTTGTGGGATTGGGCTGATCCGTATTGTTTAATAATGTGCTGAAAGGATACTGATGTAAAACGAGTGTGGATGTGTGATACTGTGGGGAATACACCTTGAAGATTCCTAACTTAGTAGTTTCATCACATGGGGGAGATGATGGTATGTGGATTAGGCAATAAATCTACCCACTAGAATAGTTTCATCCATTGGTTGGGGAGAAAAATATGGGTCTTACACATTGATGTTTCCTTGTATAGGATTTTCATTCCATACTGAGAGAGGATGGTGAGGGAATTATAAGTGGAAGATGCTTGTCATGGTAGTTTCATCCCATAATTTGGGATGCAGTTTAATCCCATGATGATTGTATATGGGGAATCCCTTACTCATCACATAGGGTAAGGCTATGGTATAATATCACATATTAAGGATTTTTTTTATGTAGTACCACATCATTTGACTAGGACATGATGTTGGGTAGTTTTACGTCCTGCATCATGGATGTGGATGGCGGTTATATCTAAGGGAACCATATCAAAGCGAGTGTATGATTTGAGAAAAGGAATCACTATTGAGATAAGTAAGTTGTTTCCCTATGTGGTGTTACACGTAGTTCCCACATGTCTAATTATCATGGGCCTATTAGTAAGGGATAACATAGAAACATACATAGAAGAGTTGAAACCATAAATCTTGGTATTAGGGTTCCTATGATTAGGAGAACAAGTCATTAGAGTACCTATTATTTGGTAAAAAAAGGTATGTCGAAGGACTAGGCCTCACTTGAGTCAAAACGGGAAGACACAAGGGTAGGTTATACCGATCACACAGAGACATGGGGTCCAGTTGAACCAGTCTAAGGTTGTTATGGGGGCCCTAGGATCTCATCTTTCATAAAATTATATTGGATGAATAGAGCCAATATAATTGTATTGGAGGATGGGATTCAAGAAATATGGGGTTTTAAAAAGGTTTGGGGATTATTAGAGGATGGTGGTCTCATGGAGGTCATGGGTATCCTGATAGAATATGATTCGTGAACTAGGGTGAGACTCCCTTTGAGTGAATTTTTAATTCCCATGGGGTTGGTTTAATCAAGGATAATTATTACATGAAACCCCATGATCCCTGTAGGGATATCATCTTACCTGAAAGACATAGACCATTGAAAAAGGAATCTGAACCATCAGATGAGGTTTTCAAAGCCCCATGGGTGGTGGTTTTCAAAAATATGACTACCTTTGGGAGTCCATCTCTTCGTTTTCTCATTAATATTATGAGTTCTTTAATTCAATGATTTTCTTTGAATTTTAAAGTTCATGAATCCACTTAATAGTTATACAATAAAGGGTATCTATAGTCTTAATATATACAAGGGATTCTGTTTTTTTTGAAATATGGAGGCTTTCACTAAATATTATGAGCATCACCAATGGAAAACAGTTCATCAACTAGTGCTATGTTGTCAAAAGGTTTCCACAAAATATCTTCACTATCGGTGACTTCCATGAAATGGAGATCCATGAACTGGTCTTATGTTTCACATAGGACAGTAAAAAATCATTATGTTGTCATGAAGTAACCGTAGCCATGCACACTCATGAAGGTATATACCTTCCTGAATACAACCCCTTAAGTATATTTATAGGTTGTTTTGTAATTAATTCACTTCTAAATGGGTGCTTGTTCCTCTACCTCTTTTTTCACACGCATATTTCTTTATCAACATGGATATATATGATAAATAAGGAGGGTTACTTTGGTAAAAACAATTTATTAAAATATTTTCGAACTACACATGGTTTGGTAACACAGTTGGCCAAATAGTTACCCAATTATGTGCCTCTTACTAGAGTATCTAGGGAACACCTCTACGGCAAGGCACAAGTTCAGAAAAACTATACACCATTTTTGAAATCTGGATATGTCTATTTGGAGACAAATTTTCTTAATTGGTGAATGGTTTCACTTGATATTATTCCAACCATGAGCATCTGTAGAAACTAAAATATGTTAAAAAGTGTTGTTCTATAATTCAATAACATATATAAAAATAAGTAACTATTATAAAATAAATAGGAAAATAACCAGGTTGGGGGGTTCCAATTCTACCAACCATAATGATTTCTTCCCCTAGAAATATTCAATTAGTTTATATGTTCAATGTAAAAGAAAATATCAAACCTCCTCACTATACCTCGAGTATCCAAAAAACACGAAACACTATGAATACAATGAGTCATGACATGCAACACTAATCAAATAATTTCAAAATGAAATCACCAATTAGACATGTCTAAACTATATATGGTGGTCTCAATATCGTATTAGAGCTTCTATAAAACACCAATCCTCACCATGACCTAAATCTTGATGTCAAACTTGACCAAAAGAAATCATTAATACCATTGAAATTAAAATTTCTAATTTAGAATTTGAACTCGAATAAGAAATCCAAAACCTATAAGGGATTATGAAAAGAGAAATGAGGATAATACTCAGTGTCACAACAATAAGGTTTTCATTATACCAAAGGTTCAATAAAACCAATGGACACCTATGGGAAACACTATAATAAGTAGAGGTTCTTAAACCATGGTGCCCAACTTGAACACCAACTTAAAAACACATTCATAATTTCTATCATCCCAAACATCGATGTATCCAATATCATAGGAAAACATATCCTAAAACAAAATAACCAAGGGAATCCAAATGATATAGAAAGATATATGAAAAAATTACCTCAAAAGAAATTCATATATATGAAAATAAAAAATTCACCCCCTGTAATAGTAGTGGTAGAGGAAGAAACATAGGGTGTCACACTGAGGACACTATGAACACTGTTAACCCACCAAAAGAAAAAATACACGAATGATGATGTTGTCTACACTGGGGGTATCACTAATTACAATTATCGATGAGTGAAAAGAAGTTTCAAACTTCTAAACTCATCAAAAAAGAAGATAAATAAAATGGTAGCACCACCATTAAATAAAATTGTCACCCCATATCACCAAGGTAATAACTTCTCCAAGATGGTAACCTTTTATCTAATAGGACTTAATGAAAACATAAAGAGTAAAACCAACCACTTTCTCTCAATATAAGATAATCTATTAAGAGGGGATTTTTCTGTTCCACTCCCATTAGATTTTTGGAAATTATGTTAACAAAAAGACCGCACTCACTAAATACAAGATACACCACTCAATGATATCCTAAGAAATATACTCTCAATGAAGACTGAAAATTTCTAGTGGTAAATTACATCAAATTAACAAAAAAATAAAATTATAAATAGTACACCTTCAAAGATAAACTTATCTCATTCGAAAAAAAACTATAGGTTTTATAAACCCCAAGGAAACTAAGTATCCATCATCTAGATAATTATACAATTAAATATAAATTTATTCATAGATAAAATTAAAAAATAATAAATTCTTACTTTATATATCCTTAAAACATAAAAATTCTATCCCAATTTTATGTTATTTCAATAATTAAGAAAAAAAATAGATAATTAATTTAAATTAATGTAACAAATTCCTAAAATAATTTCAAACTGTAAAAATTACCATTTGAAACTGGGCTTTCTCTCACAAAACCAATTTTGATTTACAATCGTTATTTTAGAAGTTACAATCTTTCCTATTTTCAAATTTCAAAAATTAATTCAGATATTAACTTATAAATAAAAAATTAAATCTTTAATGTCACCTTGGAATCCAATCCATTAAACTTTAAATTCATATATTTTGAATTTCTAAAAATTGTACAACATTATTTTAAATTCAATTTTATGACATAAAATTCCATTATAAAATTTTTAGAACACAATCTTATATATTTTCAAAACAAAGAAATGATATTTAAAAACCATAAAAAAATTCTTTACAAGACATAAGATATCTACATAAGAGACTAGTTTCTAGGTATAAATTGGCATCATGGTTTATCTTACCATGTTTCAAGATTAATTTTTTTATTGAAAACCACATTGAACTTTACAACTGGGCTCCACATAGGTTTCTAGGCCACATGATCTCACCACACGATTATATATTCAATCCCATTATCTGCAATAAAAAATGGAAATACTTCAAATATTATTAAATACTATAAATAAATAAAATACCCAAACCCCAACTACTCATAAAAACTTGATGGTCCGGGTGAGTTGGAGTTCATGACTCCCTTCCTACACCTACCATTCTAGTCCTATATATCCAAAACTATCTACAATTTGTTACCAAATAGTAATGGGTGTAATATAACAAATTATCTCTAAATAACATATTATTTTTCTCAATTTTTTATGAATTATCTTGATCAATCCATCGATAAAACACTTGTGTTAACCCAACAAATCCCTAAGACATGTTATTGATTCCCGTTGTGTAGTTTTATGAACTGTTGTAATCATATCTAGTCAGAGGGAATGTTGTCACAAAAAAAATAAACTTTTAAAAAGAAAAAATGGGCACGACCCAACAATATTTCATATTTCGATGGTAAATAAAATATGTCACAAAAAAATAAAATCATTAATATAGGGTAAAAAAATACATATATACAAAAACCCCTCCAATATCACTAAGTTTTCCACCACTTCATATAAAAAAACATAGATCCACCTCTAGGAACATCTTTTATTTTCCTTCTATTATTTATAACTGCTCTCTATTGATAAAAATTAGTAAAAATTCCTATATGGTTGATGTAATAAAAGAATATAAAATAAATAAAACAAATAACATACCTCTTTATAACTATATAAGTAACCATCCACTACTAACTGACACTCAAAGAGTGATTATGAATAGAACCAAAAACTAAAACTAGAAACATAAAGATTGGCATGAGAATAAATATCCATAGGCATTCCAAAGGTAAACCACACCCTGTTTATATTTATTTTTTATAACTTCTATTAAATGAAAAAAATCACTTTTGAAACATCTATCAGGTACAATCCAATTTTAATGAAAAATTCTTATTAATATAATTTGGAATGGCCATTTCAATACACATTGAAATACTATTTTAATTAAATACAATGAGTCTAATAAAAGAGTAATAAATCCATAAATCATTGAAAACATAAAGTAATGTTAGAGGAATATTGTATAAGAAATATTTTGAAATGTTCATAAATGGAAAATAACCTATGGGTCACTAAGTAATAGGGGAAACCTAGATCATACTCTGTTAGTATCTTTCTGAAATGAATATTAACCCATCACTAACCTATAGAGGGATAACATACTTCATTGGCATAGTTAGTATAAAGGGAGCCAATCCCATTTAAGTTCACCTACTAAAGAACCTGGGGTTCCTATGAATTTATAAAAATATACACTTTAAATAGTAAATAATTTATTTTAAATAGTTCCTAATTAGATCCATTTTTTGGGATAAACCATCCATTCACTTTATTAATCATAAATGGAATTCAAAAATCAAATACGAATCGTCATGCCAAAACATTTTTTTATAAAAATAACAAATTGTACTTTCAAATAATTTTTAGAAACCACACTAAAATCCCACATTTTCAATTTATTTAGAATAAAAATACAAGAATCAAGCTTGTGGTTGAAAGTATCCCTTTTATGGTTATAAACATCCACACTTAGATGTATAAATATATATATATATATATATATATATATATCCCATTTCACAAATTCAAAAATACCCATGTGAATCTATAGAGATAACTATATACATAAGTATACCTATGTATATATGTTGAACCAATAAACACACAAATAATATATATATATATATATATCAATATATATGTTCCAAAAAACATTATTGTAATTTCTAATTATCATTTAATTCCATATTTGAATGAACATTGTCTATACATGGAATTTCAAATATTAACTAAATTATTAAGTGAAACATAGTAGGTCCAATTGGGAATTTCATTTACAAAACCAAAACCCCATTTTTAATTTATAAAATTAAATTTACAACCCCATTAAACCAATTTATCGAAACATGGAATGAAAAATCTATTAAAAAGAGATTTTTGAGAAACTCCAAATTAAAGTATAATGTTTTAATTAAAAGTAAAATAAGTGAAGAAAGATTTATATTTTGAAAACTCATTAAGTTTAATTATCATTATTACATGATATATAAATATGGAAGTAAAATTATATAGAAAAAAATTTAAGACCTAATTTATGGGTCAACCTTCAAATAAAAAATTCCCTAATTTCAAATTGAGCTACCAAGTAAATCAGAAAAAACCCATATTGGAAACAATGAAGAAATGATTTCAATAAATATCCATGGCTAAAATGACACTTGAATCTAGACTCATATTTACTAAGGTATAAGAATCAATAAAAAACAACAATTACATTATAGTTTTTCCATTGGAAATGATCAGGAAAGAAAGATGAGAAAAAAAAGTTAAGGAATAAAGGGACAGAGAGCCTTTCCATGAAGAATCATAACAAAAATAGGGAGAAACATTTTTGAATCATGAATAGAGAGATAGAGTTGGAGGATGGGTTTTGGAAAATTGATTCTTTTGGTCTACGTGTGATGAAAATGAGAATAAAGGGAGGGGTCACAATTTTGGGGAGAAATTAAAAGGGGTATTTAAAAAACCATTTTTCAAAGATATGGCATTTTACATGGTTTCGTTGAAAGGATTGCAAAACTATGTGACAAACATTAACTTGAAACTAGAGGTAATGGGGAACACATCATTGGAAGGGAAAATATTTAGAAAAATCATTTTATAACCACCCTTTTTGGAAATGTGTAGTTAAATAGACATTTTCACAGTCAGCACATAGTTTCTCCTAACCATGTTCCAACCATGCGTCTCTACAGAAACCATAAATTTTTTAATATTTAGAAAGGTTCTAACCATTATTCAATAATAGGATAAATTAAAAATAAATAAATAAAATAAAAGGAAACATAACTGGGTCAGTGTGTGATGTTTCTGGTAGCATATCAATAAATCCTAAAAATTATGAGTCATGTTCATTTATCATCAACACTTATAGGGTATATAAAAATATTTTATATAACTATGTTATATATTTAAAAAAATTTAAATAATTTTTTTAAAAAATCAATCATAAAATAATCCTTATATAAATCATTATATTATTGTCATAAGTATTTGGATTCCCTTCTTGAACAACTTTAACTTTTGGTTACTAAATAGGGTATTATTCTAAACCAAAGAAATTACATCTTATATTAGAATGATTCATAGGATTTTTATTGTTCTAATAAGTTATTTATATTAGTATTATCGTTATCTAGGATCTATATCAACATAAAAATAGATAATTATGATTCCACTAAATCTCTAAAATCATCATTTATGTGATGTGTTTTATTTTTTTAAATAATTTAATAAGTACTTTGGTTAAATGTGATCTAAAAAAATTTCATACCCTTTTTAATAAAAATATATCCATTAGTGGGATATGATCTACATTTACCTAAAATTTAGGTCACATTAGTGTTTCTCTCATAATTTATATATTTTTGTAATCCATTATCCCAATTATATAATATATTAATATGTGATGGTTTAAGAGACAAATATTTTATAAAGCCATCATATAGATAAAATCTACTTTATCCATCTAGTATCCTAAGCCTAATAGATATTCACTTCAAATTTAAACCAAAATAAAATTATAAAATATTGTAATCTAATCCTATTATGGTTACCAATTTCTTTTTTCCCTTATAAAATATAATCTAAGGGAACTAATCTTTGGAGTGACCTACCTAGTTGGCTGATCAAGGCCTTGAAAATTGTCACTATGGTAGGAATATAATACATAGAATTTTAAATGAGATTTAATATCATTATCTTATATCATGTATTCCAATTTTATTTATACAAGCATTTACTAATTTACTTTTTTGGAATAACTATTATCACTAATAAATAAACATGTTCAAACCACGTAGATATGTAACTCTTTAAACAAATCATCAATAATATAGAGTCAAGGTAAATGAAAAAAATATGATTTAACATACATAGTATGCAACTCATTAAATGTAGTTATGATAATTTTAAGAAATAGTTTAAAAATATTTTAAATAATTAATTTAATATTTCTTAATATGAAAAATATATAAAAAAAGTTAATATAGAATATAATAAATAAATAAAAAATCAAATATTTAAAAATGAGATAAATAATTTATGAACAATTAACAATTAAATGGTATACAATTTTAATTTCGGTATCAAAAAACCTAAAAAATTAAATATTAACCAATATAAAAATTTAATATTCTCATTTACAAGGTTTTAATATGAACCACTTCATATTTTAGATAAATGTGATATTTATGATAACATTAATTATCAAGTAAAAAAATTCATTAATTATGAAATGAAATAATTTTCAAATAATTTTTATAATAGTGAATGTTTTTATTTTCATCTATGAAAAAATTACAAATAAATATAAAATCATTTATAATGCAACATATTTTAGCCATATCAATAAACCTTAAACCCATATCACATCTAACAAAAAAATTCAACGATTAAAAAGACACCATTATATTTAGCTCATGCTCAATGGGCCCATGCGAGTGAATGTTTTTTAGAATTTTCAAAGTGGAATATTTTTTTATTAAACATTTAATGTACATTCTATAATTTATTATAAACATTCTATAATTAATTAATTTATAAAACCATTATTTTTTAAATAATTATGTCAAAAAAATTTATATTATGTAATAAATTTTATATATTATATAATTTTAATCATAATTAGTTATTATAAAAAAAATTATCATCTCTATCATATTTTAAAATAAACTATATATCATAAGTCGTGACATTGTCTATTATCTATCAAATTGGATGATAGATAATCAATGGATGTGATATATCCTTTGGTACTTAGGAAGTTATATTTTATAGTATATGATATATCATGATGATGACACGATTACATGTTTTTAAAATATGTATCTTTATAATATTCAGTTATAGTAGAACATGTAGTACAAAAATAACATGTGAAAACTGGGGGATTTTAAACATATTTTTTATTATAATATTTTATATAAAATTATATGAACCAATCAAGGATTACAATACCAAATATTATAATACATTCCACAATTATAATATAATATTTTATTTTATTTTATCCAATGTGATATCTATTTTTCAGTATCAAATCCAAATCATGTTCTCCAATGTCTATTATTATTTATAATTTTCAAAGGGAAGTCCATTTCATATTTGATGAAAGTAATATGATATAAATATCTTGTTAATTTCAAACATTATTTTTTAAATAGAGATTCATGGTAATTCTTTAATAAAACTAAAGGGTTTCATAGGATTGAATAACACATATTCAAGAAGTTTAGGGAAAATAGAAACCACAATCCCAAATATCACCATGATATACAAAACTAAATCAATGTATAATATAAATAAATAATATGTAACATTCAGAGTACATGATTGAACTACCATTATCAATCATGTGTTTTAATAATATCACTAGGAAAAACCAAATGACCCATCCCTCTATGGAGTATCCACAGATCATCTAAATCTCCTAATGTAAGGGCAGTCCCATCCTCAAAGACATGATTTTCACCTACCTTTGGTGGAATATGAAAGAGAAGGATACACCATTTCAGATAATTGAATCTTTGATCAACCATAAAGTTATATGGTTGTGACCTCTTCATATATCCCTCATGGAAACTCTCCAAGACTGAGTGTTATTTTCTTATACATTACTAAATGTATGATTCAATGTAAATGGATACATGTACTTATAACATTAGTAAATTAACTCTCTAGGACATTTCATATCAATAAATACAAATAATAATGATAGTTATTGGTGTTTTATTCTTGGAAACTAATAAATAATTTTTTATTTCATTATTAATCCTATTTTTTATGATTATAATTAAATAGAAATTAAAACCTTACAACATGCATGTTTCATACATTATTGATGGGAAAGGTAGTAGTTTTACAACATCTCAATATATTATAAAACAATATGCCAATCCATGGTATACTAGACTTATAATAATGTGTATCATCCCATATGTTATCCTTATGTTATACCTTATGATAGAGGATAGTGCATATCGTATACATATTGGGCCTTATAACACATACCTATCAATTAACAACTACATTTTTTTGAAATTGATTTATAAAAATAAAATATGAAGGCTGAAAATTCAATCATGATTTCATTATGGGAGTTAGGAATGATGCACTCCGCTTACCTTCATTAGGGTTTTACAATAATTTTTTTCAGGTAAAAAAATTTTATGAGGAAAAATGGAATGAAATTTAATTAATTTTACATCAATTTTTTCCCATTGTGTTTTTAAGTTAATATTACATATGATTCCATAGATTTATGGATTACATGGTGGAGTGTTATGAAACATTATTTAATACTATTACGTATTATCATTATAATAATAATAATTATTATTATTACTTCTTAGTACCCAAAAAAACCATTTATTTAGGAAACCCTTCATTTTATAAAATTATTGGTCTTCTAACTATTGGATATAACATATGAGATATAGATTGATCTAAAAAATTGGTTAAAATCACCATGTACCCTATATATATGTAACTATTTTAATGGAAGATAGAACATTTTTTCTTAAATAACTTCTCCCTACTTCTTGTGTATTCATTTTATATTATATATTTTTTGTCTATCTCAATCCAAAATATATGTCATCATATTTCATCAACACTTATCTTCACCAATGATTTATTTTGTATTTATAAATTAGAAATACCTTCTGGTATATATCATTGTTTAAATTATTTTTTAACATAATGGGTTAGAAGATAATTCATGTGAATAATAATTGGTCAGTTAATAAGAAAATTGAATACATTCATAAGATGATAAAACAAATAAATTGAAATATTGAAAATGATAAAGGAGAGAAGAAATGATCAAAGCATTTTTTAGAGGGAATACACTTCCCTTATGAATGATTTTATATAAAATGATACTTTATGTCAAAAAATAATTAAATTCCAATATTTTTTATTTGGTTTCAAAACCTTCTAAATTCATATTATTCTTGTTATTATAAATTTACATTAATAAACTATAAAATTGTTAGTTTTATGCTGTTTATATCTATTATTTCATTATGTTTGTTTAATGGTATGTGATTTTGTAATATCATAGTAATAAAGGTACTCATTATCTTTCACATGAGTTTAATAACAATAATAGGTTCATCATATGGAGTTCATAATGTTTAATAAATTAATGGTTTTTAACATTAGTTGGGTTTAGTTACTATAAAAATCATGCTTTTTTAACTTTTTCATTTTGGGGTTACAAACAACCATACCAGTTTATTTGTAGTGTTGTTAACCCCCAAATTAATTTATGATTATATATTAATAAATTTGTTTTAATTGATTCATTTATAACATAATTATATAAGTATAAAACTTTAAAACATACCCTCCAGGGGGTGATAAAATATGAAATAAATTATCTATGGTGGAAATGAACGGATAAAAATATGATAGAGTTTTTTATTTTAAAATAAATGAGAGATTAATATGATAGATATTCCATTTATACAAAAAATTGATAGATAAGTATGATACTTATTTCATTATATGATGATGTATAAAATGAATTTTAATGAGGGTAAAGAAGAAGAAAACAGAAAAGAGATTGGCTATATTATTTTACTTCTTTCTTTGGGTGTCCTCTATAGATATTATTCTTGGTATTTAAAGAAAAATATTTGGTAATGGAAAAAATCATAAAAAAGTGGATAGTTGAGTTTTTAAGGGATTTTTTATTTTTATTTTTCAAATAAATATTTTTTTCTAAATGAGTTTTAATTAGTGGAAGAGGGCTGTATTAAAAAAATTAAATTATTATTTTTTATCAAGAGTGTCAATAATATTTATTATTATGACTGTGTAAAATATTATATTCATGTGAGGCTGAGATTTTTTTTTACATAATCCAGTATGAAATTAATCATCTGACGTAAAATAATTTATTTTATCTTATTTCATTGTTGTCCTCTATATTTTAATATTTATGAGATTTTAAAACAATAATCCTTATAATTTTCAATTTTCAAATTCAGAAAAATAATTCAATTTTTCAAAAAAAATCTAAATGATGTAATTTTAATATTCAATTAATCTATAAAAATTCATGTTTTATTAAATGATGTAAAATATGTTTTACAAAATATATCTATATACTTATATATTTTTTACATTGATTGAGGAGTTATTTTATGGTATTGTTATAAATATATTTACTTATTTAAATATTGATAAATATTACTTAGAAGTTTAATTCAATATTTTTCATAAAGATCATTATATTAATCCAAAGGAGGTTAATATTCTAATGGAAAGTTTACTATTAAATATGTTGGTAACTATTTAAAAAGTCACCTTACTCTTCCAAGTGACATATAATTTTACACATAATATAAATACCTTTAACATTTATCTTTGTTTATTGGGTAATGTTTTCATCAAGTTTCTCTATTCTACATTTACAAAATACCACTCTTATTTTAAACAGTTTTTTTTCTTTAGATGTTTTTTTCATATCTGTGATAATTCTTGGAGACTGTGACACATAAAAACATTATATTATAGTTTTTTTATTTAATTTTTCAATTAACTATTATAAGATTTTTAATTTTATAGGGTGTATTCACCTTTAATATTTAATGTGTTATGTTAATGAAATAGAAAACGTTTATTGTGGGGTGCACTATTTTATTTATACTCTATGTAAATATAACTCACAAACATATCAGGAAGGAAAATTTAATATATAAATGGCTACGTAGTTAAAATCACTCCTTTATAAAATTTGATTCATAATGTAAGATTAAAAATGAGAGGATGATTCTATTTCAATACATCACCAACATCAATGTTACTTATTTATAATATGGGGTTTCTATAGTATTTTTGACAATATTATTTGTCTTGTTTCATATAAAATTGTCTTAATGATCTAAGATCTTCATTGACTACTCCTAAAAAACATATCATACTCCAACTACTCGATATCTGGATTCAACACATGTGAGGGATCTGGTATGTACTTTCTTAAGAGTGATATATGAAACATATCATGTATATGATATTGGTTATGTGGAAGTGTTATTTGATAGTCAATGACTCCAATGTGATATAGAATATCAAAGATGGAAATGTTTTTTAGGATATATCATCACATTATTCACCAGCCACATTACTCTCTTCTATAGAGATAGATGAAACCATTATTTCAAACCTCAATATATTGTTCAAATTAAAGTTTTTTTAGTAGAACTCATATTTCAGAAATATTTTTCTCATATGTGTTTATGAATATATTTGAACATACTTGTCATTTATTATACCAGTTTCAGTCCGAATTTCTTATATTAAATAAAATCACCCTGATATGTTATAAGAAGTGTGAAGAATTATACCTTAATTTTTATTATTTTTTTCATTTAGAAGAAAGTATCGAAATATGTATTTGGACCAAGAGGTATCTTTTCGATTTTTAAGACCAAAATAGGAATTCAAGGTCTAAAGTAAAATGTTTTAGAACTAGGCGGTATGTGATTGTTCCAAGATGATGGTGTAGAAGCTATAGTTTGTATAGGAATCAAACTATTGGCAGTATATAAGTAGTTCCCAAAGTGTTAGAGGGTTGTGTAAGATTACTCTAGGGATATGTGTAAAAAAATTCTTAAAATCTTTCCATAGTTCACTAAAAGATAGAGACTAGGTTGGTGAAATTTATGGGAAACCAGAGGTAACCATGATCAATAGATGGTTCTCGATGAATATTAGAAGGAAGTATAACTTATTTCACTTATTGGTTCCCACTATAAATAGGTTGGTAATTTCACTTTTGATATATGTGTGATTTTTAATATTCTACATCAGTTAGAATAAAGAATGTGGTACTGATCTTCTATTGTCTAGAACTATGTCTAAACAACATAAATAGTTGTTGTCTTTACTTTTGTTGTTTTTTTTTTATTTTTCTTATACTATGAGTTGGGAATGTTTTAGTGTGAAAAAATTGATTACGTTGTTGGGGTGAACTGTCTTCTGAATTATGGTACATAATTTCAATGTTCATCTAAATCATGGAAGTTCTAAACATTTTTCTTCAGCTTACATTCTAGTGGTTACTTTTGGATCAGAGGTTCCCAAATAAAAAATGTTTTTTTTGTGGTTCAATAAGGCTCAAACCACTTGGAATCACACTCTTAAATGAAATTATTATCACAATAATTTTTATAATAGGATTTCATTATTTTATAAGGAATTATATTTAAATATGATAAGGTCCATTTTTAAGGATTTTATGGACAAAGATTAGATTCTATAGGATAAAGATTGTGAATGATCAATTTGAAAACTGTCTTTATATTCCATTGAAGGGATTCAAACTGGAATAAATGGAAAATATAGAATAGTAATGTATTTATATGGTGGAACATATAATAATTTAAATGTAATTATAAAGGAATGTTTCTAATAATATTAGGGAGGTGAAGACCACTATGGGGTTTATGAAGGCTCTATCTAATATATATTATAGGCCTATAGTAAGGTACTAATTGTTCATGATGTATAGGTATGTTTTCATGATATTTTTTAAAGGAAGGACAATATATAATCTTGTAAATGTATTCAATATGATACATAAACAATCAAAATCTCTAGGTGTAATGTTTGTGGATGTAGTGTGGGGTTTTTTATACTATTATCACATGAAAAATATTTTAAGGTGATGGTTACCAAGGAGATAAATTACTATGGTAAGAGTTATACGGTTTTTTGGATGTTCTTAATCTCATTTGGAGTGAGGAGTTTCGTTGGAGGGATGTCTCGGAACCTTTAATAACAATGTTCAATGCAGAACATAGAGAACATTCTAATCAAATAAAACATTGAACCATGGTAGAGGAATTGTTGAAAGAATCCAAAGTAAATCGACTAGACTGGGACTTGTATTTTTTATGTGAATAAAGTGAATTTGAAGAAGGATTATAGGGATAAAAAAGTAAATCATGGGTTGAATTATGTTTGGAAGTTCTATAAATTCTAATTTTTAATGAGATATTAGTTTATTAATTATTTTCAAAACATTATTGGAGTCCTGAATTATTTATTCAAGAGAATAATTTCACTCTACATCTATAATAGAAATTATAACCAACTGTGTTTCTAGATGATTCATTAATGTTATTATTAAGTGTTATAAGGATATTGATATTTTATAGAAAGTTAATTTGAATGTATTCATTTCCAATAGAAGGTTTTTTTTGATTTTTTTGGATTATGAATCATACCTGTTTTTTTGAAAGCTCTTAATTTCAACAGGGCTTCTAGTAGAAGATGACCTTTGTAAAACCATTACCAAATGAGGGTGAAGAATTGCTTTCATATCGATTATAGTGGATATAATTTTTAATGATATAATGTTTAATTCATGGGAAGATAAGATTGATAAATTATTTGTTTAACAATAAATTTTGGGAGACCATAGATGTGGAATTTCCACCATGGAAACAAGAGTAAGAAGAGAATGAAAGTATTATGAGGTAACGAAGTACTAAATATTATTTATATGGAAATTGGTACATGTGAGAGTTGAGGTCTAGGAAATAATATAAATATTTAATTTGTTAAAAATATATATATATATAATTGTTGAAAGTTTGAGCTTATACATATTGGTAGTTGGGGGCCTTCTCTTATCCATTGTCATGGTGGGTCACGATATATTTTTTCCTTCATTGATGCTTCAAAATATAAATTATTGGTATAATTTATTAATCGAAAATATTTGGTTTTTGATTTTATTTTTATGAGAATCCTTTTTTACAACTATTATAGATATTTTAATATGTTCCGAACATTAGAAAATAGAGGTGAGTATAGTGGTAGTGAATTTTGGATGTTTTGTTAGAGAAAAGGAATAGGGTTTGAGAGTTGTATATATAGAACACAAATGTAAAATGGTTTGGTTGAGAAAATAAATATAAATGAGAAATATTAGATAATTTGGTTTCAATTTGGGTTTTAAAGGAGTTTCAAGATAAAACATTCAATTTTTATGCATTTCGAATTAAAGGAAAACCATTCACACCTATCAATAGAAGATTTTAAATTTTTTTTGGACTAGAAATGCCTTTGATGTGTCTCACCTAAATGTTTTTGGATGTATATATTACATCCATGTTGATGCCATGTATTGGGAAAACTTGAATAAAATTATCAAACATATTCTCCTATAGAGTATAGAAGTTAAAATATTGTATTCTAGCTCTTGGAAAATGAAAAAATAAGTGTTATTAGATGAAAAAAAATCAATAGAATGATAAAGTCATGTATAAATATTACAACATTTTGGAAGGTGGTGTTGAGAAAAAATAATCTACTAAAAGAACAATGTTGATTGTCATAGAGGAAAAAATGATCTGAAAAGTTTAGAAAGTACAAGAAAATATATAATGTATAACAAGTCTAGATATTCCATAACAGTCAAGAATTGATAAAGATTTTGGAAGATATATAGATGTGTCTTGGCCCAATCTTAATTGAGGCTTGATCCCCAACTACTGCAATCCAACCTCCATTGGACAAAGGGGTGACAAACACATAAAGGAAAATTCTAAATGGTAGGCATTTCCTATTGTACCTACACACACACACACACACCAGACCATCTCATTTCATAAGTGTAGAGGAATAATAATAAAATGATACAACAACTATAAAGTAATCCATGTATGAAAAACCAGTAGGTTGTACAAGAGTATGGCATTGAAAACTGAAATGTAATGTGAAAAAATATATGCCCAACTAGAAATATGTCCCAACCTAACAAAAACCAAAAAGTGAACTATTGAGAGATCCTATGTTCTTATATCTTAGCTGTTAAAAATATATGTGGTCCACATCCCCCAATACACATAATATCTTATGAATTCATCACTTACCTAACCATCGACATCATAAGGCACGACACATGTAGACAAACACCAGGTAGGGGTGAGTATATACATAACCAGTATGGCTCCCTGAATGTTGAAGGGGGAGAAGTGAGAGATACAATAGAATTAGAATGTTAGTATATAGTAAACATGATGTGGATTAACCAAATTAAATAGATAGAGTAACCTCATCCAAGCACATGGGGATCAACACGATGTGTAAATTGGTTACACGTCAAGTCTTTTACTCCCATAGTAGGAGAGTAACCTCATCCAACCACTAGAATATAATCAATTAAAGCATGTAACATACCCAAAAATCATTTCAACAAACAGAAGAAGAGTAAACAAATCCAAAGGTATGGATAGCGATGTATATATATATATGATCATAAAAATAATCCCTAATGAGAGGGAAATTGGATCTCCATCTCAGAACTCAACCTTGGAAAAGAGTCAACAACAGTTCCAAAAGTCCAAAAAATGATTCCCTTCATCTCACATTTCTTACTAGTATAAATCATCAAAATAAAGACACACCTCATCATTATATTTCAATGTCAAAGGGACATAATATATGGAAATATTTATCATTCCCTAGTACAATTGGATGGTTCCACTTTGTGGATTGATAGAAAAATGATACCCTTTTCCAATAGGATGGTTCGACTCTAATAAATGATGGAGGACTCATGACATGACAAGTTGGGGGCTTCCATTATAATGATCGATAGAGGACCAATTCCATTCCTATTAGGAGGGTATGACTCTGATGATCGATGTATGACACATGCCCTACCCATCCAGAGGGTTACACTTTGATGGTTGATGGATGACCCATTCCCTACCAAGTAGGAGGGTTCTACTTTGACAGTTGATAGGGGACCCATGACCTACACCACATGAGTGTTATACTATAATGGTCGGTGGGGGACCCATGCCCAAACTAGCTTGAGGGTTCCACTCTGATGATATAGAACCCATTCTAAGACCAGCTTGAGGGTTCCACTCAACAAGTCGATAGAGGACCCAGGCCCTAGTACAAATGGAGGACTGCACTCTAATAGTAAAATATCCATGAACAACCCATCTAGAGTGTCCCACTCTAGGAGTCTATAGAGGGCCCATTCCTAGCCCAGCTAGAGGGTTCCACTTGAAATGATTATAGTGATCCTTCTTGGCCACTTCCATCATTTGTCATCACCTAAACAAGCACCATGCCCAAAAAATCTCACTAAAAATCCCAAAATACACTATTAAGGGAACCATCACATTTTATGTGGAAGGACACTCATTATAGGGTAGTCATGGGTAAAAATATGTGTGAGAATAAAGTAGACATGAGAGTTTTAAGATTCCTATAAAGAAACAAAGTGATACACAATGTGTGTGGGGGGGGGCAGACAACGTGTGGTCCTGATCTATCACTTAGACGTTCCCCTAAAGGTATATATCTCTCCAACTGTGTGGGAACACATGGTGTATTGGGTATATACACGACATGCCCTTTCCACTCAGGGTCTTTATAGTGTTCTTGGTCGTGTCCATGTTCTGAAACCATCTACTTGTACTTTGGTACATGGTGTACTTGTTCATGACCATTCTCATTTATTTTGGGGGTACATTATGATTTTCATGAATGTGATCATATGGAATGTGGTGTTCCCACACACCATGTGATACTTATAAATAACTTAGACCCTAGCCATCATAACCATGGCCCAACACAGCGTGTCTTCTTCAAACTAAATGATGTGTAGTTTGTATTTTTTCTTTATCCTATATCTGATTACCATAAGACATATTCAACCCTTATACCTCAATTTCACCCTTTTTATTTCCCCAAAGGGTAGATCTTTCAATGGATCATCATTTCTGACCATTTGGTTGCTGAAAATGGAACCCATTAGTCCTCGGAGGTTCATCACACATCTCGCATGCATCTTTCACCAACTATATTTTATTCATACATAAAATATACAAATAAACAACCCCAATGTACCTATATTTATCCTTGATTCATTGATCCATCCCTTCCATGTGATTCTGCCATGATTTTGGGGGTCCGACCTGGCTTGGTATCACACAAAAATGTCAAACTGGGACCACAAGGTCTGACCCATGAAGAACATGAAGATATTTTGGGATAAAGGCACAAGAATATAGTTTTATCGATTATTTCCATTAATAATTGGACAATGATCGAGAACCAGGATAACCCAGGTTTGAAAATAGGTATACCCAATTGAATTTCAATATGTCGACACATTCCAAGGCTTAGTACAGAACACAAAAAGGATGATTCTTCTCAATCAATTTAATAATAAAGTGTCCAATGCATAGTCTCATCACTCTAGAATAGTGATTTTATCATTCATAATTGAATAAATCACTAGATAACTAATGTAAAAATTCATTTCATTCACATCATAATGATTTTCTCTAATCTATTTTGGTGTTGTTGTCAGATTCTATTCGGCAATGGGAGGAGGAATGAGAAGATATATAATCCTCCCAAATCATATGCAACTAACCATAGTGGATTCTCTATATTGGTGGCTCTATATTTTTTTTTGTATGGTTAAAATAATCAATTAATTAATTTAATTAATTAACTAACCAAAGGAACACATTTCCAATGGTTGAGATTTTCTAATGCCTCAGACTAACCAATTTTAGGTTATGCCTAGTGTAAAAATCACATTCTAGACATAAACATGGCCTCAAGTTGTTTATACAAGATTTTTTTTTTGATTTATCCAATTTTATTTATTAAAATGTGAAAACATAATAAAAAATATATTTAATATTTAAATAAAAATAATTTTGGGAAAACCAGGCCTCAGAATTGAACTATCTCAGTGCCTGGGTCTGAAAATATTTGTACAAATATTTTAATGTCATACAAGGTAAACACCGAGTCTCTATTTCATTCCACCCTTAATGATTTTCATCCCTTAAAATTAAAACTTATATAAAATCATAGGATATTGTTCCTGCATCTAGCTCTCCTGCTCCTAAGAGATCTCTCCCACATTCCCATGATGTCATAACAAGTCAACCAAGGGGATGGTCCATCCATTAAGGGCCCTCTCCTGTAAATCCTTAATCACCACCAGTTTCTCTATAAAGGTTTCTCCATCATTGTTTTCCAAGTCACCCTAGTCTATAATGTGTGAGGGTAATGAACGTATCTCCTCAACTATCACACATGGAAGTTTTCATAAACCCACTCTTACTATTGGGGTAGGGAGAGGTGGTGAGAAACCTTATTCACCAACTTATAGATCTCAAATAACTTGATTAACCTTGGTGATAATTGTTCTAACTAGAAAAAACTCTACAGTCCTCATCGTGGGGGGACTCTTAGGAAAACATTTTCTCCCTAATCGAACTCAAATGTCCTATTACATCGATATGTATAGGATTTCTATCTTTTTTGGGCCATCCTCCTATGCTCATGGATGACCTATACCATCCTTTTTTCATCTACACCATCTCTAGACCCATAATAGATGTTTCTTTGATCTCTGTCTAGCATCAGTGTGGCATAAAAGGTCTCTCATACAAGTTGTCAAAAGGTTACATGTTGATAGTAGAGTGGTTGCTATTACTTTATGTAAAAAGGGAAAGTGATTATCCCAGCTCTATAAAAAGTCTAACATGAAAGACCTCAACATATCCTCCAACACCTAGATAGTGCACTTTGTCTTCCCATTTTCCCGCAGGTGAAAGGTTGTACTTATCATTATCTGTTCCATTAATTCCTCTTACATGACTCTCTAAAATTGTGATTTAAACTATGCATCATGACTGGAGACACTCAACAAGGGTACCCCATGAATTTGTAAAATATATCATACATAAAACTTCATGAAACTCTCCACTAAAATATTCTCTTTGATAGTATGGAAGTGTGCTAAATTCATGAGTTTGTCAACTATCACCTATATGGTGTAATTTTCCTTCTCTATTTATGAATACCTATAAAATGTCAATGGATATTTCATCCCACTTCCACTCTGGGATCTCAAGGGGCTGAAAAATACCTAAGGGATCCTTTTGCTCAGCGTTCACTTAATGAAATGTGAGGGACCGAAGAACTCAAAAACAATTTTCCTCATGTTAAACCATAAAAAATGACATTGAATGTATATATACATCTTTTCCACATAGGGATATATGTAAAGGGGAGATGTGTAGAACTCTTGCATCAGCCCCTCTCGCATCGTGACTGAAACTACCATCCATCTCATAATGAAGATGACATGATTCCCACCTTAATTATATCCTACTTGGGAATATCATATGGTAATATGGCAAAACATGAGTTCACATTAGATGCATTATAGCTAGGAATCTCTCACATAATTGAGAAGAGGAAGAGTCAACATCATCGACGGAAGAAAAGTTATTCCTTCTTGCTCCACTGTGGTCGACTATAAGGAAAAAACATCTCAAATTCCTGATACACTAAGTGATCTAAGGACTTCTGAGTATAGTCATATAATAATATGTTTCCCTTCCCTAGAGTATAAAATATCTAGAATCCGTATTCCTGTAAGAACTCCAACCATCGTTGATGTCCCAGGTTCAAATATCTCCATATTAAGGTGAACATGAGAATTAGATGGTCTGAGTACACCCAAAAGAACTACCTCAAAAGATAGTTCCACCACATCATCATGGATAAGACTAACACTTCAAAATCAAGGTCATATGTCATGTATTTCTCCTCATGGTGTCTTAAATTCCTTGACCTATATGCAATAAATTCCTACAACTACATTAACATGTAGTCGAGCCTAGATCCCAAGGCATTGAAATACACAACATACTCCACACCCTCCTCTAGTAATCAAAACAAATTATATCTCATAATCCTTTGCCTCAACTCCTGAAAAAATCTCAAGTGTTGCTCAGTATATGTAAATAGCTTCCCTTTCCGCATCGGGGAAGTCAAAGGGGTTAGAATCCTAGAAAATTCTTCCATAATCCTCCTATAATATCCTTTCAAACCATGAAAACTCTACACCTCCAACACACACTAGGGTAGATTCCATGAAATAACTGCATTGATCATCACAACAATCATAGCTAAACCATTCATAGAAATTTCATGGCCCTTGAAGTGAACCACATGAATCCAAAACATTTACTTTGAGAGCCTACTATAAATATGGTGCTCTAAAAGAAAATCTAGAAGCATCCTCAAGTGTTATTCATGATCCTCTTATGATACATAGTAGATGGGTATTTCATTGATGAAGAATACAATAAACTACTCCATGTATGGCTAGCTGATCTAGGTTGTCAAATCCATAAAAACAGTGGGGGATTTTTTCACACCAAACAGAAGAAATTTGAACTCAGAGTGTCCATATCATCATCAGAATACAAAATTTCGAATATAAGCCTTGGGAACCCTCAACTGGTGGATTAAGGGCCATAGATCGAACTTCTTGAACCCTCCCATGCCTAAAAACTTTGCGAAGGGTTTCCAATACATAGAAATGGGTACTTGGTTATTATCATGGCCTAATGCAAGAATGATAATCAATGAAAGCCTCAAGATATCATGTGCATTTTTCTTTATCAACACTGGAGATGCCCTGGGGAACCCTGTTATTGATGAAACCCATCCCTTAAAAGTTATACAATTACCAATTTAGCTCCTGATGCTTGATAAAATACATCATATATTCTAGAGAAGATATTAGAGTGGTCCCAGGAATAAATTCTATGTAAAACTGCATCTCCTGCCTCATAGGTTGTCCTATAACATCCATGGGAAAGTCATCAATATAATACTCCACAAATGAATGAATCCAGATGCATGATGAGCTTTCTTTACAAATAGCTAAACTCACTAATATATTGGTGATTATCTGAATACTCATGTTCACATAACCAACTCATCCCTCCATGAGATATATCTCACTTATAAAGGTTAATCTCATCCCATTAGTGTGAAGGAACATGAATTATCTACGCTAAAAGTCAATATATGCTTAGACCATGGAAAAATAATCCATACCCATGATGATGTTATGTGGTTACATCATGATGAAAAAAGGTCCCCTGTGAACTTCTCTCCACCAAGAGATATATTTCACTGACGGTAGTGAAAATATACCAAATAAGCATTCTTTATAAGAACCTTAATACAAATATGATGGGATAATGCTAAACTGGGATCTCTTGATATCACACCAAGAGTATATTGATGAAGTAGTGACTAGTATATGTTTCTAATAATATAGAATAATTTTAGAGACCCAAAGCTTGACGTACATGGACATTACATTAATTTTTCAGAATACTTAATACATAACAAAAATCAACACTCAAGGATTGTAATAGTATAGTGTCTTTGGAAACTCGGAACATAATATTCTAATCATGGTGAAAGATCTTCAACATCTCCCATAAATATCTTCCCCTTTTGTTTTATTACCTAAAACCTTTCTATATATCCTGGGGAAAAGAAAACATATAATGACTGAGCTCAAATGCTCATTAAGGGTAAGCATGGAGAAAATAAAAAAACCATATACATTTGAACTTAAAAACATTAACATAATGTCTAAACCTCAAAATCTTGAGCAATGACCTAAAACATGGTAGTACGTAAGGAATATATTATAATGGAACATCAATAATGATAAAATAGCATGGGAATAAGTCATTTAATTTGTGCCAAACCACTAAGAACATGTTATGATTTCCATAGTAGCCAAATCATTGCTTCCAATACCATCATAGTGGACAAAGTCCCTTTCTAAATCGAGTTCACTCCTCATTCCAGTCCTCTATCACTGAACCGGATTAACTTGCCATTCCCTCCATGTCTATCTCATCAGATATAAATCTTTACCCAATGCATTGGATGGAGATATAGGTCCCACCCATCTCATAATGAAATCATTCTTACTTGTGCCACAAAATAAACATAAATCATTCATCATAACCCATAGAATAAAATGGGTTTCATAAACATCATCCCATCATAACATAATCCATATAAAACAAATGGATATCATTTAATCATAAGAATAATCAAACCATGTAAATAATAGATTCATTATACTTGAAACATAATCAACTAAATAATGTCATCTTAGATGGAAAATACTTTTGAAAAAACACTTGAACTGAATTCTTGAGGAAAATATACTTTCTTCTTCATAATAATCTTATATTCAAAAAATTACATGCAATTTTAAAAGAAATTGATTTTGTTGAAAATAATAATGAATTCTTTTAGAGTAATTTTCATGAAAATTAGGCATTATGAAACCGTAAAAATCTGTTCATGCCGTATAAGTTAAAAAAACATTCTTCTCGTACATTTTTCAAAAAAGTCAAAAAGTACCTCGTATGGTAAACAAAAGAATGATTACTTACATAACATGTAGTAAAAGTAAAAAATGGGTAAAAAGGACTTTAAACATACATGATACCATTTTTAGAAAATGGGTACATGGATGATAAATATAACCTTAGTAAATACTTACGAATAAACAATCTCAGATAAAAACGAGATTGGAAAGGTTATCCCTTTACTTATGTCCGATATGCTTCGTATATATCCGAACCTCATGTATAATGATTTAAATAATTTCATTGACTTATTACAGAATCATATTCATTGTTATGATATCATATATGGTTCACGTATGACTTTATATTACCCGTTCTTTTGTAAATTCCATGTTAAAGAAACGTTTTGGGTAAAATTTCATTTATCGTATGTGTTTCGACTTGTTTTTCTTGATATTATTACTTATATCCTGATTTAATTAATTCCATAATGTAAAACATGATTTATATATAAAATATATGCAGCATATAAATATATATAATATCTCAATAAATGGAATGAAATACACCGTTCATGGAGAGGGTAGGCTGTACGTATGCATGAACGCTGTTTTCATTTCCTCATTGAATAGAATGGAATTAAGTAAATGAAACATATATGTACATAAATAATGTATCATTATTATGTAATATATTTCATGATTATTTATTATATATAGTTTATAATTATACTTGAATGGTTAATCATGGAAAATAAATCTCATCGCGTTCGTGAAGACGATAGTCCGTACGTACACACGAGCGATGATATTGTTCGGATATTTATTGAATAGAATTAAAGTGGATGATATAATATCTAAAAATAATTATGATGTTATAATAACCTTATATAGTTATTCTTTACACCATTATACCCGTCCATGTAAGTTGGTGGTGGAAAAACAGATTACACCACGGCGTGGAGACAGTATTCCGTACATAAGCACGCGCGGTGATTTCATTTTTCATAGGATGGATAGAAGGTGAAATGGGATTGTTTAATATTTATAATAAAATACCAGTATATTATTGATACTTTTGTTATTACTTTATAATGAAACAACTAAAGAAGAAGAAGTTGAAGTAGAAATAAACTTGAAAGAATCCGTAGAAGAGATTACCTCTTCTTCGACACACCTCTTTTATGCTTCCTCTTAAGGCACTAGAGTTGGTCTTTTGAAAATACCATAACCTCAATAATGTTTATAGGTAATTGGAGAAGATAAATGGTCAGGGGTTGGCCGATCTTGAAGGCTTAAAGTTGTGTGAAGAGGAGAGGGAGGAGGTTCCCTTTTATAAGGGAGGAGAGGGGCACCTTTGGAAACCGCAACAATATTAATTTAATATAAATTCAAACCCCACTTAAAAACCTCCAAATACGACTCAATTATAAGATGAGATGAGATAAGGTTGTAATATCATCATCCAATAATATTTATACATGTTGGTAATTTATTTTAATCCTTATCAACTTGATTTATCGTTATTTAATCTATTTAATTTTATTTGTGGTAATAAAATTGTAAATTATAAATTGTTATAAATACATACTTAAATTTTGTCAATTTCCCATAATTGTATACTTTATAAACTTGTAGACCATATAATTTTAAATTTTAAATTTTTAAATATTTTTGTGATTTTTAAATAATTTAATAATATGTTATTTTTATAAAATATCAATTGTGTCAATTTTGAGACTATTCATTATTTGAATTTAAATAAATACCACACAGAAGATATGTTCGAACCAAAATATTTAATAGATTACTAACATTTCATATTTATCAAAAAAATTCATGGGTCACATTAATTTGTTAATATATGAATTATTGTAATATTTTTAAAACTATTTATATGGTATATCTCTCAATTAAATAATTACTACAAATTTTTTGTATAATTATTTAATATACTTATTAGTTGCATAAATATTAAAAAAATCCTATGATGAAGATAAATATAATAAATTTCATAATAATATTTTTACTCGAATTTATCATCTTTAAATTACAACATTTAAATTGTTATATTTATTAAATTATGAAGGTGACATCTTTGACATCATTTAAAATAAAATAATATAAATGTCCTAATCGGTTTTATAAGTTCGAAATGGTCCAAAAATTGACCCTTGTATTATTAGGGTATATTTATACTCTACCAATAATGTTTTGTAATGTTTATGGTCCTTTTGATAGGTATTGGTATTTTAATAAAAACTGTATTATTGATTTTTCACTAAATAAATAATTTCTACATCATTAATGTATAAGCTATTAAGGTAATTAAATAGTTCTTAAAAATTACAAAAAATTACCATGATAAATAAAAACATTTTATCTTTCAAATTAATATTTCTAATTGAATTTATTTTCTATATAAGCTTATATTAAAAATAATCTAATTATTAAAGTTTGAGTGAGACATATTTCACATTCCTTTAAATAAAACAAATAAAAGATCTTCATCAAATAAAAGTGGGATCCATTAGATTAAATTTCGACCCAAGTATTATTTAGGGAAAAATAAAATCATCCAATTATATTAAGACAAATTTTAGGATAATTTTATTATATTATATTTACCCTTAATTACCCGATTTACCTTTAACTATGGTAAATAAAATTTACCATAGTTACTATTCATAGTTCCCAAAACTAAAAAGTAAACAATTAACATAATTTGGACCTAACTATTCCAAATATGGAATCCATTTTTCCAAATTCAAATCAAAAAAATTTTAGAAATTAATTTAAAATTAATCCCGCTGTTAAGAAAAAGAGTTTTAAAAGTTAAAACATTGCAAAAGATTGAAATAATTTTACCTATGAATTCAATGTAAAATCAATGCTAATGACATAAATTATATTAAATGGTAAAAATATATTATATTTATAATTTAAAACCATTGAATATTAAAATTTTACCATATAAATAATTAAGATGAAAAAAGTTGTTTTCTATTAAAATATAGTGTGTTTTTACTATTCATTAAAATATGAAAGTTATCAGAATAATATGAAAAATTTAACCAAAGAAAATTTTTATATCCTGATTCCAAATAAGAAGATTATTTTGTAAGATTAATCTTATAAACATGTCAAAAATTATATTTAAAATGGGTGTGCCATCAAAAGGCGGAAAAAATGCATTTTTTTAAAAATACTTATTTTACCCGATTTTTTTTGTTCTCAGACAATGTTCTAGAAAATATGTAAGATGAATAATAATGTTAAAAAATTAGAAATTTAGTTAATATTATTCATAATGGCTAGTTTATAATAATATTATAACCATATATCGTTGTTTAGTGAAACCCACTATTGCGTACAACACACGCTATCGAGGAAGGTCACGATTGCGTGTAATGCAAGCCTAGTCAGGGTTTCATATAGTGAAAGGCTCCTTTGTTTTTTCATATAACAAAATCCAACCAAATTTCATTTATACATTGAATATATATATATATACACTCAATGTTGCGTAGAATAATTTTTACAAAACGAACTTGAAATTGTGTGTAACACGAGCAAAGAATAGTGTTGCGTATACTGCAAGCTAATATGGTGTTGCATATAACACAAGATAATTTTGGTGTAGCGTACAATACAAGATATCAATGAAATTAAAAGAATATTTTTTCATAAAATCTCGGGGTGTTACGATAATTATTATAATCCACAATTAACATACCTATGATCATATCATTCTATGTGGGATCATAATCCTTCATTGTCTATAATTTTCCATGGCCCTGACCACTAGCTCCCTAAGCATGACATGGTCTTCATGGTGGTGGTAGTGAAAGGATATCATAGCATCGTCCACCACCCACAACTCCTCCTCGTATTGTGCCTTCTTGGCCTCCCTGGGGGCCTTCATAACCTCTCCTTGGAGACCCATAATCATTGTGTTGTCTCTTCTATGGTGGTCCATCTACTTGTAGGTTCCAGGTGCAGTGGAAGCACGTTGGTGGGTTACCCAAATTTAATTTTTCTCGTTAACAACGATCAATCCAAGATCTGTAACAATAATAAATTTTTGGATCTTTAGAATATAATGAATAATTAAATAAAGGAGTGTAGTTTCAGAACCATTGATAGGATCATCATAAGTTGGTTATAATAAGTTTAATTAAAATAAAAGAATTACTTTGACGGAATTCTCTCTTTGTTGATGTTTCTGGTCACGATCCGATGTGATCAGTTGTTGCATCGTAGAATCCAAGTGTATGCCTCATCTAATAGCGATCCACACATGCTCCACCTATCTTTGGATGTCACTAAAAGTATTTCCAAGTGCTAGCATAGAAGATCCTTCACTTTTAATATCCTCCTTCGATCGCCTTGAGAGCCGCTTCCAAAGTGCTAACCTTGATCTAGTGGAGGAGGATCTCCCTCATAACTTGAGATCATTCTTGGAGGAAAATGAATTCTATATTAGCTTTATGGATTTTCAAAATCCATAGTGCACAACCACACCAAAAAATGGCTAGGCTATTGAGAATAATATAACTGAGATTTTAATTACTTATAATAATAAAATGAATTAATTATCCAAAATCATTTATTCATTTCATTTAATTATTGATATAACCCCATGTCTAATAATAACAGTTTAATATTATTATTACTTGACATGCACTTAACTACTTACACCTAATATGATTTAATTAAATAATTAATATTATTTCTCACAAATCCCCAGAAACATTACACAACATGTGTATTAATGTACATGTCATGTACTTTTGTTTTTCCATTTTCTTTATTTCCTCCACCACATTTATTAGACCTTGAATAATGACTATTTATTTCTTAAATAAATATCACTACATTAATCACTAATAAATATATTATTTCCCCCATAATATATTCTCCTGAATAATTCGTGTCGAAATAAATATGATCAGGCATCCTTGAATAATTATTAAACCACAATTGGGAATAATATTTATTCAACTTGTTAAATTAATATTTAGTTGAGATACTTGGACACACATAGTGTATGACCCTCTATGCCTCTTTATCATGGGAATTAGGTGGATCCTACCTAAAGTCCAAGGTTAGCATCTAGAAACACTCCAAGGAACCCATATAGAATGAAGTTAACGCTGTAATGATGTGTCACCTCCTACGAATGGTTATTGAGTAATGTAATCCCTTTTTCTTGATATCTCAAATTAGGTGGGTTGTATGATGGTTCTATAAACCCATGTTCTCAATTATTATTTCTTTGACTTCCTAGAATTAAAATTTCCCATTCCTTACCATGTCCATGGATTTAATTTGGCTATATAAATTTCTTCAAAGGGCCTGAGATATCTACTTCTATTATAGAACAGAAAGGACAAATCCTTTATCACATTCTTTATTAATATAGTATTATTCATGACGCACCCAACATATCCTACCTCACTATGAATAGTGTGTGGTCATAGTTTTTGTCAATACATCTAAGTGTGAAAGTTTTAATACCCATCAATAATAATCATAAAGTCTACGGACCAATACACACGTCCGCATATAGGGTCATCCATTGACACTATGAAATGTGGATTTCTACTGGGGGTTCTCATTCTTATAATATCATTCTGGATATTACCATGGGCACACACTATGAGAAATGCCTCAAAGTTTTATGATTCCTCACCCCTAATGGTCTATATTAATTGTGTCATTCAAATAACATCATTCGACCATAGAACATTAATTTAATAACAGTTCTATATCACTTCTGGGTTCTTATCATAGTAGGGATCCACTATAACCCTTTAGTGAAATATCTATCCTTAGGAGGACATTATCACATGAATTGTAACGCAAAAGAACAATCAAGATGTGATATGGTATTTATTAATGAATAAAGTAAAATGTAGTTGGTTCTAGGACACCAACTCCAATAGACTCCCACTTGGACTATAGAAAACTACTAACAACCTTTAACCCTCTAGCTTTCAGATGATATTCATGCTTATACTAAGATAGGCCTTTTGTCATGGGATATTCCATGTTCTCTTCCATGGATACTCTTCTCATTGCATCTTCACCACTTTGATAGAAATCCCTCAAGAGGTGATACTTTCTAAGAATGTTGTTAATCCGTTTATGCGACCTTGTTTTTTTACAAGATCCACCGATGTAGTATTTTAATAATACAATTTGATAGGATCTTTACTGATAAGAACCACATAAATTTCCTATACAATGTTCTTAATCCAGACGGCTTCCTTCACTACATCAGAAGCTTCTATATATTCAGACTCTATTATAGAATCGATGAAAACTAGATGCTTTGAACTCTTGTAGCTCAGAGCTCCTCCATATAGACAAAGACATATCATGATTGCGGCTTCAGATCATTCTGATATGTATAAAAACCAGCATCATCATACCCTCTGATGACAAGATCCTCGTATCCTCTATACACCAGGACCGTATCATTAGTTCTTCTCAAATAATTAAGGATAGTCTAAACAACAGTCCAATGCTATTATCCTAGATCTTCATGATATCATCCTGCCATGCTCAGTGAAAAGACAACATCAATCCTGGTACATAACATTGAGTACTTGATGGATCCTATAACCGAAGCGTATGAGATCTTACTAATCCTATCTTTCTCCTGTTGTGTCTGAGGACCCAATTTTGTAGAATGATGTAGTCCATGTGACACTGGAACGAATCCCATCTTGGATTGTTCCATAACAAATCTCTTTTGTATATTTTCAATGTATGTTCCCTGACTTAGTCTAAGAATCCTCTTGGATCTATCACAAATGATCTTGATCCCTGCAATGTATCTTTCTTTGCCTATGTCCTTCATGTTGAAAACTTGTTCAACCAGTCCTTAACTGACTATAAGACTGGTACATCATTTCCAATATGTAATATATCATCAACATATACTATTATGATAAAGAACGCATTCCCATTAAACCAATTATAAACACATGGCTCACATTCACTTTGAATGAAACCAAATTCCTTTATGGATTCATCAAATAGAATTCTCTAGGACCTGGATGCTTGATTTAATCCATAAATGGATTTCTACAACTTGAAAAACTTCTTTGCTTTACGTGGTGTCACAAAACCTTCTTGGTGTGTCACATAGACATCTTCTAGAAGGTTCCCATTAAGAAATTCTATTTTGACATCCATCAAAAAAATATCATAGTCATGGTATGCTGCAATGGAAAGTGTGATTCTTATGAATTTAGACATAGAAACTGGAGAGAATGTATCATCATAGTCAATTCCTTGATGTTGTCTGAATCTTTTATCCACTAGAATTGCTTTATAGGTGCTAACTTGACCTTCCATATCCATGTTTCTCTTGAATACCCATTTTCATCCAATAGGCTTTACATCATATGGCTAATCGACAGGAACCCATACTTGAACTAGTGTAAAAACATAATTTAACGTCGGTTTTAATTATTTCTGATGTATGTTCTTAACTGATGCCTATAAAATCAACGTAAAAAATATGATTTTCAGAATCTTTTATTATAAAACCGACGCCGAAAATTAATTTTGTTAAGGGTTTCAGTATCGGTTTTCTATTAAACCGATGCTGAAAAACTATGGAAATTGACCTTCAGCATCGTTTTTTTGTAAAACCGATGCTGAAACACGGTTTTCGGCGTCAGTTTTCTGCAAACCTGATGCTGAAACCCATTCAAAATTGAGGTTTTTACATCAGTTTTATAAAAAACCAACACTGAAGGTCAATTTTGATGGGTTTTCGGTGTCGGTTTTAGATAAAACTGACGCCGAAACACCCATTTATTATTTTAAAAATTTCGGCGTCGATTTTTAAAATAACCCACGACGTACATTAATTTTTTTTTAGAAAAATCAGAGAATTACACTTCTAAAAATATCGAAATCCCAGTACAAAAAAAACACAATATACAGCAACAATCAAATAGTATTTATCATTCAACAAAAACCTATAACTTACATATAACAAGCATAACCAAAAAAGACGATGTTGAATGTTAAAAAAAATTAGAATAGGCGTACCTGAAATCTATATCAGGCTCATTGTTGGTTATTGTTGAAGAATTCATTTGATTATTGGTAGGTTCAAACACCTAATATATCAAAAGAGTTGGTTTATTGAACCCATATGTATTATTATATATAAATATTAGAATATATATACCTCAAATCCTAATCATACATAACAAATAGTTCGCAAAAGTAGATCGAATATGGGTCATTTTAGATTGGGAATAAGACTATGAATCATTGAATACCTATAATAATATTGAATGATATGTGGTTAAAAAATAAAATAATATGGTAGAAAATATAAAAAAATTAATACAACCAACCTTATGAAAATCATTAGTTTCCCCAGTTGTGATTATCTCGTACATGAATCGTAAAATATAATAACCACATTCAACCATTACATTTTGACGATGACACTACAGTTATAAAACAGTAAATTGATAATAAATACAATATATAAAAATAAATTCATAAAAAAATATAATATAAAAACTAATAACTTGTACTTCCACATATTTTATTTTCTTTAGTTTCTTTACTGACATGTATTCCTTGTTAAATTTTTTCCATGAACTAAATTTTCATATATATGAACTGATAATACACATCTAAACCATGAAAATTAAACATAATGAGCTTATAAAAAATAAAAATAAATACTTAAATGTTTAATAAGATGAAAAATGGTTTATGAACTGTTCCTAATAAAGAGAAAACCCAATATAAGTTGCATTCACTTGGAAAAAATACACCTAACATCAAATGTACCCTACAATACAAAAAGTTCACAATCAATGACATTATAATTATTATTAGTTCATAATTATGTTTATGTTCCTACTTATCAAGAAATGGAAAAAACCAGCATTTAATCTCTGTCTGTGATAATCTCTTAGATATATAGTAAACTATATCATCATTCTTCACATTTATGACTCCCAAGGAAATATACTCTAGATCTATAAAACTGTAAATTCATGTTCTTTCATTTTGTAAAAGAAGATTTTGTAAATACCTAATTAAAAATATAATATAGTAATTCAATTTAAAACTATCTTTTATTAAAGAAATAGAAATTCCATTGTCAATTTACTTACATAGAAAACAACTGACCACACTCAGCCCGAGTTCCTCAAAATCAACTAAATGCAATATATCTTCTTTCATTATTCTCAATTGATAACTTCTTCCACATATATCAGATGTCATATGAAACTCATACATATAATTCAAGGAAGCATAATCCTGAGATAATCATTGTAACCTAGAAAGAAATATTATAATGTTCTAAAGACGACCGTTCCTGAACATTTTGTTGCATTTGGGTTGTTTCTTTTGCTTTAAGATATTTTTATATAAGTTAAATGTCAGAAAACATTACAAGTAATTTTGAATCATTTGTAATTCATATTTAAAAAACACATAACTTATATGTAATATAATGTAGAAGAATATTTGTCCAAAGTAAAAAATGGCTCAGACATTGTCCAACACAGGTGATCTCCTCAGTAGGAAACAATAGTAGAGTAGTAGGATCTATAATATCATGTACCGATTCTCTAACCTGACCCATCTTCATAGGGTGATGATGTACCGAGTCCCCCAAAAAATGCACCTGTCCTAATGCAACAATATGTACATGAAGATCTCTAGCAAACAACTCACAATATAAGGCTTGATCCGAGCGAGGAGGTCGAGGCTCAAAGTAAGCAGATGGGGCAGGGTAGTCCGAGTGAGCATGCTGAGAAGGCAGAAAAATGAAAAAGGTATATTAGTGTTTATAATTTATAAAATATAAAAATTGATGAAAATAAAATAATATACCTTGAAAGGCTGCATAGACGAGGCAAGATAAGCATATGGGGCTAGGTAGTCTGGGTGAGGAGGCTGAGAAGGCTAAAAAAATGAAAAAGGTATATTAGTGTTTATAAATTAAAAAATTGAATAATTTGATGAAAATAAATTAATATACCTCTAAATGCTGTGCAGACGGGGCATGATAAGCAGATGGGGTAGGGTAGTCCAGGTGAGGAGGCTGAGAAGGCTGAAAAATTAAAAAGGTATATTAGTGTTTATCAATTATAAAATAGAATAATTGATGAAAATAAATTAATATACCTCAAAAGGCTGCGTAGATGGGGTAGAATAAGCATGTGGGGCAGGGTAGTCCAGGTGAGCATGATGAGAAGGAATAAAAATGAAAAAGTTATAGTAGTGTTTATAATTTATAAAATAGAAAAATTGATGAAAATAAAATAATATACCTCGAAAGGTTGCACAGACGGGGCATGGTAAGAATATGGGGCAGAGTAGTCTGGGTGAGTAGGCTAAAAAGGTTGAAAAATGAAAAATTTATATTAGTGTTTATAATTTATAAAATAGAAAAATTGATAAAAAATAAATAATATACCTGGGAAGGCAACACAGAATGTGATTGTCCTTCAAAGTGTTCTAATAAAGGCTTCTGCACAACTACTTGAATTTGAACACCCATAGATTGTTTCATATCTTTCATCTCTTCTTTTAAGGATTATATTTCAAGGTCTCTTGATTACTTACTCTTACCAAAAACATTCTGAATACTAACACCCGCCTGATATCCTCTAATACGGTCGGGGTGTTCTACCTTTCCCAAAGTAGTGGCTAGGATGTCCATCCTACCCTCAGAGATAAAAGCACCATGAGTCTCTTGATTTTGAAGTTCATCCTGATATGTAAAATAAAAAAGTTATATTAGTGTTTATAATTTATAAAATAGAAAACATTTTAACAAAAAAAATAATATTTACTTACAATTATATCAGCCAATTTTTGAGCTTCCTCTATAAGATACATTTCATTTTTCATTGTTCTTGCTCGTTCCCATTTCTAATGGCGAGTGGGAGGATATGGAGGACCAAACTGGACCTCTTCTAATCCGCTAATTGATCGAGCTCTTAATGCTTCAATTTTTTCTTCCATCGTTTTCTGCTCCAAATACATATACCCTCCATGTGATAAAGTATGAGGGTATACATTTCTCAATTGGATCTCCTGATGAGATCTTATGGAGGCCTGTTATATAAAAATAAACTACCAAGTAATAAGAAAAATATATCATAAATTTTAAATTATAAAATAATTACCATACCTGGAATTTCTATTCCCGACGACTGTCAGCAAATCGATTATATGTATCTTCATCTATAAATGGATACTTAAGACATGGGCTTTCAAACCTTCTCTTTCCAAAAACATAATTTTATATCAATTTGGTTTTAAAATATCTCCATCGAACTGCCTCTAAAGAGAGATGTATTTTCTTAATTTATTTGGTTTCCTCAAAATTAAATGTCATCATGTAATTGAATATATTTAATATGTCATTTAAAATCTATAATATTAAAAAAACGAGATAAAAGAAATCAGTTAAGATATTTTACCATCACGGACACCCAAAGCTGTTGCTTCGCCGTCTTGTCCACTGGCTTCCAATCAAGATATAAAATACTAATCCTATAAGGGCTCTGCATCGCTATATAACTGACAAACTGAACTGCATTTGGGCCAACTCCAATATTATTATCATCAAAATGGATGTGTACATTGTCATCCACAAGAGAAAGTGATAGTATTGGTAAACATGTAATACTACATTTATCAACTTGAGAACTTGAGTTTTGAGTAGTAACAGGACAAGTCTCCTCCACTAAGGACGCATCAGTAGTCCTGCAATTTTTTTTAAATTAACAGTTTTATTTCATTAAATAAGTATAATGATGAATTTTTAATAATATTTCAAAATAGATATACCTTGGTAACTTCTCATCTCTATCTGTATCTAACATTGCTTCTATAAAGTATAATGAAATTTTTTGTACCTGCATATCATTAGAAATATAAATAATTAGAAAAAAGGGAAGACAAAAATAAGTAAGTATAAAAAGAGGCATGCATTTTTAAGTTTCAAAAATGGAAAAAAATAAATATTTACCAGAAAAATTAGGAGACTAATTTATTGTTTTCCCACATGCCTTCATCATGATAATTATGTACTGCATGCACTATGTCTATCTTATACTCATTGTAATCATTTGGAAATTGTGTAAGAGATGAATAAGGCTCATGTAAATCACTAACATCATCAGCATCATCCTCATCACTCAAATGGTATCTATTTTCCTTGCAAAACAACTGACCATTGATCATTCGATAGACCAATGACATAAAATAATTGTTTTTCATGTGTCACCCATATAAATTTCTCCTCATTGTAATTAAATCTTTTCAAATGAACCAGTTTAAACCCATATTTATCATGTTTCACACCACTCTTACTATCAACCTAATTACACTTAAAAATGGTGACTCAAAATTTAATATAATAAATTTCACATTTGTCTTCAAGAAATCCAAAATATGAATTTGATGCAGAAATTGGGTTTTTATCTTTGGCACTCAAAAAATGCACTACTTCAACAAAAACCATCACACAACTATTCTGAACGGTACTCTTGTCATCCATGTTTTTTGTGTAAAATGTGTAGCCATTGGTATCAAAACCAGACCATGTGATCACATTAAGAGATGGCCCCCCTGCTAACCACTTCAATGTTTTTGATATAGAATTATCTAGGGTGACTTTCTCTTTAAACCATAAAATAAATGTCTTCTTATGCTCAATCGTCTCCCACTTTTTGTTTCTTTTCCGATATCGTAACTTTAATTAAACAATTTGTGAGGATATATATGATTGAACCTCATCTGTATTGTTCAAAATGTATAAATGTGCCTACATCACTTCATCACGTGGAATGAACTTTACCATTAAGACTCGAACCCCTCTACCTTCACTATCAACTGTCATATGTCGAGATACAGGGAGACCAATATGCTCCACCTCATACAAATAATTAGTACAGAACTAAATCACCACTTATGATACATATTTTTCAACAATAGAGGCCTCTGGTCGATAAGGATTTTTTACACATCCTTTAAAAATTATCATATATCTTTCAAAATGATACATCCATCTTAAATAAACAGTCCCACATATTCTTATCTCACACACCAAATGAATCAGTAGATGAACCATTATATCAAAAAATGTGGGTGGGAAATACATGTCCAGTTGACAATGAATAAGAGTTGCTTCATTCTCTAACACATCTAACAAATTTGGATCAAAAACATTGCTACAAATGTATTTGATGAAATTACATAACCTGATGATAGTCTTTCTGACAGCGGCTAGCAATATACCACGCATTGCTACTGGTAGAAGTTGTTGCATCAACACATGAAAATCATGAGATTTCATACCTATTAATTTACAATCCTTCAATGACACCATATTTTTCACATTTGAAGAAAAACAACTGGGTACTTTAATACCATGAATACACAAACAAAAATTAATCTTTTCAATTTTGCTTAATGTGTGACAAGACGAAGGTAAAGATGTTTTGTTTCCTTTCATAGTAGGAGCTAACTCCAAATGTATTCTCATTAATATCAAGTCCAATCCAGCATGAAATTCATATTTTGTCTTTCCTTTTATGTATAACAATGTTACAATAAAAATATCACATATGGTTTTCTCAACATGCATAACATCAATGTTATGTTTTATCTCTAAAAATCTCTAATAAGGTAGTTCGAAGAAAATAGACTGCTTCTTCTTGATATTTTTATAAAAAACAGAACTTTTTATCTTTCCAAATGTTGAATCAATATCTTTCAACCTGTCATAGTATTCTTTAAATAATGATGGTTGAGGGGGAAGTTTGTATTATTGTAAACTGTTAAATGATTTTTTCAATCTACGAAAAGGATGATCAATTCGAAAAAATCTTCGATGTCTCATGTGCAATGTCTTTCTTCCATTCTTCAGTTGATAATATGATGTTTTTTCTTCACAAATTGGACATGATTTATGTACCTTAACACTATATCCATATATGTTTCCATATGCAAGAAAGTCTTTTATAGTGACCATTATCATAGCATGAAAATGAAAATACTCTTTCTTGTATGCATCAAAATATTTAACACCTTCCTCCCATAGCAGTTTCAAATCATCAATCAATGGTGAAAGATACACATAAATATCATTTCCCGGTTGTTTTGGTCCAGAAATCATCAAGCTCATCATAACATATTTTTCTTCATACATAGATATGGGGAGAAGTTGTAAACTATCGACAAAATATGCCATGAACTATGTTGGCTACTGAGGCTCTGATATGGATTCATTCCATCAGTACACAATCCCATTCTGAGATTTCTAACTTCACTTCCAAAATCATGAAATTTTTTATCGAAACTCTTCCATTGTGGTGAATCGTCATGATGACATAAGTTACCATCAAAGATGTGCTAATCAAAATTCCATTTTAACATTTTTTCATCAATTGAATTTGAAAATAGACGCTTAAAATGAAAAATTATTGGAAGGTGCCAAATTTCTTTAGTAGGAGTTTTGATTCTGGTACCTAAAAATGAATCAGAATTGAATTATCAAAATTGTATGCAAAAAATATTGAATGATATCATTAGAATGTACAAAATTGATTTTGCATGATGTTAGATGACATCACCTGAGAATGAATCTGAGTTTACTTTTCCATCTATCTTATAGCATGATGTCCCACATGTAGGACAACTTGATAAATATTCATTTTCATTCCTATATAGTACACAATCATTGGGGAAATCATGTATCTTTTTATACCCCAATCCCATTGGGCATAATATTTTATTCACCACATAATTGGAATCTGGAAGCCCGTTGCCTTATGGAAGTAGCTCTTTTAAAAGATCAAGTAAACTAGAGAAAATTTTATCACTCCAACCATTTTTTTCTTTTCAGTTAACTAATTTCAAAACTGATGATAACAATGTATATTTACTGCAACCGGGGAATAACGGTTTCTCATAATCTTTATACAATCGTTCAACATTTGGTGTTTTTTTAGGGTTTTGACTCCTAAATCATGAATTAATTCTTCAATACGATCCTCTTCCTCATTATTAATATTGTCATCAACATTGGATGTTGAATTTTTAGTTCTTTCACCATGCCAGATCCAACGTGTATAATTAAGGCTAGAACCATAAAAAATGAGATGATCCTTGATTTCTCTGGAGTTTAACTATCTCATATTTAAACACTTCACACATGGACATAAAATCAAATCAATGTTTTGAAGATGTCGTTTAGCGAATTCCAAAAAATTATCAACTCCTTTTTCATATTCACTAGTGGTTCTTCGTAAATGAATTCAATTAAGATCCATTAAATACCTGAAATCACAATATATTTGGTGAATATATTAAAACATATAAACATTTAAATATATATCGGATAAATTTTAACCAAAAACAAATTTAATAAAAACTATTGATAATCAGATAGAAAACATCATATATGAAACACATTCACAAATATAAAACATTTTATTTTTATATTATATACATCTGTGTTATATTGATATTATAATTTAATTATAATATAATTCTTCTAAAACTTATTAGTTCATTTTACATAGTTGTTTCATTATTTCGATATTGCATGTGTCAAAAGTATTTAAGTTTGCATTAATTTAAAGGATGAAGTAAGTGAATTGGGTGAAATTTGATTGGAGTCAATGTAAAAAGATGCAATTTGTTAACAGGGTATTTAAGAATGTTTTGTTGAAAAAATAATTTAACCATGACCTAACACATTTAAAATAAAATATATACTAATAATTGAATAAAATCAATAAAAAAAATAAATGATAAATAATTTATCCACAAAATTTAAAAAGACTTAAAAATTTTGAAGTTTAACCCGAATGGAGATCATCAATCCAAACTGTGTTCCATATAATGATGTAGATAAACAAACACAGAAAAATATATACGAACAATGATAATACTAATGAAAAATAATGATAAACAACAACTAAATTCAAACCACCATTAAAAGACACGGAAAATAGGGTTATGGAAGAAGAAATAAACAATGGAAGATAAATAAAGAGGGATAATGAATAACGCAAACCTAAAATCATGAAAATGGAATGAAACCGTCAAATATGGCCGTCAATGATCACAAATAGGGCTTCGAATGTCGTCCTGAGTCGAAGGCACCACTGGAGGTTTTGATTTCAAAGATACAACAAAATGAGGGTTTTGCGACCTTGATAAATTTTAAAAGACGTCTGCCATCAGTTTTTAGAAAAACTGACACCGATAATCCTTTTTTTTAATTTTTGGTGTTGGTTTTTACCCAAACCGATGCCGAAAATATCCGGGTTTCTTAATTTCGGCGTCGATTTTCGAGAAAACCGACTCTGAAAATTGGACTTAAGGCATCGGTTTTGTTCAAAATGGGCGCTAATGTTTTTATTTTCGGTGTCGGTTTTCTTAAAAAATGACGCCCAAACTTTTTTTTTGATTTTCTACCTCGTTTTTTAAAAAACCGATATGAAATATCATCGAATAATGGGTTTTGGCGTCGTTTTTACTGAAAACTGATGCCAATAAGTTACCGCACATACTATTGGCGTCAGTTTATAAAAAACCGACATCATTACGTCGACGTTAAATCACTTATTTCTACTAGTGTTGGTTCTAAAACATGGAATCCATCTTAGATTTCATATCTGCTGAGCTCTCTAACGCTTTTTTGTAGGATATAGGTTCATCATTGTCCAACAATAACGATTCACCATCCATAGTGACTAGGAAACCAAATCTCTCTGGTTCCCTGACCTATGTTGAGCTCCTACGTAGTACTTCTGTTTCTAGAACATCTTCCACTGGGACCTATGGAACTTTTTCTAGTACCAACTCTTGTGTATCTTGAGCATAAACTTATTAGAAGTCAATCTTGATCCCACTATCCTTTTTAAGGATTTTCTCCCTCTGAAGAAAGGTGGCTTGTCTGGCAACAATGACTTTTATCTTCGAAGGGTTATATAAGTAATATCCTTTCATTTCATTAGGATAACCTATAAAGAGACACCTCATTCATGGGGTGCTAGTTTGTTTTCTAAGAAGGCATTAACACACACCCTGCATCCCCATACACATGTGTGTGAAAAAATGGGTTTCTTTTTATTCCATAATTCGAAGGGAATTCCATTTTCCACCTTAGTTGGTATTCTGCTTAATGTGTATGTTTCAGTTTGTAATGCATATCCCCAAAAGGATAATGGAAGATCTTCATGACTCATCATCGACCTCACCATGTCCAACAAGGCGTGGTTCCTCATTTCACAAACACCATTCCACTGTGGTGTATAAGGAGGAGTGAGTTGATATAGAATCCAAGACTCCCATAAAAGGTCGATGAATTATTGGTTCAGATATATTTTACCTCGATCCAATAGAAGCATCTTTATCTTCTTACCATGATGATTCTCTACTGCATTATTGAATTCCTTGAATTTCTATATGGCCTCTTACTTATACCCCATTAATTAGATATATCCATATCTACTCAAATCATCAGTAAAAGTAATGATGTAGGAATATCCACCACTAGCTTCTACTAGAAATTTCCCACATACATTCATGTGTACAAATACTATAAGCTCTATGGACCTTTTACCAAGTCCATTGAAAGGTGTCTTGGTAGTTTTACCTTGTAAAAAAGTCTGACATCTATCAAGTTGTCTTAGCTCAGTAGAGTTTAAAGAACCATCTTGTCTGAGCTTTTTCAATCGCTACTCATTTACTTGACCAATACGGTGATTCCAAAATTGGGTATTGTGTGATTCATGTGAGTTTGTTTTGTTATCGATTTCAAACACTCGGTTTTCATAATTTAATATATACCAACCATTATTTAAATGTTCCATACCATAACATATGTTGTACTTATAAAAGAAACAACCCTTATTTCCAAACATGAAAATAAATCCATCCATATGAAAACAAGATACATAAATTATGTTTTTGGTAACACTAAGAACATAATAACAGTTATGAAAAATCAAAATCATCCCAGTTGTAAATGAGATGTGGTAATCACTAATGGATAACGCATCCAGCCTCATACCATTAGCATTCTGAATATCCACCTCTCCTTGTGAAATCATTCTAAATCTACTTGGTTCCTACATTTGAATATAGATGTGATCCCCACAAGCTATATCTAATACCCAATGTATAGAAATGGAAATATTACACTTGATAACGAACACACCATTAATGTCCTCACACTTTTGGGTGAAATTCCTCTTCCAATGGACTTGCTTTCCATATGAAAAAAATAATGCCTCTCATTATTTTCCCAACCTCTTGAACTTCCCCTTTTGAGAGGGATGATGCTAGGGGGCTTCAGAATGTTTATAAGTCCTTGGACCCTTTTTCTTGTCCTTCTTTTTCTTATTCACCATAAGAACCAAGGGTTTTCCACGCCTCATGTCCTTATCTACCTGGTGAATTTTGGTTAGAAGTTCTGATAGACTCTTCTCATTATTTCTCATGTTATAGTTGAAAATAAAGCCAGAGAAGGTTTTGGGACGTTATGATAGGATGGGATATGTATGCAACTCATCCATTAACATAATCCCTAAGATGTCCAGGCATTCAATGTATCCAAAGATCTTGACTACATGAGGCCCAGTTGGCATAAAATCTCCGGGAATAATTGTAAACAAAGTGTTGTGGATCTCATATCTCTATTTTCTCACCCTCTCTTGATATATATCATTTTTGTGAGACATTATTCTATACACATCCATGTTTTCATGTTTCTTCAGGAGGTCAATAGACATGACCCATATCATGAAAAATTGTAAATTTGTGGAATCATCCAAATGTTTCATTTAAAGTGATAATTCCTCTTCACTGACCTCTTTTCTGGGAGAAACTAAAAGAGGATCCTATAGCACATACAATTTCATCTCATGGTGAAGGATGATGCATAAACTCCTCTTCCACTCCAGGAAATTGGTTCCGGTGAGAAGGTTTTCCTTCTTGAGTTTGGTTCAAAATGACATGATTGAAGTCATTTTTTCTTTCCATTTATATAAATTAAGATGAGAAAAGGTTTAGTACTTTATCTTGATAAAGGTGAGACAAAAAATACATTAATACTTATTAGTGTCCCACAATTTTATCGAAATTCAATAGCCCTCACCATTATCATTGGAATATTCTGTTGCCTGATTATTCTAGTGGAAAAGATCCATATTCACCTTCTCATTACCCCAACTGGTGTTGGTTAAGAAACTTTAAGGGTTTTAGTTAGGCATTCCAAATTCCAAATGCATTAAAACATAGTTCCTTGATCTGCTGAGTGGACTCCCCAATACCGAAATCCTTTTATTTTTTATTTCCTTAAAATTTTGCACTTGGTCACACCAAGTCTTTCTGTGGTAGTCAACCCTTGATATGAACTAAGTCAGATTAACCAAAAACCATGAATTATAATTCCCCGATAATTGAGATTACCCCAACTAGGGTTTTTCAATCATGTTGAACTACGATTCGATTCTAACCAAGATTATGGAAAGCCATACCGACATCATATTTCATTGAGGGATTTTTTCCTTATACGTAAATTTCATTTTTATTATCTTTGATTACATGATTTTTAATTTTCAGTGGGATATAATTAAGTGATTAACCATGTCTAAGATAATATTTATGCATAGGTAGGTCTTATTTTAGTTCCATCTTGTATGCTTGTTTAATTCATTAATAGTGTGATTGTGACAATAGACCCACAATAAATAATCCATGAAACTGGCAGAAAAAAATAAATTGTATGATCATGACCTTTTTCTATTGGTTATTTTATCTAGCAGTTGATAAACTAACCAAAGACCTGGTTGAGAAACACCTTAAACCTTTGGGGTTCATGTTTATAGATTTTCACATGTCCACCATTTTATCTCGTTGTAATGGTTTCACCTTGGATCTTAACTTCAGCCGTCTCCACTAGCTTGGGCGCTCCATGTAATTCCCCGACCCCATTTACCTAGAGTTGGTGAATTATTACATAACATTGGCAAGATCACAAGGGATCAAATCCAAAAATACTGACCAATTTAGTAGCCTTGGAAGTATAAGTTACATTCATAAGTTTTAAATTACATCATGAAATCAAAACATCAATAACATTTTGTTCCATTTTTGAACACACTTATATCCCGAGCCTATCCCTATAAGTCAACCATAAAATACTTCTTCACATCCTGGGAAAATAAAACATAGAAAAGGGTGTGCTCAGTTTCCTAGTAAGGATAACAATATTGTGAAAACTTTCATAAATAAGAATAAACATTTAAGGAAATATATTAGACTAAAAAAAGCCTTTTAAACTTAAAACATTAGAATAATGATTATTATTCTGTGAATGAAGGTGAATCAAACAATGACAAAAGTATGAATAAGGATGAAATATTTGAATATTATTAAATTATTGAGGATACCTTTAATGAACTCAAGGACAAATATAAATCATTAAAGTGACAACATGCTTTAAATGAAAATTATACATCAAATTTGGATGTTGAAAAAGAAAAATTCTCCCTGCTGTTAAAAGAAAAAACAGAACTTAAATTATCTAATGAAAAATTAAAAATAGATCTTGAGATGTTTACTACAGATAGAGATACCTTGACTCAGTTACCAGGAAAATAGATTATCCCAAAAGATACAACTGGTATAGGATATAAACCAGGACAAAGAAGGATCATTAAAACTAAATTTTTTCCTAATTCTGGAAAATTCACTGCTCTTTCAAGTTATAGACCATTTCATGAAAAAAAATTCCATAAAGGACCAAACAAAGTGTTTATGTCTCAAAATATATCTGCTGATTATAGGAAATCTATGAGACAAGAATGGGTTCACAATTTTTTACGTGCTAACCTCTTAGGACCCAAGAAAATCTGGGTAAAAAGGATACCACATGTCTAATCTGTTTTGCAGGGATGTTGCCTAAAGAGTTCCTGTAATGCTCTATGGTACTTGGACAGTGGATGTTCAAGACATATAAAAGGAGGCTAATCATGATTCTGGAGCCTAATCAAAGTTGATGGTGTACATGTAACTTTTGATGATAAGGATGAAGGAAAAATCGGTGGCCTAGTCTTGATTGGTAACCCTAATACTGTATTAATTTCAAAAGTACTTTTTGTTGATGGGTTAAAATAAAATCTGCTAAGTATTTCACAGTTGTGTGATGATGGTTTTAATGTTAAATTTAAAAATGATTCATGAAATGTTTTTAATTCTAAAAATAATTTAATATTTACTTCTCTTAGAAATGAGAATGTATATGATGTTGATTTATATTCTTTAGTTAAGAAAAATGTTTCTTGCTTAAATGCATTTCATAAGTAATCATGGTTGTGGCACAAAAGACTAGAACACTATATTGTACACTCAATTAGAAAACTGAATATGAATGGTTTAATTAGATACTTACCTAAATTGGAATTCCCTATAAACAAAGTGTGTAATCCTTATTATAAGGGAAAACAATACAAAGTTTCTTTGAAACCAAATAAAGAAGTTTCTTCTTTTCAACCTCTTGAATTAGTTCACATGGATTTGTTTGGAACATCAAGAGTTTCATGTTTAAATGGGAATAACTATGTTTAAGTTCTTGTAGATGATTTTTCTAGGTACACTTGGGTATACTTTCTTTCTCAAAAAAGTGAAGCTTATTCTTATTTTATCAAATACTCTAAGTTTGTATAAAATATTAGTGGACTTAGAATCAATACCTTGAGAAGTGATCATGGCCGTGAGTCTGAAAATCAATAGTTTGAATCTTATTTCCCACGCAATGGATGTAGTCATAACTTCTCTGCCCCTAGAACACCTCAAAAAATAGATTCGTGGAAAGAATAAATAGGACACTTCTAGAGATTTCTAGGACAATGCTCAATGAATATGATTTTCCAATTTATTTTTGGGATAAAGCTATTAATAGAACTTGTTATATTATCAATAGTGTCTTTATTATACCTATTCTTAAGAATACCCCTTATGATATTTGGAATAATAGGAAGCCTAAGGTTAATTAATTTAGTTTTTTTGGTTGCAAAGTCTTTATCCTTAACACTAAAGATAATCTTCAAAAAATTTCTTCAAAAAGTGATAAAGGAATTTTTCTAGGTTACTCAATCTATAGTAAAGCGTATAGAGTGTTTAATAAGAGAACCAAATGTGTGGAAGAGTCAGTTCATGTAAATTTTGATGAGACTGATCCTCATGAACCGAAAACCTCTCTTGAATATCTTGAGGAAGATATGTCAATTATGGACCTTAATGATAATGATAGTGAATCCCCTATAAAAGTAACCAGTTCTGGGAATCTTCCAGAATTTTCACCTGTTGAGTCTGAACCAATAGGCTACCATGACGAGTCTTGGTCAACTATTTCTATAGGTATTAGAACTCTAAAGAGTCATCCTTTAGATGATGTAGTAGGTGATTTAAATCTAAGTACACAAACTACAGCTTCTCTGAGAAACCAGGTTGAACATCATGCTTTTATTTCAGAGCTTGAACCTGAAAATATCAATGATGCAATCAGTGATGAATTTTGGGAGTTAGCTATGAAAGAAGAATTGAATCAGTTTGAAAGAAAAAAAATATTTGGAAATAGTAGACAAACCTAAAGACACCTTGACCATATGCACTAAATGGGTTTTGAGGAACAAAGATGATGATTCAGAAAATATAGTTAGAAACAAGGCTAGACTAGTTGCACAATGGTATAATAAAGAAGAAGGAATAGACTACGAGGAAATATTTTCTCCTGTAACTAGACTTGATACCATTAGGATACTACTTGCTTATGCAGCTCATCTGAATATCAAACTTTATCAAATGGATGTAAAAAGTGAATTTTTAACTGGATATATAATTGAATATGTATTTGTTGAACAACCCCTGGATTTAAAAATGCCCATTTTCCAAATCAAGTTTTTAAACGGTCTATAGCCTTATATGGTCTAAAGCAAGCTCCAAGAGCATGGTATGATAGACTTAGTTCCTTTCTTATTTCAAAAGGTTTTACTAAAGGAATAGAAAATCCTACTCTCTTTATTAAAATAATTTCCAATAATGTTTTAATACTACAAATTTATGTAGATGATATAATTTTTGGATCTTCTAAACATTCTCTATGTACTGATTTTTCAACAATGATGCAAGATGAATTTGAAATGAGTTTAATGGGGGAACTAAATTTTTTCCTTAGATTTAAATTTTTTTGAAAATAAAGATGGTATTATTTTAAATCAAAATAAATATACTAAAGATATTTTAAAATGTTTTTGTTTGGATAATAGTTAACGTAGTGATACACCTATGAGTACCACTTGTAAGTTGGATGCAGAAGAAACTGGAGAACCAGTGGATCAAACCAACTACAGAGGTATGATAGGGAGTTTTCCCTACCTTACTGATAGTAGACCTGAAATTATATTCAGTGTATGCATGTGTGCTCGATTTCAAGATAATCCCAAAGAGTCTCACTTAAATGCTATTAAACAGATTTTTAAATATCTCAATTATACTATAAATTTAGGACTATTTTATCTAATAGGAAAACCATTTGATTTAATAAGTTATTCGGATGCTGAATTTTCTGGTTTCAAGTTAGAAAAAAAGAGAACCTCTAGAACATGTCACATTTTAGGGAAGTTTCTAGTATCATGGTGTAGTAAGAAACAAAATTTTGTTGCATTGTCTATGGCAGAGGTTGATTATATAGATGCTGGTAGTTGTTGTGCTCAAATTCTGTGGATGAAACACACTTTAATAGACTATAGATATCAATTCAAACGTGTATCTATAAAATGTGACAACAAATGTGCTTTTAACATTTCTAAAAATCCAGTATCTCATTCTAGGACAAAGAATATTGATGTAAGACATCACTTCTTGGGAGATCATTTTCAAAAAGGTGATATCACTCTTGAATTCGTTGGTATTGAACACCAATTGGATGATATATTCACAAAGCCTTTGAATTTTGATAGGTTAAATTTAATCAAACCTGAGTTATGCATGATAAACTGTTACTGATAGGACCTCACCTTTAGAACTTACCTATATGACCTCACCTTTAGACCTTACGAATAGGACCTTACCACTAGACTTTAGCGATAGGACCTCACCGTTAGACCATACCGATAGGACTTCACCGTTAGACCTTATCGGTATGACCTCACCATTAGACCTTACTGATAGGACCTCACTGTTAGACCTTAATGATAGAACCTCACCTCTAGACCTTACCAATAGGACCTTACCATTAGAGCTTACCGATACTTCCTTATCGATAGATATCTTGTCTGGGACTTTGCGTTTTTTTGTTCTCAACCAGAATCTAAAATGTTTTATGCTATTGCTTATTTATTTTATCTGTTTCAATTTTTTGATCCCTAAATGATAAAAATAAAACACAGACTACATTTCAATCCACATAAAACCCTCTCCCAGACCGTTTGCTCCCAAATCTCATAACCTAAACCTCTACTGAAATCTCGAACTGCTCCAGTTTGATTGCTAGATTGAAGAGGCCGCTGGTCAGTGATGAAGGAGACACAGATGTTCCTAAGAGACCTAGAGCCAAGGCAAGTAGTGGAAGCCAGGCAATGAAAAATATACTTAACCCGCATTTATCGAAGAGGGAAATAGTATTTGAGAAGGAATTATGTTCAGAGTGGCATCTTTCGAGTCGATCTTCAATACTGAAGGCACTTGATGCTCAGGGATGGGTTGAATGTTTTGAAAACAACAATGGACCATATTATCGGAATTTAGTGAAGGGGTTTTATGAGTACCTCAAGTTTGAATAGTCTGAGGATTAGCACAGAATGAATTCCAGAGTAAATAAAGTAAATGTATGTTTCTCATCTGCTGAATCGGCTGAATGTTTAAGGATTCCTCATGAAGGAATTTATGAATATTACTCAAAAGTGGTGCCTCCCACTAGTGATTTCTTCTACTATGTTTATGCTTTAGCTAAATTGATAGGTAATTTAATTCTTAGGAAAGTCATTTCTACTGAAATGGAAAGAGTAGATATAATGATTTTAAAATTTATTCAGCATGTGATAAGTCCCAGGAGAGTGGACTTAGCTGTTTTGAAGTATCAAGACATATTCATACTGTATTTTCTAAATCATGGACATAAGATCAACCTGTGTAGGTAAGTGATGGATCAGTTGGAAGATATGACCAATCCTATTTCCAAATCCAATGCCCTATTCTATGCCAAGCTGATATCTCTTATTTTGAATGTGAAAGGAGTTGTAGGAGATAAGGAAGAAACTTTTGATTTTCAAGACAACCATTGCATCACCAAAGTTATCTTCATGCTAATGAAGATTAACAGGAATCCATGCCTAAGGAAATGGGTGAATGAAAAGGCCAAGGTTTATGAAGAATTTAACCCTATTGATCATCCTACTAGGCCTAAAAACCAGAGAGACCCCGGTCTTATTCTTGATGAAGTAGAGAATGCCTATTCAGATGAAGAAGAAGAAGTTGTTGTTATACAGTAAATAGAGGACTCTCCTATAGATGATAGGAGTTACCCTGACCATCCCTCCAATCCTTGTGCTACTACTGTATCCTTTGTTGAGCCTATCCCACCAAAGAGATTTTCTAGAAGGGAAGTTGTCCTAAGGGATAGTGATAAGGAAACCAGTGAAGAAAAAGGGGATGAAATTGTCTTAAGAGAAGTTAGAGATACCTCAAATGAGGATGAGGAATCTGAATCAAGTCATGATGACCTTGAGACAGCTTCTATTTAAAGTTAAGAGGAATGTCTAAGTCTCAGTCCTCTAATAAGACATACAGAAAGGGTAGAAATTGGAGAAGAAGAAGCTGCTAATTCAGTTGATGTTGGACCTGTTTTGGAGGTATTTGAGGATTATATGGAGGAAGTGGAAATGAACCTTCCTAATAATGCAGTTTCTCAAGGTGGTCTGGAGGAAATGAATATGTCTGATCAGGAGATTACTCCCATTGAGGGGGATGAACCTCTTTCTACAAGCTCAGTTTCTATTTTTCATGAGATTGAAGGCTGTTTTGAGGACCCCAGAATTATGGTTTTGGGTCTAGACTATGATGATTCAGAAGATGAGAGGCCCAACAGAAGACCCTCAGTGAAAAACCTCACTTTTGTCCCTCTAGAAACCTCTTTCCCTCAAGACTATATCAGAAAGGCAGATCTTGAATCCCAGATATCTGACCTACAAAAAGTGTCTAGGGATAGTTCCTCAGAGGTGGAAAATACTATTGCTCTAGCTCATGATCATTTAGCATCTGAGTTAGCCAAAATTCACTCCAGTATTCAATATAATCTGCTCCAGAAAGTAAGGAAATACCAGAGTCAAGTCAATGAGTTGGAATAGTCTATGGTTTCAGTGAGATAGACTATTGTCATCTTAGATGCTTACATGGCTTCAAGGGATCAGGTGGAAAGAGACCTTGTATATGTCAAAAGTGTGGTTCAGCAAATGGTTACAGTGTTTGAGGAGTTCAATAAATTTATGGAAACACATGTGAAATGGAAAGATGATGATGTCAAAAGGCTGATCAGTGGCTTGACCAAATCTTTCAGGGAGACATTGGCCTTCTCTCTAGATCCTCTAGCTAAATCTGATTCCACCCTGGCTTCTCCTCCAGTAGACATTGAAGCCTTCAAGACCATATTCAGAGAAGAAGTGGCAAAGTTCTCTGGTGGAAATTCCTCATATTCTCAGGACATTTCCATTACCAGGGAAATTTATAAGCTTGTGGGAGATTATCTAAGGGAAGCTGCTCCGGATCAGAAAGACATCAAGGATCAAGTTGACTTCTATTACAAATGGGTGTACACCAAGCATCAGATGGATGGTCACTTTAAATTTTTATTGGAGAACTTAAGGATCCCACCTGTCACTCAGACCTTTAAGAATCTGGTTAACTGGATCAGGGAATTGACTCCTGCCTTGGAAATATTCATGCAAAACAAAGATGATTTTTTCTAATCTATGGAAGGAGGGGGAAGCATCATTATGGATTTCAGGAATCCTATGTTACCCTTCCTTCATGTGGACTGCACTCCAATCATTTTTCCTTCTGCTTTGCTTTCTTCTTCAGCTGCTTCAGGTTCCACCAGTACTGCTCCTTTGATGACTCCTGCATAGGCCATCAGAAGTTTGACCCCAACAATTACACAGAGATCTACTCATTATAGGCCTGGTGATGCCTCAGTGGATGCTCCTCCTACCTTACACACTGCCATCCCTCATCATATCCCTCCACTTTTAGCACCTGTATTTTCTGATAGGGATTGATGTACTTTTTTTCTCTTTTACTTTTGTTTTATTAATAAAAACCCTCTTCTTTATGATTTTTGTTAGTCACAAAGAGGGAGAAATTTATATGCTCTATGATCTCATATATACAGGGGGAGAAGAGCTTATATTTTTATATGCTCACATTACTGATGAATTTAGAAGATGTGTTTAACCATGATTCAAAATTCTTATGTGTTCAACCTTACATCAAAATTCATAACTTTAATTATTCAATTCCATAATTTGTGATTATCAAAAAGGGGGAGATTGTTGGACTCACCAGTTTTGATAATCCAAATCAGAGTTTTGATAATACCAAATCTTATTTTGATAATCCCAAATATTGTTTTCATTTAAGTGAGAACCATTTATTAATTATATGCTAATTATGTTTAATTAATGTTTCCTATTCCTATAGAGTAATATTCATATACTCTCAATCTCACTGATTGATTGGTTAATCTTATAGTGCATAATTTATCTAAGTAGAAAGGTTACCTCTACAAGGTTACTGTGACATGGTTACCGTTACAAGGTCACCGTTACAAGGTTACCATTATAAGGTTTCCATTATAAGGTTACCATTACAAGGTTACAACTACATGGTCACCGATACAAGGTTACAGTTGCAAGGTCACCGTTATAAGGCCACCACTACAAGGTTACAACAACAAGGTCATCGCTACAATTTCACTGATACATGGTCACTGTTACATGGTCACCGGTGTAAGCATACTATCAAAGGTTACAGTTGGAGATCGCCGATGTGCACCTACTGTTGAAGCTTACCGATATGAAGGCTACCATTACCAGTCTACTGAAGCTTACTCTTCCATACTTTGTCAATTTCTTAATATTATTCTAACGGCCACATTTGATAAATTAAATGCCTCTAAAATTAATTAATGATGATTTTAAATGTTTGAAGAGACAATACATGGGACAATACATGGTATGAGAAAGATTTCACGTGATCTACTCATTCCTATTGTCGGACCTCAAATACAAAAAAAAATACTGAAGAAAAAGAAGATATATATAGGGGAATTGAGATAAACAAAAGAAATGGAGTAAAGCTTACAAGTTGAATACATAAGGAAGAAAATACTGAAGAACAAGCAGAAGAAACACTCCAGTGCACATACTGAAAACCCAAGAGCTTCACGAAGATCCTTTTTGAAGAACATATTCAATGCTATCCTACTATGATTCATCAACTCCCTTGTACTAAGAATTTGAACATCTCAATATCTGAAATGTAGTACCTAGAATTTGCGACACTCTGTTATAGAGACAACTTTCAGAGAAAGTCTCCAACATCAAATTCTTCACTCTGAGGAGTCAAGAGCTGAACTGCCAATCACATAGAGCTCTCTAAACTCAAGATTATTGTTTTAGCTCCATTGTGTTCTTTATTTTACATATTCGAGAAGTATGCATGTCTATTTGTATCATACACTGTCTCCTGTGCTTGAACTGGAGGATACTAAATATCCTAACATCAAAATTCCCCTCATCTGTGTTTCCCACGTATTAGTGTGGAAGATACCTTGTGTGTTCTGTGCTGTTTTCTTTTCCCACGAAGAACTCTGGTAGAGGGTGTGTTCCTTGGAAAGTTTGTGAAAACTGTTTTAAAGCCCGATACAGGCTGTGTATCAAGTTTATTGTTAATATATACTACTTGGTGGAAGGTGATCATCAAGTGGAGAGGATTAAGTCTCGACTTGAGACTGAACCACTTGTTTTACTTAACTGAGTTCTTTATTTAGTTATACTCTATTTTGTTACTAACCGCTGCTTATATTTTCTAAAACATAAAATTGTTTTTGAATACAATTTGATAGTTAGATTTTGTTAGTGTGTGTATTTGTTTAATTAGGTTAACTTCTTTCAAAAGTTGTAATAGTGTTCTACACTGATTCATCTGAGGATTAATAACCCTTTGAGAAACCTGTTGACCAATTGAACATTTACATTTCAACTGCCTTAATTAACCAGGCCATTTTTAAATTGGGGGTTTTCTTAACCATAAAGTTTTAAACAAAAATATTAATTGTAACTCAATTCACCCCCCTCTTGAGTATCCACTCCGACCAATAGTGTGAAATTAGGAAAAGCAGTAGTACCCTTTTATAAGAGAGGTGCGAGTCACTTTAAGAAAATCTTGAAATATTATTTAATAATAAAATAATTTTTGGTTTCTAATGGCTCCAAAATGATTTATTTAGAGTATAAGGTAGGTATGGGTTGAAAACCCCTCAACCAATATATTTTAGACAGGTTTAGGTCACCATATTAATCTTATATTTTAGATTTAACTCTTTGTCAAATAGTTTTACATTTACCAGGTCACTTTGTATTTTAATATCATATGGTTAATAAACATACTATAACAAGCCAAGAGCACCAAATGTGGTTCATTATTAATATATATAACCTTATATAAGTCTTTTGGAAAAACCATAGATTTTTAAGAATTTTATATCAATTAATAATGTATTATTTATTTTAAAAACTCAATTATGTCAATTTTGACACTATTTAGTATTTGGTTTTTGTGAAAATCATAACAGCATGATTAATTCCAACAAAAATTATTTAATAAACCCTAACATGTAATATTAACCTATAAATTAGTTTAATTCATCAAAATTATCAAATTAAATTTATTTGGATATTTATAATATAAATTATTTTAATCTTTCATTAATAAGGTAATTACTACATCATCATTGTGTCATAAATAAATTAAATTATTTAATCTATAAAAATTATAAATAAAATCCCATTTTGTAGGAAATATTTTTATCGTTATAATGAATATTTATAGTCTAATTTATCTTATGTATAACCCTATATTAAAAATGGTTTAGTTATCAAACTTTGAATTTTACTCTTTTAACTCTTCTTTAAATAAAATAATAATAAATGTCCTAATCAAATGCATGTGGACCAAAGAGGATCATATTTTATTCCTAAGGTTTTTTGGTCGAATTATACTTATTCAATTAAATTAGGACATGTGTTAGGGTAATTATGATATCATTTTTACCCTTAATTACCCTATATACTTTTAACCGTGGTAAATAAAAGTGAAAAGTTACTATTTACCAAAAATTATTTTCATCTTATTGAACCAAATTTTAATTACTAATACTAACTGTTTCTCTCTGATTTTTTAAATTCAACTCACAGAGGCGGTAAAATTATGTTTTATCTAAATTTGCAAATACACTTAGGAGGTGGGTAAAAGACGGTAACAAGTTCAATAAAATTTTTATATATCTGAACTTATTATAAAATGACTCCAATGAATTACAGTGAACATATATAAGTAATATGTATATATTTTGACCTAATAAAAATTTAAATAAAACAAATAATTATTTAAATAAAAATTCGGTTTTAACCAATAACGCAGTGTTTTCACTATTCATCAAAAATTTAATGTTTTCAAAAAAATACCCAAAATTCACCCTATGGAAATTTTGATTTTCCAAATTCAAAAATGATGTCCATTTTGAAATAAATAATTTATAAAATTTCAAAAAGTGGGTATTACTATTCATAACGGCTAGTTTGATTGTTCTCGATGTGTTAGAATCTCCAAGTTGCGTCCAATGCAAGCTATCACATCATTCAAAGGGAAATGTACTGTGGAAGCTTGGGGTGTTACATTCTTTCCTCCTTCACATAATTTAATCCTCAAAATTTCTATAATACTACCGCCCAAAAAGATTCAGGTGGTTCTTCATCATATGTATCTCTGGTTCCCATGTTTCCTCTTCCGTCTTATGGTTTCTCCATAAAAGTTTTAAAAAATGAGTCGTCCAGTTTCTCAGCACTTGTTCTCTTGTATCAAGAATTTTGATAGGCACTTCACATTAAGAAAAATCATGTTCTAGTATAATTTTCTGATAGGTGAGTACATGCATTGGGTCAGGCATGAATTTTCTCAACAGTGATACGTGGAACACATCATGAACATTGGAGAGACTTGGAGGAATTACAAGATGATAAGCTATAACTTCAAATTGTTCTAGAATTTTGAAAGGTCCTATGTACCATGGACTCAATTTACCCTTCTTACCGAAATGTATAACACCCTCCCATGGAGATACCTTCAAGAAAACATGATCTCCTACCTGAAATTCCAAATCCTCCCTTCGTTTATCGGCTTATCTCTTTTTCTTACTTTGATCTACATTGATGGGGGTTTGGATAACCGTCACCTTTTCCATCGTTTCCTTAAGACTTTTTGGGCCTACAAGTTTTCTTTCACCAACATCATCCCAACAAGTTGGTGTGTGACATCTCTTTCTATATAATGATTCATATGGTGCCATATGAATATTTGAATGGAAGCTATTGTTATAGGAAAATTATACCAGAGGTAAATACTGATCACACATTCCTAGAAAGTGAAGTGAGAAAGATTTCAACATGTCTTCTAAGTTTTGAATAGTCTGTTCTGATTTTCTGTCAGTTTGAGGGTGATAGTCAGTTCTTAAACAAAGTTCAGTATCTAGGGCCATCTATAGAATTTTCCAGAATCTTGATGTAAAACGGGGATCACGATCAGAAACAATCGATAGGGGTACACTATAGAGTCTTACAACTTCATTAATATATAGTATTTTTAGACGATCAAGTGGTAAAGCTTCACTTATAGAATGAAAATGTGATGACCTGGTAAGATGATAAAAAATGACCCATATTGCATCATTCCTTCTAGGAAGTCTTTGGTAGCCCCATGATAAAGTCATTCGTAATATTATCCCATTTCCACTCAGGTATAATAAGAGGTTGAATGACTCCTCTAGGCTGTTACCTTACAGCTTTCACTTGTTGAAAAACCATACATTTTGACAAAAAATCAGAAATCTCCCTCTTCATGTTGTGCCACCAAAAATGTTCCTTCAGATCTCTGTACATCTTGGTGCTCTTATGGTGTATAGAGAAATTGGATCTATGAGCATCATCCAACAATTCCCTTTTTAGATCAGGTATGTTAGGAATAAAAATTCTCTTCCCAAATTTCAAAATTCCATCTTCATATCTGAAGTCACCCAATCTTCCTTCATTCACAAATTTAATCTTCTTTTGAAACTCCAAATCATTAGTCTGACAATCTTATATTCTTTCTAGTAAAGATGGTTTGGAAAACATTTGAAAAAGCATTGATGTTTCACCTTCCATGGTTATTCCCATATCTATCTTTAAAATATCCATGAAAATAAGATCCTTTTTAACTCTTATCTTGTTTAAAACTCCATGATCCTTTCTGCTCAAAGCATCTTCCACCTTCATTGCCTTCCCGGGTGTTAGTGTATAGTGTAATAATAATCCTTGAGTAGTTCAATCCATCACCTTTCCCTCATGTTGAGTTATTTTTGTGAGAAAATATACTTAAAACTCTTGTGATCAGTATAAATCTCTCATTTTTCACAATAGAGATAGTGTCTCCATATTTTCAGAGCAAAGATTACAGCTGCTAACTCAAGATCTTGAGTAGGATAGTTTTTCTCATGAATTTTTAGCTGTCATGATGCATAGGAAATAACTCTATCATTCTACATAAGGACACAACCATGTACTTCCTTTGAAGCATCACTTTAAATAACAAACCCATCGTTCCTTGATGGTAGAGTCAAGATAAGAGCAATGACTAATCTTTTCGTCAGTTATTCAAAACAATCTTCACACTCTTTTTTACAAACAAATTTAACCCCATTATGTGTGATATTGGTTAGTGGGTTAGCCAACCAGGAAAAATTATGGACGAAACATCGATAATAACCCACTAAACCAATAAAACTGCAAACCTTAGTTATACTCGTCGGTGCTGGCCATTCATGGATTGACTTAGTCTTTGAAGGATCAACAAAGATTCCATCCACAGATACAATATGGCCAAGAAAAGAAATCTCCTGAAGCCAGATTTCACACTTGCTAAACTTCCCATATAATTTATTTCTTTTAAGAGTCTTTAGAATAATGCACAAGTGATTTTCATGATCTTTGTAGCTTTTGGTGTATACCAAGATATCATAAATAAATACCACTAAAAATTCATCAAGATATTTCTTGAAAAATCTATTCATTAGATCCATGAAAACAGAGGGTGTATTAGTCAATCCAAAAGGCATTATTGTAAACTCAAAATGCCCGTATCTGGTTTGAAATGTTGTTTTCGGAATGTCTCCCTTCTTCACACAAAACTGATGATATCCTGATCGAAGGTCAATCATTGAAAAATATTGAGCTCCTTGAATTTGGTCAAATAAATCATTAATGCGAGGTAGGGGATACTTTTTATTTATTATTATAGTATTGATCTCTCTAAAGTCAATGCACAACCTCATAGATCCGTCTTTCTTCTTAACAAAATGGATAGGAGCTCCCCATGGAGAAACACCAGGGAAAATAAATCCCTTATTACTCAATTACTCTAGTTGTTTCTTTAGTTACACTAATTACACAATGTCCATTCTATAAAAGGCCTTTGATAGGGGCCTTGAACCAGGAATTAAATCAATGGAAAACTCAATTTCTTATTATGGTGGATGTCCTGGTAAATCCTCTAGAAACGCATCAACATATTCTTGTACAATAGGTACATCCCTTATTCGAATATTCTTTTCCTCACCTATAATTATTTTATTCTCTTATTCTCTAATAATTGAATTTAGTAGAGCTACTAGGGGTAGATCTAGATAAGAATCAGGTGGTGAGCTTTCGTCTCTAAAAATAAGGTACTCCTTATCATCATCGAAAATTGTATCCTCCTTCTTCTTACAATATATTTTCGCATCATGGTCCGAAAGCCAATAAATTTCGAGGATTATATCAAATTCAATCGTGGGTATGACAATTAGATCAGCTGATAAAGAACATTTATATGCCCAAATGTGAACTGATTCACAAAACTTTGTTGTGATGATACTTCCCTTAAGAGTTTTGACTGAAAAATCTCTTGTTAAGTCAAAATAAAAATATCTAATTTTCTTAGCAAACTGGGAAGATATGAAACAATGTAATGATCCATAATCAAATAAATCATTGTACAAACTTGAGGAAAAAATTAAATTACCTACCACCACGTGTTTCGGAGCTTCAACCTCAGCAGTAGTGATCACATAAGCTTGTCATTTCTCCCTTGGACTTTTCTGAGGTAAATTACCTTGGTACTTATGAAATTCATTTACATAATGCCCCTTTTCTCTACAATTGCATCATTTAACATTGACAGCCACTTTCTTTCCATTGCAATCACAAGGTTGGTGGCCTTTTTCACCACACTTGTAACATACTCCCATTCCCTACCGGAAAGTACCATGGTGTTTCTTCCCATATTTACCATAGGATGGATATTCAAATTTTCAATTCTTCCCCTTATTTCCATTTCTAGAGTGTTTATAAGATCTCTTCTTCACCTTCTTTTCTTTAAATTTTTAAGACTTAGAGAATTATTTTTCTATTTTGATAGCACATGAGACGATATCTTCATATGATAAGAAGGATTGCGAGACTAATACTCACCGGAGAAATGGTTTTAACCCATAAGATAATTGATCAATCTTAATCCTTGGGTTACATATATAGTCTGACAAATGCCTTTATAACCTTGTAAAGTTATCCTCATACTCTACGACATTCTCATCCTCCTTTTTCATCAGACTCAGAAATTATCTTTCCATATCTGCTCGATGGTCATGAGGAAGGTATTTTTCTTAGAAAATCTCTTTAATCCCCCTCCATTCCATGTTTGATACTTCTTCATCTTCTTTTGTGTTTTTAATCAATGACCACCATTGATCTGCATCTCCCGTGAAGCGATAAACTTCCATGACAACTTTTTCCCCTTCACTACTCCCCAAAGCATGTAATATTTTCACTAAGGAACTTATCCATTACTCAGATACTAACAGATTTGTACTCCCATTGAATGTTGGTGGTTTTTTCCTCATGAAGCAGTCTAACATTGATCATCTGTGTTGTGGATCAGGGTGCTCCAAACGGGTAAGTTTATTATTCCTAACCTGGGTGAGTTGTCCCAGTATGGTCATAAGTTGATCATCACCAGTGACATCACCAGCTCCATTATAATTATCTTCAGCAGGAGGGAAATACCTACATGGATTATGTGCATTGATACAGTTTCCATTCCTTCTACTAGGTGCCATTTTTAAACAATGTCATATAGTAGATTAGTTTATGAATCACAATACATTATTCCGAACTTGTAAAACACTTAACCTAAATTGAACAGTTTATGGATATAATCCATAATATACAAAAATATTTTCTTTGAAGAGGTATATAATCATAAACCCTTCATAGTGGTTTGTAATGAAAATGAGAATTATCTTAATCATATCCCCCGGGAGTGTCGTAACCAAGTGTGTAGCAAGGCCCGTTGTCGTGCACCAGTTCCCATTTGAGTCTATATCAAAGAGGTTTTTTCGGGTTTTACCCTAATTTAAATCTGTGCTAGAGCTGCCTCTACCTGCTCATATCTAGATAGGTATGTATTTCTTGGAAAACTCAAAAAATCTCTACAGTACTAAAATTCTAGGAAGTTCTTCTATACTAATCCCCAAAGTTTATCTTAGGGTAGTGTTCTCTAATCAGAGTTTTTCTAAATCTAGTTTCCCAGGTTTGTACTAAACTTCCTCTGATACCAACTATAATGCCCCAACTGTTGTTACCTAGAGTCGGTGCATTATTACATAACATTGGAATGATCACAAGGGATCAAATCCCAAAAGACCGATTAGTTTAGTAGCCTTTGAAGTACTAGATACATTCATAAGTTTTACATTACATCATGAAATAAAAACATCAACAACATTTTCCCCCATTTTTAAAACACTTATATCCTTATCCTATCTCTATATCTCAATGATAAAATAATTCTTCACATCCTGGGAAAATAAAACATAGAAATGGGTGAACTTAGATGCTCAGTAAGGATAACAATATAACACTAACTTTCATAAATAAGAATAAACATTTAAATAAATGTATTAGAATAAAACAAAGACCTTTTAAACTTAAAATTTATCATAATATAAAAAATATAAAATAAAATAATTCCATTTACCTGTTCACATAAATATTATACTATTCAAATAATCACATGCAATATCAATAGCCACTTGTATAATGATGGAATGCATAATGCCAGACTTCATAACCACATATACAAGGCCTTGTTACAAGACTAAAAATTAGATTTTTTCAAGGCCTTATTCCAAGACAGTAGTTTGTCTAATGAGACATACTGATGTATCGAGGAGTTATAGCAGGCTGAACCCGTCACTTACTAAGTCCAATGCTTTCCTCAATTGAAAAGGTTTAAAAAAACATAAACATTCGTAATAAAACTAGCATACGTAATTTCAATACATTATCTATAAACCATGAATGGTATAACAATTACACATCCACAGTCAAACATATCACAAAACATTCAATACAATATGGAAGATTTGTATCATAATGAATCCATTTCAAAAAAGCTTAAAATCCATCAAAATGATGTTGACATAGATGAAAACAATTTTTTTAGAGAAATATCTCTTTTTATTTTGAAATAATTTAAAGTAATATAATTATAAAATATAACATTTATTTTAAAACTATTATTATAATATTTTCATGGAATCTTCTACGATGTTGTAATGGAAGAAAATAGCCTCACTCACCGTATAAGTCAAAAAAACATTCTTACCTTAATTTTGTCGAAAAGGTCATAAAGTACCTTGTTTGGAAAATGATGAAATGATTCCTTTAAAAACATATAAGGTGAAATAATGGTATAAATGAATTTAACCCATTGTATAGTATATATAAAAAATGTTTTGAAATACATTTTTAAGAAAACACGGATGTGGATGATAAAGAGGGCCCAGTAGATACTTACGTAAAAACAACATCAGATAATAAAGAGATTGTGGAATTAAACCTTACCTTATACTTTTCCATGGTCAGGGGTATATTAACCTCCTATATAATAGTTAAATAATTGTTATTAAATTATACAAAAACTATATAGATAAATTTGATATCATATATGATCATCTAATAGTGCTTTGTTAATAATATTTTAGTAATATCATCGTTTCGGGTGGTAACTAATCCATTTTCCGTTATATGCATGGTTACGTAAGCCATGTTTGTTATGAATAGGATGTATTATATTCATATCATGAATGATATTAAGTTCTTAATAATTATTTTTAATAATAAAATTAAAATTATTCTTGAATGATTACGATGGGGAATGAATCTCATCGCGTTCGTGGAGATGGTAAACCGTATGTATGCACGAGCGACAATATCAATATATTGATGGTGAAATATTTTTAAATTGGATGGTATATCATATATACAGAATCAATAACATGTTATATTTATTATTTCCATCAGTTATACTCATTATAATACCAATCCAAATAATGAAGTGTTTGAATAAAAAACTACACCACGACGTGGAGACGGTAAGCCGTACCTACACACATATGGTGACTTTGTCATTCATATGATGGATGGAATAATGAATATGGTTATAAAATTTTTATAATAACATCCAAGTATATATAATATACTGGATTTATTATTTTATAATGGAAACAACAAAGAAACAAGAAGTGGAAGAATAAAAGAACTGCAAAGAGGTGATGAAATATTTACCTCTTCTTCAGGTTCTTCTTATTGATTTGATTAAAAGGCCTCCTTAGAATGGCTTTAGGACCAAATAAAGGCCTCTAGGATGAAGGGAAGAAAGTTGGGAAGATATTTGGGAAGGGGTTGGCCAAGACAAATGTCTTCTGAGGTGTGAAAGTAAGATAATAGGAAGTACCTTTTTATAAGATAGGTGAGGGTCACTTTAGGAAAATCTTGAAATATTATTTTATAATAAAATATTTTCGGTTTCTAATGGCTTAAAAATGATTTATTTAGAGTCTAAGGTAGTGATGAGTCACAAAAATCTCAACCATTAGTATTTAGATAGGTTTAGGTCACCATATTAACATTATCCTTTATATTTAACTCTTAGTTTAATAGATTGACATTTACCATGTCTCTTTGTATTTTTATATTATATGGTAAATAAACATACAATAACAAGACAAGAGATCCCCAAGTGGTTCATTATTAATATATATAACCTTATATAAGTCCATTTTTCTGAACCTTATATTTTTAGGAATTTTATATCAATTAATAATATAGTATTTGTTTTAAAAACTCAATTAAGTCAATTTTGACACTATTTATTATTTGGTTTTTTTGAAAATTATAACAGCATGATTACTTAGAAAAAAAATTATTTAATCAACCCTAACATGTCATATTAACCTATAAAATCATTTTAATTCATCAAAAGTCTCAAATTACATTTATTGGGATATTTATAATATCAATTATTTTAGTCATTCATTAATAAGGTAATTATTCATCATCATTGTGTCATAAATAAATTAAATTATTTAATGTACAAAAATTATAAATAAAATACCATTATGTAGGGAATATTTTTATATTTATAATTAATATTTATAGTCCAATTTATCTTATGTATAAATATTAATTATAAATACCATTATGTAGGGAATATTTTTATATTTATAATTAATATTTATAGTCGAATTTATCTTATGTATAACCTTATGTTAAAAATGGTTTAGTTAATAAACATTGAATTAAACTCTGTTAACTCTTCTTAAAATAAAATAATAATAAATGTCCTAATACAATCCAAGTGGACCAAATCAGATCATATTTTATTCATAAGGTTTTTTGGTCGAATTATTATTATCCAATGGAATTAGGACATGTGTTAGGGTAAGTATGATATCATTTTTACCTTTAATTACCCTATTTACTTTAAACAGTGGTAAATAAAAGTCTAAAGTTAATATTTACCAAAAATTATTTTCATCTTATTGAACCGAATTTTACTTATTGATATTAACCTTTTCTCTCAAATTTTTGAAATTCAACTCATCGAAGTGGTAAAATTAATTTTTATGCAAATTTTCAAATTCTCCTAGGAGGTGGGTAAAAGACGGTAAAAAGTTCAATAAAAAAAATATATATATAAGTTTATTATAAAATGAGTCCAATGAATTAAATTGAAATTTTATAGGTATTATTTATCTATTTTGACCTAAAATAAATTTAAACAAAATAAATGATTATTTAAATAAAACGTCAGTTTTAACTAATAATGTAGTGTTTTCACTATTCATCAAAAATTGAAAGATTTCAGAAAAATACCAAAAATTTACCCTAAGCTAATTTTGATATTCCGAATTAAAAAATGAAGTCCATTTTAAAAAATAAAATTTCTAAAATTTCAAAAAGTGGGTATTACTATTCATAACGGCTAGTTTGATTGGTCGCGGTGTGTTAGAATCTCGAAGTTGCGTACAATGAAAGCCATTGCATTATTCAAAGGAAAATTTACCATGGAATCTTGGGGTGTTACACTCCATCCCTTACATATGATTTTATCTCACTCACAAGTGAGGGGTAAAATGGGGTTTTACACAAAAGAAATATTGGTCACGCAGGCCCTACATATTAATGAGGAGAAGGCTCACAGGCTAAAAAATTTAATTTAAATAAATAAATTTAAAGAAACCATTCACATAAATAGGTCTTGGTCTAGATCATGATCATCCATACAAGCAACGATATTTACGCATAAATAAAACTACCATTCAATTCTTTAAATTTTCTTATTTAAGATAAATAATGCTCAAATCAATTAATCATCTTTAATTAATCTATCATTTTATCTTAAAACATTTTCTAAATTTCCTTGAGATTCTCATCCATCATAATTTTAAAAAAATAAATTAATTTAAAATTATCCTTTTACTTAACTTGTACATTGGAGGAATCTTGGTGAACTCCCATTCATAACTTCCCAATTATTAGAAATGAACCTTAAAAAGATGTTAAATTAAACACATATATGTAAAACAAATATCACATGTTTTCCTCATCTTTACGACCACACTATGGTACATGTATCAAAGTTTTGTATAGTAAAATAATAAATTTTAACAAATTTGCATAATTTGAATAAGTATATGTTGTGTAGTTCTAACTACATGACGTGTGCTATCATTCCCTATCCATTCGAAGTACACACTTGTGGAATGGTGTTAAGATGTTCTTCAAAAATATTTTGTGTACACCGTGTGTTCAGTGGGCCACATGCCTTGTAGTATCTGTGTAACGTCTCGGTTCCAGAAGCCGCCCATAGGTGCCACATACCCAGTTGGTCACATGGACTTAAGTGAATTTACCTGAATTCCAGAGGATGCCGACTAGTACGGATGTCTTTTAGTGTGATTGTGGGGAAACTATTACCTCATTGGTAGAGTAACGCAGTTGAAGTAACAGATATACAATAGTGGAAGCAGTAAAATCATGCAATAAGTAAACAATAGAAGACTGAAGAAATAAATAACTAGAGCACATATATATAATGATTCATGATACATATGTATAGGAAAGCTTCCAAACAAGTCAAAATTCTGGAATACAGTAGTAAACCAAAGTAAAAAAGAAAATAGACAAACTCTAGCAGCACCACAATACTCAGCTTGGTCCCATGCTCCCCAGCAGCACAACAATCAAGTACGTGAAGTAGAAGGGAACTTTCCATTATTTGTACCTGTAGTAATATAATCTATTTGGGCCCAAAAGCTTGACCCAAAAAGGGTGTGAGACTATTCCTAGTAGGAAACCACCCAAAGATCTGTGCCTAACAGTCAATGAATATGTTTGACAGAAAATAAGCAAAAAGAAGCAGTGAACATTGAAGTACTCATAAGTAAATAGTCCTACAGTTTCATTCGCAAACATTTACTTTTAAGTATATAATCAACCAAAAAAATACAAGAATCCTTCTGGGTAGTTCTCACATCCTAAACCCTCTAGTTTACAATACAAGAGAAGATATAGAAAAAACTCTCTGAGGAAGCACTCACCGTGAATTCCCCCTTTAGTCACGTGTGATCAAAGACTCTCTGAGGAAGCATTGACCATCAATTCTACCTATAGTCTTTTAACGGTAACCTACAGACACTCTGAGGAAGCAGTCAAGGTCAATTCCTCCTGTGGGCTGGTAACATAACTATATACACTCTGAGGGATAACTCAACGTCAATCCCCCCTATGGGCTTGCAGCGTGATAATTATAATAGACACTCTGGGAAAACCCCTAATGTCAATTTCCCCTATGGTATCATGACACCAAGTTCCCACAGCCCCATGTAAAGAAATCTTGCAGAAACGATAATTATCATCCAAAGTAAACCTCAAGATCTACTTGGCTAAACAACTAAAACATATCATAGCATGTCAAATAATAAACACTCCACCCAACAATACAAGGTATGTAAAGAAAGAAGCATCCAAGCAAGCAAGGGTAGACCAAACGGTCAAGAACAATAAAACATGGAAAAAACATCCATATCATGGAAAAGATAACCCTATTTTCAAACAACTAACCTCTATCCAATCAAACAAGGCATAATAGGAAAAGAAAAGGGTATAAACATAAACACACAATACCCCAAATGAGGGTATTGGGAACTTTTGGACATATAACTCAAGGACTAACTATGGAAAGGCACAAACCACCTACCTCAGTGTTGTGGGATCTATGTACATGAACCACAGGCCTCAGATCTCCCTAAAACACCGTAGATCTACAAAAACTCTAAAAACATTCAACTGAGGATATCTTGCGGAAGAGGAGAAATCAAGAGATGATGTTCAAGAAGAAGGGAGAACTCACAGATGCAATTCCAATGCAATCGAAGAAGTTTGAACCAGAGAACAGACCATGAGTCAGGGGCTCAGAGAATATCCATGGCCGTATAGATGCTCCTAGATTAGATGGAAGAAGAATAAGTGTGTTCTGTCTGTCGAACGTGACCCCGTTCTATTTAATGAAAAACATAAAGTACACAATGTGTTCCTTAAATGTACATGACATTTACTTTCCTTTTTCGGCCTCCTCTTTAGGTGTTCTCTAGGTCACCAAACATGCCCATGTTCTCGACCGTTACACAACCATCACACGGTCACCAACAGCAATAGGGTACGTGGCGTGTACTTAAAGTACATAGTGTTTACTCCTGAAATTTCTAGAACTCCAATTTTTCTGAAAAACAACTAGAAAAAAAAGTTACCTGAAATGAAGGTCTAGGATCCTAAAAACTTCCCCCCATAAATCAATTCTTCCCCGAATTTCCCTAGTAGGGTAGTGTAAAAGATGAATCCTCAAAAAGCTCCGACCACTGTGATCGTACGTCGGCCTCCCTCTCCCATGTCTCGTCCTATAATCACCTGTGATGCCATAGCACTCATACCAGAAGAACATACTAGCCACAGAGAACCTTCACACATCAATCAATAATCTAGAGAGGATTATCCTCGAATGAGGCATCCACCTCTCACTCAACCTATTCTGGTGAAAAAAAATGAGACAATTATGATAAGTAATGCCAAAGCTGAGAAACGTGAAAGACGTCATGCATAGCCCAGTACCTCTAAGGTAACTGTAGCCGATTTGCAACCATCCTAACTCTCTCCAACACCTCAAACAGCCCGACATACCTTAGCGAAAGCTTAACCTGTCTCCTAATCCTCCTATGTTCCAACCTTGGCATGAAACACCAGAAAACCTAATCTCCAACCTCAAACTCCACAGGTCGTCTCTGTTGATCATCATAAGACTCATGTCATGACTGTGCAGTAAACATCCTCTTCCGAATCAAATCTATCTACTCAGAGGCCTCCTACAAAAGACAAGGTCCCATCATAGCGGCCTCTCCTACCTCCAACCAGCATAAGGGTGATAGGCATGGCCTACTGTACAAGGCCTCATAAGGTTCCATCTGTATAGTTTCTTGAAAACTATTATTGTAGGAAAAATCTACAATAGGTATGTGATTCTCCCAAGAACCTCCAAAATATTGGACACATGATCGAAGCATGTCCTCTAGAACCTGAATCGTATGCTCAGACTGGCCATCTACCTGGGGATGATATGCTGTACTTTGAAGTACCTGCATACCCAAATCCATCTGAAGTCCCTGCCAGACCCAAGAAGTAAAACATATGTCCCTGTCTAAAACAATGGAGTGTAGAACCCCATGTAGAATTACAATCTATAGTATGTACAACCATCCAATATCATCAACACTAAAGGTCTCCTTTATCATTTATAATTGAGGAATCTTCATGAGTTTATCAATGATAACCCATACTGCATCATTCCTTTGAGGCGACCATGGAAAACATGTCACAAAATCCATCGTGACATCATTACACTTCCACTCAGGAATGGGAAACTACTGAAAAATACCTACTGGTCATTAATGCTCCACCTTCACCTAATGGCAGGAGGAACACCTCATGACAAAACAAGAAACATCTCTCTTCATACCTAGCCACCAATACTAACAGTGTAGATTACAAAGCATCTTTGTTAAACCATGATGAACTGCCCAAACTGAGTAATGAGAGTCTCTCATTATCTCCTCACATATGTTTGCTAGAACCCACACATCCCCATGAAAATATATGATCTCATCCTCACATACTGTCCATCCAGGAATATGGTCCTCTCTTGAAACACTCTCCTGCATGACTTGGCCTTCTAAATCTGATAGCTTCCTCATTCGAGCTCGATAAATAAGAGTAGAGGTAACAACTACACAAGATAGAAACGACTTCCCCTGTCTTTCATGAACCTCCAAATGCATTTCAGAAAACATAGACAAAAGATGACACTCACTTTTGGCCTCCAAAATTGCTTGTACTTGAGTCCTCCTGCTCAATGAATCAGCCACTGCGTTGCCCGTCCCAGGCATGTAGGCAAGATCAATGTCAAAAGACTGATGGTACTCAACCCACCTTCACTGTCTCAAATTCAGGTCACACTGAGTGATGATATACTTGAGACATTTTTGGTATGTGAAAACCAAAAAATTCTCTTTCAATAGGTAGTGTCTATAACAATGTAAAGCATGAACAACTGCAGCCAACTCGAGATCGTGTGTTGGGTAATTTATCTCATGCGGCCTCAACTGCCAAGACCCATATACAATGACCCCTTCTCCATACATAAGAACTGATCCAAGCCTGAGACTTGATGCATCACAGTATACAATATCACTCTTTCCAAACTCTGAAAATACTAGTATCGGTGCTGAAGTCAACCTCTCTTTCAGCTCCTAAAAGGCTGACTCACAAGAATCTGACCACAAGTACTTCACACCCTTCTTAGTCAGGCCCATCCATGGAGCTTCTAAGCATGAAAATTCCTTTATTAAATGATTGTGGTAACCAGATATCCCTAGAAAACTTCATACCTCAAAGAAATTCTTTGACTACTCCCACAAAACTGCTACTCTCACTTTCTCTGGATCTACGGATACCCTTATCTCTGAGATAACGTGACCCAAGAAGTGAATCTGGTCCATCAAAAAGTGGCATTTTGAGAGATTAGCATAAAATTTATGCTCTCTCAGTGTAATCAAAATGACCTCAATATGTGTTGTGTGGTCATGTCGAGTGTGAGAGTACACCAAGATATCATCCATGAAGGTCACCACGAAAGAATCCAAATATGGATGAAACACTCAGCTCATCTGTTCCATTAAAACTGTAGGCTTGTTTGTGAGACCGAATGACATAAACACATACTCAAAAAGACCATACCTGCTCGAAAAAGAAAAAAAGGTATATATGATGGTCTAACATGAAAATTATGATAACCAGATCTCAAGTCAATCTTCGAGGACACCCAGGCTCCTCGAAGCTGATCAAAGAGATCATTAATCCTCGGTAAGGGATATAGGTTCTTAACCGTCAACTGGTTCAACTTCTGATAATCCACAGAATGTATGGGGGTACCATCTGCCTTTTTTTTAAACAGGATAGGAAAACCCCATGGTGAAGTGCTGAGTGAGATGAAACCCATTTGCCTGCAACTCCTGCAACTGCTTCTGGAGTTCTTCTAACTCTAGTGTATCGATCCTATAAGGAGGAATGGAAACCTGTGCCACTCTTGGAACAATATCTATAGAAAAGTCCCCCTATCTATTTGGAGGAAAACCTAAAATTTCTATAGAAAGACATCCTTCAAAAAATCCACCACTGGGGGAAAGTCTATCTATGAAGTCCCCTGGTCATCCTGATACAGACTAGCAAACTGGGCTGTAACTCCCAACCCATGATGACGTGAAACTCATCCTATTGTAATAGCAATATACAACAACCTAGAAGGGAACCAAACATTCTATTCTGAGAATGAAATTGTATCCCATCATCTCCAAGAAATAGAGGACCGAGAAGAAGTGACACCCACTAACCTCAAGAGGGATCTCCTTGCACTGACGTACACAAGCTGTTCTAGTTCCCAACAGAATTTTTAGTGTCAAGACATCAGCAGAAGAAATGATATAGATCCCAAATCTCTTTACTACAACAATAGATATAAAACTATGGGAACCCATTGTATTGAACATTTTAGAAGCTAAAACTTAGGCAATAAGGATCGTACCACTAACTATAGATGGTCTGGGATCCTTCTCTTGCTGGGTCTTCTCCACTGAAAAAGTCTGACCTACACTGTGGCCCTGTGACCCTGCCTGACCACTCTGAGATGATCCACCCCGTTTTCGCCGAAATCCTGATGACTGGCTACCATGACCACAACCTCCACCTCTTTTTGAATGACTGGAAGAACTCCAATTACTAGACTGGTGAGAAACTGGTGGTGGTGCTCCCGAATGAGGAGTCATAGAAGAACCCATGTCACTAGCTGCTGGTGAAAATATCTGAAAGAAGTGCGGAATATGGACCATCTTATCCCAAGATCAGCACTCCACTAGGTCTCTCGGGAAATGTGGCCTTGTATTCCAGGCCCTTCCACACTGGTAGCATAGCACCAGGATACCTAGAGGTGCGTCCCTCCTACTTGGATCCCAATGTGTAGACTCCCTATGGCGCTTCCTACTATCTTTCAGAGAAGTACTAACTCTGGATATAGAACTGCCCTAGATCACAGCTCCATAATCCCCTAGGTTGCACTCTGTGATCAACACTTGGTTGAATATAGAAGTGATGGATGTAAACCTGAATATGTACATTTGATCCCGAATGTCCTTCCCGAGACCATCCTCAAACTTCCTTGCCAGGAATAACTCATCACCTCCAGGAAAGGGTGTAAAGCGATGCAGCTCTATAAAGTGAGAAGAATACTCTATAATGGAAAGAGTACCCTTCTCGAAACTCATAAAATCTTAGGCTCGAATGGGATTCAATGTCTCAGGGTAGAAAAATTCGTAAAAGGTACATTGAAATCCATAACCTACTAGAGTCCCACCTATGAGATCACATCCCACCATCTATTGGCGGAATCCCATAGCATATACGTGCGATCTTGAAAATCCTTTTCGAAGTCATCTGCAGATACTTTAAGATCGTTATCATGGATTCTAGGCATGACTCTACATCCTGTGGTCCTCTATCCCCTAAGAAAGTGGGAGGATGCTGTGACTAAAAGACCCACGTAAATTCTTCCATCGACGGGGCAGTAATCGGTACTCCCTTGAAGGTCTGCATAAACCTCAAAATACCTCCTGGAATTATGACTTGGCACCTGTATTCAGGATGAAGGATGGTGCCATGATTGGAAAAAATGGAGGATTTTTTAGTAGTCCTTGATCATTAAGATTAACAGGGACATAAACATAGAAGTTTAAGAAAGGAACAAAATAAATGAAGCATTCAAGTTTTTCAAAAGATGGATACATGGAGTGTATAATTACTACACAACATGTTTCCTTAAGCCTTTAAAAGGGCATGTACTTCTGCCAACCTAGGTCATGTAACACCCCTTACACACATCGTGTTGTCCTAACACATGGCGTGTACTTGAATCCTCTTCCTCTTCCTGAGTTCTACTACAGGGATAAGCCACATAGTTCCCATATTACTAGACTATTGGGTGTGTTAGTTCTAGGCACAGAATGTACTAGATGAACTTCCTTGATCCGTGTTGTTAGTTACATGACCGGTTACACGGCTGACTCTACACGGCGTGTTTGTTCCAGACATGGCATGTACTAGAAATATTTCACCGACCCGTGTTGTTCGCTACATAGCTGGATACGTGGGTCACACTACACGACATGTTTAATAGTAACATGGAATGTATAACCTATGTTTTATCTATATGTGTCGTTAGTCACACTGGTGGACACATGTTTTACACAACACGGCGTGTACAACTGGTACACGACGTGTTCCCCAAAAGATTTCCCAACCCGTGTCTTTTCCCACACAGCCAGTGAAATGGATAGAGACTACATGACATGTATATACAGTACATTATGTGTACTTAAGAAAAACAGTTCCTTCCCAAACAGAAGGACACATGGAGGGTATTCCTCATTACACGCCATGTATTCAGGGTTCTTCTAGAAAGAAAACCTCAAAAACAACTTCGGAACCCAGAAAACACTAATACAAAACATTAAGGTGAGAAATTATAATCTGTGAGAGCCCATACTCCCCTCGAATCAAATCTTGGAATCTTATTCATGTCATTTTCAAGATAATAGTTTAATGATCAACCAAATTCTGATCCATGAGGGCCCATAACACCTCAAGTACCAAATTTTTTCATTCATTCAAACAAAATTGTACAAAATTTAATATCCTAATAAAAGAAGTTATTATATAAAGGAATCTATCAGAACGACATGCATATCTATCACAACATCTATCACAACCACATGCAAACACTAATGCACCCTAAATGGCATGGCAGGAATGCATGACATGTGATTTCTAATAAGTGCCTATATGATGCATGAGATGGAATACCCTCATCTCATTGGGTTGGAAAAGAAATAGATCCTTAAAAATATCAACAATAATATCACAAAACATGTGAATCACCCAACGGTGAAATCAAATAAATGGTAAAATTGCAAAACCAAAAAAATTGATATAACGAGGTAGATTGGCTTTCCCCTATACACGGGTTAGCTACTTCTGGGCACAACTTATTACCAAGTTCCTATTCCTTAATATCCTTTGATATAGGTTCCAAATAATAATTTAAGAAGAAAAGAATCTCTCTATTACCACTTTGTAACATCCTGGTTCCGGAAGCCGCCAAAGGTTCCCCATACCCAGTTTATCACAAGGCCTCAAGAACATTTCCTCGAATGCTAGAGGTTGTAGACTAGTAGCAAGGGCCTTGGGAGTGATAGTGGGGAAAATATTCTGTCATTGGTAGAGTAACATAATGGAAATAACAGATATATAATAGTAGTAAAATAATTCAATAGGTAAACAACAGAAGACAAAAGAAATAAACAACTAGAGCACAGATATATAATGATGCATGCTACATATGTCTAGGAAAACAACTAAACAAGTCATAATGCTAGAATATAGTAGTAAACCAAAGTACAAAAGAAAATAGATAAACTCCACCAGCAGCGCAAGCCTCATATTGGTCACATGCTCCCCATCTCCACATCAATCAAGTACTTGAAGTAGAAGGGATCTTGGCCTCATCTATACATGAAACAATATAATCTGTTTGGGCCCAAATGCATGACCCAAAAAGGGTGTGAGACTAATCAAAGTAGGCAACCACCTAAAGTTTTATTCCTAATAGTAAGTGAATATATATGGTAGACAATAAGCAAAAATAATCAGTGAACAGACGTACTCATAAGTAAACAGTCCAACAGTTTCATTCAGAAACATTTACTTTTAAGAATTTAATCAACCAAAAAAATAGAATCATCCCTCTAGGTAGTTCTCATAGCCTAACCTCTCTAGTTCATGATACAAGAAGAGATATAGAAATGAATCTCTGAGGAAGAACTCCTCATCAATTCCCCCTTTAGTCATGTGTGATCAAAAACTCTCTGAGGAAGCACTCACCGTCAATTCCCCCTATAGTCTTTTAACGGTAACCTATAAACACTCTGAGGAAGAACTCAATGTCAATTCCTCATGTGGCCTCATAACATAACTATAGACACTCTGAGAGTGCACTCAATTTCAATCCCCCCTATGGTCTCACATCATGATAATTATAACAGACACTCTGGGAAATCCCTCAATGTCAATTTACCCTATAGTCTCACTACACCAGGTTCCCGCAACCCCATGAAAAGAAATCGTGCAAAAACGATAATTATAAGCCCAAGTAAACCTAATAAACTACTTGGATAAACAACTACAACATAACATATAATGTCAAATAATAAAAACTCCACCCAATAATACTAGGCATGTAAAGCAAGTAACAACCTAACAGGAAAGGCTGGACCAAACGGTCAAAAACAAGCAAACATGGGAAAAAAATACATTGCTTGGAAAATATAACCTTATACTCAATCAACTAACCCCTATCCAATCAAACAAGGCATAACAAGAAAATAAAAGTGTAAAACCATAAGCACACAATACCCTGAACGAGGGTATTGGGCACTTTTGAACATATAACTCAAGGACTAACTACTGAAAGACACAAACCACCTAACTCATTGGCGTGGTATCGATATACGTGATCCATAGGCCATGGATCTCCCTAGAACACCATAGATATACAAAAACAATAAAAAAATTCAACCGAGGATATCTTTTGGGAGAGGAGAAATCAAGAGATGATGTTCAAGAAGAAGGAAGAACTCACTGATGCGATTCCAACACAATCGAAAGAGTTTGAATCAGAGAACAGACGATGAGTAGGGGGCTCAGAGAAGATCCATGGACGTATAGATGCTTCTGTATGAGACGAAAGAAGAATAAGTGTGTTCTGTTTGTCAGACATGACCCCGGTCTGTTTAATGAAAAAATAAATTACGTGATGTGTTCTTTAAAAGTACACGACGTGTACTTTCCTTTTCCATCCTCCAATTTAGGTGGTCTCCAGGTCACCACACACGGCCATGTGCTCGGCCATTACACAGCCAACACACGCTCACCAGCGACAACTAGGAACACGGCATGTATTCCTAAAATTTCTTGGACTCCTCTTTTTCTCAAAAACAACTAGAAAATAAAAACGTACCTGAAAATAAGGTCTGGGTTCTAACAATCCGTGTTAGATGGTTTCTAGTTGGGAAACCTGTGTAAGGGGTACATGACCCAACACTAACCTGATGGGACTACACGCCATGTCCAGTGGACTACATGGCGTGTAATCTGGAAAACATGTGCCACTTGTTTCTGGTCAACACACAGAGTCATTTAAGACTTATAAAGACTCCAACACAAGACTTGGTTTGGAGGACCGGTCTGATGCATTGAATCTTGACTACATGTCGTGTACTTCCGAATACACACTGTGTATTCTGGTGTTATATGGCTAGGATGTATTGGCACATCTTTATGATATCCTCTATTTTATTTCAAAAAAATGAAAAGAAAATATCAGTTCTCTAAGGTGAACGAGAAACAAAAGATGAGGAACCGATCTCAAGATTCAGATTTGAAAAATGATTAAATTGAATTGAAGTAACTAAATTATTAAATGAGTAAATCACCAACAAAAAAATAAAGAATTATAATCAATGATATGACAACTATGATACCACGTGTAGGTTCCGAGAGCAGTGGAAGCGTGTTTTTGGGTTATCTATCTTTAATTTTATCCGTTAACAATTATCAATCCGAAATCTGTCACGAAAATAAAACACCGAATCTTTATAATAGAATGAAGAATGAAAGAAATTAAGGGAGTTCCAGAACCATAGAAAGGATCATCATATGTTGGTTATAATTAATTTTATTAAAAGATAATAATTACCTTGATGGAATTCTCTATTCATTGATATTTCTGATCAAGATCTGTTGTGATCCGTCGTTGCGTCGTAGAATCCAAGTGTAGGAATCCTCTAGTGGTGATCTACATGTTCTCCACAAATCTATTGACATCGTCGAATGGATGTCCAGGTGATATCAAGGAATTTCCTTCTCTTGCGATGTTCTCTTTTGATCGCCTGGAGAGCCACTTCTAATGTGCTCTCCTTGATCTGGTGGAGGAGGATCTCTCTCGTATCTTGAGATCATTCTTGGAGAAAAAATAATTCTCTTTTTTCATGAGAGATTTTCCAGAATTCATTGTGCACAACCACATGAAAAAATGGAGAGGCTAATGAGAATAATATAATTGGAATTTTAATTACTTAAAATAAGAAAATAAATTAATTACCCAAAATCATTTATTCATTTCATTTAATTGTTAGTAAAACCCCATGCCCAATAATAACAGTTGAATATTATTATTACTTTATATGTTACCAATTAATTACTCCAAATATATTTAGTTAAATATATAATATTATTTCTCACAACTCCCTAGAAAAATGTCACGGCGTGTATATTAATATACATGACTTGTAATTTTGTTTTTCCATTTTCCTTATTTCCTCCACCACATTTATTAGTCCTTGAATAATGACTATTTATTTCTTAAATAAATATCACTACTTAACTCGCTAATAAATATATTATTTCACCCAAAATATATACTCTCGAATAACTAGTTTCAAAATAAATGTGATCATGCATCCTTGAATAATTATTAAACCACAATTGGGAATAATCTTCATTGAACTTGTTAAATTAATATTTAACTGAGATACTTAGACACACTTATTGTGTTACCCTCTAAGTGGAATTAGGTGAAGCCTGACTAAAGTCCGAGGTTAGAATCTAGCAACATGCCTAGGCATCCATAGAGAAAGAAGTTAATGCCACAATGACATGTCACCTCTTACAAATGCTTACTGTGTAATGTAATCCCTTTGTCTCGATATCTCGAATCAAGTGGGTTGCATGCTGGTTCCATCAACCCATGTGCTCGATTAATCTTTCTATGACTTCCTGAAATTGAACATGCCAATTCCTTACCATGGATATAGATTTATTTAGGCTATATCAATTCCATCATAGGGCCTATGATATCTACTTCAATTATCAAAAATAAGGGAAAAATACTTTCTCACATTATCTATTAATGCAGTATTACTCATGAAACACCCAACATATCCTTGCTCGTTGCGAATAGTGTGTCATCATAGTTTTTGACAATACATTTTAGTGCGCTAGTAGTAATACCCTTTAATAATAATCTTAAAGTCTAAGGACTAATACAAACATATGTTGATAGGAACATCCAATGACACCATGAAATGTGGATTTCCTGCCGGAGGGTCTCATTCTCATAATATCCTTTTGGACTTTCCAAGGGTGCACACCATGAGAAGGTGACTCAATGTTTTATGAGTCCTCACCCATAAGGGCCAGTATTATTTGTGACTCTTAAATAAAATCATCCGAACATAGAAAATATATTCAATAACAGTGTTATAGAGCTTCAAGGTTCACATCTTATCAAGGATCCACTATGACCCTTTAGTGAAACAGATGTTCATAGTAATGTATCACATGAATTATCACACATAAGAACAATAAAGATGTGATAAGGCATTTATTAATGAATATTGTACAAATTAGTTGATTTTGTGCCACCTAATCCAACCAAACTATCTGTATGTTCTCCTTAACATGTCTAGTCAATCAGTCACACACTTTGTGACTATGCTTACCATAATAAAAGAAATGTTCCTCCCAAGGATTCCATGGTCATCTATGTTTTACCTATGCTAAATTACCCTGAATCTATGTCTGATCATGATAGTAATCCCTACATTAAGATGAAGAAAACTTAACCCATCTAGATATTTCACATTGGTTAGCTCTACGACACCCACTAACAGCTCCAGCTTCATGGAGTCCCTCTTAGAAAAAGATATCTATAACTAGTTTGTGCTCAAATACCTTGGAATAGGTTGGGATACACAATGGTACCACACTATCACATATATCTCTGTAGAGTCCTCTCTCAAATTTCCATACCCAGAAGTAGCCATCCATGATCATGTTAATGGAGTATCTTTTAAGGTCTGTGATCCTCAGAGCATACTCATCCACATTCTTACCTCCCTACCACAACTCCAAAAGCTACTAAATTTTAACATTGAGAAAACAAGAGGTGAATTACTACACACATAATAATTTCTAGAAGTCGATCCTTGGGAGTACCGACTATTCATGCATATAAGAAACTAGACTCCACGAGAACCCATCCATTCCATGGAAAATTCTAGATTCTAGTGCATCAAACTGATCTGTCAGTGTTTGAATGATCATAAAACAAGGACTAGTGAAAGTAGAAAATATTTTACTGCCTATGGATTATGATTGGAATGGAACGTCAATGCCCTAAGGCACTGGAACTTTCAATGTGCGCTAAGAATAGATGTATCCTTGTCCTACTCTATTGTGATGATAATCTATATGAATGGTGGAGGTTCAGATATATTCTCAAAATAGGAAGAAACCCATGAGATGGAACCTGAACCAATGATTTTCTACGGATCATATCTTCATCACGATCTAGATATTGTATCCTAGGAGGCTGTCATTGTAATGGAATCCTAAAAGTTATCAATAAGTACCACAATCAGCTGAATATATATATATATATATATATATAAAGAGGAGATGACTCAATAAAGAAATTCAATGCGTTAATCCTATATGATACATGCATCATTGATCCATTTAACCAATGTTTATTTATAGTGAGTCCATAAGTAGGTAGTCATGATCCTGGTGAATTAAAACAATATTTATTCACACCATCATCAAATTCCCTATCGTGAGAGACATAATCGAGACAGATTGACATTGTTTCACTTATCCTAACCAAATACATGTAAGGGGAATACTCTATACAATTTTTGAAGGAATGAACTACTCTGATACCAATTTGACATGACTCGACCCTAACCGGGGATCGATTTTATACTTCCCCATGACCACATCCATAGGCCCAGGGGTGGAGATAAGGGATTAAAGGCATAACCTAAATGGGTGGGATTTTTATAATTTATATGTATTCACACAATTGACCATATCAATGATAAAGTGAGGAGGAATAATAATGAAAATAAAAAATTAGAAATTAAATGAAGAAAGAATAACATCTATGGTGTAAAAGAGTATTATATTGAAAATTAAAAATAAAGGGAAAAAATAAACGCCCATCTAGTAATATACCCCAACCTAAAAAAACTAGAATCTAAACTGACAAGGGATCCCAGATCTGGATATCCAAGCTATGACCATCATACGTGGTCCACATCACATAATATACCTAATCTCATCCAACTCACTACCGACCTATCTATAATTTTTATAGGACATGACAGGTGTGAGAAAAGATGATGTTGGGGTGAGTATATACAATCCTAGTAAGAATACTCAATATATGAATAGGAAGATGTAATAGATACAATAAGAATAGAAATATAGTTGATAGATAACATGATGTAGTTATACCTAATAAATGTGAAAGAGTAACCTCATCCATGCATAGAGGGATTAACATGATGGGTGTATGGGATACACATTGAGTATTTGGAACCCATATGGGGAGATTAACCACATAAAACCCTAAGAAGATAAACATTGAAGATCGTGGGAGGGTATTTCTCCCCCTTTTCCTCTGAGCGGTGTCTCTGAGCTCTTGCCGAGGAGACTAGGGTTTTCCCCCCAATCTCACATTACTTCTATCTCCAGCCGCCTTGTATTGGGTCTCCTTCAACTGGGTCATCTCGGCGGTGGGGCAATGGCGCTATGCGGCTGGTCTCAATGCATTAGTGTCCCTTTGAAGGCTGATGATGGAGCTGGTCTGGTCCAGGGAGGGGAGGTTTTTTCCCATCACCGCCTCCTTCCAATGGTGGATTTTCATCAGATTCTTATTTTATCTCTGCGATGGTTCGTGGCTTCCTCTCTTGCTATGGAGATGCGCAATGGGATTCTATGGTGCTGCAGATTTAGATCTACGGGTGTAAGACCAGATGTCGGCATACTCTTCGAAGTGTTCACAGTTTTGTTCTCGGCATCTCATTGTTTTCCTATGGTGGCTTCTCAGCATTTGAAGGTCGTCACATGCGTAGTTGAGTTCTTTGAGGGTCTGTTGAGGTCTTCTTCAGTGGTTATGGTGGTGGCTTTGGAAGTTTTTCTTGGTTGTGTTCATGGTGGTTCTACGATGTTCGTGAATCGCTGCAGTTGTTTATATTTCAGGTTAATTTTTTTTGAGATGTTATTCAGATGCGTTTGAATTTTGGAATTTCTGATTCCGTGCGGATCTGGTGGTTTGTTTGATCTTGTTTGAACTTTGTGATGTTGTTGATTTTTTCTGTGGAGCGGACTCTGCTCCGATGGAATGCTTGACGGATGTCTCCGAAGGCACTGGAATGATGAAGGTGGGGTTCTCGCCAGCGTGGTGTGATCTCTGGTGCAGTTCTACAGGGATGAGGATAGTGCTGTAATGATGATGGCGACACGCGTTTACCAGTGGCAGCGTGATTTGCGGGATTTTTTTGCGCGATGGTTCCCGCAGAGAGGCTATTGTCTTTTGGTTTTTGAATTTGGTTTTGGTTTGAATTTTGAAAGTGTAAGGCGTAACATGTGCGATTTCCACTTTTCCCTCAAAGTGGCCTTTTATGATAATAAAAAAATGATTTGAATTGAAAGACCGTGGCATACTCAATGAATATTCACAACCCATAGTAGAAGGGTAACAAAAAAGGTATGGATACCTATGTATACATATACTCAGCAAAATAATCCTAGAAAAATGAAAAAGGTGATCTCTATCTTATTCTTGAACCTAGGAAAAGTGTACCCAATAGTTCCAGAATTCCAACAATAGCTCGTAGTATCTCAGGTATCTACCCATCAGAAAACATCCAAGTCAAGACACACCTCATCAAAAATTTTCACAATCAATGGGAGAAAATATCCAAGTTGATGACCCATGTCCTGGTAGAATACGAGGGTTCAAATCAGTGCATAGATAGAGGAATCATACCATGTTGTAATAGGAGGGTTCCACTATTATAGTCGATGGAGGACCTATGCACTGCCCTGTAGGAGGGTTCCACTCTGATGGTTGATGGAGTACCCAAGACCTTTTTAGTAGGAGGGTTCCACTCTAATGGTCGATGGAGGACCCATGCCCTTCCTAGTAAGATGGTTCTACTCTGATGAGTGATGGATGACACAATTCCTGCATATTAGGTGGTTTCTACTTTGATATGCAATAGAGGAACCTTTCCTTACCTAATAAGAGGGTTCCACACCGAAGGTAGATGACTCATGCATCACCCAACTGGAGGGTTCCACTCTAGAAGTTGATAGAGGACCCAATCCCTATGCTAATAATAGGTTTCCTCTCTAATGGTAGAGGATCCATGCCCATCCTAACTAGAGGGTTCCACTCTAGGAGTCTATAGAAGTCCCTTGCATAACCCAGTTAGAGGGTTCTACTCTAATCATTGAGGACCCATTCTCATCCCAGCTAGGGGGTTCCACTCAAAAGTCCACTAATGATTATATTTGATCAGTATCATCATTGGGCATCATCAATAGAATAAAAATGCACAAAAATATCACGTCAAACAAAAAAATCCATAATTGGTGGAACTATCATGTTCTACGTGAAAAAACACACAGGATATGGTACTCGCGGACCAAAATAGGAGTCTAAATGGAGGAGATATGAGAGTTTGATGTTCCCTAAAATGGATCCATGTGATACATGGTGTGTAAGAGGAATCACATGGAATGTGGTTCCAATACATCACCCGGATTTGTACCTAGAGAAACATGTATCAATAACTGTGTGAAGATATATGGAATGTAGGGAATCTGCAGGGAGTACTCCGGCCACTCGGGGTCTCACCCATGTGCGTGGCCATTGTCATTTACTTAATCCATGTATGTATACTTTTTACACAGCATACCAATCCATTCCTATGATCATGTACACCAAAGGTGCATGCCAAATATTCTAGTATGAGATCACATTGTGTGTGGTGTCCCTAATGGAATGTGATAATTATTAATCACTGAAACACTATCAATTGTAGTTGGTTCCTGACACGCCATGCGTTCATCAAACTACACTGTGTTTATTGGATATTTTTCTATTATATCAAATCTTATCTTTGCATGAAACATTCAGCCTTTTTGCTTCAATTACAGCCTCATTCCTTCCATAAAATGGTGGATCTAGCCATGCATCATTGTTTCTAGCCATCTTGTGGTCGGAAAATGGGGCAAGTTGGTCTTGAAAGGTTCTTCACATTCCTATGATACCCATCATCTTTGATTTAGAATCAGAATAAAAAAAGATCACCGAAAACCAAAAAATAACACATATTTATCCCTAATTCATTGATCAGTCATTCACACGTGATTCCCCAATGATGTTGGGAGTCTGATCGGGCTTAGTATCACCCTAAAATGTCAAACTAATGCAACATGGTTTGATAGGTGAAGAATACAAAGAAATTTTGTGAGGAAGGAATAAAAATAGGTTTATCTATAATTTCCATGTTTTATTTTCAAAAGATAATGAAAAAGAATATTTGGGGTTAGAAAATATGAATAACCAACTTAATTTCAATACATAGTCAGATGAAAAGGAAATAAAAATTGGAGTAGTTCATGAAACAAATTATTCTACTCAATTAATTAATTCAGAAGGAAATAATCAATATTTTAATGAGTCCTTCCTAGACATTGGGTCATTCTTTATTGACAAACATCCTCTAAAATGAATCAATAGGTTGTTAAATTATTTTTTTCCATATTGGCTCCGATCTAGAGTTTCAACATCATCAGATGAGATTATCCAACAGAAGATGGAATGAGAAGCTCTGGAATCCTCCTAGGGTTTATGTAGATAAACCTATAAGATTCTCCATAGAAGGGATTTTATAGATATATCAGTATGTTTAAAATCATAAATTTGTTAAATTAAATTAATTAATTAACCAACTAAATGTACCTCTAATGGGTGAGATATACGAACACCCCACACCGACCTACTTTAGGATGCACCTAAAGTAAAAATTGTGTTCTATACTCAATTGTGGTCTTAGATTACGAATATGATCTTTATTTTAAGATTTATCGCATTTTAATTAATAAATTTTGCACATGTGATATATAATATATTTAATAATTTAACAAACATAATTTCAGGAGCATTGAGAGTTATAACCTCACATTATCTCAGCATAAGACTCTAATAATATATGTAAAAATATTTCAATTTCTTTCAAGGGAAAACTCAAGACTCTATATGTTGAAGATTTTTTGAATATATGGTTCCAAAAATAATAGTCCTTTATATAATATTAGTTCATGTGATCAAAATTTATCTATATTTATTTTTTTAAATGACGGTGGATATCATAAATATCATTATAAGGGGTGATTCTCGATTATTCTAAAAATTGGGAGTTGGTTATGTAATGGGGAATGAATTAGTTTTATGGAAAATAAACCTTGGAGATAATGAAATTACTATAAAGAATGAATGATTTCAATAATAAATGGGTGTACCAGTTGAAGGAGGAAGTTAGTATTAGTAATTGGTAAAAGTATAGGTTAGTTGTTAAGGGGTTTTAATATATGTAAGGGATATATTTATATGAATGTTTTCTACAAGTTTCAAGAGTGAAACTATCATGATGGTTCTAAGTTTTAATGTTTTTGAAGGATTGAATCATGAATAATAATATATAAAAAAATCATTCCTTCATAGTGATTTAAAAAAAGAGGTCTATATGAAGTATCAAGAATGATTAATTGTTAAATGAAATGAAGGCCTAGTTTTCAAACTAAAACATATCATGCATGGTTAGATGTGTGTTTCAAGGGAGTGTAACTTGAAAATCAATTATTTTATAGAATATAAGGGTTTTTAGATAAATACTCATTTTTTTTATCATGTTATGTTCAATAATATAATTTATTCCATCTTCTTTTATATGTGGATGATATTCTCATTATAGGTCCATACATGGATCAAGGTAATGAGTTAAATATTATTTTTCTAGAATGTTTGAGATGAATATATTGTAAAATATTATAATATTTTTCTGATTTCAAGAAAAGGATTTAATAAGACCATAATATTATTATTATCCCAAAAGGAATATGTTAGATAGGTTTTGGAAGGATTCTAAATGACTAGATTTATTTCTATTACCACTCCATTGGATAAAAACATCATGTTATTAATAGAGAATGATATTTAAATGGAATATGAGGATAAGTATGTGGGGAATTTTTTTTATACATTAGTGTTAATAATATTGATTTATGTGGTGGTTTATATGAGGATAATTATTTCCTACGTTCTGGGAGTTGTTAAATAGTATATAAAAAATCTATTAAGGGAGCCCTGATAATTCCTGAAATGGATTCTTTAATATCTCAAAGTCACAAAATAACTACCTCTATGTTTTGTACTTTTTTTATATTACATGGGAATGTTTATCTAGAATTGTTATTGAATATGGATTCATTAAAGAGTATCATAGGATTTGTTTTCACATTTAGAGGAATATCCATATAATGGATATGGAGACTATATATTGTAGTTTTACTTTGAACTGTAGAATATCATTTGTGACTAGTACAGAAGTATGGAAATTGTTGTTATGGATAATATGCATGTTAGAAGATGTTTAAAGGAGTTAAAAATGTGGGTGTTTATTTTATAATCATTATAGAATGATTCACCAATAAAATAATCAAATGGTTGAATCATGGAAAAATAAAATTGTGCTAAAGTATTATTTAATCTAAAATATACTAGATGATGATGTGATGGGACTCCAAAATATCAGGGGTAGCTACAATGTAGTTTAATTATTTACCATGTTCTTATTATGGGGATTTATAAGGAATCATTGGGCACTAGTGGTCCTTTGGTGACCATATGGCGGTATGGATAAAGTGATTTTCTTTACTTAGGATAATGATCACAAACATTCCCTTGGTGTTTGTGGATTCATTAAATCCATGAATGTAGTCCGAAATTAGGATATTTTTAGGAAGTGTGAATAGTTATTTCATGGTTATGATTCTTTATATATATATAATAATAAATTCTGGAACATGGGTTTTTGGAAAATGATGTAGCTCTTATTAATGGAATTCTTGTAGAGTTTATAATGGTTTGGAAGGAAAATTATTAGAACTTAGTAAAAGGTGACCACATATATATGATATTAGAATTATTTCTATTGTGTTAGAATCACTTTTATAGACATATAATAGATATTTCAAATATATTGTAGAAGGTTATATAAAATTATTCTTGAGTTCTATGTAATTTTTTTCCTTAGAAGATTTCTATATTCATCTGAAGACAGTAGTTATGTCATTATATCTATAGCCGACCAATGGTGTCCAAGATTAATGGTGGGATATTTTTTAAGATCAGAAGGTGGTGGCACAAGTTTCTCCATCTTTGTCCCACTAGAAATTGGTTGGGAGGAATCACCTTTGAAAAGAGTCTGAAGTATACTATTCTTCTTCTATTAATATAAAGATACAAAATTTCTCTCCCATATAGGGGACTAATTTCTACACCACATAATCTCTAATTATTATTCATTTAGTTATTTTATTACTCTTTTCTTTTTTTTTTCTGGGAGTTTGGAGTATTTTAGTGTGAATAATTTATGTGTGGTGGATGGGGTGCATTGTCTTCTCATTTCCAATTCAATGTTCTATGGGTTTGTATGATTTTTTAATGTTTTATAATTTTTCTACGTTTGATAATCAAGTTTTGTCTTCTATATTGATGGTTAAGGACCCAATTTTCTTTTTTATCTTTTACCCTAATTCATATAGTGGTTATCCTAAGGAGTCATAAATTTTTTTGAGTAACCATTTTTTAATATGGGAACATGACCAAAGGAATATTTTGATCACAACAAACTTTATTGTCAATATATCATCCTAAAAATATGTCTTTTAGAGTTTGAATGGAATTTTCTAATTAAGCATTTGTTTATGGATGATATTCCTTAGTTACGTTCAACTTCGTGCTTATGTCATTTTGAGTACCCCTTATGAACATTGAGGTGATCCACAGATCATGATTAGAAAAAATTAATAGTGTTCTTCCATGTACCCTTTCCAATTCTCTAATGTATATCATTGAAATTTAATCAAGTTATACATTTTAATAAATAATGAGTAAATGAAATAAATTTTTGTGAAGATCCTCCCCAATCTATATGGAAATTATTCCATTAAATTAATTGGGTAAACTAATGGAAAAGAGCATAGTTATATTATCCCATTTCCATGAAGGTATGGGTAATAGTTTTATCATTACAAAATTATTTTTTTGTCTATATTTTCTTGTTAGTATAAAAATATTTTTGAAATATATTAAAAAATATCATTCATCATATTATCTCTCTAGAAGTGCTATAAGATGAAATTATGCATCTATATGCTTACCAGGTGGATAGATAATGTTGAGTTATGAGCATCCTCTAATAGCTCCTTTTTTTATCTAGACCATTCAGTACACATACTCATTTCTAAAAACATTCAATAATATCATTATCAATGTTAAACTCTATTATTACCCCTTAATTATTTGATAAACCATATTTTGTACCTCTAAATTTACCATTTTATATTTTTTATTATTCTATATGATAGATAGTTGTGAAATCCATTGAAAAATGTAGGATGTTATACCTTGCTTTAGGATTCCATGTACGTATTTTTTATATCTAAAGATATTGATCCACATCATGTATAAGGTTACATGACCTTTTTTTCTTAGGGTACATTTAAATTTATTTCTATTTATATAATGGTAATGAATTTATTATTTTTAGTATTTGATCATCTCTAACCATCTACATTAGTACATATTTATCACCTTTTGTGTGAATATATACTTTAATAAATTATGATTTGTATATATTTTACATTTATCCTGATAGAGATCATGCCTCCAAATCATCAATTTAAATATTAATTTATAACTCTATTACATATATGGGATAATTTTTCTCATGAACCTTCAATTTTTTTGGCCTAAGCGACCATTTTTTTATTCTTCTTGAGTACACATAACATTCCATTCTTTTAGGCATCATTACATTTCAAAACATCTTCCCTACCTAAGAGAAATTTGAATAAAATATCCTTACTACCGTTTTATACTACTCCTTAATGGTCTCTTAAAATTGATCTACATAGACATACATTACTCCTATATATTTTAACATTGTTAGTGGGATTGAAAATCTTGGGATGTTTCTCACAATCTATCGATAACAATAAGATAAACCAAGGGATCACCATTATATATGTATATCTAGTACATCACTCTATTTATTATTTTTTAAAATCATCAATAGATATCTCATTTAGTGAGGAAACATTCCCTAATAATGTATCTTTATCCATAAAGAATCTATATTTACTCTACTTTATATACAACTCCTATAGTTTTAAAGTACATTTAATAATATTCAAATGCTCCTCATGTTCTTCGTTGATTTTGTAATATATGAGAATATCATACATAATGAAAAAATAAAATTTCTAAATGCAACATTTAAATAATTTATTCATCATTTCCATAAATATTGTGGGAGTATTAGTGAGTCTAGATGAAATCACTATGAATTGAAAATGTCAATATCTTGTGTGAAATATAGTGTTGATAGTATCCTCATCATTTACCTTCAATTGATGATCTCTATTCCAAATATTTAACATTTAGAAGTACTAAAACCAATTTAGTTGATAAATTTATTCAATAATATATGTTAGTCACTTCATTTTCATTATTATGATTTTATTGAGCACATGATAATCATTACTGAGGCACACTGATCCATACATCTTCTTCAAAAAGAGGTTTGAGAACCTCATAGAGAAGAACTAGGGAATATAAAACCCTTGTTGATTTTTTCTTATATTTTATTCATCAAATACTCCATCTGTATAGGGTCTACTCAAAATCAAATCTTGGATATGGAAAGAAACCTAGGTATATGTTTTATATAGAACAAAACCTCTACAATAGGTTGATGACCAGGAAACTATTTGGGAATTACATTACTATATTCCTCTACAGTTTTCATGGCATCAAGGGAGATATTTTACTTTTTGTTAATCATATTATTTTGATATTCTTACTTATAAGGAAATAATATACATTCCTATGAAGGGGTTGTCAAATAAGGTTTATTATTCTCCTTGCGCTTGTATAAAACTAGATGGTGGTTTAAGATATGGAATGTGATTTCTGAGTAATGAGAATTGATAAAGAATTTTCATAAATACAACCAATATATTCGCAGTAATAAAATGAATTATATGAAAGGGTATATAATAATATTTTTTGTGATATATTTTCCTCAAATGATAATTTGGGAAGAGTTATACAGTTGATATGAAATTATTGCACCATTGATTGTTTTTATCAATAATATGACCCCAATATTTCGATGTAGGGTTTGAATATTTATTTTAAACATTAATAATATAAAATAATCTGTAGAACTTGAATCACATAAAAAATTCACTATTTAAGAATAAAACGAATGTGTGTATAACATCACTTCATTTTATGATCCATATTAGCATTAGTGGTAGCATAAACTCATCCTTTCCCCTTTGACCAGTGTGTTGACTCGTATAATGTCTATGTTATTTAATGTTGAAAAATTATACCATGTGTGGATAATTTATTCGAACATTCCATTATTCAATAAAATTTATTTGTTTCCTCATATCCCATTATCATTCATTAGATTTATTACATTATTGTTTACACTTGAGTCATTTCCTTATTCTTTTTTTTTTGGTTTTGGGGCATAGAGGAACTGTTAGGATGGTGTACAATTATGGGGTTTGATCAGTTTAAATGAATTATATTCAAAGAAAAAAAATAAAGGAAACCATAAAATATTTTATAGAGGGTCTTTTAAATTTAATTTATATATCACATAAAATTTTAATTGCCAAAAAATGATAACTGTTTTCATAAAAATTTGTTTCCATTATTTTTTCGTTATCATTATGATAGATAATCTAAATATGGACTCCTCTAGTTGTGTCCACAAATGAGCCAAGAATATCTGAATAATGTTCAGGAATATTTGGGTTATATTAAATTATGTTCAAGTGATTTAAACTATTCATAATTTATTACAATAAGGTTCACTTGTTCTCTTTTTGTTCATAGGAGGTATGATGTGATGATTTTCACTATAGTCTTTATAGAATACTTGAGAAATTTTCATTATGCACAATACTTTACTCTCTCATAATTGTGATATATTTTTCTTTATATATTTTTTGATAAAAACAAATAATTGAACATAGACCCCTATCAATATATTTAATCTAAGTCTATTATTTCTGTCCTATGAGATCACAATGAGGGGGATAGTGTGAATCTATAATCCATTTTCTTTTTATAAAAACACCTTCCTAATTAATTTTTTTTATATATTTTAATCATTGATTTGGATCTCTTGTTTCCTTTGTTCCTTAATCAAATATGTATAATTTAAAATTTATAAGACACAAGATTCACATGGTTCTACTTAGAAAGGTTACTCCTTGGTTAGTTCAATTTCTGTTTTGAGACCTATTTTATCCGCTATGAATCAATTGTGTACCGTGTACGAGATAAATCTAAAGCATATTGATAATTTATCTCACTAGATAACTAGAAGTTAATGTCCTATAATATTATGTCTTTAAGTGAACACAATAGTATCCTCTTAATGGATTATTTAGACATGCATATGATCTATTTAATCCATCCCCCATAACTATTCTCCCCATCCTAGAAGGATCATTATACTATCTCCTAATGTCTCTTCAATGGTCCTCCTAAAATATTTCTTGAATAAGACAAAGAGCACACTATCTTGCAGCGAAGTGTGTATCAGTCATGTTCAATATTTTGGATTCAAATCCAATATCTTCATTGAGGATCACTTCACCTTTATCACTCTAGCATTAGAATTATTCTGTTGTTTATATTCTTACTTTACTGATGTACATTAAAACCTGAATGTAATAATCTTAATCTCCTCCTTCTTTTTCAATGCATTGGTGTTTCTTGTAAATGTTGATTTCTTCACCTTTTTTACATAGTTTATCTTGTTACCATTTTTTATATATTATTTGGTCTATTATACATTTATTATCCTAACCTTAAAATATATATTGATAGTTTTTTCTTGAACATTTTGTAAATATTAATTTCATAAAATGAAAACTGTATCTCTACAAAATTCAATTAAGGTTTTTATCATGTTTGATATCATTAAAAAACTCAATAAAATAGATGTAACAACTGGGGCCAGCTGACAGGACAGACACCCACCTTGACATAGTCTTCATGTCCTGACCAGCCAGTCAAAACCATTTGCCCTACAAATATGTGGTCCCTACCCTGGGGCCCACCCATGTGCCCGAACAGGTCAGCTCACTAATGATTGTACCCTCATCCCAACACATGTCCTCTCCACTTTGCTTTTTCCTCACTCACACACTCCCTGAGAAACATCTCAGATGGTCACCCATCCTCATCACTACTACAGGTTTTAAAATCAACATTCACACTTAGTTTTGATTATCACATAAAATATTTTATTATTTTGATCTTCTACTTCCCTAAAAAAACACTCTTTTAGTTATTATTAATATCTACACATGTATATAAGATATATTCACTTTGACATGGATCATTCTTTGTGTGATATGGATCCCACCTTAGCTTTCCATGATGAAAAAACTCCCATTGAAAATTCACCATGGAATATATTTTAATGTGGAAATACCCATGATAGACCTTGGTAAATTTACACTTTTTAGGGTTATCAAAATGTTTAATGGAATTATACCACTACTTTTTTTACCCCACCATTTCGCAAAGGTAACTTTAATTCTTTAAACACACACCAATACAATATTATGTTCATTATTTATATGTTTCAGCATATTCTACCCATGTTTATGTGACCATGATATTTAATATGATATGGAAGATTCCATCATTCTATTTTAGTTTTCATGGCCTTATACCTTTTAGTGTGGCTTTACATCTATTAAATGTACCATTCCCTTACTCGTATAGTGTATTCTATTCTGAGATTTTAACGTGATCCTATTATGATGAATAATCAATAATGATAAATTATAACATATTTTATGAATTGATATCTTATTTATATTTAATATTCATGATTAAGAAAATCTAAAGAGTTAAGGTTTTTTATTTTATATGGATTTAACATCATCTGATCAATTCATATAATCCAAATGGTACACACTCTTCATGTTTGAAAATTTATATCAAATTCACATGTTTCTTTTTAATGTTATAGAGTACAGTATTATTTCTTTTTTATCTTAATTCATGTTTATCGACATTCCATCACATAGGTCTTGACCCTCTGTGTGACCATTATGTAAATTATAGATTACGTTGACATAGGTCTTAATGACACATACATAAGTAATAAAATTCTCACCTTAACATTATGAATATTTTTAATTTCATTGTTATTATATCATAGGTCTTTATGGCCTTTATGTAGAATTTATGATGGTTGAATTACCCTTAAACTTGTCCATAATACCTTTTTACAACTATTATTTTTTACTATGACTATAACATAGCTAGTGTAATTCTAGGTTTACCTTTTCACAGTCATGATAATTCAATGTTATCTTAATAAAATAGGAAGAAATAATATCTAAACATGATTTATGTGTTATTTAATTTTATGGAAGTAGTGTAGTTAAAACCCATCATATATGTAGAATGCACAAACCTAGAGTAACTTTGTTGTAGGTTACAACATGAACCTAAAAATCACATCAATAATTTATTAAATAAATTTATAGGCCTTCTTAATTATATAAAATGATTTATATGATACTATCACATTTAATTTATACTTTTTCTTGAATTATAGCACATAAATTTTCATGGTCTAAGGGATTCAGGTTGAATATTTCAATACTAGATCTCTAAGAAGCATATAAGAGTTCCATTCACCATTTGAGATGGAAATACATAATCTAAAACATAATTCTATACACCACACACGTATTGGAAGCTTCATCCTTATAACATAAACCTATCTTATTGACAAAAAATTTAATATTAATAATTGGAACTATAATATCCCCCACTTTATTTATTATAAATAACACTAAACCTCCCTTTCAATATGTATTTTTTAATAAATTTTTCTTCTCCCCCTTAATGGAAATAAAACATAATTCTATGTTGGGACCGTACATTTATCATGTTCAACTTATTATTATTGATAAAAGGATATTCCATAACAAATTTTCCTCCATCTTTGAATTAAAATGGTAACATTATATAATTACGAGATAAGGATAGAACTATAAAAAACTTATCCAATATCATTTTATTTGTACACTATATATCTATATGGGAAAAACCTATGTTTAAATCTATAGATACTTAATATGGACATAATTACTATCAATTAATATTTCATCATGTGATACCACTTCCAAACATCTTAACTTATGGTCATATTTAATAGATTTATTAGGAATTAATAATCATGTACTCAACATTACAAATTAATCATAAAAGGATCATTTGAAAGATACATTGGTCCCCTTTTCTATGAGTAGGCATATTAACCAATAAAACCACTTTTTAAACATATTTTTCATTATCAAAGAAGGATATAAAGTTTGATTAGAATAGCTTGAACCTTTAACTTTTGGTGACCTATATATATTTCAATATTCAATGCATGTTGATATTTTGACAAGTTTCCTTCATGTTTTGATCCGCCTTGAGGGATACATTCACTTTGATTCCATCAGGAATGTGAAGATACTCAATAGTCTCAAACTTATTTTTTGTATAAAATATTGACTAACCCAATCAAAACCCCATATATTTGTTTCCATAAACTCATTTCAAGTATGTACAAATAATATGGAGTGGAATATTTAGGGTTTATTTGATGGATTCTTAGGGAATACAACAAGGCTACGAGTTTCCACTCAACCAATGTTTCTTTTTTCAACTAGTTATAGCTCAAACAGAGCTCTTTATGCCTCTTATTCAAAATTTTATATCAAAAATACTAATAGGAAGAAAAGTCTTCTACTTATTTTAAAAAATTACCTTATGTGGATTACCCTTCCTATTTATTATTATGATTTCACACTCTTCCTCATATTCCAACTAATTTTTTATTATATATTTTATTTTTTCCTATTTGTATTTTCATACACTATTTTGAAACATGAAAAAGGAATTTTCATCTCACATATAATTTCTAAAGAAATTATTGTTTTCTTTCATTATGAGAAGCATATATTTTTTATATCGTCTTTCTTTTTTGACGGGTACCATCCAAATCTGTTCTCAATCTCTTCCTTTAACTATCCCCACATTCTACAGTCTACAATGTATTTCTTTATATATTTATAATTAAATTTATCTATATTTTGATATGGTTTAATCATCTCAAAGTACTCCATATATTTCTAAAAGGGATATCCCTTTCTTCATATCTGTTTCATTGATGGAAATTTTTAATCTATAATTAAAGGATTGGTGTATGAATACCCAACAGAACCAGTAGTTTCATTGAATGATTATGTTTTCAGTATATTGATGGAACTATTTATGAAAAATTTCTTACTATCCATGTATCTTATAGGATTTTACCTTCTCCTTAGGGGTTATTTCTTTCTAAAATCTGTTTTACCTCTCTCTTCAATAGTAGGAAATTTTTTATAAAAATTACTTCTATGCAAAAATATCTATATTGGGTTTTAAAATGTGTAATGTTGAAGGAAATAGATTCAGTGTCACTCAATAATTTAGAAGTATTTTATAAATTTTTATTGGGATTGGTTTGTCCATAATCCATTGATGATTCATCATTAATATCCAATTTTTTCTTAGGTTCTTTTCTTTTATCTTAAGGGTTTTTTGGAGGTTAACAAACATAGATTGTTCCTAATGAGTTTTTTCTTATTTAGAAATTAGTTGTTCATTAAAATCTTTAAAAATATCTTATTCATCAATTTTATGCATAGAAATTCTTAAATACTCTCTGGGATTCGTTTCTATAATACCCTCTTTTATTTTCTAATTTTTTATTAGTTTAGATATCTTATTAATATTAGAGTATTTATTAAGGTATCATGCTATTATAGCTCTCAACTATACTTTGTATATCCTTCTTCTTCCTCATAGACATATCATGATAATTCATTATGTCATTTAACCATATAAATAAATGTACTTTGATTTTGAGTTATTCATTCATCATATGAATCAAAACATGTTTATGAATCCTCACTTTCATTCATCATCATTATGTTTATTCTATTTCATCATGAGAACTTCTTATTCTTGATGTATTCAACATTTATTATTTTTATGGAAATGTTTTTTTGAAGATTCCCCTTATTCATCACCACTTTCAGGTTTATTATATTTTATATTATTTTTATAATAAATTTAATAATAATATAAACAACTAAAAACAATTCATTTAAAGAGGATCGTACCTTTTTATTTTACATTCCCCATTACAATTTTCCTAGATAAAAAATACATGGCCTTATTACGCACATAAAATATTTTTTTATTACATTATTTATCTTCCTAAAAACATCATAATTACTCATCTCACTTATCCATTATCTTAATTTTTTTTGATAAAATTGAATTTCATTTCTAACTTTTATTAATTTTCAATTATGAGGTCTTCCATAGTATCATAATTAAGGAGTGTATTATGTAACTCATCAATTGAAAAGTAAATAATTTAATCTAAGTAATACATCCAAAGGTCTAATTTTATTTTTGAAATTTCTCATAAACTATTGGATAATAGTTTAACCTTAAAAAATAATATAATTCACAAATGTAACTCGTAATTTCATTTTCCCCACGTAAAATATGATGGTTTTAGGAGCAGTGGAAGCTCCTTGATGGTTGTAATTTGTTTTTCAATCTGATGGATCACTCATAATACTTTAAATGAAATGAACACCATGACTAATGAAATATTTTCACTAGATATATATGTAACAAAACCTAAATAATGAAGAGTATCTTTGGACAATAAATTTATAAATAATTTATTCAATATTTAACAAATAGGTTACCTTGAGTTATGTTCCTTATTTTATGATGATGATGATGATCTTCAAATGAACCCATTTTGTATTAACATTATTAGTTTTCATGATCTTGCTGTACAATACATTTAGATGTGATTCGCATGTGCTCCTTTGATCTCTAAAAACACCAATAGAAAATCAATTTCTAGAAGTGTGGATCAATAATCTTATGTTGTTTACCTTAATATTTATTCCTTCTGTGTTGAAGGATTTATTATCTTTAAAGAGAAGATGAGAGGAATATGAGTCTAGAGATAAATATGTTGTGTGTAATGTATATAAATACTCAATTACCCTACACAGTAGGAATAACCATCTACATATTGAGCCAGAGTTTTGGTAACAATATTATTTAATTGCATGCAATTACTTAAATAATATAATATTACTTAATAAACCCTATTAAAAAATAATATTGTTATTATTATTATTTTATTGCATCTGTTCTAACTTGTGAAATAAGAAATATTATTTCTACAACTTATAATTTAATATTTTCCAATAGTAATGGTTAGGGTACATTAAAACACCTTGAATTTATCCAATATCCCAATAAATATTTAATTAAATATACTATTAATCAATAAACATTTTTTATCAATAATACATGAAATATATTATACATAAGTCTTGAAAATAAAATTTATTTTATTAAATTAATTTAAATAGAATGTAATAAAGATAAATGGAAACCCTTATTATGTGAACCTTTGGTATGATTTCTCATTTTCATTGAGGGTGTTTTCCTAAATTACATGATTAAAATACTATAATGAGTCACATAACTCATGAAAAATAACTCAATTTCACAATGTCAACAACCACATGTGAATACTTATAGTGTAATATAATCCATTTGTCAAAATAGCCTATCAAGGAGGTTTCACATATATGTCACCAAACTATATAAAAGGTTGGGGCCGAGACCTCAATTTATTATTTAAATCAAAGACCTCTTAAGACTAGGTATAGGGAGACCCATTACATAACCCGAAGTCCCAAGGCCAAGTATCCCGAATACAAGGCTTTAAATCCCATTTTTTGGCCCAAAGGACCCCTCGGTGAACAGTAATGCTACAATACCCGCACTGCTACAGTACTTGCTACAGTATAACCGCCGCTATAGTACCTAATATAGCCCCTTCACCGCTATAGTGCTGCCGCTGCAACAGTTCTTCCACTACAATAGTGCTGCCCTACTACAGTACTGCTACAGTACCTGGAAATTCTCCCCTACCCGGATTTGATCCTAGGTCTTTTGGATTCCAAGCAGGAGCCTGTTCCACTAGGGTACAGGCTTTTTGGCTCACCAAACTACATACTTGATACGTATGTCAATGAATATCTCAAACAACCATTCCATTAAAAAATGTATAGAGACTTTATTATGATGGTTCTATTCCAATCAAAGGGGTAAGATATCAACTTTCATAAACATGGAAGGGGTAAATACTTCCTTGACATATTCATTAATATAAAATAACCTATTATCCACCTAATATATCCAACATCACCATTAAATGTATATGAATGTTTTATAAAATCAATCTATGTTTCAGAGTCATAATATGCATTAATAACAATTTCAAAGTCAAAAGACCATCACACATTCTCTCAGGTAGGAATATCTGATGACACCAAACCATATGGAATTTCTAATGGAGGGTCTATTATTATAATCTTATATCATTGATATTACCATGTGTGAACTTCATTAGAAAATGTCTCATCCACTAATGATTACTCTCACCTAATAGCCACGCTCTATGTGTCCCATCATAAAAAAATATATGACTGTAGAACTATATTCATGAAAACTTCAGAACAATTCAAATATTTAGTCATAGTGGGAAACTATTGTGACCTTATAAATGTGATAGACATTGTATGACATTATTACATTTAAACAATTAAGAAAAATGAATAATAATAAATAATATATTTTTTACTTTTCAAATAATTGAATATACTTTTCATAAAATGTATAAATAGTTGGTCAGGGGATGAAAAGGCCAAAAAACCCTCACATAGACTAGATCCAAATTATGACATATTTTAATCTACATGAAATAACATGATGATTATGGACTCCTACCTTTTTATTTAATAAGCTACTTATTACATGGAAGAAAATATAAGATCTTTTAATGTTTAGGTTCTTGGAAATCAGGAAAATAATACATGGAAACATAGAAAAATCATTCTAATAAATGTGAAATGATTTTTCATTGGATTGAAAAAGATAATTTTATTACATATCATATCCAGATGATAAACATAAATGGAAAGGGGTGATCATGAGACTTGTAATGATATAAGTAGTGGAAAAAATTAGCATGTGATCATGAGGAATATTAATATGAACATGAGGTATAAAAACCGAACATGATCAAGAGACCATTTGCCATTTAATAATAATAATAAAATTAATCATAACTTTAAAATAGGGTTAAAACATTTAAATGTGAAATTCATATGCATATTACTATGATTTATCACCAAGGTTTAATATGTCTAAATGACAATGTATTTCACCAAGGTATCATTAAACTTGATACTCTAAAGACTTATAATTTACCCAATGAATTGGAGTGATATTAGGGAACACCCATAATATATATTAATTAATTTGTTCTAGATACATCATAATAAATCCTTTCACTAATAACCCAAGGAGAATAATGAACAAAATTCTCATCAAAATCATGGCATATATTAGTGATTAAAGATATTATTATTACAAAATTATTAACCGATTAAAATTTAATTTGGGTTTCATATATGTAAATATCTAAATCAATAAATCATATTTACATCTATTTGAATAATTAAGAGTTTCAAGTATTCACAAAAAGAAAATAAAAGAAAATTTATCAAGTAAACGAGAGAAATTTGAGAAATAAATTTGGTAGCATAATAGGTATATAATTTGATTTTAGAAACGGGAAAATAAAAGGGAACAGGGGTATAACATTGATAAAAAAATATTCTTTGCGTAATGGGAAAATAAGAAGTGGACAAAAAGAAATAATTTTTGAAATTATAAGACATACCATTAAAAGGGAACTTCAAAGGGAAATAGATGTTATAATTTCCCTTACCTTGAAGAGTTACTCCAAAATTTTCTGGATTGGAACTTTGGGGTTTTAGGACAACTTTTGGTGAATATTTGGAAGGTCTAATGACCATAAATTTTTATAGGATTGATTCAGAGTGAAGGGGAAGGGTGGCATTGGTTTTTATTTATAAAAAATGAGAGTGATTGTTTAATAATTTCAAAATATAGGTCTTGTGTATTTATATTGTGGAAAATGAAAAACTATTAGCATAACCATTGTTTTCTATAATAGTTTTAGGAATATTAGTCACATATTAATGTATTTTAATCCATTGTAGTTGAACACCATTTTTAACACTACTTGTTTCATAGAAAAGTAAATTTTTGACAAAGTAATGTTTTTAATATATAATATTTCATTTTAGACTTTTTAAAGTCACTTATATGTATGTAAATTGATTAAAATATTTGAAAATATATATTATTAATAAATTAAATTATTTTGGGTCATAGAATTTGGTTAATTAATTATTACATAATTATGAAATAAATATGATGTAATAAAAAATAGTGCAAACCCAAAATGGAAATTTTTACTATTTAATAAAAAATAACGTATTTTAAAAAATTATAAAAAATTCACCCTTAACTAATTATTATATAATGATTTAAATTATAATATTTATTTTATCAATATAATATTAAAAGTTTAACTTTTTAATATAAGTATCCTTATTCTTTAAAAGAACAGTTTTTAAGACATATCCAAATTTATGACTTGTATCAAAATTTCATATGCCATTATAAAATTATTTTATCATTTCAATTTAAATAACGTTTTTTTAATTATATTTCAAATATTATTAACAATACATAATTTTATTATTAAAATTTATATATTTTATAAAAAATAAAATTATTTTTGTCAAAAAATAAATTTATCGAATGCTTCTGACTTTTTTGGAAAAGTTTGAGGGTCATGTCCCCTTTATAAAATATAAAAATGTTGACGTAATTTAAAAATATAAATAGAGATATCCCATTAAAAGAAACAAAAAAATTATTTATTGAATTAAGACACAAATAGGAAACCCATTTTATGCAAGTAAAAAATTTTATAAGAAAAACAGTTCTCAAAATTGGATTGATGTAATAATAATTATATTTTTGAAAAGGAAATTAAAAATTAAGAAACAAAGGCTTATAAGTGTAACCAAGTATTACACATTAGTAAACCAAAAGGGTAAGGATTGTGATTGAAGTAGTTTATTGGGTTGGTTTACCTAACATCGACTGAGTGGTAATATCCACCAACATGAACTTATCCCATAAGTGATTTCATTTGTGCTTCGCGTCATGAATCCCGGATAAGGATTGGTCAAGGGTAAACCCCATTGATATTATCTAACTCCCAATATAAAAAACAAGAACTTAAAAATATTTTCCATTTAAAATAATTTTAATTATGTTCCTAGACTGCAATTCACACCACACCATATTTAAACAAAATAGTGGTACGTAATGCTTTTAACACTTAACTTAAATTTGCATGTAAATTTTTTTAGAAATTTTATTTGAAAACATAAAATATTTTTTAAATAGGGAATATACATATTATCTTATGGTGTATTTTTTAGATTATTTTAGAATCTTTATTTTTTCATGAATAGTGAAAAATAATAAATTTTAAATTAAAAAATACTTTTGTATATATAATTTAAAATTTTAGTTTTTATTGAATTGGATTTATTGTAAAAATTGATAAATTATAAATCTATTAACCCAATTTATGTCATTGGAATAATTTTTATACTATATTTTAATATAAAAACATTATAAAATTTTGAACAATTTCACTTTTAAAAACCTTGTTTCTCGCAATCTCTACAGGATTAATTTTTAATTAATTTTCACCAATTATGTGGATTTAATTTTGAAAAATGGTTTCATTAATTCTAACAATAAAATATTATTATTTATAATAAGGTAAAAATAATTATTGGCCAAACATATTATAGAAAAAATGTAAATTTATTTCAGTAATTAAAGGTAAAACAATTTTACACAGTGGTTGAACTTATATTATACTTTGTATTAATGATCTAAAAATTTTCCAAATACCATTACAAAAACATATTTTTACATTATAACATATATTATCCAAATTTGAGCATCATTGTATCATGGTGAAATGAAAAAAATTGGGGGAATTCACTCTTTAAAAACATTACAATTGTGCCACTCAACCCACTTATAAAAGGTCATCCCCCTGTCCCCTCATATTCACACATTCAAATCACCTTGGTGCAGCCAATATATTTCAAAATATATTCCAAAGTTTCCTCAACTAATCATATAATCCTTCTACATGGTTTAAATCTCTCTTATGAAGGACTTAGTGCAAACTTAAGGAGGATACCCAAAAAAGAGGTAATGTAATTCAAAAAAAAATATTTTATTTCCAGATAGACCTCCATAAATTATTATTTAACCATGATTATATAATAACAAAATTTTTTTACATATATAAGTGTGTTTTTATGTTTATTGTTTGACCTAATACTTCCCACACTTCCATAAAATGGGATATGAAATCATCATTCATGTTTACAGCATACTACCAGCTAGTGAACCGATGTCGTTCATTTTTACATTATCTCCATTAAAGGATGGGATTAATGAAAGTTTTATAATTTATATATGATATATATAATATTTATGATTTCATTATTTTCATTAATTATTATATTACACATAAATTCATGATTACCACTTAGTTGCAATACAATATTGTCGATCATGTGTATGGTGGAATACCACCTCACAAAGAGATGTGATTCATTTACATTTTAAAAGGAATATACTAAGAATATTTTTAATAAAAATATATTATATATATGACTTAATAATTATATTATGATGATAATATATATATATGCAATTTACATTTATTTATTTCAATACAACAAGAAAAGGGATACATCATTCATGCGTATATATGACCTACCATCTCTATGAATGGGGTATGTCATTTTCTTTCAAAAAATATTATGGATGAATATAAATAAATATATAATGATTATATATGATATTTAAATTATTGTTTACATTATAAAGATAAGTAAATCATGATTTATTTAGGAGGAACAAAAAATAACAAGTTAAAACATATTGTAAAAATAGGGAACTAACACCCAAAACAATGAAAATAGTGAAAGATTATCATCAAAATGGCGATAAGATGTCATAAAAGGATCATATATGATATTATAAATATTAATATTTTTTATAAGTTAATAAAATTATTAATACGTTTATACCTGCAATTAATGAGTATTCAAACAAATGTAACTCTAATTTATGAGATATCAACTAAATTTACAATCCAATGAGATTTGTTTGTTACTTTTCACTAATTCACTTTTAGGTGGTCTATATACTACCCCTTTGGAATGTATTACCATGAATAAAATATCTTTTTTTGTATTTCATGTTTCGTTTTTATTTATTTCAAATAAGTGGATTTTACTTGAGAATTACTAAATAATAAATGTTATTGAGAAATGTCACATTCTTTTCTGATTGTTAACATTCTTATTAAAAAGTAACTATGTTATAATAAATTTTCATTAAAAATTACATTTCTATTATATATATATATATTCTTGTGTAATTTATATAATAATTTCATAACCCATAAACCATTTTTATATATGGTGTTTACATTGAATGTAATTTCATTTACTGGGGAAATATTGAAAAATCATTATCCTTTTTTTAATATAGATATTTGATGAGGAAAATTGCCCATGAATTAAATAGATAAATAAATTTACAAGATATTCTTTTTAAATTCTAGAAATGGGATGGGGACTGGTTAATGAATGCTCCTAAATTAATCTATAGTCTTTTGAGACGCATTTTTGGGAAAAATCAAATTGGTCTTTACCAAGTATATTTGAAACTGTATTTAGGATGTATCTTAATGGAAAAGCTATCATGTTCTTTGAAAACATGACATATGATAATTAGGAAATACTTCCTTCAATATTCATTTATTATTATCCCTTAGATTTATACTACATAAAAATCTATTGATGTGTTTCATCATCATTTTTTTAAATGGAAAATGTGTACAATTATTTACCATGAAATATTGATTATTCCTTAACCTATTATTAAAATTCAATTTGTGTTCAGATTTTTACCTTAAAATATTGATTATTAATTATTTATTCATGATATATTCTATTATACATAACCTTTACCTGGAATTATGACTGACCCTCATTTTTTCATTTCTCTAGAAATGAACATGAATTATTAGATTGATGTTCATGGATGTTAATAATTTTTTTATGATTTATTTTAATTTAGAAATGTAAAATGGGTATCACGTTATAATCTAGTTTTCCAAAAGTAGTAACTTATTAATTCATTTTGGATTTTGATCATGTATCTATTCCAATGTATTAAACTAAGCCAATGACTCTAGGATATTGGGGTTGGTGTTTTTATAGTTTATATTAGAGAATGTTTTGTATAATCCATGGAAAATATATTTAAGAAAACATAGATTATGGAACATAACCCTATGAATGAATTTTAGTATTTGTATAGAAGATCATCCTAATGTTTTTATATAGTAGATAATATGTGGTCCTTCATAACATTACATCCCTAACTGTATTTTAGATATGGATGTTGTTCTGACACATATGTACCTATGGGTAATAACACCGAAAAGGGGTTTTCAATATTGAAAAGGTCATAACCTGGAACATGACAATAGTCCTTACTATGCTACTATACTGAAACTCATTGGGGGTATGCTTTGGAAAATTCCAATTTTCTTTAAAAAATATTATGAGGGATTTTAAAGTAAATACATCCCCATAGAATAAAAAATTTGTGATTAAAATATTAATAATGGATCAATTTTTAATTTATATTAAGTGATACAACATATTTGGAATAATATATTATGATTTAAAATTCATAATTTTATGAGCTAATATAATATATTCTATTATTTGGAATTATATCCTAGAAGGAATAATTGTATCAACACTCATGAACAAAGTATAGAATACCCTACCACAGAATATAATACATATGGTATTAGAACAGATAAAATTATGGATATATTAGGACATCTTAATCAGTATATGAAAAATAAACATTACTATATGGAGAATGTTTTTCCATAACAAGATTCTAGTATTCTAGATAAATTTATTTAATAATATCCACCATTATTTAGTGGGCCTAATAATATAATTTTTGTTTAGAAATGGATCATGTCAAGGGAGAGATATTTATAGCCTTGGGAATCAAGGAAACACAAAGTTTAATCATGAAATGTATTATCTAAAATAAAATTCTAATAAATAATGGTTGTTGATACTAAATGTTGGGGAGGAAAAATAAATAGGAATCATGGAATGGAAATATTTTAAAGTGAACTTCATCAATTAATATTTCAAATATGATAAATAAATTAAGATGAAGATAATGTTCCTTTTTAATAAAAAAGGTTTAATAATGTGTAATAGATTAAAAAAATTACTTTACATGAAGTCATCTAGTTATTCAATGGATTACATACGCGACATGGAGGGAATGATAAACCATTTCTTTGAAGGTATCTATTAAAGTATCTGAAGGGAGACGGTTTCTAAAATGTTTTCATCATATGATGAAATAGTTTTATGTTCAATCAAAATAGATATGTAATTCCCATGATCTTATAAATTCAAAAGAATACAAGAAAATAATAGGTGTTTATAACACCATATGAAGGGAACTTTTGAAAAATTATTAGGGTAATAATGCTATTCACACTTTGTGTGAGTTGGGGAAAATCACCCTATATAATTCTTGAAAGGATTTGGAGTTTGTTATATGTGTGGAGAAAAGAGTCATCATGTTAAATAATTCTTTTCAAATAAAGAAAGCACTTTTGTTTCAACAATAGGGAGGTGGGGAGATAAGAAAATGAACACCCCAAGTACCATGGGAAACCACTATAGAGGAGGAAAAGTACAATTGGCCAAGCTTGTGCAATCACTACAGTTGAGGTAGAAGTTCTCAATGACATGGTGGAAGGTATAATAATCCTATCATCAAATTTATCAAATTTATTATTTTTTGGATCTTTCACTATTTTATATCTATATAGTTAAAAAATCATTTCTCTTTTGATTTAATAAGGGATTTGTCAGTCAAAAAACGTATGAGAGGTCTCATTATATCAAAGATGTGTCGGGCCATCCCAATTATGACACATAAGAGTGATTTTTTTATCTTTGGCTTTATAACCAAGAATGAATTTGATATAATCCTTGGTATGTACTGGATTTCATAATATAATGCAAAAAATTATCTAAATAAGAAGAAAATCACAATTTTTGAGAAATTTTTAGAATTCCCAATCTTTAGAGTGAAGACTTCATCAACTGAGTCATATCTTGATCCAACCCTAGTAGTTGAATTGAATTATATTTTGGGTGAATAAAAGAAGAAAACATATTGTAATGTGGAGAGAAATATTTAAATTGAGGGTATACCTATTGTACAATAATACATTGATGTATTTCTAGTGGAATTACCTAGGCACCCCCAAAGTGTAATGTTGATTTTTCTCTTTATTTAATCACTTATATAGGTTCAATATCAAATAATTCCTATATAATTACCATTGTTTAATTAGTTGATTTGAAGAAATAACAATATGACTTAGATGATAAGGTATTTATTCACCATTGTGTTTCTCAATGGGGTACCCCTATTCGCTTTGATAATAAGGGAGATGGATTCATGTGGTTGTGAATTCAGTATATGGAAATAATTTCTATTATGATGATGAAAATGTATCATCTTCCTCCCATTGATGTATTATTCGATCAACTTCATAAATCTCAATAATTTTCAAAGGATCATATCTAATCTAGGAATCACTAAATTCAAGTAATGTAGGATTGAATTTTAAACAAAACTTTTAGGACGAGGTATGATATTTAATTGTTTACAGAGATTCCATTTGGATTGACAAATGAACCGTCCTTTTAAGGATTTAATGAATAGAGTATTCAGTGAATATCTTGATTTTTTTATTCATTGTTGATATTATATTGTGTTATAATAGATATAAAGTCAATAGGAATCACTTTAGGACTATTCTTTAGATTCTTACGAGGAAATAGTTATATGACCTATGCAAATGAACATAATTGAGGTACATAGTTTCATCATATTAGTAGGTTACTATTAGAGATTGGGTCAAAATTTTTCCTAACTCACTTACCCATTATACAATATTACACATAAAGGGTTTAATTTTGTTTGAAAAAAGGTATGTGAATAATGTTTTTTTGAACTAATGAATATATTTTTCAATTCTCCAATTTTGAATTTATCATCTGGAAGTGATGGGTTTGTGATATATGGTGATGCATCAATTAAGGAACATTGATGTTTCCTGATGAAAAATAATAATGTTATTGCATATTCATCATGGAAATTGAAGAATCATGAACCTAACTATCCAACCTATGATCTTGAGTTAGCAGTTGTACCCTTCTCTTTAGACATATAAATAAATTATCTCTATGGAGAAAGAGTTGAGATATACATGGATCATAAATTCTTGGAATGAATATTTTCATTGAAAGATATCAATATGAGATAGAGGGGAAAACTTGAGATACTCAAGGATTATGATTACTTGATACACTTCCACAAAGAGAAAGAAAATATGGTAGTAGAAGCATTTAGTAGGAAAGAACCTTAAATTTAGACCCAAATAAGGATATATAATGATCCTATATATACAGATCATGTAATAATGTATATGAAAATATCTATGGAAAGGGAAACATAAATAATTTTTCAAATTATTTAAATCCCATATTTATAAATTAGATAAATAATTCGGAAACTAAAGATGAGATCTTTTAGAAAAAGATTAGTGCTATGAATGATGGGAATTACTAGACTTTGTTTATGCATATGGTGTTCTAAAATTTGGGGGGATATTATGTTTTCCATCTATATCAATGATAAAAATTTATTTTTTGGATGATGCTCATAGCTAAAATTTATCAATACTCCATATTAACACAAAAATGTATAGAGATTTGAAGGAGCCTTTTGGTTGCATAACAAATTGCATAAAATCTCTGATTATATGTCGTGATATTAGGTTTTTCAATAAATGAAAGCTGTGAGGATATATCCTATAGGATTCACACATCTTCTTCTTATTAATATGTGGAAATGGGATGAAATTAGAATGTAATCATTCATGTGACTACTAATAACTCTTAGAAAGAATGATCCCATATGGGTTATCATTGATCACATAACCAAAATTTTACCTTTCCTCTTTATATGATAAGACTTACCACATGATGTCCTCCTAAGGCTTCATATTAATTATGTATTAAGAATTCAAGGAACTCCTCTTTTAATGTTTTCTGATCGAGATCCTCTTTTTACATCAAAACTATAGAAGAGTGTTAAGAAGTCTCTTGGTATTGAGCTCTATTTGAGCAATGCCTACCATCCTAAAACATATGAAATGACTAAAAGAACCATTCAAACAATGAAATAAATGTTTATTTCCTTCTCACTATACTATTAATGTATGGTGGATTAGTATTTACATTCAGTATAGTTTTTTTAATAATAATAGCTTTCATTAAAGTATTCATATATTGACATATAAATCATTTTATTGGAAAGATATTTCATACTCAAATATGATGGGATGAAGTTGGTGAGAATAAAATTTTAGGATCATAGCTTCTTGAGGAAACGACTATAATGGTAATTTCTAGGCTCACATTAAAGCATCTCAGATTATGCCAAACAGTTATACTGACAATTAGATGAAATATTTGGAATTCCAAGTGAGAGATCATGTTTTCCTAAATGTGTCTCCATAGAAGGGTGTTATAATGTTTGGTAATAAATAGAAGTTGATCCCTAGGTACATATAATCTTTTGAAATTATGGAAGGAATTGGGTTTGTTACTTTTCATTTCATAATTCCACCCAATTTGTCAAAAGTACACGATGGGTTTCATATATCTTCGTTAAGAATGTTCATGTGAGACCCAACGAATTTCCTCACCTGTAATGAAACAGATTTGAAATATTTTCTATCATTTTGTGAATTACCCATCCAAATTCTTGATACAAGATATAAATTATTTATCAATATGACAACTCATCAAGAAAAGGAACTCTGGAGGAATTACAAAATGGAAGAAGAATCATGAAAACCAGGGGATATAATAAAGAAGAAGTACCCAAAATTTTTGGGAATCTAATTCCACTAAAAATTAAATGATGAATATTTTTATTAGATAATAATATAAAACCCCCATAACTTTACAATATTTTCATTTTATAATAAAACTAATTTTGTTGCTAGCTAGCACTACACACAACACTAGATTTAAGCAAATATTTTTTAGTCATTCAAGGAACAATTAATTCAAAATTAAATTTCAACACATTTATTAAATTTATGTTAAATAATAAAAATAATTTTTTATGTTTTTATAAAAATAAAATTATTTAGGTTAATTTTTAGGACTTTTTTTAGAAGTTTCATTTTTTGATGAATTGTGAAAATAAAAAATTTTAACTCAGAACTGTATTTTCCCTAAATTATATATAAAGAAAAATTATATTTTTAAATGTTTTAAAATTTAAAAACTTTTTATAATAAATATATTAACTTAATTTAAGTCATTAGAATCATTTTCATGTATAATTTTAATATAAAAACATTTTAAACTTTTTCGCTATTAAAATCCTCTTTTCACCCCACGTCTACGAGATTAATTTTAAATTATTTATTTCCACTTATGTATGTTTTAATCAAAAAAATAGATTACATATTTTGAATAAGAATAATTTATAATTTCAAATTATTTTAGTTGAGGTTTTTTTACAAAAATGATTAATTAAATTTTTTATAATTAATTATAATGATTAAGGAAAAACGAGTTTACTTAGTGGTTTAACTTATAGTATAAAGGGTAATAATGACTGAATTGTTTTCAAAACCTAGTGGATGGCCATGTTTGGACCTTATAATATCTATTGTTGATAATGGAGTGTTATAGGGGCTTGGTTTTCTGAACAGAACCTGAGTGTAATTAACTCATTTGAAACAATTATAAGGGTTTAATGAGCCCACCTATAAAAGGACTTACCCTCTTCCCTCATCTTCAAAAATTTAAAAAACATCGAATTAGAAAATAACTACTCAAATTACTTCCCATCATCCATACCCTCATCCTATAATAATTATATTTTCAATAAATCCAACTTACAAAGTAAATATTTCTACCCTAAGGAGGATAATCGGAGAAGAATAAATGATTATCTAAAGGTAATTTTATTTTATTTCTTTCTCATAATCATTAAATTATTATTATAACATGATTATATAATAAAATTATTATCTTAAATATACAAAAATGTTATTATATTAATGGTATGACCTAACAATGTTCACACTTCGATCAAATGGATTACAAAATCACCATTCTAGTGTATGGTGGACTACGACCTTACAAACTAATGTCATTCATTTTTTCTATTTCCTACATTCTAGGTTCGGAATAATGATGGAATTGAAGTTTATATATGATATAAAAGATATTTTTTATGTTATTATTATTCAATAACAATTTTATCAATAATACCCTCATGCTTTCCATTTTGTGGAAATACAATATTGTCGGTCGTGCGTATGGGGGACTATCGCCATGTGAATGGATTTGATTCGTTCACAGTTTCATGAAATGCATTAACAATAGTTTTAATAAGTATTATATATATATATTAGATAATAATGATACTATATAGATAATATATATATGTATACACCACTTACTTTTTATTCATTCAATATGAAAATAAAATTGAAATAATGTTCCTGCATACGTTTGGCCTACTATCTCCACAAACAGTGTAATTCATTTCTTATCACCAAATTTTATGGATTACCATAACTGCATGAATATAAAACCCAGTTTTTATTTAAATCATTTTTTACATTCTATATATGATTGAATCATGATCTAAGTAAGAGGAACAAAAAAATAACTATTCAAAAAACATGAAAAACACAGAATTTAACAGGCAAAATAATGAAAATAATGAATGATTATAAACAAATGGGTGAAATGATGTTTTAAAAGGATCATATATTATATTATTACATTAATACGATTCAGTTATGTGATAATTAAATTATTTAAACCATTATATAGAGGGATACATATAATTAAAAAATTTAGTTTAATGTAATAGATTTTATCTCAAATTACATTCCACTGAGTCTTATTTGTTATTATGAACCAATTAACTTTTATGTGGTGTATATATAGACCCTTTTACATGTAAAATCATGAAATTTTTTTCCTTTCAGTTATTTTTTGTTTCAATTTGAATTATACCATCAAATGAGGTTTCAATTGAAAATTACTAATTAGTGGAAGTTGTTGTGCAATCTCACATTATTTTTCAATTATTAACATTATATTAAAAATCTCAATTTATTGAATTTTTTTTTAAATTTAAATTACATTCCTCCAAAATATCCTTATTATTATGCAATGGATATAATAATTTCCTAAACTATATACCATTTTTACATATGTTGTTCACTTATAAGGAAAATTTATTAACTAGGGAAATAATGATAAATATGAATCCATTAATCAATATGGAAATTTGATAAGGTGAATTGTCAATGAATTAGATAGATTATTTGATATATGTGGAATGATTTGGACACATAATAAATGGGTTGGGTAATAGTTAATTCAAGCCCTTTGATGCATCAGTAGTCTCAAGAGAATAATTGTTTTTTCAAATTAGATGGGTTTCAACCCTATATGTCTTAGACTATCCTAATGATAGATGTTGACCGTAAGGTATCATGTGTATTTGAAACGTGATATCTGATAGTTACGAATTTCTATCATTTACTATTCTGTTATTATTATCCATGATCTTTTCACAATAAAAAATCTATTGATTCATTTCATTATCAATTATTGATTCAATGGAAGGTGTGTTCAGTTATTTACCACTCTATATTAATTATTCAATATAATGTTTTTTAAATGGAAAGTGTGATATCTTTTTTAAATTACTATATATATTATTAATTATTTGATAAATATAGATTCATCTATATTTAACCTTTATTGAGCAGTTGTTCTCACTGTAATCTTTTTTCCATTCCCCACAACATGTAGATTAATTCTTAGAATGAGTTTCAAGGATGTTGAGATTTTAAATTTGTTATGACTTATTTTCCATTCCCAATGTGAAATAGTATTGTTGAATAAAATAATTTTTTTCAAAAATAACAAACTATTTGGTCATTTGGTATTTGGATCATGTATCTATGTTAATATAATAATGTAAGGCTTTGACTCTAGGCTACTGAGGATAAGGACTTTAAACCCATGTTCTAACAAATGGGATTCAAATTGAATGACGCTACCAGTTGGGGACATCATTTATCCTTTATACATCAATTATCATTTTCATTACTATTTTTAAGAATTAATTATAATGGTCAAATTATTATAAATTGGTATAGTTACCAACAATAAAACTAATAAATTAATATATTGACCAATGGTTTTACAATTGTCGAATCCAAATGTTATCATTTCCATTTAATCCTTTTAAATAACACTTCATCCATTCACTCAATATTCAGTACAATTCCTCACAAAATTTTATTATAATTTTCATATTATTTTGATTGTTTATTAGTATTTTGATTTATTTATATATTGTTTTCTATGGGGTGATGTTTATAATAGGTTGGGGAAATCCAAATTTTCCAATGTTAGCATTTCTATTTTATACTTGTTGTCTAATTTTAATTTTTAGGATTTTATTTCGTTTTTTAGTTATCTAATGTAATGAAATATATTAATTAGATAAGGTATTTTTTCTTCCTATATATATTCATGTGTATAATATTATATAATATAAGTCACATTTTTTTAAGAAAGAGATCTAATTTAAACATCTTGGGACCTTACATTCTTCCCTTATTTAAAAATTTCAACCCTAAAATTTCAACTCATATTCTTGATTGAGAATAGGTGAGGGTAATACTATTTCATTGTTTCCTCTCATTTTAATGACACCACTTCATATTTGTGGTTTCTCTATAACATATTGAGAATGTAAGTTGTCTTTTTGTGTATAATTTTTCCTCTACAGTCTAATATATCTATCGAAAACTCCTCATAAGGGGGGATATTTTATTGTTTTACCACCTCTAGACTCAATTCATGTGAGGGATTAGGTATGTACAACCTCAATAGATATATGTGTAATACATCATGAACTTGATCCAGATTTGGTGGAAGTGCTATAAGATATGCCACTTGTCTTATTTGATCAATTATTTTAAAGGGGCCTATGTACCTAGGGATATGATTCCCATTATTTAAAAATATCATGACTCTCATCCATGGTGATATTAAAAGTATTTTTTCTCTAACCTCACATTCTAAGTCCATTTGACAATTTTCAGCATATATCATTTTTCTAACTATAGGAATCTTTTATGTTTTGTTGGATTTCATGAACTTTTTCTGTTATCTCTCATACAATATTAATAATATTGTTCTTTTTATCTCCAAATTAATCCTAAAAAATCAGATTTATACTTCTCTTCGAATATATATCTTCATATGGTGTCATTTAAATACTATAGTGGAAGTTGTTGTTGTATAACAACTCAAATAATGGGATTTGTTGATCACATCCACCTTTAAATTACATTAATCACGTTCTCATCATTCCCTCATGTGTCTAAATAGTCCTTTTAAAAAGGCCATCAAATTAGGGGTGATATTTTGTATATAATTTCAATCCAATATTTATATCATGTTGAATTCTTCTCCATAACTTTGATGTGAACCTTGGAACATAATCTGAAATGATTTAAACTAGAACCCCATGTAGCCTCACCACATCCTTTGTATATATCATTGGATATTGGTTCAGATTAAAATCTTTAATAATAGTGATTAAATGGTAAGTCTTGTTGATTAGATCCATTAAAATCAATATCACATTGTTTCCTTTATATATTCTTGCGATATTAGTGAAATATTCCATCGTGATATTTTCCTACCACCATTTTGGTATGGGAAATGGTTAAAATACCCATTTATGAATTTTTCTCTCAACCTTAACATGTTGAAACACCAAGAACCTAACATTGTAATAAAAAAACTCCCTTTTCATATTTTCCCATAAAGTGTGATTATGACAGTCTGCATACATTTTAGCGATTTCAAGATGTATATAGAATGTAGAGATATTAGCTTCACCCATCAAATCCATCTTTATCTATTTGATATATGGGAAATATAAACTTGTATGAAACATTATTAAATATTATTTGATAAATATTTAACTTTGAAAACATCCAATTCTTCATATCCCCTTTCATCTTTTTAATCAAAGGATCATCTCTATGAGTCCTCTTGATATTCAATTATAATGATTTTGTAGAAATAATTTGTTACAGGATTGATGATTTCTTATAACTTATGATTCCCATGAAAAACATTTCTTTTTCATTGATCAGTGGATATCCTTGAATCCATATCATTGTGAAAATATAGGGTCTTTCCTACTGAATTCATTCGCAACATTATTTTCTCTTTCTGGGTGATAATGAGTTAAATAATCGTAGTCTTTAATAATATTCAACCATAACCTTTATATCATGTTAAATTCATTTTTTTTAAATAAACTTAAATTATTGGTGGTCAATGTATATAGCACATTTCTCCCCATACATATATTCCCTCTATATCTTCATAGAAAAATGATTTTCTCTCATTCCAAGTCATGCGTACAATAATTATGCTCAAGAGTCCTTAACTATCGATGTGTATAAGAGATAACCTTATAATTTTTCATGAGGGTTATCCTAAAAACATTAATTGATGAATCTCTATAAACCAAAAAGTCCTTCTATGACAGAGGATAGAGTTAACATAGTTCCAGAAACAAATGTCTTCTTCAGTTCATGGAAACATTCCTCACAATACATTTTCCAGAGGAACTTCTCTCCTTTTAGAATTAACATTGTTAGTAGATTTAAAACACATGAATTTTTTCTAAATACCTCCTATAATATCCTTATAATCCCATAATGATACGGATCTAAGTTACCAGTGCAGGATAAGGACATTCATCTACAACCTTTGTCATGGCTGGGATAACAAATATTTCATCATTGTCTATAATATGTTCCAAGAATGCATTTTTGTTAACAATAATTCAAATTTTCTGAATTTAAAAATATATTATACTTGCTCATTATTTTCAATATAACATTTATATGATCCCCATACTCTATGATTTGTCTGGAATATATCATTATATCATTAGAAAAACAAGAAAAAATTTATCAATGAAATCCTTGAATAATGTATTCATCAAATCCATAAATAGAGTAGGAGAATTAGTGAAGTTTAAGATAAGAAAAAAACTCATAATATGCTCATATCATGTTCAAATGCAGTATTTAGAATATATTATTTCTTCACCCTGAATTTATGAGACCCATATTAGAGTTCAATCATGGAGAAGAATTGATCCCCATGAAGCTAGTCAAATAATTCATCAATCCTTGTGAGTAGGCACTTGTTCTTCCCTATGATCCTATTATGTTCTCTGTAATCCATGAATAGTCACATTTATCTATCCTTATTCATTAAAAATATAATAGGTTCTCCCAAATTAGACGTAATTTTTTTAGATAAATACCTTCTAAGAATGTTCTTCAAGTCATTTCTTTAATTTATATAACTCCAAAATTTTCATTATATTAGGGGTCTTCGATATCATCTTAGATCAAAGATTTTTTTTTTTCAATGGAGAACTCTACCTCTATATATCAGGTTGGTCTAGGAACCTCTTATCTAAATAATTCAAGGTATTCCAAAATGATGGGAATATTTTCTATGCTTATACAATTATTTCATTCTCTCTATTCACCAATTATCTCGATAAATAAGGCTATGAGAGGTTCTTTTATACTAATTTCAGGCTGGGATATCTCTCCTTTTAATATGAATATGGGATAACCATTGAATAATTTTGAAATTTAATTCACTATGTATTATGTATTAGAATTATACATTTAGGGACAATCCATCCCTAGTATAGAGTCAAATTCTTCAATGAGAATGACTAGTATATTTCTGATGAGATTGTACTCACTAATATTAATAGAAGAGTTTATATAAATTTTTGAATCTAGGATATTACACCCTGAAGTCTTGATTGATAACTCTATTTCTAGAAGTTTGGGATTGAATACATATTTTTCTCAAATATGGATGAAATAAATGAATCTGTAAAACTAGAATCAAAGTACATACTAGCTTTGATATCATAATGAGTGTACGTTCAACCACATTATTTAGAGCATCTACTTCTACCGTCATGAGAGAAAATGTCTGACCCTACTCCCTTGGCCTATGAAAAGTTTTATGGTGGTTTCCCTCCATTATCTTTGGATTTGGAAATTGATTAGAAAATTACCAAATCTATCCACACTTGAAGTAGTTAATATAAGGATGGGCCTACACCATCATTTATTTTGACATCGGTGTTGAGACTTTGGATCCTCACCTCACCATGATAGTTTATAACTATATATTAGACTCTTCAAAAAGTTTACCAATTGAAAATCCCATGAATATTGTTCATGGAATTATTATTCCAGCAATATTTCCTCCTGTGAAGTAGAAATCCCTTTCTTCATCTTCTACGATTAATATTCTTCCCCGATTTTGGCTCCACTTCACTTTTCTTTTCATTTAACCAATGTGAGAACTATTTATCTATAGACTACAATTAAACATTTATATAACTCCACACTATCTCCTCATATAATTAATAGTCTCAATTTTCTAAATTCCTCTACATATAGGATCTCAAACTACTGAAGAATCTATCAAACATTCCTGTACGATCCATAAAAATTATAGAGGTGTATGGGGAAAGTGTTTTAAAGTTCATATCATAGTTTCCCACTGATTAATTTTCATTTTTATTCAGATATATGAATTCATTTTCCATTTATGATCACAAATAATAGTGAAAATATTTATTGGAAAGGTATACCTTGATCTATTCCCACTCCATTGCATGAATCTATTTTCTTATCTTCATTTTTTAATCAGTTCCTTCAACTAATTTTTTTCTCCTTCTATTGGTATACTTATAGGGATAACTTTCAATATCCTAAAAAAGGATTACAAAAAAATTATTTTTATTGATAAAATCCATTGATCAACAATCAATGAGTTAGTAGATTAGCTTAAAGAAGGTGGTCGTTGAAACACGAAGGTAACAACAAAACGTTTTCACCTTTAAGGTGAATTTGGTCACTAAACTTGATTCATGTTCTCATTCAAAAATAAAGTTAGGTTATTCATTATCCTATTTAATTTTTCTATTAAATCTTCCATTATAATTCCATTACTGAGTCATCTATTTCACCCATCATTTACATGGTTCCTCTTATTTTGAACCATTTTTTTAAAATAAAACCTACGCGAGAAATGGGTTTCTATTAGGAATATTATAATAATAATGGGTGTTTATATAATAAAAAATATTTTGAAACTATGATATTCATGTGTCTCATCTAATAAAAATTACATTTTCTATACATATTCCGTATTAGTTCATAAAACACTTGTGATTAACCAAACACATCCCTCAGTATTCTCATACCAAATGTTCATTAAGGTCCATTGTTATGAACGTATTCCCGACTAATTCTAGATCAATATGATGATTTCAAGTATTAATCCTAGGTATATCGATTCCAAAGACACATCCACTTATAGTATCCAGATAAAGATGTATTTTATTAGAGATTACATACATAGTACTCCCAAAAATACAAGTATTTGTTCATATATTTAACCATTTCCATTGGGTGATACTATGTATTTCTATTCCTTAATTACAAAACAAAGAAAACAATACACTAACACCACCTACAACATCCCAAAATTTTATTATAAAAAATTTTCATAACATGAATGAAAATTTAGGATATTTTAATGTTCAGTATCTTTGAAATCTAGACTTAATAAACGAAACACTATTTATTTATAATCTACTTAAAAATATTATTCATGGAATCACTCTAAGATACTTTGACTACATATCATATCCTAGTGAAATATATCCAAGGAAATGGGTGAGTGTGTGCTCAATAATGAAATAAGAATGGGAGACATTTATCTTGTAAACATGAGGCATATCAATAAAAACATTAGGTATAAAAATATAACATGATCAAGAAAAAACAAGGAGTATCACAATAAAAATAACATGAATCATAACATAGAAATGTGGATATGGAATTTAAATGATACATTCATTGTAATATCACTAAGTATTATTAACTTGGTGTTATAGATCATAATTACTAAGGTTATTCACCAATGTATTGTAAAACATGAAATCTATAGAGATTAATTCATCACCTAGTACATTGGAGTGATATATGGGAACTCTGTTAAAAGTTATTAATTAATGTGAGTTACATATATCATAATAAATCATTCATTAAAAACACATGTGGAATAAAGAAACGATTTCTTATTAAAATCATGGCGTACAAAAGTCTTTAAAGACATGATTATTACATTATTATTATCCCATGGAGAGGGAATCTAGTCTCCATATATGTATATCCAATGACCAATAAATAATTGGTACATAGAGTTGAATATAAATGGAAAAAGAAGTTGTTTGTTTATTCACAAAAGAAATGAGAATTTCTCAAATAAAGAATGAAATTTGAGAAGTAAATTCAGCAGCATGATGGGTATAATAATGGTTTTATAAAAGGTAAAATGAGAGATAACAAGGGTATAAAATACATAAAAAAATATTATTATTGTAATTGGATAATAGAATGCAAAAAATTATAAATTAATTTATAAATTAGAATAAATGCCACAAAAGAGAACTTGAATGTAAAAGAGTAGTGAATATTTCAATTCCCTTGAAGAGTTACTCTTAAATCCTATGGATTGAAATCTTGGGGGATTGAGACTCCATGGGGGAACTCCTTGGGTGAAAAAATGCTGATAACTTCATGGATAGTGGTTTTTTAGTGACGGGGAAGGGTGAAATGGGTGGGTATTTATAGAAAATGGGGTTGAATTGTTTAATAATTTTCAAATATAGGTCTTTGAAATCATGGCTGTGGAATATGAAAAACATTTGTCTTACCCAAAGTTTTTCATCAATTTTATGGAAATTTCTATAAAATTTTATAATATTTTAATCCATTATAAATGAAAACCAATTTTTATTACTTCATTTGGCATATAAAAATACATATTCCTTAAAGTAAAGTTTTTAAAATGAAATATTCGATTTTAGACTCTCAAAAGTAAATTATAGTTTAGAATTTTGTTAAGATCTATTATAATTATTAATATTAATAAAATAAAAATATTTAGGTTCTGGATTGTGGTTAAATAATAAGTACATAATTATGACATAGATATGATGTCACAAAACATACAAAAACCCCAAATGGTATTTTTTCTATTTACTAAAAAATGGTATTTTATAAAATTATCAAAAGCCTACCCTAAACTAAATTTGATGTACTTATTTCAAATATAATATTTTTTTATCAGAATAATGAGGAATTTAATTTTTAAAAATAAATATATTTATTTTTTGAAAAAACGTTTTAAGACATATGTAAATTTATAATACTTACAAAAATTTAATAGGCCATTATAAAATTATTTATTCATTTATATTTAAATAAGAGTGTTTAAAATAATATTATAAATATTATTTATAACACAAGTATTTATTATAATGATTTATATATTTTCTAAAAAATAAAGTTATTTGTGTTCAAAAATCATTTTATCAAACTCTTATTACTTAAAAATATACAATAGTATGAAAACTTTTTCTCTAAATGGGATTTATGGGATACAAATTTATTTTCAAAAAGAAAATTACACATTAATAAAATAATTCTTGGATACATGAACCCTTATTACACATGCATATGATATGTGGTTAATGTGTGTGATAGTGTTAGTTTCATGGGGTGGATCATCTAATATCAACCGAGTGATAATCTCCACTAACAAGAACATATCCCATATGTGATTCAATTCGAGAATTATTTGTTGTAGTTTATCTTAGTCTTGGACATGGGAAAACGCTAATAATTCTACCTCCCTTACAAGTTATAAAAATAGGCTTCAAATGGAATGATTTCACTTATTGAGGCCATCATTTATAATTTCTTAATCAATTATACATTTTCAACACTACTTATCTGAAAAAATTGTAATTATAAAATTTTTACCAAAGGGTATAGGTCCCAACTATCAAATTGGTCAAAATCATATAATAATCAAATCTGAATAGGCATGTTTCTGTTAATACCCAAAAATAAAAATTTATTCTTTCAATAAATATTCAGTAAAATTCTTATTAAGGTTATATTTTATGATTATTAAGATGTGTACTATTTCACTAATATTTTTTTATTTCTATAGTATTGTTTTTGCGTGCGGTGATTCAAGAATAATTGGATGATCCATATTTTCCAATTTTATCTTTTCTATTTTATATTTTATACCCAATTATAATTTTTGGAATTTTAGGTGGTTTCATATAAAAATAATGTAATTATATTTATTAATTTGATATGGTATTTCTTCTTCATCTATATATTAAATGTGTATAATATTATATAAAATAAAAAAATTCTTAGTTAAAAATAATAATTAAAAAATTCTAGGTTGTTAAAAAGATCATGATACTATTGAGTCAAGGCTTTTGTCATTGGGTTTTCCATATTCTCTTCTATGGAAATATTTCTAACAGGAACCTCACCTATATGAGAAAAATCCTTCATGAGATGGTACTTATAACGTATTTTCACTATATGCTAATGCGACCTTGTCTCTTTTGAGGGATCCAGCACTGAAATATTATCATAATAGAGTGGGATATGATCTTTTCTACTAGGTATATTTTCAAGATCTGGATGAGGTTTCATATCTATACTTCTATATTTATATTTAATAAGATGCAGTATACATAGAAAAAACTGTATAGTTGGTTACCATATCCTTCTTTGAGATATTCCCACTCAAAACACCTTTATTCAAAGTAATTATGTATCCCATATATGATTAAATATCATATTATTCTATTTGGAAACTATAATCTACATATCCTATGATGACTTGTTTCTCATCTTCCCCATATAAAAAATACATATCCTTAGTATGAATAAGGTATAAAAGGATTGTTTGGATTACCAACCAACGGAAGTCACCTAAGTTAGAATGATATATTCTTATTGCACACAAGTAATATGAATCATCAAGCTTAGAACATTGCACATCATACATGATTAATAAAATAAATGATGCATATATAATCCTTTCCCTTAATTATAATTCCTCACATGTATAAGGAAATGTTTTTTAAGAAAGATGAATTCCATGTGGCACTATAAAAAATAACTTCTTTAATTGTTATATGCTGCACTTATTCAGTATGTTTTCAATATATATACTTTGAATTTTCCAAGTAGCCTCTTGGATCTATCACAAGGGTTATTGATCCCCAAAATGTATGATACTTATCATAAGTCATTTATTGAGAATAATTTATCCAATATGGACTTAAATAAACGTATGAAAAGTATTTCATATCCAATAAGTAATATTACATTGACATGTACTATTTTTAAAATGACTTCAGTACCACTAAGTCCTTTATAGACACATGGCTCACATTCATTCTCTTTGAAACCGAATTTTTTATGCCTTCATCAAAAAGATTTTTACCAAGATTCATTTTTTAATCCTTATATGAATTATTTAAAAAAAATTATATCTTATTGGGGTCCTTTGGAGTCAAAAACAAATCTGGATTTATTCTATAGACATCTTATAGAAAATTCTTTTTAAGGAAGTCAATTTTTACATCTATTCACTAAATCTTATAGTCATGGAAGTCCACAATGGGAAATAGAGTTATAATAGATTTTATCATATCAAATAGTGAAAAGGATTTATTATTGTTAATTTCATCATGATATTTAAAAAAATTTATAACTATTCGAGCCTTATAGGTACTGACTTTCTGTAACACCCGTAGATTTTGTGAACTAACTGTTTATGTATTAATTTATTCTTTTTCATATTTTTCATTTCGTACAACAGTAAAACTAGAATATTTTATATTAAATCACTATGTTTGGATTTATTTATATATAAGACCATAGTAATAATTAAATACATGAAACATAATTTTTATCTTTCTCTATATGGAACATCGTGGTTAGCTTGCGTTACACGCAATAATATCTTTCCTCGATGGACTGCGTAACATGCATGATTGGATTTTATTGAATGACGCTGAATTATTTAATATAACCTAGATGTTATATTAGTATTTTTGAATAGGGTTAACCAAATAATGAAATTATATTGTATATAAAAATATAAAATGAATTAATTATTTACAAATTAATTAGAAATGAATCTTAAAACTGATTGAATATAAAGGAAAATATTATTATACCCACACAACTATTTTACACTAATAAAATTAAATTAATTAAAATTAGTGAGTGATAAAAATTTAATACATATGTTATATATTAAATAAAATATTTTAACTATTCATCCCCTAGATTTTACAAACATAAGATAAGAACAATCCCAATTTTATGCTTCAAAACCAATATTTTTATTAAGACATCTTTACTACCTTTTAATAGAGAATCCATTTAAAATACAGTATAAAGAACTTTTAAGGATTAAAAATTCCAAAAATAAACTTCATCTTTGAAATATAAACTTAATAATTTGGTTAGGGTAATTTTTTGTTATTTTTCTATGAAGTTTGTTTTTTAGTGAATAGTGTCTGATATTGAATTCTAGTTCAAAACTTCTTTTCATAAAATTTATTTATATGATTAAATTGAATTTAATATTTATTTAAAATTTTAATTAGATAATATTTTTATAAATAAAACAAATTTAGTTCATTGGAATAAATTTCACATTTAAATTTAATATAAAAACATTGACAACTTTTGAATGTTTTTACTTTAAAAACCCGCATTATCGACCCAGCTGTGTGATTCAATTTTAAATTAACTTTTACCCGTATGTTATTGGAATTTGGAAAAATTAATTCCAAATTTCGAATAATAATAATTTATAATTTCTAAAAAGTTTAAATTATTTTATGACAAAAAATATTAGTGATAGTAATTAAAATTAATTACATCGAAAAAGGTGAATTAAGCTTAACTAATGACTAAACCTTAAATTTAAGACTCAAAACGACCTAGATACTTATCCAAGAGGCATTTTATAGAAATATTTTTACCCTATAATCCCATGGATCTAAATTTCTCCTTTTTTTGATATACATTCAACATTAGAAATGTGGGTGGAATTCTCTCTTCAAATATTTACAAGAGTGTCACTCCTCCTCCACAATGAAAAGGATTCCTATCCTCCAAATTCCTCAGACTTATAAATCACCATGGCTCACCCAAAATATGATCAAATAATTTAAAAACCTACCTACCTTCCCTAAATAAGTCTCATATTTGGCAGAAATAATTCCCAGGAATCCTTTTGGCACAAACGAAAAGGAGTTACCCAATTAAGAGGTAACGTCTTCTCTCAAGATCCTATATATTATTTTATTTCTGCACCCATACACTCTCTTTATTACATTAATGAAGTAAAAAATAATTATAATCAAATAATAGTATTTATATTCTATGTTTAAGACCAAAAATTACACACACCCTTATTGAATGGGTATCAAATATGTTGTTTACATGTATGACGAACTACCACCTCACTGAATGAAGATTGTTCATTTTTCCTTGAACTCCTATCAAGGTGAACATTATGATGGATATATGTTTATATATATATATATATATCATATATTATATTTATTATTTATTTAATCTTATATAATCTTTTTATAACACATAACATTTTTTACTTTCCATTTGTTGTAAATATGATAATTTCATTTGAGGATGTGTGGACTACCACCCCCTCAAAGTGATGTGATTCTTTCACACATTACATTGAATGTATTAAGGATGTGTTTAGTTAAATTATATAAAAAATATAAAATTATTATGATAATATAATTATATTATATACATATATAGATATGTCATTTTCTTTCTTTCTTTCAATATGACAATAAAAATGCAAACAATGTTAATGTGTACGTACATCTACCTGTCTCAATGAACGGTGTATTCCATTTCATAATTATATATGTATACATTATTATAATAAAAATATAATGAATATAAATGATATTTATATCAGGGTTTTCATTCTTCAAACATGATATATGTATATAGAAAGGATATATAACAAATTAAGACACATGCAGAGAACAAATGGGATATTACCTGAAGTAAAATCATAACATAGGATTGTTAACAAGAGGGTAATATAAGGTCATAATAAAAACATATATGGTATTATATATAATAATATGATTCTATATTTTTTTTAAAAAAAATTATAATTATTATACAAGTGGTTTGAATGAGTACGATGAGTGTTAAGACATAAGACAATGTGATTTCATCTCACTTTTTATTTTCATGAGATACATTCATTATTAACCACCAATTCATTTTGTGTGGTGGGTATAAAGACCATGTATGTATTGTGTGATTATTATAATTAATATAATGTTTATTTATATATCTATTCTTTGATATTTTATTCATTTAATTTCTGTTTAAAAAGTTACAAGATTAGTAATTTAATGTTGTCTCAATTTTCCATCTTTGAGACACATCCCATGTTATGAACCAATATTTTTCCATTAGGTTTATATACTTCATTTGAAATTTTATATCATTAATAATATTATATTAATTATTGTTTGAGATTCATATAATTTCATTTTAATAAATAGAGAATATGGACCAAAGTTACCAAGTGGAAGGAGTTTATTGAAGAAATCTCATCACTTTTCGTGACTGTTCATGTTCATGATTCCGTTGATAGAATCTTATTATCCATATATTAAGAATACTAATGATTTTTGTATCCTCATTTTATTCATGATATATTAATTTAATGGTATCAATTTTACACACTTTGGTACGTAATATAATTACTAATGTGTTTTTTATAGATCCCAGCATTACCCTCTCTTCATTTGGAAATATGTGCCACTTAAAATCAATGTTTTCTAAAAAAAGAGTTTCCAAGAATATTATACTATTATCCTAAAATTGTTAAAACAAAATTTTACCCTCTCTTTTGCACCAATGTTTTAAAAGGACTCTTCTTGTCACTTTCTGAACAAATAATTTTACTAACCTTTTACCATGAAAAAAGAATGGTCTTATTACCTCATATGACATGTATAGATTTACCCACTATTATTTATATCAAGATTCACTTTCACATTTAAATGTTTAATTTTGAAGAAAATATTTACAAAAACAATATTAAAATATATGGTTTTAAAAAAAATTCATGATTTATTTATAATTTTTTAAAAAAATTCAAGGAAAGTATTTTTCGTAAAATTTTATGATTAATTTATATGGTTTTTAGGAAAATGGTATTCAAAATGTTTTCAAGAATAATTTATATTTTTTAATGGAATGTTGTTTTTAAAATTGTTTCAATATTCTTCTATATGTTTTTAAGGAAATGAGTTTCAAAATGTTTTATGGTTTCAAAAGCATTTTTTCCAAGATGAAAGGATATTTACCTCAAGAATTTTTTTCGAAATATACATTCATGTTATTTTCCAACGATGATTACATATGTTGATGTTACTCATGACCTTATAGGAAATAATACAATGTTTCCATTAAAATTATTTATATAAATTTTTATGTTTTGATGGAATGATGCATAAGACACCCATTTCACTTCCATGGGTTTTATTCTTTTGAAACTCTCTTCTTTTAACATGTTATTATTTAATTAATTTATTATGAAACATGTCTATTTTCATAGGATATGATGTGATGAAATGTTAATGAGAACAATATTATTTCATGGGCTATGATTTGATGTTTATAAAACCTATTTCTTATTATGTTTCATGATATGGTGAAATTTTTATTATATTTTTTGAAATGTATAAATGATTTTATTATGAGATGGGAAGGACCTATATCTCCCTCCATTGCATTGGGTAATGATAATTTGTACATAATATTATAGGGTACATGAGATATAAATGAATATTGAAAATAAGATGGTGCATGGGTTGTAGCCCAATATGAAAAACAAGAAGTTACGTGGGTTATATCCCCCACCCAAAAACTAGAAGGTACATGGATTGTATCCCAAGCCTAAAAAAAGGTACATTAGTTGTAGCTGAAGCCTAAAAACAAGAAGGTGCATGGGATGTAGCCTAAGCCTAAATGTATGAGGTTACATGGGTTGTATCCCACTCCTGAAAAAAAGAAGGTACATGGGTTTTCTCCCAATACTAAAAGTATTATGGTACATGGGTTGTTAAACCAAGCTCGAAGTAGGTACACAGGTCATATACCAAGAATAATATGATATAATTGTCTTGGTAGGTAGTCATGACATCGTATTTTTTATTATTTTATGTATGTTACAAATTCCTTGTCTTTTTCATATGTTATTCTTTTATAAATTATGATCTTATTTATTTTATGATCTTTATCATATGAACTTCTAATCATTATTATGATCTCTTATATGAAGGATATGATCATAAAATGTTATGATCAAGTTCCATAACCCTTTTTTTCTTGTTATGCTTACACATTTCATGTCTTTACCCTTAATGATCATATGAGATCACCCTATTCTTAGGTTTCTATTCCGCAGGTTATAAAGAAAGGTATTAGGTTGAAGTGCTAAAGGTGGATATTTTAATAGGGTATGTTGAAGGTCTTTCACTGGGAGAGAAAAGTTTTCTTCCATGTTTTGAAACATACTAAACTATTTGGTTCCTCAGGAATTTTTTTAGTAATGTACTAAATATTCATCTAAAATGTTGTAACATCCATGAATGTTATGTTTAGGTCGCTATAGTTGGTATCGAAGGAAATTTTTAGTCAAACATTGGAAACAATGTGGAGAAATATTTAGTTGATTACTAGTAATATTTCTATGTATATTTCTAGGAATGTCTCTAAGGATATGTATAAGGATGATTTAACATTTAGGAAAATGTCCTAGAATTTTAGTAAAGGATAGAGTAAGTGGTTTCATAGAAATACATTTATGTCTAGATACTAAAGTGGATGTGCCTATAGAACATATGTGCATAGGGGTAACTACTTTGACAATATGTCTTGGGCCTAACTTGGGGTAAGCTGGTATATGACAATGGGCCTTTCTCCATGAGTGGATTGACACTCCCAGGGGACATGATTTAGAAACCCACAAAATCATTATAAACAGTTATGATGGATTTGAATAGAATGTGATTATGAATAACCTCTGATAGACATAATGTGTTATCGATTAAAATAAAGGTGTCCTGATTTAGACATCCTATATGAAATTTTTCATGATTATGTTATTTTCTTATTTGATATGTCTTTTTCACTCCGTGGTTTCTAGTTTTAGTCAATGAAGAGAACCAAAAAGAACATGGTTCACATTGAATGTTTCAAATGTGTAAAGTATGAGAATTAGAGAAATTGGTATCCTAGTTAGAAATATCCTAAATAGAATAAGGAAATTGGTAAAATTATAGCTTATATATCTAAAGATAAAAATACCAAAAATGACATGTGAAATGTATGTGATGTTTATTTAATATTGTTTACATTAATAATAATAAGCATTTTTATATTGAGGTGAAGGAACCCAAATAAAAAATTCATATTTCATTTTCTTGGAAAGAGGTATTATGGAATATGTGGATGAAACATGATTATTGGTTTAAGAATAATGTTGTATTAATTAACTATTTATGTTTTGGAATTCCAAGGTTATGGTATATGATTCGTGAAATATTAAGTACTTATAGAATAAATTTTCATTAAGGATTGAAAATAATATGTTTAATGGTGATGAATATTTAGAATATTGTTATTTTGATTAAGGGAAGGTAACCCTTGATGTGATCATGATATTCATGAAATTATGTTTTGCTTGAATTAAGAGAAAAATTATTTGGATAAAGTAAATTTTATAGCCCTGACTACCCTATATCTGATTATTTATTGGTTGAAAAAGTGGTATATGCTATCATGAATGATGTTTAAAACTTCTCGGATTTATGAAATATATCTAGTAACCATTGTAATAAAGAATAATTCCATGTTTATAAAAGTATTTATGGTAATTAATGTTATTACCATGTCCCAAGGGAATATACGATGAGGGTATTTGCATGTTTGGAATGTGAAAACCAAGTTATAATTTGTGATATATGGGGGAATAAATTTAAAGATGATTTCAGGAATTTATTTATAAAGTGATGAATTTTAATCATTTATAATTTTTATAAGGTTAACCATTTATAGTATGTATAAGTTAAACATCATATGATATTTTTGAGATGAAATTATTATCTCACAAAATGCGGATTTATTCATATTTTATAACCTATTTTAAAAACATAGTTTTGATGATAACTGATGACGAATAGGATGACGTATCATTGGTCTCACGATCTATTAGTAATTAATGAACAACAAATTAATCATCCTTTTTTATAGGAAGATGTGAAGTGGATCACATAACAAAAAATTGTGATATTTTCCTAAAATCATGCAAGTATATCTCTTAATGAAAAGTCTTCAACTTTTGGAAAAAAATATTTTGAAACCAAAAACGTTATTTGAGTACCTTTGTTTCTGATAAATCAAATGGCCCCTTATATCATCTAATGTTTTTGGATTTGTGATAGTTGGATTTCTCCAAAAATTGTTCTCTATCACTCTCCATCAGAACAAGATAATAATATTTCTCTTCCATATCCATGTTTTCACATCACACCTATATTCTCTTATATGGAAACATATTACTTGGGGTTACTTTTATAGTTCATACATTCCATTTTTAAGTGATGTTTTAGTATTCAATATTATTTTTTGGTATTGTATGAATGAAAAACTAATGCATTAAATCTTTGATAACCCAAAATAGTTTCTCGGGAAAAAATCATTTTTAAGGGGGTAGAATGTAACACCCAGACATTTTATGATTTATGTTTTTAATATTAATTTAATGTTTTTATTATTTTTCATTTCATGCAACACTAAAATTTTTATTTTATATTAAATCACTATGTTTGTGTTGTGTGATATGGAAAACCTAGTTAATCATGCACTACGTGCAATTTAAATTTTATCTTTTTCAACACAACACACTGAAGTTATCTTGTGTTACATACAATAAGGACTTTCCACGATGACTTTCATAACACATAAGATTGAGGTTTACTTAATAACGATGTATTATTTAATATAACCCAGACGTTAAATTAGTAGTTAAATTTTTTTAACTATCTTGTGAAAATATATGGTTTATAAAAATATAAAATCAATTAATTGGTTACAAATTAATTAGAAATGAATATGGAAATAGATCGAATATAAAAGGAAATATTTTTATACCAACAAAAAAGATTTACCCTTATAAAATTAAATTAATTAAAAGTAGTGAGTGATATTAATTTAATATATTTTTTATATATTGTAGAAAATATTTTTTTATTTATCCAGTATATTTGATATACATATGATAGTAACAAACCCAATTTTATGCTTAAAAACCTATATTTTTATTAAGGCATTTTACAGCCTTTTAACGGAGAACCAATTTTAAAAATATTTTTTTTTGAAATTTTATAGATAAAATATGTCAAAATAAACTTCATATTTAAACTATTAATATAATAATTATGTTAGGTTTTTTTTTGTTTTTCTGTGAAGTTTAATTTTTTAATGAGTAGTTGAAGATACTGAATTGTAGTTCAAAACATATTTTTATAATAATTTATTTATAATAATAAATTTCATTTTATATGGATTCAAAATTATATTTAGGTAAATTTTTTCTAAATCAAGGAAATAAAGGTCATTTAATTAATTTTACTTTAAAATTGAATAAAAAAACATAGATAAATGTTGAACATTTTTACTTTAAAACCCCGCATTGTCGACCCGACTCTGGGATTAAATTTCAAATTAATATGTACAAATCCGGCGATTTAAATTTAGGAAAATGGATTAAATATTAAGAATAATAATAACTATAATGTCTAATAATATCAACTTAGTTTTTTACCCAAAATATTAGTGAATGTAATTAAAATTAAATACATAAATTAAGGTAAAATTAAGCTTAACTAACAACTAAACATTATATTTAAGACTCTTAATGAACTGGAAACATTTCCATGATCAAATGGATATCCCTATATCGAACTTATATTACATGTTTTCTATATGGACCATTATTTTTTCCAATTTAAACATGAAAAATTTTGGTGTATTTCTCTCTTCATATATTTTCAAGAGTGTCACTCCTCCTTCCCAATAAAAATCCCTCCTCTCCTCCCACTTCCTCACACCTCCCAAGCCAATTGGTTCACCCAAACACTTCTCAAATAAGATCCCAACATCAATACCTTATCAATATAATCCTTAAATTGGGTAAAAAGAAATATAAGGAATCCTTTGGGCACAGACTAAAAGGAGTTACTTGATTAAAAGGTAACATCTCTTCAAAAGATCCATTATTTTACTTTCTTTCTGAACCCCTCCACTATCTTTATTACATGATTTTATAAAAAAACTAGTATCCTAATTATACTAGTATCTTTTTAATAATATGGTTTCTATATAAACTTACACACACTTTAATCGAATGGGTATCAAACATATTGTTTATGTGTATGATGAACTACAACCTCACTTAACGATGATTAATCATTTTTCTTTTACCACATCTCATGGAGGAAATAATGAGAAAAAATATTTTAATATATGTCATATATTATATTTATTATTTAATTATCTTATTTATTACTTTTACAACCCATATATTTTTTTCTTTCCATTTGGTGTAAATATAATAATTTTGTTTCAGTAAGTGTGGACAACCGCCCCTCCAAGCAATGTGATTCGTTCACACACTACATGTAATGTATTAAGTTTGGGGTTAGTGAAAATATATAAAATATATAACAATATAATTCTAATTAAAGTAAATTATTTATATATATAAATTAATTTCATTCTATTTTTTATTGCAATGCAACAATAAAAACGGAAACAACGTTCATGCATACAGACGACTTACCATGTCCATGAAAGGTGTGTTCCATTTCATAATTATATATTCAATAGATTATTATAATAAAAATATAACAAATTAAAATTATATTTATATCATGGTTCTTATTATGGAATCATGATATAAGTATAAGGACAAAAGATAAAAGAAATTAAGATATATTCAAAGAACAATGCAGATATTTCCTTAAGTGAACCCTTAACATTGGATTGTTCAAAAAAGGGTAATATAATGTCGTAATCAAACCATATATGGTATTGGATATAATAAAATGGTTATTTAAAATATATATAATAAATTTTTATTTATTATACTTGTGGTTTGAATGATTACGATGATAATCAGGACCCAATATAAGCGGATTTCGTCTCACTTTTTATTTTCTTATGATACATGCATTATTGACCACCCATTCCTTTTCATGGGTGTGTATAATACCCATTTATGTATTATATAATTATTATAAATAAAAAAATGGGTATTTAAATATATATTCTATGAAATTTCATTCACTGGGTTTATGTTTCAAAATTTACCAAATCGGTAAAGTAATTTTGTCTCAATATTCCTTCTGTGAGAAACATTCCCAACTATTAAACTATATTTTTACATGTGTAACACCTCAAACTTACACGGTATTCTTCACTTTGAATAATACAATAGTGTGTGTTGTAAGCAATATCGAGTTCTAACACACCCCAACCAATCAAACTAGCCGTTATGAATAGTAATACCCATTTTTTGAAATTTTATAAATTTTATATTTTAAAATGGACTTCATTTTTGGATTCGGAATATCGAAATTATCCTAGGGTGAATTTTTGGTATTTTTCTGAAAAACATCATTTTTTGATGAATAGTGAGAACACTAAGTGGTAGTTAAAAAACTGAATTTTTCATAAAACATAATTTTACCACTTCTGTGAGTGGAATTTCTAAAATCCAAGAGAAACGGTTAATATAAAGGAGTAAAATGTGGTTCAATGAGATAAAAATAATTTTTGGTGAATAGTCACTTTTTACTTTTATTTACCACGGTTAAAAGTAAATAGGGTAATTAAGGGTACAAATGATATTAATATTACCTTAAAACATGTCCTAATTCTATTGGACAAGTGTATATCGTCCAAAAACAACCTTAGGAATAAAGTATTATCATTTAGGTCCACTTGGATTAGATTAGGACATTTATTATTATTTAATTCAAAGAAGAGTTAAAAGAGTTAAAATCAAAGTTTAATTACTAAAACATTTTTAATATAGGGTAATAGATAAGATAAATTCGATTGTAAATATTAATTAGAAAGATAAAAAGATTTACTACATAATGGTATTTTATTTATAATTTTTAGACATTAAATAATTTAATTTCTTTATGAGACAATAGTGATGCAGTAATTACCCAATTAATGAAATATTAAAATAATTGATATTATAAATATCCAAATAAATGAAATTCTAGACTTTTTATGAATTAAAATAATTTTCTATGTTAATATAACATGTTTGTATTGATTTAATTAACTTTTTTATATGTAATCATTCTGTTATGATTTTCACACAAATCAATTTTCCAAATGGTGTAAAAATTGACATAAAAGAGTTTTTAAAACAAATATTATATTTTTAATTGATATTCAATTCCTAAAAATATAAGGTTCGTCCAAGAGACATATATCATGATAGGTGTCTCATTAATGGACCACTTGGGGGTCGCTTCTAGGTATATAGTATGTTTATTAACTATATAATATAAAAATACAAAGTGACATGGTAAGTGTCAAACTAATTAACTAAGTGTTAAAACTAAAAGATAAGGTTAATACAATGACCCAAACCTGTCTAAATTCTATTGGTTGAGTGGTTTTCGACCCATCCCCACCTTAACCTTTAAATAATCCACTTTGGAGCCATTAGAAACCGAATATGAGTTTATTATAAAATAATATTTCTTGCTTTTCCAAAGGTGCCCCTCACCCCTTTTATAAAAGAGCACTCCCCCTTATCACTAATTCACACATTCAAAGCCTTTTTTATCATCCAAACCCTACCCAAATACTATCTCAACTTCCCTAAATTCAACCTAGAGGCCTTAGTTTGATCATCAAGCCAATCTAAGGATCCCTTTTGATCAAATCAAAAGGGAGAACCCGAAGAAGCGGCAATGTTTTCACCACCCTCTTTCAAGTTCCTTTCTTCTTCAACTTCTTCTTTCTTTGTTATTCCCATTCTAAAATAATAACTCCAGTATATTATATAAAATATTATGTTATTATAAATATGGTACAACCATATTCATTATTATATCCATCCTTTGAATGACATGTCACCATACGTGCGTACGTACGACTTACCGTCTCCACATCGTGGTGTAATTGTTATTCAATAAATTATTATTTGGATGGGTATAATAGTGATGTGTAATTTATGTAAATAATAAATATAACATGATAATGATTCTGTATATATGATATAACATCAAATCATATATTATTATAATATCAAAATAAATATATTGTCGCTCGTGCGTACGTACGGACTACCGTCTCCACGAACGCGATGAGATTCAGTCTCCATCGTATCCATTCAAGTATAGTTATCATTTTATTATTTAAAAATAATGTTTAAGGACATTATATCATTCTAGATATGAATAATATACAACCTATACATGAAAAACACGACATACAAAACAAAACATATAAAAGAAAATGAGTAAGTTAACACCTGAAATGACGATAATTCTAAAATATTATTAACAAAGCAATGTTAAAAGATCATATATGATATCATATTAATGCATATGATTCATGTATAATTTAATAACAATTATTTCACCATTATACAGGAGGTTAACCTACCCTCAACCAAGGAAAAGTACAAGGTAAGGGTTTATTTCGCAATCTCTTCATTATCCGTGGTTGTTTATACGTAACAATCTACTAGGATTTATTTATCATCCACATCCATGTTTCTTAAAAATATATTTCAAAACATTTTTACTATTTACTAGAATATTGGTTAAAGTCATTTATACCCTTGTTTGACTTTTATAAGTGGTTTATAAAGGAATATTTCTGTCGGTTTCCATACAAGGTCCTTTTTATCCTTTTCAACAGAATTAAGGTAAGAATGTCTTTATTTTAACTTATACAGAGGGTGCGGTTATTTTCCGCCATTATAAAATCTTTGATCCTTCCCTTAAAATCTTATAAGAAAATTTTCAAAGTAAATGTTTTATTTTATAATTATGTGACTTTTAAATGATTTCAAAAAAATGTATATTTCTCTCTAATAGTTTTGATTTCATCTATGTCAACATCCTTTGATGGATTTTAAGCTTATTTGAAGTTGATTTATTATGATACAAAACATCCATATTGTATTTAAGGTTTTGTGATTTGTTTGACTATGGATATTTTATTTTTATACCATTCATGGTTTATGGAGAAAGTATTGACATTTCGTATTCTAGTTTTAATACGAATGTTTATGTTATGTTTAAACCTGTTCATATGAGGAATGCATTGGACTTAATATGTGATGGGTGGAGCCCGCTATAGCTTCTCGATGCATCGATAGGTCTCATGAGACAAACTAGTGTCTTGGAACAAGGCCTTGAAAAAATCTTATTTGTAGTCTTGTCACGAGGCCTTGGCTATGTGGTTATGATAGTCTGGAATTATGCATTCCATCAGTCTGAAAGTGGTTATTGATAATGCATGTGATTATTTGATTAGTAGAATATCCACGTAAATAAGTAAATGGCATTATTTCATTTTATTTTTTCCATACTATGTTTAAGTTCAAGTTTAAAAGGCTTTTTTTTAATTATACATTTCCTAAATGTTTATTCTTATTTATGAAAGTTTCTTCTATATTGTTATCTTTACTGGGAATTTGAGCTCACCCCTTTTCTATGTTTTATTTTTTCCAGGATGTGAAGAAGTAATTTATGAATGACCTGCATGGATAGTATGAGGGGATAAGAGTGTGGACTAAAGAGACTATGTTGTTGTAGTTTTCATTTTATGATGTAATGTAAACTTTATTAATGTATCTAGTTATTCCAAGGGTACTAAACTAATCGGTCTTTCGAGACATGATCTTTCTTGTGATCATGCCAATGTTATGTAATAATTCACCGACTCTAGGTATCTAGGGTCGGGGTGTTATAGTTGGTATCAGAGGAAGTTTAGTAAAAATCTTGGAAGCTAGATATAGATAAAATCTGATTAGAGCACATGGACCTAATATGGACTTTGAGGAGTTGTATAGAAGAACTTCCCATAATTTTGGTACTGTAGAGATTTTTTGAGTTTTCCGAGCAATATATCTCTGTCTGGATATGAGAAGGTAGAGGCTGCTCTGGCATAGATGTACCTAGGGGTGAAACCTGAAAACACCGCTTTGAGCTAGACTCGAACGGGAACTGGTGCACGACAACGGGCCTTGCTACACTCTTGGTTACGACACTCCCAGGGGATATGCTTAGGATAACTCTCATTTTCTTTACAAATCATTATGAAAGGTTTATGAGTATCTATATATTCAAAGAAAACATTTTTATGATTATGGATTATATCTATAAATAGTTCAATTTATGTTAAGTGTTTTATAAGTATGGAATTATGTATTTTTCTTCATAAACTGATATGGATTATGCCATTGTTTAGAAATGGCACATAGTGGAATAAATGGAAACCATATCAATGCACGCACTCCATGTAGGGATTTCCCTCCTGCTCAAGATAATTACAGTGGAGCTGGTGATGCAACTGGTGCTAATCAACTAATCACCATACTGGGACAACTCACTCATGTTATGAATAATAACCTTACCCGTATGGAGCCCCTTGATCCACAACTTTGAGGATAAATGTTAGATCGCTTCATGAGGAAAAAACCACCAATTTTCATGGGAGTACAAATCCCTTAGTAGCTGAGAAATGGATAAATTCCCTAGAGAAAATATATCAGGCTTTGGAGAGTAGTGAAAGGGAAATAGTTATCATGGCAGTTTACCGCCTCACTGGAGATGCTGATCATTGATTCAAAACGTGAAGGAAGATGATGAAGTATCAAATTTGGAATGGAGGGAGTTCAAAGATATGTTTTTAGAAAAATACTTTCCTCGTAACCATCGAGCAGATATGGAAAGGCAATTTCTGAGTCTGAGACAACTGGAGGATGACAATGTCGCAAAGTATGAGGCTAACTTTACGAGGTTAGCATGGTATGCTGGAGATTATATACATAACCCAAGAAGTAAGATTGATCGTTTCTTTGATGGCTTAAAACCATTTATTCGTCAAGAATTAGTCTCACAATACTTATCTCCGTACGAAGACATTGTCTCCTGTGCTATTAAGATAGAGAAAGAATTCCTTAAGTCTTATGACTTTAAAGTAAAGCAAGAGAATAAGAGATCTGCTGATCAATCTGGGAATGGGAATAATGGGAAGAAGGGAAAATTTGAATATCCAACCTGCATTAAATGGGGGAAGAAACACCTTGGTACTTGCTTAAAAGGAGTGGGAGTCTGTTACAAGTGTGGTGAAAAAGGCCACCAAGCTCGTCATTGCAAGGGGAAGAAGGAATCTACTGATTTCCAATGCTACAACTACAGGGAGTTGGGAAATTAGGCAAATGAATGTCTTAAGCGTCAGGGTAACTTACCTCAGAAAATGCCAAGGGATCAAGGCCAAGCTTATGCTATCACTAATGATGAGGTATAAGCTCCGAAAGATGTGGTGGCAAGTAATTTAATGGTTTCCTCAAGTCTAGCAAATACATTATTTGATTCTGGATAATCGCATTGTTTCATATCTTCCTAGTTTTCTAAGAAAATTAGATATCTCTAATTTGATTTAACAAGGGAGTTGTCAGTTAAAACTCCTAAGGGAAGTATCATTGTAAGAAAGTTTTGTGAATCAATCCCCATTAAGGCACATAAATGTTCTTTATCTGCTGATCTCATCGTCATTCCTATGATTGAATTTGATATAATCCTCGGTATGGATTGGTTTCGGACCATGATTCGATGATTTATTGTAAGAAGAGAGAGGTTATGATTCTTGATGATGATGATGATAAGGAAAACCTTATCTTTAGAGTAGAATTGTCGCCACCTAATTCTTATATAGATCCTCCCCCAGTATCTCAACTAAATTCAATTATTGTGGAGGAAGAGAATTAATTGACTGAGGGTGAGGAAAGGAATGTTCAAATAGAGGATTTATCTATTGTGAATGAATATGTAGATGTGTTTCCGGAAGATTTACCTGGACATCCTCTAGAATGATAAGTTGAGTTTTCCATTGATTTAATTCTTGGATCAAGGCCTATATTGAAGACCCCTTATAGAATGGCCACTGTGAAATTAGTTGAACTAAATAAACAACTAGAGGAATTGATTAATAAAGTATTTATTCGCCCTAGTGTTTCTCCAAGGGAAGCCCCTGTTCTTTTTGTTGAAATGAAAGATGGATCTATGAGTCTGTGCATTAACTATAGGGAGATCAATGCTATAACAATAAAGAACAAGTATCCCCTACCTCGCATTGATGATTTATTTGACCAACTACATGGAGATCAGTAATTTTCAAAGATTGACCTTCGATCTGGATACCATCAGTTGTGTGTGAAGAAGGAAGACATTCCGAAGACATCATTTCGAACAAGGTACGGGCATTACGAGTTTACAGTAACGCCTTTTGGATTGACTAATTCACCCTCTGTTTTTATGGATCTAATGAATAGAGTTTTCAAGAAATATCTTGATGACTTTGTAGTGGTATTTATTGATGATATATTGGTATACTCCAAAAGCTACAAAGATCATGAAAATCACTTGCACATTATATTAAAGACTCTTAGAAGACATGAATTATATGGTAAGTTTAGCAAGTGTGAATTCTAACTTCAGCAGATATCTTTTCTTGGACATATTGTCTCTAAGGATGGAATTTCCGTTGATCCTTCTACGACCAAGGAAATCCAAGAATGTCCAGAACCGACGAGTATAACTGAGGTACGCAGTTTTATTGGTCTAGCAGGTTATTATCGACGTTTCGTCCAGAATTTTGCTCGGTTGGCTAACCCATTAACAAAGCTCACATGTAAAGGGGTTAAATTTTTTTGAAAAAAAAGTGTGAAGAATGTTTGGAAGAACTGAAAAGAAGATTATTCAATGATCCTATATTGACTCTACCATCGGGGAATGATGGGTTCATTATTTATAGTGATGAATCGAAGAAAGGACTTGGTTGTGTCATTATGAAGAATGATAGGGTTATTGCCTATGCATCACGACAGTTGAAAATTCATGAGAAAAAATATCATACTCATGATCTCGAGTTAGCAGCTGTGATCTTTTCTTTGAAGATATGGAGGCACTACCTCCATGGTGAAAATGTGATATTTATACTGATCACAAGAGTTTGAGGTATATTTTATCACAAAAAGAACTCAACATGAGGCAAAGGAGATGGCTTGAATTACTCAAGTATTATGATTGTACAATACACTACCACCCGGGGAAGGCAAATAAGGTAATAGATTCTTTGAGCAGAAAAGATAATGGAGTTTTTAACAGGATGAGAATTGAAAGGGATTCTATTTTCATGGATCTAGTGAATATGGATATGGGAATTACCATGGAAGGTGAGACATCAATACTTTTTAAAATGGTTTCCAAACAATCTTTACTAGAAAGAATAAAGATGATGAAGAATTTCAAAAGACGATTAAAGCTGTGAATGATGGGGGATTGAGTGACAATGTGTATAAAGATGGAATTTTGAAATTTGGGAGGAGACTTTGTGTTCTTGATATACCTGATTTAAAAAGGGAATTGTTGGACGATGCTCATAGTTCCAATTTCTCTATACACCCTAGGAGCACCAAAATGTATAAAGACTTGAAGGAACATTTTTGGTGGGACAACATGAAGAGGGAGATTGATAATTTTGTATCAAGATGTTTGGTTTGTCAATAAGTGAAAGCTAGAAGGAAACATCCTGGTGGAGTATTGCAACATCTTCCCATACCTGAGTGGAAATGGGATAATATCACTATGGACTGTGTCATGGGACTACCAAAGACTCTTAAAAGGAACAATGCTATATGGGTTATTGTTGACTGTCTTACCAAGTCATCACATTTTCTTGATTAAGAGAAGATCTACCACTAGAACATCTATCAAGACTATATATTGATGATTTTGTGATACTTCATGGAGTACCCCTATTGATTGTTTCTGATCGTGATCCCCGTTTTACTTCAAGATTCTGAAAAAGTCTTCAGAAAGCCTTGGATACTGAACTTCATTTGAGCACTGCCTGCCACCCTAAATCAGATGGAAAATCAGAATGAACTATTCAAACCCTAGAAGACATGTTGAGATCCTACTCACTTGACTTTCAGGGTATGTGGGATAAATATTTACCTCTAGTATATTTTTCATATAACAGTAGCTTCCATTCGAGTATTCAGATGGCACCATATGAAGCGTTATACGGAAAGCGATGTCGCACACCAACCTGTTGGGATGATGTTGGTAAAAGAAAACTTGTAGGCTCAGAACTGGTGGAGGAAGCGATGGAAAAGGTGAAGGTAATCCAAAACCATATCAAAGCAGCTCAAAGTAGGCAGAAGAGCTATGCCGATAATCAAAGAAAGGATTTGGAATTTCAAGTCGGTGATCATGTTTTCCTGAAGGTATCTCCATGGAAGGGAGTCATACATTTTGGTAAGAAAGGTATATTGAGTCCCAGGTACATCAGACCTTCTGAAATTCTTGAACGAATTGGGACTGTAGCTTACCGATTGGCAATGATACCAAGTCTCTCCAAAGTTCACGATGTGTTCCACATATCTCTGTTGAGGAAATACATGTCTGACCCAATGCATGTACTCACCTATGAGGAATTAGAACTGGAACCCGATATGTCTTATTGCGAAGAGCCCATCAGGATTCTTGATACGAGAGAACAAGTGCTGAGAAACCAAACGACTCGTCTGGTAAAAGTTCTATTGAGAAACCATAAAATGGAAGAGGCAACGTGGGAACCCGAGGAACTTATGATGAAGAACCCCCCGAGTCTTTTTATGAAATAATATTTTAGAAATTTAGAGGATGAAATTATTTGAAGGAGGGGATAATGTAACACCCCAAGCATCCACGGTACGCTTCTCTTTGAATAATACAATAGCGTGTGTTGTACGCAACATCAAGTTCTAACACACCACAACCAATCAAACTAGTTGTCATGAATAGTAATACCAACTTTTTGAAATTTATAAATTTTCTTTTTTAAAATGGACTTCATTTTTGGATTTGGAATATCGAAATTAGAATAGTGTGAATTTTTGGTATTTTTCTGAAAAACTTCATTTTTCTATGAATAGTGAAACCACTAAGTGGTAGTTAAAAAACTGAATTTTTCACAAAAATTAATTTTACTGCTTCTGTGAGTGGAATTTCGAAAATCCAAGAGACACGGTTAATATTAAGGAGTAAAATTCGGTTCAATGAGATGAAAATAATTTTTGGTGAATAGTAAGTTTTTACTTTTATTTACCACGGTTAAAAGTAAATAGGGTAATTAAGGGTAAAAATGATATTAATATTACCCTAACACATGTCATAATTCTATTATACAAGTTTATCTCAACCAAAAGCAACCTTAGGAATAAAATATTATCATTTAGGTCCACTTGGATTAGATTAGGACATTTATTATTATTTAATTAAAAGAAGAGTTGAAAGAGTTAAAATCAAAGTTTAATTAATAAAACGTTTTTAATATAGGTTTATACATAAGATAAATTTGATTGTAAATATTAATTGGAAATCTAAAAAGTTTTCCTACATAATAGTATTTTATTTATAATTTTTAGACATTATATAATTTAATTTCTTTATGACACAACTGTGATACAATAATTACCTAATTAATGAAATATTAAAATAATTGATATTATAAATATCCAAATAAATGTAATTTGAGACTTTTTATGAATTACACTAATTTTTTATGTTAATATCACATGTTAGTATTTATTTAATTAACTTTTTTCGAATTAATCATTCTGTTATGATTTTCACAAAAATCAATTTTCCAAATAGTGTCAAAATTGACATAAAAGAGTTTTTAAAACAAATATTATATTATTAATTGATATTCAATTCCTAAAAATCTAATTTTCGGACAAGAGACTTATATCATGATAGGTGTATCATTAATGGACCACTTGAGGGTCTCTTGGAGGTATATAGTAAGTTTATTAACTACATAATATAAAAATACAAAGTGACATGGTAAGTGTCAAACTAATTAACTAAGTGTTAAAACTAAACGATATGGTTAATTTAATGACCCAAACCTATCTAAATTCTATTGGTTGAGTGGTTTTCGACCCATACCCACCTTAACCTTTAAATAATCTACTTTTTAGCTATTAAAAATCGAATATGAATTTATTATAAAATAATATTTCTAGTTTTTTCAAAGGTGCCCCTCACCCCTCTTATAAAAGGGCACTCCCCCTTCTCACTAATTCACACATTAAAATCCTTTTTTCTCGGCCACCCCTACCCAAATACTCTCTCAACTTCCCTCACTTCAACCTAGAGGCCTTAGTTTGATCAGAAAGCCAACCTAAGGACCCCTTTTGATCAAATCAAAAGGAAGAACCCGAAGAAGAGGTAATGTTTTCACCAACCTCTTTCAAGTTCCTTTCTTCTTCAACTTCTTCTTTCTTTGTTATTCCCATTATAAAAGAATAAACCCAGTATATTATATATACTATGATGTTATTATAAATATGGTACAACCATATTCAGTATTATATCCATCCTTTGAATGACATGTCACCATACGTGCGTACGTATGACTTACCGTCTCCACATCGTGTTGTAATTGTTATTCAATAAATTATTATTTGAATGGGTATAATAATGAAGTGTAATTAATGTAAATAATAAATAAAACATGATAATTATTATTTAGATATTATATACCATCCAGTCATATATTATTTTAATATCAAAAGAATGATATTGTCGCTTGTGCGTACGTACGGACTACCGTCTCCACGGACGCGATGAGATTCATTGTCCATCGTATCCATTCAAGTATAATTATCATTTGATGATTAAAAAATAATTTTTGATGACTTTATATCATTATATATATGAATAATATACAACATTTCCATGACAAACACGGCTTACATAGCAATACATATAAAAGAAAACGAGTAAGTTAACACCCGAAACAACGACAATTCTAAGATATTATTAACAAAGAAATAATAAAAGATCATATATGATATCATATTAATGTATATGATTCTTGTATAATTTAATAACAATTATTTCATCATTATACATGAGGTTAACCTACCCTCAAACAAGGAAAAGTACAAGGTAATGGTTTATTTCACAATCTCTTCATTATCTGAGCTTGTTTATACGTAACAATCTACTGGTATTTCTTTATCATCCACATCAATGTTTCTAAAAAATGTATTTAAAAACATTTTTACTATTTACTATAATATGGTTTAAATTCATTTATACCCTTTTTTGACTTTTATAAGTGGTTTATAAAGGAATCTTTCCGTCGTTTTCCAAACAAGGTCCTTTTTAACCTTTTCGACAGAATTAAGGTAAGAATGTCTTTTTTTTTCTTATATGGCGGGTGCGGTTATTTTCTGCCATTATATAATCTACGAAGCTTCCCTTACAATATTATAAGAAAATTTTCAAATTAAATGTTTTTTTTAATTATGTGACTTTTAAATGATTTAAAAAACAGGGATATTTCTCTCAAATAGTTTTGATTTCATATCTGTCAACATCCTTTGATGGATTTTAAGCTTATTTGAAGTTGATTTATTATGATACAAAACTTCCATATTGTATTGAGGGTTTTGTTATTTTTTTGACAATGGATGTGTTATTTTTATACCATTCATGGTTTAATGGAGAATGTATTGACATTTTGTATACAAGTTTTAATATGAATTTTTATGTTATGTTTAAATCGGTTCATATGAGGAATGCATTGGACTTAATATGTGATGGGTGGAGCCCGCTATATCTCCTAGATTCATCGGTAGGTCTCATGAGACAAACTAGTGTCTTGGAACAAGGCCTTGACAAAATCTTATTTGTAGTCTTGGCATGAGGCCTTGGCTAAGTGGTTATGATAGTCTGGCATTATGCATTCTATCATTATGAAAGTGGTTATTGATATTGCATGTGATTATTCGATTAGTGGAATATCCATGTGAATAAGTAAATAGAATTATTTCATTTTATTTTTTCCATACTATGTTTAAGTTCAAGTTTTAAAGGCTTTTGTTTTAGTTATACATTGCCTTAAATTTTTATTCTTATTTATGAAAGTTTCTGCTATATTGTCATCCTTACTAGGAATTTTAGCTCACCCTTTTCTATGTTTTATTTTTCCCAGGATGTGAAGAAGTAATTTATGAATGACCTACAGGGATAGTATGAGGGGATAAGAGTGTGGAATATGGAGACTATATTTTTGTATTTTTAAATTTATGATGTAATGTAAACTTTATTAATGTATCTAGTTATTCCAAGGCTACTAACTAATCGGTCTTTTGAGACTTGATCTTTCTTGTGATAATGCTAATGTTATATAATAATTCACCGACTCTGGGTATCTAGGGTCGGGGCGTTACAACATGAGGATGAAATGATATATCGTGAATATTATTAATTTCATGATATTTTAGGATTATATTAATATAATTTTTATAAATAGGGATATTGGTCCAAATTTAAGAAGTGGTAACTATTTATTGAAACAATCTCATCAATTCTCGAGATTTTTTATGTTTTTACTTCCATTGATGGAATCGTAGAATAAATATCATAAGAACACTCATGATTTTTTTATGCTTTTTTTTAATTATATATTCATTTATTGGAACTATTTTTTTACTCTTTGATATATAACACAGTTAGTATTATTTTTTTAATAAAGCCTGACCTTACCCTCTCTTCGGTAGAAAATATGTGATCCTTAAAAAGAATGTTTTCTAAAAAGGGTTTATAAGAATATAATACTATTCACTTAAAATATTTAAATCCAATTTTTAATTCATTTCCTTTTACCAATTTTTTCAATGTAATCATCTTGTCTCTTTCCAAACAATGAATTTTTCTAACCTTTTACTGTGAGAAAAGAGTGTTCTTCTTAACTCATAAATCATGTACGGATTTATCCATCATCATTTATATAAATATACCCTTACATTTTAAATGGTTAAATTTTAAGAAAAGGCTTCTAAAAATAAATTTAAATGAAATGTATTCACAAAATTTTTCATGATTTTTTATTAGTTATCAATGTATTTTTCAAGGAAATTGCTTTCTAAAAGGTTTTTATGATTATTTTATAAGTTTTTAAGGATATTTTTTTCAAATTGTTTTCAATATTCCTTTTTAAATTTTCAAGGTAATTGTTTTAGAAAATATTTTCTAGATTATTTTATAGTTTTATAAGGAAAATTTTTTTCAAATGTTTTTATGTTTTCAAGAGCCTCTATTAAATGAAAAAAATTAAATTTACCTCAACAAATGTTTTCAAAATACCCTTCCATGTTATTTTACCTAAAAAATAACATGAATTTATTTTACTCGTTCCTTTCAAGAAATGGTCCAATGGTAACATTAATATTTATTCTTGGAAGGGATATATTATTTATTGAATTAGGCTTTAGTCACCCATTTAACTTCTATAGGTTTTATGCTTTTGAAACCAAGTTATTTTTAGGGGTTATGATTTCATGAATTGATGATGAAATATATCTATTTTCATAGGTTATGATGTGATGAAATATTAATGGTACCAATTTAATTTCATAGGTTATAAATTTTGGTTTATAAAACCTATCTATTTTCATGGGTTATGATATGATAGATGTTTTATTACCTTATGGAATATGTATGAATGATTTTATTATGGGATGGGTGGGAGCTATATATCCCTCCAATGAATTGGGTAACAATAAGTTATTTATGAGCTCAAAATGTACATGGTTTTTAGCGTAAGCCTGAAGACAAGAAGGTATATGGTCTGTTTACCAATCCTCAAAACAAGAAGTTACATAGGTTGTAGCCCAAGCTTGGAAAAAAAGAAGGTACATTGGCTATGGCCCAAGCCTAAAAAAAATAATGTACATAGGTTAGAGCTCAAGCCTAAAAATAGTAATGTATATGTGATGTGTCCCAAGCCTAAAATTAACAGGGTACATGGGTTATATCTCATGCCTAAAAACAATATGGTACATGGGTTTTAGCGCAAGCCTCAATGTAATAGAGTACACATGTAATTATCCCATGACTGAAGCAGGTACATGGTCATAGCCCTAGCCTATCATGTTATAATGTTCTTGCCATTTATCATTGACATAAGATTTTATATTCTTATATGTATGCTATAAATTCCATTTATTTTTCTGATGTTATGATTTCATAAAATATGCTCTTAATTATTTTATGATCAGTGTCTTAGGAAATACCAATCATTATTATGATCTCTAATATGCAGTGTATGATTTTCAAATTTTATACTCATGTTCCATACCCTTTTGATTATGTTATTCTTAATCATTTCTTTTATTTACCATTACCGAGCATCTAAGCTCACCCCATTCTTATGTTTCCTTTCCCCAGGTTATGAAGAAAGGTTTTAGCTAGAAGTGATAAAGGTGGAGAAATTTATAGCGGATATTGATGATCTTTCACCATGATAGAAGATTTTATTTCCATGTTTCTGAATACATTAAACTATGATATTACTCAGGCATGTATTTCTATAATGTACTAAATATTTATCTAAAATGATTTAATATCGATATATATTAATACTATGTATATATAATTTTCCATATGTATCAATTTTCTTCTCAAATAACCACATACAAGAAACATGCTTTACACCCACTAGAGGATCGACCAAAATCCATTATTTTTATACACCATTTTTGAAATCATGAATACTTTCCACTTAGAAAAAATATTGCACATTCTATCTCCATGAAAGTTGGATGAAAATGATTAAAACATTATCTATCTTTATTGATTAGAAAAAAAAATACCATTATAGTTCTCTAAAATATTATATACTCAGAAGTAGTATTTTTTCCTCTGGAACATATTATTGAAGAAGGATTTGTAAATTTTAATCCAATGAAAACTATAGAGTATCTTGATCATGGACTTCATCAAAGTATTTATTTCTTCCACTTTCACATTTAGATATATGATCCTTCTCAATAAATTAAACATTTTATTTAAATAAAACATTTTTTGGAAATATTTTATAGGTAGTATCCATTTTTTATATTCTATATCCTATAATGATACACTTTGTACAATTGGATGTGATTATATAACAAGAATTAGAATAAATGAACCCATAAAATCACCATAAATGTAACCATAAAAACAGTGGTTTCTCTCTACTCTGTAATTGGTACGAAATACCTTCTATCTTCATAGTTGGCACTCATTTTAGTATGTATATTGTTTTTTGTAATGTGTATAACTGAAAGGATAGTGGTAGATGCACATGAATCATCATTAATCTGACAATGTCCAATTGGGTGTAGTTCCACCCTTCACTTACACCATTACATTAAGGTGTATAAGGAGGAGTGAGTAATGATAAAGTCTCCAACTCCTGTAAATAATCAATGAATCCTTTATGAACATATTATCCTCCCTAGTCTGAGATATGATTATTAATCTTCTTACCAACATGTTTCTCAACATAATTGTTTTCTTCATTAAATTTTTAGAAGGAATCTAACTTATACCACCTCAAGTAGACATATCCATATATACTAAAATGATCATAAAAGTTATGAAGTATGAGTAACCTCCCATCTAATTAACTAGAAAAGGTTTACAGAAGTTGGAATGAACTAATTCAAGAGGTTTTTTTTAGTGTTTCACCATTTCCACTAACTGGTGATTTATTTGTTCATAATTTTAAGCATTTATGATTTATGCAGAGTGAATTATTTTAAAATAATTTAAATATCCATCTTTTTTTAACTTATTCATATGTTTTTAATTTACATAACCTAGTTGATGATTCCATAGTTGGGTGTGATATGAGTGATGTTATGAATTTAAATTATTTATTACCACTACATGGTTCATGTAATCCAATTCATAAAGACCACTATTTATGTGTAATTTACTATAAAAAATGTAATTTTTATAAAAAATAAACATTTATTTTATAAAATGGAAATAAATACATCTATATCAATTTTGGATACATTTATAAATTTTTTAGTAAAAAAATATAATTTAATAATAACTATTTAAAAATAAGTCTATTCTAGTTGGAAATGTGAGGTAGTAGTAATTGATATACATGATAACAAATTTATACATGTGGGCTTCTCATAGATCTACATACTATCAATCAACATTTATGAATATATATGATTTCAATATTTGAATACTTTTGTGGGTACCAAAAGCTATATATAATACCTAGTTTGTAGAAAATGATATATTTGACTTTGTAACAAATACAAAAAATATTCCTCATTCTTGTTTAGTTGGGTGTACTTTTCCTACCTTTTTTCCTTCTTGAAACATTGGGAAAAGACAACATATTTTTCCCTTTCCTACTCAATGATCTTTCTCCTATGAGGGTGAGAAATGATGCTTTGTATTTAGATATCTTTTCATGGGCTTTATATTTTTTCACCATAAGTATGTAAGGATTTTCACTCATTGTTTCCTTATCTTCAAGGTGAAAAGAGTAAGAAGGCTAGGGAGAGACTTTCCAATATTATACATATTAAAATTAATAACAATGTAAGAGAATCTATGAGATAATAACAAAATAATGAGACCGATGTATAGTTCTCCAGTTATTTAAAACACTATAAACTCAAAATTATCAATGAATCTACTGACCTTGACTAATAGAGGTGAATCTAGTGAACCATCTCCAAGATTTCTCGGAAAAAGATCCTTATAGATCTCAAATTGTTCTTGTCTATCCCTATCCTAGTAAATACTATAGTTATGTTTTAGAATGCAATATGCATCTATGATTTCATATGAATATATGATTTTAATATAAATTTATGATAGAATCTAACAATTAATGTAAAATTCATTATTCATATCTATTTTATAGACAAGGAACTCTTCATAACTCACCTACATAGAGGGTGGATCAGGCATTGGGGATTGTAGAACATAAAATTTCTATTCTTGTTGTAGGAAAAACCTATTTCATCCAAACCAATTTTGTATGTAACTTCTTGATAACAGAATGGATTTCTCAAATTTAGTTCATTAGGATAGTGTGGATGATGAACTTATAGTTTCTTTTATAATTTATAAGATTGTATTATTAATTGTTTTCTTGATTATATTTTAGGTGAGGTATAAGAATAATTAATTCTGAAAAATACTTGAGTATTTTAACAAGTCTCAATAGCCCTATAAATTGATCATGGATTGTATAGTGTCTTTGAAATTATGGTGAAAAGGAAAAAAATTTACCTTTTAATGACATATAATTTTGCTATGAAAACTAGAGGGAGATGCTTTTGTAGGTTTTTTTCCAACTATGGGATTTCGGTTCCTGGATCCAATGAGTGGGATCCCCAATAAATAAACCATACCAAGGATTTCATCAACACATGCCACCAAATTTCAATTGAACTGCTGTTGACAATACAATTCAATATAAATTTAGGCTAGTCAACTAATAATATTTCTTAATATTTACATATAATTATAAGTTCCATATATTTTTTCCAAACTAAAACCTTCACTATGGGTTAATCTTAATTCGAATTAGAGAAGGCGTTATGAATTAATTTTTTTGAAGGATTTTATTTATTATTCATAAATTTTATTATTTTTTATCCCTATTAATTGGAATTTACATAATTAATAAAACATGCTAGATAATAAATTTACACCAAATTAATTTATTTACATTCCATATTTTTAAATTAATTAAATTATTTATAAGATCATGCCCTTGAATCTAAAAAAATTAATAATTTATAATAAATAAATAAATAAATAAATATATTATCTTGAAGAATATCTAACGATTGATTTATTTAGGGGACAATAAATCAACATTTGGCATGGGGGAATACTCAGTGTGATGGTATTGCCAAGTGCTTCATCTCCAACTATCAATGTTTGTATCACCTATTTTGGAATTATCTTGGTTACTTAATGAGTATCCTCCCCATAACATGGAATACTCTATTTATTAAATGTATTTATAACCCACACACAGCTGAGGGGAACCAATGGATTTGATAAGTGGAATTACATAAATCACCTAAGACATGTAGGTCCTACCTAAAAATTGTGGGAGGGATGACTCACATGCCATCATCATTAATATAATAATAAATAATAGAAACATCAGGAAATTAATTACATTAAAGAGTAACAACACATCAAATGGAATTTGTAATGATCTGGGTCAGTCAAAAATATGAAATGATTATGCATTTAAAATAATTAGTTTGTATTCATTTCAATTCATTATATAATAAGATTAAAATATGTATGAATTAATATGATTTATTTTCTTACTAATAAAATAATTCATTTTCTCTAATTATATACAATCATCATAAAAAGACACATCCTCTTTTTTTAAATATAAATAATAATTTTATTTTATTTTATACTCAATAAAAGCATACCCATTTTTTACTTGGAAGAAACCCTATGATTACCATTTTGAAATAGAGGGTATGGTTTAATTGTAATCAATCCACTTATATGAAATATTTTGTATACGACATGTGTCATAATTTTACAGTGTATGCAATCAACTTAATAACCTGTAGAACTCATGAAAATTATGTAGTTTGTACAATTTAATGTCTTGAGTATTTAATATATAATAATAATACATCATTTATACTATCGATAATCATGTGAAATTAATTAACATTTTTTTTATGTTATAAAACTAAAATTATGGTGTTCACTTTTAACATAATGAACCTTGAAGAATGATTCAATAATGTCAAAGGAGTAATTAATTAATTTTACTATTTACATGTAAGTAGGTAAAGAACATGGGGTGTACCGGCCAGCTACATGGTCTGTACTTGTTTTCATTGAATATCTACATTAAATACCTAGGTACTCAGTGTGTTTTTATCATGAACCTTTATGATATAAATTATAAGTATAGAGGATAAAAGATATGTTATTTTACTTACATAGAATCCAATATTTATGTAGTTAGTATTAAATACATATAATGTATTATTGAATGATATGGTTTAAATCATTCTTTTCAATCCTAAATTCATGTAGACAACATTGAATGTAGTCCATCTACACATCGTTTACTCTAGAAAATCTATGTTCCACCCTAGATAGTCTACACCGAGTGAATTAATTGCATGTCTCTGGTATTAATTACATGATGATATGGATTCCACATGGGTATCCTTGTGTAATGAACAATGATAAACTATGTTTAATAGAATAGTAAACAACATGTAGTATTTTATTATCCATCCTGGATTGCTGTAACTTTCATTAGGGACCTTCATATGTAAAAATTTATATTCATTAACCGATCATGGTATCATTTCTAAAAAATTTAGGAGTGGAAGAAGATATTTAGATGAAATATCAAGAATGAATTAAAACCTGAAATTAATATTAAATTTTGATTATGATATGATCAAAAATCAAATAAATAATTATTAATTTGAATTTTGATTATGATATGATCAAAAATCAAATAAATAATTATTAATTTGAATATCACCCCTTTGATACCACGTTTTGGTTTCTATCATAGTAGAAGTAACTCACTGGGCATAAATAAATACAAAGATATCAACTTGATGGATCATTTTCAATATTGTAAATGATGTGAATGTCATGGAAAAAGAAATAATTCCACTATACATTGATCTTATGAAAACATATAACATAGAGAGTATCATTTCACATTTCTTTTATAAATAATATATTTAATATCACAAGATTAGATTACCTTGGATTATGTTCACTCATCGAATATAGTATTGATATTATAAAAAACCATTCATATTATCATTATTGAGTTTGAAGGATCCATGTATAGAATCCCTCATGAAATGATCCATGCATACTCCTTTGATCTTTGAACAGTCATCTATGGAACCCTAGGTTTTAGTTTGACTGATCAATCATTTTATGATGTTCTCCTTCACCGCTCATCCTTAAAGCATGAAGGGTTTCATACTATTGATCTCAAGAAGTGAATAATAGGAGTCATGGGAGAAATATTTTGTGGGAAATAATTCTCAATTCATGATTAAAATAAACAATAGATATAACCATCTATTTATAGAGTTTTAATTTTTTTTTCTAAAGTATTATTGGATTACATACCAACCCATGAATAATATAATAAAACTCAACAATACCCATACCATAATAAAAATAATAGGATTTTTATTTTATGGTGTACACACTAACTTGATCAATAATATATATTATTTCACCATCTTGTAAATTAATATTTATCATCAAAAATAGGCTTGGCCCATTACAACTTCTTATAATTTTTTGAATATCCAGATAAATATTTAATTAATTATTTTATTCATCAATAATAAATTATTATTGATAAAACACGAATCAAAATTTTCCTCATACTTTTGAATAATATTTATTTCAAAAATTATATTCATATATAATTTAATCTAGATTAATAGAAACACATAGTGGATGACCCTTCAGGATTCTTTCTCGTTGGCTTTAGGCGGTCTTGGTTAACATCTAATATTAATTCCTAGAAATGATTCCAGAAACCAAATATAATGAACATAATGTCATAGAGTCGACATCCACATATGAACCATCACTGTTTAATAAAATCCTTTTATAAAAATATCTCATCATATAGGTTTCAGGTCTGTGGTACCAACCTATATGCTCGATATTCCTTTCTTTGAATATATGAAATAAACACATCAAAATACTATGTCCATGAAATTTATTTTTATGGTTCTATTACAATAAATGGTCCAGGTATCAACATACCAAAATATTTAATGTAAAAATCATTCAATAACTTATTCAAAAAGTACACATACCTCATGATCAACCAAACGTATCCATCTTCACCATAAAATATTCCCCCATGTTAAATGAAATACTTATATGTGTAAAACTCTCAATATACATTAACAATAATCATAATGTCTAGGGACCATTACAATTTCTCATTTCTAGGAAATTAGGATGACACAAAAAACATAATGAATCCCCACATACAAGTCTATTATCGTAATCTCCCATCATAGTGATTGGAAAGTGTGAAAATAATGAGAGGAAGTCTCATCCTCTTACAAGTACATGCAGCTATTGGTCACCTTATTTTTTTCACATCATATAATTATTTCAAACCATATAACTATATTTATTTATATCATGATTTAATTTCAAGGATCCCATTATTGTGGGGAACTCCTATGACCATACCAGTTTGACATATACTCTATAAAATTATTACATTAAAGTCACACAGAACTATGTACAATGTGTGATAATACATTTTATTAATATTAAAATAAATTAACATATATGAAATGAAAATTTCAAAAAATTCTTCGTTGAAAAATAATGCCAACAAAATACGATTCAATACTCATTGTATAGATTTACCATCTTATTGAAGATTTATCTTATCAGTATAATTCATGGGAGAATCACTTATAACTGGAGAGAGTGTCACAAATACAACATCACTAACCTCATGACCATGTGATCAACGATATGGAATCTTCAATTTATTTCATCAAAGAAATTTTTTCCATAAAAAATAGGTACTCTATGAACTAATATCCTCTATTCCTAAACCTAAGTTGGTTATTTTATAGGGAACATCACATTGATCCCACTTATAATAATCAGTCCATTTCAGATCACTGAGAGGAAGGTTTATGAGAGATCCATCTTTTGTTATAAATATAAATAGTTAATTAAACCAACTTTGGTTGTAAAATTTCTGATCAAATTTTCTTATGATCGCTCATCCTTACATGAACATGGGAAAAGTAAAATGCATGTGAAATTAGGATTTATACATTTTTCTCCTGAAATCCTACTCCATGATAGGTTCAATTATCATTTCAAGACATAATATCTCCCTTATGAGTCACTTTAGTACAACTTAAAATATATTCACAAAAAATTATTGATGATTGATCTCTCAACATACTCACCACGTAATATCATGATATATCTTGTCTTCATGTTAACATAGTATATGCCTCATGATGGATTTCTTGTTCAAGAATCTTGCATGTTGAATCAATCTCCGAGAAAAATAAATATATAATAAAATATTTGAATATTTTTATATTCATTTTCAAAAAATATCATTCATTCTAATTCAGTTTAAAAACTCCACATGGGAATGAGAAATATGCACTACGATGTGAATCTTTCCTTATGTGTTGTGGAACTCACCTCAGTTTTCTATGAAGAAACAAACTACTCACTAACAATTCAACATTGAATATTTTGTGACACACCACTCCCCATGATTGACCAGGATCTATTTTTGGTGTCCAAGGATTATAGAAATAATTCCTAGGAGTTGAAAATTGTGTTTTGTAATCCTTTGTTTCCCAAATTTAAACTTCTTCCAAGAAATGTCCACTACTATGACCTAGTGTTCATTTTATCCTCAATTCTTCAATTAGTTTTACTATGACCATTACTTTTACAGGGGTATGGAAAAATTTATGATTTTTTTTTCACAATTGTGGTATTTCTATCCTCGAAGAAACCTATCCTCTTCTCAAACTAATCAATTCCATTTATTAGATGTTATATTTTAAAGTCATCTTATATCACAATACCATCATGATGTTTAATCTTTGAATTCCGGTCCATTATAATTCCTTGAATTGATCTCTCTTATTTTTTAGAATTCATAATTGAAAAAATATCAACCTTTTAATTTTTCCATTTATTTTCATTTGATTAATTCATATAATAAAAAATCATATGTTCACTCAAAGTATATCACTAGCTCATAAGGAAATATTATGCTTCCTTAAGTTATAAAATGTATTATTATTTCCTCAAAAATCAAAATTCTAGATTCTCAATATACCATTACCTAGGTCCTAAAACTCATGTGACTTTTACGTAACTCTTGGAATACCTTAATGTTGGTATCAATGACCCTTATATAGATAAAGAAATTCTTAAATTACCATTACACATCTCCTAAATTTTAGTGTTACCTCGTTGTAGGTTGATATGACCTTTACCTAGCCTTCAATATTGTTGGATTACCCTTACCAACATCCAGACTACATTTTTCCAGCTCTTATTTTTCAGTGTGACCTTTATCTAGTTAGAAAAGTTCTAGGGTTACACTAACATTGTAAGTATAATTCAATTTTACCTTTACAAAACTGGTAGAAAATTGATATCACCATTATTTATGTGTCAAATTACCTTCACATAGGTGTTACAGTTCACTTCTAGCCCATATATAGCATTCATAAACCAAAATCTACCTTGACAGAACTAACAATCTCTATTTAAAATAACCATTGGCCTTAATTAATCTCTCCCATGTCCTTGAAACTTCCATGAATTGTTGTATAATGAAATATCACCATCATCAAATTCATTTATCTTGAAGGGAACCACATCAATAATCAATTTTTATTGTATAATACTTACATATATCTTACATTGTTTTCTAGGCCGCATCCAATAGTTGTCTATTCCCTTAATGATTGTAATACATCATCTCATGATTCCTCTTATAAACTACACACATATTGGCAACATCATCCTTATATTAATAGAATTAATTATTAAAAAATAATAATCTGATGAATGAGAATTTCACTACATAACATCCCTTTTCAAATAATAATAAATACTTTTTATATCCCATGAAATACACATAATTTAGTATTTTAAAAAAGAAATGAAAAATTATTTATATGATATTAAAAAATATATTGTTTTTATCTATCCGTTAACTCATATCATTAATCATCCATTTGAATTTATTAAGCCTTCAATAATAAAATAAAATAAATAAATATTATATTCAATAAACTCATGAATATATAGTTATTTTAATATTGGAGGTACCTAATAAATATTTATTTTGATCCATTTACTAATCATGTAAATAAATAAATACTTAATTTTTTTTTAAAATGAAAAACAAATAAAAATTAACATAGAAATTATATACTCTAATATTTCATGATTGAATATTTGAAATCTTCTTTAACAAAATAATTATTATTCCAAAATCTAAGAATAATATTCATTTTTAATATTAAATGAAAATGAATTTAATGTGATTTTTGTTATAGTTACTCTGTGAACCTATGGTAAAGTTTCTCAGTGGAATTAGTAGAACATACATAAATTAAAAGATCAATGTGTAGCTAAGTATAAAAACACCAATAGAGGAAGAATTTAATTTTATAATGATAAATATCATCCTAAAAATACAACATTATAATATAGTCTTTGTATCTATTGATATCTCAATAAGAAGGATACATAATTGTGTCCTCACCTTATATGCATGATTTATCTTTCTTTGAATTTTTGAAATGAACTCTTTAATGAACTTAATTGGCAATGGATGTTATCAAACAATTACATTTCAATAAGTGGGATAGATATATTATCCACCATTAATATGGAAGGAACAAATATTTTCTTAACTTATTCAATCAATTTCACATCTCTTATTATGCACAAAACATATGATACCACACCATAAGAATATATCATCATTGTTTTCATCGATTCATCGAAGTATTTTATTAATGATGTATATTCTCAATTCTAAGGAACAATATACATGTTTATAAAAACTAATATCTAGTGACACATAAACATGTGGAATTCCTATTATAGGTTCTATATACATGAATCCCATTTCTTGGAGATTACCAAGTGGGATCTTCTTTAAAAAAATACCAAATTTCAAATCAACCTTCAGCACCAGAAAGTATAACGTCGTATACATCCCATCAAACATATGACATCTAGACCATAAGACATGGTTTTTTAAATATATTCATAGAAAATATATGTTCTAATTATAGTGGTAACTATATAAATCCTTTCACATGAAAAATATTCTATTATAATTATCAAATTAATATTATATATAAGAATAATAACTATGTGATTTTTTTAATATTCTAGTAATAAAATGTAAAAATTTAGTTGGTTATAGGGATATATGTCTAATAAATTCAAACTTTCATTTGATCTTTATATTCTAGTAGATCATGCAGGGTCACTTATAGTGGGATGAATTAGTTAGTAGAAAATTTAAATTCTATTATAATTATATATTCTACTTTACATAGACCTATGTCCTAATTAAGAGATATAGATATTTAATATGAACTTTATACACCGATCAGTATGAATTGAATAAATAGTCAATAGAAACATTACATTAGAACTTTATAATGTTTAGATCATCTAAAAAAACCTACTCCCTATTGTGTTTTAGATTTCCATGTATATATATTTCATTATCACATTAATTTGAATAGATTAAAACTACCTAGTAAGTGGTAAAAACGTATCTAAAAGGTATCATCCACATTCCTTTGGATTTATCACACAACATTGGCCTCCCAACTAGATGGTGGCATTGTTTATACTGGTACGACTAATTCTTCAATGATCATACTTTAATATATGAGCGGGACCTCGTAATCCTAGGATATGACTAGTAAAACTTCCTACAGATTTTTAAATAATCTCTATTTAGGATAAAAGTGTTTTATAATCACACTAGATATTATCTCTATAAGAGTATCAATGTCATTTCATAGGCACCAGTAGCAACATCAGTCTCTTCTTTTTCTCATTATTCTTATTCACTCTATGATACATTTGTATCACTAGATTATTCTTTCTCATTTAAATAGGAAATTTCTATTATATTTTCATTGGACTTACTTTGATATACAAAAGGTTCTATTTCTTCAGAATCAGATTAACTCCATATTAACTGAATATATATAGAATTATAGTATTGAGAGTGTTTCACGGAATTTTTTTATTTCTTTAAAAGGATTGTAAATTCATAATCTTCAAGAAACCTTATTTAGATAGTATTTAAGAAAAATCTTCGAATTATTCAATGATATTTAAACTCATTTAAAATAATTTAAATTGAGTCAGGGCCCTCCTTGTAAATCTCTTTAAGACATATCGTTTTTCATCTTCATACGGTTCTGAGATATCATATCTTATTATTTATTAAATATACAAAATTTAAAATATTTGAAATATTTCTCTATGTATTGAATGAATTCATGTAATTATATATAGAACTTGATGCTTGTGGCAGGGATTTCCGCAAGGACTTACAACATCAGAGGATTCATAAAATGGTTATTAGTAATGAACTGCATTGTTTTATAATGCTCCACTTATCACAAAAAAACATTTTTTCTGAAACCCCCACCAAAACATTGATCGAAAATACACCACAGAGTGGTCTCGTCTTCATTTCATAGCTCCCTTTGGTGTGGTCTTTATTTATTTCTAATAGAGAATCTTTGATATACCTGCTTATTTCTCAACTGGTGTTCATTTATTATTATCTTGGATCATGATCATGTGGTTGATCATGATGATTAAACACCGAACCGTAGGTTGACATAATTGTCTAAATGATTCTCTATTTTTTAATATATAATATTTTTAAAATATCAATTTATATTAAAAAAAATTGTTTTATGAAATTGAAAATACATTGAAACAACATACATTGTTTAGTATTATGCTTATGTTAGTCCAAATCACCATTACATTACTAGAAGAAACCATGGGATTACATTAATGAAAGTTCAGATTATATTTATATTGATATTGGTTAGGGTAATATAACATTTAGAATTTCAAAGTAACCCTTTTGAAAGTACAGAAAACCATTATTTTGAATTAGTATAACTCTTTGTGACTAGATATTACCCATATGCATCTCTTGGGTTTTCAGGGATACCTTTAGAGAACCCACACTTACATTTATACATATAGTGAAATTCCAAATTCATTTATATGTAAGTAGTATAATTTCAAGGATATCTTTATATGGTTGTCCAGATACCTTAGTTACCATAACAAAAAAGAAATAAAATTTTAGAGTTACCTTAACGCATGTATACATTTACCTTTGTAAAGTTGATCATCTTCTCACTATACCAAAGTAAGCATTTTGCAGCAGTTTAAACCACCCCTAAATCAGGTGTAGGAAATATTTTACTAGCAATTTTCCAAAACCATTACAGAATGAATTAAAGGCGTGTGTTTAAAAACTGGTAGATTCATTTGGTATAAAGCACCCCTAAATGTTTTGGTGGTGGGTTTTTTCAATTTTCTATTATTATACTTATTTATTAATTCTTGTAATAAATTTTTTATTTTAATATATTTTATTTATATATATATACGTAATTAATTAATTAGTAATTATTATTAAATATTAATTTTTTATATTTATTATTTATTATTTTTTATATTTATATATTTATTTTTTAGTTATTTATTACCATCAATGCATGTAGAAATTCAACATATATATTTATTGGGTAAGATTTGAACCTCTTACCTCTCTGTTATTCACTAAAGTCTTTACTACCCCACCAATCTCTTAATATCATGAGTAAAAAAAATATTTATACATATATGGATAAAAAAGAAAAAATAACTTGAAATAATAATAAGTAATAAAAAAACAAATGATACATAAATAATGAGAACAAAGTAAAAAATTACTAACTAATACTTAATAACTAACAAGTTGAATACAAATGATTAATAAATAACAATAAATAAATAAATAAATAAAAACAAAGTAATGAATAAATAATATATTAATAAAAAATAGTAAATTAATATATGATAAATAAATAACAATTTCATATATAATATATAATAAAAAATGCTAAATAAGTAATAATTAATTAATAATAAATTTATATTAAATTAATATTAAATAATAAACAAATAAATAATAAAAAATAAATCATAGGTAAGTAATTAATTATAAATAAATAAATAAATTATAATTATTTACAAAATAATATGTATTGACTAAATAATGATTAAATAATTAATTAATAAAAAATAATACATTAATAATAAATAAATGGATAATAACTAATAAGTAAAAAATTAATAATTTAATGACAACTAAATAACAAATAATAAATAGTAAATTAATAATAAGTAAATAATAGATAATACATCAATTATAAATTAACAATAAATAATAAATTTATAAAATATTATAAATATTATTTAATCACATATAAAAACTATATAATAATTTTAAAAACCATTTTGAAAAAAGAAAAAAAAATTAATAACAAATAATAAATTAATATAGAATTAATAGGTAATAAATAAATAAGTACATACATACATAAATAATAAAAATAGAAAATTGATACTAAAAATTGATTATGAAATAATAAAAATCACTTACAAGTAGTCATTTATAATTAAGAAGTCATTAATATATAATTAATAAATTAATATTAAATTATAAATTATGAACACATTTATAACAAATAAGTAATAAATTAATAATAAACAATTTGCTAAAAATAAATCAATAATAAATTGAATATATATATATGTATAAATTATGTAAATAATTGATAAATAATAAATAATTATTAAATTATTAAATATAAAAATAATCGATAAATAATTAATAAATAATACATAAATAAAACATAAATATTAAAAAATGAATAAATTAATAATAAGTAAATATTAAATAATACGAAAATTATTAATTAATAATAAATAATAATCATATAATAACCATATACTAAATTCAGAGTAAATGATAATAATTATTCATGAATAAATGATAAATTATTAGTAATATCTAATCTGATATAATAAATAAAAAATAAATAACAAATAAACCATAAATCATAAATAAATCATAAATCATAAATCATAAATCAGAAATCATAAATAATAAACAACAAATAAAAATTAGAAAATATTAATAATATTTGATTTATAAAATATAAATGCTAATAAATTATAAATTAACATTAATTAGTAATAATTAATATTTAATAAGAAACAAATTAACAATTAATTAATAATAAATTAAAAATTAAAAATTACAAAAAAATAAACAATAAATAATTAACAAATAGGTATTAAGTAATAAATTTATATGAATTCAATTATAAAATAATATAAAAATAAAAATAAATATATATACATTAAATTAGTAATAGATAAATAATAAATAATAAATAATAAATAATAAATAATAAATAATAGTTAGGTAATAAGTAAATAATAAATAAGTGACCAATAAATAAAAAATAAATAACTAATAAAAATTTAGTAAATAAATATTACATCAATTATATATAATAATAAGTAATGATTAAAAAATTAAAAACTTCATAATAAATTATAACTATTCTTTAATAATATGTAATAAATATCACAAAAACAATACAAAAAATATTAAACAATAACATAGTATATTATTAATAATAAATAGAGAATAATAAATAATAAATGAGAAAATAATAAATTTTGATTAATAATAAATCAATAAGAAATTAATTATACTATAATAATAAATTAATAATAATTAATAATTTAACAATATATAATATATAATATATAATATGTAATATATAACCGTGGTGTGTCTGTTTAATTTAATTTTACTCCAAAAAGCTAATATAAATATATAATATATAATAATAGAGAATAAAATAAAAAATAAATTGGTATATATATGTATGATGAAATTTACATTAAAAAAACACATATTTATGTTACATTAATACATATAAACAAAGAAATTTATGTTGGAACCACTTTGTGTATAAGTTTGTATTTGTTGTCAATAGTTTTCAATGAAGATCAAAATGAAGGAGATCAAGAAGTACTCCAATGAAATGGATGATTGGAAGATCAAAATGAAGGAGATCATGAAGTACTCCGCTGAAGTAGAGGAATGGTGATTCAGACGCTTGTTGCACTGATCGTAAGTTCAAAGAACATGTGTCAAAGGTGATACATTGTTTACAACAATGAAGAATGTGAGGTGTAATCCATCTGAGGATGATTAAAGAAGAATGGGGTTTTTGGATGAAGTCCATGCAATTCCTTCTTATTGCATGAGAACCATGGGTTTTGAGGAAGACCATGAAATTTCTCATTATTGCATGAGAACCATGGGTTTTGATGAAGACCATGCAATTACTCATGACTGCATGAGAACCATGAAAGAGACTTCTTGATGAATAGAATCACATGGTTTGCAAGAAGTAGATCACGATAGTTGATGAAGAAGACAATGTGCCAATGATTGGAATTCTAAGAAGGTCATGCAATGATTGGAATTCTGCGATAGCCATGCACATCACATTGTCATAGAAGATGATGATGCTGAAGTTATGCCTTTAAAGAATACATGTCACAATAGTGGAGTTTGTGATAAAAGCAGAAGAGTTGCTGAGGGATACATATCACCAAGTAGAAGTGCTGTTGAGGTGATCGTTCTTGTTGAAAAAGAAAACAGACGACATAAAAATTTGTTGAAAAAGGAGATTCCATGGTGGAATGTCGAGTTCGAGGACTGTAAATAATGATCCATGTTTTATTAAAGGAACATCGACAAAGGAATGGATGATCTGGAGGTGGACAAAAAGAGCAGATTAAAGGTGGCGCCGTATTCCAGTGTTTGCCAAATTTTTGGGGTCCAAAATTTGGAGGATGCTGAGCATCGCGAAAAGTGGATTTCCATGAAGATCATAATTTAATATTGCAAAGGCATGAGTTTCGCAAATATGGGATGCATGGATTGGATTTCGCGAAGACCTAAAGAATGGAGGCGGTGATTCTTCGTGATTACGTCAAGCTTCGCGAACAGTAGAGGCTGGAGAGCTTCGCGGCAATGAAGGGATTTCCAAGGGAGCTTCGCGTCGATGAAGGGCTTTGCGAGGGAGCTTCGCGGTGAAGCTGCGAAGTAATTTATGGGTTGCTCCGCGATTACGAAGAGCTCCACGAATGGAAAATTTCCGTAGTGCTTCGCGATTTTGAGAGAATTCCGGCGGGAACTTCAGAGGTTTGCGATTTGAGCTGACGTGGCATTGACTTCACGCAGAAAGTTCGAGGGTCGGTGGAATTGCCTATAAATATAGGTCGACCCCCTCGAGAGAAGTAGAGAGATATCTCAACGAAAATCCTTTTCTCTCAGTTCGCAAAGGTCACTCGCGAAGGCAGTCTGCTTCGTGAAAGAGGAGCTTCGCAGTGGTTATTCTAGCTCCGCGAAAGTTGTGTGCCCCGCGTTGGCTCAGTGAGCTTCGTGAAGAGGCAGGAGCTTCCTGACAGCCAATCATTGCGAAGTCTTGTGCATCGCGAGAGTGCTTCATGATTGAGCTTCGCGATTGAGCTTCGTGAAAAGGCAGGGGCTCTGCGAGGACTTGTTTGAGCTTTCCAAAATTGGGAGCCTTGCGAAGTAGGGTACTTTGTGAAGGCCCTTTCCAAAGGTTGTTCGCCCAGTGGATAGGGGAAAAATGGGTATTAATCAGTGGAAGAAATTTAGACTTCAACAGAGAATCATTTATTCAGCAATCACACAATTGATTGTGATTCGGGCAAACAAAGACAAGGGGGTCTAGTGCATTCATTCATTGCACTAAAGAAGAAGGATTGAACTAAAAAAAGCATCAAATCTAATCCCTAATGCAAGCAAAGTCTCATGCTGAACAGGAGACAAAGAAATTCATGTCTATATATTGAAGAGACCTTCACGTCTATAAACTGAGTGTGACTTCACCAACGGCAGTGAGCCAGGGGAGTCAACGGGAGTGACCCGAGGGAAGCAGTGAGCCTGGGACAAAGTGATTGTGCTCGAACCTCTATAATCCACAGCTAGTGAAGATTAGTGGAATTTGGTACGACCGATAACTTGTCGGCGTATACTCCTTGGACGTAGCCCTTTGTGGTGAACCAAGTAAAATTGATGTGTTATATCTGTGCATGTGAATGTTTCATTGCTGATCATATCCATCATACAGGTTTAAGTAGTTCCTACCAACGTGGGTACAAGATCCACAACTTTAAGAAGAAAAAGTTGACACCTTGATTCACCGCTCCCCTCTCAGGGTGTCCTGGGGTCCTACAATTTATATAATTGGATATTAATAAAAATATATATACATACAAGTACATTTAAATATCTTTATTTGTACCCATATAGGATAAAAAAATATTTTAATCTAAATATGTATACATATTTAAAAATTCATATAAATATAGAAAAATATTCATAAATAAATATAAATATCCATGCATGGAGAAAATTATTTATAATTTGAGATAAATATAGATAAATATATATACCTTTTAAATAAATATAACTAAATGTATAAAAATAAATTCATATATATATAATAGATAGTAAATCACCAAAAGAGGGTAAACCACAACAAGTGTAACCCCATCAAATGAATAGGAAATGAAATCAAATGAATAAAATCATAGATGAACAAAAACAAATATGAAAACACTTTCAAACGAAACTAAGATCTCATTGAATGTCTGAAAACCATTGTATTTGAACCCAAAATTCAGTTTTGAAGACCTTTGGGGCCTATTTTAACATCAAATATAGTGATCAGGTTCCCCCAAGTCAATAAGCCATAGATATTTTTTCAAGATTTGAATTCATATATGGCATTGTCCAAATAGAAACCTGAATCAAATGTTATTTTCATTTAAAGTTCATGTTAAATTTTAAACTTCTTTTAAAAATGAAATATTTTTTATTCTATTTATTATTTCCTAATATCTATCTAATTTCATTTTAGATAATTTCATAAGAATCAATTTAACCATTTGTGAATTCAAAATGGAATCCATGATAAAAAATTATCTTCATTTGATTCCGAAGTTTGATATCCGACTTAGGAAAATTTTAATTTAAGTTTCAAATAATTATTGCTAAAAATTACAAAAAATTAACAATTAAAACATTATAATTAAATCAAACGTGAAATAGTAAAAAATGAATTGTTATAAATAATAACTAATAGACAATAAAAATAATAAATAATTAAAGATATAATATATAAAATGTTTTTCATTAATTTAGTTGTGTTTTATCAAAAAGAAATGCTAAATCACAAATATTTTTCAAAAGCAACAGTAAAAATTAAATGAAACATTTAAAAAAAATTAAAAATCTAATGAAGAATCACTTTTTCAAAAAAATAATGTAAAAAAAATAAAAAAAATGAAAACCACTATTATTGTCTTTTATTAAAACCATTGATAAAAACCCGATATGAAATAATTATCTGAGAAATGTTTACCATTTGTTTTCAAAACCACCACAGAAAAACCCAACTCAAAAAACCAACCAGGATAAACAATTTTTCATATAGTTTCTACAAATCAACTATATCCACCTCAAATAGCTACAAAACCCCATTAACTCAACTCAAGGCCTTCTATATTACATTAAATATTCTCCTAACATCATCTATAAAAATTTTTCATTCATTGTTGTAGCTTTAATCCTCTAGAATCATTAAATACATTTTCCACTCTTAATGAGTGGATTTTATATCTAAAATAATATTTTATTCCATTTAGTCGATTTCATCAAAAATTTGTCAAATATACTATATAGAGTGTATTTCATCTAGAAATACATGTATGTTTCTTTGTGAAGATTAGCTCCACAATCATCAAAATTTTCAATTGTAACGTAGACTTGAATATATCTCTGTGATAATTAAATTTTTAATCCTCAATATACATTTCCAATGGCATGATAACCTCTCATAAATATAACACCACAAGATGTTATGTTGTGTTTCTTCTTAAATAAATTCTTTTTATTTGATAGTTTACTTTTCACAAACAAACTATGATAGATTATTAAATATTAACATAATTGTTGGAATAGTAAGGTGGTCATTAGAACAATTACAAATGATGTGAAATAAAAAAAATTAGTTATATCATAAGTGAAAATATGACATATTTATTTTATATAATATGTAAATAATTTTTTTTTAAAATGAAAAATTAAGTGTCGATATTTTTTTTGTGAAACACAAATGTTTATTTAGAGTTTCATAATTTATATAACAATTTAAAAGTAAATTTATTTTCATAAAATAGAGTTATAAATTAATATTTTATTTTCCTATTATTATACTACACTTTTATGAGACCTCAATTAATTTTTCACTGTGTTGTAAAATCAGTTATAATATTAAAATCGGCAATTTTTGAATAAATGGTGCTTTTAATTAAAAATTAAATTGCTCATATTGAAAATTTTATTTTTCATAAAATGGAGTTCATTTTTGAAATACATGCATTTAAAAAATGGTTAGTGTGAATTTTTTGGATTTTTTAAAATTGTTGATTTTTTGTGAATTGTGAAATACAGTAATTAATGGTATTAGCTAAATACATGAACTATTGAGTCATGAATGATGTATGGCCGATGTAACAACAACTAGTTAGAACTCAAATTCCCTAGTTACTGTACATATTCATAAGAATCAACACTATTGATATCCTTGAGAAAAAACAGTAAACTAATTATTAAAATAATCCAAAACACCACTCTAATCCACTATAAATACCACACATCACCATCACTTCTCCTCAAACATTATAAGAACATGATCTCGAATATATTCTATACATTTCCTCCCCCAAACCTATTCCCCATGTCTTGGTCTTTCTAGTCTCACCAAAAGACCAATCGAAAGTTTCGTAAAGAGGTTCTGAAGGAGGAATTTTACAACAGGTTAAATATACTTTTGTTCTCATTAATTTTTTTTAATTTCATTTATTTTCTATCATATCATTACCTCCTATATCAAAACTTGCATTATTTTTAAAAAATATTATATATTCTGTAATTTTATTATGTTAATGGAATATCCATCATCAAACCCATTCTTCTCTACCTTTTATTCTAAATACTGAAAACATCTTCCGTGATGTTTCGATTTATCGCCATCATGGATGATGCATTTTCAGTTTCCATTACCAAATTCAAGGGTGGTTATAAAACCATTATTTTTATTTAAATGATAATTTTTATAATAATTTTTTTCTTTAACCAATATATAAATATGATATTTAGTTAAATGATAAAATTTCATGTTTGTAACACCCTGAGATTTTATGAGAAATATTTTTTTTATGTCTTATTTTATACCCAACACCAAAGGAATCTTTCACAACACACAATATAGACTTGTCTTGCATCACACGCAATCACGACCTTCCTCGATAGAGTGTGTAATACGCAATACCGGGTTTCACTAAACAACGATATATTATTATGGACTAGCTGTTATGAATTTTATGAACTACATTTTGAATTTTATAACATTATTATTCTTCTGAAACATTTTCTAGAACATGGTAAGGGAACAAAATAAAATTTTCGGGTAAAATAAGTATTTTATAAAATATGCAGTTTTGTCGCCTTTTGATGGTGCACCCACATTAAATTTAGTTTTTGACATGTTTATAAGTTCAATTTGACAAAATAAAATTCAAATTTTGAATCAGGATATAAAAATTTACTTTGGATAAATTTTTCATACTTTTCTGATAACTCTCATATTTTGATGAATAGTAAAAATACGCTAATTTTTAATTAAAAACAACTTTTTTCATTGAGATAATTTATATGGTTAAATTATGATATTTAATGGTTTTAAAGTATAAATAGAATATATTTTTACAATTTAATATATTATTTGTCATTAGCATTAACTTCACATTGAATTCATAGGTAAAAACATTTCAATCTTTGGCAATGTTTTAACTTCTAAAACCTGTTTTCTTAACAACAAGATTAATTTTAAATTAATTAATGAAACTTATGTGTTTTGAATTTTAAAAAATTGATTCCTTATTTGGAATAAGTGGGTCCAAATTATGTTAATAGGATACTTTTTATTTTTGGGCATTATGAATAGTAACTACGGTAAATTTTAATTACCATAGTTAAAGGTAAATCGGGTAATTATGGGTAAATATAAGATTATAAAATTATGATAACACCTGAAAAAATACTATTGGATGATTAAAATTAGACCAATATCACCTAAGGGCTGGACTATATTTATTTCAGGGACTTTTTACCATGAAATAATATAATTATTATTACAACCAAGGAAAGTGACAATATGCCACTCTCTTAAATCTTATAAGTATAATAATTTTAATTTAGTGATAAACTTTATAATACTTCGGATATTAATAGTCTCCAGAAATATAATAAAATTATCTAAATCATATGAATTTATTTAAAAATTTTAGGGATTAAATAATTATCATTAATTATGACATAATAGTGATGTTGAAATTATTTTATTAATTAAAATACCAAATAAATGGTATTAAAAATATTAAAATAAACAGTATATGAACTATTTATTGTGATACAGTAATTTTATAGACACATATGACATATTATGAATCTATTAATGCTTTTAGTTCGAACATATGTTCTGTATATATTTTATTTAAATTCAAATAAATGAACAGTGTCAAAATTGACACTATTGTTATTTTATAAAACTAACATATTATTAAGATGTTTAAAAATCACAAAAATATTTAAAAATTATAAATTAAACTTTATATGGTCTATAATGTCATAATGTTTCAAATTATGGAAAATTAAAAACAAATATGTAATTATTTATAATAATTTAAAATTTAGAATATTATTCCTACAAATAACATTAAATTGATAAATAAGGACAAATCAAGTTGATAATGTTTAAAATAAATTCCTAACATGTCTAAATTTTATTGTTTCATGATATTACAACCCTATCTCATCTAATATTCGGATATGAGTCATTTTTTAAGTTCTTATGTGGGGTTGGGATTTAATATAAACTAATATTTCTTATATTTCCAAAGGTGCCCCTCTCCTCCCTTATAAAAGGCCACCTCCTCCCTCTCCTCCTCACACCACTTTGAGCCTTCAATCTCGGCCAAAACCAACCTATTTCACTTCCCCACTTCCTTAGAAACCTTCTAGAGGTACTGGTCTTCTCATAAGACGAACTCTAGTGCCCTAAGAGAAATTTTAAAGGAGGCACTTTGAGAAAGAGGTAATACCTTCTACCGTTTTCTTCAAGTTCCATTATTCTTCTACTCCCTATTCTTTAGTTGTTTCATTATGAAGTAATAAAATCAGTATCCCTAATATACTGATATGTTATTATAAATATGAAACAACCCTATTTCACCTTTTATCCGTCCTACGGTATACAAAATCACCACACGTGCGTACGTACGGAATACCGTTTCCACACCGTGGTGTAATATGTTTTCCACCACTACCTTACATGGATGGGTATGATGGTGAAAATAAATAACTATATATGATTATTTTAAAGTGGTATTGATTATGAAATATTATACATACACTTCAATACAATTACACGGTCATGGGAACGATATCATCGCTCGTGCGTACATACGACCTACCATCTCCACGATATGATGCGACTCGTTCTATATGATATTCCTTGAATAATGATTATATAAATGAATGAATATGATATATATTACACTAATACCATTATGTAAATGATATATCTATATTTTATAAATAGTAATAAGAATTTATTCGACAAAACACGCATAAGAACATAAAGCAATAAACACCCGAATAACAAGTAGAAATGAAATATTACTACTAAGAAGATAGAAATATGACCATATATGATATCATAAAAATGAATATGATTCTTTAATAACTCAATTGACATTATTTAAACCATATTATAGGAGTTTCGGAATCAAACGAAGCATATCAGACCTAAGGTAAGGGAAAATCTAACAATCTCATTTTTTTTTCCGAGATTGTTTATACATCAGAATTTACTGGGGAATATTTATCATCCACATCCATGTTTCCTCAATATGTAATATTATTTCCATCCACCAACAATTGTTTAAATCCAATTTTACCCATTGGTGAGTTTTTTAGTAAAATATATGAAATGAATCTTTTTTCGTTTTTAGTACGAGGTACTTTTTGACTTTTTCGACCAAAGTATGAGAATAATGTTTTTTTAACTTATACGGCATTAATGGATTTTTATGATTCCATAAAACATTATTTCCATGAATCATCCTTTACAAGTTTTCAATTTTATTTTTAATTAACTTCTTTTAGTTTAAAATGTTATGATATGTTATGAAAGGAAAAAAAAATTTAAGTAGAAAGGATATTTTCCTCAAGAATGGATTTCAAGTGTTTTATCAAAATTATTTTCCATCTAAGATAATATAGGGTTCTGTTTCTATCCCTATTTTTACATTAATTTTATTATGTTATGATGGATTTATTTTTATGATGTCCTTTTGTGTTATATGGATTATGTTATGATGGCATGATGTTTAAGATTCCCATTTTAATTACATGGGTTATGCTATGATGTATGATTTATGATTTTGTGGCACACATAGGAATGGTTTCATTATGAGATGGGTGGGACCTATATCTCTCTCTAATGCATGGGCTAAAGATTTATATCTAATGAGATAGACATGGCTGGAACGGCAGGTTAAACTGGTTTAGTGAAACATGACTGAAACGAGGAGTGAACTCGGTTCAGAAATGGACTTTGTCCGCTAAGATAGTCTTGGCAATGAGTCTTGGCTAATAAGAAATGATTTTATTTTATTATGTGTGTATGTCGCAAATCTTCATGTTTTAAGTTATGATTATTGGGATTACATTTCACTTCTATGATTTGTCCCATGTTATGATCTCTTTTGCAGGATAAGATTTTCAAAAATTTATGTTCTTATGAATATGATATGTTTGATAATTCTTATGTTTACCCTTACTAAGCATTTGAGCTCACCCTTTTGTATGTTTTCTTTTCCCCAGGTTAGGAAAAGTGATATTAAGTAGGATATGCCAAAAAGTGACTCTAGATATGATGAAATAAATTGGAGACAACGTAGATGAATTATGAACCAGTTGTTTATGTTTCCCATTATCTAAAGACACTATACCTATATGGTCCTTTCATGGTTTTGTTATATGTTGTAATAAGTATGCTTCAATTTTGAAGTAATAACCATGTATGTAAAGTATGGGTTGTTATAGTTGGTATCAGAGGCAAAGGATGTAGGAATGAATCTGATCCTTGGGAACTCTCACACATGAGCATTGGACGAAGCATGGCTCTCCGCCCAAGGGCTTCATGAAGAAATGGATACCACTGGGGATGGTGGCGTGTCCCGCCTAGGGGGTGTAGCCGCCCATGGAGTGCCGTGATAGGTATCAATTATAGTTCACTGGAAGTAATTCCAGACTGCTACAGTTGGTGTCACAATACTACCAAAACGGGCAAGCAATGCGCCACCTTTATCAGCGCTAATAAAAAAGAGTTGATAAAGGATAATCTTTATCAGTGATATTTAAAAGCGCTGATAAAGTGCAGATTTATCAGCGCTTTTCTAGTGCTGATAAAGGATAGTTTTTAATAGCGCTAGAAAATCGCTGTTAAAAACTGTCTCCGATTTTATTAAAATAAGTAAGATAGTTTCCTCTTTTTTATCATGCCCTAAGCTCTCGTGGTACTATACCCTTGCAACTGCTTCCCTCCCCCCGATATTCCCTTTGTTAGACCTCTGCCATACTCTTTCTCCTTATCCTCGACCCTCTTCCGCGGATCTTCCTCCCTTCCAAACCCTACTCCTCCTCTTCAACGGTTGGCGGCTCCTCCCGTGCACCCCACTCTGGCGGTCGCATCTTGCAGGCAGTGGAGGAGGCTCCCTCACCATGAGTTTTCCTTGGACTTTCTATTTCTTCACCCAAGGTCAGTGGATGGCCTAAATATTTTTTTACAGTGTAGGTTGAACTTTAGGTTTTTCATGCGGTTTTCATTTATTGGCATTTCTTGTTCATAGTGAGTTGGAAAACCTTCTTTGAGGTTTGGAATTCGTTCATTTCTCACTTTTTTGTTTCATAAAGGAGGGGTTTACTCTTGTCTATCATTGGTGATGGTTTGCACTAGCCAAATTAAGATAAATTAATAAGTTAATTTAAATTCAAGGGGAAGGGTTAATGATTCTTGTACTTTTACAGCTTTGATATTATTGTAATGTTGTGTTTGTACGGACTGAATACCCCGCTAAAAATCATGGATATTGGGCGCCCTTTCTTTCAATGTATTTTTTGTCATATGGAATCCTTTTTTCATGTTTTTGTGATATCACTCCAAATGGAAATTGGATAACCACTTATATTTGGCTAATGAAATGATTTCCCTTGGATTTATGGAACGTGCGATAACACTCTTAAAGTAAAGTGAAATGTGCTAAAAGTCCTTTTGTTAAATCTATAAAATGGTCTTTGATGTGTTGTGATGTGTGTTCATGCTAGTGGGGGTCACGATAATTGGTTTTTATGTGGTGTGGGATGATGTATGGTTTTTTTTCATGCTTTTGGTTTGGAGAGGTGATTGTTTGTTTTGAAATGCTTTTTGGGTAGTGAGGGGATGAATCATTTGGTTTTTCTTTTTGGGTGGCAAGGTGATGGATTGTTTGGCCATGCTTTTGGGGTGGTGAGGTAATGATTTGTTTGGTCATTCTTTCAGGGCGGTGAGGCGATGATTCGATGGGAATGATGAGCTACGTTTTATGTATGGTTTCTTTGTGCTAGAAGCCTAGGTAGTGAAGTAATAATTATTTAATAATTATAGAAATGGTTGGACGTTGGTTTGGATAATGGGATTGGTTGGAAATTATAAATGTGTCTTGTGGATTTTACCCCTTTCCAAGATCCACCAAGACTCATCCATAATCAAGAATATGACTTTATATTATAGGGAACATATATCTTAAACATGGATTTAACCCCTTTCCAAGCTCCACCAAGACTCATCCAAGATGTTTAATGTTTATTATGAATTATGTGACTAGTAAGAGTGGTTAAAAGGATGTTTAATGTTTTGTTGCAGGGTGGTGGGTGCTAGAACTATTGGTAAGGGGGCTGGAAAGTGTGTTCATTCTGATGGGGGTTTATCCTGGTTCTGTTGATTTCCAAATCATTATTCAAAATGGTTAGGCTATATTAGTATCTATTTTTATAAGGAAGTGGTTCTCTACTACTTTGTATTTGGAAGTCTTGTTTTGTGTATTTAAATCATAAATAATAATATTTCCGATTCAAATAGGATGGAGATGAATAAATATAGGATGGATGGTAAGCGTTTGACAATAGAGTATGAGAATGGAGTGAAAGAGTTCATCATGTTTGAAAAGTATCATGCAAAGGATCCTTCTCAAATCCTTTTTCCGTGTTTACGTTGTTTTTATTCTAGACTAATTACTCTAGAGGAGTTGGAAGAACATTTGATATGTGACGGAATAGATTGGACTTATAAATGTTGGAATAAACACGGGGGAAAAGCGAATGTAGCTACTGGCTGGAATAAAACTGTATTTTATAGATCATTAGATATGATTAAAAATATTTATAATGAAGAATACCGTATAGAGGATGTGATTACAGATGTCAATGATGATAATGATCGTATTGAGGAAATGACAAGGACAGTTGAACATGAACTCCGTGATTGCCCAAAATTGTTTGAGAAGTTAAAGAGTTGTACAAAGACGCCATTGTATGCTAGTTGCACTAAATATACTGCATTGTCAGCTGTACTGAAGTTGTATAAATTGAAAGCAAGCAACAAAAGGAGTGATGTCAATTTCACGGAACTACTTGCTCTTTTTAATGACATGCTTCCAGAAGATAATGAGCTCCCAATATGAAGCTAAACAAATGCTGCGCTCGATGGGTATGATTTCTGAAAGAATACATGCCTGCCCAAAAGACTGTATATTTTTTTGCAAGGAGAACAAATCACTTACAGAATGCCCAAATTGTGGTGCTTCTCGATACAAGAAAGATGAACGCAGTCCTACAAAAGGTTTATGGTACTTTCCAATCATTCCAAGGTTTAGGCGTCTATATGGAAGTGAAGAAACTGCAAGACAATTGTCGTGGCATGCAGATAAAAGAAATAAAGATGGAAAATTACGTCACCCGGCCGACTCTCCTCAATGGAAGAGAATTGATCATGAGTATCCTGAATTTGGAAATGAGCCGAGAAACATGCGTCTTGCGTTATCTACTGATGGAGTGAATCCTTTTGGTTTTCAAACCATCACTCATAGTACTTGGCCTATTATGTTGGTAGATTATAACTTGCCACCCTGGTTATGCATGAAACGGAAAATTCATTATGTTATATTTGCTTATATCAGGACCAAAACAACCAGGGAACGATATTGATGTATATTTGGCTCCCTTGATCGAGGATTTGAAGTTACTGTGGGATTCAGGTGTTATGTTGTATGATGCTTATGAAAAAGAATACTTCACGTTGAGAGTAATGTTGTTTGGGACAATAAATGATTTCCCTACTTATGGAAATTTGTTAGTCTATAGCATTAAAGGAACTCAAGGGTATCCTGTGTGCGAAAAAGATACAAAATCAATTAGGTTGAAACATTCATCGAAATCGGTGTTTCTAGGACATCATAGATTTCTACCCCGTCGACATAAGTACCGATCTTGGACGACATCATTCAATGGAAGTTCAGAACAACGCAAAACACCGTCTCCACTAATAGGTGATCAGCTGTTTGAGAATGTAAAAGACGTGAACACTGTTTTTGGTAAACCATTTTCAAAAAACCTTACAAAAATCGGTTGAAAAAGGAGATCAATTTTTTTTTGAATTACCATACTAGAAATGTCTGCACGTTAGACATTTTCTTGATGTGATGAATGTGGAAAAAAATGTATGTGATAGTGTTATCGCAATGTTGCTAAATGCTCCTGGCAAAACAAAGGATGGAATTAAGGCATGGTTGGAAATGGTTGACATGGGAATAAGAGAAGAGTTGGCTCCTGTGAAGGGTGAAAATCGAACATTTCTTCCTCTAGCTATGTACACTCTTTCCAGGGATGAGAGATATCAGTTTTTCAACTTCTTCAATGATGTAAAGGTTCCAGAGGGGTATTCATCAAATATCAAAAACATTGTGTCAATGAATGATTTGAAGTTAAAAGGTTTGAAATCACATGACTTCCATGTTTTGATGCAAGATTTAATTCCTATAGCTTTACGTTGCATTTTTCCCAAGAATGTTCGTCATACGTTAAACAAACTTTGTTTCTTCTTCAAAGCTATATGTAGCAAAGTTTTAGACCCAGCGAAATTTCCAGATATGGAAAGAGAAATTGTCATCATATTATGTGAATTAGAAATGTTCTTCCCACCAAAATTCTTTGATATGATGGTTCATTTGATGGTTCATTTGGTGAGTGAGGTTCGACTTTGTGGTCCTGTACACTATGGATGGATGTTCCCCATTGAACGGTATATGAGGATTTTGAAAGGGTATGTCAAAAATCGAAATCGGCCAGAGGGTTGTATTGTGGAGCGATATATTGTTGAGAAAGCCATTGAATTCTGTACCGAATACCTATCTAATGTGGAAATCATTGGTCTACCGAAATCTCGTCACACTGGACACATTGAGGGTGAGGTAATTTCTGGAAGAGATATTGTGACAATCAATATTAGAAATCGAGAGCAGGCCCACCTTTATGTTTTTCATAATAGTTGGGAGGTTTCTCCATATATTGAAACCCACAAAGAAATTTTGAGACAGCTGAATCCATCAAGGGATGAAAAATTGACATAAAATACACATAATCACCAGTTTATAGAATGGTTTTGAGACCATATTTTTAAGGATTTAGATGAAAATATGAATTCAATTTCAGAATGACTTCGATGGATAGCTGCCAGACCAAGAGTGTATGAATTATCTTACAATGGTTATGTAATTAATGGTTATACATTATATACATATAAACATGATGAAGATAGTACCATTCAAAATAGTGGAGTAACAATTGTGGCTGAATCGATGCATGTTTCTGGTAGTAAGGATAGAAATCCAATTTATGCGAACATGTCATACTTTGGCATTATCAAAAGAATATGGGAGTTGGATTATACGACATTCCAATTGCCGATTTTTCAATGCAACTGGGTTGATAACAACAGTGGTGTTAAAATAGATGAATTGGGATTTTTGAAAGTTGATTTCAGTAAAGAAGGGTTCAAATACGAACAATTTATAGGCATCACAAGCGGTACAAATATTTTATGTGCCAGACCTCGCAAACCGAAAGTGGTCGATTGTTTTGTTATCATCCAAAACTACTGAAGGGTCCAATGAAAATTCAATTGAGGATGATCCTTTCAGTGGGACATCGCAATCATTTTGTAGAAGTCCCAATGAAGACAACGTTTTGTATGTTATAGGATACCACAATGAAGGGATTTAGATTATCGATAGAGGTGTCAAATCCCTTCAGACTTTGAAAAAAAGAGTGTTCAATAAAAAGGTTATATTTTTTTTTGTAATATATATCTTGTTATCTCATGTTATTATCTTATCATTATTTCATTTATGTAATCCAACTTAAGTGTTAAACCTTTTTTGTAGATAATGACTTCTACACGTTCTGGTGCTCCTAACCTTGAGGCTAAACAAGCCTCTCAAGTTGCTGCTGCTGCTTCTGTTGCTGCTGCTTCTGCTGTTGTTGCTTCTAAACAAGCCTCTCAAGCCTCTCAAGCCTCTCAATCTCAACCTATTGTTGTTGGTGTTGATGCTGCTGCTATTGGTTATCCTCTTGTTGAGGTCCAACAACCATCTGAACATGTTGATGCTAGTATTTTAGATGAAAACATTGATGATGCTGATATAGATGAAATGGTCGGGGATAAAGAAGCAGCATCGCAGAAAAAACAGGTGCGTTGTAGTTTAATAGTGTTGGCTAATGTTATGAAGGAAAATAGAAAAGGAATAAAATTTGATTTTGGGTGCAATGCACGGGGCCAACACGTTAACCACAACAAGGAAATGTTTAGCAGTTACATTGGAATTGTCACTCGACAACGCATGCCGATTGACATAGCTTCATTTCACCATGTTGCATCTAGCCTGAAGGCTGTGATGTGGGAAGAAATTACGGTGACATTTTGATTTCATTTATTTAATTTACTATCAAATAAAATAATGAAACAGTGTCTTACTCTTCACAATCCATTGCAGAGTGCATTTATAGTAGATGATTCACACAAGACTTATGTACTAAGGATTGCGGGAAGGTGTCATCGAGGTTTTCGCACTCTTCTTATAAAATATCATCTGAAATATTCCAAGGGTAAAATAAAACCACACCCACCCATTGTCTACACTCACTTGATATCCCAAGAATCATGGGATTCATTTGTTGGTCATCGTGGGGATCAAAAGTTTCAGGTACATTGTGACTGATAATATGTTGTTTGAGGATATACATGTATTCATCACTTTGATTGTCAATATGTAATTTATGAAACAACAACTTAGTACTGAAAACAAGGAACACACATCAAAACCGATGTACCCCTATCATAAAGCAAGGATGGGGTATGCCTCACTAGAAAAGAAAATGGTGCGTATTTTAAATTTACAGTGATATTGTTATGTGTCAAGAAACAACTTTATAAAAATATTTCTCTATTTATATGTAGATTGATGCCTCTGAAACAAAACACACATCCATCCCTCATCATGTTCTATGGAAGGAGGCACATGTGGATAAGGAAGGGAATCTAGTTGATGAAAATACACAAAAAGTGTGGGAAATATGTGTTAGTATGACACGATAAAATTTTTTGTTTTAAATTTCTATTACATAATAATAATGACTTATTTTCTTATATCTGACAGTCACAGGAGTCAGGTACTCCTGCAGCTGGTGCAGACATATTAGCAACATCTTTGAAGCAACCAGAACAATATGGTCGCGTCAGGGCTGGGGGGTTTGGGGTGACACCCCGTGTATATTATGAGAAAAAAACAAGAGGATGAAAAAAATGAAGAAATGACAGAAATGAAAAATAGAATAACAAATATTGAAGAACAGTCTCAATGGCAGAGAGAGTTGCTAGCAACTTTAATGGGTGATAAGCTAAGAGAAGAGACAACTCAGAAACAACCAGCGCATGAAGATCCTGCCCCACACCCCACCAGATTTGAGGCAAGCCATTCCCCTCAAAGAGCTGTCTTAGCCGTGGTAATCAATATTCTATTAATTGTTCTGATGAAATGTGAATCAGGATAACACTGATTTCTTCCTATACTGATCTTCTGTAGGGTGATAATGACTGTGATTTATATCTTTCACCACCCACCTATCGCCTTGTAGCGAGGGCTATAGTATTCAACATCTTAGAAGACACGCTGCACAATATACCACTTCCAAAAGATCATCTGAAAGTGACGATTATGGTAGCTCATGAGACAACATCACAACTACCTGTTCCACTTGATGATGATGATGTTTGTACAGTCGAACAGGCTATTGGAACATTCAATTCATAGACATCACAACTTGTGGGACTACATGCTGAAAAGAGGTATTTGTTTACAGTTTTTTAAGACAAACCTTTAACAAAAAAAAGGTATGAACTAATGAATTTTATTATAGACAAAGAAAGGGGATGAGGTGAAAGGAAACTTGGGAGCATCGGAAGGATCGACCATCCGATCCAAAACATCTACTGAAAGCGGAATTACACCGCCTATTCTCTATCCACATTTAATTGCATTGAAGACTCATGTGGATACGATGTTGAGAAATGGTAGTAGCCATGTAGTTGTTTTTTAAGAGAATATGTATGGAGAGGAAATACACGATTTTGTTGCTGCTAAGAATGTAAATGAGATCCTTGAGTATGGGTGGCTTGGCATGACAAGTGTAAATGTGTATATGAGGTATGTTTTCAACCCCTTCGCTTTTCCAAAAGCTGATATATTGTGCTAATTATGATTAAATACATTTTATATTATTAGCAGATGTATATATGAAAAGCAGTTGAAGGGTTTTCCTCATGATACCAAATTAGGACTCGTCAGTCCTCATATAACATCAACACAAGAAATACAATTATCAGAATAAAAAATTTAGGAAAGAGCGACTACTTTGCTGAAAGCATTTGACAGCAAGATAACGGATGACAGACTCTTCTTCATACCAACCATGTAGGGGTAAAACTCTATGATTAAAGCATATCAATTATATTTTCATTTCTTTCATTACTTATTCCTTTTTGTGTATTTAGGCAACATTGGCTGCTAACTGCGGTGAATTTGGATACTCCCAAGATTTATTTTCTAGATTCATAGCACGAATATCCAACAAACCGACCGCATGTGATGCAGTTTGTCAATATGTAAGACACAACATCCTATGTTTTAGGTCTAAACATAAAGTTATATAATATATATTATCTTTTACTGAGGATTCTGTTATGATAGGGCGGTGTACCAATATCGTCTAAATCATGGTATGAGGACAGGGTCTAAGCATAAGGAGCCGAGAAAGTACTACATCTGGAAAAATATCAGGGTATATATAATAAAATTGCAGTATCCAAACATATATCAAAACAAGTTACTTACTCTCCTCATGATCAATGTTTCTGCAGTGTCTAAAACAAACAAACAACAAAGATTGCCGTTATTATGTTTATAGATTCGTGAGAGAGATCATTGTCAATGGACAAACTAGCATCCCTAAAGAGGTATTTTCGAAAACAAGTAATATTTCATTTAAATTATTTATTAATTCTTTATTTATATATTTTTCAGTACTATTATGAATTCCAAAAAGCGGCATATTCACAAGACGATGTAGATATGTTCAGAAACGAGTGGGCTATATACCTGATGCATGATTTCCCAGAAATAGCATGATGATCTGACTTTTATTGCAAGAGTTTCAGACGCATATAATTGGCGGAAATTTTTGAGAGGGGTTCATGGGGATAAAAAGATGAAAAATTCTTGTATGTAAATGTTTGTAGAAAAATTATAATTATTATTAAATAAAACATTCTTTCTCCAATGGGTTATTTGTCTATTTTAACAGATGAAATCCACCAGCAACATGCAAGAATGATGAACCACATTTCTTTGGACTTTGGACAAAAAAACCAGTAAAATCTCCAAAATACCTTAATATCATGCATGAACCAGTAAAATATCCAATCATTAGTTGCATGTATGGGGAAACTTCCATTATATATTGGAAGTTTACCAATCCATTTGATGAACAAGATGGGATGTTAAATCTGGCATTTTGAACATCCAATGCAGGAAATTGTTCCAATGATTTGGCAATTGACGCTACATTTAAAGATCTTTCCTCTGTTTCATCAAGTGAGTGAAAATTCTCTTGGAGAACTGGAATGAAATCTCACTCTTGTGATTTTGCATCTCCAATTGTCTCTTCATGTGTGCAGTTATTGCCATTCCAATTCGCCAAGACAATTTTCAAGGAAAAACATAATGCTGTCCTGGTTTGGGATTCAGATCATTATCGAAGGATGTATCATGAGCGTTCTAATGCATATCTTGGTTTTCCTCATGTTTCAACAGAATCCGAATGCGTTTGGTTGGTTTTCCGTATGTCAGTTGTTTTTTTCACTTAAAATTAAGTCCATTTTTAACAAAACAGAGACACTGTGAGTGGTGTCGGCCACACCGGGCCTCGGATTGATGAGGGTTTGACTCGTACACATCACACATGAGTCATGGATCATTGTGAAAAAGTATCAACACAATCAGAAGCCGTTAGATCGGTTTGGCGTATGTACGTAAAATATTGTCTATTTTAAACAAAATACATACACTTGGAGTGATACCGGTCACACCGCACCTTGGATTGAGGCGGGGTTGACTCGTACACGTCACATTTGACCCATGGATTATTGTCCTTAAGTTTAAACAGAATCCGAAGGAGTTTGGTCGGTTTCCCGTTTGTCAGTTATTGATTTCACTTAAAAATAAGTCCATTTTGAACAAAACAGAGGCACTTGGAGTGGTGTTAGCCACACCAGGCCTCAGATTGAGTCGGGGTTGACTCGTACACGTCACATTTGAAGGTGAGTATTCAAACACGATAGTTGATCTTCTTAGACAAGAGTTTCTAGAAGAGTATAAGAGACATGAATCAATGAAGATCATTAGAGTGTTGGAGAAAATGTGGTTGCTACAAACAATGTGACAATCGGCTTGTGCAAGGCGGCCTAAGTTACAACTTGCAGGTATTGTACTTTATTTTTTGCTGGAGGGTTTCAGTTTAAATGCATTTTGGAATGATCATTGCTAGCCATTGTCTTTTAGGTTTTTTTGACAGCCGAGGGGAAAGAGTGGGGTCTGCAGACATTGGAGGATATGTCAAAGGGTGATTTTGTGTGTGAATATGTTGAAAAAATGTTAACTCACGCAGTTCTGAAAAGAGTCACTATTTAAAAGAAAGTCACAAGTTTAGATACATCTCAAGATGGTCAGTTTAAAGACATTTTGATGGACACTACTAAAGACATGCTCAAAATAAATCAATAAAAAATTGAATATATATGTATAAATTATGTAAATAATTGATAAATAAGAAATAATTATTAAATTATTAAATAAATAAATAATCGATAAATAATTAATAAATAATACATAAATAAAACATAAATATTAAAAAATGAATAAATTAATAATAACTAAATATTAAATAATACGAAAATTATTAATTAATAATAAATAATAATCATATAATAATCATATACTAAATTCAGAGTAAATGATAATAATTATTCATGAATAAATGATAAATTATTAGTAATATCTAATGTGATATAATAAATGAAAAATAAATAACAAATAAATCATAAATCATAAATCATAAATCATAAATAATAAACAACAAATAAAAATTAAAAAATAGTAATAATATTTAATATATAAAATATAAATGATAATACATTATAAATTAACATTAATTGGTAATCATTAATATTTAATAAGAAACAAATTAACAATTAATTAATACTAAATTTAAAATTTAAAATTATAGAAAAATAAACAATAAATAATTAACAAATAGGTATTAAGTAATAAATTTATATGAATTCAATTACAAAATAATATGAAAATAAAAATAAATATATAAACATTAAATTAGTAATAGATAAATAATAAATAATCAATAATAAATAATAAATAATAAATAATAAATAATAAATAATAGTGAGGTAATAAATAGATAATAAATAAGTGACCAATAAATAAAAAATAAATAACTAATAAAAATGTAGTAAATAAATATTACATCAATTATATATAATAATAAGTAATGATTAAAAAATCAACAACTTAATAATAAATTATAACTATTCTTTTATAATATGTAATAAATATCACAAAAACAATACAAAAAATATTAAACAATAACATAGTATATTACTAATAATAAATAGAGAATAATAAATAATAAATGAGAAAATAATAAATTTTGATTAATAATAAATCAATAAGAAAATAATTATACTATAATAATAAATTAATAATAATTAATAATTTAACAATATATAATATATAATATATAATATATAATATATAACCGTGTTGTGTGTGTTTAATTTAATTGTACCCCAAAAGCTAATATAAATATATAATATATAATAATAGAGAATAAAATAAAAAATAAATTGGTATATATATGTATGACGAAATTTACATAAATATATATAAACACATATTTATGTTATATTAATACATATAAACAAAGAAATTTATATAATTGGATATTAATAAAAATATATATACGTACAAGTACATCTAAATATCGTTATTTGTACCCATATAGGATAAAAAAAATATTTTAATCTAAATATGTATACATATTTAAAAATTCATATAAATATAGATCAATATTCATAAATAAATATAAATATCCATGCATGGAGAAAATTATTTTTAATTTGACATAAATATAGATAAATATATATACCTTTTAAATAAATATACCTAAATGTATAAAAATAAATTCATATATATATAATAGATAGTAAATCACCAAAAGAGGGTAAACCACAACAAGTGTAACCCCATCAAATGTATAGGAAATGAAATCAAATGAATAAAATCATAGATGAACCAAAATAAATATGAAAACACTTTCAAACGAAACTAAGATCTCATTGAATGTCTGAAAACCATTGTATTTGAACCCAAAATTCAGTTTTGAAGACCTTTGCGGCCTATTTTAACATCAAATATAGTGATCAGGTTCCCCCAAGTCAATAAGCCATAGATATTTTTTCAAGATTTGATTTCATATATGGAATTTTCCAAATAGAAACCTGAATCAAATGTTATTTTCATTTAAAGTTCATGTTCAATTTTAAACTTCTTTTAAAACTGTAATATTTTTTATTCTATTAATTATTTCTAAATAGTTATCTAATTTCATTTTAGATAATTTCATAAGAATCAATTTAACCAGTTGTGAATTCAAAATGGAATCCATGATAAAATATTATCTTTATTTGATTCTGAAGTTTGATATCCTACTTAGGAAACTTTTAATTTAAGTTTCAAATAATTATTGATAAAAATTACAAAAAATTAACAATTAACACATTATAATTAAATCAAATGTGAAATAGTAAAAAATGAATTTTTATAAATAATAACTAATAATAAATAATAATAATAAATAATTAAAGAAATAATATAAAATATTTTTTTCATTAATTTAGTTGTGTTTTATCAAAAAGAAATGCTAAATCACCACTATTTTTTAAATGCACCAGTAAAAATTAATTGAAACATTTAAAAAAATTTAAAAATCTAATTAAGTATCACTTTAAAAAAAACTAATGTAAAAAAAATAAAAAAATGAAAACCACTATTATTTTATGTTATTAAAACCATTGATAAAAACCCGATATGAAATAATTATCTAAGAAATGTTTACCAGTTGTTTTCAAAACCACCACAAAAAAAACCCAACACCAAAAACCCACCAGGATAAACAATTTTTCATATAGTTTCTACAAATCAACTATACCCACCTCCAATAGCTACAAAACCCCTTTAACTCAACTCAAGGCCTTCTATATTACATTAACTATTCTCCAAACATCATCTATAAATTTTTATCATTCATTGTTGTAGCTTCAAACCTCTAGAATCATTAAATACATTCTCCACTCTTAATGATTGGATTTTATATCTTAAATAATATATTATTCCATTTAACCGATTTCATCAAAAAAAAATTCAAATATACTATATAGATTGTATTGTATCTAGAAATACATGTATGTTTCTCCATGAAGATTAGCTCCACAATCATCAAAATTTTCAATTGTTATGTAGACTTGAATATATCTCTGTGATAATTAAATTTTTAATCCTCAATATACATTTCCAATGGCATGATAACCTCTCATAAATACAACACCACAAGATGGTATGTTGTGTTTCTTCTTAAATAAATTATATTTATTTGATAGTTTACTTTTCACGAACAAACTATGATAGATTATTAAATATTAACATAACTGTTGGAATAGTAAGGTGGTCATTAGAATAATTACAAAAGATATGAAATAAAAAAAATTACTTATATCATAAGTGAAAATATGACATATTTATTTTATAAAATATGTAAATAAATTTTTTTAAAAATGAAAAATTAAGTGTCGATATTTTTTTTGTGAAACACAAATGTTTATTTAGAGTTTCATAATTTATATAACAATTTAAAAGTAAATTTAAATACATAAAATAGAGTTATAAATTAATATTTTATTTTCTTATTATTATACTACACTTTTATGAGACCTCAATTAATTTTTCCCTGTGTTTTAAAATCAGTTATAATATTAAAATAGACAATTTTTGAATAAATGGTGCTTTTAATTAAAAATTAAATTTCTCATATTGAAAATTTTATTTTTCATATAATGGAGTTCATTTTTGAAATACATGAATTTAAAAAATGGTTAGTGTGAATTTTTTGGATTTTTATAAAATTGTTGATTTTTTGTGAATTGTGAAATACAGTAATTAATGGTATTAGCTAAATACATGAACTATTGAGTCATGAATGATGTATGGCCGATGTAACAACAACTAGTTAGAACTCAAATTACCTATTTACTGTACATATTCATAAGAATCAACACTATTGATATCCTTGAGAAAAAACAGTAAACTAATTATGAAAATAATCTAAAAACACCACTCTAATCCAATATAAATACCACACATCACCATCACTTCTCCTCAAACATTATAAGAACCTGATATTGCATATATTCTATACATTTCCTCCCCCAAACCTATTCCCCATGTCTTGGTCTTTCTAGTGTCACCAAAAGACCAATCGAAAGTTTCGTAAGGAGGTTCTCAAGGAGGCATTTTACAACAGGTGAAATATAATTTTGTTCTCATTAATTTTTTTTAATTTCATTTATTTTCTATCATATCATTACCTCCTATATCAAAACATGCATTATTTTTAAAAAATATTATATATTCTGTAATTTTATTATGTTAATAGAATATCCATCATCAAACCCCTTCTTCTCTCCCTTTTATTCTAAAAACTGAAAATATCCTCCGTGATGTGTCAATTTATCGCCATCATGTACGATGCATTTTCAGTTTCCATTACCAAATTCAAGGGTGGTTATAAAACCATTATTTTTATTTTAATGATATTTTTATAATATTTTTTTCCTTAACCAATATATAAATATGATATTTAGTTAGATGATAAAATTTCATGTTTGTAACACCCTGAGTTTTATGAGAAATATTTTTTTTATGTCTTATGTTATACCCAACACCAAAGGAATCTTTCACAACACACAATACAGACTTGGCTTGCATTACACGCAATCGCAACCTTCCTCGATAGCCTGTGTAGTACGCAATACCGGGTTTCACTAAACAACGATATATTATTATGGACTATCCGTTATGAATAGTATTAACTAAATTTAGAATTTTATAACATTATTATTTATCTTACACATTTTCTAGAACATGGTAAGGGAACAAAATAAATGTTTCGGGTAAAATAAGTATTTTTCAAAAAATGCAGTTTTGCCGCCTTTTGATGGTGTACCCACATTAAATTTAGTTTTTGACATGTTTATAAGTTCAATTTGAAACAATAAAATTCAACTTTAGAATCAGGATATAAAAACTTACTTTGGATAAATTTTTGATAATTTTCTGATAACTTTCATATTTTGATGAATAGTAAAAATACGCTAATTTTTAATTAAAAACAAATTTTTTCATTGAGATAATTTATATGGTTAAATTATAATATTTAATGGTTTTAAAGTATAAATAGAATATATTTTTACCATTTAATATAATATTTTTCATTAGCATTAATTTCACATTGAATTCATAGGTAAAAACATTTCAATCTTGGGCAATGTTTTAACTTCTAAAACCCGTTTTCTTAACAACGGGATTAATTTTAAATTAATTACTGCAACTTATGTGTTTTGAATTTTAAAAAATGGATTCCTTATTTGGAATCAGTGGGTCCAAATTATGTTAATAGGATACTTTTTATTTTTGGGCATTATGATTAGTAACTACGGTAAATTTTATTCACCATAGTTAAAGGTAAATCGGGTAATTAAGGGTAAATATAAGATTATAAAATTACCCTAACACCTGCCAAAATCCTATTGGATGAATAAAAGTCGACCAATATCACCTAAGGGCTGGAATATTTTTATTTCATGGACTTTTGACAGTGAAATATTATAATTATTATTAAAACCAAGGAGAGTGACAATATGTCACTCTCTTAAATCTTAAAAGTATAATAATTTTAATTTAGTGATAAACTTCATGATAATTCGGATATAAATAGTCTCCAGAAAGATAATAAAATTATATACATCATATGAATTTATTTATAACTTTTAGGGATTAAATAATTATCATTAATTATGACATAATAGTGATGTTAAAATTATTTTATTAATTAAAATATCAAATAAATTATATTAAAAATATTAAAATAAATATTATATGAACTATTTAATGTGATCCACTAATTTTATAGATACATATAAAATTTTATGAATCTATTAAAGCTTTTAGTTCAAACATATCTTCTGTATATATTTTATTTAAATTCAAATAAATGAATTGTGTCAAAATTGACACTATTGTTATTTTATAAAACTAACATATTATTAAATTGTTTAAAAATCACAAAAATATTTAAAAATTATAAATTAAACTTTATATGGTCTATAATGTAATAAAGTTTCAAATTATGGAAAATTCAAAACAAATATGTAATTATTTATAATAATTTAAAATTTAGAATATTATTACCACAAATAACATTAAATTAATAAATAAGGATAAATCAAGTTGATAATGTTTAAAATAAATTCCTAAAATGTATAAATTTTATTGGTTGATGATATTAAAACCCTATATCATCTAATATTCAGATATGAGTCATTTTGGATGTTTTTATGTGGGGTTGGGATTTAATATAAACTAATATTTCTTATATTTCCAAAGGTGCCCCTCTCCTCCCTTATAAAAGGCCACCTCCTCCCTCTCCTCCTCACACCACTTTGAGCCTTCAATATCGGCCAAAACCTACCCATTTAACTTCCACACTTTCTTCGAATCCTTTTAGAGGTACTGGTATTCTCAGAAGACCAACTCTAGTGCCCTAAGAGAAGGTTTAAAGGAGGCACTTCGAGAAAGAGGTAATACCTTCTACCGTTTTCTTCAAGTTCCATTATTCTTCTACTCCCTCTTATTTAGTTTTTTCATTATGAATTAATCAAATCAGTATCCCTAATATAATGATATGTTATTATAAATATTAAAAAACCCTATTTCTCCTTTTATCCATCCTACGGTAAACAAAACCACCGCGCGTGCGTACGTACGGAATACCGTCTCCACGCCATGGTGTAATATATTTTCCACCACCACCTTACTTGGATGGGTATAATTGGGAAAATAAATAACTATATATGATTATTTTAAATTGTTATTGATTATGAAATATTATACATACACTTCAATACAATTACACGATCATGGGAACGATATCATCGCTCGTGTGTACATACGACCTACCGTCCCCATGATGTGATGCGACTCGTTCTATATGATCTTCATTGAATAATGATTATATAAATGAATTGAATGAATAAATATGATATATATTACACTAATACCATTATGTAAATGATATATCTATATCCTATAAAGAGTAATACGAATTTACTCGACAAAACACACATAAGAACATAAAGCAGTAAACACCCGAATAACAAGTAGCAATGAAATATTACTACTAAGAAGATACAAATATGACCATATATGATATCATAACAATGAATATGATTATGTAATTAGTCAATTGACATTATTTAAACCATATTACAGGAGGTTCGGATTCATATGAATCATATCATACCTAAGGTAAGGGAAAATCTAACAATCTCATTTTTTTCCGAGATTGTTTATACTTCAGAATTTACTGGGGAATATTTATCATCCACATCCATGTTTCATCAATATGTAATATTATTTCCATCCACAAAAAATTGTTTAAATCCAATTTTACCCATTGGTGAGTTTTTTTTGTAAAAGATATGAAAGGAATCTTTTGTCGTTTTTAGTACGATGTACTTTTTGACTTTTCTGACCAAAGTACGAGAAAAATGTTTTTTTAACTTATACGGTATTAATGGATTTTTATGATTCCATAAAACATTATTTCCATGAAGCATCCTTTACATGGTTTCAATTTTATTTTTAATTAACTTCTTTTAGTTTAAAATGTTATGACATGTTATGAATGGAAAAAAATTGAAGTAGAAAGGATATTTTCCTAAAGAATGGAGTTCAAGTATTTTATCAAAATTATTTTCCATCTAAGATAATATAGGGTTATGTTTCTATCCCTATTTTTACAATGATTTGATTATTTTATGATGGAATTATTTTTATGATGTCTTTTTATCTTATATGGATTATGTTATGATGGCATGATGTTTAAGATTCCCATTTTTATTTCATGGGTTATGCTATGATGTATGATTTATGATTTTGTGGCACACATAAGAATGGTTTCATTATGATATGGGTGGGACCTATATCTCCCTCCAATGCATTTTGTAAAGATTTATATCTCATGAGATACACATGGCTAGAACGACAGGTTAAACCGGTTCAGTGAAACCAGACTGAAACGAGGAGTGAACTCGGTTTAGAAATGGACTTTGTCTGCTAAGATAGTCTTGGAAATGAGTATCGACTACTAAGAAATGATTTTCTATGATTATGTGTGTATTCGACAAAGCTTCATGTTTTAAGTTATGATTATTGGGATTACATTTCACTTCTATGATTTATCCCTTGTTATGATCTCTTTTGCAGAATAAGATTTTCAAAATGTAATGTTCTTATGAATATGATATGTTTGATATTTCTTTTGTTTACCCTTACTGAGCATTTTAGCTCACCCGTTTTTATGTTTTCCTTTCCCCAGGTCAGGAAGAAGGATATTTAGTAGGATATGCCAAAAATGGACTCTATATATGATGAAATAAATGGGAGACAACGTAGATGATTTATGAACCAGTTGTTTATGTTTCCCAGTTTCTAAAGACACTATACCTATACGGTCCTTTTATGGTTTTGTTATATCTTGTAATAAGTATGCTTCAATTTTGAAGTAATAACCATGTATGTAAAGTATAGGTCGTTATAATGTTGGTCATAAAACCATTAAAATAAATTAAATCCTTTTCATTAATGTACTATCTAATGAATAATTATCATACCATATAACCAAATGATATATAATATCATATTATATTTTTAATGTTCATTAAAAACATATAATCTTAATTTTCGAGAACTATTCTAATTTTACATGAACTTCCAAACATGTATACAAGTGAACAAACCATGAAAAACCAAGAAAAAAACCCTCTTGAATGATGAAATTGATTCTTATAACTCATAAAAAACCATAAATATACATTTATAATATGTAAATTACTTGTATAGAGGTCATTAATTAAGTAATTAATAGATCTAATTTTATTTTACAATACATTAGGTACAAGTAAAGAACACTTTCAAACATAAGGTAAAGGTTTTCTAATCTCATTTTTATTTATGTGATATTTTCCTTATTCACCACTTACGAATTGTGTTTGGTGTATTTTTTCTGCAACATTTTATTTATGATCATCATTCAATGAATATTTCAGCAAATATCATAATTTATCATTTTATGGATATGATTATTGTCTTTCCCATATACAATTTTACATATAGTATTTATTTTTATTGTTATTTTAAATGGGGAATATTGATCAATATATATATCCTATACTTAATACAATTATTTTGATAAGGCATATTTTTCTTGAAATAAATCTATACATGAAGAATGATATGGGATTACAGTGAAGTGTGGAAAATGATATTATATATCCCCTCAATGCATCAACATATCTAATGAGAAAAAATAGGTGGAAACAAAACCTTCATGTTTGTTTCTAAGAAGAATCAGACAAGTTTCAAACCATAGATATACACCATCCTTATGTTATAATGGTCTATGTTCCAGATACATGACATCCAATAATTATTAATTTTCTTCATTCAGTGCTCAATTATTAATTTCCATGAGATTTTCACTATAAAAAATTTATGGGTGCATTTTAATTCTCAGTTTATTGATAACATTTGATTTTTAGTTATTTACCTTACCATAATGATTATTCCTAATTTAATTTTCTTCACTTATTATATTTTCATGTAACCCATACTACGCATTTGAGATCACCCTTTTATTTATTTTCATTCCATGGGTTATGAAGATGAATTCACTAAATAATTGTCTATAAAGAAGTTTATTTTCCTTTTTATGTTCTATATTTAATTACCAATGTAATATGGGTACCATGTATGTATATAGTTTGTCTAGACTACAAAACTGGTCGATCCTTGGTGATGTTATCTCGCGTATCTATGCCATTGTAGTAAAATATCTATTAACTTTGTGCTACTGGTTTTGGGGTTCTTACAGTTGGTATTAGAGTAGGATTATTAGAAACATTGGGAACTATATGTTAAATAAACAAGAGAATTATAATCATTCCTTATAGTAAATTTTTGGATCAATACTCATTAAGATTATGAGATAACTTTGTGTGTGCCATTATTTAGTGATGGAACTTGATTAAAGAAATGAAATCAATACCTATAGATAATGAAGGGATTCACCCATTTAACAAGTAAACACAATTAGTGTTGGAGTTAAAAAGATCCAGACTATATTAGGACTACTTACTCATGTTATGAAAAAAATCCATACTCCACATGTGTTGGATTATTTCATGCAGTGTAATCCCCCATAATTTATTGGGAATACTAATATATTAGTAGAAGAGAATTGGATTAGGTTCCTTGAATGTATATGTTAGGAATTGGTATGTAGTAAAAATGAAAAGGTTGTAATGGTAGTATATTGTGTGTTGGGAGATTCTAATAAATTGTGGTCATTGATGAATAATACTAAAGAGGAGGATGAAATATAACACATAGAGTGTATAGCCTTCAATAAAACATTATTTGATTAATATTTCTATCATGAGAAATGAACTAAAATGAAGAGAACATTCCATATAATAATGAAAAAGTAAGTAGAGGGCGTTGTAGAGGATGAAGATACCTTCATTTTAATATCCAGGTATACTACATATTACATATGTGATTCAGAAAACAATATTGATCATCTATTTTACGGTTTCAATCCAATTCTATGATGGTAACTATCTTCCCAATCATTTTCATCATATGATGAAATAGTATTAAGTCACATCTAAATGGATAAGAAATTTTATGGATCATATATTTTTAAGGGAAATTAATAGAATAAAGGTTCATTTGATTACCAAGAAAAATTTGAAGCATCAAAGAAGATGAGGGGAATGAGGTATTTCCCATTATGTGAAAATTGTGAAGATAATCATCATAAAAAATTAGTGTATGTCAGTTATGTTTTTGGAGAAAAAGGTTATCGATAAAATGAATTAAATGGGAAGAAAAAAATCTATGATGTTTAATGAATAAACAATAATGAAATTGATAATTATTTGAAACAACACCCAATGAGTCATGGAAATATACTATATAAGAGGTCATGTGGAGATAGACAAGATTATGTGATCATCACAACTGAAGTAATGGTACCCAATGATGTGGAAGTAGTTATATTAATCATAAATTTAAATTTTTACAATTCATTATCTGATTCTCTATCATCACACTCTTTTTTAAATACCCACTTTTCCAAAAATATAATAGCTTCCCATTTTGATTTAATAAGGGAGTGGTCTATCAAAACTCCTAAGGGATGTCCCATTATAAAAATAGTATGTCGTTTAGTCCCATTTATGAGACATAAATGTGAATTAGTTGTAGACCTTATCATCATACATATGGTTTACTTTTACATTATCATTTGTATGAAATATATTTCAAAATATGGTGCAAAAGTTTATATCAAGATGAAGGAAATTACAGTTTGGGAGGATGGTGTATAATATCTTCTCTTTAGGGAATGAAATTTATCATCTAATTCTTACCTTAATCTACCCCTAGTAGCTCTGCTGAATGAAATTATTTTTTAAACAAGTGAAATAAACATCTAGATTTAAGGAATGTAATCATCAAATTGTTGATGTACTAAATATATGGGAATACATTAAAATATTTCCTGTGGAATTTCCTAGACACCCCTGAGAATGTATTTGAGATTATCATAGAATTAATCCTTGATGAAAGCTCGATAACAACTATTCCTTATAGAATGACCACTACGGAATTAGTGGACATGAAGAAAAAACTAAAGGGGTTGAGTAATAAGGTATTTATTCACCCCAGTGTTTCTCCATTGGGATACCCTTTTCACATTGTAAATAAGAATGATTGATTCATGGGGTGGTGCTTTGACTATATAGAAATCAATACTATTAAAATAAAGAACAAGTACCCTCTATCTCTCATTGATGATTTATTTGATCAAATTCATGGAGATCAATTTTTTTCAAAGATTTAACTTATTTATGGGTATCATCATTTGTGAGTAAATAAATAAGATATTCCAAATACAAATATTCAGATGAGGTATAGAAATTATGAGTTTATAGTAATTCCATTCGGATTGACTAATGTACCTTATGTTATCATTAATCTAATGAATAGAGTATTTGTGAAAAATCATTAAGATTTTGTTTTAGTATTCATTGAGGATATTTTGGTTCATTATAAAATTTATGAAGACCGTGGGAATCACTTCTAGATAATTCTTGACACTCTCATATATAAATATTTTTATGATAAACTTATCAGGCATGAATTATAGATTTAGTAAATTTCTTTTTATGGTTATATTATCTCTAATAATGGAATCTCATTTGATAATATAGAGAAAAAAAATTAAATCCAAGAATGGCCAATGCCAATGAACATAACTATGGTATGTAGGTTCATTGGTTTAGAAGGTTACTATGGATGTTTCATTCATAATTTTTCAAGATTGGCTAACCCATTAACCAAGATGACATGTAAATGGGTTATGTTTGTTTGGATAAAAGAATTTATAGAAAGTTTTGAATAAATAAATATAAGATTATTCAATGATACGACTCGGACTCTACCATCATGAAACGATGGGTTTGTGATATACAGTTATGCATTGATGAAGGGACTGAGTTGGGTGCTTTTGAAAAATGATAAATTTATTGAATATGCCTCAAGGTAGATAAATAATCATGAGAGAATTTATCGAACTCATGTTCTTGAGATTTTAGTCGTAATATTTTCAATAAATATATAGAGACACAATATCTATGGTTAAATATGTGAGATATATATAGATCAAAAGAGTTTTAAATACATAATCACACTAAAATAACTCATAATGTAGAAAAGAATAAGTATCATGTTACCAAAATATTCTAATTTCTAAACACACTACAAACTTGGAATATAACGTAAGGTTGTATATGCATTAAAAAGAATGATGATGGACTTCTAACCTAATTATAAATTGAGAGATCTCTTATATACATGAATTTAAAAAAAATGATTTGTGAATTATCAAGGAAGGGGAAACATCAATCCTTTTTCATATTATTGCTACACCATATTTATTAGTGAATAAAAAAGATTTTAATATGATGATGATAATTTTCCAAAACAATAATGCCATTAAGGATGGAAGATTGGAAGACTTCATGTATGAGGACGGAATTGTGAAATTTGGAAAGTGGTTACGAGTTCCATCAATGCATGAGAAAAAAAGGGCACAATTATATGATTCTAATAGATCAAATTTATCTATTCACTATGGAAGTACCATGATGTATAGAGATATGACAAATCATTTTAAATGGGATAACATATAGTGGGAAATTTCTGACTCTTTTTTGAGATGTTTAGTTTTTCCAGAAGTGAAGGCAGAGAGATAGAATCCTAGAGGAGTCATAAAACCTATAGCTTTGGCAGTGTTGAAGTGGGATGGAATTGTTATGTAATTCCTCACTTGATTACCATATATCCCTAGAAAGAATGATATGACATGGGTTATTGTTGATTTCCTTATAAAATAATACCAATCTATTTATATAAGAGAAGATTTACCTCTTCAGTTCCTAGAAAGACTCTGTATTAACTATGTTGTTACACATACTGGTGCACCACTATCAATTGTGTATGGTAAAGATCCCTTTTTTACATCAATATTTTGGATGAGTCTTTAGAAGGATTGGTATACTGAGCTCATTTAATTACTACTTATCTCCCTCAAACTGACATACAAACTGAAAGTAAAATTCAAACATTTGAAGAAATGTTGATATCACACTCACTTAAATTTCAAGGTATGTGGGATCGATATTTACCTTTGGTAGAATTTTCATACAATAATAGTTTCCACTATAGTATTCAAATTAAACCATATGAAGTATTATATAGAAATATATGGCATACTACAACATGTTGGGGTGAAGCTGCAGAGAGGAAACTTATATTCGCAAAACATATTAACAAGACAATTATACAAGTAAATACTATTAAGGCTCGTATTAAAAAATATCAATGTAAGAAAAAGTGTTATGTTGAAAACCAGAAAGAGTATTTGGAATTTCATGTGGGAGATCATGTATTTCTGATAGTATCTTCATTTAAGGGTGTCAAAAGGTTTTAAATTAATGGAAAATTTGTCCCCAAGTAAATCATACAATTTGAAATTCTAGTAATAATTAGAGATATATCGTACTGATTAAAAATTCCACCAAGTATATCCATAGTTCAGGTTGTGTTCCACATATCATTGGTAAAGAAGTACATGTCAAACCCTAAGCATGTACTCACATATGAGGAAATAAACTAGAACATAATTGTTCTTAAAGTGAATATCCTATCGAGATTCATGAAACTAAATAGATAGTATTTAGAAATCAAACAACTTGACCGGTAAAATTTATTTAGAGAATCCATAAATGGCATGAACTAATGTGGGAACCTGAGGATGTTAGGATGAAGATCCAACCTCATCTATTTAGAATGAAATAATCATGAAAAATTTCCATGATGAAATTTCTAATGGAGGAAAAAATATAAAACCCCTATATTTTATGGCATGTATCATCTTTAATAAATACAATTTATGCAACAATTTACATTTCAAAAAAAACCATGATATAATATTAAATATTTATATAATATTTGAAATAGTAAAGTGGAAATTAGAATAAAAACCACAACTATGTAATTTAAAATAAAATTAAGGCATATCATAAATGAAAATATGATATATTTATATCATATAATAAGTAAATAAATGTTTTAAAAATGATAAATTAAGTGATGATATTTTTTCTGAAATTAGAATGTTTAAATATATTTTTATAATTAATATAATAATTTAAAATAAAATTTATTTTTTAAAAATAGATTCATAAAATAATATTTTATTGTATTATGATTAAAATCTAATTTTATAACACCTTAATTAATTTTTCAAAGTGTTGTAAAATCCTTTATAATATTAAAACTATTTTTTTGAAGAACTGTTGATTGTATTTTAAATATTAAATTTCTCATATTTTAATTATGTATTTACTTAAAATGGTGTTCATTTTTTACTCTCATATGTCAAAAATTGGTTCGGTTGATTTTTCGGTATTTTTCTAAAATAGTTGAATTTTTGATGAATTGTGAAATACAATAATTTATGATATTTGTAAATACATGAATTATAGAGTCATGGATAATGATTGGATAATATAAGAACCATTAGTTAAAACTCACATGTACTAGTTATTGTACCTAGTCAAAAAAATCTACAATATTGATATTTTCTGGGAAAAAATAATAAACTAATGAATAAAATAATAAATAAACACACCTTTCATCCACTACAAATACAACCCCTCACCACCCTTTCCCCTTGAACCTTTTAAGCAATGTATATTTCTTTTATTCTTCCCCATTACCCCCACAAACCTCTTCCCCATTTCCTAGTGTTTATGTTCCCACCAAAAGACCATTCCCAAGTTCTTTAAAGAGGTTCTCAAGGAGATGCAATACAATAGGTAAAATCCTCTTTCGTTTTGATTTAATTTAATTTCGTTTCTTATCATTTACATACCTCCTCTACCAAAAAATTCTTGATAACTAAATTATACTATATATACTACAATTTTAATATGTAATTGAAATATCGATCCTTATACTCCTTCTTTCTACCTTTTATTTTAAAAAATGAAAACATCACACGTGATGTGTCAATTTACCACCATCAAGGACGATGACTTTTCATTTTCTATTACCAACTTCATCTACGCCCATCAAACCATTATTCTGGTTCAACAATATTTTATTATACATATTATATGTTATATAGTGTTCTGGAACCAATATATAAACATGATATTAGGTTAAATGATATAATTTATTGATGGTTGTAAAAACCACCAAAATAAATAAAATCATTTTCATTAACATTGAATCTAATTAATAACTCCTATACCATATAAAAAATGATAGAAAAGATCATTTTAACATAAATAAATTCATTTAAAACATATTATTTAAATTTTGTAGAGCTATTCCCATTTTACATGAACTTCCATACTTGTATACAAGTGAATTGGTCATGAAAAACCAATAAATTGAACCCTTAAAGAAAGATGTAATTGAATATTATAACTCATAAAAATGAAAAAACATGATCTTAATAAAATATTAAATAGTAAAATAAACATATATATGGTTCTGAGTTATGTAATTAATGAATATTATTTGATTATCCAAGACATTAAGTACAAGTGAAGAACTATTTTAGGCATAAGGTTAGGGGTATCTAATGTCACTATTATTTCTATATGATATTCCATATTCACCACTTATTTATTTTGTGTAATCTACATATACTTAAACTTTATTATTTATGGTCATCATTCATTGAATATTTCATTCAATATCTATATTTCTTATATCATGGATATGATTATTGTATTAGCCAAATTTCATTTTTCATACAATGATTCTTTTGAATGTTTTTTCAACTAGGAAAATATTTATGAATATGTGTCCTCTAATCAACATTGATATTTTGATATGTCATATTGTTAATTATGTAATTTTGTTCACGATAAATGATTTGAACATGTAGTGATGGGTGGGGTGTAACACCCCGAGATTTTATGAAAAATATTCTTTTTAATTTCACTAATGTCTTGTGTCATACACCAAAAGGAGCTTTCACAACGCGCATCCTTGATTTGCCTTTCATTACACGCAATCGCGACCTTCCTCGATAGCGTGTGTAGTACGCAATAACGAGTTTCACTAAACAACAATATGCTATTAAAATATTATTAAAACTATCCGTTATGAATAGTAATAACCACTTTTTGAAATTTTGTAATTTTATTTTTCAAAATGGAATTCATTTTTGGATTCGTAATATCGAATTTATCTTAGGGTGAAATTTTGGTGATTTTCGGATAACTTTCATATTTTGATGAATAGTGAAAATTGCTAAATTTTAATTAAAAACCACTTTTTCAATCGAAATAATTAATAGTGATAAATTATTAATTTGAGTGGTTTTAAAGTATATTTAGAATATATTTTTACAATTTAATACAATGTTGTTCATTGGATGTAATTTCACATTTAAACCAGTTATAAACTAGTGTCAATCTTTTGATAGTTATTATCTCTTAAAAACATGCTATTTGTTTTGACGACGAGAATTAATTTTTAAATTAGTTAATGCAACTGATATGTTTTGAATTTGGTAAAATAGACATCATTTTTGAGTTCATAATATCAAATATAGCTTAGGCCTAATTTTTGGTATTTTTTCTGAAACCTCTCAATTTTCGATGAATAGTGAAACCACTAAGTGGTAGTTAAAAAAACTGAATTGTTCATAAAACTTAATTTTACCGCTTCTGTGAGTGGAATTTCGAAAATCCAAGAGACACGGTTAATATCAAGGACTAAAATGTGGTTCAATGAGATGAAAATAATTTTTGGTGAATAGTAACTTTTTAGTTTTATTTACCACGGTTAAAAGTAAATAGGATAATTAAAGGGAGAAATGATATTATTATTACCCTAACACATGTCCTAATTCTATTGGACAAGTTTAATTCGACCAAAAACAAACTTAGGAATAAAATATGACCATTTAGGCCCACTTGGATTAGATTAGGACATTTGTTATTAATTTATTTAAAGAAGGGTTAAAAGAGTTAAAATCAAAGTTTATTTACTAAAACATTTTTAATATGGGGTTATACATAAGATAAACTCGACTATAAAAATTCATTAGAAATATAAAAAGATTTACTAAATAATGGTATTTTATTTGTAATTTTTAGACATTAAATAATCTAATTTATTTATGACACAATGATGATGCAGTAATTATCTTATTAATGAAATATTGACATAATTGATGTTATAAACACCAAAATAAATGTAATTTGAGACTTTTTATGAATTACACTAATTTTATAGGTTACTATGATATATTAGTGTTGATTTAATCAAATTGGTTCGAACATATAATTCTGTTATGACTTTCACAAAAATCATATATCAAATAGTGTCAAAATTGACACAAAATAGTTTTTAAATCAAATATTATATTATTAATTGTTATTTTATTCCTAAAAATCTAAGGTTCGGCCAAATGACTTAGATAAGGATATATATATTAATAATAAATAATTTGGGGTTCGTTTGGCATGTTATAGTAAGTGTATTAACCATATAGTGTAAGAAAACAAAAAGACACGGTAAAAGTTAAATTATTTAACTTAGAGTTAAACTTAATTGATAAGGTTAAAATAATAACCTAAACTTGTCTGAATCCTATTGGTTGATAGGATTTCGACCCATCCCCACTTTAGCTTCGAAATAAGACCCTTTGGAACCATTATAAACCGATTTTGACTTTAATATAAAATAATATTTTGAGATATTCCTAAAGTGCCCCTCTCCTCCCTTATAAAAGGACACCTCCTCCCCCTCCTCCTCACACCAATTTGAGCACTCAAGCTCGGCCAAACCCTGCCAAAATCCCTTCTCCACTTCCCTAGAATAATCCTAGAGGTCCTGGTCTTCTTCAAAGACCAATCTTAGTTCCCTAAGTGGAGGATTCAAGGAGGCGTTTCAAAGAAGAGGTAATATCCATTACCGATCTTTTCAATTTCTTTCTTCTTCAACTTCTTCTTCTTTAGTTTTTTCATGAAAAAGTAATAACATCAGTATTACTTACATACTGATATGTTATTATAAATATGAAACAACCCTAATTCACCTTCTATCCATCCTACGGAAAAATGAAATCACCGCGCGTGCGTACGTACGGAATACCGTCTTCACGCCGTGGTGTAATCTATTTTCCACCACCACCTTAATAGGATGGGTATAATGGTGTAATGAGTAACTATATATGATTATTATAAAGTGATATTGATACTGAAATAGTATACATACACTTCAACACAATTTCACGACCATGGGAACGATATCATCGCTCGTGCGTACGTACGGACTACCGTCTCCACGATGCGATGAGATTCATTCTCAATGATTAACCATTCATGAATGATTATAAATTATATATAATAATTACTAATGAAATATATGACATAATAATGATACTGGATTTATGTAAATTTATATTTATGTCATCTACTTAATTCCATTCACTTCAATAAGGAAACGAAAACAGCGTTCATGCGTACGTACGGACTACCGTCTCCATGAACGGTGTATTTCATTCCATTTATCAATATTATATATATATATATATATATTCTGAATATATATTATATATAAATCATGTTTTACATTCTGGATATAAGTAATCATGATCCAAGTAATCATATTAATAATTACAAGTTAAAAACACGAACGACAAATGAGACGATTTTACCCAAAACGCTACTTTAACATGAATTTACAAAAGAACAGGTAATATAAGGTCATAAGTGAACCATATATGATATCATAACAATGAATATGATTCTGTAATAAGTTAATGACATTATTTAAATCATTATACAGGGGGTTCAGACACTTACGAAGAAAATCAGACCTAAGGTAAGGGAAATATCACAATCTCATTTTTATCCAAGATTGTTTTTACTTTGGTATTTACTGGGGTGTATTTTATCATCCACACCCATTTTATCTCAATATGTAATATTATTTATATCCACCTACAATTGTTTAAGTCCAATTTTACCCTTCGGTGAGTTTTTAGTAAAAGATATGAAAGGAATCTTTTGTCGTTTTTCGTACGAGGTACTTTTTGACTTTTCCGACAAAAGTACGAAAAGAATGTTTTTTATAACTTATACGGCATGAATGGATTTTTAAAAAATTATTTACAAGAAGTTTCCTTTAAAAGTTTTCAAGTTTATTTTTAATCAACTTCTTTTAGTTTATAATTGTATGACATGTTAAGAAAAGAAAAGTGTTTTTGAAGTAGAAAGGATATTTTCCTCAAGAATGGAGTTCAAATGTTTTATCAAAATTATTTTCCATCTAAGATAATATAGGGTTTTGTTTTTATCCTTATTATTACATTGATTTGATTATGTTTTGAGGAAATTATTTTTATGAAGTCATTTACCTTATATGAATTGTTTTATGATGTCATGATGTTTAAGATTCCCATTTTTGTTACATGTGTTATGCGATGATGTATGATTTATGATTATGTGGCACACATAAGAAAGGATTCATTATAAGATGGGTGGGACCTATATCTCCCTCCAATGCATTGGGTAAAGATTTTATATCTCATGAGATAGACATGGCTGGAATGGTAGGTTATACCGGTTCAGTGAAACAGGACTGAAACCAGGGTTACTCGATTTAGAAAGGGACTTTGTCCACTAAGATAGTATTGGCAATGAGTCTTGACTAACAAGAAATGATTCTCTATGATTATGTGTGAATGCCACAAAGTTTCATGTTTTAAGTTATTATTATTGTGATTACATTTCACTACCATGATTTATCCCATGTTATGAAATTATGCTCTCTTTTGTAGGTTAAGATTTCCAAAATGTTATGTTCTTATGAATATGATGTGATTGATATTTCTTTTGTTTACCCTTACGGAGCATTTGAGCTCACCCTTTTATGTTTTCTTTTCCCCAGGATATAAAGAAAGGTTTTAGGTAAAAAAAGGAAGATCTTTATGGGAGATGTTGAAGATCTTTCACCACGACTAGAAGATTATATTCCGAGTTTCCAAAGACACTAAACTATTACGGTCCTTGTGTGTGGGTTTTTGTAATGTACTAAGTATTCTGCAAAATTAATGTAATGTACATGTACGTCAGGCTCCGGGTCTCTACATGGGGCCTGATATCATATAGCACCTTGATGCATCAAAAGGTCTCCTGAGACAAAAATTTAGAGGAAAACCGCTATCATTTTTTCCAACAAGAATTAGATGGGTTTCTACCCACATAAAGAAACCATCATGATAGTATAATGGTTTATATTCTCGATACATGACGTCTAGTAAATAATCATTTTCTTCATTCAAAATTCAGTTATTAAGTTCTATAAAATTATCAATATGACAATATCTATAGGTGAATTTTCATTCTTAGATTATTGATGGAAGTTTCATTTCAGTTATTTACCATTCTATTATGATTATTCCATTTTGATTTTTCTTCACTTATTATTGATTCATGTATCACTTACTCAGAATTTGAGCTCTCCCTCTTATATTTTTTCCTTCCCTAGCTTATTAAAAAGAAATATTTGATTGAGTGTCAAGGAAGTAGTTTATTTTCCATTATTATGTTCTATATTTAATTACCATTGTAATAAAGAAACCATGTATGTATCTAACTCTCCAAGTATACTAAATTGATCAATCCTTGGTGATATGATATCTTATATCTACTTCATTGTATGAAAATAATTGTACTATTCTTTCCTAGGTACAACTAAAATGGTGCTCTGAGCTAGTTGGTTATTAGGCCTAAAGTCAACCTCCCCTTCTTCTTGAGGATTCCAACTAGAAATGAGGTCCTATGGTGTGATAGGCTAGAGAGAATGACCTTATATTAGAGTAAGAAAACAACAGAAGTAGATATGTATCATAAATAGTAGTAAATAAAAATATTATAGAATATGAAATAAAGAGGAATAAAACATATTTTAATAATAAATGAAAATTCTATAAAATCCTGAATAGATATGCCATACATACAACACTAGTCACCCACCGAGATAACCAGACATAAACAACTATGAAAAACAAACTAAAAAATGTATAGGGATACACCACTAACTCTGAGCTAGACCACATAACCAGAATCCAGACACTTCTATACTAAACTATCACAATAAGAACCCTCAATAGTATCTGCAATCTTATAAGTAACTCTATGACATAGACCTATCTACTATGCAACAATCATAAATTTATAAAGTTGACAAATTGTCTACATGTACACTGATGCACATGTGATGGGGTGATAAATAATCCCAATATCCCCCCCAATTACAATCCTATAAAACACAGTCAAATAAGTGCCTTAAAAATAAATATACTCTTCCTAGTCAAGACAAAATTAAAAAGATAAGTAAATCTAATTAGGGTTTGCCCACATTCGAACTCGGGTCCATAATCTCGTTATACTGATAAAGTTCCACCATGGATATTGATATCTATATTTGTATACTTATATATTCCCATAACTATAAACACATATATAAAAATATGAATATTCATGAGTATGGTGGAAGAAATAAAATAAAAACCAACCACCAATCGATCATTAGCTCTATAATCCCGATCATATGGACATCCTATATAGGGGAATTGAGTTGGATGTCGTGTCACTAAATACATGTATCATTTAGTGGATCTATGGGTCAGTAAGCCCAATAGAAATATACCAACTTCATTCAAAATTGCATATGTCTTTGAGAAAGTGACGTCACCACAGGGGGATACGCCTCCTACACCTGATTTCACCCGTACTTGCCTCCAATCACTGTAAAGAAGGATTCCATGGAACTAAATTCAAAAATCCTATAAATTGTCACTCACCTAAATTCCATGATTAAAATGCCATGTAAATCCATTCAATTGTCTGATCCCAAGGTATTGGTTAATAGAAAGACATGAAATTTGGAACATAGATAATCCCACAGGGTCTAACCCTTAGTTGATTTGTAAGGATAACTCTTATGAGAGATTCCATGAACACCGCTGCATTTTCTAATGAGGAATAGGTGAAACATCTCTATCATAAATATGATCTTAATCATTTTGGGTATCCAATGATGTGAGATTCCATGACCATCACCACAGTCAAGTAATTGATCAGGGAGAGCTTAATCATCCATTTACCTCGGGAGAGCGTAATCATCCATGAGTATAATCAGATCAAGTAAAATATAATTATCCTCATCACAAGTAAAACATATGAGATCATAATAATAATCATAACATGGGAGAGAAGAATCATCCAAAGGTAGAATTTATAGGGATTCCATGCCAGTATATCATAGTTAGAGGCTAAAAAATCAAATACCAGGATATAACTATGGACATCACAATAATATAGTAATAAAAAATACAGACTCAATAACAAAATCACAGGTATTAACTATGTATATAAAAATTAACATAAGAAATAACATGTTACAGAAGATAGATTCAGAGAAGAACAATTGGACATCCCAAATGGAAATAAATATACCCCACATAAAGCTCAATAACCATTAACCAAGAAGTACCACTAGTAAATATCACTCAATCATCAATAAACATAGTGAAATTAAAATAAATGAGTGAGGGTGGGTGAAAAACTAAACCCAACACTATCTCCACAGCCTTATGGGAATACATGTTTTCAAGGGTTATAAGGTGACACCCACTACTATCTCTACCCAATCCCAACATACTAATTCAGATTCATTCAGAAATTGAGGCACACAGTTGGTCTCTTAAGTAAAAAACTAAAGTGGAATCCTTCTATGGAAACCTCGAGGTATACAATCAATTAAATCAATCCTACTCATTTCCCTCAGTAGAAAATGTAATGTAGGAATACTACATGGAATCCTCAACTAAAAATGTAAAGGATGAATCCTATAAGGGACCTTCAAATGAGAATGTATTGGAGGAGTCTTATAAAGGATCCTCAAATGGAAAGCAAGGATAAGGATTCCAACAAGTCATCCTCAGAACAAAACATATTTAAATGCATCCTACATGGGACCCTTTATAGCTGTATAAGAAGGAATATGCATCCTACATGGGATCCTCAAAAATATTTTATAGTCAATTGATCCTATGTTGGATTCCCTGGAACATCATTTAAGTGAAGGTTACACACATGGTTCCTTTATTAATCAGTAATAAGATAGAATCATCATACATGGGATCCACTAGGTCATAATATAAAAAAATAAATCCTACATGTGTTCCATAATAAAAAATTGTCTCACAACCTTATATACTAGAAGGGGACATCACTCAAAGGATAAATCCTCAATGGAAAAGCTAAAAAACCATGGTTCATGAGTGATAACTCATGGATCATGTCATAGCATGTCTCACTCTTAGGAGATAATGGAATCAAGAATTATAAGAAGAATCTTATGGTTTAGGTAGACAGTCAAAAACATCTATTAGGAGACCTCAGAACACTCCATGGGTTTCACCATCAGGATCTATATAGGAAAATACCTAGAATGGACTCATAATATATCGAATTCCAACTCTACAATAGAAATTCAAGAAACCCTCATAAAGGGTTGAAAAAGGGGTAGTGCACCACATGTCACCCTTAGAACATGATGTGTAATCCCAAATCCCCACCTGGGCATGTACTCCCTATGAACATTGTATACAAACTCTCTAGTACATGACGTGCAAGATAGGTACACGATGTGTCCCATACATTGGGTACTAACCAATGTCACTCCATCAACCTAGCAATGTATTTGGCCTAGTTGTGTATTTTTACAGGGTATGTGACCCACATAGGGTCTAGCTGTGTACAGTACATGGCTTGTGACCCATACATGGGAAACCTGGATGGGTCCTCTGAAACATGATCAAGTACAAGTACATGCCATTTTTTTCCCATACATGAATTTTACATATAAAATTTTGTCTTTACCAAATAAAATAATAGACGTCATGTGCCCTTTGAACCACAGGTTGTGTATATCAGTTTTTATAAACAGAAAACCTCGAAAATGCCTAAAACCACATTTTCTCCACACAAACTAAATATCATACCATGAAGGGGAATAATAAATCATATATGGGGACTAAATATTGAAAAAATTAAATATACTGGGATATATGGATAAAACTCAAAAGTCCTCCCATTGGTTGTAATCCGTCCAAGCTTCGCCCAATTCCATGGGGCACGATTGTTACAGGATGATCTGTCATTTACAGAGCTTTGCAGTGGTAACCTTCTCCCATTACCTCTCCTTATCTCTCTCTCTCTCCCACTTTTCCTCTCCAGGTCATGTAGAGAAGGAGCGCAATACGGGTGATTGGTGAGAATATATGGTATAAAGGAATAAAACATGAAGAAAAGAAAGAAAGTGAAGAAAAAATCCAAAGAAGAAAATGAAAATTGGGGCCCAAGACGACCCTAATGCCTAACCTGAGTTTACCCTCTTCCTAAATAAACTTCCATGTTCTTGACTCAATGGTGAACACAGAATCTCAACCTGGATATCTGTTCCGAAGATATCTCCAAAAAACATATGTGAATACTTTATTATTAAATTTATTATATATTAATTATTAATTATTCCTATTAAATCGAATAGCTCGGAATTCCTCTTAACTCATGTTATATGGTAAAAACATATTCTAAGATAAAAGGTTTAGTCATGAAAATTATTTGAGATCATATTCGAGTGGAAAATTTCTATTTTACCCATTAAAAGCATCTGATGGTAAAAAGTCAAATTTCTACAAAAAATTCAGGTCCATAAAAAACATGGGACCTTACAATCTCCCCATCATAAAAATTCTCATCATTGAAAATATTTCATGGTAATATTAGAAGCTATTATATTTACTGATTCATATTTAAAAGAATGTTATATGGGTCATCTAACGTCCTGTCTTATTACTCCACAAAATATTTCTTACATGGTAAACATTTAACTATGAATGATCTAAAACTCCCCACCATAGTAATAACTTTATCACCCTCTCATAAGAAAACCCCAAGCTCAAAAGTATATGGAAAATAGCAAAGTTCAATTGAAAAAGTGTGTCACCAACCTAAAAGGGTTAATGGTGAACTCCATATCCTTTGTCTTATCTTATAGCACTCCTCGAGTTCACCATAAACAAGTTCCGCTTTCTAATAAAGAAAGACATTTAAAAAAGAAAAGAAGCTTTACATACGAGAAATGATCACTCAAAATACTCATGATGATTTTATGATAGATCATGATTATATCTAATTGGATTATAGTCAGATTATACTAAAGGGCATGTATAGTTCTCTTTGAGTCGTGCTCAACATCCTATCAGAACCTTACTAGGATTCACCCATAGATCAACCTTTTTATGGTAACCCATTTACTTTTGGTATCAAATCTCTCATAGATAAACATTTATCATTTACCATAACTCTAAGTAACCATGCCCATAGAGAGTATTGATGAACACCTGTAATGGGGGCATGGTGAAACAATTTTTTATATTCTTTAAGGGTAGTATAGTTATTAATCCAAGGATGTATCCCGATGAAGAGTGCACAAACACTAGTTATTATATTTTTAATTTGGGTAAAAAATGTAGTGTTCTTGAAATAAATCAATAAGAATATTATTGAAATAAAATTTGAAATTCAAATGATTGAATACTATGATAGGAGAAGTGTGATTAGATCAGGGTCATTTTTCCAATGTCAATGCTATACTCATTCTCTTTGATTCAATATTCTTCTATTAATTACCTTAATCTAAGATTCCATAATACTTTCCTCTCACTCCCTTGGTTGAATGGTGATGGTGAGAGAAGAGTTTACCAAGATTTCATCTTGGATTACTCTCTTTCCACGTGCCAAATAGTTGAAATTATATCCTCAATTAACTTGGGAAATACCTAGTCTGGTCTTGTTTATCCCAAAAAATGAAGAACCTTCACTACACCTTTTACACATACTAATGATCATAGAGTAGTTAACCACTAATTTATGGTATATTCCATCATATATAAACCATAAATTAGTAGAGGTAGATAATGATCCTTTACTAAAGAAATAAATAAATAATGGAACAAAAAATCTAGAATAATATCATTTGATAGTAAAAACTGATATATAAAATAGAATACAACATTATGTAAGGGAGAAAGAAAATTTATTCAATTATGTCCAAGAACTCAAGCATTACAAAATAGAGAACAAACCCTTCTCTAATCACTCAAAAGGTTTACCCCGCCATTTTATGGGAAATTGATAATAATTAGGAAGAAGAAGGCATTACAAATCTATGGACATAAAAATAATTAAATGAGAGAAAGAAGAAAATTAATCCTCCTTGGTGCCTCATAAGGAATGAGATGGAACAGAATATTCTTTGGGAGGCAGGATCACTCCTCCTTTTATTGGTCAGAATATGTACTCCTAATGTTAATGTGTTTTTGAAACATTAAATGGAAGATTCACGTGTAACTTCCTTAATAAATGATGTTGCCAAATTTCATTCATGTTAACCATAAAAATAATAGCATAATTTCCCACCGAATGAAGGCGTTATGGCTGTTTTAGTTCGAGAATTTGTTATACCTAGTCAGACTCTACAAATTTCAAACCTCCATATTTTCATGTATTAATGTCCCTTAGAACTGCATATACATGTGTATCGTATTTCATAATTTTTTTCCTAAATGTCTCTTTAGTCTACCAACCAAATTTTATAGTAGTTGAGCCCACCATTAATGAGATATGGATCCAACCCCAAAAATAAACAGATCTCTAAATAGTTTTCAAGGGCCAACTTTTGAGCTTATTTTCAGCTTCCATATAATAAATTAATCATTTTTACATAAGGATGAAATACATTACTGGATGATTAGAATATTAAAAGGATTTAATTACATGATTTAATCAATATAGAAGATGTTATGCCCAAAATAAATAAATAATTTAAAACTCCAAAAAATCCAAAATATTCAATTCTGACGATTAAGCTCAAAATACCACTAAAATCATAAAATGATGAAATTTATATTAAAAAATTGATGGGATTTAAAAAAATTAAGTTAGATAAAAATTATTTACAATAATTTCTAAAAAAATTATTGAAAACATCTGTCCTCACCTCACATCCAGCCACTAACCAGTTCAAATTCAAATGAAACCACGCATATCCAAAAGGTACCATTATACCCTAACTCACACTCCAAGAATTAATCCATTACAATAAAAGATGAAATAAAAACATGACACATAAATATAATTGAATGAAAAACATCCTCGTAACTACTCTTCAAAATTGAGAACCATAACTATACCCAAAATTTATTCCATGAACAACGTCAAACAGTGTTGTTCTAGTCATGACTGCCTACCCATGCTATGACTCTATTATAAATAGTGCCAACACTAGTGAACCGGGATAGGAAAAAAAAGTTGACTCCCACAAAATCCAATCTTGAAAAACATAAGAACCCAATGTTCTTGTCAAAAGATGAGGCATCAATATGACTGTATAAAAAACGATGAGCACATACTGTGCCTTGATCTCAAAACAATTTGTCAACTAAGATCACTACCCAAAAGGAAATTTAAAAACACGAACCAACCTAGAACATTCATTTTACCTTCAAAAAAAATTTATGTTGACCTACAAGGGTCTGATTCAAAACAAAGTGCCTCAAGTACTTCCATCTAACCCTACCTAATTAGTCTGACATCTGGGTCTCATGACCTAACAAACTAGTCCAAAATATCAAACCACTCGAAATAATGTAAAGATGAAAATAACCTTTGAGGTTAATAACCAAAAACAAGGATGATAAGTGGTAGATCCTAACTGATCATCCGTATAAGGGACTTATTACTTGGGGTCCTGATTCCAACACAGAAGGGAAACTAAACTATAACACACTGGGCATCTGTATATGGTAAAACCACCTACAATTCTAGATTACATGAAAAAGGATATTATCCATTAGAATTGTACTAATTGATCTGACAAAATAACCATTACCTAAGAAGAAAGACACATTAAGGGAAAGAACCGAAGAGAAATACATTCCATAATGGACTACTAGGGTCACTGTACCTCAAATGAAAGAGGACATAGTCACCAACCTTAACACCAATGCCTCATCATAGATCCAAATAACCTTCCAGAAGAATGATATATATATATATACCTTTGTGTGTGTGTGTAATTTGACCCAATTAAATAGGATTATATCATCAATAAAATCAAAAACTATATTTCCTATATGATGTGAATCCTACATACCAAATATGATACATGATACACCTATTTCCTTTTCCAAAGGAGAGTCAGAATCCATCATTGGCCTGTTTCCAAAGTCCAAGATTCATAGATCCATAGTAAATTGTAACATCCCCAAAAAAAGTTCATCACTCAAGGTGGAAATCCTCTAAAATAATAACATCACATATTAAAGCAATAATATCATACCCCTGAAAATTAGTACTTCTTATCAGAACAAGTGTTATTAAAACAAAATTACATTATCCATCACCTGTTCTAGGGAATTTTTAATGCTTGTGTATACTATAACCCAAACAGTAATGAATAGTAAATGAACAAATCTAAAACCACTTTGTAGTATCCTAACCCAAATCCACTAAAACCGTGCTTCGATTCAGATGGTTACAAGCCCTCATGTGACCTATTTGTACCCCAGAGGCTTATTATTAGTGGTGTGGGGCTATGGTTTGATAATGGAGAGTGTATTACCTAATATCAAAGTATGAAAAAAATGGAAATATATAAGAATCAAACAAATTAGAAAATAAATATATTACGGAAGCAGAAATAAATTGGAATTAATCATGATGTAACAATAAATAAAAATTCTATAGAATCTAAAAAAGAAATTCTATACACAAAACATTGGTCACCCACTCTGCTGACCATATAGATATAGTTGAATAAATGAAACTAAAAAATGAATAGGTCAATACTAATAACATCGAGATAGACAATGTACCAGGTCTTTAGAAATTGTCGAATTTCACAAGTTCAATATAAAGAACCCACAATAGTATCTCCTCTAAAATATAAAACTATGTTCCTTATCCATATCCTCCATTAAATTGTAATCAATAATAAAATAAAACATAACATCTACATGTACACCAAGATTAACATGAAGGTGCGGGAAATAATATCAATAGTACACCACCAATGATGAAACTATAAAATTGAACACTATATGTGCACGAAAAAGAAATATTCTCAGCATATCCGAGACACGACTGAAAAGATAAGTAAATCCAATAATGTGATACCCAAGTCAAACCCTGGGTCCATAATACTAGTCAACTGGGAATGTTACAAAATATTTGTCCGTATCTCTATGAATATACATTTCTCCCTACAAACCTATAAATTTATACATAAATATGAATATTTAAGAGTATGGTGAAGGAAATAACACAAAAAAACCAATAAACATCCTATCCATGGGTCTGTAATCCTGATCACCTAGACTTCGTGTTCATGGGAATTGAGTTAGACATCGTGCCCCTCAAGCCATGTATTATCAAGTAGATCACTAGTTCTGTAATCGTAATCTCCATATAACTCCTTCATAAAACACCGATAATGTCTCTAAACAGGCTACGCCACAACGTGAGGATACTCATCTTATACTTGGGTTCTCCCATAGTTGCCTCCAATCACAATAAATATGTATTCCATGGAAGTAAATATGTGCATTGAGTAATTGGTCACTGAGCTAGAGGCCACGATGCTAAGGAGATTTAAATATAATCTAATGTCTGAGCACTAGGTCCAGGTCCATATGCGGTCTTGACATTGAAAACGTAGATAATCCTGAATGGTTTGGCCCTTAGGTGTATGTAAGGAGAACACCATGGTGAGATTCCATGAAAACCACTATAGTATCTTATAAGGTACTATAAAATCATCTCTGTCATTTGGAGGAGAATAATAATTCTTGGTTTCAAATAATTTAAGATGTCATGCCCATCACCACAGTCAACTGACCAATCACGGAGAGTGTAATCATCCAAATCTATTGGGGGAGAATAATCATCCACCAGTATAATGAGATTTAGGAGAACATAATCATACTCTTCACATAAAAACTATAGGATATTGGAATAATCCACATCTTTAGGGAATGTAGAATCATCCCTGAATATTATTACTAGGGATTCCATGCCTGTATATCATAGTCATAAGATAAAAAAATATATTCCAATAAATGCGTATGGACATCCCAATAATAAAATAATAATAAATATAGTCTCAATAGACATATCCTAGGTAGTACCTCTCGGTATACCAATAATAATAAGAAATGACATTTCTTAGAAGCTAAATCCTAGGATGAACATATGGGAATCACAAAGGGAAATAAAAATTCCTCCCATCATGCTTAAAAACTACCAACTAGAAAGAAGCTCTGGTAAACATCACTGCATCAAAAATTAAAATGGTTAAAGTAAAACAAATTAGTGATGGTGGTCAAATTACCAACACCCACACTACCTATAGAGCCCCATGGGATTATTAGTTCTTCATGGTTTCTAAGGAGACACCTATTACCATTTCCACCCATACCCAACGTACTATCTCATGGTCAGTAACACATTGGGGTTCCCACTGGTTCCTTTAAGTCAAACACTAAAGAGGCATCCTAATTGGGGAATCTCTTGGTATACATATAAGTGTAGGCTTCCTACTCGGGATACTTAGTTGAAAAGGTAATGGAGGAATCACACATGGAATCCTCAATCATGAATGTAAAGGAGGGATCATATACTGGATTATCCATAGAGAAATTATTAAACGAATACTATATGGTATCATCAATTGCTAAGAAAGGATGAGTCATCCTACATGGTATCCTTGAAAATAACATAGGTAAAGGTGTTCTAAAGGTGACCCTATTTAGCAGCATATGAATGAAGAGGAATCCTACATGTGATTCTTAGAACTATGTGTAGGTAAAGGTATCCTTTATGGAATTACCTATGTAATAATTAAATAAAATGGTACTCATAGGGGTCTTTCCATAACCATTAATATTTTAGAGGAATTCCTAATTGTGTTCATCTAGGATGTAACATAAAACGAGAAATCCTATAGGGGATCCTTGGTAAAAATTTGTCTCACGTACTTATAGTTCTGAAGGGATCATATTGAAAGGCATATGACCTCAGCGAAAAAGATAATTTTTTTTGGTCAAGATAGATAAGTCATGGATCATCTCAGAATACGTCTCACTCCTAGGTGACACTGGAATCCAAAATCAGTGGTAGAACCAATTCATTTAGGTAGAATCCCCAAAACACCCATTAAGAGTCCTCAAAACACTCCATGGGCATCACTATTGTAATATATGTGAAAATATACTTAAAATTGAGTAGAATTATTTAAAATTCCACCTCATGGATAAAAACAAACTAAAAAACCACAGTGGTTTGAAAAAGGTGCAGTACATGACGTGTCTCCCTGGGCATAGAATGTGTACTACATTAGCCACACCTTGGTGTATTTTGCCACCAGAAGTGGCATGTAAACTACCAAGTACACAGAATAGAAGATGGGTACATGGTATGCCCCCTACATAGTGTACCTACCTATGTCCCTCAACTGACCTAACCATGTATTCAACATGGATGTGTACTCTATTATATGACATGTGCTCCATACATGGGCCAACCTTTATTGGTACTCAAATACTTGGTTGAGTATGAGTACGCAACATTTATGACCCTTATAGGGTGTTTATTTTTAAATTATCATCTTCCCCAAATTGTAATAACACAAGAAATGTGTCTTATGAATCACATATCATGGAGATTGAGTTTCCAAAACCAAAAACCTTTGAAACGCCCCAAAGCACTATTTTCTCAACACAAACTATATATCAGACCACATAGGGTCATTATCAGGAATAGAAGGAGATTGAAACATAAAAATGATAAATCTAAGAGGATATATGGTGAAAAATATAAATGCTTTCCATTGGAAGGAATCCATCAAATCTTCTCCCATTTCTACGGTCCACAGTTGTCGTATGATGGTCTGGCATGTTCCAAACTCTACTGTTCTACCCTTCTCCCTCTCCATCTATTTATCTCTGTCCATCTCTATTTTCCTCACTCAATTTTGTGATTAAGGTGTGATTTGGTGTGAATTTTTGAGAATACATAGGATAATGGAAAAATAGAAAAACAGAAGAAGGAAAAAAAAGAAAAAGAAAAGGATAAAGAAAAAAGGGCCCCGACCGACCCCAATACCAAACTTTAGTTTACTGCTAGCCTATAAAAAAAATCCTCATTCTGGACTCAATGGAGGAGACTAAATCTAAATATGACCCTCAATTCAAAATATATCACTAATGGAACTAGTGAGAGTAAATTATTATTTATTTTATTAAATATTAAATGTTAATTATTCTACTTAAATTCAAATGGGTCAGAATTCCATAAAACTATAGTCATAGGGTGAAAACTATATTCTGGGACACTCTCATAGGTTATAAAAATTATTTGAGATCATATTCTTGAGAAAGACAAAAATTTAACCCATTATAAACATATGAATGAAAAAATTCATCATTCTATTCCAAATTATAGTTTAAAAAAGAAAATGAAGTTATAAAAACATCGAATCTGGGCCACTAGGGATGAGGTTGTTATAATAAATATTAAACAAATCTCACAGACATTGACATTTATTCATTAGAGTGTTATTTACAAAAAAAATATTCAATTAGTTACATTAGTATCCTCATTTTTTATTTTTTGATCAACACCCTTTCCATTTTACACATTGTAAAATATATTCATCTTCTATTGATTGATAATAAATTCAAAGTGAATATCCGTTTTTTACCATACTCATTTTCTTCATAATAATAATAAGTAAATAATTTTATACAATATCTTAGTTTCTAACATAAAATCTGAATTTAATCATGAAACTATTATGAGAAAAGGATGGAACTATGAAAAAATTAACGAAGATCCTTTAGCAATTCAACTCTAAGACTATGTGGGTGAACCCCATATAGTTAAAAATAGAGAATTAAGAAAGGAAACCATATTATCTATTTGTATTTCATCATGGTATTTAACTTACATTTATTTTAATTTTTGGATTATTTAATACAATCATCAAAAATTACATATATTTTAATAATATCAACAAATTTATAATTAAAACTAATGTTGATGTCATAATACTCCACCTTTCTCCTAATAATAACATCAAACAAAATTGCCCCATTATGAAAATATTTTTCAAAATAAAAACAAGGATGAAATTTTTTATTGAAATACATTATCCATAAAATTTTGATCACATTTTTAGTTTTTCAAATTCAATGTTGATTGATATTTTGATAGATTAACTTCTAATTTTTCTCCCACTTGACAGATACCATCAATTATATTTTATTAAGAAATTGAATATACTATATGATCGATAACATCAATTTTTTATTCATAAATGAAATACATAATATTATCCATTAAAATTTGGTTGCATCAATTCCATGCATGTTAGAACACATAATATAAAAGTTAGTAAGAGATAGTTTCATTTATTATTAATGATAGAAGTAGGGTTGAAAATAATATCTAAAACAATATCATACATTATTTTTAGATTTGATATCATGTGAGCTCTTCTTATTTGACTTCATTTTTTATTTTCCTACTTAAAAAATTCTTAGAAATCATAGACCCCCATTGTATTGAACATGTTCCTTGGGTATAATTGTATAATTTAAATTTTTATACTAAATAACATTCAACCATTGGTATATTTAATTTATTTAATATCTCTTCATCAATTATTATAGTCCTGGAAGTTGTATAAAAAAATCATTTTCTTCATGTCCATAATGTTGCACCATCAACATAGTTTGTTCAATAAATTTAACTTCATCATTCATTGGAAACCACAATTGTAATATGTGTTTTCTTTCATGTGAAATAACTAACTTCACTTTAGTCTATACAAATTCTTCATATTTCTCCATTTTTTTCCATCTTCAATCATGTAGGACAAAATTCCAAGAAATACTTAACATATATAACTTTCTTAGAGTATTTCTGTTATATTTTTATCATTCATTATATTACTCTCATAGGAAAATAATTCATTGATTCTTTTAGTGTATCAATATATAAAAAATTATATTATAAGTATCATGAATATATTTTTTCATGAATTCAGATAGTTTCTTTGTTTTAATTTCCATGCCTTGTTTTTAGTGGTCTATGGTGTGTTTCTTCCTTATATAGTATAAAAATATCACCTTGTCTAGTGAGACATCCACTAAATGTTTCTTCTAGTTAGGTTTCTATGGATTGGATTTAATGTCTTTTTTTTTGTTTCAATTATAAGACAACCTCATAAATCATACTTGGATTTTACATAACTAGTTATGGTATTTTAATTTTAATAGAATCATACAACATGTGATGTATTTTAGCACACTATAAATCTTAAGAATAGATACCATACATGTTGTAAAAATCACATAATTTCTGTAGGTATTCATGCAAATTTTTTTCATGATAAATTCCACTTACTCTTTGAGGTTTGATTAAATTCAGTTGAATTTATCATTTCATCATCTCTAATACCCCTTAGCTGCGACCTTATTATATATTCATATGTTGGAATATTTTTCGAACATTTTATGGGCTTATTAACGATCCTCATGAAATACCATCAGAAATAAATAATGTATATATTTTTTATCATTGATTATAATATGTCTACAAATTCCTATTTGTGAACCTTGATACTTTTTAATTAAAATGACTCTTTTTTGGGATGATATTTCAATGTTTATTTTTTAGATATAATTTCATACACCATTAATGAATTTTTGAATTTATTATCATTTTTATCTATGAGTTTTTTTATATTTTTTTCTTTATAACTTACACTTGCACATATAAGAAAATTAATGAAAACATAATTATTTGTACATTGAGTAAACATATCGAATATCGTGTTAAAGGATGACCAAGAATAGATTCAATCCTCGTCATTCAAATATAAAAACCCCTTTGTAGGGATGTACCTTTAATAATAGTTTTTATGGAATATTCTTACCATTAAGAGATTTGGAATGTTATAAATTGTGTTCTTTATATATTTCTCATTATTATGTCAAATCAGTGATATTTCATGTTGAGAGAGAAGATACCAGAATAAAAAAATATCAATATCTATTCACAATCACTCTTAATCCTTAATAGATTACCATAAAGTTTTATTGATTATTATAGATATTTTCAAGATCTATTATTCTTATTTTCATTTTGGTAATTATTATTATTTAATATTAGGATATATTTTGTAAAATTTCAATAAATCATGGATTATTCTTCAAAAAAACATCTGATATTTATTTTTCACAATAATTTATTTTTAACCTTTCTGCAATTATAGAAAAACTTTCATTGTAATGGAAAACCAATTACTTCTTAACTTTCACATGGTCTGTGGGAGAGATCCTCCTTTTAAATTTTTTATTGTTATCACATCTTACATTCCATAAAAATGTAGTGATGATTTTTCTTCATGAATATCCTTAACATAGTTATATATATATATATGAATACTTTAATAGGAACATTCTCAGTATTAATTTTACATTGATTGTATATTCCTTCAATAGTATAGACACACCCATCTACTTCATACTCCATACAACATGAAATTCCTTCTTCCAAAGGATATTTTTAAAAATATACAAATACATTCCATGTTGATCAAATTCAAGTAGTTGTTGATCACCATATCATCTGATTTCATTTTATATTTATTTTCCACCTTATTAATCCTATTTATTATGATCATAACTGATACATTTACATTAGTTTCAATTGTGACATAGATTGATTTCTCCATCTATGTTTCTTCCTATGTTTTTTCAAATCTATACTTCAAGAAATTTTTATAATGAAACTGTGGAAAAAATTAAAGTAATCTAAGGAATCCAAGATTAACTATAATAATAGTTATAGATCTTAGTGTATCTCACAGGGTCACTAAGAGGGGGTGAATAATTGGAAACCTAATTTTTAAATTTTTAACATTCTTTGTAAAAAATAGTAGTATTACAATTGTTTTTTCATGGTTTGGACCATATGAGAATCCTAAAACTTTTCATGCATTAATTTTTCATGTATTAATTTAATTTGAACTAATTTTATTTTCCTAGTTAATAAAATAAAATGGTCATGTAGGTATCATCCTCTTCCCTTTAACTATCACACACATCTGAACCCTTCACACTTCATAATGGTGTAACATATACCGGTACTCAAGTTATTCAAGTTTAATCCTTAAACACATGAGATAGTAATCAAATTACTATGATATTATTTGAATAATATCATAATGACATTCCCTTATCTTCACATGGAATCACTGTCATTTAAAATCATATTGAAACTTCTCTCTTCAAGGGTGTTGATGAAATTCGATACATTGAATTAGAAGGATTATTATTTATTTTAATTTATCTTTTTTCACACTATAGTATGGTTATATTTCAAGCCTTTTAATCCTCTTCATTAGAAGACGGTTTGTATCCCTGATGTGTGGGACTTCCTTCAATAAAAAAAATGTTCAATCTATTTTTTAGCATTTGATTATCTCTAGGATTCATATAATATCCCTAAAATTGTAGTATTTCCATTTCATCACACATTAATTTTTATTTCTCATATAAATTAATTGTTCACCAAATTTGTTGATTAGTGTTTTAATAACAATTATAGATACGACTTGAATCCAATAGTTGTATTTTTTCTTCTTTAAACTCATTTTTGTAGAGTCAAGGTCCACATTTTAAATATTCTAAGGGATCGATGTTTTTTTGGCTTCATGACGTATAAAAATATCATGTATTATTCTCAAAGAAATCATAAATATTTAGAATATGTTAAATCTTCCTCCACATATTTAATGAATACATGATATCCCACATGGAACATGAATCTTTTAGTCTGGAACTCCCCATGATAGAATTCTAATAAAAATGGATTATGAAAACATTCATCAGTAATGAATAATAAAATTTTTTAACTCATTGTTTGTCCCCAATTTCCTTTCCTATAATATCCTCTAAATTGGTCATAAAAAATCATCATGGTGTGTTATTATGTAAATCACCTATTAACCAATGGTTTTGTCTCTATTTATCTAGAATAAAGCTTCACATATATACAATCATCTTCCTTGGATTGTGATTCATTATTATTAACTTGTGTCATGATCATGTGGTTGATGATAATGTTTAAATAATGAATCTCATTTATAAATCATCATTTGAATTATTATCATCTTCAAAAAATTTAATATTCTTGAAAAATAAAATAAAAATTAACATAAATTAATTTAGGAAAGTAAAACTAACTTTATGTTTCACCTATGGGTTTTTACCACCATTATATAGGTCTTGATAACCTTTAGATAGCATGGAGAAACAATGGGATTACCTTTACTCTAGTTAGGAAATTTTTTTTGTTGATGTTGATTATATTTACATGGTTCCCATAATTTCCTAGTTACCATTACATAGGTCCATAATATCTTAATATAGAAATAGATTCCTTTTAATGACTAACTGTAACCCACATACAGTTCTTGGGATTTAGGGTTACCTATACACATCCGACACATACATTTACATGGATAGCGAAATTCTAGATTCACCATTATGCCACAAGGAAATTTTCTAGGTTATTCCTATGTTGTAGTTCATTTACCATAGTTACCTCTATTATATAGGTGAAAACCTAGAGTTACCTTTACACATGTATCCATTTACCTTTATATAGCTCCTCATATTCTCCAAATCAACTCTATCCACCACAAATAGCTTCAGAACCTCCTTAACACAAATTTAGACCTTTTATAACACATTATATTTTCCAAAAAATTAATCTACAAATATTTATTTACAAATATAAATTGAATTAATCCTTAATAATATGTATAATTTTTATTTACACATCATGAAAATTGTTTCTTTATTTAATATCATATTTTCAACTTCCCCTTTATTTAGATAAATAAAAAATCATTCAAAAACGTTTTAGATAATTTATTACATATAGAAATAATTTTCTAAATTCTCCATGAATTCTATATCCATAATATCCAAAAATTTAAAATAATACTTTCTCTTGAATCAATCTATGTTAAACTTCTACATTTTGGGATCAAAATCACTTTCTATATGAATTTAGAGACACTCATCAATATCAACATAATCCGACACAATTTGAAATTTATTCATAAAAATATTACCAAAAATAAATACAACTACATCAAATGGACACTTGATTCTTCACCTTTTTATTTTCTAATTGATACCCTTTTCATATTCCCCAAAATTAAAGTGATTCATATGCTCTGTATTTAAAAAAATCAAAGTGATGGGGATTTTAACTCAACCATTTCCTTATGATTCTTTGTTAAACAAGGAGATTCCAAAAAAAGTATTATCTATTTTAAATTCTAGTTTTCAGCCGGATATAATTGTGAGAGAAGGATGACACCACAAGATATCTAATTTCATTTTGTTGGTGCACTCTTTCTCATTGTTTGGGTAACTAGTGAAAAAATAATTGATACATCACCAAGATATAAATACTTTCCAATATTATTTCACTATGTTATACCACTTAAATAATTGAATTTAGTGGTTTTAAATCAATTTATCCATAACCACACATCCTATAAAAAACTCAACAAAGTCAATGAAAATTTTAATGTGAAAGACATATTACGCCAACCTTGCCAGACATAGAAATCCAACCACAACTCTACCTTAGTAAAAAACTATAATAAAAAAGTATTAAAATTTTGATTATAATACACCTGACTTTTAATTTTTGAAGGTAGTATTTATATATAGATTTAATGTAGATTGATATTTTGATACAGTATCTTCATGTTTTTCTCCCCCTTTAGAGATATAATCATATCTATTTAATCATGGTAGTGAAAATACCCCATACTATAAATTTTTTTTTATTTCTATATTGATATCCTCCATCAGATTCACTAGTATTACGTTCCTTCATTCCCCTAAATTTTATAACGGAAAATATGAAAGGGAATAAAGAGTTTATTTCTTAATTGTTAATGATAGAATCAAGGTTGAGAATCTTCTCTCAACCAATATCCTAAATACATTCCCACGTTTAATATTTGGGAAAAAACAATGATTCATTACCTTTTTATTTTTATGTTTTTGAAATTCTTATATAGCATTGAATTTATATTTCCTTCGACACTTATATTGTGTGTAATGGGCTGATTTACATTTCTCACTAAATCACTTTCATATGTTCATGATTTTCCAAGGATTCCTAATATCTTCATCATTTATTATTATCATGAATGAACATTAATACCATTATTTTATATATGTTTATCCTATCTTCACCTTTCACGTGGGTTTCATGGAAATTAAGTTACTTATTATCAGACACCCTCCCATGGAATTTGAGTTCTTATTCATGTTAAATAATATTCTCCCCTTTTCAAATTTTACCTTTTTGTCTTTCTCCATTTCTCTATCCACCTTTAATTTATTGGACAAAACTAAATCACACCTTCATAAAATATTTACCCTTATTTTAGTCTTCGTATTCTTTATTGTAATTCACTATGTTTATATTTTGGGAGTCACATGAAATTATTTATTTAGGAAGTTAATAACTAAACCAATACTCTTATCTCTCTCTTCAATTGATATTTCTTGATTCTGGATGTATTTTTTATACATGATTTTCATGTCCAATTTGATGTGGTCCATGACATATTCTTTCTTTCCATAGTATAAATATCCTACATTATATAATGTAACATATAGTGTTTTCTTCTAATTTTTTTTGGGAGTGGTTTCCTTAAATTCCTTTTTTCTATTTACTTCCTAAGAAGGACTCAATAGTCTACCATTTATTTTCAATAGTCTTCTGTGGAATTTTACATTCATTATAAAAATAATATATGATTTTGGTGGATTATACCAATAATCATACTTATTTTAACTATACATGTTTTAAAAATAGATTAAATTTTCTTTGTATTCATATATGTTTTTCATTTTAGATTCCTCTTACTATTTGAGATTTACTTGTTTTCATTATGATTTCTATTTTATTCAAAATTTCTCATCATTATTTATGTAGTTATATTTTAATAAGTTATATATTGTTCCAACATTATATGGCCATATTCCAGAACTAGAAACAACACAAAAAATATCATATAAACCATATCCTTTCATCTTTAACTAAAATCTTGAAGAAATTATTCTTCTTCACCAATATATTTTTACATGGTATCACAAAAAATTATTGGATCCTTTTAAAATGATTATTTTCATGGATATTTCAACATTCACCTTTAATTTATTAGTTATTTTCTCTACATTTTTCCACAAATTTTGTCCATTTGGTTCTTATAACCTACAAATTAATATTACATAACATTATTTAAATTATAATTACTAAGACAATGGGTTTACTTTATAAAAAATATTTTTGATAAATGATTAGTAATTGAGTTAATGTACATAATTACACTTTCATAATCCCTTATTGGGGATTTTTGTTTAATATAAAATTGTTTGGAATCTTTTTTCTTCCCAATTGCTTAGGAAATTCCAACACATGATGTTTTTACACTTACCATTTTTACCTCATTAAAATAGAATATAATATTGACAGAGTACTTATAATTTTAAATAAATCTTAAAAATTCTTCATTATCATTCTTTATATTCTTTAATTTATCATCATTAATTTTTCATCATTCTAATATAGAGTTACTAGAACCTTTTATTTATTTTTCATTTACCAGTAAATGATCTTCAATATAATTTGTCGATATTTTTTATAATTTTATCAATGCCTAGATAACATATTCAAGAGTAATTTATTATAAATATTTTGAATATCTAGTTATATGAAAATTTTACACTATTAAAGAAATATTTTTATTTATTAGGATATCTAATTACTGCTTATCTTTCGTGTGGTTTTTTCAAAAAGACAAACCTTTTGAAATTTGTTTTGCATGTTTTGTCCTATTAAAAAACCTTTCAATTATAAATTTTTCATTAAAAAGTACTTAAAAAATACAAGTATATATGTCATTATGTTAATAGTAAAATACTTAAAATGACAATAAAATTGAGAATAGGAGTCATAAACAGTTTTGATAGAATCAACCCCTTCAAACTCTACATATCTTTAAATTCCTTATTTAAATGGTCCATTTATATAAAATTTAATTGATGAACCCTATCCATTATGAAAAGATTAATGTAGTGGTAATTCATCCATACCATTTAACTGGGTTTTTAATTTATTATCCTCTTTCTTCATCCAAGTTGTTAAGGTTCTGGGTAAGAAATTAATATTAGATTCATTAGGGATGAAGATTTATTTCTGCATATAGGGATCTTCTTGACATTCATCAAATAATAATGTAACATAATTCTAATAAAATAATAGTGTAAATGAATTAAATATAATAATAGGAAACTATTATTATCTCTGATATGACCTATCAATCCCAATGAATCATATAGGGTCATTTGGAGGTGTAGTGAATCGTTGAAAATCCAATTTTACAATGTTTTACATTCTCCTAATATTATCCACCATCTTTTACCTGAACCTACATCTCAGATAAGAGATGTAGATAACTAATGTGCAATCTACCCTTTCCTCAATATATAATATAGAAATAGAAAATTCTGAAAACACATTATATTTTTATAGGATCTATATACTTTTGGAAGACCTACTCATTATTGTGTTTGACTTAATCAAGTGTGTTGATTTTATTACCAGTTTTATTTTAATTGATCTTATATGTGTAGTAACATGATTTTTTTTAGGAAAATATAATCCTACTTTAATTTTTTTTTATATCCTAAAACCCAGTCTTCTCAATAGGATTATGATATTGATTATATGGTCGCAACTAGTTTTTCCCGAATCATACTTGAATAGATGATAAGATCTTAAAATTACTAGGATATTATCATCACAACATTATGTAGATTAACAATCCTCTTCACTTGAACTCAATAAGAATTATAATAATAGATGTTATTATTTATTCAAGATTAATGATATAATTTTATAGACATCATTATAAGTATTATATTCTTCTAATTATTATTATTCTATCCACCATAGAGTTATATCATAGGATTATTCTTCTTATTCTACAATACATAGTATATCTCCTAGGTTTTTTGGACATTATTTGATAAGAAATGATCTATAACTTTTTATTATATTATTATTACTCATTGAAATAGAATACCTCTAATACTACAACATAGAGAGTTATTCACACCCTGTCTCTCTTATATATTATATGTCCAAAATATATTGGGAATATTATTTCTAGAATAATTATGGAAACTCATTGAATTTAGAAATGATATTATCCAAACATTTAAACCCATTTAAATTAATCAAGGTCTTCCTTTTAAAAATCATTAAAAGTTAGTGGTTTTCATCATGATGTAGTATAGAAAAATTGTTTCCTATTTTCCAAAAAATGTATAATATTTTAAATATTTTAAATCTTCTTCCACATATTCAATTAATGAATGAAATTCTTTGTATCACCAAATTATAAAAATTTGTAACTCCCTCTATCAGAATTCCAATATTAGGGTCATCTATAAATATTCATTGAGAATGAACCAAAAATTTTTACAACACGTTATTTCTCATAAAAAAACATTTTCCCTATAATTTCAACCAATAGGTGACCAAAAATTCATCACCATGAGGACTCCTATTAATTTAATAACTTAATATAGAGTGGTCTCAATTTATTTTTTAGATAATTTTAAATGTAACTACCTCTTCAAAGGCCATTTCTTCTTCATTCTCAACACATATCATAATTATAACATTGATTTTGATATTTTAACATTGAATATTCTCTAGAAAGAATCATATAAATTATTCACTTCCTTAAAATATATAATTATTTTAAATTATAATATTCTCATCCTCAAATATTAATTATATAAACTCAAACTACATTTATGTAATGTCTTTTTTTATTACCCTTACATTGGTCCAAATGAACTTTATTTAAATAACTATTACCCTTAAATTTATTTTAAAATATTTATGTCACCCTTATGTAATTTTATATTACCTTTAAGAATAATCATATTACATTTACATGTCTAATTTTTACCCGTTAAAAGCTCTTGTATTTTTCTTGTTTGATTTATATAGTCTGCCCTTACCTTTACATAGATATTGAAATTATAGATTCACATTTATATATCCCAAATTATTCCATGGAAACCTTCTTATATGTATCTAATTACCTCTATCACTCTTTTTTAGAAGGTAAAAAATGTGGTTACCTTTACACATGTATCTAATTTATTTCATGTAACTTATCATTTTCTCTAAGTCAACTCCATCCATCTCAAATAGATTTATAACCCCTTTAAGACAACATAATACATTCTCCAAAAAATCAAATGACCTCTAAAAACACCATCTAAAAAATATTTACCATTTATTATATCATATTTTTATATTTTTAATTTTTATATAGATTCTTTACACTTCAAGTTACACTTATTTTAATAATATTTTCACAACCTTATTTATGGATATCTTCTTCAAAATATAATAATAAATTTTAAATAAAATTTATTATATCCATAAATAATTGTATGTGATCCACATGATTTTTATCTCCACATTAATAAATATTTTAAAATTCTACTTTATCATTAATCTACCCAAATTATAATATCATACAGGAGCCCCAAAATACAATTATATATGACATGAGAAATACTATAAAAACATCACATAATTACAACAAATTTAATTTTTCTTATTCGCTGCGTTATTAAATACAAATATAACTTATTAAAATTGGAATTTAAACATCCAATTGATAAAAATGTTTTACCTACTTTACCTCACGTGATATTCATGACTATTTTGTGAAAATTATTTAATGAATAGCACAAATAAATTTTCCTCTCTATCTAATCTACCTACTGGGACTTGAATCCATAGATAAAAACCCTTCATGAGGTTAAACTACTGAAATATGTGGTTTGAATTTTTTTTAACTCATACTCCATTGCTAGAATCCTTCTTATAGTATTATCCTTGTACAAGATGATGTGTTATTTACATAAAGGTAAAAAATTAATGTAATGGATGAATTTTTATATCTTAAGTACTACTTTAGATACATCCGAATCTTGGATTTAATCAAGCTCGAATATAGAATCTAAGAAAGCTTTTGGATTGGAACTCTTCCAAAACATCTCCTCAATTTACGGATAGATAAATTTCCTAACTATCATGCTAGATAATTATTATTTATTTGGACATTTTCATCTTTGTATCCCAATACAATTAGGTACTTATCTCTTCCATAACCTTGGAACATATCACTCACATTGAACAAGTATTTTAGAATAGTCTTTATGCCTAAAAAATGTTTATCTTTATGTTATGCAAGTTATCATCCAACCATTGCCAAATAATAGGAAAAATCAATTATAGTACATAATATGACATACATAATCATCCCAATCAGAGGACCATAATGGATTTTACTCATCTTTTTCTTCTCTTATTATGCATGAGAACATCGTTTTTTGGGGAGATGCATACCACGTGATGTACGAATTAATACCACCTGTATTTTTTCATCTTGTATATTTTTAATGAGTGGTAATCATATATACCTTGAATTAGAATAATCATTCTCTTGAATCTATCACATTTTATTTTTGTCTCTAGAATGCAGGTCTTTTAATCTAATTATTTCATTGAGAATAATTTATTTAATCACATATTAACTAACTGTATGATTGTTAACTCATTTTTCTTTCAGTGTTATATAACCGACATATAATACTAAGGAACAACTACAGTCCCACTAAACCTCTTATAGGAATTTGTATCACATTCAAATTTGAAAAAAATAAATCCCCTTTGATCTTCATAAAAATTAACATTATATGGTCATGACGGTTGCCTTAACCCATAAATCGATATTTAGAGATTTCATACCATATTGAAATCCTTTAGTTTCATAATCCCCTTTGGTTAAGCTATACAGATATCACTAAAAAGATTTCCATTTTGAAATGTAGTTTTTGCATCCTTTTTAAAAATTTCATAATCATTTTAACATATAGTGGATAGTGAAATTCTAATTTATTTTTTCTTAAAAACTTGTGAAATTCTTTTTTCATTGAGTTTACCCATACCTTCACTCATGGATATGGTGATTAAACCTATTATTTTCAAACTAGGTTGGATTCCAATTTAAAGATCCCAAACATAACCATCTATAATTTCAATATCAAAAAAATAGTATGTCACTTTAATACCCAATATCTTTTAGGTTTAGAGTATTAGATAATTCTAAAAATAATTTACAAATAAAACCTATATCATTCCTATGAAATTATAATTTTTCAACTAATCTGAGGAATCAAAATTTTAAAATAATTCTTCACAATATCTAAAAAAATTCTCTACACATGATACCCTTATATAAATTTCATACATAAAATTATTTAGCATGATCTATAGAAATCGAAACATGAGAATGGTGAGAAAAAATACTTAGCAATGGACAACGTACTATAGATGATATCCTAGAATAAATAAAGAATTATTAACAAGGAAAAAATAAATAACAATAAATAATGTTAAAAAACTGATAAATAAATAATGAAATATATATCTATGGATAAAATAACAATGAAAATAATATTATGGAAAAGTAACTAATTTTATAGTAATATAATTCCTATTTTTGGATATTATAAACATATCATCAAGGTCTGGTTGCATGACATCATACATAAACGAGTAATAATTACAGTAAATACCCATTCTAGTTTCTCACATAATACCCACTAATGCATCGAGGAGATATATATTCCAGGACCCACCTATTACTAATTATTTTTAATGCATTAATCATAATAAGGAATACATAAATTATAAATTATATACCCAGCATAAATTCATAATCAATAAACATCTGTAATAAGTTTAAGGAATGTTAATATTTTTGTATTTAATAAATAGAATAACATTATTTCTATGAATCAATCAAAATAACACCATATATAATAATTCTTATATGATTATGTTAGTAGTATAAAATAATATACATATATAGTGTATGTGATATAGTATATATCAATGAAATTAAATTACATGGACATGATAGAGAAAAATATTGTCATAAGAGAGATGAAGAGTGATTGGTAACATAACCCTTAAAAAATGTGTGTTATTCACAAAAAATCAAAAATATTATTTTAATTTTAATGCTCTATACATTACCCCAAAGAGATTTATTATTTATAGTTTTATAGAAAAATGAATAGAAAATTATAAAAATAATTTTCATAATTATTTTTTAACATGGTTGAAAAAAATTATAAACTCCTTAGAGAAATATATATCAAATGGGAAAAAAGGACTTTGAAATTATTTATATTAAAAATAATTATAAATCATGAATCCTAGAAATTAATTTAATATATTTTTAATAAATATGGAGTGGAGGATAAAAATACACTTAAGTGGAACAAAATTCCATTAATTATTGTTTGAAAATAATAACCACTATTTTCAAAATGAAAAATTCCATGATAAATAGGAATATTTTTTTAAATAAACCATAGAAAAACATGGAATTTAATCTTGAAAATGAAGAATGGACATAATTTTGGTAAAATGACTCCATGAAAAAAATGTTATAAATATATTCCTCTAACACATTGGTAATGTCAAAAGATGATTCGTGCCGAAAACCTTAAAAACATTTCTTCAAATACATTAAAAAATTTAAATTCATTATTAAATGACAATAAAAAATCAATTAATTATAAATTATAATATTATTGAAACATTTTTAATTGTATTTACATAGAGGAGAATGATTATCCATCATAAATAACAAACAAGGATAGTTTCACATACAAGAAAATTTTCGGATGAATTATGATCCAAAGAGAAGAGACATGATAATAAGTACTGAAAAACCTACAAATTAATGAATTATATGGATATAAATTGTTATTAGAGAAAAATAACCTAAAATTAATTCATGTATGACTGTATACAAAAACAATCCCAAAATCAAATGTGTGATTGGAAAAAGAAACCCTTGTAGATTTTATAACATTTGGATAAAAGGTCTAAAAAATATAGGCCATGAAATAGAACATTAAATTAAATGAATAAATAGATAATAATTATATAAAATGTGAACTAGTATATATATATAATTTATATAATAAAATTTGTGAATAAAAAACCAGTCTCAATAGAGAAAATATTGACATAAAATCAATTATGAATGTTTAATTGTATAAATTAAAATATATATACTGATATAGTAATTAAAATTTCCTAAAATAATAGTTTTTTATTATAAATTTTGTTAATGGATATATAATTAAACCATATAAAATAAATCATGGTGCATAATATAAAACATGTCGTATAGGATTTTAAATTTTGATAAAGAACCCTTACCTTAGAACATATTAAATTTTTTCATATTTTTTCCTCCCCTTTAATAAAATGGTTGTTATTAAAACTTGAATCCAAAATAGATTTATATTAATTTATTATTATTTAATAGTTATAAACCTTGAAATTAATTTATTACTCTTTTTATTGATGAATGAAATTCGTGAAGACATGATTTCTTTTAAATTATTGAGTTTTGTTTTGATTGTATGATTTGGATTATTTATAATTTATAATTTTGTAATATTATTTTCAAGTGTATATTATCCACTAATATTTATTTGAATTAAATAATCAACACTTCCCATCCATGTAGAAAGTGATAAGTAAATTATTTAAAATGTCATCATAGGTTCATTAATATTCCTATTATCAGGATGTTTGAAAAAGTAGCAGAGAGTGTATATCCGATTAATTTTCTAAAATAGTTATAATAGTTTCATCAAAAGATAATAGTATATGTTAACTTATATTAAATAAGTTTTAAATGTATTAAAGTATAAATTTATTAGAGGAGTATAATGAAGAATAATGAAAAAATAATGAATGAAAATTAAAGTAAATTCTTTATTTAAGATTTATTCTTTTGTTAATGCCTTGACTAATTAGGGTTAGGTAACTTCAGAACGTACCCAAGGATAAAAAGAGGCCTATTATATAGAAAATGGGTAAATATAGGGCTTTTAGAAGTCCATGGGAAATTATTTTCCTTAGAAAGTGAGAGGTGGTATTTAGACATGAGGATATGGGTATATTTGGATTAAAGTAATGACTAGTTTATCATTATGGCTAAATCATTATGATTAGTATTGAAATAAATGGAATTTAGTAGTTTATAATTTAATAATATATTTTAATTTTATAAAAAAAAATAAGAAATCCTGAATAAATCATGGAAATATATATTTTAATATAAAGAATAAATAATTGATTTATTTGAATAAAATATGAAATAGGACAAAAAACATTAAATATAGGTTTATAAATTAAACATAGTGTTTAATTAATAATTTTAATCATGATATATATATATGGTTGGGAAGAAGGATTTATAATATTTTAAGTCATGCTAACATCATGATGATGTCATAAAACCTATGGTATTTATAAAAACTGTATATTTTACTATTTAGAAAAATATAGATCTTTTTAGAAAAATCAATACATTAACCCTATGATATAGTTTTCAGGATAAATCCATTGCCTTTATTTTATAAAATTCAATTTACAAAATTTGTGTATTTACTATAAAAACACAAAATATAATGAAAACGTTTTTATAGGAAAATGTATTTTTAAAAATTATTAGTTCTTACTATTATTTCATATAAATTACTAATTAAATGTGTGATAATATATTTCGTTTTATATTAAAATGTTTTATTAGTAAAAATTATTTAATGTGTTCTACTTAATTTATAAATATAATAATATATCATGTATAGAATAAGAAAAATCTTTGGGAAATATTCCTTCACACTAAATGATTTTTGTCATGTGCCATCAAATTTTATTATTTATCTTATAAAAATTTAATTTATAAAAAGTCTTGGTGTTATAATGTTTCAATTTTTTCAATAAAATAATAACAACAATAATATATTTGTAATCAAGATAAATAATTTCAATTATATTTTTATTTACATGTGGTTTTACCAATTTTTAATTTTCTTAATGATATTTCAAATTTAATTCTCATGATGTATTAATGTATATCTTGGATTGTAATAAATTATAATGAAATGTTTTGGTTATATTTTTTATATGATACAAGTTATTCAACATATTATTTATTTAAATGAAAAAACATACTAAAATTTTAGGTTGTTAAATTCCACCCATTAAATAAATTATTTCTTCAAAATTATAATTTCTATCACTGATTAAAATATATACATGAATTAATAATATAGTCATTAATTTTGATATAATTTTAAATGATAAATCTAAAACAATATTTTTGGGAACTATATGTTACATGTTAAAATTATTCTTTATAAAAACAATTTATTCAAATCATTTATGACACTTCGTGAAGACCATGTGATACATTTAAAGAACACCCCACACGAGTGTGAACACTAGTGTGCAATTTGTCCCTCTTGTTGTGCATCGAGTGAAAATCGAGTTAATATCCAATCAACACTTTTCAATTTTATAACTCGTATATAAATCAGAGCCAGATATTTCACCATGACATAATATCCAGGAATATATTTAGTTTCTTCAAATCCACACACCCTGTACTTTACTAAAATTTTATGATTTTTTCCTTTTTTTGATTTATACCGAGGGTTTCTAAAAAAGTATTCTAATCTTAAGTTTCAATAATAAATAAACATAAATTTATGAAGACATTTATTACTATTATCTAAAATTAAGTTAAACCTATTCTCATAGAATTCAACTCCACAATTATCCCCAGATAAAAACAAATTGTATATAATTAATTATATACCTTAAACAGATACACTCCAAGATAATAATAATATTTCTCCAAAATAACATTAATTTCATTATTATTAAGTTACTTTTCAATCATCATGGTTGACTCATATAATATTCCCAAAATAATTTCTCTCATTATCCTAGTTGACCATAATTATATCAAATGAAATCACAAATAAACCCAATGAATTATCTATGTCTCAATAAGGCATTATTTTTTAAAACTTAATAAAAATATCAACAATATCATTTATCACATTAAAATACAATCATACTAGAAAACATGTGGGTATATATTATGTTAATTTGATAATAAATATTAAAATTATTAACCCATGATAGTATCTATAGCTCTTAAATTATCTCCATCATATAACAACATGTCATATAAGCCTATCTAGACCAAGGTTTGATACTAACTAAGATGCCCCCATACAAACAACCTCCGATATGGTGCAAAAAGCATATCCTCTCAAAACTATACATGATACCAACTTAAGATTTATAAACATAACCATATATAATAAAAATATAAAATAAAAATATTAAGTCACTTTCAGGAAAAGAAACCTTTTAGATTTATAGTTTTTGAGAATTATTAAAAAAACATTAACTAATAAAACTCATATGTTTCTTATAAAATGGAATTTTTTCCCATTAAAGTAAAGATTTATTATTTCATAATACATTTCAAACATCTCCCAAAATATTATTCACACAGGATAATCATCTAGACATTTCATAAAAAAATAATAATCATCATAACCTGTGTAAATAGAGACATTAGAAAGATGAGCTCAAATTATTAGTAAGGTGTTTTATAACAATGGAATCTATCATAGTAATATAAGAGGAATGTGTTATATGATACGAATAAATAAAAATAAAATAATATGATATATTTGATAACATGAGAATTTAATATATATTCATGGATACCATAAAAATACAAATAATAATAAGGAAAATAATAATTTATTTCAGAGTGACAGAATACGTGATTCTATGCATCAAACACATTCTATCATGGTCTCATTCCAAGATATCATACATAAATGTTTTAGTATTACAACTAATACCAAAGCTAGTTTGAACTGACACCGTATATTGTAATGGTAATTTAGATAATTCAATACTAGAAATCATAATATGGAAATATTAAATGTGATATATAATATAGCTATGATTTTAAAAAACATGGACATTAAATTGAAAATGAATTCAATGGAGTAATAAATTGTTATTGAGAACATTACCCTTATGAACAAGGTGTCGTATGTATAATAAATTCATAAGGTCATTTATAAGATAATATATGATACAAGACACCATATGAGATATATATTTTGTAGTTTTATAGAAAAATGGATGAACACTTTTAAAAAACATTTTTTTAATTATTTTTAACATGAATGTAAAAAAAAATTATATATCAATTAACAAAATAAAACTCATATGTAGAAGAATAATAAAAATTAAAAAAATTAAATTTTTATATAATTCCAAATATTTATAATTTGAAATGGAATGATGTTAATTATTAAAATGGGATGTGAAAGCCAAAAATATATGTAAGTTGAAAGAAATACCTTTAATTATTAATTAAAAAAATAACCTTTCCTTTCAAAAAAAGGGCATAGAGATTATATGGAAAAACTATTAAAACATGAAAATAAATATTTATAATTAATAATGAACATACTAGTTGGAGAATGACTTCAAAAATAAAATATTAAAATTATATTCTTTTCACACATTTTTTAGGAAGTATAAAAGTGAAAAACGTTGAAAATGATTAAAAAATTCTTTATAAACCATTATAAATAAATTAAAGTACTGTATAAAATTACATTAAACAGTCTTGATGGATTTTAAATTGTACGGATATAGAGGAAAAAGATTCCTAACTAAAAGTAAAACAAACGACCATTTTCAATTTTGAGAAAATGTCGATGAATTAAGAAAAAATGGGAAGTGAAATGATAAGAAGGAAACAAAATCATAGAAATATCTTGATAAGATATAAATAAATGGACTCATAGAGAGAAATACCATAAAATACCCTAATTTAATAACATCTTCATAAACAATCTCTAAATAAAAGTGATATTGAAAAAACAAACACTTATGCTTTCTATATCATTTGAATCAAAGCCCTAAACAGAAAGATCATAAAATGGAACTTTAAATAACATTAACTGATACATAGTAATGATATGATATGTCAAACAAGCTATATATACATGATATAAACTTAAATATGTTCATAATACTAAACATGTCCCAAAAAAAGAAATTTTAAGATAGGAAAACATTACCACTTTTATTTTGTATGAATTGAATGAAAGGACATGATATAGATGTTTAATTACCATGAAATAAATGAGTTTTATTATTAATGATTATAACTGGGAAATAACTATAAAATACAAAATAAAACATGGTGTATGATATCAAACATGTCTCAAAGAAATTATTTTTAGCCAAAGAACCCCTATCTTGCGTCAAATTTTAATTCTCCACATCTGAGCCACATTTATAAAAAAATTATATTTTTTTAAAGGAACCCAAAATATAATTGTATTTCTTTTTTCATTACTAATTATTTATAATCATTTTAATTTATTAATTTCTATTTGATTTAATGGAGAAATTCTTGATGAAATGATTTCTTTTTAATTATTTCGTAATGTTTCGATTTCTGGATTTTGAATATTTTTTATTTTAAATTTTTTAATATTATTTATTTAAACCTATAAAATATTAAAATAAATTTAAATAACATAATATACACAAACTATATAGGATATTTGTGATAATTAACATATCGAAAATGTCCATGTATGTGGATGAAACTGATGATTATCAAGATGTGTTAAATGTGAGGATAAATATATTATATTCTATAAATAGATTAAAATAGATGTACCAGTATCATAAAAACATTAATACATCTTATAATTACATATTAAATATTTTATAAAGTTATAAAAATATAATTTTTTCAATGTAATGGAAAGAAGACGTGAGAAAAACAATAAAAGTGAATCAGTGTTACCTCTCAATTAATGATTTTCTCATTTTCTAAATCCTTGGTGGCATCGTCTCAGGTAACACCAGAACATACCTAGGGTTATGGATAATATTATTAGAGGGTATATAGGTAGATATTGGGATTTCACATTTGGTTGGAAAGTGATTATCTTGGGTAATGGAATTGTGGTATTTATACTTGAAGAGAGGGGAATGTTTTGTGTTAAAATATTGATTATTTTATCATTCTGGAAAAATATTTTTTAATAGTATTGATTATAGTGATTTTTTTGTCAATAATTTAGTAAATAAGTTTTATTAAATTTCTAAATGAATCCGAAACACAAGTTAATCTTGGAAATAATTATTTAAATCTAAATAATTAATAAGAGTTTTTTGATAAGAATAAAATATTACTTATGTTCCAAAACAAAAAACCTTGGGTTTTAAATTTAACATATTGAATTTAAATTCGATTTTAAAATAGTTAAGTAAAAATTTACTTCAGGATGCCTTCATTAAATTTGTGGTATTTATAAAAAAATTAACTTTCATATTCATAAAAAAATAAAAAATTTAAAAATTCCCCAAAAAACACGTTGACAAAAATTTAATGTGATCAATCCAATGTTGAGTTTCATATTTATCAAATTCAATGATTATTAATTTAGCTAATAAATAAAAACACAAACAAGAATGAAAAACTATTTTTATAGTAAAATGACATCATAGACATTTATTGTTCTTTATCATATTTCATATCAATTATTAATTAAATGGGTGTTAATATATGTATTTATATAAATTTTTTTATATCATAATAAATTAAAAGTGTTCAGATTAATTTATTAATATAAAACTATATACTATGTATAAAAATAAAAATATTAAAAAAATAATTCTTTTTAATAATAAATGATTTTAATGACACCCAAATTTCATTAATTTGGTATCTTCGGGCCATTAAATTTCATTAATTCATTATTATTAGAATTAATGAAATTATTCATTAAATGGAAAATTTTATTTATGGAGTTAAAATAAATCATTTTAAATATCATTTTTCTTTCTAGATGTTTTACTCTTATTGTAATTTTTTTAACGATATTTCAAATTTTATTCCAATGACAAGATAATGTTTATATTTTATTATAAAAAATATATCTGGGTTATTTTTCATTCAGTGTTACATGTAATAATATATATTCATAATGGTAATTATTTAATTGAAAACACAAAGTGAAATCTCATGGTGTTACAGCCATAGTATACACTATGATGTTGCTTAAACCCTTTGGTAATAGGACATGATTTGTAGGTGTTGATTTTTCATTCATTTCTAATTTATTCTTGAAACCCCATTTGATCCTAATATGAATTATATCAACTATAGTATCTAATAAAACCCATAATTGGTTTTTGTACATGGAATTGATTTTTAATTCATGTATTCTTTCAACTTTTCCAGTTCAAAGCTTCTTACTAAATCTATATAAGATATAGCATTGTTATTTTCATCAAATAATATATCACCTACTTCAATAACATTAAAGACATATATCCTTAGTTCTCCAAAATATCCAGTTCTCGTAAAAAATAATTTAGTCTCTAGAATATCATCATCCACTAGGTCCTTGGGAATCTATTCTTATTCCGACAATTTTGTATCTCTAGACTCAACTTCATAGATGTCTATAATTCTCCCAATATCTCTTTTGGATATTTTATCTATTTATAGGGCCATGGGGTGTCTTTTTAGGATTACACTTTAATCAATGGGGTTTTATAAGAAATATCTTATTTTCTCTTTAGGATACCTCAAAATAATTCACTTTTTTTCTCCACATTAATCTTTGTTACTTGAATTTTCCTCAAAAAATCCCCAAATCACCATAAATGATTGTTTAACTAAGAAAATTTCATTCAACATCTTAAATTAAATGTAATTACACTTTATTATTTTGTTGAACTTTGTTTAATATATATGTTGTTGTCTATAATGCATATCCCCAAAAGGTTAATAGAATATCGACATGATTCATTATTGATCCAACCAAATCCAATATGGTGTGGTTTATACATTACCATACACTAATAAACTATGGAATATAAGGAGGTGTGAGTTTAGACATTATCTGAAACACTTTTATCCAGTTAGTGATCTCTTGGTTATGATACATTCCTTTTCCTAGTTATAATTTCATTATCATCATAAAAATAAGACTATCTACTTAATTCTTATAATTATTAAAATTTTAATATAAATAAGAATTCTACATCATCAGGTATATATATCTATATCTACTAAAATCTTCAAAAAATTTAATGAATTAAAAGTATCCACCCCTATATTTTACTAGAAATTTTCCACATGCATTGGTATAAACTAATTCTATAATCCCTATGGTATTCTCACCATTTCACTAAATGGATCCATTCCATTTTACCATTTAATAAATCATGACATATATCCAAGGGTTTCAGATGAAAAAACTCTATATACACATCTTAATATAATCATATCAAATGATCTTTGTTTACATGACTAGGTTAGTGAATACATAAATGGGTGTAATATTAGCCATTTTGTATCGATTCATCATCAATCTTCTTAACATGATTTTATAGTATAGAAGATAAATATAATTATTCAAATGTATTGTACCGTACAATTTTCTATCATTCTAATTGATAATTATATATTTCTTAAATAGAAAATAAAACCACCCATGTCTAAATAGGACATGTGTATCATGTTCTTGTTATACTATGCATATAATAGTTGTTCATAAAAACTAAATCCAATATAGTCTACTATATGCGATGGTAGTATATAATATACAACACATTTGGTATTTAATTCTTCGTAGCTTAATGATCCAACTTACCTCTAATAATATTCTAAAATCCACTTGGTTCCCATATTTTTACACAAATGTAACATCTAAAAGCTGTATCTAATAACCAATTTTTTTAAAGGGAAATATTTCAATCAATGATGAATATACTTTAATATTTCCCTTTATTATTTAATGAGAAAAAAATCTTATTCAATTGTATTTTTTATAAGAATGATATATATCACCATTCCTGGTCTCCTCATTCTTGATCAATATCTTCATAGAAGGTTTTAACATAGTTTCTTAGACATAAATCATTTAATAAAACTTTTCACCCTATATTTCTTCTTACTCAATATGATGATAAAATGTTTTCATGTTACAAGTATTTATCCTATTAGAGATTAAAATAAAATAATCCATTGAGTATCAACTCTATATTTTTCATTTTGAAATAAGGAAAAATCAAGATATGCTTGGTGTAAGTGTGGTGATAATGAGGTATTTTCACAATTTCGTAGAAAACCAAAATTTTATAATTTCCTAATTATTAATTTATCGAATAATCATCCCTGTAAGTGCACTATCTATAACACTTTATCTTATCATGTATGGAAACTGTGACTTAGAAGAAATCTTACACTCTTGGTGTCGTATAATGTGTAGGTTCATATATCCCTTATGGAGTATTTTACTATAAAGGAGATTATCTTTCACTAATATGTATAACAAGGATAATGAACTTTTCAAATTAATATCTATTTTCTATAACGAATATAATCTGATATGTAGTAATTTATCTTTATTATTGACTATGACTAATTAAATTAGCCTACCATTACATTATGAAATTAAAACATATCTCATCATTAGATTTAGAATATCCATTTGATTCAATAAGGAAATATATTTCTCTTCTTATTACGAAGATTATGGATATAGAAATTATTAAAATATATTTAGGTGGGATTTACATTTTAGCCACAATAACACATAGTTACATGATTTATTGACTGGAATCCCTTTTACTAAACTCCTACACTAATATTTTTTAGCACTTTACTTCCAATTTAATTATGTATATGATGGTCATTATCCAAAATACAATTTTTTTTTCAAACCATTGTCTTTATTATGATTCAATGATAATTAAATGTTCTGGTGACTATGGTTAAAGTGAATCATTATCTATAGTTGCGAAATAATTCATTGATTGCTCGGCTTTATCTTATTTAATATCATCATTGAGTGATTATTTCTTAGCTTATACAAAAATTTTATTTATTTTATTCTTTACATTCTTTTTAATGTTATTTGTAGTAACATAATTAATTAATAACATTTGAAAAAATAATTACTGGAGAATAATCTATTTTTTCATTATTGTTATTTTATTTTCTTTTTTGTGGTTATTTTTAATCATTTAAATAAATAAAGTATCATATAAATAAATTAATACAATGAAAAAATAAAAATAAATAAAAAATTATTAACTAGAGAATTTATCTTCTAGTTGGTTTATTGATAATCTATAACCCATTTTTGGCTTTAGTGAAAATTACTCATCGAGTCCACACATTTCTTGAGTTATGGTATTTTTCCATTGACTTGTGTTTCTTCTTGGTTGGATTGACTTTAGATTAGGTTTTTAACCATATCTTCTTATTGGGAGATCCATCCGTTGAAAATTTTTATTCACTCATAGGTGAGGGGTAAAAAAAGTTTAGGGATAATAAAATAATCGTTGGAGACACAACTGTGTATATAATAAACATGGGAGGGATAATTCAAAGATCATCATATTTATTTTAATAAAATTATCACATAAAATCGTGAAATAAATAATTAAATTAAATTACTAAATACAAAACTTATTTGGGTTATTCATGCTCATGATCAATCATAAGATTCATTGGTAATGGGTTTAGTATTTTTGGAATTCCATTTTTTTCTAATTAGGATAACTTTTTGAGAACTAATGAATCAATAAATCAATAAATCATTTATTCATGATAATGTTTTTTCCTAATATTTCATGAGATATAAAAATATTTCCCTCCAATATTATTTTAAATAAAATAAATAATTTAAATTTTACAATTAAAATAATTAAGGTCATGATGAGTACATAGGTGGACACATTCCATGTACCTTCTACATAGAAATAAATAATTTTTTGAAATTTAATACTTACATGGTTTGTATTTTTATTCAAGAATTTCTGTGATACATTATCTATATTTTACTTACCATGCATTGTGTACATGTAAAGATCATATTCCTATATTAAATGTCATTATATACATGGTGTGTGGGTCAATCCTTATAGTCATCGTGGTGTGTGTGATCCAATGGAATGCTATGAATATAAATTACATATACCACTAGAAATGAATGTGTAGTGATATAATAGTACAATAAACATTACATATCATACAATAATATAAATTATGTCATATTAATTACTAGGAGTGTATACTAAGATGAAATGTGGAAAACACTCAGCGTATACTGATGTGGAACAATACATGTCGAATAATGTATACAACTAGCTACACGTCATGTAGTTTGTGTATCACATTAATTATTTAACATATAGAACAAAACAATTATAAAAATCACTTTTCATGTACATTGAATGGGTTTCCATGTGTTACACTATGTGTGTAATATAACTACATGCTATTTATTCCATGTTTAACTATACCAGTTCGATGGAAATCAATACATGGTATATAACGATGTTGTTTATTGACCACATAGATTTTCATGATTTAAATGGGGCTAAAACCATATTGGGTTACAATGTGTGTAAACCAACAACATTCTGTGTAATCCCTATAAAACTATGTGTCACCCTAGCAATAAATACACATTTTGTAATGAATCTATGTACTATGTCACACAGTAACCCATGATTTATGTGAATTTTAATTTTTTTGTTGACCGTGGGAATATGAAGTGTAATATGTAATTATATATCATGTATCCATGTCATGTAACAAGAGACCTTGGAACCTTTGGATTGAATACTCTAGAATTCTTATAATTTTTAACACCATTCCTAGCTATACAAACTCATATTAACTTCTCATATTAACCATTTAAATAAGACTGAAAACATTGAAACATAAAACATGAAAAAATATATAAAACTGATAAAATAAATTATAAATATTTATAAATTAAAATTGGACCACTCATATACCACTTTATGATTTTATGGAATAGTATAAACTTTAGACTAGTTCCTAATTTAATGTTTTCATTGATTTCAATAGATAATACCAAAATAACATAATGAACCTAACCCAATAATCTATTAGGGGGGATCTTTTAAAATTAAATTAATAATTAATTTAAAACTCTTATTATGTCAAAATAGCATTCCCATTGAAGAAAATTCATTGCCTCTATTTTCTTATTATCGTTTCCACTAAGAATCCAAATGAAGACTCGTCTAGTTATATCCACTTGTGCTGCATGAATATAAAAAAAATCATCTCAAATATAATGGTTATAGAATGATTTGTTTAAGTGATTTGTAAATCTGTCTATCAATTGAAATAAGGTTCCATTTTTTACCCTACATTCCCGAGGAGAAGGATATGTATTGACTCGATTACAGTAACAAGGATTCAGTGTTAACATTTATCAAATTTTCATAGGATTCATGAGATCACATACTAATGGAATGAATATATTTGTAATCTTGAAGAACAGGATATATACATGGAACATAATTTACATTGAGAATAAAATTAAACAATATTATATAATAAAATTGTATATGATCTTCATCCTAATAACTCATTTGAATATTTCTTCTTCATATACTCGAGAAGGAAACAAAATATAGTTGAGATCATATGATAAGTAAGGGTTACATATAATATATGATATCATGAATCAATAAGGAATAATAAATATGGAAAGGTAAATAACTAATAAAATTGTATTTAATTAATAACTTGATTATCATAAATGGGTAATGAATAATCAATATGTCACGAAGAAAAACTGAAAACACATGCCACAAAATCAATATATTGAGAATGAAATGCAACTAGTGATAATATAAATGGGAAAATCCCATGGGTAGCAATAATAACCAAATTATATGTAAATAAAATTATTAATTATTTTATTTAATGATCTTAGACATCAAGATACCTCTACTCTCAAGACAACTCACAAGACGATTATAAACATTATTTAAAAACCAATCTGATTTGGCCTATTGATTTGTCTAAATAGACTTATCGATGCATCAAGGGGATATATATTACTAGACCCCACCAGTAACTACAAGTTAGAAACATTACTCGTATACCAAATAATCAATTTATTTCATGAATTAATATTCCTTATCTTTAAATATCCATATCGAGTAAAGGATATCGATTTACAAATAATTCCTCAGTTAATCAAATAACATTCAATGTAAACTATGCATGTTACAAATAGTATAATTTTTCAATAATACTATACCTCATACAACAAAAATTATATTAAAGATAAATTTAGTTTCCAATCAATAATTATATCCTGAATTTTATTGTTTCATGAAAATGGAAACAATCTCAAAAAAAGTGAGATTATACAACAATTTCACACCCCATTGGTAACTTTTAAAACATTAACACTTGAATATTAAACATGAAATGAAAAATTAATAATCATTAATAAATAGGTATTCATGATAAATAGATCAAAGTGTATGTATATACATAATATAAAATTGAATTGGTTCATATTAACAATTATTTCTCAATGAAATATAAGATGCGACGAAATACTTTACCCAACAATTTCTATTAGTAGATAATGATTTTATACTTCAATATAATGTTTTTAATAATGTTATTAATATATAGAAAAACATAAAAATATTTATAAAATCATATGTGGTCTTATTATAACATTTTACCACATGTTCGTTAATAATATTTTATTATTTTCAATTTTTTGGATGTTAATTTCCTTTTTTCTCAAGCATGTTTTTTCATGAGAGTTATAATTATTGTACATAAGATATAAATAAAACCTAAAAAGAAGGATAATAATGTCATAAATATAATATTTAATCAGTATATACATCACTATAATCATTCATAAAATTTGTTTCATGGAAAATTAACTGTATCACATTATGATTATAGTGGGACGTATATATGCACGCGTGATGATATCATTCCCTTAACAGTTGAAAGGGTAATAAATTGTTTTCTATATTACACTTAATTATATTATATAATTTTTTATATATCATATATATTCATTAAATATATCCTAATAACCTTTCATGTAATGTGTATTTCAAAAACGAATCCCTTGGCTCTGTGTGGTGGTAGTTTGACAGACAGACGAGCGACATTATCATATTTTAAATGGAATGGAAAATAAAAACCTATAAGTGATATTTATGTTCAATAATAATAATTATATTATAAATATTACATATATATATATTTTTATATATTTATTTATATATTTTGAACCCATCATTACGTCCAACTTGAGTTGTGCTGACAGAAAACAAGTTACATCGGCTCGGGAGGCGGTAGTCCGTTGTATACACGATCGACGATTTCATTCCCCATTTTATAGAAGAGGAGATGGATTTTTGTTATAGAAAAAAATATATAATATAATGGTATAAGGTAGATAATTATTTTTAGTATACCATCATGATATAAAGATACTTGAACCTAGTGTAATAAGAAAGATAATAAAAATTATCATTTAAGAATGTTTCATCCTCTAAGAATAACCTCTTTAGGTTTGCACAAAAAGTATTACCTAGATGGATTTAAGAAATAATAAGGTATCTAAGATGTTTATAGGGGAGTATTTAAGATATTTAATTATGAAATTTATGAAATAATGCATATGGATGTGTGAATAATGAATGAGAGTGTGTGGCCTTTTATTAGTGGGGAGAGACAACAAATGGAATTTTTGAAATCAATCTATTTCTACCACATATTAATACCTCTAAACGCCTCCAAAATGGGTAGCTATATACCCCAATAGTTTAAACGCTATATATATGACTATTTAGTTTGTCTTGGAAGATTATTTATGTCATTTTAACTATTATCCATTTAGTTTATCCCATAGGTAAATATGTTTTTACCTTAACCATGATAATTAAATTTCACCTATTTTTATATCCAATATGGTTAAAAAAATTTCTTGATGTTATTAAATAGTATAAATTATTATGAATAAAAATATGGTATTCTTTTTTCTATATTTATTTCACATAATCGGTAGAATCCAATTTAAAATTATACCGAAAAAGTAATGAGAAACTAGGGTTCTGAAGAGAAATTATTTAAAATTATCAGAGGTTTCAATATTGAAATTAAATATGACATTCATTAAAATAACCTAAATTTATTTGATTATAATATAATTTAACTAATGAAACATTAAAAATTTTCTAACATGATTTAAATATGTAAATAATTTAAACCGAATTGTAGTTTTCAATAAAATTAATATTTTTCACTATTCAAAAAAAAAATAAAACTCTTCAGAAAAATAACAAAAATCACCCTAATATTATTTGGATATGATTATAAATAAAATTAATTTAATTTTATATATTAAATTTTTATATAAATTGTAAAAAAAAACTATTTATGTGCACAAAGAGCGACTAATCCGCTTTTATAAAAGAACATTTTTTCTTAAAACATTTCTTTATTTCTTTCAAATTACTCTAATATTATTTATAATTAATATAAAAAATTGAATTTATTTTATATATGGGAAAAACCATATAATTTTCATAATGTTGTTAGTCCTATTCATACCCTCTAACATAATGACTAAGATAAAATTAACATTTTTAAATATTATTTTTATTGGGTATAGTGTTTTGATTAAACATGGTGTTGTGTAAATCACAAGAAAATGATGAGTTTGAATTTTTTTTAAAGTTGAGATGTAGAGGCCTCTTCATTGAATTAAAATAGTAACCCAGGAGAGGAACAAGGCAGCAAGAAAATACAATGAATACAGCAGGAAAATTAACATGTTTTAGAGCAGGTACTCATGTTGTAGTAAAGAAGTCGCTGACCTTTGCCGCAGGAGTAGAGACCCCTCCTTCCAGACTCTTCATACACCCATTATCCACCTTTATCATCCGAAGGTGCGTCTGCAACATTTGAAGTAGTCGTAGTGGGGGTTGACTCAATATCACTAAAATTAGAAGATAGAAACTCAAATGAATTGGAAACATTGACATAACTTATTACCTTCTCAGGAGTTGTGTTATCCTACATGGGCGTCATACCATCCTTCTGGAAAGAGTTTCCATTCCTCTCCAAATCTTGTATATCAGTGTTATGCGCACCCTCTTCTTTGCTGCTAGAAACCAAAGTACCCTCATTAACCAACGCATCAATGTGAACACCCGAGACCTATAGTGGAGAGGGTTAAAAAACCACCTCATTCATTCCTTTCACTCTACTTATATCACCATTTATAGCTTGAACTTTGGTCTTACACTTATCCAATGATGCAACAACAATCAGTAACTTGCCTTTCCTCGATTTAAGGGCATGAAACTCATGACTAACTCTATCATCCGCAAACTCTTGTGCTGAGCGTTACCTTTCATATTGACTATCTTCTAAGTCGTATCCATTTATTTCACCATCCATTCCTCTGACCAGAGCATCCATAAAAGAGACTATTCCCTTATTTTTATTACTTCCTTTAGTGTTATCATCCCAGCTTGTTCCATCCACTAGTGTAGTGGAATCAACCCTTGGTAAAGGATCCTCAACATCAATCCTTCGGCCCATGTTAGCAAGTTGTACCACCACCATCTGTTCAGTAAGGCAATTAACCACAAAAGGATCATCAATAGCCTTCTAAATAACATCCTAATTCTGCTTCCGTCAATAATGCAATGCATCATGTCCCTTAATTTGGTAGTTAGTTTATATCACATATCTCCTACATTGCAAATCTGAATGTCCAATAATTTGACAAACATTGCAGAATGATGGCATTTTTTCACATTCAATTCCTAAGAAAATTTCATCATTAGATGTAGATAAAACAACTCAATCAATCAATGTAGTACTTAGATCAATTTCAACCAGCACCCGCACATAATGACCAAAGCTAACCTTTTCAGTTGCATAATCCATTCGAATCGGAACACCAATCGTGGAAGCGATGTCAAACAGGATCCCAGGGTGCCGTAATACCCAGTTCAGACCATGGGTTTTTACCCATACATGAGCATACGTATCTTTAAAATCATTCAAGGAGAAACTCAACTTCCAATAATGAATCTACAATGTTCCAAGATTGAGGTTAACAAAGCCTACACTCCACACATGACCTTTTAGTTTTATAGAGGGAAAGATTATATAGAAGTTACACTGAACAATTTAAATGCATTTGAAATCAGAAAAACCCCAAATTTTGGCAAGACGCAAAACAAGATCCGGTAATTTCCAGGGTTTTGTACCTTGCAAAAGTGAAATCTGAGCTATAAAGGAGTGCTTGCAGAGGCTTGGTGGAATTTCCCAATGGTATGAAATAGATCCTATCCATTCAAGTATTTCAAATAATCCAATATACCTAGGACATAGTTTCCCTTTCTTATAAAACCTTATGGCACCCTTCCGTGAAGATACTCTCAAGAATACATAGTATCCCACATTGAATTCTAAATTTTTACATTAATTATTTTAATAACAATTTTAAATACATTGAGATTATTGAATATGAAAATGAATTATATTGTACTTTAATGTTGTCTCATACAAAAGTTTAGGACCTAGATGTTTTATTTCACCAACTTCATCCCACCATGTTGGTATATGGCATCTCATTCCATTTAATGCTTCATTTGGTGCCATTTGAATTCTTTAATAGAAACTATTGTTTTTAGAAAACTCTAAAAATGGTAAATATTGATCTCACATAACTTGAAAGTCAAATGAGAATGAACTCATTATGTATTACATTATTTGAATAGTTTTTTGGACTATCTATTGGTTTGAGGGTTTTAGGTAGGGCTCAAATAAATCTCAGTATCATGAACCTTCCACAGACTATTTTCTAATTTCAATATAAAATGGGGATCATGATCTGGTACTATCGAAAGAGGTTCTCCATGAAGTCATACAAATTAATTAATATATTTCCTTTTTAGGAACTCAAGAGGAATATATACACTTATGGATAAAAAAGTGTTTAAATTTGGTTAATAGATAAACAAAACCCCATATTGAAACATTCATTCTAGGAGACTTTATTAGTCCCCTGAAAAACTGTATACCAATTTTATCCCAATTCTAAATAGACCCAGACAGCCCAAAGTCCTTTATGATTTTTTAATTGATTTTGGATAATCCTATTTTTAAACTGGGTTGAGAGGGAACCCTAACATGACCTATAGGCCGTGTAGCGCATGACCCAGAACATGGCCCAAAGGCCTAGAGGAAAAAGTACAAATAGATGAACCAAAGCCCCAATAGAACTACACAAGAACTTACCCTATACAAAAAACTACATAATTAAAGGCCTAGATCCTCACCTTACTTTTTAACTCTTCTAGCATTGATCCATAATGAGTTGTACAATGTATGGTACTGACGGTGATTGGAATACCCTCTCACTCTTTCAATATTGTTAGCTCTTCTTTGGTGGGTGCTACATTTTCTAATCCTCTCATAGGCCCTTCTCTTTTGTTTTTTCTAGGATTCTTCTAAGTCCTTATGGATTGAAATACCATGGAAAAAAGGCATGAGGTGGCTCTAAGGCCCTATTTACCAAAGGCATGAGGTGGCCCAAATGATGTGAGATCCATAGGCCAAAAACTGATACCCCAAAGTCCCAAATCGTATAAATAGTTTGTTTTTCTATAGTATTATGTAGTAACTAGTAAAATAACTCCTACAATACTACTACAATACCCAGAAATTTATCCCAACCCAAATTTGATGATGAGTCTTTTTTATGCCAATAAGGATCCTTTACCACATTGGTACATGCTCATTGGAACCCATTTTCATAAAAATAATTGGAATATCTCATATTAATCCTATAGGATTTTCCCCTCATCTATAACTTGGTGAAAAATAAATCAACTTTATACATTTTCCATAATTTCTTATTTTTTATTATCCCACCAAAAATGTTCCGTAAAATCCCTATACATTTTTGTTCTACCGTGGTTTTTAATGAAATTTGAGGTTTGAGAATCATATAAAAATTCTATGTAAGAACATGTATATATAGAAAACATAATATCATTTCATATTTCATAACACCATATTTAAAAATGAATTATACTAATTTCCTCTCATTACCATCTTTTATTTGATTTAAAAAGTTCTAATCATCATAGTAATCAATTTTGTATCTTTATTAATAAATCATTAATAACAATCATTTCTAAAAATAGTTATTTCCCTACTTTCATAATAATTCTCATATCCATATTTACTATATTCAATAACATTGGATCTCTCCTAATCTCCATTTGGCTCAAAACTCTATTATCTTTCCTACTCAATGAATTTACTGCCCTATTTTATTTCCATGGATGGTAGTGTATTAAGAATTCATAATCGTTGAGTATCTCAAGCCGTCACATTGGTCTCATATTGATATCATTCATGGAAAATATATTTTATTCTTTTTTGATCCATGTAAACCTCAAATAGTTCACTATAGTGCTAACGTATTCATATATTCCAAGAAGAGATTAAAACTATCAACTCATGATCATGGGATGGTTAGTTTTGGTTATAAGTCTTAATTTTCCTTTGATCTTTATGAAATAATGATAACAAATGCATTGGGATTAATGAAAGACAATTCCTAAAATATTTACTAAAAAATAAATAAGAGAATCACAAAGGGAACTTACAAAGGTGAGTATACAAGTATCCAAGATAATCTTCCAGAAAAATGGATGAGAAAAAATATTGAGTTATAAAGGACCATCTAGAGATTGCCTCCACATTTTAAATATTTGAGAGTGCATCTTCATCATGATTGAATTATTTATGGGAAAGCATAACATCCATGTTGAGATGATCAATGATCCTGAGGAATTAAATATAGAATAGAAATATTCACCATGGGGCATTCATGGGATGAACATTAAGAATTCAAACCGCCACACATGAGTGATATTCCATCTAGAGTTTTTTCTAGAAAAAGTGAACAGAATAAATAATCACATTGACCATCACCCAAAATTAATCTTCAACGGTAGATCCATTCAATTTGAAATTGTAGAAACATCCCATAATGAGGTACCAATGAGTGGAGAAGACACCAACGAAACATGAGGGTCTAGGTGAACAAGATTCTCCCCATCCACATTCACTTTTATTAAATTTGGGATTCTTGGGATCCATATAATGGCCCTAAACTCATATATTAAAACTCAAATATCTCATCATTAATTTTTGGTGATCAAAATTACATTAATAATTTTTATTCAAATATTAAAGAATAATTTAAAATCATAACATTATATTCAATATCATTTAATGATATGATGGATAAACTTTGTTGGTTACCCTCTAGGCCTCATATCACACCTCAAAATTTAGTTAAAAAAATATTTTTTAAATTTCATGGTGTTTAATATTTTTGTTTATTTTGAAGTCGAATGTTTGGTAAAAATTTTACGTTTTGTTGTTTCTGACCATTTTTTTATCTGTACATGGTTAGTGCACATTGTTTAGCAGAATCCAAGTGAATACCTATTTTAAGGGTAATTTTTGTTCATTATTATCTTAAATGGTTTAACTCTTATAGGAGGCTCATAGTTGATTCCAAACTATTCTACTCTCAGGAGAACCCGTGCAAGATCTTTGGGACTATTGGACTTGACACAAAACATGTGAGTAGCTAGTGGTAATCATGATATATGTGTATGAGAGTTTCTTAATTTAAAAAATATTTTTTCTCTAGTTGGATCATATAATCTGAAATAATAATCCAAATCATGTGTAGGGTGGTTTTACTTTCAAGTAGGGGGTGTAGAGTTGGTGTATCATTTGGTAAATCATGAAATCTAGTACTATGAATTTCCTCAATCTTTAAATTTTTTGATTTCCAATTTTTATCATATGTAAATGAAATATCAATGGGGTTTTATTCCCATGTGAATTAGATTTGGACCTTGTGAGCCATGTTTTGTTCTCCCTTCTTATTCCTTTATATTTTGGGTTCTCTACTCATTAATTGTTTGATGGATTCCTCCTTGGGAAATAATATTTTCATACCTTTAACCATTATTTATATAGTATTATACTCTATATTTTCATTATGATCTACTGTATAATCCCTAGAGTATGGGTTGTGATGTTTTTATAGGATTTATTTTGGTTTATGGTGGGTTGTTTGGTTCTCGGTTCCTCCTTGTCATGTGTTCAATGTTCCATCATTTCTGCACAATTTTGAGGAAGATTTCTCTATAAATTAACAATTTGAAAATTACCTTTTAATGATTTATCCTTTCTAAATACATTCAGAATGAGTTTTTTAAGTTTATTTCATATAAATTTAGTTATCATTGTTTTTATGATGGCAATTTGAATGAAAATGTGGTTTCTAAGGATTTATATTTTTTTATACCAATATGCGCTCAGAGTATATGTATACTAGGTGATTTATATAATCAAAATTTATCCTTTTATGGTTATTTTTATGTTTTAGTTATTTTTTATCGATTGGACAAATTTTTTTTCAATAATAATTCTGTTTTCAATGGGCTTTAGTCCCATTTATGGATTTGGATCCTTTATACAAGAAACTTTTGTATTATGTCATAATGATCGTTTTTTATTTATTTGGTTGGAACTTTGAAATTCCTATTAATATAAATATATATTTATATATGTGATTTTCATATCAATATATTCATGCTGTGTACATATAGTTTTTTTCATGTACATAAATGGAAATCCCATAGAATATTCACTTTAATAACTATGATATTATCACATGGTTTTATAGTCCATAAATATTTTAAAAATATAATTTTTGAGTTGTTTTCCTATAAGTTAATTTTATTTAAAATTTGTATCTTTAAAAATAAGGTTTTAGGATTTTCTTGGATTCAAATTTTGTTATTTAATGAATGGTTTTCTTCTTAGAAAATTTTTATATATTTCAAAAGTTACGTTCTAGTTATGTGTTTTGAAATGTTTTATTAAAAGTGAACACACTCATGTATTTACTATTGCTTATGTAGGGTATTTTCATTAATGGTTTCAAGAGGTATGTTTTTCATGTATGATTCTTTATATATATTTATGATTGAGGAATTATATTTATAATTTCTTGAACGCCTCCCATTTTATGTTATTAAGGAATCCTACGTGTCATATTTAGAGTTAATAGACGATTAATATATACTATTGATGAGATGGAGTAGATACACTATGGTGTTAGACACCTTAGGGGTTGTGACACCGGTGAGACCAGTTGAGTGTGATCTGGATGGTTATAGACTTTGAAACATTATAGATAAGTAGAAAAATGGTATAGAATCAAGTATTTATAGGGTATCCTCACATAATGTTTATGATTCACCCTTGATTATTTGTTATATATTTCATACTCTTTCTTATATCATTAATTTTTATGTTTTTTATTGACTTAAATTTTTCTAAAAATTCTTATGTCTCTTATATCATTTTAGTTTGTATTATAATGATTCTTATGTTTAGTTTTTTATCCCTTTCTTATAAATTCACCAGGGTTGTTTTTCATTCTTTTAGATTGTCTTTTGGTGAGGAATTTTGGATATAATTTTTTTCAAAGGAATTGTTTTAAATTAGTTTTAAAGGTACTTTGAGAGGTAGTTTAGCTACTTTAAAATTAGATTAAAACTTATTTTACCTATATGTTCAAAATATTTTTAATGACTTGTTTGGGGAAAAAAGATACCTGGATTATATATAAATTACCTATTTAGATATTGTATGATCATATCCTAATTGTGAACCTTAGTTTTTGTAGACCTAAGAAATTATGAATGTTTATGATTCACTTATGTTTCTCTCATAGAGATAGTTCGTTATTATGGACGGATGGTGACTTGGATATCATATGGATATGTTTTGGGAATTATAGTGTTTTTTATCTAAAATGTATTGGCCTAGTATAATTATTTAGATCTATTTCTTATTTATAATCTATTTTATCAGTAATTAGTTTTTTTATTTCGTGTTTTTCTCATTTTTTGTTATTTTTAGTTTCATTTCTTGTTATATCCTTGTTCATGAACTCTGATATATAATATGATCATGTAATCATTGATTGAGTAATCATATACCATTTCTTTATTTATTTGGTGAAACTTCTCCCAAATATTCTCTCATGATCCCATGACACCGGTTTTTAATCTGTGGGGATTAGGAACTCCCCTCAAGTATGTCTTAGGATAGATCAGGTGTCCAGTTCAGGGATGACTCAGGATTTTTCATGACTAAATGGTAATAGAGAATCCAATTTTGATTTGTGGTGTCACTTAGACTAGATATAGAATTATCATGACTATATAGGTATTTTTGGGAAGAGTTTCATGAACTCTTTCTCACATTTACATAAGAGTTACTAAATTTGTTGGATTTTGAGTTTGTAATTTTGATTTTGGTTCTATTCTCTAAGGGATCAATTTTACTGGCGGGGTTGTGCATTCATGGTATAACAATGGGAGTGAACTAGAATAAAATGGAAATATTTCATGGTATAGGAAACCATGTGAAGCTCGAGTATATAGTTAAATATAACTCATTGTAGTCAATAAATTCTCAAATCTTGTCTGCTAAAACATGGGGAAAATTCATTCATGACCACCCATTGCATCATTAAGATGATTTAGTGAATGTGATTTTATTTTTATGATATTAATTTGTGTGAGTGGTTTTTTAAAGAAAATTATTTAGAATTATAAAATCAATAAAAAATAAACATCTTTTGTGATTGGATAGTGTTTATCAAAAGAAAAATGTGTAATTTGTGTTTTGATAACGAAAATGGATGAATTACAAATGTTTTCAAATTTAAATTGGATTTTCAAGTGAAAATTTGGGTTTAATATGAAAATATGTATTTTGAAAGGGGATATTGAATTTTTTTTCATTATGTGCATGTCTTTAAAATTAGAATATTGTGTTATAATGTTATAATGGTTCGGTTTTATGTTGTGTTTTGATTTGATACCGATTTAGTTTTATGTTTTCATTTTATTTACAGTATACCTCCCAAAAAGTGACCAATGGTTACTATAAAGTCTTTTACAACTATTAACACTTCCCATACACTATGTATAGTAGTGGATCTATGCACTATCCAATCATAGTAAATTTCCAAAGGTGGTTAAGGCCATATAGAGGCTATAGAGTGGCTTAAGTAAATTTAAATGCTTTTCGTGTCCCTATGGACTCTAGAAGCCTTGGGAGTTAGAGTTTTCAAAGGTATTTTCAAATAAATGGGTTTGGATCAATGGAATTTTTTCATTCAGACCTCATTATAAGCTGGATAGAATGATATTTCTTTGAAAACACTAGATTATAATAGTTTATTCATGAGAAATTGAATGTAAAGAAAGTGGAAGAGTTTATGGGTATTCAGAAAGGTCAATGGAATGGTAAGGGGCATGTTGATAATATCAATAAGCTTGTTCCCTTCTATCCAGAAGTTGTGTCAGAGATTCATGAAAGATTCATCTCTTTGTGAAGGGTTATTTTTCAAAAATCAATTATCTAGGTCTTTCATCTGGTTATGTTTCATTTAATGGGTCGATGTATGAGAAAGTTTTAGGGGAGTTTGTTTCTAGTGTTAATCCCATGATTGGTGGAAACTTGATATTAATTTGTTCTAATGAAGGTTCCCTATTTTATGAAATTTATATATCAGAGTAACCTATTCCAAAGTAATATCCTTTATATTCATCTATTTTTTTGATAAGTATCATTTACTCATATTATTCTAGTATTTTCAGTTTGGGCATTCTAATCTATTTTACATTAATTCTACAAAGACTTTCTTTCGGTGTGGTGATTGTGGAATCTTTATAATTTATATGGGTTGGGTTTTTGGATAATGAAAAATTATCCCAGGTCAAAACTAGATTCAAATCATTCTTCTTTCCATTCTTTTTATGTAATATTTTGTTTATTTTTATTCATTTCACTTTCCATTTATGCGTATGTATGGATTTTATGTTTCTTTTCATGATTTAATACTATATTTTAGGTTCAATATGAATGTGTTTTGTGGAATTATTAACTACAGTATGATCTACTGTTCTATTTTATTTTCTTTGTTTGGGACATCTTGTGTTGGGTGGGGGTTCTATTGAACACCCTATATAGTTTAACCACCCTAGAAGTTGGTTTTTAAATAGTGTGTAGATCCACTATAGAGCTCTTCATTGTTCTCTTTTTATCTATTATGGTGCGACTTATAGGATTAAGGGGTCGCATAGAAGTCAGTGGTTTAATTGTTTTGGGTTCAATTTACAGTTTCATTCCATAAACTCTTTCTTTTCGGTTTGGGTATTCCAGGTTTTTTTCTCATCTTGAACATAATGACTATTTATGGTAGAATATTTTATAGTTGTGAGAGTTTTCCCACCCAAACTTTTATTTTATAATTATTTTATTAATTTATTTTTATTTAATATATTCATTTATTTTTGTTGAATTCATCAGGAAAATTCAATGTCTTGTTGTTTTTTCCATTTTTTTGCGTTTTCATTATTTGTGTGCATGGTTTGGATTAAAATATGTGACTATATAATTGAAGGATGTTATTCTAGTTCATTTTATAATTATTATTTTTTCTTTCATGGGAAGTAGACAGTTGATCCCAAAGCATGAGAGTATTATAAAAGGATGTTTTAGAGATCGGGGTGTCGGTTAGTTAGTGTATGTATTACACACGGTTAGTTTAAATCATTATAGAAGCATACACTAATTTATACATCTTAAAAGCAAATTTATTCATGGATAGTGAATACTTTAAAAACCATGTAATCAAATGATATAGATTTTGGTTTTTCAATGTAGCATTGGGAGCACAGCTATAACATAGTTTAGTAAACCAAGCCACCTCAACATATTTATTACCCATGTCTATATACATTTTTTAATTCTCATTTCCCCTTATAAAAACCCCAATGGGGGTGTTTCTTCCCCAATTTTTTTGAGTATGCCCATGAGATCCTTGGTGTTACCTTCCATCTCATAACATTGAGTTTTGGGAGCACATTTCATTGATTTTTAGGGGATTCCTCTTTGGGTATGACTATCTCCTTCCTTTCATTCCTTATTTATCATATTTTATTATATCCATTAATATTTTTATCTCTTCTATGAACACTAATATTTGGGGGATGATGATGGATTGTTTCTTTTTTTGTTTAGTGTCTAGAGCTTGGTTATCAGGTCATCCTTACCCCATATTCTATATATATTCATGATCACAGACTATTGAGGTAGGTGTTTCCTTACATTTTAATTCTTTAATATTCTATGGGATAATTGAGCCTTTCTATATCAATAATAATTTAGTTCATCATATTACATCATTTTTAAATTGAATTATCAAATTTTTTATGATTATAGTTTAAATGAAATATTGATTTTCTAAGGATTTCTATAGTTATATCTCATTGTGTTAAAAGTATATGTGTGGTAGGGATTTTATAAAATTACAAAGATGACATTAAATATAATTTTTAATGTTTTAGTCGCTTTTTAAACTTTTTTTGTAATTTTTTAAAAGTTGGGTTCAATTTGAAAAATGTTTTGGATGGGATTTAGTCCCCTTTTTGGATTATGTGTCATTATATGAGAAACTCTTTTGTTTTGTAACAATTATTATTATTTTTTCTCAATTGGACCTTCAATAATCCTATGGATATCCATATACATGTATGTGTGAAATTTTTGTATATATATGTGCTTAGGGTTCACATATTGATTTTTGAATGCATATAAATGTAAATTCTATAGAATTTTATCATTCATATACCTAACCTTATCAAATGATTTCTTGTAGTGAAATAAATTTAAAAATATGGTTTTAGAATGGTGTTTCCTAAACCTTAAATTAAATTTATGTTTTCAATTAAAAAAATTTAGTTTTTATTATTTCCTTGTATTATGAATTGGTTTTTGAATGAAAGATTTTTTAATAGAAAATTATTATATATTTTAATATTTAAGTCCATGTAGGTACTATGATTTTTTTATAAAAGTGATCACACCCATAGAGGGCCTCTAGTTTAGCGAGGGTATTCCTGTCAATGGTGTTTGGATATTGTCTTGGAATGTAATATGAATTATGTTGATTGACGATTTATATGTTATATTCGACCTTAGTTTTTCAACAACCCTTTCCAATTATTATTGGATCATTGGAATCATATTTTGTGTTGAGAGACGGTTACTATCTAGCCCTGATGAGGAGAAATAGATCTGATATGGTGTTGGAGGCCTTTGGGGATAGTTCCATCGATGGGATAGACAAAGGGTGATCCGGTAGGTTATTGACATAGGAGCATAATCAATATGCTAACTGAGGTTTATAAATCAATTGTTTATAGGGTCTCCTCATGTTATGTGAAGTATTTTCACATAATTATTTATTATATATTTAATACTATTAATTGGAACATTAGTTTTCATCCTCTTCTTCAATTAAAATATTACATGGTTCTTTATCACTCATGAGTTGTTTTATTTTTCTATACATTTCTTATTATTTTAGTCTTTACCAACCATGATTTTAAAATAACCTTAGTTGTGCTTATTATTATTTTTGTTAGTTTTAAAAGTAAAATTTTGGAACTAAATATACTTTAAATATGGAGATGAAAAATTTCTATTTAAAGGTAATTTTAGAGGGAGTAGTATTTATTTATTAAATTATGAAAACCCATTTTATACTTGTATTTTAAGTCCATTTTTTTTGGAATATTTTTTGAATAGAGATTCATTGATTCTGTAATTCTTATGAAATGACATGGTGTATGCTCACACCCTACTCGTGACACTCATTTTTGATAGACCCAAAATATTTTTTAGGTTCTTGTTTTACTTTTTTTAGATCATGGATAGGGTCTGACGTTAAATATGGATGGTGGAAAAGATCCCACATAAATATCTTTTGGGTATATTTGGTTTTTCCATGTATTTGGGATGAATTGAGATGGCTAAGTTACTTGAATTTTTTTATTGTTTATGATTTCTTTTATTTTTTATGACTTGGTTTTTTATTTTGGTTTTGTATATTCTTTTTAGTTTTATTCCTATTTATATCTCTGGACATGGACTCTAATATATAGGTTTCCCATGTTAGGATTCATGAAAGGATCATTTGAAATGTATGTTTTTATTGGTTGAAACCATTCCCCATAACTATATCATGATGCCCTTTACCTAGTTTGTCATCCCGTGGGGATCAAGGATGACCCTTGGTTTTGCCACAAGCCAAATCAAGTGTCCATTTTAGGGACGACTATGGTTATTTTATGACACCACTTTATATATTTCATTAGGTGGATGCACTTATATTCCATGATTAGTATCAAACAACACTTCAAAGAACCCGTAGAGAATGAATTTAGTTTCTCAGTTATAAAAACCTTCATGGGAATTATATAATGTAATTTAATCAATTTATTGACTGATATCTCATCAAGAAAGATTTATACTTGGGTAATCACCCTATATACTCAATATAGCATGATATAACTTTTTAAGATGAAGTCATTGATTAACTAAAATAGAAATGGAGTTAATCAAACCATTCAATTTCTACTAAATTGCCTTAAATATCTTCTCCCATTAATATAGTTGAGGAAAAGATATGTTTTTGGACATATCCAATTGATCAAATAAAACTTAAAACTTATAGAACGTATGTTACCTCACCAAGATAATATTTTATCATAGTTTTGATACATAAATCAAAGTACTTCATTAATGATATACTTTAATAATAATCTAAATTTTTAAGAATAATATAAATTTTTGAAGATAAGAATTTACAATGACTCATAGACAAGTGGAATTCATTTTGGAAGGTTTTTCCCCTTCACCTACCTTTATTAAATATATCCATATTTGGAAATCATGAGAAAAGTATCAATATATTATGTGCCCCATCATCTGATATTTTACCATAATTCGGGTCTCATTAAGCATATGTTACATATACCATTGGAAAAATGTTTAATAATATTGTCATTGAAACCCTAGGTTCTCATTATAACAATATACTACTATAACCCATTGACAAAAAAAGAGTATATAGATCTTATCACTGTATTTTCTCATAAAATATCAATAATTTTGTGATAAGGCATTTTTTAATATTTTAACAATAAAAATATCAATGTTAATTGGTTCTAAGGAACCAATTGAAATAACATTTAGGATGTTTTAGGGTGTTTCTTCACACAATTATGACAAGTGGATAGTTAGATATTTTTATCATTATGATATATATCAGTTAGACCTCAAAAATTAATCTCCATTCATCTATTTTTATCCCCATTCCCACATGATCATTGAGAATCATCAATATCAATATAAAACTTAAGAGAAAATTATACCATTTTCTTATCCTTTATAATTCCTTGAATTACTATGTATTTCTTGTTGACATGGCTTTGAGACACTAAATAAATCAATAATCAGGTTATTTGGGTCAAATAAAAATACAACGATATACCTTTCCAGCCTTGGGAGTCGTGGAATATAATAACTAATTAATTTATCCTCGCTTTATGTAGATCCCCAAAACTCCCACTCAATTTAATTATGGTGAATGTGAGCAAACTAATTATTGAAAAATATTTTCTTGAATTATTCAAATCCCATTGAGTCAATGTCAACAATAAGTATGGTATTCTTAGTCATTTTCCTCCACTGAAATAATTATTGAAATTATTCATATACGATCAATATAACATTATATTTCACAATGAATTATAGGTTAAAAAATATCTTCTATACAGAATTAATCCATTTCACTACGATTAAGGGATTAGAATATCCATTGAAATAGGGGTTATTGTCACATAAATGACTTAACCATATCATGATCTCTCTTTGGAGAGGGAGGGTGTTTCATATGAATCATATTATTATTCAAAACTTGATATAGTTTTGAATTCACCTTCATAAGGTTTTCAACTATTGATCTTATCATATTAGGTATCTTCTTAAGGAAATCAATAAAATTTAGATTTCATTGGTTATAGACATAGTTCCTCATATTTCAATCCAATAAAGTAATTAAATAAATTTAGTGAAGACAATACTTTAACTAATTATATAATTAAGGTATAATACTTAATTCCAAAAGAATAACTCATAAATCACTTGTATATCCAATCTTATGACCTTTTAAGATTTAGTATATGTCCTTTATGGGGTATTTTCTATTTATTACTCTTTCATAATCCCAGAAAATAATTATACCTTGATATAATAACAACTACAAAAAATTTAATTTCATACACATTTTATTACATCATTTGTAATATAAAAAATCTAAAAAATCCAAGAAATCTAGAGGTACAATGTCTTTCGGAGATCAGTCTATATACTACATCATCATAATTTAAATAATAAAAATCATTATTTATTTCCATCCTTATATTATTCTCTTAAATATACTCACACTTATATAACCACATGGGACATCCCGGGTGAAAACATGAATTAAATGGGAAGGCTATAAATCCCAATAAGAGTATGATTAAATGGTAATTTTAGAAGTACAATAAATATGAGGTAATGTAAACAACAAAGGGATTTAAATTGAAAAACTAATCATTTTTTATTTGGAGTAACTTATTTCACATGAAATACTAAAATAAAATGATGAAATGATATATTTTTTTTATATAAAATTATACAATGAAATAAATACATTAATATATTTTTAGAATGAAATACGAAACATCATTATGAAAATTAACAGAGGAATAAAACCAAAAATAAAAAATAACAAGGCCACAAATGTGAAATATTCAATACAATTTTTTTATTAATGATTATATCACTAATTAAATCTATTTAAAGAAAAAAATCCTAAATATTAGAGTAAATATTTTTAGGGTGAAATAAATGAATGATATGAATAGATTTTAGAGACGTATATAAGGATATATATAGGGGTAAAACGATAAATTTTATCATTACATTGAAATTGGTTATAAGGTCATTGGGTGTCCAGGTATTTAATAGGTATATTAAGATATTTTTAATTCATTGGGACTAATGTGTTACAAATAATATATTTTACCTATTATTAATGTGAAGTAAATAAATTTTGAGTAAAATTAAGTTAAACAAATATATTGCTGAAAATAATTTTTTAAAAACAAATTATCTTCACATAATGTCTTTTTAAAGAATAATTTTAAAAAAATAAATTCAAAAATTAAAGGATTTATTAGTAACTTAATTAGATAAAATCTAATAAAAAATTAAGGGATTACAAGGAATATAACATTAATGATTCTTGGTCAAATAAATATTTTATATTTAAAAACAATTTTATAATTTATATTCTTTATTTTTAAATAAAGGATAAATTTATAATATTGATATTATGAAATTTATTGAAAATTTCTATCGATATAAACTAAAAACTAATTAAGAATTTAGAAATTATTAGTAATTTTTTAGAAATAAGATTAAAACCATTTAGTTTAAATTGATACTTTTCAAAAAATTGTTTTTATGGGTTATGAATTTCAATTTTAAAATTCATTTATATAAATTTTATAAATTGAATGAAATTAAATGGATTTCATATTTTGAATTAGTATGTAACAATTAGGTTATAAGGTCAAATTTATTTTTGGGGAAAAGAGTTTTTGTGGTAAAAATTGAGTTACAAAAGTAAACAGTAAAATGGGGTAGAGGGTGAAAATTAATGGATTAATTCATACAATATCTATAATATTTCCTCAAAATATTTTAGAATATGGGTTTAATAACCCATATAAATTATTTTTTTCAATTTATACCCACCTTCCTTGTAAAATGGAATTCCTTACACAATAAAAAAATCTTATTTATTGAAATGCCACCCAAACAAACCTATAAAAGAACCTCTCCTATTGATACATAAAACCATACTTTGTTTACACTTGCATATGTAAAAAAATTATTATTTCTAAAGTAATATATCTAATTGGGTATCCTTTTCCCCATGAAAGTTTCCTAAATCCTTCATTACCAAGGAACCCATTCTATAAAGTGGATTTATCAATTTATATTTCTAGTTATTCTTTATATTTCTCAGTTACCTTCTTAAATGAACACTATTATAATATAATTTACATATATAATTACTTTATTTTATCATAATTATGAATTTTAAAACTTATATTATCATAAAATATTTTTATAATTATACACATTCATTAGTATAACATATATTAGTATGGTTTGGTTCAACAAACATCATGAGCAGTATTATAACATCAACATAATTTTTTTTTTCAGGGATCGGAATAATGAAATTTATATTTGTAATTTATATTATTAAAAAGTTATTTATGTTGTGATTTTGGTTCTATAATGGAGAAATTAAATTGGAATATCATCATAAAGTATCACATTTTTACAATTAAAGTCACATAAAATGTTATTGTTATAAATTTCTTTCTTTTGAATCAAACATATATCTTCTATAAAATGAAAAAGGGAAAATGTAAAAATTATAATACTATGATTAAACCACCTTTAAAATTATAATAATAATGAACATTTTATAAATTATTGATAATTAATATGAGCATACTAAAACTTATACGAAACCATCATAATAGTTAACATCTAATGATAAAAATAAAATATAACTAAAATTATAATAAATGAATATAATTGTATCGTATAAAATTTAATATTTATTTGAATAATTTTTTACTAAAAAGTTATTAACATGGATATGTTTTCTATACAAGATTTTCAAGTGTATTGAAGGAAGGTTTGAGTAAGGGAGTTGGTATCTTTCCCAATATCTCTTTCAAATTGATATTTTATATGTATGAATTTCCATTTGGGGAATATGTATAAAATTTATCTCCTATAAACAATTTATTTTCTTTTGTTATTTATATTTTTTGGTATATATATCTTTTTATTATTTCCCCTCTCAATGATACACAATTAACCACAGATGGTGTTTTTAAAAGGGAATTAACATTATTATTATTTTCAATTGGAAAAATTTGCATACCATGCCCATATTATTTATATTCTTTCACATAAGGTAATATCACTACATCTATGAATTATTAAATTATATCTTTAATTGGCATTGACTTACAAATGAATAAATGGAATCTTCGTAACTCTGCTCTTGCATGTTTCTTCTCTATTTCATTCTTTCATCGCTTCCATATATATTGATAATAATGTTTTAATTTAAAAATTTATTAATTAAATATTATTACTAAATATTTTTAATATCATTATCATTCCCATTTTATACCATTTACTTATAATATTTTATTTTATTGAAAATTGGTAAAATCACAAAGTAATATTTCTTTTTAATATATAATCAATGTTTTTATCATCCTTTAAAAAATTTCATCTATGTAAATATCATTTTATTAAATAAATATTTTAATGTTATCATGACCAAATGAGTTTATGTTCTAATGGAATCATCAACTTTCCTCCTTTAGTTTATTTTTTTACATCTTTGGAAACTTTTATGAAACTTATTCACTCTCATGGTTTATCTATGTGATGATAAATTTATGAATATTTTAGTTTTCATATATTAAAAATTTATATATTTTGATAATATATGATGGGTGGGATCATAATTAGATATTTTTATAATGCTTTTGGTGAATATTTATATCACATGATATGTTACATTATTGGGTGTGGTAGTTTTTCCATGTCCACTATGTTATGGGAAATATTATGTACTATGTGATGACAGTTTTGTCAATTATTATGAATATAATATACTATTTTATATGCCTATTCATGTTCTACATTTCTATGGAATGAATAAATTCTTTGTCTCAATCCATTTGTTCATCCAAAAGCCTTATGTAATGATTCATGTATTATTATTCATGTTTCCATAGGCATGTTTTATGTATGTTATGGTCATATACCTTGAATATATTCTCATACAAACATATTGATATTATAATCCTTATTATATTCACTAATGTTGTTTTTAATGATTTCTCATACTAAGCACTCAATCTAATGCATTTCTTATATTTCAATTCCTGGGGTTGTGAAAAAAAGTATTGTGTATGATATATTTATATAAGGATAATATATGTGAATAATTTTTGTGGTAGATTATGGATATTTATTATAGGATAATATTTTAATGTATTCAATCTCCATATTCAATAAACATATTACTCTAGTGGTGTGATTTATTGTGGATTGTACTTATTAATTTGTTGTAACGTTGTAAATTGCATGTATCTTATGGTTGGTTTGTAAAAAACTGTTATCATCATCATAAAATAAATATGAATTATTGAAGAGTGGAATAAAATAACACCCATCATGAATTTGTGGGAACAACAGAAAACATGACATTATAAACATAATTCCATGAACAGTACCAAGAAAAAAAATATTTTCATAGATTATTATTCATGTACCATACATGGAATCCCATGAGGTAAAATTATTTCCTAATTCATAATGGGATGTATAATTTTGGGGCCTAGAATTTCCATTTAAATATAAATTTTTATTTTTTATAAAAATTAAATAATTGGAGTAGAGTGGGAACTAGAACATACAAGTAGTGGAATTAATCACAAGAAAAAATCACCAAACCATTCCATTAATTTTCTAACATATTAAAACAATTAAATCATTATATACTATAATTAATAGAGAATTGTACCTACTATTTACCATAATTAATGAGATCCTCGTATATTTATACCACCATATCCTAGATATTTATTTACTCCCCTATGTAAATATTCAATTAGTTAAAACTCATGCCCAGTACAAGATACTGTATGGTGATCCATGTTTTTTTGTTCCTCATTAGTGTCAACTCATAGTTCTCCAGCATACATTTTTATTTCATCCTCTATTAAGAACATCATATAAAAAAACCATTCAAATCTCCTATATGGACTTCATAATCATGTTCAAGGCATGTGAGATTTAATCATTATCTTCCTTCTCTCTTTATATAAATCCAATTATTAGCTAATTTATTTTTGTAAAACCTCATGACATTGAATCTTGTGACATATAATATTGGTTCTTATTTCCCTTGGGCACTTGCACACTAGATAAAAAATTAGACATGTTGAGAATATGTTTATCAGGTGTATCTACCAACATTCATTGATCTATAAAAAATATGCATGTTGGTGGTTGGATGCTAGATCTAACAATATAAAAGGGATTATAGGGAGGAAAAAACATTCCATAGTTTCCCTAGAATTGTACCATTTCTCCTATTTCATCTGGTGTAGATTTCTATTGGGGGTGTTTCTAAGGTTTCCATAGGTTCCACTTCGCAATAGTAACATGGTCTTCACCACCCCAACGTTTTTTTAAAAGCATGTGTCATGATGGGGGTGATGTGGTGGTTGTTTTAGCTGATAAGGATCCATAGATCCCTCTGTGGAATAAGGGTAATCAAATTTTAGTTGGTGGATAGTTTTTACTCCATACCAATTTAGGAAGGAAAAATCGCACAAGTACAATTCATTGTCCCATGTGGATAGCATATTTTATCATAGTGAAGTAGATTTCACCTTTTATATATGGTGTGGGGAAGGTAGGGAAGGAATTGGAATTGTGGATTTGATTAGGCTGACATAATCATCCTATGTAAAGCGGTATTCTTTCTCCAAGTTTGAAACCCCTTTAGAGGGTCCTAGTGTGGAAATAATTAATGCTCTATTAGACCATGTTAGTAGTTAGAAATATTAGTTTTTATATTCAAATATGGGTCCCAACCACAATTATGTGACCTTAACCAAAATATAATTATTTTGAATCCCCTCTCTCTAAGGGTTCATTCCAAGAAGATTCTATAAGTGAAATCAGATGACCTTATTTACATGAGGAGTCAAACTAGAGGTTTATTCATGTCAATGATTAAATTCTTCCTAATAACGAATCCTGGTTAATTGATTCAATGAAGGAAAGTTTGAGTACATTAAGGCTTGGGAGAAAAGGTTATCTGTTTAGAGTAAATTGTTAAATATTAACTTATGAGGAATGTTTTCCCATTTAAGTAGATCTTACATAGGGTTAAAGACACTAATTTTATTAAATTATTTTGGAAAAGTGTTAATGTATTATAATGAATAATATCCTTTATTTGGTTATCCTATGTTTGGATTCATACCCAAAAATTAAAATATAATTATTTCTAAATAAGATATTTATTTTTTATTTAGGGACAACCCTTCACATCATAATATATATTCATATATGTTCCATATAAGAAACATGAATATTCCTCATCCATAATAATAATAATTCATGGTAAAGTAATAGGATTAAAAGAATATCATAAGTGCCATAATTTTATATGTAATTAAAAATCATGTATTTCTAAGTGATTGTATAAGAATATTATATACATCATATGAAGTAATAAGGTTCTTAATAGATAAAATCACGTGCATGAATGTTATATAAAATAGAATTTCATTAAGAAGAGAAACATAAGGGGAGTATTTTTATTGAAATGATGAATTTGAAATGGAAAATCCAATTATTAATAAAGACCTGATATACATTTATGTCCATATGATAGAGTAAAAAATTGGTGGTTTACTAATTATTTATGGTAAATATTATATGAAAGATCAAAATGATTGAGGATCCTAGTGGAGTATTTGATGAATGTTTATTTTTTATCAACCATCAGTAAGAAGCATTAGAAAGTGTTTGAGTGTGTTTTTTTTATACTATTATATCTTAAGATAATATGAGGAGGAACAAAAATGGATCTAGTTTCTCTAAGAATTCCATCTAGAGCGCTCTCTTATACCCAATAGGATTTCAATATGGTATGACGGCATGATCATCCACTAGATTTTTTTGGTCCTCTTACTATATTTCTATAATGCTTCTGTATGCTGTTTTCTTTCATTCCAAACCAGTTTGGTAGGACTTCCTAGTGGAATTTGATTCCCCATTTATCTCATTCCTCTTTTGCTTGTGGTTTAGCAGTTTGACTCATCCTTTTTCTACTCAACCATGTTCGATCTTCCAATATCATTACTGGTATGAAGGAATACACACAGCGGTATCCTGTGTGCATGGTATTTTTAGGTGTCTTTCTTTATGGTTCCTTCAAGCCTAGTGGCATTCCTTCTAGGCAAAAGTGGTGCAAGACTATCCCTTTAACCTGGTAGTGACCAGGTGCTTCGACGAGATCATTCATGTTGATAGTGGATAGGGGTGTAATTTCTTTGGGTTTCATTTGCTCTAAACTATCCGGGGTCTAGTAATTTTGGTTTTTGTTACTAATATTCTCTGCTCCTTTGACTATTTTTGCGATTTCCCCTCTAATGTCTTGTGGATTCTTCCTTTTTTTGGGATTCTATTTCATTTTGGATCATTATCATCATTTGGAACCTTCTTGATGAAATTATGTTGGATTTGGCGATTTTTTCTATAATTGGGTGACAATTTGATTCATGTGGTTAAAATATTTGAATTGATCATGATATTTATGCTCATGGATTTGAGGTCATAATTTCAAGCTTCAGTGTTGATTGTAGGTGTATTACTTAATGTTTAAAGTTCTAGTTCAACAATGATTTTATCTATGGTTTTAATGGTACTGGCTTAATCATGAATCACTATGTAGTTGATGTCCATTATTACACATATCTGGCATCTAGAACCATTCCTCACTTCTAGGTTGTTTTGGTGTGATGGTTTCCAAGGAGTTTTTGGGAAGTGTTATTGGGAGTGAAAGGGAATTCCATACATCATGAAATGTAGAGGCATTCTACCTGTTCTTATTTTTATATTTTCAATTTGAAATTTAAATCCGTAAATGTGGTATGTTTCTAAATTTAGAATTTTTTATTTACGCTTTTTCAATATTGTGGTTTTCATTTGGGATGGTTCTTGTCGATTGAGTTATTGCGATTGTTAGGTTCCCACACAACTACAAATTAATTTATTCATAAAATGAAAATATGGATTTGGAGGAGTTAATATTACATGAAGATAATGAAGTGAGAACTAAATTCATTTTGAAATATTCATAATTGTTTCGATGATTATGGTTTTTATTTATAGATATATAAAAACATGTAAAATTAAATATTTTGTATGCCTATTTATGATTTAATAAGAAATCTGAATATTTCATAATAATTTTGAGGATTTTATATGCTTTTTTAAGATTTATCAAGTCCTATAAAGAGTTCATAAAACTTATAACTATTTTATTGTACTAATAAGGATTTAATAATACTTATAAATATTTCTTAGTACTTTTGATGATTTTTTAAGACTTACATGGGTTTTAATAGTACCCTTTTTAGATGTAAGAATTTGAAAATACATCAAAATAAAAGATTCCTATGATGAATTTTGTAACTATTTTGGAGAAAATTTTGATTATTTGAGTTTTTTATATAGTTTTTGAAAATTTAAAATTCTTATAATATATTTCATAGCACTGATTTCTTGAGTTAAAAAGGTCATTAATTTTCCATATTTATGGTTAAACCTATATCTGATGATACCTAACCAAACCTAAAAAAACTAATATAAAAAGTTTGTTTATCAAGTCATGATTAAAGTCAATATTTATGTAATTTTAAATGAGAATATCATATATTGATACTCATTGTAATTTGAAACTGAAATATTTGAAATTGATTATCATGGTCAAAGAAGGATTAACTAGAAATTTAATGACTAGTTTACTGAAATGAATAATGTGATAATCACATGATAAAAAATAACAGGAAAAGTTTCATAAAAAAATAAAGAAATATTATTCTCTTAACTCTTTTAATATAAAATAAGGTAAATTAAATTAAAAAATACAGATAATTGAAAAATGAAACTATAACAGTCTCAATAATTATTTTTTATGAAATGGACAGAGAGGGATAAATAAGGGATTTAAAAACTTAGTCGTCAATAAAAAGTTATGTGATATTGTAACTAATCATTTGAAATATATCATATGAGAAGGAATAATATAGAGTAATAGACCATAATATTTATATGTGTCACTAATTATTTGATTGAGTTAAGAAAACTAGGTTGTTGTGGATGCATATTTACTGATATTATTCTTGTAGTTAACGACCTATTTCTTGAGATATTCTTTATAAAGACCCATTAAAGAACTAGAGGCTACCTCTATAATCAAAGTTCATTCTATTTAGGAGTCTTAGTAAGTTTTTTTCATTGTACAAAGGTTTAAGGATGTTTACTTTCCAAACTCAGCAATAATGAATATGAATTTTTAGTATTCAAGGATAACCACATCCTACTTCCTCTAATTTTAACTCCCTCAATTTAGTTATTACTATATATGTTAGTTCATTATGCAAACACATCAAGTATTAGGTATCCACATTAGGACCAATCAGTGTGACAAAAAATGTGCCTAGTGTATGTTTTTTATTTTTTATTTATATGACTAAGGTTAGATTGGAATAAGGGAGGACCCAGAACTTTAAAAGTCGAATAGTTTAATGTTAGATTGTGAAACTATTGGAATAATACAAGTTATTCTTCTCCACCATACCAATGGTACAAAAATAAACCTATTCAATTAATATGGCATTAAGTATAACCAACTTTTCTTTGAGATCCAATTATACTAGAGGTGAACAATAGTGAAGTTGAGTTTTTTGAACACAAGGAGTGTTCCAATATTTTATGGAAAGAATATTCCTTGGTAATTTAAAATGATTATCCCCTATCATATTTCATATTTATAATAAGTTGAAGATACAATTATAGTTGTATTTACATGACTTGGGAGAGGCACCCCATGAAAATTGTAGATAATAAAAATCTACTAATAGATTGAAAGGGAAGAAATTTTACCACATCATCGATTTATGGTAATGATGAAACACAAATTATTGGGATCAAGATTGATTAGTAGTTTGAGATAAAATATATTATACAGATAAAGGAAATATGAAAGTTAAATAGTCCAAACTATAGATATAGAGAGCTATGATTGAAGATGTCATTATGGAAGGAGGTAAAATAATTGATTCATACTTCATTGGAGAAAAGGATGAAATCAATAACTATAGATTTCAAAAACATTAATAAAACCTACAGAAGGGTTTTCTCTATAAAATAAATCCCACCTCAGCCCATGGAATCATTTATATTCCAAGAGATGAAGGGATAGAAACTTCTAATCATTTTGTTCTAATTTATATTTATGAATGTATCTGACATGAACATGAAAGGTGATGTTGAAGAGAATGTTTTTTAATGATGCCCAAAATGTCCCATATTATAAAAATTTCGGGGTTCACTATATTTGTTCCCTGCATGCATCACTGAACATTAGCACATAAAATATTTTTTGTGACAAATGAATTGGTGGACCACTACCATATGTGACCCTATCCCTACCATAATAGAATAGTGAGTGCTTAATAAAACTGCTTTATCTTGGGATATTTTAATGCCAAAATCTTCCCATTTTGGATATAAATATATCAATACACCATTGGGATGGAACTCTAGAAATTTAATTGTTGTCTCTCACTTGTGCAAGACCCTCTTCTTTGATGTTTCAAAACACTAAACCAATAATAGACCCCCAAAGGTACCAAACATATAACATTGACCTCATATGGGACTAAAAATTTAATAATACGTGTTTGATATTCCGTCATGAATCTTACATAAAGGCTAGCCAGATTTAAATAAGAGATTCTTCAATGGTATTTCCATGATTTTCATGCAACCTCAGAATTTACACAAAGCTATGACTCCAAAATCGATATAGTGTACTTATTCGCGAATATATTGATCATAAAAACCCACACGAGTGTGAAAATATAGATTTTCATGAAACATAATTCGGGTTATTAACATAATTACAACATTTACTAAACACATTTTTGTGCAACATGATTGCTTAGGTGCCCTACACTTACACCCACTAGTCTATCTAGAACCATGGTTACCCATATAATCCATACTATCAACCTCTATGTTCGACCTCTTTATATAGAAAGGGCTGTTACCTTTAATTTTTCTCCTAATCGTATACACCCTATTACAACATTGTCATAATAATAGGAATCAAAACATCAATATCCCCATTTCCAATTCACCATCAAGAGAAACTATTAAAATTTTCATGTAGGGATGTCTAGGGATTTATTATTCTCTTCTACCATAAAATAATCTCCTTAGGTGTAAGCCCAAACCCTATACATGTTGTAATACATTAAAATGAATAGACAAATTTCCATTTCCTATGATATTAAACAATACAGAAACATATTAAACTATAGAATTAACCTATGTATTGAACATGAGATTCCCCATGCATGGATGAAATGGGATAAAACTAAACATATTATCATGTTCAATGAACGTTGGATTCCCCATTTATAATCACCATGGGTTGAACCCTCCCCCAAATATAGGTATAAAACCCAAATGTCCATGGGTTTCATGATATTCCCAATGTTAACATTAAGTATCACTGTAGGTTTCAAGATTATTAAAACTATGACATTGTAAATAATTTTCCTCCATCTAGAGACGACACTAAGAATGAAATTCATAAACATGAACCAAATCTATGTGAGATACCTAGAATAAGAAATGATCTGAAAGGGGGAATACATGGAAGGGGGAACAGACATACCATAATCATATATTGATCAAGGAGATAACACCACCCATCATAGAGATAGTGGCCACCCAACTTCAGAAATAGGGAATGTGGGGCTTCCAACCAACCACCCTAGAGGAGGAGTGTCCAGTCAATGGAAGAAAAACACAACAAGAGTATAAAGGAAGGGAAAAAATAATGCCACCACACATGGTGTGAGGCCCTATTCAAAATCTTTGATAAATAAAATGCCAACCCCACATGTATACTGATCTCCTTCAACTGTTAGTACATGGAAATTGTTTGGAAAATCCATATTTGAATGTCACTAGATATATAATTTCAGTGTCAGGCTCACAGAACCGACATGGTGGGCCCAACATAAAACAACATTCCTACTATTGAAAAAAATGAGTGATGTTGGGAATCATTAGACAATGAAATCAACAAAAGGGATCACTCCTCTATCATGGGAATTTTTTTTGGAAATAATTAATAACACAGTTCAAATTTAGTATCTCATTCATTATACTTATATTGATGATCAAACTCATGAACAATATATGAATGAAGCTGTTAGAAAGAAAAGATGTCCCACCAATAGTAGGTTTGGGGGAAGGATAATCTTTGGTGTATTAATCTATCACAACTGTGATTTTTTTTCTGATCCCACCACCTCTATGAATATCGAGTGTTGTCCCCCTGTATCCCCCAATGAATTCATTCATTATAGGTTTATCAAAACCCATGTTTATTTATATGAATAAAAATCGTTCATCCCAAAAAGGTATATTGTATAATATGAACTGGAAACATTGTGACATCATCGAAACTACCTCCCCAAATGGCCGTACATGGTGAAGAACCCACCAATCCCCACAAAACCCATTTTGGGAGATTCTACCTCGAGCGGTCTGATGGTTCACTACCCTATGCCGAGGTGGTGGTTGATGTTTAGGTCATTCAAACATCTACCATCACAAAAGTGCCACCGAGGAGGGATCCCACCCAGTCACACCAACATCGCTGACTGATTCTATAGACTAGCATGCTGGCTGACATTACTCCTACTTGGTTGGGCTGGTCCAAAACACCCAGCGATGACATTTTCGAAAACCCACAAACCATTCCAAACAAGTAGTCTCTCCATCATCTAATGTGGCCCCATCTACCATCGGAAAACCTCATCCTAACATTGCAACATCTACAGAAGGTATCATCTTCATCCAATTTGGATCGAGACCACCTACACCCATAAGGAAGGTTGAGTTGATTCTTCATAACATAGGTTACACTGGTAAGAATCATGGGCTACCCAATAAATAAGAACAACACTATAGAGGTATACCATGTAACATCAGCAAACAAAATTGAGGTACACCTTTTTTTATTACTTCCCCTAGCCCAAAGATTCATACGTAGTATGAATGAAGAGTGATCTATATGGGTATCACATCTCTGGAACCAATTGTGGTGTATGTGGAATTAATTACCACGACACTCATGGGATCTCAAGAAAGAGTTAGGGTGGTGGGTGGGTATCATGGGAAACCTAATCTAGGAATTAGGAGATAATTACTTCACTTTCAACCTCTTAGTCACTGAGGTGAAGGTTGAATTGATAGAAGTATCTACTCCCCCACTATCAAACCGAGGGGCATAATCCCATCACCAGAGTTTCACTGTAGCTAAAGATAAGGTTCATAAGGTTCTAAAGTCCCTTCATAATTACATGAATGTGGGAAAAATTTCATATTCATGGTCAATGTATCTTTGATAGTGGGATGGTTGATTTAGTAATATCATATTCATTTCAGTTGCTTTTCATTTGAATAAATATTTAACTCCTATTAAGGAATTATAACTTTGATGAGAACAAAACAATAAAATAAACATATGAACACCAGTATTTACAGGGTTCACTACTCAACATGAATATCTATGTCCTTAGTATGGTTTGGAAACAATCTAATACTACACCATACACTATAAAATCATCATTTTCAATATAAAAAATCTAGATATACCGTTACACTTGTGTAGACCTATGATCAATACAATATTACATGTTTATATTCAAGAAAAAAAATATAATTCTTGTTTGTGTAACAAGTTTAGAAACTTTCTTTAGTTAGATTGAAACATGTTACTTTGTTTAATTTTCTAATTTCTATTTTATAACCTTCAAAATAGTTCTTCAATTTCATATGTAGAATTAGGTAATAATGTCTCTGGACTTCATAATGGGACAAAGTCTGATATCCCAGTCAGATTCCTTTGTAAAATTTCTCAGTCCAGAAATATAAGTCTTCCAGAATACCACTAAAATAATTCTGAACTACTTCCACCTCATTTTGGAAATCTCATTCTGATTTTCTAGTCAGATGACACAGTCTAATCTAATAATCAATGAATATTATCGTCCATGTTCATCATATATCCCAAACACTTCCTTATGAATGATCTATCTAGAAACTTATTATCTATAAATATATAGAACTCCTATATCTTTTTCTGCATGAGAATATTGTTTTGATATATCACAAAGTATAATATACTATCTTTCTATTATAGATGCGACAAAAAAAATGTTACGTGTGAGTCTGAAATGTTTTCCTTCTTAACCAAATTTGTCAAAACATTAATTTATACTTCATTTCAAATAACTATATCACTTCTTCAATGATTCTCCAATATTCATGATTCTTATCGAACCTTATATAATATTCTCACATAATTATGTTATATAAATTTAATTATTTATTATTTATTCCAATCGTCATTCTAGTTTCTTCATTACAATGAAGACATATGATCGCTCTGGTTTAATTCATCCACTTGGAAATACATCAGAACTAAAGACTTATCATTATGATGATGAGTACCTACTAAAAACAAGATGCTCATTCTAATTCTATGAACCAAATATAAGATATAAAACACTATATATAGAACTTATAATGATAAAATCACTTCTATAAAAAAATCAATTGTAGAAAAACCCCCTTTAACAAAAAAATATGAAAAAATTTTCAAACAAACATCAAGATTCCATTTTATAACGCTTTCATAGCTACTTTAAAATATTTGAACATTTTTTCTTTTTCCTCATAACACTAATTTTATGTCTGATTATTATATCAGTGTCATACAATCTTTGATGGATCGGTTTTACCTCCAATCTAATGATTTGGAAGTAAATGTATTTTGATGAATCTAATCCCATTTTATAAAAACCAACAATAGTTATTCTTTCTTTATTGATCCACTTTATATAAAAAATTAAACATGATAAAAAATGTATAACTACACTATTGATCTTCATCAGATTGATTGGACTTAAAATTAATTACATGAATTAGTCCCAACAAACTCTAAATTATCATTGGTTTCAACAATATACAGTTATTGATCTGTTAAAACAATATTTTCTTCCTATGATTCCCTTTTTCAACCATCAATGATTCTGATGGATCCGTGTTAGGATCAACTTACTCCCTTTCCTAATTATAGTAAAAAAAATTTAGAAATTTACCAACATCTTTCTATGAATATATGTATGTTTTTATATTGGTGTAATTGATAACCGCCATCTTCATCTTCTCACATTTTGAATAAAACTTCACAACATTCAAAAAAAATTTGTGTTCAATTATCCTAGAACAATGAACTAAGATCAGAATAATTTGACATACTTATATCACAAACTTATACATGTAATCATAACATACTCAAGAATTTTAAGGCATCTATTATTGGAACAAATTCATCATATTTTCATTATAAAGTATTACAACATCCCATCCTACAAAAATTGTGTTCTTTTAAATCAAACCTCAAACTGATTGGCATCATGTGTTCTCCCATATTCCATCATACAGATTTAATCACTAGTTTCCTAAAAAAATTTGATTTATAGAAACTCTATGATCAAAAAAGAATCCTCATAATTTCATTGGATCCATCTGGACTCTGGTATATTCCGTCATCCCCGTTCAAACGTTTATTTTAGAAATAAGGAAAGTCTGACGAACCTTTTATTGTAGAAAACATCTTCATAATTAAATGAAATTTCTTAAGATTTTACCATAAGATCTTATTATTTTTTTTAAACCATCCATTATTTTATCTAATCATCAAAACCTAGAATGATAATTGATTTTATTTCTTGGAAAATGAAATGAAAATACATTCATCAAAAACATCTTCTAACTTCCAAAAAATACTTCCTTCCAACTTGGTCCCAAAAATATCCTCATTTGGATTTTATTCTCAACCAAGGATTATAAATAAATGAGCATTACAACCTTATAAAATGGGTCAATTATCAATAATTTTAATCATATAGAAGATAACATATAATAGGAAACAATAATCATTGATAGGAAAACCGTGATGTCCAAAAGTAGTGACTCATGGTACTTATTTATATTTTCATCACATCTTATTTCGCTTATTTATTCACAAAACCACTTACTTGTATACTCAAGTATCATAAAACCACTCCAAAAAACTATTTGAATATTTCACACATTTACATGCTCTGTTTATCCCTAACTACCCAAGCATATATCCTCCCAGAAAAGGTTTAGCACCTATCAATGAATATATTTATGAAAAATTTCCCCCTTGAAAACAATATCCAATGATTATATGAGGTAGGGGAGAGAAACACATGCCCCAACCTTGATGAGAAATTGGTTAGACACCCATGTTGATCCTTGGTTTGAAAATTACTTCCATGAGTAATTTTATTTTGGAAATAGCACCAACTCTTTCTAGTGTAGGAACATACTCCAACTTTAATTTATTTATCTCCACATTATCTTTGATGAATTGGTATTTTTTGTAAATATTTTTAGAAAAAGAATGTTTTACTGGGTTTCATATAGTATTTATGACACTTTGATTACGATAACCCATGAGCAAGGGTAACATCCCTTCAATAAGAAATTCTTCTAACTCAGTCGTCTTCCCCATAAGTTGGCTTGCAGCTTGAGTGGAAAAAACATACTAAAATTTTTATATTATAAAA